>VSWD01000010.1:39624614-41078989 GCA_033119305.1 Pinctada imbricata
CATCAAGTTCTATGGAAACCAGCATGAAATTCAGGGAAACAGGGTTAGATATATGACGTTTTCAAAGGAATTTAATGACGTCACAATGCTTTTATGTCAGATACCTGCACAAATCGAACGTAGGACTGTAAAATCGAAAAGACGGAATTTCTATTTTCAGTTTGTTTACATTACCTGAAGTCACACTCTGTGTCAGATCTTGATTTCTGGCCTCATCTTCTTGTAAATGCTATAAATAAATAAAAAGTAGATTTTTTTGGTGAATGAGAATAAAGGAAGAGAGAATTTGAATAATTTTCTAATAAAAACTTTGAAAAATAATGGTTCTTCATGGTGTACTTCCCTTCAAGCCAGTCATCATTTTGCCACTAAAGAATTAATTTTCTGCTATGCCTTACCCTTTGTAAATCTGATATTTCTTGACGTAGCATATCTTCCCTTCTATTATGCTCTTTCTCCATTCTTGACAGTGTCAGTCTCAAATCTTCAATCTACAAATATCAAATACAAATTTGATTTGATAATATTTTCCCTGCATTGAACTGTAATTTACCAAGAAAAAAAAAAAGCTCTGAATGCTAAATGTTTTTGTGGCTGGTAAGACACCCCCAAATTAAACCAAGCCAATGTGAATTGATGCTGTAATGGGTCATTTATTTATCTTATACATGTACATAATATAATAGTCTGCCTACAGTTTTTATGTCAAATCTTTGACACACATATATCCAACATTGAATGAATGCTTTAACAAAACTAATCATCTAAAAATACCAAAATGGTGTAAAAACAAAGAATCTTGATTTCAATCTGCACTGCATGTATATGTACAAAATTTAATTAATGACATCATATGATGGAGGTTTTTGTACATCAAGCACTTGAGAAACTAAACTCTATCTTGATCATATGCTTGAATCTTTTTTCTTCAAGTTTAAAACTACCATATATACATGTATGTATTCATCCTAGGAAAATAAGACTAGAAATGGGATAAAATCTTAACTTTATTCCATTTTTACATGACCCTATAATTTCCCATCTCACCTGCATGACAAGTGCCTCTTTCTCCTGTACGAAAGCTTTCCTCTCGTGGTCTAGTTGTATTTTTAGCTCCTCTCGGACCTGCATCTCGGCGCTAAGCGCTGCTTCATGGGCTTTACTGTCCTGTGCAGCGTTTGATCTGTGTAGATCTGCTATCTCCCTAAATATATGTACAATGTACATAAATTCTTGATGAATGAATTTATCTTTTTTTCATAGTTCTAAGGGAAAGTGCTCAATATAACTTTAGAAACACAAATAACTGATATGTTTACGAATACAAATTTCACTCATCTTTGAGTGTTTGATAAAATAGGAAAAAAACATGAAAATCAGTTTTTGATGAACAATTTTATTTCCTCATAACTCTGCAGGAAAGTGTTCATTAAAACTTTAGACACAACCAGACTTGTCAGAATGACAACATAGCTCGCCGGTGGCAACCATATGTAAATTGCAACAACAACAATAAAAAAGGTCTTATCACAAGGAATGCACATGTGAAATATCAAAGCCCTATCACTTTCCATTCCAAAAATATGGCCAAGGTTAAAGTTTTTCAAAAGTAGGTCAATCTCCAAGGTCAAGGTCACAAGGTCAAAAATTTTGGTATCCATGGAAAGGTCTTGTCACAAGGAATACACATGTGAAATATCAAAGCCCTATCACTTACCATTCCAAAAATATGGCCAAGGTTAAAGTTTTTCAAAAGTAGGTCAATCATCTCCAAGGTCAAGGTCACAAATTTTGGTATCCATGGAAACGTCTTGTCACAAGGAATACACATGTGAAATATCAAAGCCCTATCACTTACCATTCCAAAAATATGACCAAGGTTAAAGTTTTTCAAAAGTAGGTCAATCTCCAAGGTCGAGGTCACAAGGTCAAAAATTTTGGTATCCATGGAAAGGTCTTGTCACAAGGAATACACATGTGAAATATCAAAGCCCTATCACTTACCATTCCAAAAATATGGCCAAGGTTAAAGTTTTTCAAAAGTAGGTCAATCTCCAAGGTCAAGGTCACAAGGTCAAAAATTTTGGTATCCATGGAAAGGTCTTGTCACAAGGAATACACATGTGAAATATCAAAGCCCTATCACTTACCATTCCAAAAATATGGCCAAGGTTAAAGTTTTTCAAAAGTAGGTCAATCTCCAAGGTCAAGGTCACAAGGTCAAAAATTTTGGTATCCATGGAAAGGTCTTGTCACAAGGAATACACATGTGAAATATCAAAGCCCTATCACTTACCATTCCAAAAATATGGCCAAGGTTAAAGTTTTTCAAAAGAAGGTCAATCTCCAAGGTCAAGGTCACAAGGTCAAAAATTTTGGTATCCATGGAAAGGTCTTGTCACAAGGAATGCACATGTGAAATATGAAAGCCCAATCTGTATTGGTTTAAAAGTTATAAGCAAGGTTAAAGTTTTTGTGCACGCGCACGCAGACGCAGACGCCGACGCCGGGGGTATGACAATAGCTCTCCGGACATTCGTCCCGGCGAGCTAAAAATAATCTATGAATGTACAAACCCATATTTTACTCATCTTTCAAACATCTGATAAAATTCATATCATCAAAAGCCAACTTGGTATACAGTAAATGTGGAAATTTTTGCATGGGGGTAATTTTCACGAATGGAAGGATTTCACGAAAAAATTTCCCCCACACGAAAATATCACTGCTGGATTCTTACTATGGGAAAGACATTTTTATCGCGAATATTTCCCCCATGCGAAACATCTTGATGCTATAATCTCGAAATTTTCCCCCAGCGAAAATAACCATGTTTACAGTATGTGTTTTCAAATAAAAGAGTCTCACTGCAAATTTCAATCATTTCATTTATAATGTAATTGACACATATATATAACATACTTGTAGGAGTTATCTAAGGCGGTCTGAAGGCCCCGTACTCTTTCTTGTGCATCGTCATGATCACTCTGAAATCAAAATAATTCATTACAGGTTCAATGGAAACTAAACACACAAACACTCTTTTATAAAATTTGAAGAAATGACAGTTCATCAAAGAGCTAAACTACAAGCATTCTGCCTAAACATGATATTGTTATTTGTAAATTTTAATGCAAACAGCTTTTCTGTATAAGCAGCTACTAGATACATGAAATATGTTGGTATAAAATGGATGCCGCTAGACTTGCTCAAGTCTTTATATCAAATAAAGTTACATGTATATGAAGAAAATTGTAATTTGTAATAGAATTTTTCAAGTAGAAAAGAAATGCCCCTTTTAAAACTGTAAGCAGTCAGCAATTGGTTGCAGAGATATATACAGTATATTTTGTGAAAACCGGATCTTCTTTATTCCAGAATCTTGTTGGGAAGACCACGCGTCCTATGTCAAAGTCCCATTCTGATAAAAAATGGCCCATAAAATTGACAACTCACTGCGTCCTGGTGCACATTATTCTTCGTGTCACATTTTGGTTTTTAAATCTATCTAAAAGTTCTGTACTGGTATTTACGTTGTAACGTAAATATACACCAGTAGAAGTAACGTGTGATTACAGCTTACTGTACATTGCAAGTCAGAAGCACAATATTCTTCTGTTGACCGACAATTAATGCAATGATACAGTACAGTATTGATTTTTCTCTGACATTCTTTTTTCCTCGTTCTGCGCCTGAGATTTAAATCTCCAACGTCCACTTACATATATTATCTATGTAACGGTACTTGTGTATGCGTTCGTCCGTAAAAATGACCGAATGTTACCTTATTTGCAGACTTTACGCATTTTTAAAGAGAATGAAATTGTTAAATGCAAATCATTAAAAACTCATCCTTAACAGATTTTTCCGCAAAACTTAGACAATGATATGAAATCTGTTTGATCTCTGTTTATATATGATTAAATCTTTTTTTGTATTGATATGATGATCAGTTATTCTATTCATCAGTAAAGGTATACTATAGCAGTGAGCATTCTTCTGTATATTATTTCAATTTATTTGGGTCAAATATATCGATTTTCTGTACATCGGATCTTGCCTAAACCGGCCATTTCAACCGGAACCAATGAAAGCCGGTTTACACAGATTATACTGTATCACGATACAGAGAAGACAACTTTTCTTCCAAGTACAGAATTATGTATTAAATTTCAAAATTATTTGATCTACGGACTTGAGCAAGTCTAGGATGCAACCTACATGTACATGTATGTGTAGCATGTTAACATATGGTTGTTTTTACTGTAGCTTGATGAAGACCAGGACTTCTTTCACTTCAATTACGTGTAATAATTTTCATTTTTATAGTCTAAGAGATTTTATGGTTTATGATGTTTACAAACTGAATATTCATAGCAATATCGAGATGTTCTAAACCAAAGTTTCCCTACCTTTAACTTTGACATTTCTCTTTCCTGTCTCTGTACAGCAGCATTCAGCTGGCCTATTGCCTCTACAAATACAACATACATTTATTTCTAAAAATTTACTTTTAATTTCTAAGTATAGATTAGAAGGTATTTTGAAGTTTCTACCTGAACAAGAAGTGGGCAGAGTGTCAGTGAAGCCCCTTCTTATTCATGACGGAACTTCAAAATACCTTTGAACCAGCTTAGATGGCAACTATCCCGGTTGCGCACTCGTTTAGCATGCCAGATAGCATGCTGAAGGTCTCGAGTTCGCACCTCACTCATGCCACATATTTTTCAAGTATATACTGTTCAGCTTTGTAGAATGCAGGATCCATGAAGACAATTTCTACACAGAAACTTCACAAACAAGATGACCAGCCTAAGACTGGCTTTACCTAAATGTTGCCATTTCAGTCTTTTAAAATTTTAATTTCTACATGTACTCAAATTCTGAAAGCAAATGAAGATTGCCATCTCTAGATTTTATCTACAAGTTTATACACTATAAATTTTGTCTGTATTTCATTTTCGCCTTTGTTGGTCTTACATCTCAAAAGGATGACACAAATGTATGTTTTCAAAATCATATGCTGGCTGAACATCACTTCATTGAAAACTTATTCAAGCGGAACAAGTATGATAAAGGAAGCAAACAGACCAATGAAACAATAACACTTTTCCAAATGGCTGATTTTCCAGTAGATTCATTGAGCAGACAGACATCAGACATCACAAAATTTGGCGATATTTTCATTGTGACGTCATAATAGAAAACACGACAACACATAAAGTCAGTGCAATCAAACATGACGTCACAATTCAAAAATTTGCCAAATGATGTAATGTCTGGTGTCTGCGAATATAAAATCAAGGTTTAAAACGGTCATAAATATTTTCTGGAAAATGGACTATTGATTTTTAAAATATATTACCAGTTTGTTTCTTTTCGAGATCATCCTTAGATTCACAAACTTTACGTAGGTGATCTAATTCTGATTTCTGATCTTCTAATTTTTTCCTGTAAATAGAAATACATGTATAAACATATCAAACAATAAAAAGTTACATAGAATATCATCCTCTTATCATTTTCAATCCAATATTCCATTACATTTTGATATGACAGTACTATGTAATAAAGCAAATTTTGCATCATCTTTGTATTTTCTACGATTAATAGCAGTTTTATAGCCTGTGTTACAGTTAATAAAGGCTACTTCAGAAATGGGATTTTACAAGTCTACCTTAAAGGATTACCATCCAAAATCAATCAGGTATGAGGGACAGACTGAAGTTTTACAGGTTGATGTATGGCATATCAAAAGTTTACGATACACAAACAATTCATCATTTGATTTGTATGAGTTAATGTGCATCATTAAATACATGTTATATATGAAAATATGTGACAGAAGATTTTCATTTTACAACTTACTTTTGAGAAGTTATGAGAGACTCGTTTTCTTTTTCTTTTACACGTAGCTTCTTTATTATGGTGTTGACTTGTAGTTGTTGCTTGGATAACTTTTCACCTGAAATGGATAGATTTTACTTTGTTGAATTTTTTAAAAAGAAAGATGACTATGCTTTAGACAAACAGAAACAACACTTGAAGTCAGTATTGCAAATTTGAAAACCCACTGAAGGTCAAAACTATGAGGTCAGCATCAGAAGTGAAATTTACCTGATTAAGTTTCTCTCATGTTTTAGTGTGTTTTGACGATTCTTGATGTCAGACTGGACCAGAGTTCAACCATGTTTACTGGGGGATGTGTCTCTAGATTTATCACTGTGCCTTATGAAAAAGCTTTGACTTTGTTTGCTCTTTCTTCAAATCTGCCATTATACTGGGGTTTGAGGAGCTTAGAGCTAATTCATGAATGGTTCCTTCAATGAATTTTAGTAGTTTTGTTCTTGTTAAGACGTTAGATTCTAGATATATAGCAATTTACATGCATTATGCTCTATGATAAATCCCGAGTTTATCCTCCAATTAATTTCGGAGCTTCTCAGTGCTTATCACTAACAGAACCTTTGTGTGAAATCAAGTCAACATTGTGAATCAGGGACCAAATTTCAGAAACTGCTTTATCAGTTTTTTCATGTCCTACCTTCTTGCATCAGTTCATCTATCTGCTGGTCCTTCTCCTTTATAAGATTCTGTAAAGACTTGTCCTTTATCCTGAAAGCCATTGTTTTTAGAAAAATATGAGATTTTAGATACAATAAACTACAAGTATTTACCAGATATTTTTATATCTGATTTATTTTGAAAAAAATAGCAAAAATCACTTATTCAATTCTTGCTATGCTTATATCTAATACAATGTTTACTGTGTTTAATGAAAAGTAAATTATCACCAAACAAAGTGCCATTTAAATGTAATGACGTCATGAAAAAACGTCATTTTGACGTTATTGACAAAATATGGTGAAAATTGCTAGGAATTTTGTCTTTTGTAAAGGAATTCAATGTGGCCGCATGCGTTAACTGAGATAAAACGTTTATGACAAAGGATATAATGATAATCTTTCACATATAAACTTTTCATTTTAGTTAATGCATGCGGCCATTGCTAATTTAATAGAAGTATGTAGTTTTTGCATCAATTTCTCAGAATATGACCTATTTTGGTGTTTTCAAAGGGCTTTAAGCAATTGATAAACGCAATATTTAAAAAAAGATAGATTGGTGATTCAGCAGAGAACTTTTCAAAATGTCAAATCGCAGTTAAAAATTCTATGAAGTACAATGTTAATAACTAGGGCCAATATCGAGCTTCCTGGCCCTACCTCTGACCAAGACTTAGAATTAGAGACTCTTCTAGTACAGAGATCAGAAATAAGGAGTTTCAACCTCATTGTTCAAAAAATATACTGGTACATTAAAGGAGGGTTATTTAGTTTGGAGTAATAGAAAAATAAAAGTTGCAATAAAAGTATCAGTAAACAAGTTTATGGTAGACTTACTTTTTCTCCAAGTCTTCTTGGGCCCTTTGGAGTTGTTTTTTGACTGCCTCTTTTTCCTAGAATAGAAGATGAATTGAAATGTCATTTTATCTTTAAATTATTCAACGTAAAAAAAAACTGAGGACATCAGATACATGTATGATAAACGAGAGAAATTATTCATACCTTAATTTATTCATGTACTCCAAAGAAAGACGAAATTTTCATCTACTTCCTGTTTTGAAAACAGCTGTATTATTTTGGCAGGAAATGTTCACATAAATTTTACATTATAATCACATTCCTATTTTCATAATAGTTGGCATTGTTTCTCTACCATACTTATAGATTTCGTTAACATTTGTATTAGATACAAAAATTTGATACATTCAAAATACATGTATAAATGAATCACGTTTGAATTAATATTACACTTCACCTATGTAAAATATGTTTACAATCAAAATTCATTGCATCTTGAATAAGTGGACACCTCTCAATAACAGACAAATAACCTCAGAACCTTCACTGTCCATTATAAACAGGATTTCCTGTACAATGCACTTTGAAAAGATTCTCCGAGTCAGACACTGTCTCTGTGTTAGCTCTATTGTGACTCACCCTGTTTGCCTGATTTATTTTTTTCTGAATCAGTCTGTGTAACCTATGGTAACTCATCCTTCTTGCCTGATTGACTCTTTTCACTGAGTCAGACAATGTCTGTGTGAACTCTGTTGTAACTCATCATTGCCTGATTTATTCTTTTCTCTGACTCAGACAATCTCTATGTGAACTCTGTTGCGACTCATCCTTATTGCCTGAATGAATCGTTTCTCAGAGTCAGACAGTCTCTGTGTGAACTCTGTTGTGACTCACCATTATTGCATGATTGACTCGTTTCTCTGAGTCAGACAGTCTCTGTGAGAATTCTTATGTTACTCACCCTTATTGCCTAATTGACTTGTTTCTCTGAGTCAGTTAAGTCTCTACGTAAACTCAGTTGTGATTCACCCTTATTGCCTGATTGACTTGTTTCTCTGAGTCAGACAGTCTCTGAGTAAACTCTGTTGTGACTCACCCTTTTTGCCTAATTGACTTGTTTCTCTGAGTCAGATAAGTCTCTGTAAACTCAGTTGTGACTCACCCTTATTGCCTGATTGACTCGTTTCTCTGAGTCAGACAGTCTCTGAGTAAACTCGGTTGTGACTTTGTTAATGTCCTCCAGTTCAGCTTCTCTGGCTTCCTCTACCTGCTGTAGTTGACTACAATGACATGAATGATACATTAAATTTCTCAGCAGTCTGGGATCTTTTTCTTTACTTCATTTGAAAAGTTACATGTATTTCTTGTTATTTTCTCATGAATCAAAAATTCTTCAAAAATCATATTCACATAGGAACTTCTAGTAGTCGTACCAAATCACATATGAAATAATCATTGACTCAATACAAGATCAATAAAAAATCTCTGATGCTCTGATAAGATTCATCCGTTTCTCTTGCAAGAGTAAGGAAGATAAACTATGGACCATTATAAACAAAAGATATGATGGACTGATGAACATAGTGGCTCTTGGATATGTTACCAAATCACATATGAAATAATCATTGACTCAATACAAGATCAATAAAAAATCTCTGATGCTCTGATAAGATTCATCCATTTCTCTTGCAAGAGTAAGGAAGATAAACTATGGACCATTATAAACAAAAGATATGATGGACTGATGAACATAGTGGCTCTTGGATATATATTTTTAAACTATGAGACAGCACAGAAGTAAATACTAACCTTCTCAAGATGCTGTTGGATTCAAGTAGATCATGATTTTCTTTGCTGAGTTGTACTAATTTATTTTCCCTAGCGTTGAGTACCTCTGTCATCTCAGCCAGCTTCTATTATGAAAATAAATCAAAACAATATGAAAAATTCACTCCAAGTTATTCTTTCTGAGTTCAAGAGGACCGATGGACATATCAGTCAAAATCTGATGTTTTACTTTTATGCAACTTCAAATAAATCTTCTCTGGTCTTGTCTGGGATGTTTTTATATAACATCTACAATAACATAGCAGGAAGGCATGGATAGCTGGATAGATAGGCAAAACATTCAAGCAAAATAATGTACAAATGTTCTGAACTACCACAGTGATCAAAACTTGTTCAAAACATAGGGTAATCAAAGATTACATAGCTCGCCTATACAGGTTTTTGTCAGAAACCAGGTTAAAGTTTTTGAAAAGTAGGTCAAAGTCCAAGGTCAAGGTCACTAGGTCAAAGGTCATGGTCTCAAATAAAAGGTCTCATCACAAGGTATCTTCATGTGAAATATTAAAGCCCTATCCCTTATAGTTCAAGAGATATAGCCCAGGTTAAAGTTTTGTCTATGGACGACGACAACGACAACGATGCCGAGGGTATGACATTAACTCTCAGGACTTTTTCGTCCCGGCGAGCTAAAAATTCCAATCTTTAAATATATGTAGTATTTTTAAAAGAAACAAAAGACTTTTCTGCTATTGATAATAAGCATGGTTTCATTTGGCCATGGTGGCTGTTTCCAACTAAGGAGAGAATATTTTGCTCTTCTTCAATCTAAGCAGCCAGTTTAAATTCAACTTAATTTTTCTTATTTTGCTCTTCTTCAACCTAAGCAGCCAGTTTAAATTCAACTTGAATTTTCTTGACATTTCAAACACCCATCATGCACTTATTTCAGATTTCAAGATAATACGTGTACAAGGAATTCTTCATTAATTAAGGTAAAAACTGCTTGCATAAATCCAGAAAACAGACATAAATAGTGGAAAAGAAAAAATAAGTATCATATACTCACAATTCATTTAAATTGTGTGCAAAATACATTATTTGCAAAAATAAATAGAAGTGAACTTCACATCTATTGAGTCAAATGCAACAACACATTTTAAAAAGTACGATAGTCTAACAATGGACAGTTGAGACAAAGTAAGGAGGGTTGGGACTTTATGTTAACTTCTCTACGAACTCATAGACTGATGTAGTACAGCAAAATACAATTAAATAATGACTTTCGATTCCAGTTTACTCATGAATATATGGAACTTGCCAGGAATGAGTTGACACCGGCCTTCAATTTCGGTCCAACAAGCATACATACATATACATACATGTGAATTTGTATGCCAAAATGCTGAAGTATGACATTAATTATTGTGGACCACAGGGATTTATCGCGCTTCCCAGTTGTTTTTTATGCACTGTGGGTACTATGGGTATCTCGGCTTGTAAGGGTGGTACTGATTTCAAACTTTGTATGAAGATCAAGTATGAGTTAATATATTGAAATATACCAAAGAAAATGGGTTTTGACATGGATTAAGCCATTTCTGAAGACTGAAACGATAACTTGTAGATTTTTTCAAAATGACGCTGAGTTAGAACCCTTTACATAACCCATAGTACATCAAGCTACCGGGAAACGTGTTAAATCCCTGTGTTGTGGATGCACATGACAGGATCAATTTTCTAAACCTCAGATGTATTCTTCTACGTTTTTTGTTATCATCATTGTTTTCCAGATTTGACATCATTTAAGCTTCACATGCATGTATATCTATTCAATTTGACTCCGACATTATCACATCAAACAACAGACAAACTGACAGGCAGACAGTCAGACCAAAAACTACATGCCCTAAGTATTTGGTTGGTTGGTTGGTTGGTTGGTTGGTTGTTTGGTTGGTTGGTTGGTTGTGGGGGGTGGTGCTGCATGATAATCTAAATTACTCCATTGGTTTCTTACACATAATGCCTAGCCATACCTGTATGCACAGTCGTATTTCCATGTTTATAATCTAAACGTTTTATATAAAAGCATGACAAATCTTAAAAGACTGACATTCCCTTATGGTACAATCTACTAGTATCTAGAATCAACATGTACATGTAGCAAATACCATACCTATTCTCACAACATTTTTACTGACTTTTATATACGGCAAAAAAAAGAGTAAATGAAGGGTACAGATACATGACTACAAGACAAACTATACAATTATAAGCATCAAACATGCAGTTATGCTTCATTCCTAATATCATAAAGATGAACAATATATTTGAAATGTTCATTCTGTCATCTAAAATGAGCATTGATGTACAATGCATTTGTAGTGTTCCAAAGGTATAGATGAATATGTACTTATTCATATATGAACACTGACACCCCCTTATGGTACCTAAACCGCAAAGAACAATTTTTCTACCTAACGGTATATAACAACCATAATAACAGATTAGTTTTCAACATAAAGTAATTTCAAACTACTTGTTTTGGTTTTTTTTCCCTTTTTGCTCATCATGCATTTTCAAATAATTTTTTTACATCATTTCTGTTACAGTGAACTAAAAGGACTTAAATGCTGCAGTTACGGTTCATCCAAAATAAGACTAAATCCAGTGTGGGTTTTCAAATTTTTAAGGAGTCTTGTTAAAATATTTAAAACAGAACTAGCCTAACAAAAAAGTACAATCAATGTCCATTATGCATGCAACTTCTTTTCTTTAATAAATGAGAAAACAAAATTTCAACCAAAAAGCAAATGCACCCCCTTTTTGGCTCATCTTTAATATCTTAAAATTTTCATCATTATTACTCATGAATTGTTTTGGTTTTTTTCCCATTTGTTTACCTCTATATTCATTTTGTTTTGGGGCATGATGCAATTATTAAATGTACTTCATATAGACCATTTTCTGATTTTGTTAGAAGCACAAAATGTCCGAGTCAACATCTTTTGGCGTTGTTTTACTTTATGACGTCACTGTTAAAAGACGCAATTCCATTGTGACGTAACAATGAAAAAAAGCAAAAATTGCCTACCTCGGACATTTTTCGTCATTTTGTCAGCCATTATGAATTTCAGCAAGTGGCCTATTGTAAGTTTGTATAAATAATTCAATGATAGAAAGGCTGTTGTTGATGGGAATAGATTTTTAATAAGTTTACAAAATTAAATTTTCAATAGTGTAACATATATTATTGACACTAAATTAAGCTGCGTAGTTATTTCACATCTACTGCAAAGCATTTTTTGAATGCTTGTGTGGAAAGGAGGATTTTAAATATTTTTGAAATATGATGCGACCTGTCAAATTAGTGAGGGGACCTAACTCACACAATTCTTTCTCATATATTTACTTTTACACCAAATAGAAAAGCATTTTGAGACTCCAAATATCACATGATATTCATACAAGTATATTCCATCATAGATTAAAGTAATAACTAAAGGGAAATTTTGTCTTGGTTTCCTGCCATTTTTTTTTAATATTGCCATTTTAAATGTGATGCTTGCCATATTCCATTAAGAATTAAACTTTGGCATCAATCTATATTTGTACTAGTATTTGAAAACAGATATTTTCTATTCTGCACTTTGCTATAAAATGGATCCAAATGCCCTGCGTTTGAGGTCTAATAATATAATTCATCTAAAAATTGACCAATCAAATTATGCCCAGTGATTGGGATAAGCATGCGCCCTGCGCCATAGTCACATTCAATTCTGAAATGGCACATTTAAATTTACTTAGTGCGCCAATGTGGCGCATTAAATTTTTTAAACAAATTGTGGAAATCTTCCGTTCTTTTATTCAATGTGGTGATGACTTCACCATATTCACTTATTTAAAGTTCTGCATGCGATATAATTTGTTTACTTTTCGTATCAATTGATACACCAGACAGTAATTTGAAAGTGTCATTTATTCAAAACACAATCCTTTCCTATTGCAATAATCCCTATTTCAAAACTTTATACACGTATGTACTATGTACGTACAAATGGACTTCACCAGTTAAGACAAATCATGGACTTCATTTGTTCACCAAATTTCATACAAAGTTTTGTCATTAGATTTGGATGTACTGTAGTTTACAACAATTTACAGCAGAGTTTGTGTGCATTTTTGGGGGGAGGGAAGGGGGGGGGGGGTTCAGGCAAATTTTGAATTATAAATTCAAGCTCAAAGCATGGGTCCAATGCGCCCCCCTATTTCCCATATTTAAGTACAGAAAAGTCTGTCTAGACATTTGAAGCGGCGGGTGATGCAGATCTATATAATTTATGGTCTTGCTTGTTTGTTAGTTTAGTTTTTTTGTGTGGTTTTTTTTTTGTGTTTTTGCCATCTAACTTGCTCCACCAATCAAATCTCTACTTTCAAATGTTCAAAATTTTCATTTCAAACAGGGTGCAGTCAGACCCTTTTCAATCATAGTGTAATAGAAAATATCTGATTTCAACTACATGTAAATTGACTTCCTTCATAGTGATATGACATTATTAGTTTAAAGGTTAGTTACTGACCATCTACAGAGATTTGTCAGGTTGATCAAGCCCATAGAGGCGAAGCCAAGCCTTCTATGGGCTTGATCAACCCGACAAATCTCTGTGGACGGTCAGTAACAAACCTAATAACTGTCTTATTTTGTCGAGGACCAAATCTCTGTTTTTTTTTGTGGCAGAAAAATGTCGTTTCAGGACTCCTTTTACTTGCGAATTCATTTATACGGCAATGGCGGAATTGCTCACGGTTTATTGCAATTTAGACGGCGTGCACGTGACACGATTTAGGCTCCCTGATTGGTTCGAACCAGTCCGTGGCAAAATAAATAGCTATGTAATGTGAAAGATTTTTGGCAAATTTTTCCTATTATCAAATTGAAGGGGATATCATGTGATATAAGGTTTGAAAGCCCTTGAAGCATGCAAGCTAAAACATATACACCACATGGGATCGAAACATATGATGTTGTGATTTTTTCATCATTTAAGTGATACTGCACAAAATTAATGAGACGTTGTAGTAGGGCAATGCCTAATTAGTAAATCCATATCGTTTATGTATCTGAAAAATCTATAGTTTTTGCAAACACTTCAAGAGTTTGTCGAAAGGAAAGATTTTCTGTTGTCGACAAACTATTGAGGTATTTGCAAAAACTATGAACTTTTCATATACCTGGATGATATAGATTGATCTATTAGGCATTGCCCTACTGCAACGGCTCATCAGTTTTGTAAAGGTTAATTTAGAAAATGAAAAAAATCCAAAAAACTATGTAAGGAATTACAACAACATACGTTTCGATCCCACACGGTGATATAGAGAATAAGAGACGTTAGACGGCACATAGTGAGAAATAACCCTAATATCAAGCTGTGAGTCCCACGAGAAACCTGACCTGTATGTGAGAGTCAGGATGGGTCTGCTCACACAATTCTGGTACAGTCTGCAACTAAAATAGCTCAGCCTTATTACAACAAGCTTCAGACACGATGTTTACATGGTATAATTAGTACGCAGTCACAATTCTCAACTTAGCCACTCGGAAAATTTCTTACGAATTTTTCTGAAAACTGTATGGGTATAAGTATGTGCTTTGTTGTGCAAAATATATTTTGAGTCTTCCGACCAGATTGCCGCACTTGAAATTTAATTTCAAGGCTCACTATGTTGAATATGAATATACTATGAATATTCCAAATGGTATCCAACATAAACTTACGTCAAGCAGAGCTAATTGACCCTTCCAAACGTGGGAAAAAATTGAGAAATTCTATGACGTCACAATGCAATTTTGACGTTTGACTGAGGTTCGAAGCTTGTTTGTCCAAGGTAAAAGCATTGTGACGTCATGAAATTTTGCATTTTTTTTTTTCCCGCAATCGGAAGGGTCAATTGCTTATAAAAATAACAAATCTGTACAATAAAGCTTCATCTTAATCAAGTAAACTTGTATGTGTAATAAATGCTGATTTAAGTCATGACGCCAGCCTATCTAGGTTTTGAAGCTGCCGAGTATAGGCTTTTACTTAAAAGTGTTAAAAATCATGCCATTCTGTTATTTCTAACTTCAGACATTCAATGCAATCATCTAAACATAGCTATATTATCTTGTTGAGAATTGATTCAAACAGACAAACTCTCTAATCATGCTCAATCAATACAAAAAAAAAAATGACGAAAGTTACAAAGATGCATTATCAACATTTAAGGACGCATACATGTAGAAAGAGGTAGGGCCATGAGACTCCTAAAGCAGCTCTACAATTTGAATTTAAGCTAATGAGATACCTCATAAAATTTAATTAATGTTTCCAGCTTCTTAATACAATGTAATACGAAAAGAACATTTCATCAAAGTTGATAAAGCACAATAGGAAAAATATTTAGAATAATACATGTACGTAATTTTGATGTTCTCGACAAAGGATTGCCAAAATTGCTAGAAAATGTCTTTTGTGGAAGATTTTGATTTAGATGCATGCAATAACAATGACAAAATTTTATGAAGATAATCTTTCACATGTAATTTGTTCATGTTAGTTAATATACACGAGACCACCGCTGATTAAATAGAAATATGCAGATTCTGGAGTTACATGTATGTTTAGCAATTTGCCGATTCTGGAGTTTCAGGGACAATATTGGGCTTCATGGCCCTACCCCCTTCCGGCATTTGAACTGGTTACCTCCTGAAATATTATACTTTGATCTTTATGTTTATAAGGGAACATATGATAACAAACAATGATGTATCATATCTTATTCTCAAAATAAACACTTTTTCTCCTTACCTTCTGTAATTTCTGCTGCTGTTGAATATCCAGTCTTTCTTCACTAAGGGGTGGTAATTCAGATCGCTGGCTCTTATCTAAGATCAATGAAATCGAAGTTCAAACAAATTTGTGAGCATCACCTTTGCAATATCAAGATCAAAATTTTACTCTTGTCTGCTTCAGAGTGAACAGTATCTGAGAATTTCATTTCATTTACTAGACTAAGTATTAATTTTAATTTATGTTGATGCAGAGAACAATTATAAATTACATGGAAAATGAGATTTTAAGAAGGCTTATCATAGTTTTCACTTGATAAATGCTGGCACCCTTGTACCACTGTAAATATTCAAATCTTTTTTATTCAATTTTGTATATACAATTGCGCAAAATGTAAGAGTAGTTCTGTAGTTCTGATACATGAACATCTATTCATAATGTGCATAGAATCATTCTTTTCAATCCATCATTACAGAATCTGTGCAAATACAGGTAAATTAATTTATGAATGAATATATATTAAAAGAAACATTGTACTTGTACAGTTCTCCTTTCAAAATCTTATAATATTTTTACCAGTTTCCTGTGAAAGTCTTCTCTCTCCACTAAAGCTAGCATCATCCACCATAGAATCCAGTGTTTCTCTTCCCGGGCTGAGTTGATCACACTGTCCGTCTCTACTTGACGTTGTTGACTGACTGTCTGAGCGTCTGTGTGTCAAGCTTCCTCTGTTGGCAGTTTTCTGTAGAGCAATTCTAAGGGGAGACAAATCAACCACTTTGCTTCCATCTCCGTTCGGAGTCGGAGTGGAAATAATCTCAATGTCAGATGAAGTAGTTGTTGATATTTCGTCCCCAGAATCATGACCTCCAGTGCTCCGAGAGCACTCCGATTTTTCACCTCCGTTGGAATGTGTGTCGCTAGCGTTGTCGTCCATGGCTTCCTCAATCATACACTTGACATAGGAGCTGCTTGGAGATACACTACCGCTACTGCCATTTTTGGCCTCAGACTCTTGCATATCTTCAGCATTACCAGTTTCTGATTTGAAAAGGCAACACATCTTAAATAACATAATATTTGAAAGAGTGACTTTCTAAAACTAACATTTTTTTTAATCAATTAATTTTTTATTAAAAAAATTTTGAGTGAAAAATATGCAATATGTAAATCCTCTATTTTACCACTAAACATGCTAAACAGTTGTGCTATTGATGATACTATTCTAGATACATTGTAACTCATAGTCTGAAAACCACGCTCGGTCACGCAATCTCACCTCCCATGGATCATAACGGCTGAATTTTCACTGCATAGCATTACAAACATCTAATGTGAGTACATGTCAGTGGATGAGCTATTTAAAGCCAATATAAACCATATTGTTTTGTAACTCTTAAAATTAAGAAATATGAACCACTGCCAACATTAATTAGAGCATCTTTTAGAATAGATCATGCTTCTGCTTTAGATATCACATACAATGACAAGAACTGACATTTTTGTGATGTTATCCGGCAAAAATTCTGCCGTTATGACCCTAAGGAGGTGAGCTTGCATGACCAAGTGTGAGTTTACGACGATACATAAAACTTGTATTGTACATTTTTGGGAATGAATGAAAAATTGATGATACAATTCTACATGAAACTTGTACAATGTGCTTTTTAGAGAATGAAAACTTAACTAAAATATGTTTATTATATCAAATGATCGAGAATTATTGCCGATTTTGCTTATTTCTGATTGGTGGAGACGCTGTTTGATAGAGTGTACCTCAGAATGAGTTGACTACTAACGCTCCAAGCGGTCTATTCCGGATTAGCGCGTGCGTTGATTTTTGTAGTGTTACATGTAGATCTTGACTTCAAATATCATTACAATGCAAATGTTAATAAAATCCTGCTAATTTAATAAAGCAGTTATTGACTTTTGATCATTTCGGTCGACTCATGACTATACAGACCTGGTCAGGCATTGGTTAACCTCAGCCTTTGGCCTCGGTCAACCAATACCTGACCAGCTCTTTATAGTCACGAGAAGACCGAAATCAAAAGTCAATAATTATATAATATACTAGGCTCGTATGTATCAAAAACATACCTTCAATTTCCTGTTGATTGGTCAGATCATCTTGACTGTTGCTACTCTCAGTAGTCACTGTACTATTTTCACCACGGACAACTCGACTCCAAGACTGTTCTTCACTCGTCTTATCCACTACAGTATCGTCTGAGGTGTAAGCATCCAAGCTACTGTCCAGTTTGTTGGTGTCCGAGTCCGTACCACCTAACGAACTAGCAGTGGAAGGGCTGAGTGGCAGATCTGATATCCTGTTTGAATCCGTGGATTCCGAATTTATAATTCGACTGTCTATGGCACCATCGAAGAAGTTTTTCACGCTTTCTTGAATTTTATCAGCAGATATGTCTATGGATGAGGAACTCAGAGGATCAACAATTTCCTCCTCGCAGTCCGTATTTCCTGACGGAAAAATGCCGGTGTCCTCTTTCAACGATGAAGAGGAATACTCTAGTGAACCTCCATCACAAGAATTTTCATCCTTTACTCCCTGATTTGTAAATGCAACTTCTTCTTGAGATTTTTCAGGAGGATAAAGCTAAGTCACTCAGCTGTAAATCACAAAGATGCTGATTATCGGCACTATCCCCCATTTTATCAGTGCCACTACCCTGTCTATCATATTCCCTATCTTCTTCACTGATGTTAACAACAAGGGTGCTATCACTCTCAGGAACTAGAAGGTTTCCTAAATCACTCTCCTCTTCAGCTCCAGGAAAGTTCCCCTCATTAGAATCTTTACTTTCTTCCTTAGCTTCAATAACTTCTTCTGATAAAGAAATCTCAGCAGTACCTGAAACATTTCCCGAATTATTTTCACTAGTCTCTTCACACATGACGTAGATTTTCCATCAGTTGGCACATTGGAATGGATGTTAATTTCACTTTCTGTTCTATCATTTTTGATTGTATCGTCTTCTTTTACACTTTCAGTGTTTAGGTTTCGGAAGTCTGTTTCATGATCTTTGTCACTAGATGTTACATGAAAATCTTTATCTTTCACAACACTTTGAGATCCATCAATTTCCAAAATGCTTGGATCGGGCCCTCTTGTTTCTTTTTCTGCCTCACTATCCTGTGGGGGACTGACAGTCACTTTTTGAATGTCAGATGTATCAAATTCATCATCTTCAACTGCCCCCACTTTAGGAAGAACATTTCCTGACTTATCACTATGTGTAACAGATGCATCAGTACTTTCACTTTCACATTTATCTTGCTCTTCCCCTTTACTATCCTTTTCAGTTTCTCCCTTTATACTGCCAGTCAGTTCTACATTTTCTACATCAGTCTTTTTACTTTTATTTTCATCGTCTTTTTCCTTGTCACTATCAGTATCAGTCCTTTCTTCCTTTTTTCTTTCAACCCCCTGTGACCTTTCAACCTTTTGTGACCTTTCAGCTTTGACAGGGCTAAGCAAGGATTTTGAAGTCTTTGCATCTGTGGTACTTAGTTTTGCTTTCAGATTTAGGAGTTAGAGCAGAAGGACTGAACTGCTTTGTGAAACTGGTATCCATCCCCCAGGGCATTGACCAGGAGCTCCTCCCCTCCTCCTCCCCTCCTCCTTTCCTCATGACCTCCCTTATCTTCCTCTCCCTCTGTGCCTCCCAGCCAAGTATTCCAGGAGGATGCTTTGTTTTCTGGTTTTGGAAGTGATGCTACGAGACAAGAAATATATCGTAAATGATGGAATACTGTGTTACTCACTCTGTAAATTACACTTTTTACAAAGTAAATCTGAGTGCATACAAACTAATCAAAATCTTTCAAAGGTATGAGTTCTATCCAATAGAGTTTCATTCTGTACCAGTATGAACCAGAAAAAATAGTAAATTTCCTATTTTCTGAATTTTGTGTACTTTGTTCTTTTTAATTACCTTCATTAGATTCTTGTTCAGTATCAGCTTTTTCAGAGTCTTTAATGTCTAGGACTTTGTCGATTTTCTTCTGTGCATTTTTGAGTGCCTGGCTGGCAAAACTTGAAAAGGAACTGCTGTCCCACCAACTCATGTTCTAAGATTTGTAGCTTTTACTCTTCCACTTCAGTCATCCTGTAATGAAAATTAAAATGGAATAACTTTAATTAATATAATGTATACGAAAATCTTTATCTTGTATGAATTATATGCAATATTAATTTTATCATGTCTGTAAAGGCTTTAATCAATACGTATAAGCTTCTTTATCCACAACACATCCCTGAAATTGTCAGATTTTGGTGCATAGGCATATGTTAAAACTACAACAAAATATTTTATAGAGGGTTTTATTTTTTCGTACATTTCACATTCTATCTTTTTGAATACAGAGTTACTTTCAATTTATACAGGAATCTGGTGTCAACAAATTATGACATCATCAAATTCTAAGAGAAAATTTTCAGGGAATCAAGTGCTTTCAATGTTACATATTTAAAGGAATTATGTCACAATGCTTGCACATCAGACAACATCACAAACGGTACATAAAATAGAAAAAGATGGAATTTATGCCTCAACTTTCATTATCACTTTTCCTACATGTACTGTCTGTGAAACTAACTTCGGAAAACAAAAAATTTAAGTTTTGTCTACTTTGTCGGCAAATTTTCCAGTGAGATAGGTAGATCTAGAACTCTTGTAACTACATGTAACTGACATGTAAGTTATGTTTTTGCAAACAATACTATGCTCACAGTGACAGAAAATGCATGAAGGTAAGGGAGTTTTCTAAGTTAATTTTAGCATGACATCACCAATGTTTAAAATTGAGTCTATGGAGAACATCCAGGACGTCACGTTGAAATTAATATTTTCTTTCACTCAATGAGCATAGAATTGATTGTAACTTGCACTGTCATTTACGAGAGTTCTAGATTTATCCCCCACTTTGAATTATTGAAAAAACTTTCTGAAAAATGAGACAAACTTCAATTTTCCGATTTCTGAACTGAGCTGTGTGGACACCAAGTCCTCTTATTCTGAACACTAGGAAAAGATTAGCAAGTGGTTCCAACATTCAAAACTCTATTCAATTATAATACTACACCCTATGCCAAATTTCCTGGTTGACAGCAGTTACAGCACAACGAAGAAGTGACATTTTGCTGTTTTCTCCATAGCAGTGGATTCATGAAATATGCACTGAATCCACTGCAACGGAGAAACACAACAAAATGTCACTTCTCTGTTGCACATGCAGCTGTAACTAGGTTAAGAGGTGAAAACGTTATTTATATGAGTGTCCATATCCACACTGCTTCTTTTACCCTAAAAAACGTTATTGATATTAAATCTCTCAGTTTCATCACAGAATTTTAAATGAGATAAGATACTATCTACAAACAAGTACGTGTAATGACAGTCAAAGAGCAATCGATCAACAAACGCAAGAGTTTGTCGATCAACTGCTCTTTGACTCTCAATTACACAGGCACATGTAGAAAGAGGGTCAATATATTCCTGTATGATGCATCTGTAGATACCAGCATATACCTATCAGTGATATACTGGCTTTTTCATACCAAGTTGCTACATGTGCCTGGGCTCGATTACTTGCATTAGTAACTTTAGTTTTGTAACGATAGTCGCCAATGTCGCCTCTATCATCACTGAAACTTGAAAGTCACCTACTATCGATGATTGCTTTGAAAATCGATTGTCACTGTTGATATTAATTTGAAGCGAAATGATCTAAGTGCTAAACGTCTTCGATATAATTCTAAACGAAACTAGACGCTCGCAATGGCGGAGTTAATGGTTGAGGAGGAGCATATTACGGGTGTACTAAGATCTGCCATGTGGGACCATTTTGGCTTTAGAATTAAAGTAAAAGAAGGCCCTCCTTCTAAAGCAAGCCTCCAGATTTTGTTATTAATAACAAGGAATGTTCAACATTCAATTTATTTCCATGATTTTAGATAAAAACAAGAATTCAGATTCTTAAATCACAAGCATTGAGTATTCTCCTTCTGAAAAGATACAAAACATACAACAATTTTAACAAGAAAAAGTCTGATTATTCTGATTGTACTCCTACGATAGTTTCCGATAATCAATAGTAAAAAATTTTCGATTTTACAACACTAACTTGCATGTCTTTAGATCATATTCCTGTTGTTTCATAATGTAGTAAACTGGCGCTTGTACTAGACTGGGCCAGTGGGACGAAGGTTTTTTTTTTTATTTTGGGGAAGGTGCCTGTGCCCGTCCCATTTAGGAAAATTTGCGACATTTTGCTGAAATTGGGAATTTTTTTTTTTACAAATTCTCACCACAGTGTAAGTTCTATAACCCTAATATATTATTTATTAACACTGCTAATCCATTGATTTGCTAATGAACTGAACAAGGGATAAATGAAAAATTTCAAGATGCACTTAGAAATAGGACATTTTGTGCTGACTTCCAGGTTTTGAGTCTTATTTTCTGAGGTGAATTTTTCATAATTCCTCTTTGGGAATTTCAGAGTGATTTTTTGGGGAAAAATAGAGGAAATTTGGCATTGGTAAGGGGCCGAAATTCGGCCCCAAAACAAGAAAAAAAACCCTGGGACGTCTCTTTGGCTCACTCGGTAGAGCGTTGGACTTAACATCAAGAAGGTTGCGAGTTCGATCCCAGGTGGGGGTAGTCTCGTGTTTTCTACAAGGCAGTGGCTCCGGATACGAACGTTCGTATCTTTAGACCTATGTCTCGGCGTATGAACATGTTTCTGATTGGTCTGTAACTGTCACATGACTCTGGTCATGTGTCCATAACAAAATAAAAAGTTGATTTTTGTAACCTGATACCAAGGTATACGAGTTTATTCTGCATAATCTGTACATCCTTTCGATCAACAAGAAAACATCAAAATTCTACCAACTGAACCAACACATACTGCAGGAAGTACAAGACAACCCCTATCTAGGCCTCCAGATCTCTAACGACCTAAAATGGAAGATATCAGGACACTTTGTCAGTCTTCACGAAAACTCACTAGCCCGACGCCCGAGGCTTCTAAATTTCAGCCCGGGCTAGTAAAACCACCATCAGCGGTAGCCCGACTGGCTAGTTATAAAAATCGTACAATGATATTCAGCAGAGCGAACTGTACGACATGTACGTACCTGAATCAATGAATAATGCATTATTAGCATGATTAGAAAGATTTTCCATTGAATATGAAATTGAAGATTTTTAAATTGAATATCCCCGATACTACTTCAAGTTACTCATGCTTATACATGTATTTGGCTAGTAAAAATCACTTCGGGCTTGTGGATTGGTCAAGTCCACTAGCCCTACTGGCTAGTGATTTGAAAAAGTTTTCGTGAAGACTGCTTTGTAACCAAGACAACTCGTATCAAGACAACTTGTAACCAAAAAAGACAACTCGTAACCTGACCATTTTGGTGACGAGTTGTCTGGTCAAGTCGTAACCAGGTGACGACTTGACCAGACAAATCGTCACCAAAACTTAGAAAAAATCTCGTCACCAAAACTTAGAAATTTTTGTAATGAAAAGTCGTCACCAAAACTTAGAAAAAATCTTGATAAAATCTCGTCACCAAAACTTAGAAATTTTTGTAATAAAAAGTTGTCTCGAAAATCTTGATAAACAACTCGTCACAAAAACTTGCAGTAGAAATTTTAATTAAAACTCGTCACCAAACCTTAGACATAAAAATCCTTGATAAAAAGTTGTCACCAAAACTTATCATAACTTATCACCAACACTTAGAAAATCCGACCGATTCTGTCATGTGAACGATAAGTTGAAAGATTCAAAGCTACCTCGGTCACAATTTCTTAGTTTTGGTGACGAGTTTATATCAAAATTTCTAGTTTAAGTTTTGGTGATGAGTTTTTATCAAGATTTTTTCTAAGTTTTGGTGACGAGTTTTTATCAAGATTTTTTCTAAGTTTTGTTGACGATTTGTCTAGTCAAGTCGTCACCTGGTTACGACTTGACCAGACAACTCGTCACCAAAATGGTCAGGTTACTAGTTGTCTTTTTTTGGTTACGAGTTGTCTTGTTTTGAGTTGTCTTGGTGACGAAGTGTCCAGCAATCAAATGGAACACACACATCAACAATGTGTGCAAAAAAGCCAGCTCAACCTTAGGCTTCATTCACAGAAATCTAAGAAATGTTCCACAGAACTGCAGAAAGACCGCCTATATCTCCTTAGTAAGATCAATCATGGAGTATGGTGCAACAATCTGGAATCCGTACCTAAAAGGAGATATAAGATAAACTGGAGAAAATACAAAACAGAGCCACCAGATTCATCAAAAAGGACTATAAAAGTAGGGAAAGTGGATGCATAACAAAGATGAGGGAAGAACTAGAGCTGGAAACATTAGAAGCAAGACGGCTCAGCCTATGCTTGATCCTGATGTATAAGATAGTGGAGGGGTTGGTGCCAGCTTTACCAACTGATAAATTTGTAAAATTTCAAAAATCTAAACACCAAATAAAATCCACCAAATTCCGAGATTGTGAAACGACAAACCTAGTAGAAAAACGCATCTGCAATAACACCAAAAGTCTTATAATACCGGACAGTCGAACACCTCAATACAAGAACAGCTTTCTAGTCAGCACAACTGTCCATTGGAACCATCTGCAAGAAGACGTCGTGCATGCAAAGTCTGCAGAAGCATTCAAAACCGCTCTCGCAGACCGTCTTGACTAAAAACTAGCGACTCTCTCTACCGTTGCGTAAAAACCAGAATTAGGTTCTGCAACGCACCGGATACAGATACAGATCTGTAATTTAGCAACCGGGACAAGATGCTATTTTCTATGCTCTCAATCATTATAGTGATCACTGATCAGTAATAGACACACACTTGTCAGCTGTTGTGTGCACATACTGACGTTCCGTCGCTCCAGCGGAAGTTGAAGTTTTTGAAAGTTTTGAGATGATAACAAATACGTCATACATGTAGATGCAACTCCGTGCTTTTTACTTAATTAACTTTTCAGAATATGTCACAAATAAGATACAATTTGAACACAAAATGCCTTGAAAAAAAACGAACCAAATTGAAATATATATGCAGAAGCTTACTACAATTTGTGTTCGTACGCCAAGACATAGGTCTAAAGATACGAACATTCGTATCCGGAGCCATTGCCTTGCTACAATAATTATCAAAATTATTTTCCGATTATTCATTATAAAATGTCATGTACAGCATGTTAAACTGTTCATTTAAACATAACAGCCGTCAGCCCAATTCTGAGGATTTTAGCGTGAACTGTACACTTGGCCCTATAAATATCTATACATAATTTGCATTTGTAACTCCTCTGGTCAGAGGAAATTCAAGAGAAAGAAGGAATTAAGATATTTACAAAATGCAGTATTGTCAAGTGAATTTTAGATAAGGTAACGCTCATTTCTCATTGATTGATACAGAGGATATCGAAATTGATCATCGATGCTCACAGTAAATAAAAAAGTTTGTTTCTGCAAAATGAAAGTTGGAAGCAGCCATTTTGTTATTTTGATGACGTTGAACGTGTTTTGACAAGACAGCAAACCTGTCATCAAGGCAAATTAAGGACGTATTTAATAATTTCTGGCGACGTATGGAGGAAGTCAAAACAAAGACATCATGTACATAATAAATTTTCATTAAAAGATATTGATTTCTTAGTGGTATAATACTGAACAATCTTAACTTGCCTTTTCATCACCTGCTCCGGTGGCACAATCGGTTAGCGCGCCGTACTTATAGACAGTACCTTCCCTGTGCTAGCCACAGGACGAGGAATGCGGAGGTTGTGAGTTCGATCCTCACCCGGAGCAGAATTTTTTCCAATATTTTGGCATTCCCCAAATCGATTCAAGAACACACACGTCAGCCATTGCCAGGGGGGATGGCTGAAGAAGCGTCGAGGGGGGTAGGTGCGGGAGGTTTGGCAGACTCCCGTCAGCAGGTGGGGTCTGAAGGCCTTCCCCTCCCCGTGAAAATTGTGCGAATAATGAATGCAAATGGTGCAATCTGAGACCACTTTTGAACAAATTTGCTTCATCAGTTTTGTTTGATATTCAAGGAATAACTCATTTGAAATATTTACCAAATTGACTTTGAAATAGTTAATGGAAATACATCAAGAAAGCAACAATAAAAACGATCTCTTGATTTATATAAATAATATATCTTAGATATGATGAATATTTTTCTGAATCCTGATTTTGATGATTAATGACTAAATAGGCACTTTGCAAAATAGATTCACCTCTTGACATGAACGTCAACATATAGATAATGAACGTGACAGCCCTCCTTCGCACTTTTGAATCAACTTTTGATAGTGAACAATTACATTGTAAGTTATAACTTATAAAACTGAGAAATTTTTGAAAAATGTATTCAATTCGGTACTTTCCGGAGTGTCTTTTGGCAGTAAACAGTAGACCATGTCATAATAATCGCCCCCTTACGTCTTTTTTTTTTTTTTGCGAAAACAATGTGGACGTGTTTGAGTACAAAAGTATACCTGGCTACGCCCCTGCGGTGAAAACAAATCCCCAAAAAGAGAGAATGCCCTGTTAGTTTAAACATATTTTATTTCATTATATAATAGTAGAAATGGGATTAGGCAAAAGTTTCACAACATTACAAGATGCCTTCTCCCTGCCGAGGGTGTCATCCCGATTGTCCCACATTTATATCAAAAAGGTATAAAAGTCATGTGGGACAATCGGGATATGGTGTGCAGGTTAATTAGGTAATTGCGGCAATTATCTCATTCAGAGATCAAAGGGTGAAGGTTAAAGTCTGATTCATGATTTCTTGATTAACGGCATGAATGTTTTGTACTTTCTGGTGTGCTTTTATTCATTTATTTCTTTTATTCATTTTTTCGGACTTTAGGACCATCCCTTTAAAAATCCTGGATCCGCCCATGAAATCTACTAAGAGATGTGATTTGTAGACCGATTTTTGTGACCCTATACTTTGGGTATTTCACAACCTGCATTTTATGGTGACATAATTAACAAAATAAGAAGGATCAAAGGTAGACAGCATATGTATCGAAAATGCGTCAGAATCATCAAACGCCTTTTATACCGTGGATATGATCCTAATGTCACCAGACGGACACTAAGCTTGGTACTTGACCAATATACAGTCTTGTACGAGCGCATTCTTAAGACTTGCACTCTGACTGACTGTGACGACGGGACTCCATGACGGGCCCTGTCCAAACCTCTTTAGAGAAGACAGGGCCCCGACCACCTGTCATCTCTGAATGTCAGTCGGACTCCTCGGGTGATAACATATACAAATGTATGAGCTCGCTACAGCCGGCAGAGCACGGACTGTATTACGCACGTCCTCTTTTTATATCCATTTACATATTCATCTGTGTTGCTTGGACCCCTGTGTTTTACGGTCTTGTTTGTGTGTGGTCACCTAACAGTGAGGAGGTTGTTTTACACCATAATTGTGCGTTCTTCGAGACCTCTGGGAAATCGGAATAGTGGGAAGGTTGTGCGCACGTAATCCAGGATAACCACACCGTCTGCTATTTACGTGGCAGATGGCCGTCCTAAGTCGGCACCGGTTGCCCATTGGTCTCGTTGGTTTATGTGTAGTCTTTTATGTTTCATGTTTCTATGTTGTGAATTGGTGTTCCTTGTCCCTTTTGCGTCTCTTTCTGTGGGTGTCTGTTCTGTGTTTTTTGCATGGGTGTTTTGGGATTTTGCTGTGGGTGCTGCAACCTAGTGTTGTTGGAGATCCCCTCCTTTCTCCTATATTTTGGCAGGTTTCAAGAATATGTTTCTGGGCTGCGTAGGCCCATATATGCTTGATTCGTGGCATGACGTACCGAATAGGGGGGATCAGGAGGCCTCCTGTTGTGAGGGTTGTAGTCCGGGGGACCTTTCCCGGATTTTTTTTTTTTTTTTTTTTTTTTTTTTTGACAAATAGTTTAAAATGGTGTAACCTGGAACATATTTTCATCGATATCCATTTCATTGATATCCGTTTGTTGGTATTGCCTAGAAAATTTTTGGCGGTAAAAATTACTAGACTTGAAAAACATAGTTTAAAAAATTGTTGGCGCTCTGCCGGGGGGGGGGGGTTCCGCCCCATCGCCCCCCCCCCCTTAGATTCACTACACGTGCATTTAGTCTGCGGGAAATAATTGTAGTTGGTCGAATGAGAAAAGGGGGAGAGAGGCTAACATTTAAATTCGGTATGATGTCATGCAATCTAATTAAAATTCGACGTTTCTGATTCGAGAGACGTCGAATTTTAACTAGATTGGGTTTTATGGAAATAAAGAAAAAATTGTTGCAATGATCCCCTGTGTCAACAATCAGTGAAAGGAAGAAATGACTTTGAACATTGACCCTAATTAATGAGCTTCTTTTTTTTTCCAGTTTTTCACATTTTTTGTTTGAATAAGCGATAGAGTCGTTGAATTATCCGACATCTGAAATTCACATTTGAGGTCTACTTCTCCAAACAGTGACCATGACCTTTGACCTCAAGATCAATACGCTTCCTCGTCTCTTCGGTCTACAGTAACAATATGTCCTTATAAACTTTTGCTTTGAATAGGTTAGGTCACTTGAGTTGTCAATTGAAAACCATGTATTTTCCCTAACAGTGACCTTGACCTATGACCTATTAACCTAAAATGAATGGGCGTCTTCCCCTCATAAAAATAAGAATACTAGTATATCAAAATTTGATTTGGATAGATGAAAGTTTCTTAATTGGAATTATCATCTGGAAATAGCGTACATTTTCCTAACAATGACCTTTGACATATTGTAAGCATGTATCATCCAAAGTGACCTTTGACCTATTGTAAGCATATATTATTCAAAGTGACCTTTGACCTATTGTAAGCATATATTATCCAAAGTTTGGATTGGTAGAAAAGTTCTTGCGTTATTATCTGATAAGAGGGTTTTTGTTTTCTTATAGTGACCTTGACCTTTCACATATTAACCCTCCAATAAAAAGGCTTCTTCCCCTCTTGATAAGTATAAACAGAAGCATGTATCTATATTTGGTATAGGTAGATGAGTTATGATCTGGAAACCGAAGGCGTGACGGAGGGACAGAGTGATGGACAAATTAGATCTATGGAGTGGTGTACATCAATGAAAAAAAAACACTATACAGTAAAGAGTTTACAAAGTCGCGATTTTTTCCCGATTTCTGAACTGATCTGCGCGGGCTAAACTGCAGGTCCACACAAGGACATGACAGGTAAAAACAGCAAATCTTTAAGTTTATTGATGAAAATTTTTAGATGAACTCAGTTTGAAGGAGTATGTTCTATGGGCGGATCTAGAACTTTTTCCATGGAAGAGGGGGGGTGTACAGCCTATGCATGGTTTTGGAAAATATACGTAAGTAGTGTAAGAAGCCCCGATAAGGCAGGTAGTATTTTTAGAACAGGGGAATTCCGGGATTTGTGTATAGGAAAGGGGGAATTCCGAGGGGAATTCCATGTTTATTTATAGAATGGGGAAGTCCATGGTAAATTCCTAAGGAATTCCCAATTTTATTTATAGGTGTTTGGAAAGTCCCAGTCCTATATTTAGGAAAATTCTAGATGATTCTGATGACTACTTTTCTAAAAATAGAGGTGGCCCTGAAAAGGGCCGTTTTGTTGTTGATTTCTACTGTGTGCATAGACAACAGTGATCTTCGTGTCTGATCTCGGGTGGAGCACTGGGGACTGCTCTGGCACTCTGTATCCCTTGTAGAATAGAGTACATCGTCTTGAGTACTTTTCTGGTCTTCTTCAATTCTTCTATGATAACAGTTTGGTTTTGCTGTAATAATTTAATACGTATTTCCTCTGAACATTTCCTCCTCTCCTCCACTATGTGTTTTACTTTCTTGGGGTCGGGTTGTGGTGGTCTTTTGGGTGGTTCAGCCTTGGCTGGTAGGGTCGGATAAAGGTTCTGTACCTCCATCGGTATGACTTGTTGTGGTATTGGTTGTGGTTGCTGTGGTTGGCCATTGGTCTGTTTGTCCAATTCCAGCTGTTCGTTGAGGATGGACATCAAGATTGGGAAATCGCTTTCAGTTACTTCCATGTTGAGTTGTCAGGAAAGACTGCTGAACTGACGAGTGCGCGCTGTATTTATAACCTATAGTGCGGACGTGAGAGTAAACCCAAAACATGTCAAGCGGGATTGAACCTTTCAAAAAATTTTACAGTGACGGTTTTCATGAGAATACATCTTCTTAAAGCATACTTGATGAATGAAATATGGGTTTAAAAGTTACAATTTAATGTATTCTATCTAAAATACCACGAATTTTCACGAAAGCATGACCTTTTCTTTCATTATGTGTCTTATTCTAGAAAAAAATGTGACCTTATTGTATGATTATATATAAAGGATTGAATACTCTATTACTTCTAGAAAATGTCACCTTATTGTATGATGAGTCACCATATCTTTAGAATTCCCGCCAAAACCAGAAACTGTTTACATGGGGCGTACTCTCACGTCCGCAAGTACTAGCATAAATAGGAGAGGTTTGAGCAGATGTGCTTCACTCCTTGCGAGAACAATCGAGAAGAAGAAGACGAAAATGAATTCCTACGAGTATTTCGAAACATCGCAGAAGTTGACGGAGCATGCCGAAAAGCTGCTGGCCATGGCAAAGTATTTCCAGGCGATGGGGGAGAAAATGTTGTATCGGGAAAACTATCCCTATCCCGGCCATAAAGAAGATTGGGACGAGGAGATAAGGGCAGAGGAAAAGAAGAAAGAAGTCAAGAAGAGGCGGTATAGTTACCGCATGTTTGAGCCGAGCAGTACCACCACCAGCAGCACGATAGTCGAGCCGCCTACATCACCAGCTATGATCATCGACGAGGAAGAAGATTGGGAGCGGGAAATAAGTCTATGCCCGGAGCCTATTTTCAAGGTGCCATCAGTACCAGCCAAAATCAAGGTGGAGCAGTGGCTGTCCTCTTGCCCTACCTGCAAGTCGAAGAGGTGTATCCACCAGCAGTAGATAACTTTTTTAGTCACAACAAAACAGCCCTTTTAAGGGCTACCCACATTTTTCGAAAAAGTAACCATGGTTTCAGACGCTATCAATATAAAACCCCAGTCCCTTACAACTAAGAGTTCATTTCACAAGTTGCATTGAAACAAGACAGACACACACGCAAAAATAAAAATGATGTATAGTTTATCCATCGCACGTTACATCATGAAAGATCGTACTTATCCCCACAATTTCGACGGTGACCATTTCAATACGTGGGCAGAACAAAAAGTCAATTCTTTTTTCGACGAAAGGAATTGGGTACCATGTACGGAAGAAGACGTGAGATTGGGAGAGGCGTGTTTCAACGACGAATGTAGTGACCCCCAAGACGGATTGAAATTGGTGCATCCCGAAGACCCGAATATGACTATCATTGCTTACTGTCAGTGTTGTAGAAGTCACCATTCGAGAATCTTGGAAAAAGAAATCAAAGACAGAGTGGTGGCATGGTGTAAATACGTGGCCTGGGATCGTTTCGAAAGTCAACGGGACTTGGTGGAAGAATTCAAAAAGAAGAAGAAAAAAGTGACATTTGATTTGTAATGTTATGTATATAGATGTTGTGTAAAATAAAATATGTGGAACTGGTGTTTTGTTTTTTGGACTTACTTCTGACTACTTTTCTAAACATATGGTTGGCCCTTAAAAGGGCCGTTGAATTTAGGTTGTCACCTACTAACAGTAGGGACAGTGCCGCATGGTCCTCTTCCTGACTGATCTCCGCCTAGTCGTCACTGCTACCTGCCTCTGTAACTTTCTCGTCGCTTCTACCTGCCTCCGTAACTTCCTCTCCAGAACAAAAACTTGTGCCTTCAGCTCTTTGTTTTCATCTATCAGCCCCTCCAACCAGGTGATGATCTCCTGGTTGGTCATCTGTTCGTCTGATGGTGTTGTTAACGACGTGCGCTATGGCTTCTACCTCTAAAGTCAAAAGATCACCTCTTACGTATTCGACAGACATGATTGAAATGTTACTAGATTTTGTAATCCTTCATATATATAAGAAAAAAAGAGATCACGTGACATTCAATACTTTAATGACAAAGGTCAAGAACAAACAAAAAGTTCAAGGACAAATATTCATATGTTCAATGACAAACAAAGTCAAATGTTCAAGGACAAAATGTTTATGTTACAAAAAAGTCACTGTTGCATATCTTCATTGTATCGTCTGCACTTGGGACAGATTTCCAACATTTGTTGATTTTGGTGATCGTCGGCACCCGCACATTCGGGATGAATGGCCGCATAGATGACCTCTTTGACTTCGGGTTTTTCCTTTTTCATCTTTTTCTGGGTCAGACGTTTCGGTTCCTTTTTCTTTTTGATGAATTTCAAAACTTTCAGTCCGATCCGTGTCGCTACAAAGTCGACGGAACCGTCATCGAGATGAACGAACTCGAACTTGCATTGCTTCGTGGGTTTGTCCACCAATTCGAAATGGCCACCCAAGTGTTGATCCATTTGTTCCTGAAATTTCATCAGTTGTTTGACATCTCGTTTTTGTTGTTTCTCCAGTTGTTCGCGATGAACAATTTCTTGATATTTCATAAAGTCATCGTACGAATCGATCCCCATCTTGTGCCTTTGTTCTTGATAAGCGGCTATTTCTTTTCGCAGTCTCTCACATCTCTGTTCCGTGTCGTCATCTTTTTTTTAGTGTCTTGAGTTTTATCGACAGTAGCAGCAGCAGCAGCGTTCTGTTCACACGTCTGTTCCATTCTGAAGTTTTTGTCTGAATGAAGTGACGCTTGAATCAAAGTTCCTTATATTATGTTGAAACGACCTTGAAATTACCACCGCCACATCTGACCTCAAAGAACTATTTTAAAATCTTAAAATAGAAATTTCTGGAGTCGGGTAATTCTTCAATGGCATAGACATCAGGTAATTCTACTGTTTTTAAGTCATCGTCATCGATACCATTTGCAAGGAATCTTATCACCGACTTTAATTGTGTAAACCTGAGACTAAGTCCCCATCCGGATAATTTGAACTTGTTTCCTTCTTTAACCCATTCTCTTCTATCTATTCTACGTTCTCCGTCACATTCCATGACTTTGATAAATCTATCGTCGACCGAATCGATGGAATCTTCTTGGACTTGGTTGATGTAAATCCTGATGGGATGAGGTAACTGTTCTAAGAGTAGTTCTCTCTTCAATGGATGTTTACATTCTCTGATCACTGCTCTAGCGGCGATGTCTTGTAGAGATTGCATTTTGAATTGACTCATTAACTTTAACTTGCATCCCTCGTCTGGTTTCTTCAACGGATCCATAATTTGATGACATTGTTCAAAAAGTTTCTTGTATATATACATATATGTGTAACGTCCTTGACCTTATTACTTCTTCAGTTTAAATCCATGTGCACTTGACCTTTGAAATCCCAGGACATCCATCTTGTCTTCCAGGTCGTGCCTTCTCAAGGTCGCAGGTAGTAACGAATTGGCCCAGTAAATGTGTCTCATGTCGGTAACGGTACACGTGGGTGGCACGGACACGCGGTTGTACGCGTCTCGATACGTACACATGCATCTGCCGTTAATGGGGCAGTATAGGATGGGTAGTCTTTTGGCGGCACGGCGTCTGACATTTTTCATGTAGGCACATTGGTGATTGAGTCTACAACACACCCGTTTCTGTTGACTGGGTTTGATGATGAGTCTGTCTCTTTTGTCCGATACTTGAAAGAAAGTGTTATCCGCCACCCAGATACCGTACTCGTACTCTCGAGGTCCTCTCGTGCCGAATGCCCAATGATACCAGTAATCGATCATGTCCACGTGCACTTGATTGATTAAAATCCGGATTTGTTGCGGTATCTGTTTCAATAGTTTTTCTCTTTGAAGGGGTGGTTGAATTTCCTTAATGACTACTCTGGCAGCTAACGTTTGAAGGGTAGGCGTCTGTTGGACGGGTCGCCTTAAATGGTACCCGATGAAATCTGGATCGTAAGGTAGCAAGTGCAATTCCCTCCTCACTCGTCCATACGTATGATATTCGTTAGGTCGATAATCGTCCGTGTAATACACCGTGTGATTATACGTGTCCTCGTCTGGTATCTTTAACGGATTCATGATTTGATACTGATGCCAACAACAATCCAACGTCTTTTATATATACATATATGTACACGTCCTTGACCTTTTAACCACACACCATTTTGACATATTTGCACTGAGGACTGAATCTAGCATGTTCTTTGTAAGCGCAATCATTAGGTTCCCAGAACTTGAGTCCTAATCCACATTGGAAGCAGACGACCTTGTCTCCAATCTGAGAATAGAATAATCCAGAACGTGCCATGTCCTCGACCTTGGGACCTCGCAAGTATCTAGGCCAAGAGTCCTTGAACGTTTTGAGACGTGTTGAATATCCCACGTATTCTGGATACAGCGGTTGTAAACTGTAGACTTTCTGAGGTTCGGGAGCCAGAACTATTTCTTGTTCTATACTGCGGCGATAAGTAGGAGTAGCAGGAGGAGGAGACTTCTCTTCCCATAATCTATAGTAAGAAGGTACCGAATCGGTTTCGATATCGTTCTGGATAGAATGCTTGGCAAAACCACTAGCGTCCATCGAAGAGGTGCTTCCTTGTCCAGCCATCGTGAACAAATGATGGTGTGGAGAAGAAAACAGCTCTTTTATAAGAAAAAAAAAAGTCACGTGATTCAATTGCAACTGTTTAATGGTACCCCGCTAACACAACGTGTCCGACAAGGATTAGGGTCGTCCCATTGTCAGACACTTACAATTTTATTGTGTAATACAGAAATATATACAACATGAAATGTTCAAAGAATAAAAAGGCCATCATAGTTTCGAGCAAGTCCGGTGGCGGTCTTTTCGACGTGGTCGACACTTTTGGCATTTCTGGGGAGGGACTGGGGGGATCCGATATCGTCTCCGAAACCATTGGTACACGTAACGGTCGTTCCAAAGTTTCTCCATCCCCCGGGGTGTTTTGGGATGAGGTAGTATCTGGAACGGGTTCCGAAGTCCTTGACTTCTCTTCTTCAGGAAATAAATGCAGTAATGTCCGCATACGCTGGTCTCGTCGCTTTGATAACATACTGGATTGTACGTCATTTGTCGACATCTCGATACCATAAACCTTTCAAATTCCCGGAGGGGTGGTAATCCGTAGCTGTCAAAATATTCTCCTATCCCGGTACGGGGATCGATGTAGATACACACCCAATGTTCACCTGGTTCCGATGCCGTGTCCGTATTCAAGACGAACGTTTGACCTATAGACGTCGAGGGTAAACGGTCCCTAGCATACACCCCGCCAAAATGAGGACCCACGTCGGGATCTTGGGATAATATATCGTAGATCTGAGAGGTGTTTAGTCCTTGCATAATGTTAGTAATCCACACTGACTTCTCTCTGCTTGTTGATTTCCAACACGTTGTCGAACTCTCCGTACACGATACAGTTGATGGTGTTTGCCAAGGCTGCTGAAAACTGCAGTTCTATTCTCATGTTCCCGGTTTTTATCAGGTGAAATTTTTCGAAACTCTGAGCATTCTGATCCGGAGTGAAATCGTAACCCCACAGGGTAAATCCGTTACCGTATTCTTTGTAGCTGATGGCGGGTGCCCAGTCTTCTCCGACACGTCCCAAAGCTTGATACAGGGACATGTATGAGCGCAGGTAAAAGTTATCGTCAAAATCGGGTTCAAAAGGGCGGGTATTCTGTGTTTCTCCGTTCAGGCTGATCTCCACCTTGGTACAGTTGAAATGTTGAAAATTGAACGGGTTGGTACCGATACTCCCGTTAAAGGCCGTATTCAACACCATGCCCAGGAAAACTCTCTTGGGTAATTGTCCGGCAAAGACGTTGTCCGTGATTTTAGAGCGGGTACCGGCAGGAATGGTGAAGGACTTGACTTCTACCCGTCTCAAGGGATACTTGGCCGTACTGCTATTCAATAATGCGTTGGCTCGATTGATGATACCGGGCATCGGACGCACTTTGCGTACAAATAACATCATGCTGGAAATCTTGATTTTTCCGTCGGCAGTGCCAAACAAACAGAAAGGGGTGCTGGCACGATTGAATCTCAGACGTACATCGACACCGTTGACCAGGTAATTCTTTTGTTGAAACATGTCCAAGTGGAGACGATCAAACAGTTCCACTTCCTTACTTCCCTTTATCAAACTGTGTCTGGCTCTCAGAGACTCATTGTAATCGTCTTCAGTTTTGTCGTCTTGGTGGGGATTCCCAGCATCCATCTTTCCCCCTTCATCTTTGACCCATAGATTGCTGGCTTTGATAGATTTCTTCAAGGTATCGGGTCTGTAAGACAACAAGGTCTCCAAATAGGCTCGATACGGATACGTGTTGGTACTGGGTGAAATGATTTTTCCATTCAAGGACAGATCGATCTCGTTAAACATGCTGTGTAAGAAATTGTTGACCGGGGTCGTCTGGGTATCGTTGGCCAAATCGTTGCCATTGGTTTGGGTAATCTTGAGTTTGATGTACACGTAAGTCTGTGTCAAATCCAAAAAGTCTTCACCGTGACCTTTGATCTCGAATTCCACTGGTGCTCCGGCATTCCTGTTGTCTATGGCATTGAGAGGATAGTATTCTTCCCATTGAGCTTTCTCTAAAACGCTCATGGTTTGAGGAACCCGATCAATCTCTAATCCCTCCGTCGAACATTCGCATGATTCGCGGTGCATCATCTTGGACACTAATCAAAGATGTCTATCGTTCTTTTAATGATTCTTTTGACTTTTTTTCTATTAATCCTGCTGGCTTTTCTCAATCTTTTCCCGAGAATCCTCTTGAGAGCTGCTGACCTTCTCCTTCCACGACCTCTTTGCAAATGAGGCCTTGACCTTTTGACACGGCTTTTATGGGTACGTCGAGAGGCTGAGGATGCTGGTGGTGGTGGTGGTACTCTTCTCTTCTTTCTTCTCATGCGATCTACCACGGCTTGCCTCATATTCTTTTGAAGGGTCTGTACCTGTCTAACATTCTTTGATGCACGGGCGTCTCTCATCACGTAGGGGGCTTCCCTGGCGGCCGCGTATGCAAATTGTTTACCCCGGGTCATTAACGAGTCTTTGATAGGTTTACCGTGCATCAGGTCTAGTCCCACATGAAAAGCCGACTTTAAAGCTTGGGGACCAATTCGCTTCATGGCCGCTTTGGCTATATCCATGAATCCTCGTCCCGTCTGATGATAAGGTCTCATCCAACGTCCCACATACCCTCCCCCTCTTCCTCTCTGTCGCGGAATTCCTCGATGTACGATCATAATTGCTTTCTCCGGAAGTGTAGTTTCACGATGGCTTTACCGGAAAAGAATGGCACTTTTTCTCCCATGTCGTTCCTTATATGGATATCCACCGTGTCGAAATAATGCTTGCTGATCGGAAGGTACTCCCGATGTCTTCCTTCCCATTGCGCATGGCCATTGGTATTGTTCTCTTTCTGGTTCTCAAAAGGAATGATTCTCATCAACTGTAGATTCTGTGAACCCACAATCTGTGTTTGCACCACATCACTGTACAAGTACAAGCCACTCATACCCATGTAGACGTCCGGTGGTACGGGGGCTAATTGGTTGGTACGTAACCAATGAGTGGGATGACTACCGTGTTGCGTGGTGAGGAATCCTAGTTGTAAGGCTAACCGATTACAGAATCGGACGAAATAAAAATGTTCAGGTATTAATGGTAGCTCCCTGTAAATTCCAACGCCACACGATTGTAGGACGTGTTGTATGTCAATCGAATCTTGTTGGGGTTGGGGGGATTGGCATCAGAGCCTTTCATCACCGGATCAATGGCATGTTCCAAGGCGTAATTGATTTCATCCACCAGTTCCCGAGCCGATCGATAAAAACCATGTTTAATCGCTATCCTGAAGATATTGGCCCTAGGGTTTTGAACTACACCTTCATCATTGATAGGTCGTGCGAGTCCTGGAATCTCACTCAATGTGTGGGGTGTTCTACTATTCATAGTAATCCGGTATCGATTGGTATCCGAAGCGTGCAAATTAAAACTCCCAACAGCTTGATAGTAATAAGGCACCACAATTTCAAAGTAATTACAGCCGTCATCCACATTATTCAGAACGGTAGGATACACTACTTCCGAAAGGGCCACTTCCCAGTCTCTTTCCTCTAATTTCATAGTTTGAGGTAATCGTGTTCGAAACGTTGAAATGGTATTGTCCGGGAAATCCCGCATCGATCCATCGCTGGGTAAAGTGACGTAAAAGTCACTCATGATGATGATCCTCAATGGTGTGTCCTTCTTCCAGGTAGTTTAGATTCTGACATCTTTAAGGTGGGACTGGGCATTATATAACCCATGCAACCACTCAACATGACCATCCAAAATTCTTTGTTGTCTTTGTCCAGGGCTAAGCAAGCGATGCTGGCTATAATGACCGTCATGGCCAGAATCATTTGAGCAAAGAAGACGATCTGTCCTTTGGGTAGAGCTTCACCACACCATTTCCAACGTACGGAGGTGGTAGAGGGTTCTCTACTCCCCATTCCCACGTCTACCGTATCATGTCCTTCTGGGGGATCCATGAATCAAAACTAGGAGGATATCCTTTCCACCGGACCAACACTTCCTCTATCGTTTTCTTGCCCACTTTCCGTTTCCGGGTTTTCAAAATGTCTTCCACTTCGTACACGTCGTCTCTCTTGATCACTTTCTGTAATTCCGACTCGTAAAAAGTACCTTCCAATTCTTCACCGTGATCGTCCTGAACCACGTAAGCGTAAGGTACGCGTCCCACCACTCGACGTTTAATGGTAAACAGTTCCGTCGTCCAATTGGGGAGATATCCTTTCTCGAAAGTGTGTTTGGCTTTACTGATTCTGACGCGATCACCCGCCTTATATATAGGTTTCTGCTTCTTCTTCTGGACTCTTTGAGGGGCATAGGCATACAACCAGACGTCCAAAACGTTTTGGTGCGTCACGTCCCGAGGGGCTCTCCCGATGGTGGAATGTTTGGTACTGTTGTAGCCTTTAACCAAACGGGGCAAGACCTCCACGTATCTCCTAGTTTTCTTGTGGGTAAAATATTTCCACATCCGTCCTTTCAAGGTCCTTTGAAACCGTTCTACGATACTGGCTTTGGTTTCCGTGTTATGGGTGGTGAAAAAATGAATGTCTTCTTCTTTCAACATCTTTTGAAATTCCTTGTTGAGAAATTCTTTGCCTTTATCCGTTTGGAAACGTCTAGGTTTCCGTCCTTTAGCTCTTTTCAAGATGGCACCAAACCCTCGGATCATTTCTTTTGACGTTTTGTTTTTCAAAGGTTCCACCCAGGCATACTTGGAAAAGACGTCAATGACGCAGAGTAAAAAGGTGTTCTTATCGTTCCAGTCTTTCATGCTAGAGACATCGGCTAAATCCCCTTGCCACTGTTCGTCCATGGTAGACACGATGGTACGACTACGTCTGAATTTACGTTTGATCGGTTTGTGTAACGTATACGTCGATTGTTCTTGTATCCAATCCACCACCTCTTGTTTGCGCACCACTTTAGGATAAATACGTTTGGCCTCTCTGTACAAAGCCTGTATGCCGGCAAAAGCCACGGGACTCTCGGGATCGTAATACAAACGGTGTAAGACAGAAGGTAAATCTATTTTTTTCCGAACAACCATTTTTGAGGTGAGGAAAAGCCGGTGGGGAGTCTCAACCAACTTTTCTCCAAGTCCGACTGACTTTTCTTCCCGATGCCCGGTGTTTTTATACGTGGAGGGGTGGCTAAAATGGTAGAAGCGTCGACAAATCCACTCTCTTCGTCATCCTCGTCATCCGAATCTTTGCGGGCCGCCGCCGCTGCCAGCGTGGGTAAAGTAGGTGTCGATGATGCGGCCGGTTGGCTAGTGGACGGTTTGGGGGAGGGTGCCACTTTAAAATGTTTGATGAATTTGGCATTCCTGACGTAATCTCTGGGCATATTCATTTCACTCAATCCTCGACTAAAAGTTCGATGCCTTGAGGACGGTATCCTTTCCGTTCCGTGGAACGCACGGAATCACTGACCAAATCGATGATGTTGGCATTGGGAATCACTCTACCCCGGTACTTGACCCGTCCCTTCGGGATCCCACGATAATATTTGAGGATGACGTTGCATGTGTTGTAGCATCATCTTGGCTTTTCCACGCATGGGTTTAGGGGCACTGGACACGATCTGATCGATCAATTCTTCGGCCGGAGGTTCCATCGGCGACGTCATTGGAAGCTGCTGCTGCTGTACTAGTAGGTGCAGTAGGTGCTGGTTTCGTTTTGGTCTTATGTAAATAGGTCCGGTACCGATGCAGTTCTTGTCCATACAAAGCAGCCTGTTGAGCCGGAGTCAAGTCTCCTCGTTGATTCAACGTGTCTAACGTTTGACCCGCTTTGACGGCTGCCGTTACTTCGGGGGGATAAGGTAAAGGATGGGGTAAAGATAAAATATCTTTTTCCCGACTCTGCTGCATCTCTTCCAAAAAGCTTTGAGGTACCAATACCATCTTGCGGGCCATCTTAGATTCCTTTAGTAATAAAGGTGCGATCATGGATATCAAGGGTAAAATAGGTAATCCTTTACCGGTTTGACGGACCAGTGTTCTGCGGCGTTGTTGCACGGACAAACCCGGTTGCACCAGTTTCCTTAACACGTGCTTGCTAGGTGCCAACTTGCGTTTCTGACACTTGCTTAATGGTACCACCCCTTTTAAAGTGTTGTAAATGCACTCGCACAATTTACTTATGGTAGCGTTAGGTGCTTCTTGTAACACACGTTGTTTGAACTTGGTGGAATATCCTTTGTTAGCCAACAGTCTTAGGATATCCGCATGCGGTTTTAATCCACTCTTGCCCATGTTACTCCATCTATGTCTGGGTACACTATGACCTTTTCATTCCACCTCGCTGCCTTTTATACACGTTTGGCCATTTTCCAAGGTCCTCCTCCATCTCCCAATTTCTTGCGCGCCGTAAACTTGACGTTTTTTCTTCCGGGGGCATACCGTATGTGTTGGGTGGGACCCGACTGCGGGGATAAGCGTATGTGTTGGCGGGAGGTACCCGGCTGCGGGGATAGGCGTTGGCGGGAGGGACCCGGCTGCGGGGATAGGCGTTGGGTGGAGGGACCCGGTTGCGGGGATAGGGGCAGCATGGCTTGTAAATGGGGAGGGAGACCTATTTGACGATTCAATGCTTGCAAAGCCGTCGTGGCCGGTGCACTTAAAGGGGTGGACGTCAAAGGATGAAAGGTAGCTCTTCCCGTTCTTTGAAACTCGTCGGCACTGGCAAATCCAACAGGTGTAGCTATGAATCTTTGTGGGGTCTTCTTCTTCTTCCTCTGGGGTGATTTCTTTTTTTCTGGGGTGCTGCCTTGGGTGCTGCTGCTGCTGCCTTGGGTGCTGCTGCTGCTGCTGCCTTGGGTGCTGCTGTCTTCTTTTTCTTGGGTGCTGCCTTCTTAGGTGCCCTCCTCCTCCTTCTAGAAGATTTTTGAGGGGAACCGGTTTTGTATCCTCCACTCTTTTTGGAACGTATCGTATAATATTTCCGACGATTAGGTTCACGTTGTGGCCATTGTAGCATGGTACGGATGATGATACCACCTAAAAACCCGGCACCTCCTCGTCTCAGGATGATTTGACGTTTTTCGTCTGCCGACGAGTGTCGATCCGCTAAGGTTTTCAAGAGCTCGAAATTTCTCTTGACGTAGTTTTGGGTAGGTTTGGTCAAGGGTAAACTCCCGTTGATCATATTACGGGCACCCATACTGAACCATTTCAACAAGGCTTGACGTCCCAAATCCACCAAGTCTTGACGTTTGTTATCATCTTTTTCATTCCGTAGTTTTCTTAAAATTTTCACCAGTTCACTAGAGGCCGAAGGTAACGCCATTTTTCTTTGATGCGATCGCAGTCTCTACCAGTGTGATACTGACGTCAGAATAGGTACCACACTCATTTTTATATGTTTTTGGGACTGTACACCACGATCCCTCCTGCCAGGGGGTGGTGGAACACGTCCGTTCTCAACCTTAAAGTATCGGGAGTAGTGGGTGTCATGTCTACCACCAAGTACCCGTGGGGTTTACTGGTAGCATCCTGGTACGCATAATTCAAACAGGGAAGTTTTAATTGTCTGGACAACACTTCAACTTGTGATTTATCTCGGGGATTTTTAAACAAGACCATGTAATGCGTATTGAGACTGATGGTGCGGTGATGGGTACTGCGGTCAAAGACGTTTTGTGTAATGTATACGACACTGGTATTACGATGATGTGCTTTGCGTGTAAACCAATCTACAATGTATTCACCGCTATGACCACCCATCATGTCGTCAAAGACCAACAAGTGTCTGGTGTTGAGGTCTGACACCAAGATTTCGTCTTCTGGTGGAATGTCCTTGACAAATTTGACTTGACCTTGCATACTCTCGTAAGCTTTTTGCCATTCCCGATAACACCAGACTACTTTTTGAGGAGGAGGATGAATGACCTCGTCCTTGTATCGAACCAATTGTTTGACAAATTCGGTTTTACCGGAACGACTGGGTCCGGCGACCACCATGGTAAACTCGTGTTTAAACACGAAAGCACTCAAATCGTCTAACGTCTGTACGTGAGTACTCATGTTGAAAGAATGACAAGAGAATTCAAAGAACATTTTATTTATAAAGAACAAACAAAGTTTTCTTCAAACGTAGGTTCAAGAGAATGAATGTAAGCCAGAACTAATGTATACATCATAGGTATGTCATCATCAAACACTTGTGGATCATTAAACATGAGACGTAAGAAAAATATAAAGTCTTGCATGAAAGTTCCATCTTTACCGCCTTCAAACATGGCGTTGTAAGCTCCACAAAATCTCCAAAAACACTGTCTGTCTTTACATCCCGGACACTTGTGTCTCAGTCCCGACATCCGTAAGTTCATGCCTATGATACAGGTAATGATGTGATGCAGTGAAAACGACAAGTATTCGATCAGTGGGTAGGAGGGCAGTACAGCGTCATGGCTACTTTGGGCGTCTTTTTGGTGACCAGGATACATGGTGATCCGTCTTTAAATGTTCTCAAAATAAAGTGTTCGTCCCAATCCCAATCTATGTAAGGACAGTCCGCCGTACAAAAGTATCCAATCAAAGTTAGCAAAGTCAAAAACATCAGGCTGCTTCAATCAATCTTTGTCTGTTGTTACGACGTATGGCTCGTCTCAGACGTTCGAAAAAATCATCAAAGTCTCTATGGTACCTTCTTCTTCCTTGGAACCAATAGTATATGTACAGTAAGACAGCCAGCAACATTCTGAATGAGTTGTGAAAAGAATCAAGTCTTTATATATACAAAATGTTTAAACGTCCTTGACCTTTCAGAATCCGTAAGGTAAAGTGTTCAGGTTTTCCAGAATCTGACGTTTGTCATACACGATACGATAGTCCTTGGTCATGTCCTTGGAAAATAACTTGTGATCTTTCCCGCGTACAATCTTGGATGGGTAAGTGACCGTGACCTTGTCCACATCTGTTTGATTCAGTACCATGTTTTTCATCGTTTCGAAATTGATGATTTGACTGGTCTTGTAATCCAAGGTCATGCCCTTGACTTTGCACACGGTACTACCGTCGTTCAATTGGTAAGCGTAGTTCTTGGGTCCGCCCGACACGAAGGTAGTGATCTTTTTCCCGCCTAATTCGTCGGTCCAACATCCCAAACTATCTAAGATGGGGGGACTCCATTTGTGATCGTCGTGTACGTAGATGATGCTGTCGGTATCAAAGTACAGGACTCTGTCGTCCAATCGGCGCAAGGCATCGTACAATTTCAAGCGGGCCAAAGCTGTAGTGTAGCAGGCGATCACCACGTTGCCGAAATTACAAGGCGGTACAAAGTCGTCGTTCTCGGAAAAGTTGGCTAAGATGAGGTCCAGTTCGTCGTTCTCCTGGTTCTGAATCAGTTCTAAATGCATCACCTTCTTGGTATCGTCCTGCATCAGTTCCAATAGTTCTCCACGATCCGACAAGTACCTGTAAATGTACAAATTAGTATTAATAAAATATCGTTTGAATAAAAGATAATACAAAAAATATGATTTTAGATTTGAAATAAAACCTCACCTGTTCTGAGTCAGTTGTTGGCGTTGTCCGAATTTTCCCCATAGGCAGTTTAAAAACATCTTGGCTATGGTACGTAGGACGGGGTTTTTGTTGACATCTCCGAGTCTGATCCCTTCTCTCCGAAACACTTCTTTGATGAATTCGGCTTTCTTTTCCACGGTGTCACATTCGGGAGGAAATCCGCTAGCTTCCTGTTTGATTTTGAGGAACGTGTCAATATAGTCTTTGAACAGGGTCCTGGAGGTCTGAGGGAAATTCCACACTTCGTGGACACAGTCCATAACATAACCCATTTCCAAAGCCATCTTAACTTCCTCGATCACCCAAGTTCCGGTCAAGGCTCGTGCTTGGGCGTTGTGTTGACATCGGTAGTCCGGGCCGATCTCTTCTTTCATCTCCACGCAGGTGCGGCAAAGGGGGAACAGTAGTTTACCTCCGTAACGGTAAGGTAATACCGGATGGTACAATTTGCGTGGCGGTATGATGCGGCATTTGACTAAGCCCGTGTAATCTCTGATATCGTCAAAGTTCTCCGTAATCAGAACCGGATGTCCGATAGGGAAAGTCCCGTGTTTTAGAACAGAGGGGTAGAGGGAACAGACATCGATGTAACGCATGTCTCCTTCGTCACAGTAGAGTCTAGTAGCATTAGTTCTACCGCCAAATAAAGCATCTCTGGGTTGTAAGGGGTCCACGATTTCCTCGGCCATTTTCTTAGCGAACGCTCCGAATTCGGGATCCTCCTTACATCGGCGATCGTAATCGTGCTCCCAAATGTGTTCTACTCTAAATCCCAACTCGTTCAAAAAGTTCTGACGGTCCTGGGTGGCTTGATACAGTTGCTGAAAGGTGCAGTCGTGTCTGACCGGATGTTCTTCCAATTTCATGTTGGGGTAGCATTCGGGACACCCGTGCCAGAAGCAACCGTAGAACTCGTAGACGGTCTGCATGTTCATGTTGTAGCCGTCGATGGACAGGTGGGCTATCTTCATCTCTCCACCGTTCCTGGCATGGCGGATGTCCTGGTTAGTCTCGTGGGCAATCCATCTCAACCATCTCAAAGCTTTGATGGAGTACTTCCGTTCGGGTGAGTATCCTTCCGGGGGTAAGATGGCTACAGTTTCCCTAGGCATGAAGTTGCGGCGGAAAGCTAGATTGGCTGTACTGGCAAAGGTAATGCATTCCACGAACGGATCCACTTTGACGAGGGACAGGAGGGTGCCTCTGAATTTACCGCAGCAACGTCTCAAGATGTCTACGTCAGACTCGACAATACTCCTCCATCTCTTTGGCAAAGTTGAACTCCTCTCTCCTCTGTACTTTGTTTTGGTACCAGGCCAGGAACTCCTCTCGGGCTTTACCTCTCATCCCGTCGGGTATGTAGGTCTCGATAGGTGGATACAGTCCCACATAGTTCTGGTTTGCTGTAGTGTTGAAGAGGTGAGGGAAGTAACCCTTCTTCAGCTCGGTCAGTCCAAAGGCAGATGGTAGACGGCTCAAGGCATCGGGCAAGAAATTGTAGGAGTCCACAAACCTCACACCGTGGGCAGACATCGTCATGATTTTAGCACCATTCATCAGTACCTGTTTAAAAATAAATAAAGTTTTTGAATTTCAAATAAAGTTAGTTAGTTTAGAAATATTCAAGAAAAAATAAAAATCAAAACTTACATCTGGTTTAATGCAGGCTCGGTTGACCAAAAAGTGTAGGATGAACTGGCCGTCGTATCCCTTCATGTTATGGGCGATGGCTGTGGCTCCCTCATGACACATTTTCTTGTGTTTACCGTCATTGGAACAGGTGTTGAATAACCAAACCATGAATTGATCCAAGGTGGTCTCCCCCTTAAAAATGACTTCGCGTCCGCCTCCCGGTAGGTTGGAACATGTCTGGCAGTAATCTTCGATAGGTAGGTTAATGCAAGCTTCACAGGCCCGGTGAACCACGCAGAAGTTGGGGATATGCTCTCCGGTTTCCTGGGTGCACTCGAAATCGTAGAAGATGTATAGGTCGCTCTTCTTCTTTTTCTTTTTCGGGATGGGTACCGTCTGCACGTAGCACAAGTGTCCCTCTCCCACCTGCTCCTTACAGATGCTACAGTAATGGTCTTTATCGGCGCATTTGTGGACAGGCTTCAGGCGTTTAGTGATCCAACTACCGCATTCCTCGCATCTAGTCATCAGGTCGCATACGCTATTACCGGCCTTGTTAGGTTTGAAATGGTTCCAGTAACATCTCAGACTATGGAAATTACCACCACAACTGTTACATTCCACGTTAGCGTCTTCCCAGGGGCAAGGGGGTGAGGACAGGCACCAGTAACAGCGGATAGGACAGGCGTTGCGATGACTGTCAGCATTTCTGTACCCCACGTCACAAAAGTCGCAAGTAGTATTGGGATTCTACCAGACCAGGCATGGATGTGATGGCGTCATAATGGTTATCGGTGTACAGTACGTGAAAGATCTTGGGTTGGATCCTCTCGTTGGGCGCGGTCCCTCTGTAAAGAGAAAAAAATATTAAGTACATGGAAACACATACAAAGTAAATTCAATGAAATGATCAAAATGATTATAAAATATACTTACTTGTACAGAACGTCAAATTTTAGACTTTTGGCAACAGCATTCTGTTGATAGATTTTTAGACGATAGTGAGGAGTCAGGACTTTTTGGAATTTCTCCCATTCTGTTGGACCGCATCCATGCTCGCTAGACACCCCTGCCTGGTCGCATAAAACCTTTGCTCTTTCCTTCTGCAGTTTGTAACCCTTAATCTTTTTAATCTTTTCCCATTCCTTGTTCCATTCTTCTGAGTCTTTCTCTGGTTTGTTGGCATGGACCATGGTGACTACGATGGCACGAGACAGACACATGTGGTCCTCGTCGTTTTCTATCCTAACTATAGATCTCTTCCCTTTCCTGAAGTTTTCCTGGTCTGTGTGCAGGTGTTTCTTACTGTTCCCGCCGCTTCCCATAGGCATCTCCACATGTAGCAAATCAATGGTGGTCTGGCCGTCCTCCATTTTAAAGTCCTCGTTGGATTGCTGGACCTTTTGAACTTCTTTTAAAATGGCGTCCCCGGACATCTCGGTACTCTGGGAGAACGGGATCCAGATTTCTGATTTCAAGGAAGGGTGGTGTACGATGGCCCGTACGTAGTCAGCATCCTTGATCCCGTTCTCGTCTTTAAGATCGTCCACCAAAGTGTTCATGATCTTGGGCAACACTTTGGGAAACTGGGTGGGTGTAATGTCTTTACTCATATCTTTGAACTGGACGGTATACTTCTTTCCCATGGTCCTAAACTTGCGGGACTGGTAGGCCTTGTTGACATTGATGTCATAGTAATCCCTCAAATCTTTAGCGTCAAAGTCGCGCTGTTTGTTAGTTTCTTCTTCTCTTTTTTCCCTCTGGGTAGATTCAACATCTTCCCGGGTCTTTTCTCTAATGTCAGCAACAGTTTTCTTATCAGCAGCCATCTCGGTCTCTTGTCAAGGACAAAATGATGTTGGCTCTGTGAAAATTGGGGTTTATATATACATGGGGAATTCTAGAAAATTCGGTCACGTGACTGATCACGTGATCACGTGTCATTTGACCTTGAGTATGACCTTGAGTTTTACATCCATGACCTTGACTCTGACCTTGAACGGGACGGACACGTGTCAGTTATATATTACCTAAAATGTTCTTGGTAAGTGCCTGACCTTATTGTACTAACCATTTTTTTCTACAGGATTCCAGGTGACTGACTTTATTGTACTGACCGACTTTTCTATAGCGCGCCATCGATGACGTCATACTTCTTGACACTTCTAGAAAGTTCTTACTGGCAAGCTGCCAGCGCGTGCCGTTGACACGAAAGGTTGTTTGAAAGTCAAAGTAGCACGTGCTGTTGACACGAAAGGTCGTTTCAAAGTCAAAGCTGCAGGTGCAGGATAAAATGACGTCATATGTTCTTGACACTTCTACACAGTTCTTACTGGCAAGTAGCCAGCGCGTGCCGTTGACACGAAAGGTCGTTTGAAAGGCATATGTTCTAGAAAGTTCTCACTGGCAAGTAGCCAGCGCGTGCCGTTGACACGAAAGGTTGTTTGAAAGTCAAAGAAACACGTGCTGTGAAAGGTCGTTCAAGTGCACTTAGAGCTAGGACATATGCAAATTAGATAGAACACTCTAGAACAATGATTTGAGTATATATTTCACACACATTTTCAAAGCCAGTCATTCATGCTATGTGCTTCATAGGAGACACAACTAAGATGGCATCTCAACAAGTTTCTGATATTGATTTAACCAACTTTGACTTTCAATGGCCAAACGGCAATGTACAGCAGCAGCCTGCAGACAACAAAATGGACGACATCCATAGCAATTGTCAGCGCATGACTGCCATGATGGAAGATGTACAGACATCCATTTCCAAGATGCAAGCCGACATCAAAACATTGATGGATAGCAAGAGAAATGCAGAAGAGGGAGGAGACGAACCACCCAAGAAGAAAGCTAGATACGTATGTTACAATTGCAATGAAGAGGGACATTTTGCTACCGAATGTCCTCAGCCGCCCAAGAAGCAGAGCGACATTTGCTACAAGTGTCAAGGCACGGGACACTGGGCCAGAGACTGTCCTGTACAACAGGAATACAATACGTATCCGGGACCCAACAACAACTACGGAAGCTACAGGCCAAATTACCCCAGACCCATCTATGGAGCAAACAGAGGACGACCCATCTATGGAGCAAACAGAGGACGCTCACCTATGGCGAGTCAGAATGTGAGGCCACAGTACAGTGCATAGACTTTTTCTGAAATATGTACAATGTTGAATAAAATATGTATAAACTTTCAATTCGTCTTTATTCTTTTTCATCTAGTTGTAGGGGGAAATTATTCCTTCCACGAATAGATGATTTTCTAGAACAACACTTAAAAATAGGTCTGGGACTTTCCAAACACCTATAAATAAAATTGGGAATTCCCTTGGAATTTACCATGGACTTCCCCATTCTATAAATAAACATGGAATTCCCCTCGGAATTCCCCCTTTCCTATACACAAATCCCGGAATTCCCCTGTTCTAAAAATACTACCTGCCTTATCGGGGCTTCTTACACTACTTACGTAGTACACCGCGTGGGATGATGTTGTGATTCCTTACGGAGGTTTTTAAGATTTTTTCATCATTCAAGAGATATTGCACAACTTTTATGAGACGTTGCAGTAGGGCAATGCATAATAAGTAAGTCCATATCGTTTATATATCTGAAAAGTCAATAGTTTTTGCAAACACTTCAAGATTTCGTCAAAAGGAACGATTTTCTGTTGTCGACAAACTATTGAAGTGTTTGTTTTGCAAAAACCATGAACTTTTCATATACATGGACGTTATGGATTGATTTATTATGCATTGCCCTACTGCAACGGCCCATCAGTTTTGTAAAGTTTAATTTAGAAAATGAAAAAAATACCCAAAAAAAACCAAACTGTAAGGAATCGCAACACTATACGTTTCGATCCTATATATACGCGGTGGTATGGGAATACACCTATGCATCATATATTAGTTCTATCCCTAAGAGAGTTCAAGATACAACTAAAAAGTGGGTCATAATCCAAAGTCAAGATCTTTACATTAAGACAAGGACATGGTCTCACATGAAAGGTCTCATAGCAAGGTATCAACGTGCGAAACATGAAAACCCTTCTCCTTATAGTTCAAGAGTTTAACGTTTAAAGTTTTAAAAAAGTAGGTCCAAGGTAAAGGTCACTAGGACAAAGGTCATGGTCTCTGAAAATGAAAGGTCTTGTCACAAGGTATCTACATATCATTGAAGGGGAAACCCATACACTTCAAGTATGACGTCATCATCGGACTGAAAGTGAGTGCCAGAAATCGCTGCTTTCGGTTTTGGGAATAGATGAAAGTCTGATGGAATAAGGCGGATGCTCAATCAAACTGCAGCCATAGCAGTGACAGACTTGTGAACAGGAGCATTGTCCTGGTGGATCAACACACCTTTAACTTTTAGTGAGCTTTCCGCAGCGCTTTTAAAGTTCCCGTAACTATATCAGAAGTGAAGCATAGTATGTGCCATTGGTTGTTTGTCCTTTTTGGAGATAATCTTTCAGCAGAATACCTTCTCCTTTCCAAAAAGCCGTGGCTCACAACATGCCAATCAGCCCTCGTATATCAATATCATCGGCAAAATCCGCAATCCGGAAACTGGCTAAAGTGAGCTATTATCATAGCGCGGCATCCGTCGTCTGCCGTCCGTCCGTCGTCCATCGTTAACATTTTCAACTTCTCCTCTGAAACCGCTGCACAGAATTTCACGAAACTTCACAGGAAGCAAGAACTCATGCCCTCTACCAAGTTTGTGTTTTTCGAGCCGATCGGAAATCCAAGATGGCCGCCACATGCCACAGACTCTGATTGGCTGACACATTTTCTACTTCTCCTCTGAAATCGCTGCACAGAATTTCATGAAGCTTCACAGGAAGCAAGTACTCAATGCCCTCTAATAAGTTTGTGTTTTTCGAGCCGATCGGAAATCCAAGATGGCCGCCACAGGCTCTGATAGGCTGACACATTTTCGACTTCTCTTCTGAATCGGCTTCATAGAATCTCTCGAAACTTCACAGGAAGCAAGAACTCAATGCCCTCTACCAAGTCTATGTTTTTCGAGCTGATAGGAAATCCAAGATGGCCGCCACAGGCTCTGATTGCCTGACACATTTTTGACTTCTCCTCTGAAACCGCTGCACAGAATTTCATGAAACTTCACAGGAAGACAGTACTCAACGCTCTCTACTAAGTTTGTGTTTTTCGAAGCGATCGGAAATCCATGATGGCCGCCACAGGCTCTGATTGGCTGACACACTTTCGACTCTTCTGAAACCGCTGCACAGAATTCCACGAAACCTTACAGGAAGCAAGTACTCAAAGTCCTCTAAAAAGTTTTTTTTTTTTTTTTTCGTGCCAATCGGCCAACAAATATGGCCGCCGAGGACTCTGATTGGCTGACGCATTTTCAACTTCTCCTCTGAAATTGCTGCACAGAATTTCATGGAATTTTACAGGAAGCAAGTACTCACTACTCAAGGTCTTCTACCAATTTCATGTTTTGCGTGCCGGTAGGTCAACAAATATGGTAAATCTGAAGGAAAGGTGGGGGCAATGTTGATTATACAGTACTTTGATAAATGAAAAAAAAAATCAAGTTTCAGTTTTCCATTGATTTCTATATGGAAAACGCCTATTTTCACCCAAATATCAGTCTTATTTTGAATAATTTATCCAACTTGACAGTATTGGTAGATTCATATGTGGACCATGTTAGTTGTCATTACTACATAAAGAAAAATGCTCAAATTTTGCAGTTTGAAATTTCTCGATTTTGCAGGGCAGATTCGACGCCTTATCTTAACTTATTTTAAAATAGGGTTCGTCCTCGAATCACGGGGAACAATTTTTGCAAATTTCATGATGACAAGTCACTAACCGATTACCATAATAAAATATCAAAGCCATGTGACCTTGACCTTTTGCCCCCCCCCCCCCCCCAATCAATAGGGTACATCCTTAACTTATGGGTAACATTCTAGCAAATTCCATATACATGTATGTAGAATACACACTTAGAACTATTTGACATGTGGACATTAAATTCAGTTGGGGTCCTTTTACACTGAATTGTGCGTGAGTATATGAAGTTTCATTGCAATCGCACTTTAAACTGCCACATATATATTCCTCATGACCAGAGCTTTCATTTGACTTCTGACCTAGTGACTTTGACCTTTGATCTACTTTTAAAAAATAATTTAACCTTGGGTAGGCAGTGATACATGATATTTCACACATATAGATTCCTTTTAATGGCCCTATCACTTATATGTGAAAAAATATGCTTTAAGAACGTCTTAATCAAAATCAGAACCCCACTTTGTCAAAAATTTGTATCATGGATATACACCTCCAGTAAAAGTGGGTTTCCAGGGGGAAACAATGTTCAATAAAACTTTTTCCGTTTTTTATTGATTTCTATGAGAAAAAGACAGGTTTTGACCCCAAAATGAGCAATTTTGAGCAAAACAGATGAAAAATAATTTCATATTCTGATGGGATGCCGTATAGGTACTAATATACATTTTCCAAAAAAAAAAAGTTCTTGAAATTTCAATATTTTCAAAATTCCACTTTTCAGGGCAGATTTTAACAGCTCTTTTTAAAAGTTGCTGACTCCAAACAGTTTTCACACAGTTGAACGTTTTACGGGTTCATATCAATATTCAGACAGGCAGAATGACGGACAGACAGAATGATTTCGTCTGTTCATAGACCGGCTTCAAGTTGCTACGCAATCTGGCCAAATATTGATTTATCAATAAAAAAAAATCATGGCCACTTCCATGAATCATTTCTTTATTCAAATAGTGACTTATCAAAATCAGTGGCGGATTCAGGGGGTGCGGAGGGGGCGTTCGCCCCCCCCCCCCCGGCACTGACCCAAAATTTTCCAAAACAGGTATATTTTGGCCCATTTTTAGTCGAAATCGGAAGAGTTCGCCCCTTGACCCCCCGGCAAAGGGGGCGCTGGATCCGCCACTGAATATAGAATTTTAAAAAAATGCACCCCCTCCCTCCTTTTGGCACTTGGGAGTGCAATGCATTTCCATGAAACATATATTTTAGAATTCGGTTCTCCTAGTGAAAAAAATCCCAATATTATACAGGACGCATTTTTCAAACGAGTTATCTCCCGTTTATTCAGAAGCGCATGCGTGGCGTAAAGGTGTTTTACAGGTGTTAACTTTAGTAGTTGAGAAACAATCGAAAGTTTATGAAATTTATGTATGGAAGATAACATTTTAACTGTATAAGTGTGAGACATATGAGTTGGATATTTCTTTTCTGATGTTATGTAATTAGAAGGAAAACTGAAGTGATTTTTATCGTGGTTTTCAGAAAGGACCATCGTCAACGGCGCGGTATGAGTTGTCGTGTTTACATTTTGACTGTTTGATATTGGGAAAACAACTAAATCAGCATGGTTAAAGAACACGATATTTTACAGTCTGTGAAAGACAGAGATCCAACTCTTCTACATAAACTTCTACACAGAGCAAGCAAAGCCAATAAAAGTAAGATTTCATTTTATTTATTTTTCAAATTAGAAATGCCCCCCCCCCCTTTTCATATAATCAAATTGATTATAGAAGTTTGCGAATGTAAGAAAGATACAGCAGTTTGTAACTTTTTTCTGATTAATGATTTAAGCAAAAAAAGACTGTACTTCTACTAGTCAAGGTTATAGTATTTATATTCATCAGAATTTCAGGGCTAGACTGAGTATAAATATAATTTTCAATTAGTATGTTTGTTACTTTGTATAAGAAGTCGTTACTTTCAATTTTAATGCAATACGTAGAGATAAAGTTACTTACATTTTAAATTTTTATATTTTTATTGAAAAGTTCACTATTATCAGGAGCTAGGAGCTGCACTGAAAAGCCTTGCAAGGACATTTCCATACCCCCTCCCCCCCCCCCCCCTTTCCTTCTCTCAAAGAGCGATTGGTATGAATGATGTTTTAATTTGATTTCTAAAAAAGAAGTTTAAAAAATGCATCAACCAATTAATTATTGGACTCCATCTTACGCATATATATATCTATAGATAGATAGATTAGTACCTTTATTAGACACAAACTCATTAGCATATTAGACACAAACTCATTAGCATTGCTAGTCATAACTCCGATACCGATATAGCAGCATTATCTTATCTGGGTACACTTGTAAGCCTCTTATAATTACACATCTTTATCAGTAAATTCAGTCCAATAATTACTATGATGTCCAGCTAATGTGAGCACACACCCTGCATAAACTTATATTATAAATATATAATGTGGAAGTATGTGGCCAATTTATCAGTTACATTCACTTGACATTGTGACAAAAAGTTCTTTAGGATGTTCTTTGCATTAGTTGCAGTTCCGCTACAATTCGGTAAGTTTTTTGGCTAGGGAGGATACTGTACTTAAGCAACACCCATACTGTAGAATTTATTTCGGCTGCCTAATTGCTTGAAACTATGGTAGTACATCCAAGCAAATGCAGTTGTCTTCAATTCCTGGTGTTAATTATAAAAGATTTTTCTTTATAACTTTGTATGTTCCTTTTATTAAGTGAAAATGAATACAGGAAAATTGAACATAAAGTAATCAGGTATTATAAGTGGATTTTCAAAGTTTTTGACATCAAAGCATTCTTTACTGAAGAAAGCAATTCTTTATAGAGACATTCTTGCATTAAGATGGCTCAAGACAATGTTATATTGCCCCAGATGATAGAATATTTTATCAAAAGCAGACTTGGTTAATGCACAGCTATTTGAACTGAAGGAGGAAGCCACTTGAAATGCCAGCACTTAGTTAATGAGAAATAGAAAGGCTCAGAGCAGGATTGATGAGACAAGGCATAGAGAGTTGCTCGTCAATTTATTACCTATACTATACAGGTCTGTTTCTTTGACAGGCACTTGCATATATTGTCACATAAATCTAAGAAAAAACATTTTGCTTTTCGCTGTCAGCATAATATATAGAGTACCTCATAGGTATGAACTGACATGCATGGATAAAAAAAAATGGAGGGGGGGATTGAGAGGAAGTTGCACCAGCTTATCTTGAAACTTATAGTCCTCACCCTATTCTATATCCTGGCGTACAAGTAGATTGTCCTCTCTTGCAGAACACAGGGATTTATTGCGCTTCCCGATTGCTTGATGTACTACATGTATGGGTTGTTAAATAGCCCATAGTATATCAAGCAGCTTGGAAGCACGATAAATCCCTGTGTTGCGGAACTATAGAACCGCAAAATGTTGCGATTTCACAAGATTTGCTACAGGACATTTTAAGTACATCATGGTTAAACCCGATGATAAAATCTGAATTAAATTTATTGGATGAATAGTCAGATACATGATGTATACGTGTATTTCGAAATTATACTTGTAAATTAATTATAAAACTGGCTGAAACGGTGAATGGTCTTTTTGATCATGGACGGTCGGTATATATACATAACATGTAGTACATGTAGATGTATTCAATTAATGTACAACACATAAACTATAAACAAAATTAACCTCTTGACACCGTGATTTGTATATATAAAAGTAGACCCTTTGGGACACACATCGGGCCCTAAAGCCTGTAAGGGTTCATCGATCATCTTGAACGGCACGTAAAATGACCGTAACACACATAGCCCATAGTTAGGGTGTCTACGTTATATATACATACCAAACCTAGCCCTTTGTTTATGTGTAATACCCACCATGATTTTGTTTAGTTAGACGTCTTAGTCCAATGATTCGCGAGTTTTTAAAAAGAGATTTTTCGTAATGAAGCCGTTGCATGCTTGACAGAGTTTAAGGTATTAGCCCACCTATGACCCCTTAAGTATGGTTAATTAGCTAGCTGTTATATCCTTATCTTCATGTCATTTCTATGATTTAAACGAAACTTCGGCAATTAATCCTCACCTACAATTGATTTCAATACTTTTAAGAAGAGACACGAAATTCTAGAATCCATTAAAACCTTGTAAACTTCGTCTTTTCTTCATATGTGGGGAAAAAGTCACAACAGAGCTGAAAAGTAATTCAAATATGTTAACAACAAAACTCGTTAAGGTACATTTACCGGTAACAGAAAAGGTAAAAAGAACCAAACTACAAATTCAGTGGATTCGACAAAAAAGTGCATTTCCTTACTTTTTCTCATAACACAGATACACGCAAGTCTTAAATAGTGGACACCTTCCGCAGACCATCTGAACAGATAGTCCAAATAAAAAGTAAAGTGGTTTGCCCAATATTCTTGACTGAGGCTTTATCATACTACCCCCCCCCCCCACACACACACACAAATAAGTTGGATCAGACGATAACAAGACAAATCGATTCTATGTCAGATATCGTTTAGGATTTAGTATTATTAAAGTTGTAGGACGGTATCAATACTGCATAAGCAGCATAACGTTCATTATTACCACCCTTCCCATATATCAAACATGCAGCTGTCGCCTTTCCCTCCGAAATCACAACGCTTACAGGGTTTACGAATAGTCGCGATAACTTCCTCTTTTCTGAAGAAATAGATCTAAATCTAACCCCACCCCCTCATCCTCCAGTTTAATTAATTGTCGACACAGTCTGGAAAGTTCGACTTTCGCAACAAGAGAGGTTATGATTATTTGAAAAAAACATGCATGTTTAGTGCACGAATTAGAGAATGTTTCTTCCAGAAGGCTGTTCTCTGACAGCAGATTTGGAATACTTCTACGATATTTGTACAAGGACAGCCTTTACTAGACTGCCTTGAATAGACAGCCTTGACAAGAATGCCTTGACTAGACAGCCTTGACTCTCGAACCTGCGCTTACCTCAGCTAGCAGAGCACAGACTGTCATGTACACCACGATCTGCTTTCAGTCTATACTTGTTATGATGTAGAATTTTGTCGAGACCTATGTATAGTACACTGCCATCCATAAATAACTATACAAACAAGGAAATCATTCTAAACTCTTTATAAGTTTATCCTAATTTTTCAATTCTGAATTTGAAAAAATTATAATAATTGGCTTCACATAATTTTAGAATATGAAATGTGATAACAGAAATGTAAAAAGGTACTTTTTTCACCGGCACAATTTTTTTTCAAAAATTGTCATTTTCGTATGAAAAAAGGTAAAAATTCAAAAAATGCAAATATTTTGGTCAAGTTTGTTACAAATGATTTCTATAAGGTTCATCTTCAGAATTATACAGCAATAGATTCGAAGCTGTGTATTTTCTAACAGCAACATGAACAGATATGGTGTATACTAATTTATGGATGGCAGTGTATTTGGAATCGGATGGGAAAACCAAAATCGATTAATCGGACAATCCTTTCGATTGATTATCGATTATAATCGGATTCTTAAATTTTACTGCAAAACTGTAAAATACTTCATGATTTGTTCGTAAGTTACTTTACATTGACTGCAGATTTAATAAAAACTCATCAAGATGATTCATTCGAGTATGCATACTGATCCAAAGCCATGATAAGAAGTTAAGAATTGAAGTACCCGTAATTTTAAAAGTTAGACGTATGAGGTATTTCTCCAGCAAAAAGATGGGCTAGTCTTAAGCAAATGTATCATTCTTAATGTATTTTACATTTTACGATTATAATCGATTATCAGTACATTTTGTACCTTTATCACCTATGCATGTGAGAGTTATGCGCGGATTTCAAGGAGAAAGGAGGGAGTGTAGATTATACTAATTCCAGTATGAGATAATGAGAACAGAGTTCATTATATTCTTTAAGTAAATCAGATGTAAAAAGTCTTTCCTGGATTCGGTTCTTATGTTGTGCTTGCATTTGGCGCAAGTCATGTTCTATGCCAAGAGAAGTTAAATTGAATATTTCATTAAGTTTCTCCCTTTTCTGACAAAATTTAGACTGCATGTCAAAGTCATCTGTACTTTAATGTTCGTAAAAGACCAAGACATGCAGTCAAGGTTACCGTATTATATCTTCAGTTTATATGGTGTCAAATTTTAAAGGTCACAGTGTATGAAAATTTGATACAAAATCAAAGAGTTTATTTCAAAGGACTAATATTTCATACAAAAGTCATGATTTTTAATATTACATACTTTTACTAAAATAGATAAAATCGTTTGATAAAATCACTGCACTTACAATCTTTATTCGCCAACGCCTTCGCAAGGACAAAGGTCATGTTTTCAATATTTCAACCTTAAGTAAAGCTGGGTTATTAGAGACTTAGAGTGCTTATAGCGGTATATATTAAAATTTCTCATATTGTAGAAGGTCACATGCAGTAGCACAGGCCGAAAGATCGCCTGGCAATTATTCGTACGCGCCTCATACGACTTTCCGCCTATGGGCAGTAATACATTTGAATTCCCTCTCCGCCCACCTCTTTTTGGCCGGATTGCAAAACAATTCCGATCTATAGATTGACGATGTCCGTCCGTCTGTCCGTCTGCCGTCAACATTAAAGTTTCAGGTTGAAGCAAAATCTAAGGAACTGTATGCAGTAGAAACTTATCATACACGTAGGTTACCCATGACAAGATCTTTCAATTTATGCCGTAAGATTTGACCTAGTGACCTTGACCTTGGACTTTGACCTAGTAAAAGATTTTGGTTAAAGTTTCTGTTTAACGCAAAATCTAAGGAAGTAGAAACGTTATATTACACATGTAGCTTACCCATGACAAGACCTTTCAATTTATGCCGTAACATTTGACCTAGTGACATTGACCTTGGACTTTGACCTAGTTAAAGGTTTTGGTTAAGTTTCTGGTTGAAGAAAATTTCAGGAACTATATACACTGTAGAAATTTATTATTATACACGTAGATTACTCGCGACAAGATCTTTCAATTTATGCCAGAATTTTTGACCTGGTGACCTTGACCGAGGAAGTGACAAAAACTTACTTTCCTATCCGGCCATACCGTCTTTAGCGGTGTTTTATTATTCAAAACGTCGATTTTATCGTTTCAGAACTTCTGGGAGGCTCAAAGAGACTTAACATCAACTTTCAAGACGAAGATGGGTAAGTAATACGAGTATTCATCAACCTCTCACGTTTAGATCTTTCAAACATTTGATTGTAACGTAGGGACGTCACTCTGTCCGGCATCCGTCGTCTGTCCGACCGTCTGTCTGGCATAGTAACAAACACGAAGGGGTGGTCAAGTATGAGGCTCAAAACACAATGTGGATAAAAGTCACACACTAATACTATTACATGTACTTAGGGTCAAACATTATAATTTTATATACGGCAGGCAAAATGCTTTTTTTTTTTGGTCATCTAGCAAGTGAAAATACAAATCTAGTCACTAAATAACTTACACATTCCATCTTTGCTTTCAAGGTTTTGATTTTTTTTCACCAAAATCCATAACAGTACATCAAGTAACGAAAATCTTTAATACTGCTGGAGAAAAAATGCACTGGGAGTTGGGATTGAACCAGGTCTTTCAGATTCGCTCATTTGCTAACAACTTCCCATTTTTTCCTGCCATTTCAATTTGAATTTTGCTTTGATGTGAAAATATTAAGCCCCCCCCCCTCCCAAACCCATGGAAGAGATGGGGGGAAAGCAAATCGACGATGACAAGCAAAGATGACACATTTATGAATCCTTTAGAATTTCTAACGTTTTATAAATATAACTTTTTTTCTGATCTATAAAACTTCGAGAGAAAGCGAATGCATCTAATGCTTGAAATCACTACTTTTTCTATTCATTCATTTTCCACTTTTTGCATTTCAGAATGTCTGCATTACATCAGGCCTCCCTAATGAGCGACTTAGAAATGATGCAGATGCTTTTAGAAAATGGCGCCAATCCTTCTCTCAAAGACAATAAAGGTATGGAAAGTAGGAATTATCCAGTGTTACTCACCACTAAGTCTAAAGAATAACCGTGTTTGGTTAAGTGTACTTAGTATGTTACTCTACTCTCCTCCTCTGAAATATTCATATCTGTAAATGTATTTGAGAGCAAAGAGACGTTGGTTCCTGGAGACGAATCTCACGAAATGTGATTAGGATATAAAGACAGTAGAGTGTTCGATTGGTTTATGTTTGTCTTTTACCTTAGGCTATACCAAATTAAATTCAATGTTCGTCGGACTTACTGCACCATATTTTTCAAAATTCAAAAGAAATATTTAAAAAATAATTCGCTTGCCCGCACCACTAAATTTTTATCTCAAAAATTTTTTAGGATCGATTATGATTTTCTGCAAATTTTAAAGGTTCTAGAAGACTCAGATTGTGCAATCTTCCAAGAAAAGGATACCTCTTTTGTCTGAAGCAAAGTTGTCCCATTACATGGCACATGAAGTCCGGGGAGGAGGAATGTTTGAAAATCCTTTTTTGTACTGCTATGTGCCAGGCTTCCCTGTGGGGATTCCCTTTTAAGTACGGAAAACATCGGAATTGACCATCCAATTAAGAACACGCGAGCACTTTAAGAATGTCAATACTTAAAAAAATAATTATATTTTCACTAGCCCGCACCCTTTTATCACAAGGAAATTTGACGAACATTTAATGAATTTGGTATGGCCTCACAAAAACTGGAACCGAACGATCCGTTTTCGAAAAGGTTCAGAAGCTTTTAAAAACAATAAAATATGGGGTCCAGTCAGTGATGCTCTTCTCATGGTACATGTTAAAAGATATTTTAATTGTGTTGGGAAGATACCGTTATTAATTGCATTTCTAATCGACACTTTCGATGTCAATCGATTTCAGAATAAGTTATCGATTATCGGTTAAGGACAATGAGGAAGGATTCCTTTTGCCTTATGGTCTCCAATTTCGATGATTTCTCTCTATTGAAAACCTTCCTTATCCTGTTTCTACATCGAGAAAAGAAATTAGCTAAATGATTATTTCAGTGAACCTCTGATATTATCAGATAATCGACAATTTGCTAGTTTGCTCTTTGCTCGGTAAAAGTCACAAGTCCAAGGCTGATGTGCAAACGAAGTGTTATTCCCTTGATGATCTTTGTTATGGGATCAATGTGTGCATTAAGAACACAAATTGAAATTCTGCAAAATCTATAATTCACCGCACACACTATTGAAATTTATCGTATGATGTCATCATTGATGACATAATTATTGCAATTGCACTACACGGTTTTCAATACCATTTAAAATGTACCAGTACTGTTCTTAAGTGCAAAATGTATAGCTTTTGTTAGAATCGAATAATAATGCCAATTTTCAAAGCCACAGAAAGAAAAAAAGTAAAACTGTAGGGAGGGGTCACTTCAGTTCGTTTGTAACGTACCGTGCCGGGGGTCTGTTGTTTCAAGACTCTTAATTATGATTGCCTCGTTTGCTTTCTAAGAAAAATAATGGAGATTTTGCACACATGGTGAACTCTTTTCCGCAAAGTGATGATTTCTTGTTTTCTGGTTTTTCCTTATCAAAGGATGGCTGAAGGTCTGGCGATGACATCCAAGATTTTTTTACAAAGAATTTCGGGGTTAATGATGTATGGAAAACGATTAATATCTTACTTTGCAAAAATTTGGTCTTTCCTTTCGGTTTTCGGATGCCTCCAGTGGCGGATTTAATTGTGATGGGAAAGGGGGGGGGTTGCACGCTCCCTCTGAATTTATCAAAAAGTTGAATGTTGTTGTTTCTATCCTCAAAATCAATCCTTTTCTCCTTACATTCGATAGTAAAAGGTTCTGTCCAAAAGTGATTTTGAACCCTATCTGAACACGTTGATCTTATTTCGATTTCAAAATATTTTGACGCCCCCGCTAATATCAGATCCTAAAACCACACCTGGCCTCAGTGCACTGGAAAGGGTTTTGCTCTTTTATTAATGCTTCAGGAAAATAAAACATAGAAGAAGAAGAAAAAAAAAAAGACTTCCCCTATTGTTCCTGTGCAAGATCGACTTCCTATTTATTGATCATTGATCTTAATTCGCTGTTTTACATGGGAAGGAATTTATTTGTTTTTTGACTATTTACACAACATAGCCTCATTCAAATAAAGGTAGTAATGGATGAAAATGGATGGATTATATGATGTTAATTGCATAATTGCGCCTCTGTGGTTGTTCCGGTTCATCAGAATAGAAATAATTTTTTCAGCAATTTACGATGAAAATAAATAAAAAAGGGAAAAGAATGCGTGATTGATGATTGCCTTTCCGTCAGTTTTATTTGTTCCTTTCACGTTTGTGGAAAAAAATTCAATACAAAAGGAAGCACTTTATAGAGACTCTGGTCGATGACTGAACACTTCGTCTCTAGAGGCTATAGTCTAACAGTTCCAAGGTTTTCCTTTGTTTTAGACTTAAAGACTAGAGTAATCAAAGCCGGTGGCTCAGCATTAATATTTAATAAAGCAAATCTCGTCAAATGATATCCTTCAAACCACAGGGTCTTGAGGCTAACAAAAACATTTTCCAATATCGCAGATGTGTTGACTGTCGGAATCCTAGATGCCGCGTACCTGTGTTGAATGACAACAACATGTCGTCTCAATTTTACGAGAGTGATCTAGAGGGAGGGGGGAGGTAGGGGAATCAGGACCCTTCTTAGAATGTGTCAAAATGCTTATTTTTCCCGTTTTTTAACATATTTGTTTTTTTAAGGCAGCAACCCCTTCCCGTTCTGGACGGCTTGTCCCCTCCCCTAAAAAATCTAGTTCCGCTCATGCAATGAATAACCAGACCTAGAGAAGGTATCTTGCGAGCCCTAGACATGATAGGAATGCAGATGTACAACCCAAGGCTCAGTCCGTCAATACAGGAGATTGGTATCGGAAGTTCGCCACAAAAGATGACATTCCTTTTAAAGCGCATAATTCAGTAACTTATCTGGCCATCGCTGCATACAGTAAGCGATGGGTCAGTGATCCAGTATATACATAAACAACTCCAGACAATAAGCTCAATTGGTGAACCCTTCGATACTTTAGCAACAAATGGCATAAATGACAAATGATTTTTTCCGGGTTATATAATTATAAATTTAAAAAAAATGAAGATTGCACACCTGGCAGGACTGTGTATTGATTTCTGTGGAAATGACATCCAGATGGGCTGGTGGTTGATTACCAATGAACTAATTAACCTTCGGTTTTCAACAGTTTTCAGACATCTTGAAATGTATCATAAAAGAGAAGATTTGAGTAAGGGACTCCTTCGTAACCTCACTTATAGTGTTGACAGGTGGTGGTTTTTAGAGATTCAGTTTCAAAGTTATCAAAACATCTTGAAGAATTCTATCCCGGTTATGGAGTACTTACTGCTAGTATAAAATCATGTTGCATTTCAATGAACGATATGATAAATACTGAGTATTGTATTGCATTTTGAAAAAAAAATTCGGAAACGATGTCAATGTGGAAAAAATAGCACAACAATACGAGACGAGGGTTAACTCCCATCAGATTAAGTTTTGCAATATTTTAGTCTTTCATTAGAATGTTCATTCAAGGATAACTAAGATATCCGAAAGTGATTTAATATGAAGGAAAATCTGAAAATGCATACATCAGTAGTTTTGAACCAGAATCTTCATCACTGTTCAGATTTTACTGTCAAAAGACAGCAAGTGTTAAGGACAGGAGTTGGTCTGTTGTTTTCTGTTGTTTGATACATGATTCTTCTCGCTTTAGATAAATTTATAGGAGTCCCGTGCCAACTCCGTTCACACTTGTTGTCTACTCCGTTCACACTTGTTATGTCTCCCCCCAACGGGGAGGAGACATACTGGTTTTGCCTTCGTCGTCCGTCTGTCTGGGGTACCTGTAAAGTGCGAAACGAAACAAAAACGAAACGAAACGAAACGAAACAAATCGAAACGAAACGAAACAAATCGAAACGAAACAAATCGAAACGAAACGAAACAGATCGAAACGAAACGAAACAAAACGAAACGAAACAGACCGAAACGAAACGAAACAGATCGAAACGAAACGAAACAAAACATAAAACTTAAAGATAATGAGAAAAAGAGGAAAAATCGCCGAAAACGAATGTTTCAAGACAAGATCTTATTGAAGGGTACCACTCTCCTCCTGCCGCCTCCCCCCTCCCCGTGGGGAAGGGGGTCTTCGGCGGTCAAGACAAATGTTTAAACTATAAAGTGTAAATTGGTGCAATTGTGAAGTTATTTGAGTTATTTCCTTTTTAAACCTTGAAAAAAAAAGAAATAGACCTGTTTAGATGAAAAACTAAGGTGAGCGAAGCGAGCCTGAAGTATTTGAAAAATGAATTGAAAATTGCGGCGAGCGAAGCGATCGGAAAAATTTTTTAAGGTATATACAGATTAATTTCGTGGTAATTTTTAAAATTGAGATTATCTACATGAACGCATAAGAGCAAGATTATTTATATTAATAGTAATTTCCTTTTTTTTTTTTTGGTTACTGTTACCCTCCCAATCATCTGTCCCTCCTCTCGCCCCCTTCTTCCCTCCTCCCGCCCCCTTTCTCTCCCCTCCCGTTGTCCCTGTCCACCCCCTCATTATTGCCTTCAACCGTTAGTTCTTGTGGCGCTAGAATCAAAGTTGACGATTAAAACATAATATATATTATACTGTATAAAGCACAACTGCATTTTAAAGGAGAGTGAATGGGATGAACTGATAACCTCGTCATAGAAGGAAAAATATTATTTAGCAGGGAGGAGTCTAGCGCAGAGGAAACGGAACTGTTCCGTTATGTGTATTTGAAAATTTTATCAGAAAAATGAGAACAATTAAAAACTGGGGGGGGGGCACATTTCGTTTGAAAAAGGATAAGATTTTTTTCCTGAAATGTGCCCCACCCCGTTTTATGATCTCATTACGGTGTCATAGCGCGGTTTTCTATCCCCTCCCTTTTATTCCTCTTAAATACATGAATGGCATTTGACATTTACTTTTTTAATTCTCAACTTTGACTCTTTCAAGAAACCCTCTCGGCACTAGTTACAAATGTAGAACTCTTGGATTAAGGCAATAATACATGCTGATCTTGTCTTGAAATATTCGTTTTCGGCGATTTTCCCTCTGTTTCTCATTTTCTTTAAGTTTTTTATTTTGTTTCGCTTCGTTTCGATCTGTTTCGTTTCGTTTCGATCTGTTTCGTTTCGTTTTGTTTCGTTTCGTTTCGATCTGTTTCGTTTCGTTTCGATTTGTTTCGTTTCGTTTCGATTTGTTTCGTTTCGTTTCGATTTGTTTCGTTTCGTTTCGTTTCGTTTTTGTTTCGTTTCGCACTTTACAGGGACCCGTCTGTCTGTCCGTCTGTCACACATTGTGTCCGGGCTATATCTCCTGAACCGTTTGCCCGATCACTTTCATATTTTAGTATGTTGTTGCTTATGACCCGAAGGTTTCACATCACCTTGACCCAAGGTCATGTGACCAAGGTCAAGGTCACTTAGTGCATTTTTAAAGAAATTATCTCTTGAACTGTTTGCCGGATCACTTTCATATTTTAGTATGTTGTTGCTTATGACCCAAAGCTTTCACATCACCTTGACCCAAGGTCATGTGACCAAGGTCAAGGTCACTTAGTGCATTTTTAAAGAAATTATCTCTTGAACTGTTTGCCGGATCACTTTCATATTTTAGTATGTTGTTGCTTATGACCCAAAGGTTTCACATCACCTTGACCCAAGGTCAAGGTCACTTAGTGCATTTTTAATGAAATTATGCATGCATTCCTGTCCGGGCTAGATCTCTTGAACCGTTTGCCGGATCACTTTCATATTTTAGTATGTTGTTGCTTATGACCCGAAGGTTTCACATCACCTTGACCCAAGGTCATGTGACCAAGGTCAAGGTCACTTAGTGCATTTTTGATGAAATTATGCATACATTATTGTCTGGGCTAGATCTCTTGAACCGTTTGCCGGATCACTTTCATATTTTAGTATGTTGTTGCTTATGACCCGAAGGTTTCGCATCACCTTGACCAATGGTCATGTGACCAAGGTCAAGGTCTTGTAGTACATGCATTCCTGTTCGGGCTTTATCTCTTGAACCGTTTGCACGATCGCTTCATATTTTAGTATTTTGTTGCTTATGACCCGAAGGTTTCACATCACGTTGACTCAAGATCATGTGACAAAGGTCAAGGTCAATTAGTATACATGTATTTTAAATGACATTGTATTTGTTATGTGTATTATGTCCAGGCTTAATCTTTTGAACTGTGATCGGATCATTTCATATTTTAGTATGATGATGCTGATGACCCAAATGTTTCACACCACCTTGATCCAAGGTCATATGATTAAGGTCAAGGTCAAGGTCAAGTTTTACATTTTCTAATGAAATTGTAAATGCTATTGAGTCTGGGCTATATCTGTGGAATCGTATACTGGATCACTCTGATACTTTAGAATGCTGTTGCTCAGGATTTGAAGGTTTCTTATCATCTTGACCCAAGGTCATGTGCCCAAGGTCAAAGATCATTTAGTTCTTTTTAATGAAATTGTATGTACTAATCTTGTCTGGGCTATATCTCCTGAACTCTTCTTACAATTGTTTTCATATTTCAATACGTTGTTTCTCAGGACTAAATGTTTCTTATCACATTGTCCCAAGGTCTCATGATTAAGGTCACTTCTTACTTTGGTAATGAAATTGTATATGCTAATCATGTCCAGGCTGAAATTGTTATGCTTATCATGTTTAGGCTTTATATTTTGAATCGTGTATCCAATCACTAATTTAGTTTTTTTGTTGCTCATGATCCATACACTGTACTTTTCAGATCACCTATATCCAAGGTGATGTGACCAAAGTCAATTTCACTAAATATGCTTATAATGAAATTGTATATGCTAATCATGTTTGGGTTTTACCTCAAACAATACAATGAATCACTTTCATGTTTTAGTATGATGTTGCCCATGACTCAAAGGTTTCACATCATCTTGGCCACAGGTCAAATTAACTTAGAGGGAGGGGGGAGACATCTGTTTTTCTGAAAAACATTTGATTTAATTGTCTATTGATAGTAATTTTGAAATACGGTTATTTATAATACATATATTCGTTCCACGAAAGTAATTTTGTTTCTTATACTCCGTGTTAAAATCGGAAATGGATACCTTTTTTCGACCGTAAAGTGTCATAAAAGATGCAGTATTTGAAACTATATGATTGCCATATATTTTATCATTTAGAATCTGTATTGTGCGAACCTTACATAATGTAATGTAATTTCACCGAAAATTGATTTAAATATTGTGTGGTCTTGGACTCTTGGTTACTTATTCAAATCTTAATGATAATTTCTTTGCAATTCTTGAATGTAAATTTCATAAATTGTAATCGAATCGCCAAGGGCACCTTGCAAAAGACTTGATGTATCAAACTTGCATGTTTTAGACCTTTGTAAAGATAATATCGCCTTATGAGATTGTATTACAGAGGGTGAAACGGGAGAGGGGGTGATGACAAGAAATGATTTTTGTTCACTGACTTTGAAAATTTCAAAATTTGATAAAACCACAGGAAGTGGGGATACAAAGTCTCATCTTTTCGCCTGTCAAAGTCAAACAATGTATAATTTATGAATGTATTTCTGACACTAAATTTTGTCACTCGTAAACAATCGGTTATTAGGGTAGGTTATAGTATTTGGTTTACAAAGCATGAAGTGATAAATTGGGAAAGCAATGAAAATGTTATGTGAGCTGAACTGATATAATCTCAGCTTCTGTTTATACCATATACCTCTATACAATTAAAGATAAAGAGGGTCACAAGGATGGGGCCAAAGGATGTTTAGTCTATTTCGTTCTGTAGGTTTTTAAAGAGTCATCGATGTATCGATAATATTGATTGTGATGTCCAACAATATACGAATGAGAAAACAGAACACGAACGGTAATAAGCAGTGTTGCGATAGAGGAATCGCGATACCAGTACAATTCTTACAATTAAAATTTAAAAAAACCAGATCATCTGGTTAGCATTTCAACAAACGATATTTCAATCCATAGTAGTACCATTTCTCATAGTTTTAAAGTCTATGAAAATGATCGATACAAATTAAATTGATAGCTAGACTACTTCGACTTGTCGACCCTTTTGGCGATGTTTTGTTCTCTGGTGGACGTCGCCAATGATGGACATCTGTGGGCATCGACAATGATGGGTATCGCCAACGATGCCCATCAGAGAACAAAACATCGTCAAATTGGTCGATATATCGTATGATGATCGGTATCGCATCGCAGTATCGTGATACTGTATAGTTGAATGCATGACGATGTCATGTCATATATCTGTAAGACATAATTGATCTGAGTCTGAAGAATTAAAGAGATAGATACTAGATAGTCAAAAACATTTTTACCATGTACTTTCATTTTCAGGTATGCTTGCCATTCACTATGCTGCATGGCAGGGGAAGTCTGAGCCGGTACACGCCCTACTTCAGTGGAGGTCCCCCGTTAACGAGCAGTCACAGGACGGCAACACCCCTCTACATCTCTCCTGTCAACACGGACATTTTGACGTGGTAAGCTATAGAAAGATATTTGTGTCAAACACGGACTTTTGGAGCAAGAAAAGAAAATCTTTATCGGAAATTCAAGACATGCATAAATTAGAGCAAATTTCTTACAACGGCCATCCATTTGTAATACAAAATGTAATTGTTAGGATGCGTATTTTTACATCCCTCTGACCAAATCGCCTCTCCCCAAATCCCTTCCCCAAAATCATTTCAATCTTCAGAATTGCTAATTCGATTTTTTGCCGATCTTTTAGGACTAGGTATTACAAACTCCTCGTATAGGAATCACCTCGTCCGGCATCTGTTTGTCTTTCTATATGTTTAGTAGTTTTATTTTCACGTGATAACGGAGATGGGAAGAGGGCATGTAATAATATTTAAAGTGACAGACGAAGGAACAGACAGACATGGTTCTATTGTCAGACTACATAGCAAAAAGTGCGTGCATGGGAGTAAATAAATTTTGAAATATTACTTTACTGATGGGGTGTCGACGACTTTAGAGCATGGGAACTTTTACACGATGTAAATCTCCATAGGAGATTGAGTATGTATTCATTCCATGTCGTTGATTTTATATTGATTGAATACGCAAAAAAAAGTTATGAAATGGATCACACCTCGTGTATTGCATTCCAATCAACAATGTAGCCGTGCGTCATCGTATGGTGCACGTTGCACGGGAATATTAGGATAATATATAACTATACATCTGTTGCTAACAAAGTAAATATATATAAACACAAGTATTTGCATTTGAGATATAAAAATTCAGTCGCAAAATACACTGTGTATTACATAGGAAATAGAACATATTATAATTTATACGCATTCAAAGTTTCGAGCACTTGTGATCTTGTGCACAATCATCGTCAGAAACGCACGGTCTATGGTGCACAATTCTGTTTCATATTTTCGAATTTTCGTCTGTTTTACCGAATTGTTCTCCACGTTAAATGTCAAATGTAGCTCAACTTTGAAAATTTAGGTTTTGTTGTTGTTGATGTTTTTATTTTAAATAGGACAAGGTCGTTGACCCGATGACACAAATTCTGTTAAAAATAATGGAGATATTCGTGATTTCTGGTTACATATTAACCCATTCTTCTCAAAACCCGACTCTTTGCTTTACACATTGTCGTGGAACTATTCCCCCTATCCATTCAATTCCAGGTAGCCCTAAACCCCCAACGATCTTATCAGTTGCTATGAAACAAATACTCAATCAATATGACGAGTATGGTTCTGACTTTAAAGTGTCCCTAATCATAACGGCATTGTCGTGATTAAAATGAACAAGAGCATGGCGGATCCAGAAAAAAAAATTGGAAAAGGGGGGGGGGGGGGCAACACTACCGGGAATCCAACATTTGAGTCTGCAATAATTATGCGTAAAAACCGAAAAATGAGCATTTTTGGCAAGTTCCAAGGAGTCTTTACATCCACCCCTTTTAGATCCGCCCCTGAAGAGGAGGGACAGATGATTAACCCTACATTTATCAAGACAGGGTATTAATTGACAGGAACATCGCCATGACAAGATCTTAACATAGATGCACTGTCGATAGTAAATCATTCTAATTCCTGATGCGCTTATTTCTAACGATTGAATTAAAGTAAGACTAGAGTTTATTTTGTCAAGATCCCCTTTTATGTACTATCATTTGATCGGGGATAAAATCAGTTTAATCGCGACGTTCATCGGGGATCCTCCCAAATGACACCTTACATATGAAATTGGACCATGAGACGAGCATGATGTACGCTTTCACAAATCATTTAGCCTATAGAGGGTACGTGTATATATATAAATAACACCCATCTATGGGCTTTCTGTTCAAGAAAACAAAATACCAGGTCTAGAAAGAGTGAAAAGCATGTCACTGTTTCTTTCACTTATACAATACTACGACAAGAAACAAGAGTGGGACTTTTCAACTCCGCGCCTTTTCCAGTCCTTTTGGACTTCCTCTCCTACCCCCCCCCCCCCCCCCCCCCCCAACACACACACACTGAAGGATAAAGTCAAGATCCAAGCGTGGAACTCCAATTTTGATGTTATCTTAATTTTGGTTTTTGGTTTTGAGGAGCGAGAAATCTGGTTTTTTTTTCTCAAACTCAGCGTTTGTAGATAATTATATTCAATTCTCGCTCAATACACAGTTTGCCCCATATTTATTACTGTTTTTCCGGGTCACAGGTCAAGGTCAAACATTGTGTATGAAACAATGATTCAAACTCATTCCTAGCCTTTACATAAGAGTACATGTGTTACATGTTGCACCATAGAAGTTGATATCTGATGATTTTATGGATTACAGGTCAAGGTTATACAGGGTGTATGGAACAATTGCTTCAAACACATTCCTGACCTTGACCTTGGGGTTTTTAACATCGTATGCATTAGGTGAAATATAAGCCCTCCCTGTCCTATGCAACCGTATGGTGTACACATGTACTCTTACAACTCGCAATATAGTAGAACCTGCAGTAAAATTGGTGCTAATCACCTGTAAATCATCGATTGACAGGGGTTATTATTTACGTTTTCTCGTATTACACAAGAGTACTTTTAAGGTAGTTTTACTAGAACACCTCTCGTAGGAGTCGCGTCGCCCTCGAGAAGACTATTTTGTCAAAGACAAAAAAAGGAAAATCTTTAGTCCTGTTCCTCGACCTTAAAATGCTTTTATGTCGGGCGATTGTTTGATCATATTTCATGCATTGCGTCAACACGAGATAAGCTATTGATCCGTTCTATAACAACATTTGCTTTTTAAATATGTTCTTGCATATCAATATTTAAACTATTGGGAAGAACTATTCCAAAAAAGGAATCCTTTATAATGTGAGAAAATACTGATATGAAAGAGTCAAGAATGTGGTTAATCGCTGGTCTTTATTTACAGATAGGATATATCTAAATGGGTCTCTCTTTTTCCTTTTTCTAATTTATCGTCTAATTAGCTGTTTTGATTTGGAATTAGGGAAACTATTTGAAAGCTACAGGGTGCTTGTATATTATATGTCAGATGATTGTTCCTTGGTGCCGTGTGATGGTCACAAGGCTCCTTTTTCTGACGTCAAGAGAAAATATTCTTGGATTCATATTTCTTAAGAGATTGGTATTTGATTTTCTATTTCTATTAATTATTTTGTGTGCGCGAAAGATCAAACGATGTTCGTGTAATAGTATATGATTACAGAAGTAATAGTATGTTTATTAATATTGCCTGATTTTTTATGCCACTATATCGAAGATCGAGGTCATATTGTTATCGATAATATACAGCTATGAGTATGACATTTTACGTATGAATTGTTTGTGACGAGACCTTTCTTTAGTACCTTTCACTTGTAATATTGACCTTGCCATTTGACCTACTTTTAGGTAAGAAAAACGCATACCTGTCAACTCTCCCTCTATTGGCTTCTTTTTTACCTCACCTCCCTCCTTGGCATTTCCTCCTCGAGGGAGACCAAAATCTTCCTCTTCTTGGCCTCTTTCTCCCTATTTTGGCATAATAACCCTCAATAGCATTTAAGGGGAAATTGCACGAGAAAACGAAGAAATATGTTTCAAATGCAATTTATTGATATATGTGTCTTAGTTTATAAATGTTTTTGTGTTTATATATCAGCACAATGAAATTATTATACGAAGTTTGGGGGGTATATAGGAAACACCCTGTCCGTCTGTCCATCCGTCCGGTTAAGAAGTTCTTAAACCAGATAACTCTTTAAGTATAAGTGATAGGGCTTTCATATTTCATACATGCATTCACCATAATAAGTACTACATTTTGATACCAAGACATGTGACCTTGACCTTGAACTTTGTATATATATATACAGATTCCTTTGTCATACATGAATCCGTGTAGAGAAAAACGTCCCGCGGGGGTATAGTTCGTCACTTTAGGACAGTTCTAGTTTGAAAATTGGTTTTGCACTAAATGTTGCGATTCATCAAAAATGTAGCAAAATGGGTTCATGCGCAATCTCTCTCTTTTTCAAGTGCCAAGGAGGGAGATCTCCCTCTTTTTTTAAGATTTCAACGTTAACCATGTTAACGGGTATGAAAACGAAGTATCCGACTCGTAGACTTGCTCAAGTCCTTAGATCAAATAAAGTTGTGTAAATAGACTTGCAATTAATAATTTTTATGCCCCCGGAATCAAAGATTCGGGGGCATATAGTTTTTGGCCTGTCCGTCTGTTTGTCTGTCTGTTTGTCCGAAAAACTTTAACATTGGGCATAACTTTTGAATGGTAAGTGATAGGGCTTTCATATTTCACATGTGTATTTCTTGTGACAAGACCTTTCCATTGATACCAAAATTTTTGACCTCATGACCTTGACCTTGACCTTTGACCTACTTTTCAAAAACTTTAACATTGGAAATAACTTTTGAATGGTAAGTGATAGGGCTTTCATATTTCACATGTGTATTCTTTGTGACAAGACCTTTCCATTGATACCAAAATTTTTGACCTCGTGACCTTGACCTTGACCTTTGACCTACTTTTCAAAAATTTTAACATTGGGCATAACTTTTGAATGGTAAGTGATAGGGCTTTCATATTTCACATGTATATTCCTTGTGACAAGACCTTTCCATTGATACCAAAATTTTTGACCTCATGACCTTGACCTTGACCTTTGACCTTTTAACCCAGTGACCTCACATACATGTACTTAACAGAAAATAGTGTTCATACTAACAAAGATGCCACCGGGGGCATTCGTGTTTCACAAACACAGGCTTTATTTCAAATAGAAAAGCATTGCCCCCTTCAAACTGTAAACAGTGCGCAATTGGTTGCAGAGATGCAATGTATCCCGGAAGAGAGAAGACAACTTTAGCTTGCTTGTAAAGAGATTTCATTCTATGAATAAAAAGTGATTAAAATTTGAAATGAAATTATAATTTTATATAAGGACTTGAGCAAGTCTAACCAACTCTATCAGAGAGAAGTCTTCGCACACGACATGAAAAAAAAAAAACACTTATGACAACATCGCACGATGAATACTTGACTTCGTTAAGACAAGACCATGACTTTTGACCCTTGGGTCTTGACCTTCATTTTTGAAGTTTAAAGCTTGTGTCTAATTCTGAACCGCAGGAGAATTTCAAATGTGTGCTCATTGCGACTAGAGCTTGTAATTTATTTAATGACCTTAAACTTACTGACCTTGACTTTTGATTTTGACGAGTCCAAAATACCTTACCAAACCCAGCCGTTGACGCTTATCTGGCGGTTTGGGGCCTAATATTCGCCAAAGACTGGGATTGGTCAGGTATTTCGGACTAGATTTTGACCAACTGTCAGAAAAATGCATTATTCAATATCTCTTTTGTGTTCTAAGATGTTTTATTCGAATTTCACATTTGCATTGATATTGACAAGTGCCTTGACCTTAGACTTTCGTATTTTGTCCCGACTTCCACATGCTAACTTCTTTTGTCTTATTTCCTGTACATAAATATATACCACACCTGTAATTAAGAAATATGTGCAGATGTAGACGATATTAAATCTCTTTATAGGGGATATATCCATTGATACTTAATTAGAATAGTAATTAATTAGCAGTAAATTTCTGGCAATTTGCCACGCCATCGATATATTTCATCAATAAAGGCATTTCAGTAGAATCGAAAGTCACCGAAGAGCCTAAAATTGCAGTGTTTGAACAATATTGATGCATTAGATGTGAGATGTTTGGAATAAAATTTATTTTATCATTTGCTTTTAACTAAAGTTGACACAATTTTTAAATCCCTCGGATTATTAAAGACGTCGTAAGGCACACTTAGGGAGCAGTTTGTATTGTAATCCTTCATACCTGGCTTTTAACCAACAAAAACACAGAGCGTTTCTTTAAGTACTTGTTACGTATAAATTGGAATGCTCCACATTCTAGTTTTGATTGTTCCCTAAAAATTCGTGCTAGCTCCCACAGCTTTAGTGACCTGATAATACAGAGCTAAAAATAAATAAAAAAGTGAAATATAAACCAATTAGAATGCTCTCTCAATATTAGTTTGCACATATAACACGTTATCATACGAATATTCGATAAAATTCGTTTATTTATCCGTTTCGTGCGTGAGCGTGAAATGGGGAAACGGAAATTGAGGACTGCTGTCCTCTCAACCAATTAATGATTGCGCTCCCGAAGTCCTTTGTGTGAAATATGTCTATTGGTATCGCATTAATTTAATTGCAATTTAGCTGTGTTTGAAATATTTTCGTTTTGTTTATACGAGAACACCGGGAGGGGAAAATGAAAATTACATTTATTGCAGAGAAGTCCTTTGAATCCGACTGTGGAAAAAAAGTAGGCGTTATGAATTAAGATATTAATATAAAGTGATGCATGCAGTTCTCAGTTTGACTGAATTCCGATATCACAGTTGAACGTACTCGCAATTTTTCCAGTTGCCTTGTCGTAGGGTTTATTCAGTATGCTTCTTGTAGCAGAAATAATTCTTATGCGATTTATGTAGAGTCAGCTACTCTTTTCTTTGCTTCAAATCCAAGTATATGTCCCTGTTCCAACTTTGCCAGTTGGGCGAAGCTGGTTAATACTTATACTAATAGGTATGCAAATCTAAATCAAGCGCGGATCTAAAGGGGATGGGTAGGGGTAGGAGTAAGACCCCCCCCTCTTTAAATTTGCCAAAAAATCCTTATTTTTCCCGTTTTTGCGGGTTTTTTTTCATAGGCTGGATCCTGTTGGTTCCCCCGGTAAAAATCTGGATCCGCCCATGTTAAGTAAGGGGGATAATCTGATAATTCAGGAAAGGCAATCGACCCTTGTGGATATTGTTTAATACAATACATGTAAGTTATGACCTTGGTGTTTGTGGACGCTAATGATCGCGCAGTAATTATACCACCTGTTGATTGCCGTGCTATGCATATTTATGATAGACGGTTTCCTGGGTCAAAAGGACAGCGTAAAAGTTCATCCATATATATAGTTTAATTAATCAGCGAACGTCACATATAACGTCCAGTTTGTCATCATGGTCATCGAGCATCAGCATATTCGCGATCATGTACATACCACGCTTGAATGAAATAATTTTCTCGTGATATAACCCCCCCCCCCCTTCCCTCCTTTAATTTATGCATCCGAACTCAAAGATTCGAAAGCATTTAGGTTTTGTTCGTCTGTCTGGGTATAATTGTAAAGTGGTATTTCATATTTTCATATATTTTTCATGTATATTCCTCGAAGGGATACTCACCCACACATGTTTTCATCAAGGTAGAACATCCCTCAGGTCTCAGATGCTCATATTTCCTAAATAAAAACTTTCACAATATTTTCATTTCCATATAGTCAAAGCTTATGTTAAAACTGATATACAAACAAAATATAATTCATGGTTTCATGATTATACTGAGAACTTAGCCGTTTGAACTATTTGGACCCTATGGGAAAAGTAAGAAAAATCCTTTTTAGAGGTGATAAAATGTAACTATAAAAGTTTCTTTTCTCAAAACTATATTAGATTGATAATCTGAGCAATATTCTGAAGAGAAGAAATAGGGTATCCAGGCAAAAAATTACCAGCAATGATAAGTTTTTACTTTATGTACAACGATGAGAACTTTTCGTTCTGTGCATACAAGATAAAGAATACTCATTTACAAAGAAGGGTAACTCTAAACTGAAAACAAGCAGCACCTTTGTACAAGCAAGAGTTATGTATCTTTGTAGGTAAATCTCATTCTGCTTCACAATGGAGTTCCAACGGTGGTGAACTTTGAGAACAAGACTCCCTTGGACTTGGCATGCGAGTTTGGGAGGATACAGGGTACGTACGGCACGACTCAACTATCAATAAAACATGTAAAAAAAAAAAGCATAAAATATTGTGACCTTTCATCATGACCAGAAAACAAATTTGCAAATTTTTTCTTCATTTTAATTGAACAATTTCAGAAACTATGACTCTCTATTCTGTTGATAGATTTTCTCCAAAATAATAATAGAAAAAAAAGAGGGGACAAACAATCAATGCTCAATGGCAGATACTATTATCTATTCATCAGGTCGTTTAATTTGCTTACATTGTTAGCAGAAGCTCAGTGATCACACGTACATTTTACTTTATTTTTTCTCCAGGTGGTTGATCTCCTGTTGAGGAGTAATCTATGTGCACCATTATTGATGGACAGTCCGACTGATTATTTGATGACAAACGGACAACTTGTCTCCATCTAGCAGCTAAAAATGGCCACATAGAAATCATCAGGTGAATAGAATTATTAATGGAGAAGATTTTTTTGTTGATTCTGAAATTAATTTAATCGTAGAAATATGGACCCTTATCAATGGAACAAGATTTAAAATTTACTTAAACCCAATTTTCGTTGTACCACATAAAAAAGTTGAGAAACTACTCATTTCAGAATTCAATGAAAAGGAAAGGGTTCTTCATATTTTAGAATATATCTTAAATTGAATTCTTTTTCATAATTGTGAGGATCAAATATTAAATAAAGATTAAAGCCTGCTCACAGTTAAGAATTTCATTTTATTTCACAGTTTTCTTTTGTTTCTTTTAGGACACAATTTAACATTGAAAAATTCTCAACTTGTTTAGTGCTGTACTATGCAAAGGCAATTATTGTAATTGATAACATAACAAATTTTATTCGCTAAAATTTTGTTTTTAACCTGTGACTTAACAAATTTTATGAATTATTTTGAATTTTATTTTTGTAGATTATTACTACAAGCTGGTGTGAACATCAATCGTTGCACTCTTCGAGGAACCTGTCTCCATGAAGCCGCCCTATGTGGTAAAACAGAGGTGGCACGACTTTTACTTGACGTAAGTATTCGTGATAGTGATCTAAAAAATATTCTCTTTTAGAATGAAGTAGGAATAAAAACATGAAAAACAGAGTGAAAAGAAAAATCTAGCTGAGCACCTGTTATTCAAGAGGTAGAACACTTTTATGACTTGTTTCAAAATAATGATGTACTTTAGCTAATAGGGAAATAAAAAGAGAGAGAGAAAGAATAATGGCATTTTATGAGAAGCAATTCCATCAAGAAGTTACAGAAAATGAATTTCTTTTAGACAGAAAAAAAAAGATATGAAGGTGCAAAAAACTCTGCTAACAAGATAAAACATTAGTTAAGCTTATGTAAATCCAGCAGTAAAAACATCATTTTACGAATTTATGGCCTGTTGAAACATTGTTAAAGATTAAGTTTGAAAGAATGTTCAAATGTAGGTTAATATCCTGTAGACAGATAATGTAAATGTGAAATATTTTCAAAATCACTGTCATCTTGTCTCATACGGTACCTGATATGGAGTTCTTATATTTATGTGGAGAAGATAGGAGCTAGCCCTATCACCAAGATTTGTCCATTCAATCAATGATTTTAAAGTAACTATCTAGGTTGCTCACTTAATAAAAAGGAAATTATCTAAATTTTTCTTTCGAGTAAAACCAAAAGCTTTTAATAGATCTTGTCAATTAGTAACTTTTGCTGCAGAATTCACAACTGTATGCTTACAGTATACAGATAGCCAGGTCAAGGGTCAGAGGTCAAGGTCGCAGTCAGTCGACCATCAAAACCTTGTTGTTGTTGGGATGGAGATTGAATCCTTAGCCCTTGGATTTTCAAAATTGCCTAAAAGAACCATTGATGCAAGAGAAAGAAAACTGTCGGTTCTCCGGGTCAAATGTCAAGGACATTTCTTGACAGGCATATTTTGTTATCGCCATTGATTTTCACAGTTCTTCGTATGTCTAAATGGGAAAGGACAGGAAGGAGAACTGTGCATGCACGCTTGGAATTGTGCATCTTAGTTTAAATGAATGAAGACGCAATGAGGATAAATCAGTCAACGATGAAAGGTTGGGCAGGGGTGTTTTATACACCTTTCTGTGAGGATATTTTAGGATATGTGAAGGAAGTGTAGTCTGGGATGAGGGGTGTTATAGTTGTAAGAGGAGAGGTTGTATATGTTGGCAGGATGAGAGGTGCTTGATCCCTACCTTTATTACCTGGTCTTTGTTTATGTGAGACACCTCCCAATAAAACACATAGCAGATGATTATTGTATAGCCATGACAGTGTGTTTATACATGAATTGTTTATTTGTTCCTTTAGCTTGATATTACTTTGATTTATTTAAAATTCATGGCGATTTTGATCGATTCCATCCCCCTTCTTGTTATAAACTTTATTCAGAGGTTACTGACTCTTAGCTCTCTAGATGAAAGGTGTCATTTAGTATAGAATCCATAGACAAAATATATAACGTCATAAATGAAATAGTTACCGGGCCTACGACCTTGACCTTGTTTGGAAAAGTGGCGGATGAAAATTCAAAAATCATGAATACGATAAATGAAATATGTATATTTCCCCGAGAGGGGAAGATGCGGACCCAAATATAAGAAGAATTTTTGTCGTCTGCAATGCAAGAACGACATAATTATAGAAGCACTCTGTCGTCTGTCTGTCTGACTGGCAGCTTTAACTTGAATAATATGCATTATACTTCCATCAAACTTACAGGGATGGTCAAAAGCATTATAAGACTCAACACCCAAATGAAGGTCAAGGTCACCGTCAAGGTCAAACAGGCAACATACTTTTTTTGTTTTTGAACAGTGCTATACTCAATAATTTGGAACAATGATATTGGTTAGATATATTACGGCCGTCACTGGGTAGCATGTAAGTTCCTTGTACGTGTCAGAGAAATAAAGAACAGCATTACCTACGTCTTGTTCCTCTCAAATTTGACATTGTACAAGATAATACCTAGCAGGGGACTCAACTCCACCACATCCGCCCACCAAAATTTATGATTCCCTATCATGCAACATTACCAAACAAAAATTGTGGAGGGACCCTATCATTGAAAAAGATCTCAGTAAGAAGAATCATAATGGCATAGTCTCAAGGGGGATGCTCATAATGAGGAGATACTTGGAGGATCAGTTTAAACAAATAAAGTCCGTAATCTGGGAATCTTGGGATATCATCACGAATCTATAAACAAATAAAATGTAAACTTTTCAGGGGGATTCTTAATGATTTTTGGCAAGGAAAAAGGAAAACCCATCCTAGACCTTTTTGGAAAAGTGATTGAACGCAATATAGAAGACAAGAGGAACTATTAGAATCGTTGCGCATGTAGTTTGTAAAATAGTTCTTTGGTACGCGAAGGTTGGGGAAACAAGTGACCCTTGGTAATAACTGGAACGTCTTTCTGGGAAACGCCCACCCTGTTGGCTTTCTGCTTTTGATTGTTCGTCAGTCATCAAAGACTAATATTTCGTCGATGTGCATTCAAATTCGAAAGAGAGATTGTGTGCACATGCATCTGTGATCGTAATCTCTGAGGTATTTTTGATCGTGGACAGTAATTAGCTGCAACAGTTAATATATCTCAGGTGACAGTGTACTAGGTGAGGGGGCACCTGGCCAAGATTCCCCTTACTGAACATAGAGAGGGATGTTGATATAGCTTGATACCGAGCAATGGATTAACTGAATAGTATAGTGTCCCTCTGTAACATCCTCTCTTTGTGCATATCCTGGATATTTTTGAGATATTTTTATTTTCGTCGGGTAGGGGAAATTAGACCTTGAGACATGTCGCATTTCTATATGAGGTCTCCCAGACCCAGACATAGAATTAAACGATCGAAAAGTGAGAATAATGTTTCTGGATATACTATTGGTAATCCTTATGCAATGCGAAAAACAAATGGGGTAAGTTTGAGTGATAGTTAGAGATACTAATGATCGATAAAATTATGAGTGCTCATACTGCTATCAATGCATTCTGTGTCAAAAAAAAACAACAACTAAAAACAACAAAAAAACTAATTCAGACAAATTAGGGAATCGCTCATTGAGCGGACTTTTACATTATAACGTCATAACCAAATGACCATTTGATTATGACGTCATAATGTGAAAGCCCACTAGAAAGTGCTGTGTCGGTCAAGACCCCTATGACGGGTATGGGGTATCCACACCCTTTAGATCCGCGCATGTATTTGATGCACTTTTGTAAGAAACAAAACTTAGAGAATATGTGATTCACGAAGTCGGAATTTCATTCGAGATGTTCTTATCAGGGGAATTTTTGTAAAAGATCACGGGTGGCAAGCCCCGGGGCAGATGATGTTTTATCTCTGTTGTTGATAAAAATAATACGTCTTCTTATCACGGTGCTTGCCAGCATCCTACTTTCGGTTTTAGTTTTCTTCAAGTTTTTTTTTATGTTTTAACTTTTTGGAGATTCTATCTTGACATAGACTGATAACAAATTTTGTTTTGTGCTTATTCTTCATGTTCTTAAAAGTGCAAAATGAAACAACTTCTGTAGCTGTGTGCGTACATTTATGCGATTTTAGAAATATTTTTATGATATGTTAATACATGTATATCGACATTGCTTAATTAATATTCAATTTTTTTTTCCAGTGTGGCGTAGACGTGAACAAGACTAACTCGTATGACCAAACAGCCCTTGACATTGTTACAACATACACAACATCCCGTGCCGGAAAGGATCTCAAACTACTCCTTAAAGGTAAGGATCTCAAACTACTTCTTAAAGCTAAGGATCTCAAACTACTCCTTAAAGGTAAGGATCTCAAAGTACTCCTTAAAGGAAAGGATCTCAAACTACTCCTTAAAGTTAAGGATCTCAACTACTACTCCTTAAAGCTGAGGACCTCAAAGTACTTCTTAAAGGTATGGATCTCAAACTACTTCTTAAAGCTAAGGATCTCAAACTACTTCTTAAAGGTAAGGATCTCAAACTACTTCTTAAAGGTATGGATCTCAAACTACTCCTTAAAGGTAAGGATCTCAAACTACTCCTTAAAGGTAAGGATCTCAAACTACTCCTTAAAGTTAAGGATCTCAAACTACTACTCCTTAAAGGTAAGGATCTCAAACATCTCAAACTACTCCTTAAAGCTGAGGATCTCAAACTACTCCTTAAAGTTAAGGATCTCAAACTACTACTCCTTAAAGGTAAGGATCTCAAACATCTCAAACTACTCCTTAAAGCTGAGGATCTCAAACTACTCCTTAAAGCTGAGGATCTCAAACTACTCCTTAAAGTTAAGGATCTCAACTACTACTCCTTAAAGGTAAGGATCTCAAACATCTCAAACTACTCCTTAAAGGTAAGGATCTCAAACTACTCCTTAAAGTTATGGATCTCACGAACATATCTTTAAAAATTACTCCCTACTTTAAGGGCAAGGATCATCTCGAGAACTTTAACAAGGGAACCACTACCAAAAACCCTTCTCCCACAAAATAAAATTGTTTTAAAATGAATAATCTCGCTCAAAATGCTGACGTACGAGAATACATGTACATGCATGCAATGAGTAAGCATTAGCTGTGTGATATTTTGTACCAGTCTTACAGGGAACAAACATATTGCACTCGTAAGCTTGTTCTTGAACTTTGTGGAGTACTCGGGTTTCACCGGATATTTAGATCTAGTCACTCATTTTGCACGTTGAAAGATCGTCTTTATCTGGAATTGTATCTAGTTTTCATTCATGCCTTTTGACAAAGAATCCAATTCTAAGGTTGCTATATCGCGTTCATCTATTATCATCAAAGAAAGGATCAGCTTATTAGGTCTTCCGACTTCCGTCGGAAGACCTATTGTTTTCGTAACCGTGGAAAATTGGATCAGCGATTTCTCAAGAACCCTGTAAGCTAGGACAATGAAAGTTCTCCAACGTTACGTTTGGAGTAAAAGCTAGATTGGTCTTTTTTATTTTTGGTCTCTGTTATTTTTTTTATCATGTTTTTTAGTAGATTCAAATATTTGACGGGAGCGTCGAATTACTCAAAAGGACCGAAAATTTCATGTTTTGTTATTTGTAAGCTTAAATATCTCGTATTTTGCTATCTACAATTTCCATTCTTTTTGAAAGTCGACAGCCATGCAAGATATGAAATGCTAGATGCACACTGTAACGATTTATTACGATGACGTCCTTCACCGTCCTTCATATTTCCAAATTCAGAAGTTCTTAGGAGGAAGACACTTTTTTGCTTATAATAGTAAACAAAAATTAAGCTTATGAAGTTTCCTAAAAATTTCAATATTGTTATTTTTTATCCAAATATCTGTCTTATTTAGTCTTTCTGATTTTTCCTATCTCTTACTGTTGAAAAGATATGAGCATCGAAATTTTGAGTTGGGTATTTCGATACACCTTCACGCCAACAGATCGGGCGCACACTAAAATTGGTAGTCCGAGTCCGACTCGAGAGAAGCAGTGTTGAGATTTTCAAATTCCGATTTCACGGCAATGATGAATATGCATTTCATAAATACATTTCGATATACACAATTTGATTTTAAAACAGTTGATTAATTTAGAAGAGATCAGCTACAAACCAGAATTTACACACAAAAAGTGGTAGTTTGATTCCGATTTCTAACCTACAAACCTGTTTCTAAACTTCAATAACTATATTTTGAACATCAAGTTTAATTTCTAATTCTAGCAAACGTTCGAACATGATTTTCGGTTGGTTTATTTACAAATTGATGAACAATTTCTCCAACATTCTTCCCTCCCCTCGTTTTTCGAAAACAGTTCTGTTTAATAATATATTGAACGATGTCGCCATGATGGAAATTCAAAATAAACTTTGAAAAAAGGGAAGGGGGGGGGGGGTCCAAATTTGAACCTGCACAGCGAGAACCTCATGGTATTTATATATATATTGAACGTAACTTGTTAATACCATTTCTCTTCTCAAGAAAATAGGTTCTACAGCTACGAGCTCGCCTTTTTATGGGGGAAGGGGGCAGGAAGAATTTGCAAAAAAAAAAATCCCGGCTCTGAAAAATGCTGAAAAAAATATTCCGGCCCAAAGGGCCGGCAATTTTTTTTTCCCGGACCATGCAAAAGTAAGGATACATTGCATGATATGGAAATTTTTGCTGGCCCTTTGTGCCAGACAATTTAAAGTCAAAAAATTAATTAATATAAATACAAACTGTTCACATAGCTGTATCTACCAGAGACCTAATACGCATAGGCACAAAAATCTAGAAAAGGTTCTATTTAAACATCATACAATCTGTCTGAAATTCGCTAATTGCAAAGAGACATCTGAAGGAACGGTTATTAACTCATACTCTGTAACAGCGGGGAGTTTAACTTACACAGACATTCACAACATTTGACAATTTGTTTAAATCCGGCCCGAAGAACCGGCGAAAATTTTTCTCCGACTCTGGTAATGGCTGAAAAAAATGGCCTGCTCAGAAAATTGCTGAAAAAATTTTACCGGCTGGCAATAGAATTCCTGCCCCCCCCCCCCCCCCCCCCCCAAATCAAATGGTTGCTCACCAACAATTATCGGTTTGAAAATTTAATGTTACTGCTATTTGAAAACTTAAATATATAATATAAATACATGTAATGTGACGTCCTTCATATTTCCAAACCAAAAATTGTATAGGAGGAAGACACTCTTGTTGCAACCGCAACAAGAAACCTTTCTAGTTTCTACAACCCTTGTGAAAAGGTGTCAAATGTTCCAAGATTCCTTTCTTGTAGTGCATTTCGGGATATTCTTTCTGATAGCAATCATTCACCGGAACAATACTCTCAGCTAATGTGTCAACATATGTGTGTATTGAATTGTATAGAGTTTAAAAAATAGAAATCTGTCGAAAGTTAGTGTATGGCTTGACTATATACAGCCAATTGTGACTCATATGAAATTCATGTGAAAACATTAACTTTACGTAAATATTCACATGAAATTTATGTGAAATGAGCACGAACATGAAGTTTACATGAAATTTTTCATATAAATTCCATGTGAAGTTTCTTACATGAATTGCATGTAAAGTCATTTTTGCATAAAGATTACAAAGAAAAATTCATATGAAGTATATGAAATTCATGTGAATTTTTTTTTCACACAAATCTTATGTAAAATTTATATGAATTTCACATGAATTTTCATGTGAAATTTACATGATGCTCATTTCATATGAATTTCATGTAAGGCACAATTGGCTGTGTAGAGGGTACAATAATAATCTTTGTTCCCTTGTTACTTAGTATACTGAGCTTCGGAATACATGTACCGCGTTATTTATGGAAGGTGAAGCTGTCAACATGAATTTTGCCGGATATGCTATTTCCATGCTAGATTTATTCCTGTAGTACTTCCAGTCAGCATTTATTGCCAATTACATACAATTCCTTATCCCAAAAGTTTTACGTCCAAATTGGCGTCGTCTTTTCGTACAGTCAGTCTCAGAGTCATTTATGTATACTCCATTTTTAGAATTGCCTTTACATCTATCAGTCAGTAGGTCTGTTCGTCTGTATGTCCTACTTTTAATTATCTTGACGTTTGTCCTGTGTGATGTCTGTAGATCCATAGTAGCACCATCTGCACCTTCGTTATGAAGTCGTCTATACTTTCTTTTCAGGAGTCGCATGAATCGTTTGTTCCTCCATTTTTGAGTTTTCTGTTTCAATCTTAGAATCGTTTATTTTCATAGCTTTCGGTTTGTTCCTATGTTGGATAAATCTATAGTCATTTTGGTTTCAGCTTAGGTCCGCTGTAGATCATCTAAGATTGTCTTTAATTTCGTACAACTTGTCTGTCCGTCTCAGAGTATTAACGTACTTTTTGGTGTCGTCTGTGCCATACGTCAGCGATGCGATGGTAACCCTCGAGTTTTATGACTCTAAAGTTCACACCAGGTCACCTATTTTCAATAAGATGGACTGGCCGCATTGCCGGAGTGGGTGGACATGCTCGTCGCGTTCCAGCTTTTCACCGGAGCCTACCCTGCAATGACGTGTTGTGTATTATCTGGGAATGGTCCTCTTTTTGAAGGCATAATCCAGGTCATTAATGGAGATTGATGGGTAGAATATAGGCGCTTTAAAGAATTTGCTTTTATGGCATTCTGCGGTTAGATAACTGGAAATGTTTGAAACAAACTTGTTTCAGAGTCGGTCGGGTAGATATTAGATAGAGATTTCATTGGCGCTATTTATAGGGAGTAATAAGCTAAAGTTGTTAAAAAGCCACACCCTGAAAGTGATATTGTAGGTAAAGAAAAGAATCATCCATGACCCGACTGAATGAGATGCAAGTTTTATTGAGTGTGTTACATCAAATTCCTTTATAACACCCGAATAAGAGAGTAAATCTTTTGAATACATGAGAGAAACTATACCCCTGCGTAAACCACAGCGTGAGAGAGGAATCCCTGTACTGTTGTTACAAGCAATTTGATATGGTAGTCTATTACACTTCACCATTGGAGTTCACCGCCACGGGTATATAGTTACTCTAGGTAGGGGTGGGCAGTAAATCTTGCTCTCTCTCCACATTTGACACCATCGTAAATTTCTCATACTTGATTACCAAATATTTGTACTTTTGGCGTCGCTAATGAGTGTTAGATCTATTTCTGGTGCAAGATTGATGGTTCTTTAAGGCGATTTTGACAAGATACCCACAAAAGGGATCAGAACTATTTGTATAGTTGGATTGGAATGTAATTAACGAGGTCCCTCGTCGCTTGTTCTTGAGAAATTGCGAAAGTGCAATTTAGAGCTTGATCTCTTTCAAATCGTCGTAGATATACGCGGATCGAAGGAGGTACTATTCACCCTTCCACAAAACTCCGTCAAGTTGTTTTATTTCATTATTTACTTATCATGTAACAATGGTGAGGTACTTATAGTTAGCACTTTTTTGGAGCAAGAACAATAAAATAACGGGAATTGTGGAAGGATGAATAGTTGTGTTCGGAACGAAGTATCCCTCAGTTCGGCTAAAATTCATTTGTAAGCCTTATGCTTCTTTAGGTTTTGCCAAAACTAAAAGCTAGAACAACCCACCCCTTGGGTCTTTATATCTCTGGTCGAATTTCAGCTGTTTTGATTAAAACTGCTGCATCAGCGTCTTATTCATCTTGTAACCAAATGACCTATCCACACTAGAATCTGTGTCCTTATTGCCTATCGATCCTTTCCTTTGTTTTGACCTGCTTTGTTGCAGTGGATATTCATCATTTTCACTCCAGTTGAGATCGTAGTCAAGTTAATGAAGTGCAATCTTGAAAGTGCACGTACGTATGAACTACAGAACTATCGCAGGCAGTAAAGTTTAAGGTAGAGCCTCCCTCAGGTCTCAGATGCTCATATTTCCTAAATAACAACTTTTACAATATTTTCATTTCCATATATTCAAAGCTTATGTTAAACCTGATATACAAACAAAATGTAAATCTTGGTTTTATGATTAAACCGAGAGTGTAGCCGTTTGAACTCTAACATTGGACCCTATGGGAAAAGTAAGAAAAATCCCTTTTCAGGGGCGATGAAATAATATTCTGAAGAGAAAAAATAGGGTATCCAGGCATAAAATTTCCAGAATTCTGACCCGAGGGATGCTCTACCTTAAGATTAAAAGCAAGGTCACGGTATCCATCCATCTCTCTGTACATACGAATACTATTATTAATCAAAGATCTGTATGTTCTTGAAAATACAGTTTATCAAGCAAATAACTTGATACCATCAGTCTGAATGATACCCTTGACAAGCAAATAACGGTTAACCTATTGGGTTTAAGGTCAAGGTCATGAGCTTTCACTTTTTTTAAATGTCTGTATCTATGGTCATTGTTCATAGAACTTTCAGTCTAGAGGGATGGCGGTCTGTATAGATGGAGATAGTTCTGTAAGGGGATGTACAAGTTTTATTTACCCATTTGGATCCATATAGACTACATGTTTTTAGGACTGAATTTTTACGGTTTGGACATATTATTTTCGTTACAGTCCCATTGTTTCAGCTTAATGTGTCCCAGGACCCCATATTCCAACGACTCTAGATTATTCCTTGACAATTTCGGAATAAATGATCGGCATTTCCGTGCTTTTGTGTCGTCTGCTTTGGTAAATGTAAAGTATGACGATATTATCTACATCAGTATTCAGACACCGACCCCCATGTCTCACACAGGACTGACGCTGATGTAGGCCCCAGACCATAGCAAAATAACCAAACGGTATGAGGGGACTACGAAATGAGCTCAGAGACGGGGAAATACATTAAGTGCCAAAATCATAAAGGACAGAACAATCAAGATTATTTCATATAATGAAATATCTTCTCAATAAATTGGTATAGACACGACGGCTATTGAGGACATTGGCGGATCTAGATTTCCAGGGAGAAAGGTGGGGGTCGAACCAATCACTGGATGGAGTGGGGTGGGGTGTTTCCGGTCTACTATTTTATTCATTTGTAGAGAAAACCGAAGAAAACCAGTTTTTTTTTTACATATTCCAAAGGGGGTGGGGGTCCCGGTCCCTTAACATTCCTTTTAGATCCGCGCTTGGAGATTTACGTCGCCCTCTGTAGCGATTCCATATTTAGCATAAAGATGTTCTGCCTTCCCTTCCTAGCAATGTATTAGTCATCCCTCTCCTGGATTGTGCCAAGAATAGACATATTGTCTTCTAAACATTTCGTGCTTTTTGTTCTACGAGGGCATTGATTTTGAAACACTTATTCAGGGAATAATTGCCGAATTTTCGTCGTTTCTTTCGGTTCAAGACAAGTTCAAGCCAAAAAACTCATTGATTACTTCATCTCGAATGAGCGTGTTTACGAAAATTGTAAACATGTGAAAAGGGGAAAAAAATCTTCTTTACTACCTTCGTGCCAATAGAATTTGCGGAAGCGCTTTGGTATTCGACCTTCGGGTGAAAGTATAGATAGATAGTAGATCGTTTTATGTATGTGAATTGTTTGGAACCGGAATAAACTGTTTCGAATTATGAAATTCTGTATTCCGAAATGTTCTGATGGAAGCATAAGTGAATTTGAGGGAGATGCACACGCTATAAATCCTTTGGTCAGGCGGTTACAGCATACGGGTAAGTTCTTGATTTACCCGCAAATTACAAGACCCAAAGTTGAAAAAAAAATATTATATTCAGTTTGATGGAGGAAAAGAGGGAGGTAACTACGGTAGATTTATCAAAAATGATTATTGTTTTCAAAAGATATATATACCCACCTTAGTGCAGAATAAAAAACTCCGAACATTTCATTTAGTTAAAGTCGAGTTTGAGATGAATGGGTTTTTTTTTTCTTTTTTGGGGGGGGGGGGGGGGGGGAGTTCACTTGGTGCACAAAGTAACCAAAATATGATCATATTTTTGGTACCAAAATAAGCTATTATTCTTTTTGTGACACCCTGCACTATATGCAATAGCAGGAACTAAGATTGTGTTCATGTTTAAAGTTGTATGAAAAAGAGACCACCTTGGCTATATAGACAACCTATACTGTATTACAATACCTGATACAAAGGATTTTTTTATGATCAACAGGTTGAAAAGCTTAAATAAACATAATATACCGTTTACATACACACCAGAAAATCTGTCTGTGGCACTCGGTATATCTTATCGCAATGTCAACAAGTAAATTTAACTCGAAAAGGATCTAGAGAGAGAGAAAGAGAGCAAAAGAGGGGGCGATTTCCTTTAGTTAAATATTAAAAGCTTTTACAGGTAAATCTGTGGTAAAGATGATATTCCCTTGTGAGGTGACTCATCCCCGGGCCAATCCAGACATCCCAAATAACAGGGCCCCTCACTTTCGTGTCAATTGTCACTGTTTCAAAGTAGAATATTGAACTGTTAGAATGTTAGGATTTACAAAGGCATGTAAAAAATTTAACAGCCGTTTTATTGACTCCTTTCTTTTTCCGGTTCACAATTGAAAAGGTGTAAATAAATGAGATAGGTATATATACATACGAAGACGGTTTAGTTTAGAAGGCGATCCGGTGTTGTAATTTTTTAAAAGTTTTTGTGGGGATAGGATTTATTTACAAGCGATAGTTTTCTAATTCAGTGGAGGGGAGTTAAAGTGGGAATGTGTGCGGTCACTTTTATCTCATAATGGAAGAGGAAGACCCCTATTTTTTTTTTCTTTTTGAGGATCAATTTTCACAGGTGATCATGTGAAAAACGAGATCCTATAACGTAATTTAAGGATGTGTGTGTGTGGATGATATAATTTTTACATTTTGGATTCTTACGAGAATTGGAGTTTAATGCTTTTTACTTTCCGAAAAGGTTAGTTTTATCGATCAAATCTACGTTGTGTATATGTTTTTTAAAAGTTTAAAAGTCAGATTTAGACTATGTCAGAATACTAGGATTTCCTATCATGGACGATCCGATATTGTACGACTGATAAATTCTCATGAGAATTTGGAGTTTGATAATGCGTTTTACTACCCGAAAAGTTTATGGGGTTTTTTTTTAGGGGGGGGGGGAGAGATCTCTATTTTGCACATGTATTTCAACAGTTTATAAGACTATGTCAGAATATTTCCCACCATGGAGGTTTTGCTGACCTATGCTCCACGTCCTGATGTGACCCCAAATAACGACGGGATGAAATAGGTTCAGTTTACGTCGTGCTCGTTTTTCAAGGTGATGAAAGGCTACATGCAATCGTTCACTGAGACATGTTCGACATTCCTCTAGTTTACAAATTTTGATAAATATATCTGCTTGTTCAAGTAAGATATGTGCCTGATTACAAGATATGATCCCCCCATGTTATGACTTCTCTCACGTAATCCGATTTGCTAACCACAATTATCTATATTCAACGAAGGTAAAAATAAACTGGATATATATATATATGACACATCAGCGGATCCAGGGATATAAATAACAAGGGGGGGGGGGGGTTTCCGACACCCCAGATTCTCTCCCAATTTTAGGTTGAGTGAACCAATGGTTGGAAACTGCTTCATCCAGAGCCATCACCATTTTCAAAGATTTCGAAAAAAAAAGGTTAGGTAGGATGATCCACCCCTGACAAAATTACTGGATCCGCTGCTGGTACTTCTAACTGTACCACTGAATCAAACCCCATTACTCTATAAAATGACATATGCAGTGACCCTTAGTCTGTTCACATTTAATGTATCGTTGGAACATGACAAGTAACTTCTCCTTAAATTCACATGTAAATGAATACACTGAGACCAGATTCATTTACATAATACAGGTGCTCCTTGAATTGTTTTTAGTTGTCGTGACCTTAAAAGGAATTTTTCTTCTCTTTGTGTTTCAGAAGCCAGTTTTGCTGTCCAAGCAAGGGCAGTCAAAGACTATTGTAACATCTATGACCCACAAACCCTCGCCTTCAAACAAGGGGACATAATTAAGGTGAGTAAAGTCTACTTTTTGCTCTAGCTTGCTCTTATTACTATCAAGGACTTCTGAATGTGACTGGGATTTGACATCGACATAATTTTTGGTTCCAAAAAAGCTCAATGCCAACGACTGTCGATGAAATCAGCCCGTTTTCTTCTTTCCCTTTATCTTAATAGGACAAAACTAGAGGAGGATACCATGTATCGTGGGCCCCGTAAAGTCAGCTCCATTGTCTGGGTCGTATTTAGAGTAAAGAAAATTTGACTTTAATGTTAGCATACTCATGATCCTATTGTCCTTCATTTGTATGCACCCTCCCACGATTTCCTTGTCATGGTGAGGTCAACTGTTGGTCAAGCCATCTTCAGTTGTCAGAAGGCCACTCAAAGCCGTCATCTCGGGTTTTATCAAGAAAAGGGAGAAATTAAGTCATTTCGGCTTTATAATATTAGAGAGAAAGATCTAGGGGGGGGGGGGAGATAGGGTCGGTTCAGGACCGCCATGGACTTTGCCAAATAGCGAGATTTTTTTCCGATTTTACGTATAATTTAAAAAATAAAACATAGGCTCCCCACCCCTCGACGGGTTGGGACCCCTCCCATGGAAAGTGGAAGAAAATCTAGATCCTCCCATGGAGTCGAGTTGTTACATGGATAAAAATGAGTGGAATTCCAAACGGAAATGAATTTATTGAGATGCCATTCGTGTAGGCATAACAAGTGTGTGTGTGTATATGGGGGGGGGGGTCTTTAACGTGAAATAAATGGTAAATAGAATCAGTTTCCTGCAAGATGTAGTGTTTCACACGGATCATTAATAGTAATGGCATTTCTTTACTGGCTACATTGACAGATCCCATCAACGTTTAGTCATGATTAAACCTATCAGTTTGAGACTGCTAGTTATTCATTACGTTATCTTCCTTCTTCAGGAATAGGTCTTCTTATTTTAGGGAATCTATCAAAATCTAGTAAAAATAATTCTGTGTACTTTTTCCCCTTCATTACAAAGGCAATGTTTTATCGGTCCTTCTTATGGAGAATAATATGTACTGTACATGTATATAACTATTCATCCCCTCGTAAAGTTGACATTTTATCTTTATTTATTGAAAACAGCTTGATATTGAACGAGCTAAAACAACATAGGAAACCAATCAAAATCTTTTAAAAAATCTGAGGGAACAATTCGCACCAGCACAATTATGCTGCCAATGTAGAGTTACTAAAATTTGGTATAAGAATTAAAACCTTCGAGTCGATAAATAAAATACAATTTAAAGTAGTGGTGTAACGATATATCGTTTGAACTCGTACCGCGATACAGTAGCTTGACGATACCTATCACGATACATCTTCCATTCAAACGATTCACAACGATGTAGTATTTTTTAACAAAATCAAGCACAGTGTAACAAATAGAGACAACATTTTTCTGTATCATTTACTTATAATACACATTGTATAAAGCCAATAGTATATCCCCATCACCATGTCTCTTTATGCTGTTATGACTAAATTGATGCAAGTAATTGAAGTATGTTAAGTTTTTCTTTGGATTTAAGGAATATGCGAGTGTTTGATTTGAAAGAAAATGGTATCGTGATACGTTTTGTATATATATCGTGAGCTTTTTATCGTGATCTAGTGTATCGTTACATTCCTAGTTTAAAGTGTTAAAATTCTTGAATTATTGAAGCTTCTAGTGAACTTATAATCCTAATAAAGTATAGATAATAAGTTAACAGTCAAGAAAATGGAGAAAGATGCGCGATGACTTCATCAGTTTATGTCATAAATAATTTGGGCTTTATCCTCGGCTTCAAATATCAGGCAAAATAATCCCAAGTCGAGTTTGATTGATTTTTAGCTCTACTGGTCTCAGACCAGTCGAGCTTATGCGATCACCCTTTGTCCGGCGTCCGTCCGTCTGTCCGTCTGTACGTCTGTCCGTCTGTCCGTCTGTCTGTCTGTCCGTCTGTCCGTAAACAATTCTTGTCCGGACAACTCCTCTGAAACTGTAAGAGATAGAAAGTTAATTCTTTTTGCATTTTACTTGGACCATGGTCTAGTTGTGCACCTGACATTTAGTTTCACTCCCTGACCCCCAGGGTCTTATAAAATGGGCGTGGTCATTAAATTCTATGTAATCTTGTCCGGACAATTCCTCTGAAATTGTTAGAGATAGAAAGTTAATTCTTTTTGCATTTTACTTGGTCCATGGTCTAGTTGTGCACCTGACATTTAGTTTCAGTCCCTGACCCCCAGGGTCTTATAAAATGGGTGTGGTCATTAAATTCTATGTAATCTTGTCCGGACAACTCCTCTGACACTATAGATGATAGAGACTTAATTTTTTTTGCAATATGATGGGTCTGTGGTCTTGTTGTGCACCTGATATTTTGTTTGAGCCCCTGACCCCCAGGGTCTTAGAAATGGGTGTGGTCATTTTCTCCTATATAACTCTATGTAATCTTGTGCTCGCAACTCCTCTGACACTATAAATGATGGAGACTTAATTCTTTTTGCAATATGATGGGTCTATAGTCTAGTTGTGCATCTGATATTTTGTTTGAGCCCCTGACCCCCAGGGTCTTAGAAATGGGTGTGGTCATTTTCTCCTATATAACTCTATGTAACCTTGTGTTCGCAACTCCTCTGACACTATAAATGATGGGGACTTAAATCTTTTTGCAGTATGATGGGTCTGTGGTCTTGTTGTGCACCTGATATTTTGTTTGAGCCCCCTGACCCCCAGGGTCTTAGAAATGGGTGTGGTCATTTTCTCCTATATAACTCTATGTAATCTTGTGTTCGCAACTCCTCTGACTTTATAAATGATGGAGACAATTTTTTTTGCAATACGATGGGTCTGTGGTCTTGTTGTGCACCTGATATTTTGTTTGAGCCCCTGACCCCCAGGGTCTTAGAAATGGGTGTGGTCATTTTCTCCTATATAACTCTATGTAACCTTGTGTTTGCAACTCCTCTGACACTATAAATGATGGAGACTTAAATCTTTTTGCAATATGATGGGTCTGTGGTCTTGTTGTGCACCTGATATTTTGTTTGAGCCCCCTGACCCCCAGGGTCTTAGAAATGGGTGTGGTCATTTTCTCCTATATAACTCTATGTAATCTTGTGTTCGCAACTCCTCTGACTTTATAAATGATGGAGACAATTCTTTTTGCAATATGATGGGTCTGTAGTCTCATTGTGCACCTGATATTTTGTTTGAGCCCCTGATCCCCAGGGTCTTAGAAATGGGTGTGGTCATTTTCTCTTATATAACTCTATATAATCTGTGCTCGCAACTCCTCTGACAATATAAATGATGAAGACTTAATTCTTTTTGCAGTATGATGGGTCTGTGATCTTGTTGTGCACCTGATATTTTGTTTGAGCCCCTGACCCCCAGGGTCTTAGAAATGGGTGTGGTCATTTTCTCCTATACAACTCTATGTAATCTTGTGCTCGCAACTCCTCTGACACTATAAATGATGGAGACTTAATTCTTTCTGCAATGTGATGGGTTTGTGGTCTGGTTGTGCTGATATTTTGTTTGAGCCCCTGACCCCCAGGGTCATAGAAATGGGTGTGGTCATTTTCTCCTATATAACTCTATGTAATCTTGTGCTCACAACTCCTCTGACTAAATTCTTATTGCAATATTATGGGTCTCTGGTCTAGTTGTGCACCTGTTTTTGTGCGAATAGCACATAGCGATTGCCTGATTTCTTCACTCATGGGAGCCCCGTCTACTGAGTATGTATAAACGATGTTACTCTGTTCACATGTACCTTGGGACTGCGTCAGCGTCATGATTGGTTTAAAGTCTGATCACTGTCAGAATCAATGAATTATATCTATATGAATCGAGCCGTCGTGTTATGTACATGCATGACCTAATGAAAAATTGCATCTGTATGTACTGAGATGAACACAGGCTGTGTGTTGGAAACCCCTTTCCATTACCAGGTCATTATCTGTTTTAGTGGACAATATATAAATGAAAAGGTGCTATCGATAAAGATATTAAGTTGAATCATTGAAACGTAAAACTATCTTCAAGTAGGCTTATTTTGCCCCGCTTCACAAAATAAAAATTAATCTGTATACGACGGAAAAATTAGGAACTTCCATCATGAAATATGATATTAACAATTATGAAAAATAAAAGATCAAAACATTCCCGTTTAGGATGTATCATGTTTTTATAGACTAAAAAAGAAGTGAATTTTCCTTCAAATTCTTAGCACACACCTAACATTGAACATGAAAGGTTAAAGAGAGAGTGTGGATCAAATTAGAAAATAAGATTCGTCTTCTTTCCTTGTATATGCTATCATCAATCGATAGTCATATTGGATTGTTGTATTTTTTAGGGGGGAGGGGTAGATTTAATGTGATGTTATTTAATTTTCATGTTCACTGTCAGACATCATCTTTCAATTCATTACGACAACATTATGGATTTGCATTTCAGTTCTGTCTTTATAAGTCCATAAACTGGCCTACGAAGGTGTTCAGGAACAAATATAACTTTGAAAACACAATATTTTGTCAAATATAATAAGTGATATTATTCTGGTTATTCGCACTCAGTACCTTTATTGCTTTGATTATGTTTTAGCCCCTGACCCTTAGGGTCTCAGAAATGGGTGTGGTCATTTTCCTATATAAGTAAATGTAATCTTGTGCTTGCAACTCCTCTGACACTATAAATGATGTAGAATTAATTCTTTTTGCAATGATTGGTCTGTGGCATAGATGTGCACCTGATATTTTGTTTTAGCCTTATACCCCTAGGGTCTTTGAAAATGGGTGTGGTAATTTTTCCTATATAGTTGTGCTCTCTTCTCGTTTAAAGCTATTTATGATGGGGAGTTAATTCTTTATCCAAGTCTTGATGTGTCATTGGTAGTTCATTTGAGCTAGCAGTCCTTGGCCCCTAGGATCTTGGAAAATGGGTGTGACATTCTTTTTAGAAATACTTTATCTCGGATATTATGAATTATATGAGTGCTATTATAGTTGCAGTATAATGGATATGTAGTTTTGTCATGCTACTTATAATTTGTTAGAGCGCCTGCTCCCTATGGTCTTGGTTTAAAAAAAAAAAAAGAAAGGAAATTGATGTTTTAGAAAAAACAACCAGGAGAGCTACAGTCTCGTCAGAGACTTCTGGTTGTTTGTACATCCTCTCCTGGGGACTGTAAATCAAAAATCATTTGGATATGGTCCCCCTGGGGCATAACTATCTGAAGCATGTATCATCGCCACATGTAAAACTCCAGGAACCGCTTGGGTAGTACTGGAATATTAGGAAGGAGTACAAAATCATCCTTAATGTGAAAAAAAGACGTGCTTGTCAGAGCTGAAATTTTTAGAAGTAAGTTCAATTGATATTTATGTAAATTAAGAGGAATTTGCTTGTTATAATATTATCTTGTTCTATTGGCATGTTATCTTGTTCCAGTTTTACATCGGATTTCCGGAAGTTGTAACAAGAAACCGAACCAGTGGTTTACTATCGCTTAATAGCGCGTCCGGCCTGTTCTTTTTCTTTTCTTTTAGATTATTTTCTGGGAATAGGAAAAGTCGAATCTGATAATTTCATAAGCACATGTGCATGACAAATTTAATCACCTTACAAAAATGTTTTATTTCGAATTGGCAGTGTTATGAACATCTGCGTTTCACGCTTTTTTTTAAAGTAACAAATTCTGAATTTGTTTTGAAAAAAAATCTAGGGATGATGGGGGAATCTAGAATTTTTTCTGAAGGGTTCTAGTCCATCGGGAGAAGAGAGAGTATTCTAACCTGCGAGTTTGATTTAAAAAAAAAACAAAAACAAAAAACACCGTAAACCTGGAAAAATAAGCAATTTTGGAAAATTCCCTGTTCATGAACCCCTTATCCCCCTCTGTATCCGCGCGTGAGAATTAAAAAAAAATCCCCTGTTTTTTACGTAAATTCTTGGGAAAATCCAGAAATTCTTTTCTTGCATATTAGACGAAGATGAATCGAATCAACAACCACCTTAGTAGACGGTGGTTATCATGGTTATATAACATTGACTTTCAGCACATAGTGTTAGCAGTGGGTGGTAATTAACCACGACATCTGGCTCATTTCTACGCTAATTCCTCAGACAAATTAGATTCACTTCACATTTTACTTATTTAGGTCGCGGAAATTATTCGTTCCCTCTCATTCAGGGTCCGTCTCACGAGAGATCTTTGCTACTGAACTAATGACTCTTGTACTCCTTGCATGCAATTCAAACTCCCAAATGATCCTTCTCAAAGTCAAACTTTGGATTATCTCCCTTTGGAACTGTCCCCATATAAAGAGATCCTTAAAAGCACAAAATAAATAAAAACGCGGTATCGATTCTACCGTAAGCTTGATTACCACTCTAGTAGCGGGAAACAATTCAATTACCAGTTATCGTTTGTTTACATAAAATCATATAATATCAAATTATCTTGTATGAATATTTTCCAATTCTGAGATCCCTCATTTCCTTTGACAAATTCTCTATTAACTACACTATTTCCCTGCCACATGTTGCCTTCAATGGGTTTCCAATATCCCTAGCATCCGAGTCAATCTTTTGATTCTATCGAAGCTGGCCAAACTCAAAGCCTCGGACAATAAACCAATCCGACTGAGTCAATTAACTTGTAACATACCTAATTCGCTTTATCATAATTCACTTTGTCTAATTTACTATCAAGTAGTTAGAGCTCTCTTTGATGTTAGCAGCCTTAAAAGTTCTGGAGTTGCATTCTTTCAGATAACTGATTTAAGAGCGCTTAAAATTCGATTAAATGGGCGAAAAATGAGTATTCTAAGAAATGGAAAAGATAATCATTATTCGCGAAGATGCGTTATGAAATGGAGTAAACTAAACGAAAGTAAAAGCTTGAGGACATATTGATGATGTTATTGCGTGTAATTTAGATCGTTACGATAATAGCGTCCGAAGGTGTTCAGGATAACGTATTCAACGTGTGGGGACTGACGTAACAGATAAAGTGTTGATAGCAAGAAATAGCCCGCAGCGGGATCTAACACATTTCTTTCAATTTACGGTCCGATTATTTAGAGTGCTCGGTGCTAACGTATACAAACATTGCCGGTAAACATCCTAAATCATTATTCTGATATTTTGGAGGATTTATGTGTGTGATTGGGAGGGGATTATGGTAAGGATGTTTATCTATCTGCAATAATAATTTTTCCGGGTTCCTATCCGCAAATTTGATGGGATCCGCAAATCCGCAAACTTGACGTTGGAAAAAAAATGTTTTCGGAGATGAGAGCACTTTATTTCGGATATTGTGTCAAATCTTTTACATAGTTCACATCACATCGTTATCATACTGTACGAAATCAGTTCCGATTACATAGGTCAAAAGCCGAGGTCACTGAAAGTATAAAAGTGCTTGAACCTAGACTGAATAATATTTATCACAATTATAGTACTTATTGAAAAGAGATGGCTGATTTTAAAAATGAAATTATAAAATGACGTCATGAAGCTATTCGTGTAAATGCTTTGCTTGATTTGGAACACGGAAATATAGTTACCGATTCTTTTTGAACAACATTTTGCGTCAGAAGCCTCCAAGGAAAAATGTAAAACCTACCGATATGCTATATATTTGAATTAGATAAATGAAGCTGAAATTGTCACTAATTTACAGATGTCGTCATGCAAAACCTTTAAAATTAATAGACCCATGTGATGTTAAATGTTGAATCATCGCATTAACCATGACGATTAGTCCGTGTATAATCATTTTTTGACAACATGTATGAAAAGGGTGTAAATTTAATGATGCTAAATACGAATATCTTCATTTCTAGGTAATAGAGCAAAGAGAGGATGCATGGAAGGGCGTGGTAGTAAGTGATGGTAGGATGGCCAAGCCGGGGTTCTTCCCTCCCGATCACGTGGTGCTAATAGATAACTCAAGTAAGTATTTTGCAAATTGTGACCTTCTTGGGGGGAAGAAGAAGAAGGGGATATAGTGATGCTTATAGAGATTTTTTATCTTTCCTCGTCTATTAAAAAAATATGGTTAAATATTTGCGCAAACAGAAAATATTACATTTTTTCATGAAAATTAAAGACGACGTCTCTTGATTTTGAAAACAGTTGATTGTTAGAAGAAAGAGCTCGATATATCAAATTGATTCGTTTGCTGAGTATGATTTTCATTCGCTTACAGGCATTAGGGCGTTATGATTAAGCGTTATCTGTACACTCGGCGACAAATCACGAAAGTGTTCTTTAATCATAATAAAAGTCATTTAGAAATGTACATGTGCATACAATGGTTGTTTATTTTCAGCAAATCTGCCAAACCATGTGATACAGGGTAAACGAGTGCCTATGCCTAATGTGCCTGACTTATTGAACCGTAGTCCTGGTTACCCTCCCCCACACCCCGGGGGTATGGACCACGCCTTCCCTCCCCCGCCATCTGTATTCTCTCCGAAGTCACCGATCAGAGGTAAGTTACACAATAGCCCTTTACTCATAGATATGTATAAAATACTTCCTGAACCGTAGTCCTGGTTACCCTCCTCCACACCCCAGAGATATGGACCACGCCTTCCCATTCTCCACCATCTGTATTCTCCCCCAAGTCACCAATCAGAAGTAGGGTTCAACTACGAGTTCTAGGGTTTACAACAAGCTCCATTTAATTTGTAGCTGTATGTGCGTACTATGTATTTCTATACATCCGCAAACGAAATTCGGGGGTTGGGGTGGGTGAACTTTAGGACTGTTCTGATTTAAAAAAAAAAAACATTTACTCAATAGAATAATTCAACCATGCATTCTTTTGCGGACTTTTTTTGCACCTGCATTATATTTATAATTTGATAATGACCTTGACCGTTGACCTTACTTACTGACTCTGATACCGTTGGAATCATATCAGTTTTCAACAAACCACATCTTGTTCTTTTTTGGTATTTTGAGTATTGACCTGATTGTCCATGGTTTATGCAATTCTTTCATCTGGTATTAGGGGAAAACACCTGACATATTTGGGGATTTATTTGGGTATTTAGCTAGGAGCCCATTATGACAGACCCAAGGGCTTTATGATATACAGATTGTGTATTATAATGCCGTAGTGTGATGTCATCTCGTACATTGGACTGATTCTCTCCAAAGAACATTCCAGCCTAATGTGTTTGGCAGAAAATCTTTGAGTCAGAGGACAAAAATGCTTTTTTATGGGCGCCTAGTATCGATTTATTCTTAACTTTGAACAACCTACTTGTATATATCAAGTGATAGTAAATAAATGCATCATAGTCTCGTGTATCAAGCAAGTTATGATAAAATGGAATTTATTGAAAAAAATCTTTAAAAAAGGAAGTATCCCCTTTACCATGTTCACAAAGGTCAAAGATTTGCATTATGCGACATTGATATATCAGTAAAGGAGGGCAAAAAGAAACCAGACAAATTTTGCATAATGACCTTGAAATAGGACAAATTTTAAGGTAGTAAAGGACGAGTTTTGTCTGTTTTGATCAGTTCATAGCTGGGAAGACGTGGAAAGGCAAGGCTTTATAAAGCTGATTTATGTTTTGGCAAAATCCTCCGTAACGGGTGTTGACAAATCCGAAACAATTAGATACTGTTAAGGAGTTCTCAGGCTATCGTTTTATGTAACATTAAATTATATTGCACCTTTTTAAGGTAGTTTCGGTGGATTTACACCACATTAGGTTATGAAAGGTTGTCTTGTTACGAATATTACCTCGTATGAATCAGCCGCGCTTCGAGATGGCTAATCCATACAACCTTTGCGAACAACTGACATCGCTATTCATACATTTTCTCTGCTAAGTTGCTGATAAATGAGAAAAGGCTTTGGACTGTGATGAATTACATTCACCCTTGTATGAATTTTCATTCAAGTCAGCTTTCTAGGTATTGTTAAAGTAACTGATTGAAAGTGTGAAAGTCTGGATTTATATTGACACATTGGCAGGCTGTATGCCAAAATAGAAATAAAAGCACATGATGATTTCCATGTCCGATTGACAGATTTTCTGCTCCATGTGATTGTGTATCAGTCAAGCATTTAACGTTTATTACATGCGCGGAGTTACGAAAGTACCGGGGGGATCTGAACTCCAACATCACAACAACACCCCCACTCTTTTCATCCACTTGATGCTAATAGACTATTTTTTTCTCATGTCATAAAGTGTACAAAATTTTAGCAAGAATTTGTCGGATATACATTCGAGACATCTGGCTGAAGGTAAAGCTGCCCCCCCCCCTCTTTCTCTACCCTATTAGCACGTTCGTCCTAATTTTTGGATACGCGCTTTAATAAGGCTAAAGTCAAAAGGAAAAAAACTCCCAAGATTTGAAAAGTGCATTTCTAGACCCAGGTAAAGGATAACACATCAACCCCCTCCCCTTTACATGTATACTAACATGTATACCAAACACACCTTTACCTTCATTGTCGTAATTCATATTCGTCTGACTGACTTTCCAAATAGATTTATGTCTGTACCACTGTATTTGATTTTCATCTGAAGTAGGTAATTTCAGGTAACATATTTAATGTCGGTGAGATGTAGAGATTTTTTTTTCTAAATTGCGACTAAATCATGTGATACTGTGACATTTTACATTTGGATTTTTTTACATACATGTAATAAATGTAATTCAGACATCATTCTGAATTACGTAACAATGTCAAAATGCGACAGAGTATTGACTGGAGAACTCAATCCTTTCTGATAGCAATACAGTAATCAAATATTCATTTTACAGGCCCAAAATATGGATCCTTATTCCTCGAAGAATTCGGTCGAGTTGCCGACAACCCTTGTCATATTAGGCAAACTCGAGAACCCTTAGTTATATCACATTCAAACTTAATGGGTGGTTAAAAGTTTCTGAGTAAACGAGTCCTATTGATTTTCAGGCGAATTTGGTCAAAATATGTGAGGTTGAACAATACGATATTCTTTTGTTTCCGTCGATCGGTCGATTCGTCCAAAATTATGCCATCAAAATCTCGAGATTCAATGTCCATACAATCCTCAGGCTCTGAGATCATATCGTCATCCCGTTGGTTCGTCCACCCGCTCGTCGGTCGCAACTTTTAAATGGTAACAACCGTCAACGTTTAGCTTTAGGGATTTAGTAAAACTTGATCTTATGACCTTGAGTTAGGCATCTGACCTCTTTATTCAAATTATTGACAATCATCCGACAGTTCGTCTGACGTCTATCTGCCTGGCCTCTGTCTGTTATTGAGGCTTTTTAAAACTTTGCTGGTTATTTTATGCCATTCATTTTTAAACCTTTCGCTATAAATGGTCTAGGTCAACTTCAAGGTTAGTGTCACATGTCTTTGAGTAAAACCAAGGAAATACCTAGTATATTAGTCCTTGGTCCAAAATTTCGATGAGACATTTGTGTTTAAGCACTGTTTAAATTTCAATGGTGTACATGTATGCATGTTTCTCTTCTCATAATCACAGGGACTTGGATTTCTCTTTATTGTACATGATAATCAAAGAAGAATTGGAGTCCCTGTGTCCTACACATGACTCCACAATGTCCACATCTCACGATAACCTGGACTATTTGACAAGTAGTATTCTAATTTCTAGAATGAATTGATGCACCATGTGTTGTAATGCACGTAGACCTCCCGTGGTTACCGGTATCTGCGCCTTACTGATCGATCAAGGCTTAATGCATACTGATTAACTTGTTTGATACAGACTATATACAAGAACTTGATTAGATTAGGGTAAATATGGAACAGATTATAGGGAGGAACTGTTGCATATTACAACAGAGGCTCCAGTCCCTAGGATGCTGTAACGACCGCTAAGGAGGTGCAATATAACAGAAGGGGGATGTATTTAGAGTGTGTGAGTAACCTCTTTACACGAGGGGTGGGAGAGCATAGTGTTATCTAGTTGACAGGTATGTTATTTTACCGACGTGATGACGTAACTTTTTGTGTATTGATGAAGTCCATGTGAGTAAGGCTTTCGGATTACATAACCCAGCTTGTGCGATGTTCTTTCTAATCTTCCAGACGTTTGTTTTGTTTCGGATCCACTTTGCATTGTCTCTAATTTTGGAGAATTAAGTATGTTGTCATCCTTAATTATTTATGCTTTGTTTTTGTGGATTAAATTAATTATTTCGTTCTTTCTATTTTCAGACGGATTTGGAGTAGACCATAGCGTGTTCGCCTATCCACCCTCACCTTACCATACCCTTCATTCTTCGTTTGAGGTAAGTACATCAGTATTTTCCAAGTGCACACATTTTCGACTCGGTGCACAAATTTTCGACTCAGATGCACAGATTTTCGACTGAAGTGCACATACTTTCGTCTCTTCAAACTTTTATCCCTCTGGAAGTGGTAGGAAGAATTGAATTTGCTGTATTTCAAAAAGGTCATTTTGCAATTTTTTGATAAACGGTCAAATGTGGAGAATTTCTAGGATTGGGGACCTTTGACTCTCTAAACCCCCTTTCCGTCCGTCTGTCCGTCCGTCCGTCAGTAACAAGTCAACAACCCCACGCTCCACACTCTCCCCATCATCACATCTCCGCACACTTCCTTAATTCTTGAATATGTAGGATATCATTTGAGAGGTCAATGATTTGCGATACCACTCATATAATCATGAGTATATTTTTTATGCTCTTTTAACTTTTCTAACGTTTCAAATATTGATTAAGGCGCCTTTTCAGATCTACGTTCTACTAGGCAAACATTTGGTTTGTCTGGCTCTTCATCAAGAACCTCTATCACATAATCCTGCCGTCGACTTCAATCAAATGAATCTACAGAAGTTTGGTGTAACGAGATTTTTTCTGTGTTATCACTGAGTATAATGACAATATTGGTTGTGGACCCTATTGATCGTGCTAACAAGACATTTAGAAGGTTACATACAATGTCATTTAAGTACAAAAGTGATGTACAATAATATATTTTTAGAAGACTAATTAGAAAATTTATTAGCAATATTGGTTAGATAACCATGGCAACTTGTAAAAATTGCAAAAGCTAATGAGAATCAAATGAACTATGGAAACTTGAAATTTCAAGAAGCTAGTGAGAATGAAATTTAGATGTGTGCAACAAGTACAATGGAAAATATCCTATGATATTTGGAAAACTTAAAACATTAAAGCATGCATTATGACTAAATTTGTCATAGTCATGATTTTCTTGAAAAAAAAAATCAATCCTTTCAATATTAGTCAATTTTCTTTTATCTGCTATTTTTTTTTTTTTTTTTGAAAATGCTATAGATAGGCCGATGATTCACTGATGTAATGTAGCATCCATTGACACTATGATTAACGATCAATTTCTATACTAACTCCACAGACCGTATATGTAACACCTGTGTCCGTTACGTAATCTACCCGGGTCACATGTACCTAACATACAAACAGTTGTCTGTTGTTGTTAACCACTGTGCCACCCAGATGTTGTTTCACTTTTCAGACTATTGAGAAAATACAAAACAAAGAATAGATTCAGAAGTTTGCACTTTTACCCTCAACAAATTGTCAAGATTTTGATGATATTTGGGTCGATTTCACTAGTTTATCAATATCTATTATTAGAAAATAAATATCGATACTATGGAAGTATCGATATCAATCGAATGAACACCTACGGATATCGATATCTGTAGACGAGTATTTTTTTTAAGAATTTACGTGTTCTTGTGAAATACGAGTCCATGTCAAAAAGAGACTACCAGTTTTATTTATTTATTTATTTATTTATTTATTTATTTGCATTCTATGGCCTTTTGAACAAAGATCAATCTTCAAAAGTGAATCAGATGGTTCAACAAACAGTCCGACTCGTAACATCAATCCTTCCCTCTCCCCCTCCCCCTCCATTACGTATTACTTATGATCCCTGTTGCTGTCCTTTGAATATAGATCATCATAGTACACGTAAAGCATAGATCACACGGCGTTCACTGTCCATTCTGTAACCCCGTAATAGGTTCTGACATTAATTAATGACTGATTGGGTCGGATCCAGGAAAGATGGTCTTGCAGTAAACAAAAGGGTCAAAATCATAACACTTTCTGGAATATATTAGGACCTCATCAAAGGAACGATGAAAGAGTGTGTACCTTATATGGTAGATTGGTATATTGGATTCTGGTAGAGGGAAATTGGGTCTCATGGAATACATGCGCGGACAAAAAAAAGGGGGGGGGGGTCTAGCCAAGTCTCTTGGAGGAGTCTAGCCGAATATTTGGGGTAATTGTATGTAACATGGAGGAAAATCAGTATTTATTGCAGATGGCTGGGGGATTCATGACCACCTTGACGACCCCCGCCACTCCCACTCCCACCCCTGGATCCGTGTATGGCAGAAGAGTGAAAACATCCATCCTCTTGAGCGATGTTCTCTCTAAACGTCAAATGTCGAGATATATGAAACTTTATGATGAATGGTAAAGGAATCAGGCAGAAAATTTTATCATTTATTTCATCGTCTTGAAGTCTTATGATAAGATTGTCAAAGAAAAGGGAGGAGCTAGTTTATGTACATTGGTACATCAAGTCATTAATGTAAATCTATACATTGAATGAAAATTGCTTTTATTTATCGTCCCTGATAGAATCCATTGTACGTGCTGATAATTGACGTCATCATCGCAGCTCATCTCTTCTTAATCCCCAGACATCAAACGTCACAATTAAAATGTTAGTAATTTGCCTTAAAAGATGCTGCGCACATGTACATATAAAAGAAAATTCTTTATTAAACATTCCAATCCACTGCTATGCACTTTTGATATGACTATAGACAGAAGAGAGTTTTTGATATGTGACAGTATGATTGACAGTTCATTATCTAGATATTTGTTGCAACGCTTGACAGTTCACTAATAGGCTTCCTTGTGTATTTGGCTTTGATTTCGTGTGTTTGTTCATAATCTGTGTATGATCGTCAGTTCATTATCAGGCTATAGTTCATATGTATTCTTGTTACAGTTCATTATCATTCGTGTGTTTCACTCGTACAATAATGTTTGGCAATTGCTACCATCGACCATTCAATTTATAAAGTAGTGGTAGCAGTGCTCATCATGCAAACTTAGTTTTTGTGTAGCCTGTGGTATAACTGAGTCCAGAACAATTCGGACTCTCGTCTGGTAGAAACACTTGAGTTGTCCGAACGTAATCCGGTTAACTACGCCATTTGCCACAAACGTGTGATATGGCCGTCCTAAGTCGGCACCGATTGCCTATTGGTCTTGTTGGTTTATTGGTAGTATTTTATGTTTGGTGTTTTGGTGTCGTGTTCGATGTTCCTTGTCCCTTTTGCGTCTCTTGCTGCGCTTGTCTACTCTGTGTTTTAGCATAGGGGTGTTTCGATGTTTTTCTGTGGATGCTGCGACCGAGTCTCTTTGGCGATCCCATCCTTTCTTCCTGATAAACTTATTCTAACAAAGGTCTTTGAAGAACACTGAATAACTGAGCGACAAACGATTGCAGTATTGAGTTATGTTTGCAATTAGATTTTTACGCAAACATTCATCTCGCAGAATGTAATGAATGTGTTAATATAGTAATAAGAGGCAGCGACTGGCATGTAATTATACGTCAAAAGAAAAATGATTTGATTACGTCATAAATCAAAGAACCAATTAAATTCCGTGAGAACTTTATTTGTGATGGGAGTTTAAGCTGCGGATGCTTTATGCTGCCACTTGTTGGACACGACGCAACGATTTTCATCTGCTATTACAAGTCTCATTAACAACACCCGTAATTGTCTGGATGTCTTGGAATCAAAGACACGATGCATTTAGGAAAATTACAGCCTCTCGATTAGAGGGCTTTGTAGTCAATTGCTGTGCATGAATTATTGATGGAGTATTTCTCGAATTTTAGCCTTGGGAATGACAGTGGTAATCAACAAGGCTTATTTTGTCCCTGATATGCTTGCGGTATGATTGTATTGATTATACTAACTAGTTTTCTCTCTCTGCACTTTTCCCAGACTATTGTTTTAGCCACGTTGGTTACATAACAAAGTTTTCAGACAATTTCCGTGTTGCTGATCGAATTTGTATTTTGAATTTTTGATGGGGAAGCTTGATAAAGAAATTGATATCCGTAGTGATTTAAAAGTACATGCTCGTCCAATAGAACACTCTTTTTGTGTCGCTTGCGAAGCATAGCCACATTTAAGGATCTCCCTTGTTCGCTGTCAGTCCGTTCGTCAATATGTCAATCTGTCACACCAGTTGTCACACCCAGAATGATGCTTAAGTGTCGCTATGTTTCGCAGACATCACTTGCATTCATCTTCACAGATAACAACACACAAATTGCAGTTGGTTTCCTTGAAAACAAACAGATGCATTTCATTTCGACCATCCGATCTTAATGACCATACATACTGGACTGTCATTTCTTGTCAGCATTATCAGGATTTTCAGCACTTGCGTTCATTAACATGGGCATAAACTAGGATATGTACCCAATAAAACAGATCATATCAGTCTTAGATGAATCAGGGATTTTATGCATAAAACAGGCCGATTCCGATTGAACATCAAACGCTGATAAAGGCGTCGTGCCGGTTTGATACGTTTTAAGTATAAATATTTTTTCAACTCAACGATAGCGGATCAAATTTTTTTCATAAAGATTTTATTTCTGACGAAGCTATTTTTGAAGTCTTTGCTTGCCTGGCTCCTAGGGGGGATAAAGTAGCTCTAGGAATAGATAAGGGTTCTTCCGTAGATCTCTACTCACGGGCAGGTATCGTCATAATTCGGCGATGTTTTCCCCGTATCGTTGGTTGGTCTATCTTGTCTTAGTAGAAGCTAGGTAAATCTGAAGGTATATTAAGTAACATTTTGAGTGTTTCTGTCGATTTAAGTGATCGGCTCGAACGTGGTGAAGATCTGTTTTTGAGATAGGGGAAGCTGGAACCTCCTTGTCTGTTGATACAGTTGTTGTTTCTACGATGATCAGGCGCTCAGAAGTGTTGTGTATCATGAGGTCTCAACTCTGCTAACAGTGTGAAAGCATTTGGATACCATAGGGGAATACCGGGGACGCTTTTTGTGGAATTCTTTTGTGGATGTTGTGTCGTGAATTAAGCAATTATTGAGCTATTGTTTTCAGTGTGTTTTGGGGATATTACAAAGCAGTGTTGTTTTGGGAATATGCACTTGTGTTCTACGAAAAACAGTCAATAATCTACCTCTGACTCTGTGTTCAGAAACATGGTAAATATGTTTATTGAAAGCTGCATGTGCATGCATTGGAGACAGGTGCACGATTTATTTCTTTGCTTGAATTTCTATATCTAATAATTATCAGGAAAACTGATAAAACAGTGATGAAAGTTCGTTACCTACTACATGTATAGCTCAATATCTGCGTCAAGAGTCTAAAATCCTGAAATTTTGACATTTAACTGCATGTGCAATGGACTCGCCGCATTCATACGTTTTATTTATCTTTTCTTAATTTTTTTTCTCATAATACAAGGAGTAGAATTACTGATGTCATCAAGCGTGAATTTTGGATAGAAAAAAAAAAGAAAGAAAACAGAAGAGATGCATTCACACACGCTATTCACAGATTTTGGTACCGAGAGAATGTAGAAATGCATGAATGCTAAAGTCATTAGAGAGTTTGTTAGAACGTAGAGTATGTATGTATATAAATCTACATCCACCATCACTGCAAGTCTAATGAAACATATGTTTAGAAGGCACCCAGTATTGATCTCCTGCCAATGTTTAGAGTTAATCTAGCCCTACATTAACACGTACAGATCGAACCAAGACATTTGCTCACACAATTTCTCGTATTTACATTATCGAAGTTCTCTGTGTTACAACTTTGATAGTTGGAACTTTTGTCCTGGATAATTGAAGTCTGCAAAATTAACTTAGAATTTTGACCAAAAGTCGATATTTGCTGAAAAATTCAGGACGGGGCTAGGGTATACGTATCAATACCTTCCCAAAGGGGGTGGGGGGGGATAGATATTATTTTATGATAAAGTACTAGTATTGATAATAAAAATGACATTTGAACAAATTGAGAGAGGAAAGGGAAGGTCTGACTCTATACAATTGTTGCACAGTGATGAGGTCGATATGATGATTTATGGAGTGATAAAACCAATATCGACCGAGGCCGAAGGCCGAGGTTGATATTGGTTTTATCACTCCATAAATCATCATATCGACCGAATCACTGTGCTATAACTGTTTTATCATATACATGAAAACTGGAAAGGAAAAGAGTAACTACAATGTTTTGCTTCTCTAGCACTGCTCGCTTTTAATTTTTTTTTTTTCAGATAAACATTTTTTGTATAGTGAAAGGTTTTACTCGTCTTCATCTTTTCTTATTTCTATAATCATGTCAGCAACACACAGTTTGCTACCGATTGTCATTTCCTTCTAATACACAAAAACGAAAACGCGTCAATATGACCGGTGCAATACGACGATTAATCGCATTGCACGTGACCGCGTTTTGGCCAATGGGAAAGCTTATAAGCGGTTACGTAAATTAGAGTATATGATAATCTAGATTCATGCATGATATGGCAGATGATTTGATATTTTATGCATCATATTTTAATGTGTAAGAAAAGTTCAAGGCCCTATAGGCACTGCAGCATATCAATAATATCTTATTCGAGGCGGCAATGTGACTTATCAAAAGCCATATAACTTTGCTTAAATCCTCTATTCAGACTACATTGTATATGGATACAATTTTTGTGAGAACTATTTTCGATTTAGTACAAGATAATGCATATATATCTCACTCATAAAACAGACTGTCGTATCTTCGTCTACATCGATTTCGAATTTCCCATGGGTTGAATACTTTTCTTCAATGTAAAGTAGAAAATTACTGTCACTTTCTTTTATGTAGATGAATATTAAGCTGACTAGACAAAGAAATATATTTCAAAACCGCAGTCAGCAAGTCCCAGGACGGGATCGGTCAATGGAAAGATCCCGATCCCACTTTCTATTTTTTTCTAATCATACAACGTATATAACTGCCAAATTTTAGATATATTTAGCGATCCTTATCTGAAAATACATCTATATAGATGAATTTAGAAAATAATCAAGTTAAACCGGTACTTCCCCGTGCCACTCCAAAGACAATTTATTGAAAATTGTCATAATTTCGTCAAAGGCCAGTTTAATAGCGTCGATGTCACCGTGTCAAAAGAATTACCTGTAGTCTATGACCTTTTCATTTAGTGTATTGACTTTTTTGTATTGATCATTTATCACACCTAAATCTGAAAAGGTATCCAGTCTCTAATTTGTCCTTACCTAGGCTTTAATCCTCTTTATCGGGGGATTTTATCAGTAAGAGGACTAGAGAAGCCCCATTCACCTACTCATTACCATTTGATTGATTAACTTGAACAGTTTTTCGTTGTTTCTCTAATCGGGGCTCTTTTTAGTCGGACCATTTATCGATAGCTATAAATTGCTATTGTCTATCCAGTGAAATGATATTTATGTATAAGAACACGGGATTTGGTCCCGACATCGATTGGTCGGACTCCTGATTAATTCTGAAATGTCGAAGAGTGGACGAGGGCTTAAGTTACCACTTGAAAGGTTATTTTCCGTAACATATTATTCGAATTGATCTGAACCTCGACCGGACCTTCACGTCCATGGGATCTAGCGCAAGTTTGTCTTCCGTGCTCCAAGTAGGCGTCTTTTACTTTCCAAGGTTCGTGTCTGATTCCAGTTTATATGATTTAGAGAGTGGTCCTTGTTTTTCATAGGCGACTTTTCCCTTCCAAGATTCGTGCCTGACTCTAGTATATGTGATTTAAGAGTGTGGTTACTTTTGCATCCTTCTTCCGAGACGTCTTTTCCATTCCGAGGTTACGTGCGCAGTTCCAATCAATATGATTTTAGAGAGTGGTGATTTTGCGTCTTTTTTCAGAATAAATAAAATTATGATCGCTGAGCGATATAGTCCCCTACCGGTGGCATATATCTTTGTCCTGCAACTCTACCAATGAATTACTCTTCAATTAAACATATATGAGTTTTATTTGTTGCAGAAAAAAGTCAGGAAAACTGACAAAAACTGAATTGTGCAAGTCATCACGGGGTATAACTTCTGGAAAAATATGTCAAGCGTGACAAATGTCAGATTTGCTCTGTAACTATCCAAGTCTAAGCTGAGTATCAAATTTTACTTGCATATCTCTATTTGTTGCAGTAAAAAGTCTGGAAAACTGACAAAAACTAAATTTTGCAAATCATCAAGGGGCATAACTCCTCGAAAAATGGGTCAAGCGTGACGAAAGTCACACCTGCTCTGCAACTATCCAAGACCAAGCTGGGTATCAAATTTCACGTGAATATCTCTATTTGGTACAGAAGAAAGTCCAGAAAACCGACCAAAACTGAATTTTCCAAGTCATCAAGGGGCATAACTCCTTGAAAAATAGGTCAAGCGTGACAAAAGTCAAACTTGCTCTGTAACTATTCGAGACCAAGCTGTGAAACAAATTTCATCTGAATATCTTCATCCGTTGCAGAAAAAAGTCCGGAAAACTGGAAAAAAAACTGAATCTTCTAAGTCATCAAGGGGCATTACTCCTCGAAAAATAGGTCAAGGTTGACGAAAGTTAAACTTGTTCTGTAACTATCCAAGACCAAGCTGTGTATCAAATTTCATCTGAATATCTTCATCCGTTGCAGAAAAAAGTCCGGAAAACTGACAAAAACTGAATTTTCCAAGTAATCAAGGAGCATAACTCCTCGAAAAATAGGTCAAGCGTGACGAAAGTTAAACTTGCTCTGTAACTATTCAAGACCAAGCTGTGTATCAAATTTCATCTTAATATCTCCATCCGTTGCAGAAAAAAGTCCGGAAAACTGACAAAAACTGAATTTTCCAAGTCATCAAGGGGCATAACTCCTCGAAAAATAGGTCAAGGGTGACGAAAGTTAAACTTGTTCTGTAACTATCCAAGACCAAGCTGTGTATCAAATTTCATCTGAATATCTTCATCCGTTGCAGAAAAAAGTCCGGAAAACTGACAAAAACTGAATTTTCCAAGTCATCAAGGGGCATAACTCCTCGAAAAATAGGTCAAGCATGACGAAAGTTAAACTCGCTCTGTAACTATCCAAGACCAAGCTGTGTATCAAATTTCATCTGAATATCTTCATCCGTTGCAGAAAAAAGTCCGGAAAACTGACAAAAACTGAATTTTCCAAGTCATCAAGGGGCATAACTCCTCGAAAAATAGGTCAAGCGTGACGAAAGTTAAACTTGCTCTGTAACTATCCAAGACCAAGCTGTGTATCAAATTTCATCTTAATATCTCCATCCGTTGCAGAAAAAAGTCCGGAAAACTGATATTCGGACAGACGGACAGATTGACAGACAGACCGAGAGGAAACTAAGAGTCCCCTTCGGCGTTGCCGGTAGGGGACTAAAAAAAAAACGCCGTATGCAAGGTGTCTCATCCATTCCAAGGTTTCGTGGTGATTCCAGCTTAAATGATTTTAGAGTGTAGTGGCTTTTGCATCTTTGTTCCAGTTCGAAGTGTTGTGCGTGATTCCAGTATATTAGTATATGACTTTAGACTGTGATGATTTTGCATCTTTATCCACAATATATACGTTGTATGCAAGGTGTCTCTTTCATTCCAAGGTTTCGTGCGTATGCAGTTCCAATGTATATGATTTTAGACTGGTGATTTGCATCTTTGTTCATAATATAGACGTCGTCTTTGGATATCGATCTATTGAAATCTGTCGTTGATGATGAATCGTGTAGATGTTTAGCTGACTTTATCCCTCTAGCGTGTGCTTAGTAACTTTTTATCAAGGTTTTACCAGTGTTTTACCAGTGTTTTACCAGATTTCAGACCAATCTTGACACGCTCGAGGTGTTGTGTTAAGCGATATTAAAGCTCTATTTCCTCAACAGATATTTGTTGTATGGACACGTATTTTAGCATCCAAAGCATTCAGTTTGCCGCATTTATGGAATAAAGTTCTACTCAACTGTTCATTTGGATAACATTTTACCGTTACAGAATGTAAACGGGAGAATAGTGAATCACAATGGGGAGACGGTGGGAGACTGGTCCGGGATACCCACGTCTTTGATGGGAGATGGGAGAAACAATAGTCCCCTGAAAGGCTCTCCCAGCAACAGTAACAGAAACAGTGCTGCTAGTAGTGACAGTGGGCGTGGTTATAGCACCGGTCATCTGGAACAGTCAAATCATAAGGTAAGGTTGGACTTTTTGTGAAAAGTCTGTGTGAATAGTCATTTTGAACACTTTGGTCACAATGTATGCCATGAACAGTCAACTCGCAGGGTAAGCGTGTGATGTCTTTGTGATAAGTCAGATCACAAGTTATGCTTTGACTATGTCGGCGTGAACAGTCAAATGTCAGTGTGAAAATTAACTGTGAATAGTCAAAACGCAAGGTATGCTTTGATTACGTCAGAGAAAAGTCAATCACAAGGTAATCTTTTGATCTTGAAGAAGATTTGTGAATAGTCAAATCACTAGTTTGAATTAAGACCTCTAGTTAGAGTTGTGAACATTCATTTTAAAGATTAACGTGTTTACAGGAATCTATAATTTAAGAGTTTGCGGGAAAAAAGGCTCGTCAGCAGGTCAAAATGATAAGCATTGACCAAACTAATCCGTTAGTTGGTATGAATTAATTGGTCTCTTGTGCATTCGGTACATCTACATGAAATGAATTAGTGACACTAGCATTATACAGTCCTGGGCTGGTTAAGTAATACAGAATTTTTTATCGTTTTTAAATAAAACACAAAACCTTGTTTTTGCCAAAAGTGATAAAGAAATCAATGGAAATAGTGCTACAGGAAAACATGGAGGGTTCCCCAGTGAAAAATATTGGAATAAGTTCTCATTTTGATCATGGATAATGGACTATTAACACGGAACTACAGACATTAACTATTCTTTGTACAATGAATGCCTCTGGTGCCCTCCGATTTGGGTAAGCGACACGCACGTATTACTACTATACTAGGTAATAGTGTCTCTTGGAAATTCAATATTTGTAATACTTGAAATTGACTGTTTCTAATTGACCAAAACGTTCCCAGTAATGGACGCAATTTTGACCGTTCTAGGACCGGAAATGATAGATGAGGACTACATGAATTTGGTCATTGACACTTGATCAGAAATAGAAATCGCTTATAATCTGCAATAAGCTTCGAAAAATTTTATACCTCCTGGAAAGTTTTTGAATTTATTGCAAAATATTGAAAGTCGAAACTGAAAATACCTTTTTCTCCAGTCTATTTCTTTACAACGTGACATCCAGATTACAGCGTGTTGTCCATGTACACTATCTGTACATCATTGAATTGGATAAAAAGTACGGCCAAAATATACAGGCTCAAGGCAGAAAAGGAAAAACTAAGAAATATGATTATTTGAAGATAGTTAAGTAATTTGACAATATTTCAAATTGCTATCGTTGCTTTCCCATGCCCACGTAGAAGACCCAGAGTCCATTGAGTCTACAGACGATGCAATGGTCTTGCAATTATACACACGTGCATTTTAGTTTCGTTTTGGGAAATCAACGTGATAAGCTGCCGTCTCTACCTTATAGATCTAATAAGAAATAAATTTTATTATTTTATGTAATTCCTTGCTTGCTACGTGCCAGACTTGGACAGTTTCGTGAAATCGATTATAGACTTTAGTAATTATTTCTTAGCTTATCAGACAGATCATTTAGTTGTTACAAGGAACAGTCCCCTAATTTTGATCCCACAAGCATTTCTTGTTCCATTGACCTTTCGTTCGTTCGCCTTCCTCTGGACCAATAGGCTTCCAGATTGACCTTGGAACTGACCAATCAGAGAGGGAGATTTTTTGTCATCTAAGATACATGTCAGCATGTATGTTTACTCTATTTTGTAACGTATAGAGATAAGGTCTTACGAAGTCATCGTCTCGAAAAGCATTAACGAGATACACAGTGCATTGTAGTTGATCACTAGGAATTTGTAGACTGGATTTTTCGCCGGTGTTTGCTTTATCATAGGTGTTCAAACTGGGGACTGATAACTTGAGTACACGGGGCAAATTGAGGTCCACTTAGAGATTAAGTAAGTGTACCTTATAATCTATGTCTTACTTTAGTATCGTATCAAATAGAGTCGCGACAGTGTCGGTTATTTCAATTCGGTATCATTCAATTATGTGTATTTGAACACATATTCCCGGGGGAAAAGGGGGGGGGGGAGCTGTGGATGGAGTCTTTTCTCGTTTCTTGTACGGCTCTGATCTAGAATACTTTAAACCATAATATATTGCATTTTGTGGCATAAAAGTAACATATTATCGAAGAATAATGAAGTTTGTTTTATGGCAGATCTCTGTCTGTTGGGCTAGACATGCCTATTTTCGTTATCCAAGATTCAGAGAACAACCCCGGAGCTGAACTAAATTTATACGAATTATCGAATATTGGACGTTTCTGTTGACTGAGCGAGCGAAATTAAGTGGACGTAGGTGTTTGAATAAAGCATTCGACTTGTATGGCTGTAATATATTGTAAGGGACTCCATCTGGCATATCATAAAAAAGTGTTCGAATAGATTCTAGGATGAATCATTTGCATCTTTTGGTTCCATGGATCCTTGATTTTGCAGATCAAGCAGTTTTATTCCCATGAGAGTAAATAAAATGTTACTAAACTGAATTTCCTATGGTGTTCATATCATGTACAAAAGGAATACCAAAGCAACAGGATGAAAATGATGCTTGAAAATAAAATAATAAAAGAGTGTTTGATGAAGTCATTTTCGATCTGTTTGACTCGTCATTACCCTGTTTTCTGCATGGATAATTATTTAGCTCTCGAAACATTGTAGCACATCAAGATTAATTTGATCCGACGTCTTTCTGTCTGTCCGCGTGTTCGTTTGATTTTGTCACTCTTTCGTATTACCGGATATGTAAACTTCTGTATGCGTACGACAGCACATTCTACATTTACATAGAAGATCACGATGAGGTCAATATAGTGAAAGTCAAGGTCACGCTCAAATTCAAGGTCACTGAGTCGATTTTTAAAAACGTGCACATAATATACTCAGCTAACGACGTTAACAACACCAATGACCTTGCCACAATGGCCATGACCTTTTGCTAAAATCATTTTCAGGCTCGGACGTCCATCCCATCTTTTGCCATGGTACCGTATTCATTTACCTTACTATTTTTTCATGCTCTATGTAACCCATCATTTGTCTAAGTGTCTTCAACTCTGGAAAGTATCTTCAACTGAATTTCCGTTTCATCGTTGGTTAACCCAATTTCTTTGAATTTGAACGAACCCTGGCTTAAATTCGTGTAGTTCGTGTCATATTAGCATCTTGATATGAAGGGAAAATCACTGAGAGATAATATGATAAGACAGGTGTCTGTTAAATAGATAATTTACAGCGGGACTCAACTCGGTACTACTAAGTATATCACTCGCTATTTCCCGTATATTTTTGGCATGTTTTCTTCCAGTTTGTTACGGAAGGTCGAAATAGTTTGAAGTCGATCTAATTATAAGATACTGAATGAGATCGCGTGCTAGGTGAATGGATTTTTTCCTAGAAAAAATAAAACGAAAATAATTTTTTGTAAAAGAATACCTGATGGGGACATTTTACCTTTCTTTGTTATGTCCAGTTTAGCAATGCTTAAAATATGGCGCGTACAAACTTTTGTCATAGTCACCTCTGTCATCTACAGATGGCTATGAGCGGGACGAAGGTGCAACATAAAAGCACGAAGTGTGTATAACTTTTTTTGGTCGTCATTTTTCCTCAAACGAATGATGTTTTATCCCTGTTAAAAAGATAAGATAGCAGATCGTCTGCTATTGCGCGTTCGTCCACGCGATCTGCGGGAATATTTACGACCATGTACTGGCTCGCATCCGCAATGAAACATGTTTTCAAACCTCCACCTGTTTCAGACTGTTTTGCATCATCATTAGTCAGTATTTCCTGATAAAAAGCCTTTCAAATTCTGAAAAAGTTTAGATTGTAATTAGTCTTAGGTTTTCTTAAGGAACTTCCTTACGTACAGCACTTCTTGAACTTATTGATTAAAGATTCAGATAATTGCCTTACGTTATAGAAGGCTTACTATTACACAAAGGATTATACTTATTAGACGTTCAGATGCTGGAACGAAAAAAATAAATTCTAGAATTTATCTCAGGGACCATGGTGATCTTGATTGCTATATTAGGTAATGCGATGGACATTTTTGTGGAATTTATACATTTTAATACGGAGGAAAATATTGAATTTAAAGCTTAGTCATTCGGTAATGTTATGGACATTTTTGTGATTTAATTATCATTTAGGAGAAAATGTAGAATTTGTCTCGGGGACCATGGTGGTCTTGCTTGCTTTATTCGCCTATGTTATGGACATTTTTCTGGAATTTATATGTAGGAGGACATTATATGTTAATATTTCCAAGCACGTCTATGTATGTTTTTACGTGAATAACTTTGCATATAGTGATAAGTATGATGTAACATCGTCGTTTAGTATCCTGCATTATTATTCCCATTTCTCTCCTATTTTGCAGCACTCGCACAGCTACCCCAACGTTCAGATCAACAATAATCACCGGCTGTCGGGACAGAGCTGCGAGTCGGGTGTGTCCTCTCGCCAGAGTTATCATAGTAATTCCAGCTCTAGTCTAGGCAGTCTGGATCGACTGGAGGAAACCGGACATATCAGCCAGATCAATGTGGCTGAGCTGTTCAGGGCCGGTATGCCGGTAAGTAGCCATATTTTAAATCTGAAAATTCTCAGAACTAAATGAGACTAAGAACTGTGTTTTCAAGTATATAGCTGCAGACACGACCAACAACACTGGGCAAATTGGACGGTTTTTTGTGTTGTAATAACGTCCAAATAGCAAAGTACTGTTGGCCATGTCTATGGTTTCCAAGTACACTACTCCTATTATGATTGCAAACGTTAGCTTGAGGCATATACATCGACCGATAGGAATTTCTTAGAATCTCTCAGAATAGTGTCCGTCCATCTGCCCTGTGGTTCCACTCATAAGAATGTTTCAATTTATGTCACTGAATCTATCGCAGTAAGACATAATCTATTCATACTAAATACAAAATTATCGTAAAAAACGGGAAATTTGAGCCCTGTAATCCGGATAACGAAAATGTTAGCATTCTCATTTCAAAGAAAATGTGCTTCTTACGTAAAATAGTATTCCATGCAGTCTAGAATATACGTCATTAACGTGAATAATGGATATCTGTAACATACAGGGGCCATTAAAAGGTCGGTATGCATGCTCGAGAGTACAGAGATTCTTTAGGAGGTAAACATTGCATAAAAACTTACGGTAACGCGCGTAAAGATTCCCCCTTACGACACTAATATGTTTTTATTTGGGTATGAATTACACATAAATATAATAAACACAGATCTAAACATATGTTTTCTTGTAGGATCATGAGGTGCTGCGAGCCTGGCTCCGTGACCTGCATTTTGAGGAATACTACGAATGCTTCATGAAAGCCGGTTATGATATGCCCACCATATCTCACATGACTCCACAGGTAAGTTTGAGGAGAGTGTTCGATTGTATGATTGATAACATTTGCATATGGCATTGATGTTGGATACTACTGAATGCTTCGTGAAAGCCAGGTCTAATATATATACGATATGCCCACTATCTCCCACATGACTCCACAGGTAAGTTTTAGGAGAGTGTTCGATTGTATGATTGATAACATTTGCATAAGACATTGATGTTTCCGAGTGTCAGTTGTAATGATCGCATGAATCCGTGACTGATTACGACTCGCGCTCTCTGATACTAGTGCAATAATTTCCTGGAATGTATCATGTCAATACAACATCAGAGCATCCAGGATTTTGTAGACGTGATGATTACATAACAGAAGTGTTGCTTGTTGCGCAACTTGACACCGTTATAGAGTGTTATGTTAGTTCTGTGGTAGATCGTAACAATGTAGGAATTTATTCTTACATCATGCACACAATTATAGGGTCTTGATCCTGAAGGAAATTATAGGATAAGATGGACGCTTCCGTGTCGGACTGGAATTCCAACCCCTCCATCCCTCTTACAACAACACCCCCCCCCCCCCCTCCCCCTTTCCTTCTTGAAGAAAATCGGGTCCCACCATCAGACCTGCCTACTTTTACGATTTTTGCGAAGTTTTTAAGATTGTTAACCTCACAAACACTACGTTTTTGCTGCTCATTTTTACGCCTTTAACACATTTCCAATCAGAATTACTATAAAAAATATTTCAAACTAACGAATAGACTCGCCTATATAATTTCGTTGTAAGTTGATGGTTTGATATCGTTTAAACAATTGGGTAAATGATTAAGATTTGTAAAAATGTCAAAGTAGGGAAAAACTATGCTTTTGTTCTCAACATTGCAATTAATTGTTTATATTACACTTAACTTCCCTAAATTACGCTTTTCTTAGCAAATTTTTACGTCCTTCGGTAAGAAACAGGTAGGCAGGTCTGCACCATGATGATGTTTAGAGCAAAAATAAGGTTCATGATATCATCACATGGGCAAAGGTCGATCTTTCACTGTATTATCTATGTACATAGAATCACGAATATCCGTTTTAGAATTTTGTTTATGTAGTGTTGGGTAACATGGTATCTCCAGGAGTTGAAGGCCAGGATTGGCAAATATTTTTTCATATCATAGGCACGAACTATACCGTAAGCCTTGGAATATTACTCATTCACTTGTTTTGATAATTTCTTGGGTTTTTATAAGTTTTGGAATCTTCTCCAAGATTCAAAGCCGCATGACGTAACGTGTTGTTTTGAAGTTCGTTTTCTGTCAATTTTGGAGAACCTTTTCAACTGCAAAATGACGGCCTTCGACATCGTGTAAGATAAAAGATAAAATTTATACGAAGCAGTCATCAAGACAGGCACGATCGGAGTAAAAAGGGGTTTTTATTTTGATCGTTCTCAATTGCTAAATGATGGATGAAGTTTTCCTGGACAAGATACTAGTAAGCCAATCAGATAGCAGGGCTCAGGCGCAGTTCTGGCATTTTGATCAGAGGAGAGGCCTAGGTTAATCTGAGGCTAATATTGGTTTTTACGGGGGAGTCTAAATTAGTCTATGAAAAGTTGTATTTTTAGAGAACTGCAAAATAAAAGTACAAAGAAACTTGGCATATTTTACCGACCTCAAGAAGGGTGTGGGGGTTGTTCTGAACCCTAATCACCCAAGTTTGATCCGCGCCTGGATTTTCAGATAAAACAGCTGATGAAATACCAGATGAGTTGTACATCCCTCTATACCAGGGTGCCATGCTGACCTAGATGTATTAGATCTATCAGTCTCGTGTTTTCATCGAATTAACTAAAGGAAGAATTGAGCAATGATAGATGTTTAGAAGTTTTGGCTCAGCAAGGTTCCATCCGCTTCTAAATCGGTAAAGCACTAAGGTCGGGACTTAAGGTTGACTCACTGGGCTTTACTGAAAGCTTAACCAGAAAATCTGATTGTTTTAGCATTTCGTGCTTACTTGACGTTTCGTGGGAAAATATTCGGTACCATTGTAAATGCATGTTGTTGTGTAATATTCAAGTTGAAATGCAGAAAATATTATTTTCATGCCAGTATCCCTTCTGTCCTTGTCTGTTTCTTCTGTCAGAAAACTTTTCACTTTGGTCAGACAGTTTGAACCATATCAGACAGAGCTAAGATACTTCATTGGGGCTTTTTTGTGACAAGTTCGATCTTTGACCAAATGATCTTGACCTAGGAGTTTCAATTATTTAAAAAACTACTTCCAGCATGTCTCTTTCATTTTTAAGATTCCATATTTCACATTTGCAAATCTTATGACTTATATCATGATCTTTGAAGTTATTGACTGAATTTAATGATTGACTTCTTTATTATTTATTATTGATGCAAAACTGAAAATTAAAATTCGGCGATAACTTGTCAACCATAGAAGATAGGGCGTAGATATTTCACATGTGGGTACATTGTGACAGTACCTTCTTGATCTAGTGCCCATGACCTTTGAGGATCATGTACCAAAAACTATTAACAAGGACATGATATTTCACCAAAATATCATCTATTTCTTTAGATCTTATGAAGAATATTCTTACATTAAAGTGTATATTATGCAAATCAAAAAGCATGATCTTGAATTTGTAAGGGAGTACAGAGAAAGATAGTTGTATTTGTGTGGATTCATTAGGCCATAACCAAAGAATTTACATGAATCAGTTATTTCTGATATTGCCTGATTTGTCTTGACCAATCCAAGGTAAAATATTCATTTGTATCATGTGTATAGGAGGGATGATTATTTTGACAGAGTTAAAGATAATTACAAAATGTAATTGACAAAGATATTTAAGAAAATACATGCTATTAAAGTGAATTATAATGAATTTATTGAATTTCAGGATTTATCTGCCATTGGGATCACCAAGCCTGGGCATAGGAAGAGACTTAAAGCAGAGATTGTCAGGCTTAACATACATGACGGCATACCAGACTATAAACCGGTAAGTTACCTTAGAATTTAATATACAGACACTCTGGCTTTTCACAAAAGTAAGAGTAACTCCTCAAGTCCCTGGAATAAAAAAGAATTCTGAATCTCTTTGTGTTCATTAATCATTACTTCATATATTGAAATATAACATTTTGGTATCCAACATGCATGTATATACTTTAAAATTACACCCCCCCCCCAAAAAAAAAAAGATCGTTTAGTTCTAGATCTACAAAGATGATCTTGCTTTATAAAGCCAGTTAAAGGTAATCTCACATGTTTGAACAGGTCATCATGGTTGAATGAGAAATAAGTGAGACTGAATCTGGTGTAAAAAGGTGTAGTAGTTGTATACTTAAAGTACAGTGTATGATATGTTTGATGTAAATTTCAGAATGACGTAATGGAGTGGTTACACAGACTGGGATTAGAGCAGTATTACCAGACTCTGTTACAGCAGGGGTATGATAACATAGACTACGTCACGGACATCATGTGGGAAGATCTGGAGGAAATCGGCATTTCTAAATTAGGTTCTAAAAGTTTACGGAATTCTTTTCACGAAAATATATTGATAGAATTGATACATATTTTTAAGAAACTGAATAGTAATTTTCTAAGTCGGGACAAATGCCGTTTACTTGGTGATTTTCGCTCTCTAATTATGACATATTTCCGCCTTGTGGTTAGAGGGTAAGGTTATGTATGGTGAAGTACAATTTGACAGAATTGCTTAATTAAAAGTGAATGAAAACTAAATGTTTTGTTTGGAAAACAAATAGAACTGGATAGCAAGAAAGCATAATTTCATATCACATTTCTCGTCTTTTAATGATGATTCTTTTTGTTCTTGCAGGTCACCAGAAGAAGATAATGCTTGCAATCGACAGATTAAAAAGAATAACGACTAACTATAAACGTGCCTCTACCATGGAAGCCAGGAGGGGATCCAGTGAAATCTTGGATCCACCATCAACGTTCAACACTAGATGGTCAGGAGAAGACTACACACAGGATCTGCCTCAGTCGCCTTTTAAGAATCGTAAATCTTCATCGGGTGATAATATAAACATGAATAATATCGGCACACCGCCAGATCACCGATTTTCACATCATAGTGATAGACTAAGTCACCATAGTGACGGGAGTTCAGAGTTCATGCCCTCTAGTCCAATCGTAGGCGGTTACCAACCAGATGTAGTAGCTATACAAGTCAAACGACATTCGTCTCAGTCTGGCTCGCCTAAAGACATGGCAGGCCAACCTATAACGTACCAATCTTTTCAAGTCCCGGCATCACCAAAGGATAAGGAAAGTAGAGACAGCACTCCAACTGCGGAGGATAATGAAATGTCGGGTTCACCAGTGACTGTGGCACCAATGGTGCCTAAAGCAGTGATTAAACCCAAACCTGTCGCTAAGATAATAGCAAAGACTAAACGGAGCAGTCGTGAGTGCTCTCCTGATATTATTGATGTGGAAAAACACGAGGTCGAGAAAAATCAGGATATGAACATGAGTCCGAAAACCAATCAGACTTTCTTTCCATCGGGAGTGAAAGTGACCATGAGTCAGTCTGATCATATTTATGATAAACCTCGATTACCGGCTTCCCCTAAGTCTCACAGTCATTATCAAGTGCCAAATGTTTCTATGTCACAGTCATTGCCAAACGGTCAAACCAGTGCACTATATGTCTCAACTCAACAAGATCTGACGGTTCCGTCACAGAGTTCGCCAAAAAGTCGAAAAGTGCCTCCTCCTCCACCTCCTAAACGAACAAATTCAATTTCAAATCGTCAGGATGCAAACTTTGCCGGGAGCATCCCCAAATCTGCCATTCAGTCTACCTATGCTCATGTTCAGAGGACGTCCTCACAATCTCAAAATGGTAACGACGTGCTCTCTTCTCAACCGGCACCTAAGTCAGCGAACAATAACTCCCCAAAACAAACTGCTCCTGTCATTAATCAGGTCTCACAGAACATTTCTCCTAACCAACAAGCGTTTGCTTCTTGTGTTCAGAGTTTATCGGAAAAATTTGGAAGCAAACGGAAGGAGTTAACAAATGACGAGAACCTGAGTTCTGATGGGGAGGACTTCCCTCCTCCTCCCCCGCCCATTGCCATGGACATCATTACGCCAAAAATTCATAATTACGGAATACCATCTAAAAATGACAAAGTGGGAAGTGACTACAGAATAAAACCCAAAGTGGAATCACCAAGTCATAATAATAAAGTTCATAATAATATTTATAATAATAATTCTTCAAACAGTGCAGCTTTTGACGTTAAATTGAAAAGAACGCCAGTCGCTAATATTTCTCATAATACGGTGTCTCATTCTTCATCCCCAATTTTACCGGCGAAATCTCATGCAACAGCACAATATTCGCCCTCGAGGCAAGAACCGTCAAAGGTAACTAAGTCAACGGAATCGGAAAAACCATTGCCGAGTGTTAAACCCACAGTGGAGAATTTAGAATTGAAGAGAAAGGACTCAACCTCAAGTCATGATTCTACTGTGTCAACATCAAGTATTGATTCCAATACTTTACCTTTTGCTAATGAGAATGTAGGAACGATTAAACAGCGTACGCCTACAACTAAACCCTCGATAGTGCCAATAAACGAGAATGTGGAACCAAAAGACTCCATTCTCCCAATGACAAACAGTGCTCATACCTTTAGACCCTCTGTTCCACAGAAACCCTCATCAACTCTCAAAGGTAAATCTTTATCAGGCTTTCAAATCTTTGCAATTTGATATTTTCTATATAATACAGGGTTACTTTCCCTTTGCTGCATTCATTGAATTCTCAGAAAGTTTATGAACATTATTGAGAAATAATGTTTCATAAAAAGTAGAATTACAACCTACATGTATAATAGTTTTACAACAGATACCACCATAAAAGGGAAATAAGAAATGGCAATGTTTCGAATTGATCTGTAATTATGCACAGAATTACATGGCATGGGGAAAAAAAGAACAGAGGTTTCACTTTGAAAAATATCTTCTGTATGGTAAAGGATGAAATTGCTCCTATTGGTAGATCAAAACCTCTTCCATAGTGGCTGCTTCACCTACAAGTAAACTAATGTCATGTCTTACATTGTCAGCATACTTTATTTTTCATAGTGAAGACAGCCTCGATGTTCAGACTCTGCTTTTAATATAATATTTGCCTTGCCTTTTCAGATTTAAAACCTGTTGTGCCAGAGAAACCAAAAGGACCTTTAAAGAACAAGTAAGTGTATATACAGATTACCAGTGCTTGACTCTGAAATTTCAACATTCTTCTGGTGAATATGTGAAAAAGCTTTGTAGGATATCGGCAATACTTTTCTCAGTGGACATGATGAAATCTAAACTTTTCATAAAAAAAAATGTTCAAATGTTACTTTCAAAAATTACTTTTGAAAGTGTAAGCAATGCCCTAAAGTGTTTTCAGGTAAATGATACTATATGTATTTGTGAAGTTTTATTATTATTATTTATGGATGCATACCTATATTGATTATTATATTATTTCATCCTTATTTCTGCAGGCAAGGTGATGTGTTAACAGATATAGACTGTATGCTACAAGGACTAACGGAGGAACTAGATGCTATGTTAGAAGAGGAAATGGAACTCAGTACACCAGCAGAATCCTGATTCACTTTTGTAGAATTAAGATTTTATTCAAAATAACATGGTGGTGCTTCGAAGTCACAGCTAAATATGTTGTTTTATGTTCTGTGATAATTCAGCTGGTTTTTAAAGATGCTTTATCACTTCTCTATTTCAAGCTCAAATTTGACTTCCACAATATTTAAAACAAAGTTTAACATTTAAATCTTTTATAACATTTTTATTAACTTTGGGGTACTACTTCCCGTATTCTTTATTTAAAATTTTTACACAATCTTTACATCATAGCAAAAAGTGCTTTAGTAGCAAGCAAAGAGTGATAACTCTGGCTTTTTGCCCGGAGTTTAAAGCATGGGCAACATCTTTCTTAATATATTTTTTTCGTTTTTAGTTATCAAAGAAAGATGGTGCTGATTTGCGGCTGTTTACAATTTTAGTGTTCTATCTTGTGCTATTTAATCAAGTGCATTTGTCTTTTGGAGTGACATTTCACCAGGTTTCTAAATAAGTAACAGTCATTCTGTAATTTGCATTAGACATTGAAAATTCATAAGTTATTAATACGCTTACAGAAAAAGCGAGTCTTAGACTCGGACAGTTTCTCCTTATCGGGTAATTCCATAACATATATACCTCTTGTTATCAGAAACCAACAGCCTCTTATCTGTGCTTCATAAGAGACTGGGAAATGTTTTGTAGTTCAAACTTTTTAATAGAAATATCAAAGATTGAAATAAGCTGACTCATAAATAATCTCTCTTTGAAACTCTACTTAAAAAATGCAGGGGCCTTTATGATTGGCAATTTCATCGGCTACCTTATATAGAGATGTAAAGAAAGAGAATGCCAAGTAAGTTAGCACACAGGCTATATAGGCAGCTCAGAGGGCTGTAGGTCTATCAATGCTCACATTTATGAAACAAGATTTGTATTTAGAATTAAATATTTCTGGCATGGAGCTTATGTGATCAGTCGAACATATACATCCTCTGGCCTGATTTGATATTCAGTAGAAACATTGAATAGACCACTTGCCAAAATCCATAATGGCTGACAGAATTACAAAAAAATGTCTGAGGCAGGCAACTTTCACACACACTTTCATTGTTACGTCAGAATAGAATTGCGTCTTTTAACAGTGAAATCATAATGAAAAACAACGCCAAAAGATGTTGACTCGGACATTTTGAGTTTTTAATCAAGATAGGAAAATGGTCTATTGTGAAGTTATGGGAAATATATTGAATCAGTTATGTGTGAAAGTGCAAATGTTTGAATATTGTACGTACATATATAATATACATGTTATGTATGATTATTGTACATGTACACTGTTTTGAAAATTGTGTTGATGTTCATGTTTTGGTTGTGACACACGTTTTTACCATTTTACAATAAAGAAAAAAAGAGAATTTTTAGGAATTTTCGAAATTTTACAAAATTCATTTGTGATGTCATTATGGTTGTAATAAACAGATCAAATTACATTTTATTAAGGAAATGTACGTAACAGAGATGTTAAATAATCTATTATATAAAGCCAAATGGTTTACCCAGGAATAATTTTATTAAAAAAAAGTGCCTGTGACGATTAAATCGCATTCATCTTCTTTAATCAGGGAAAACGAACAGTTAGGTTGTCGTATAATTTGTTGACCGGATATGTTTATCCGGCTTGCATCATTTGTTGAACTGTTATTATTGTTAAGTTATGGACACTTTGCTAAGTTTATGTAAATTAGAATCTGCATTATAGATCATAGTATACACAGATGAATAAATTAATCATTGAATACATTCGCTGAATCTGTTTTCTTTCAATAAATTCTATTTGTACTTTAACTTCACCTAATTGTATGGCAGACACCTTGTTGAGACCCATTTTTGGAAAACAATCACTGGTGGATGTTTGAATTTAGATAGATGAAAAGGGGGAATTGTTGTAAATTTGTAATTAAACAAGGAAATCTTACAAAGAAATGTCAACACTTGGTACATGTAAAGTGTCTCCTTTATAAATGCAAGTTCTTGAGTCAGCCAATTTTCAAAAGCTTGGACTTACCCCATTGACCAAGTCGGTGGTAGATCTAGATTTCTTTCCAGGCAGGGGATCCAATAAGTCTGGAGGGGGAGGGGCTGATTTTATTATGCATGAATTATGCATAGCCCTTCTCCCCTCTGGGACCATATTTGTCAAGTGATTTTAAGTTTTTAGAAAATTTGATGAGGGCATCTAGGATTGAGGCTTTGTCTACTGCAAAGAGATGCAGCACTGTTTATTCTGTTGAAAGATTTACCGTAAAGTATTACAAAGTAAGCTTCTGAACAGAAGGAACTGTTGTCCGTTCAGACCAATCTTTCTACAGTGAGTAAGTGCTACAAAATAGCTAGCCTAACAGCAAGCACAAAAATTCTTGACCAGGACTGTCTGTTGAAAGTATAAAACACATTCGGATCAGGTCTTTTAACCAAAGATTGATGTTTATTATAGGGAATACCGTTACGCTTCAAATATTTAAGTATGGTTTCATGAAGTAAAGGCCACACAAGAAGTCGACTATTTCAGTAGAAAAAAAATGATTTACTGATTTACATGTTACGAAGGCCTAGCAGTTTAATAGCTCCCGAAATAGTGATGCTGTCTTGTCAACTATGGGGATCCCTCTGACATGTGCATGCATTGGTCTCAAGGTATGAAGGCACAACTATTCGTTGACGTTGAACATTTCCTGAACAGCACACTGCAAACATGTGAACCTCCTGTCGGAAGAGTGAATTCTTCCAACGTAACAGACCACCTTCAGATAAAAATTTGATGAAGATGAAGATCTTTATGAAACTGTGAACTTCTTTTTGTGCTTTCTTTGAATTTAAACGCAATACATGGCCGACCTATTTTCGACTTCTCCTCTGCAACCGCTGCACCGAATTTTTGTAATCTTTACAAGAAGCAAGAACTCAAGGACCTCTACCAAGTTTGTGTTTTTCGTGCCGATCGGTCAACAAATATTGCCACTGAGGGCTCTGATTCTCTGACGCGTTTTCGACTTCTCCTCTGCAACCGCTGCACAGAATTTCTCGAAACCTTACGGAAAGCAAGAACTCAATAGTCCTCTACAGTACTGTCTACTAAGTTTGTGTTTTTCGTGCTGATCGGTCAACAAAATATTGCCACTGAGTACTCTAATTGGCTGACGCATTTTTTAACATCTCCTCTGCAACCGCGGCACAGAATTTCATGGATCTTAACATGAAGCAAGTACTCAAGGTCCTCCATCAAGTTTTGGGGGGGGGGGGAGGGGGTTATGCCAATCACTCAACGAATATGGCCGGCAAGGACTCGGATTGGCTGAGGCATTTTCGACACTCTGTAACCGATGCACAGAATTTCACAAAAACCTACAGGCAGCAATTACTCAGGCAAAGACCCCATCCAAATTTGCCACTATCATTCTTTTGTCTGCAACTCAGATGAGCGATGTGGCCCCCTTGTGCCTCTTGTTTCATTTCTAAAGAAATAGAAATTGTCAATGGTATGATACTTTTCAAGACCAATCGATAAAAAAAAACTTTTGGTGCGAAAAGACAAATTTCGTCACAAAGATTAAATATATATGTAATGCTAGATGGATTATTTACTATTCAAATTAGAACTATCGTTGACGAACAGTGAAACAAACAGACCATCTTCTTGATTCGAACCAAGGACTTATAAGTCCTTGTTCGACAGTTATCCTCATCGATCAAGGCACTTTTAACAAAGGTCACGTCCATGATGTAGTCCAGGAGAGGTACTGGCACCAGGCAGGTGTGTAACACAACCCGTTATTATGGCTACCTATGATTGAGTGTTAATACAACAAAATTATACACCAAATATACTGCAATTTTCACATTTTACAAGGTGAAGAAATGTTGTGGTAAAAGATCGGCACGTGTAAGATACCGATGTAAAAGTTTGCTCAATTACTGCCTCCAAGACAGAAATGATCCAAAAGCTCTATTATAAGTCTACTGTGTCAGAAAAAAAAACATTCTAGTATGCAAAGATATGTCTCCGATTTTAGTTAACCACCAAAATAACTTAGGCATTATATTATCTTATTCCATCTTACATAATAGAAATATGGAAGTATACATCGGATTTATAAATATTTGAGTAGAACACTGACAAATTCGCTGTAGAATATATTATTTGGAACAACTTTGGTCCTTTAGGTAAAATTGAGAGACTTGAACCTTCAATAAAATGACCTTGACCTTTAACTTCCTGACCTAAAATTTATAGGTATCATTGATCATCACATACTAGGGTTGTACTCCACCATTATTTTGACATTTCGCGTTATCGCAGACCCCCACCACTTATATTATTCATTATGGACAACCTAATGTGATGTCATACTATGTATTTGGTATCAATAGATTCAGAAAATTTTTAATTTTTAATTTATAGACAATTTAACAATAAAATTTAATATAAGAACCACATTACCTGTGCTGAAATGACATGAAAATGGGTTGAAATTTCATGCAAAAAGTACCATATTGGCCCATGTTTTGGGCAATTTTTCACCAAGTTGCTTGATTTTTTTCCAGAAATTTTAATTAATAGTCTGAAAGATATATTCTTACTCTAAATCATTTGGAAAAATCAGAGGGGCGGTACGGCTAGTTCTCGCGAAATCACTGTTGAACCGACTTGAATAATTTTTGGCGCGGGGAAATTCCGCCAAAATTCACATGGTCCATCGCACGTTGTAGTGTTTATATAGGATACGAAACTAAGGATTCAAAAATTTTCAGTGTCCTGTTACAAACATATTATCTAATACTTTTCAACCATTTCATTACTTTTCACCTTTGCTTTATCACCGTGGGGTATCACGTGATACGCAAATGATATGTTCCATGGGAATCCCCTTTGATTAAACCAAGTAAATACCGTCTAAATCTACTTTATATGAATTTATTTTAGGCCTATCATATGGTCATTATTATCAATTATATGATGGTAATCTATTCTGGTCAAGAATAGACATATATTTGGAGAACACTTAAACAGAAAATTTTGTATCTGTCCGTGGACCATATCATAACATGTGGTGATCATTGAAAAAATTCTGTTTAAGTGTTCTCCGAATACACGTCTGTTCTTGACCAGAATAGATTACCATCATATAATTGATAATAATGACCATATGATAGGGCTAAAATAAATTCATATAAAGTAGATTTAGACAGTGTTAACTTGGTTTAATCAAAGGGGATTCCTTTGCGTATCACGTGATACCCCACGGTGTTTATATAAGCTGTCTTATTCAGGGGTATACATTAATATTCAGTACATTGTACCCATAATTTTATACGAAATGGTGGAGTGCAACCTAGGGTTACAATGAAATATTTGAAGCGTTGCAACAGGTTATCTTGACCTTCAACCTCGAAACTTATTGGCATCATCCTCACAACATAGTAAGCCCATGAATATGAAGTTCAACACTCAAAAACTCTTCAAATAATGCCATAAACAAATAAAATGTTATCCATATACTAATATGGCACTTAAATCAAAGGAATGACCTTGAACTTTGACTTTCTAATCTCGTATAGGCATCACTCTCACACCAAAGTGAACTTAAAGTTGGAATCTGGAAGCTCTGCCTTAAAAATGTTCAATTTATTGAGAATTACTTGTAGAGTCGAAGTGTTCATCCATATACTTGAGAAGGGACCTCGACCGTTGACTTCGGAACTTGTAGGCAATATCCTCATGTCATAACACCAATTTACTGTATGAAATTTCTGCTTAAAAAACAATTCACGTTTTTGCGTTACAAACAGGTGTTTACTCACATATAATTGTGTAAACGAGGTAATCCTGACCTTTAACCTTTTGACAACATAAAATACAGGTATCATTCTTCTTCATAGTAAACCCATCTATGGAATATGATTGCAATACATTCACAATCAATGACCTTGACCTTTTACTCTATGGTTGAAAAATAAAGATATTATTCATGAATGAAAACTGCCACATCAGCTAAGATTTTGTGTTGCAAACAAAGTGTTGACAGACCGACAGATGGACTGACAGACAGAAAAGGTGATTCCTAAAAGGCCCATCATACACAGTATATATGAATGAAAGACGGATGGTTTCAATGACAACTGAAATTGAAAGTTGTGGCTTGTTATTAATTTAAAACGGTTTGATTTTAGGGCCAAAAATAGGAGTCTGAACGATCAAGCTATTCAAAATCTGGTTACTGCATACTAAGAAACTTAATGTTTCAAAATGATTTTGTATACCTTACTGTTTAGTTGTAAAGAAGGGGGGGGGGGTTACTTGCAAGGCACCACATCTATAATGGTAAAACTAATAAACAAACACAATTGTAGACAAGTTATGATAACTTTATATTATTTTCTGCATAATAATATTATCACAGTAACAGGTATAAATAAAACGCACAATAATCATGTATAAAAATAAATAAATAACAAGGAAATAGGTGAGATTGATAGATTGATCTTTACAAACAACCTAAAATCATTTTTCAAGATCAGACAGTATTGAAATATATACATTTATTTGAAAAATTCATTCTAAAAAGATTCTCATACGTCATCAAAAAAGAAATCAGTGAAAAAAAATAGAAACAAACTTTTGACTTTTCCTTTTCTATCCAACTTTGCGGCTTATTAGCAGATCTGAAATACGCAAGTGATAATGGGGGGTCATTAGAAAGTAAATATGGCCTGAAGATCATGACTGTGAAGTCCTTGAGTGTATATGAGAAAGCTCTGTTGGTATCAAAATATACATATGTACATTAAAGTATTGGTTAGAAGGTAACTTGAATTTTCTACATGAATAAGAAGTGGGCAGATGGCAACTACCCCGATAGCATAGTGGTAAGCGCTCCCGGTTAGCATACCGGATAGCATGCTGAAGGTCTTGAGTTCGATCCGTGCTCATGCCACATGTTTTTTAAGTATTCAGCTTTCATAGGATAAAGGATCCATGATGATGGTTTCTTCACAAATAAGACGAGCTGTTTTAGAGCCTGTAAATGGCTTAGCTCAAATTTGGCCATTTAAAAAAGACCAGCAAAGAGCAGAAACTAAATTACTGATTCTATGTAGTGATATATAAAATGACCTTGAAAGTTTTCTTCTCATTTTTGTTCTAATTTCTAAATGAAGCAGATATCTTTTGGTTCGAACTAACAATGACAAATAGGAATTTCTTGATTTTTTTTCAGATACAATGTACCATATTAATCATTTTTCAACATAGAAACTCAAATAAACTTACTCAGAGGACAAAGTATGTCACCTTTATTCATATTAGAGGTAGGCTTTTTTTAACTAATTCTTCAATTCTGATATTTTTTAGGTTTTTTGTGTTTAAATGACCATAAACAATATTCTTTAACTTTTTACTGGGAATTTCAATCTCCTTTCTGGGCAATTTTAGCTGATTTTGCAGAAGGGCAATTGCTCATTGAGGGTTATAGAATTCACTTGCGAAAAACACTGCCTTGTCCATTGAGATACGACCTTTTGTTCAAATCATTATCTGGTTGGACGGTCAGGCTTTTAACTTGTTTTATTCAATACTAGCAAAAGTTTTGAAAGTGATATTTTTGTTCTAATACCTACAGTTAATTAAAAAAATTATCTCAATAATTTAGAAGAATTTTTTCTCCCCACAGATGAGCCGTGCTGTACTGTCTATGTATAATTTGCTATAAAAAAAGTGGTAATATTTCTTTCAAAATTTCATTAAGAGCTGATAAAAATATATACAAGCTTATGTTCAATTATACAATTATTGTAAATAGGACATACATAGACTGTCAATATCATTGGATAAAAAAAATACACGATAAAATTACAAAATACTTTCTGGATTTACATAAATAGGACCATATTTCTAGACACAAACAACCCTTTGCAGGAAATTCAACTAAATAGTTTTAAAAAGGTATAAAAGTACAGTAAAACAACAATCTCATTAAATAGGATAAAACTGGTTCTCTATGTACATAATTGATAAACATAAAGCTGTATTTGTGTAAAGATATGATGTAGAATTCAAACTTCAGACCACATCAAAATAATTAAGGAAAACATCAGTTAAAGTATGTACAAGTTCATTCTTTAAGATTTTACCTCTTTTCTTCCAACTTTTTTTGCCTTTTTTATCAAACAAACCTTCAATATGTGACAAAATCTCTTTATAATAATTTTTCATAAAAGTATCTTTTTAAAAAGAGTTAATACATGTATTTGAAAATGTTGCATCACATGAATGTTTTCTTGCTCCACTCCAAGACTTTTTCTTTCTTTTTTTGAAAAAAATCTAAAGATGTCAAGGTGGCAGGACTGAATTTTGTAGCGTTTCATACATATAGAATATGTAAATTATTTCATTTGTGTTTGTTCTGCTATCCATGACATTGTTATGTAATATAATTGTAGGGAGAAGGCGTTGATAACATTGCTAAACTTTTGCCTAATCATATTTCGTACTATGGAAGTAAAATATGTTTAAACCTAAGACTTCTTCAGAGTGTAACAAAAGGTCATAAAATGTCATTGCTGAATCAGGAAAAAAACAATGATGTAAATATTTACAACAGCTTCTAGCTAACTCTCTTGGTAAAAAGCAAAGGTATGTACAAATAAGATATTCAAGTACAGACTTGTTGAAATACATGTAATTGATATGCATGAAATACATGTAATTGATACGCAATCATTATCAACAACAATATGAAAATCAATGTAGGTGGATAAATTTTGTATACAAAACTGTATCTTAATATGAATGAAAGAATAAATCAATTATATACAACTAATTGTGTTACAAATAAAGAAAATCAACGGCCTTGGTAAATATTTGTTTTATCACTCTATAAACCACCATATCAACCTCATCATTTTGCAATAATTGTATATAAACTTTAATCTTATATACATGTAGTACAATTTCAGATTTTTATGCATAAAGATTGATGTTGGAATATTTCCAAGGGTAAATACATATAAATCAAAGGTGCAGAAAATAAAACGAACATCAGATCTGCATTTGAAAGAAATCAGAGGGTACTGATCAGTTAACTATTCTTAAAACATCATAATTACTGGCCTTGACAATTTTGTCTAAAAATCGTTGAGTACTTTTTCATTAAATTTCAAGAAAAACAATTACTACATTTCGTTATTAACACTTACAGGTACTAGTATACACATCATAAACAGACAAATGACGTCTAATGGATGGAATAAAGGAAGCAAATGTAGATGAAAAATTCTAAGCTTTGTAAAAATTAGCTTTGTACATTTCTGAAACATTTTGCATTTTATCGCTTGAAGCAGTAGGAATTTACAGACAATGAGAAAAGCAATAGACAAATTTTCACATCACATTCAGATTTGAATTTTATACTGATCAAAAATCCGATATCATAATCTGACTGTGACGTCAAAACGTATCTGTGACATCATAATAGAAAATAATGTCAAAAGTTGTGATGTCAGGTCTTGGAGTGTAAAAAATTTTATTGACTGATATACAACAGCTATTTAAGTACAACCAAACTTAGGTAGGAAAATGGCAAAAAGGGCAGAAATAGCATTCAAGTGTTAACATAAATTAGCACCTTGAATTATAACACATGAAGAATATAGATACTAGTGTTTACTTAAACTTAAAGGGGCTAATTCTTCTAAGATATAATTTCTGCTTGGAACAAGCACTCATATAAAAGAGCTATTCATATCTGTTTAAAAGGTGATACTATAAACGCAAAAATGTCATGAAGTCTCTAAAATTGATGAGTTACAAACTTAACAAGAAAGTTTAACAAAATCAACAAGATCATACACTAATGGTAAATTAAAACAGGATATTACCTGTAATTGACATTATAATAGCAACACTTCAACATTTTACATCAGGCGAACATTTTACTATTCTACTTGTTTCCAAATCAATCACTAAGGCTTAGTTACTGAATTCAGAATCTACTGATTAATAACAGGAATTATCGTATCCAATGTACAAATGGAGATCTCGTTGACTTCTCGTCCATTTAAACAGTGTTAAAATTATCTTGGTAATCTTCGTTCAGTGACTCGATAGTTTCCGTGGCATTTGTGACAGTCGGCATTTTGACCATTTATGGTAGAAACAATTTTTCATATTGTATTAGGTATATTTAGGTAAACATATGCCATGATTCTAACTATACATTATACTTGATAATTATTTGTACAACGGATACCTTAATGTAAGCACCACTCGGAGACCCAACAATGCCATCCTTTATTACTACATGAATTGTAGAAATGCAAGAGGCATTCAAAATAAATTTTCTTTGAAATTGTAATTTGAAATGAGTATTTTCATTGGGGGTCTTTTTGAACAGATGTTTTGTCATACAGTATAGTTTCAATCAACATTTTGAATCTGTACAATATTTGATGGTTGTGAAAGAAAATAAATAGCATGCTAGTAATCAAAATTCTTGCTGTTACAAAAATGGCATAATGATTTAAACTGATTACTTGAATGTTGCAAATACATTTGTAATATTATTTATATATTACATGTATATGAATGTAAAAAGCAGTACAAATGCTCAATGTATCAAAAAATACAAAAACATGATTCAATATAAATGCAAGTACAACCAAAATAACTTGTTAATAAATGGTAGGTCAGTTATACATATAATTTACACCAATCAAAGACATACGGTATAAACATAAATTTTTGCGAGGTACTAATTTTCGCTATATTCACGAGTGATTTGGAACCGCGAATAATTATTCTTGCGAAAAATTATTCTTGCGAAAAATTATTCTTGCGAAAAATTATTCTTGCGAAAAATTGTGATTGGTAAGGTAAAAAACATATATTGGCATATCAGTAAAATTTTGTTTTCTTCATATATCCCGATTGAACATAAAGAGAAGTAAATCAAAAATATTATGATAGAAATATTAAAAATTTTATTAATGTAAGGTAAAAAACAGTGAAATTATATGTATATATTTGTTTGTAATTTAGGAATCATGAAAAATTTTACTTGCGAAAATAAAGACACCCTATTTTACCATATAATCGCAAAATTTGATACTCGCGAAAAATTTCTGGTTATACGGTACTTTCATAATAATTGTAATAGATCTATTACATATAGTACCTTCAAAGTTCCTTCAAATTTTAATCTGAATATTTTGGAGGCGGAGCAGCGACATCAGAATATTTTGGAGGTAAAGCTATGGTTGCTTCCACTGTACGAGTTGTCTCCCCATGGTGATGTGGATGGCCACCAGGTGGCAGGTTGTTCATCATGATGGCCTCGTACGGAGGTGGCTGCTCCGTGGGAACAGGGAAGGCTAGCTGATCTTGTGAGGGCGTATATATAACTGAAATAGGAAAAGAATCATCATGTTGAAGTGGCGGTGGACTTGTAAATTGTTACATTATAATACATGTAAAATGGTTCATGAAAGCATTTTTGATGGGCCACTGGTTATGCTCCCACACCTTTTTTGGGACTGGGCCGGAGCCTTTGAAATATAGCAACTTTTTCTCAAAAATTGGGAAAACAATATGAGTAAATTCGGATGCTTTTTCACATGAAATTTAGAATTTTTACTTGTATTTTTGAATTTGCCATGAGGAAATTGGTCAATAAATTGGGAAAAAAAGATACTATTTTGCATTGGGAAAATCCAAAATCAGGCCGATAGTGAGCCCTGTTATGGTATTAATAATGACATCATAATATAAAAGTCTGCCAACAGGTGCAACGTTGGACATTTGGCAACCAAGCAATTGATAAGAAAGTAAACACATTTATGTAGTACAGGTATATATCATAAAATTGATATTTAAGACTTTTTTTCTGAGATATGAATTCCATGATTCTACTGATTTATCATGACTTACTTGAGCACGTATGAAAGCATCCCTGTGGGGGACTGTGACTTCCTGTGCGTCTGAACTTTCGAGAAAGAAAAATCCTTCCAAGAATCCCTGTTCCAACCACTATTATTAAACCACAAACTGCAAAATATCATAAAAGAAATGGGATTCTTCTCTCTGTATGACATAAGAGTAAAATAAGTACTTATGTACTGGTATACAAGTGGTGTAACAATATTTTGTTTGTACTCATACATTGTATCGTGATACAGTAGCTTGACGATACGTATCATGATACATCTTCCATTCTGACGATACAGTATTTTTTAACAAAATCAAGCACAGTGTAACAAATAGAGGACAATTTTTTTTCTGTATCATTTACTTATACATTTGTAATGCAATTTGTATAAAGCCAATAGTATATCCCCATCACCATGTAACTTGTGAGAACCCTCTTTATGCTGTTAAGACTAAATTGATGCAAGTATTTTAAGTTTTTCTTTGGATTCAAGGAATATGTGAGTGATTTGATAAACAAGAGGCCCAAGGGGGCCACATCGCTCACCTGAGTTGCAGACAAAGGGTTTAAAGTCACAAAAATACTCCTACAGATCAAAGCCCTTGACAGCCATATTTGTTGACCTATCGACAAGAAAAACACAAGCTTGGCAGAGGACCTTGAGTACTTGCTTGCTGCAAGGTTTCGTGAAATTCTGTGCAATGGTTGCAGAGGAGATTTCAAAATGTGTCAGCCAATCAGAGCCCTCGGCGGCCATATTTGTTGACTGATCAGCACAAAATACACAATCTTGGTAGAGGACCTTGAGTACTTTCTTCCTGTAAAGTTTCATGAAATTCTGTGCAGTGGTTTTTTTGCAGAGAAGATGTTGAAAATGTGTTAGCCAATCAGAGCCCTCGGCAGCAATATTTGTTGACCGATCGGCACGAAAAACACAAACTTGGCAGAGGACCTAGAATACTTCCTTCCTGTAAAGTTTCATGAAATTCTGTGCAGCGGTTGCAGAGGAGATGTCGAAAATGAGTCAGCCAATCAGAGCCCTCAGCAGCCATATTTGTTGAACAATCGGCACGAAAAATACAAACTTGGTAGAGGACCTTGAGTACTTCCTTCCTGTAAAGTTTCATGAAATTCTGTGCAGTGGTTAAAGAGAAGATGTCGAAAATGTGTTGGCCAATCTGAGCCCTCGGCAGCCATATTTGTTGAATGATCGGCACGAAAAACACAAACTTGGTAGAGGACCTTGAGTACTTCCTTCATGTAAAGTTTCATGAAATTCTGTGCAGCAGTTGGAGAGGAGATGTTGAAAATGTGTCAGCCAATCAGAGCCCTCGGCGGCCATATTTGTTGACCGATCGGCACAAAAAACACAAACTTGGTAGAGGACCTTGAGTACTTCCTTCCTGAAAAGTTTCATGAAATTCTGAGCAGCGGTTGCAGAGGAGATGTCGAAAATGTGTCAGCCAATTAGAGCCTTCGGCGGCCATATTTGTTGACTGATCGGCACAAAAAACACAAACTTGGAAGAAGACCTTGAGTACTTCCTTCCTGTAAAGTTTCATGAAATTCTGTGCAGTGGTTAAAGAGGAGATGTCGAAAATGTGTTGGCCAATCTGAGCCCTCGGCGGCCATATTTGTTGAATGATCGGCACGAAAAACACAAACTTGGTAGAGGACCTTGAGTACTTCCTTCATGTAAAGTTTCATGAAATTCTGTGCAGCAGTTGCAGAGGAGATGTCGAAAATGTGTCAGCCAATCAGAGCCCTCAGCGGACATATTTGTTGACCGATCGGCACGAAAAAACAAAAACTTGGTAGAGGACCTTGAGTACTTCCTTCCTGTAAAGTTTCATGAAATTCTGTGCAACGGTTGCAGAGGAGATGTCGAAAATGTGTCAGCCAATCAGAGCCCTTGGCGGCCATATTTGTTGACCGATCGGCAGAAAATACTAAAACTTGGTAGAGGACCTTGAGTACTTCCTTCCTGTAAAGTTTCATGAAATTCTGAGCAGCAGTTGCAGAGGAGATGTCGAAAATGTGTCAGCCAATCAGAGCCCTCGGTGGCCATATTTGTTGACTGATCGGCACAAAAAACACAAACTTGGTAGAGGACCTTGAGTACTTCCTTCCTGTAAAAGTTTCATGAAATTCTTAGCAGCGGTTGCAGAGGAGATGTCGAAAATGTGTCAGCCAATCAGAGCCCTCGGCGGCCATATTTGTTGACTGATCAGCACGAAAAAACAAAAACTTGGTAGAGGACCTTGAGTACTTCCTTCCTGTAAAGTTTCATGAAATTCTGTGCAACGGTTGAAGAGGAGATGTCGAAAATGTGTCAGCCAATCAGAGCCCTCGGAGGCCATATTTGTTGACCGATCGGCACGAAAAAACAAAAACTTGGTAGAGGACCTTGAGTACTTCCTTCCTGTAAAGTTTCATGAAATTCTGAGCAGCGGTTGCAGAGGAGATGTCGAAAATGTGTCAGCCAATCAGAGCCCTCGGCGGCCATATTTGTTGACTGATCGGCACAAAAAACACAAACTTGGTAGAGGACCTTGAGTACTTCCTTCCTGTAAAGTTTCATGAAATTCTGAGCAGCGGTTGCAGAGGAGATGTCGAAAATGTGTCAGCCAATCAGAGCCCTCGGCGGCCATATTTGTTGACTGATCGGCAGAAAATACAAAAACTTGGTAGAGGACCTTGAGTACTTCCTTCCTGTAAAGTTTCATGAAATTCTGAGCAGTGGTTAAAGAGGAGATGTCGAAAATGTGTCAGCCAATCAGAGCCCTCGGCGGCCATATTTGTTGACTGATCGGCACAAAAAACACAAACTTGGTAGAGGACCTTGAGTACTTCCTTCCTGTAAAGTTTCATGAAATTCTGTGCAGCGGTTGCAGAGGAGATGTCGAAAATGTGTCAGCCAATCAGAGCCCTCGGCAGCCATATTTGTTGACCGATCGGCACGAAAAACACAAACTTGGTAGAGGACCTTGAGTACTTCCTTCCTGTAAAGTTTCATGAAATTCTGTGCAGTGGTGAAAGAGGAGATGTCGAAAAATTGTCAGCCAATCAGAGCCCTCGGTGGCCATATTTGTTGAATGATCGGCACGAAAAACACAAACTTAGTAGAGGACCTTGAGTACTTCCTTCATGTAAAGTTTCATGAAATTCAGTGCAGCGGTTGCAGAGGAGATGTCGAAAATGTGTCAGCCAATCAGACCCCTCGGCGGCCATATTTGTTGACCGATCGGCACAAAAAACACAAACTTGGTAGAGGACCTTGAGTACTTCCTTCCTGTAAAGTTTCATGAAATTCTGTGCAGCGGTTGCAGAGGAGATGTCGAAAATGTGTCAGCCAATCAGAGCCCTCGGCGGCCATATTTGTTGACCGATCGGCACAAAAAACACAAACTTGGTAGAGGACCTTGAGTACTTCCTTCCTGTAAAAGTTTCATGAAATTCTGAGCAGCGGTTGCAGAGGAGATGTCGAAAATGTGTCAGCCAATCAGAGCCTTCGGCGGCCATATTTGTTGACTGATCGGCACAAAAAACACAAACTTGGTAGAGGACCTTGAGTACTTCCTTCCTGTAAAGTTTCATGAAATTCTGTGCAGCGGTTGCAGAGGAGATGTCGAAAATGTGTCAGCCAATCAGACCCCTCGGCGGCCATATTTGTTGACCGATCGGCACGAAAAACACAAACTTGGTAGAGGACCTTGAGTACTTCCTTCCTGTAAAGTTTCATGAAATTCTGTGCAGCGGTTGCAGAGGAGATGTCGAAAATGTGTCAGCCAATCAGAGCCCTCGGCGGCCATAATTGTTGACCAATCAGCACAAAAAACACAAACTTGGTAGAGGGCATTGAGTTCTTGCTTCCTATGAAGTTTCGAGAAATTCTGTGCAGCGGTTGCAGAGGAGATGTTGAAAACGTTAAAAGTTTACGACGGACGGACGGACGACGACGACGACGGACTGACGGACGGACGACGGACGGCGCGCTATGACAATAGCTCACTTGAGCTTCGCTCAGGTGAGCTAAAAAGTGTATCGTGATACGTATCATATCATGAGCCTTGTATTGTGATAAGTATCGTATCGTGATCTAGTGTACCGTTATATCCCTATGGTATACATATAAGAATCATCTTAAATTTTCTATTGCTATTTCCAAATACAGTGTAATACCAAAAGTCTTTGTTAATTGACCCAAGGTAGAAAAAAACTTACATGAACAGGTGCCTGATGCACGTTTGAACCTAAATTTCTGTAAATATGTGACTTTGACCTACATTTCATGTTTTAATACTCTATGCACACCAAGTAAGTTATAGATTTTCTTTTTGATAATGTGACCAACAGACAGGCAACCCTGTAAATAGCACTGATTACATGTGTCTATGAATACATTGCACATGTAACTTGTAAGGATGGTAAATTATGAAAACTTTGTCAGTTAGTATAGTTTAATAAGGGGCCGATAAAAATATTCTCCATGTATGTAGCGTCTGTATACAAATTATGGTACACTGAAAAAAAAAACTAAGTGCAGCTGTACTCACCAATGCCCATGATACACAGCATCACAGATATGGAATATTCTGAATCAATAGCGTCTTTTAAGAAAGCAGCACCAAGTGACAGTACAGCCATCCCGAACAATGCAGTGAGAGTAAATCCTGCCACCATCTGTCGGTACAGCTTAGGACCGCCTGGGTAGAATTTGTCCTCATGCTCTTGCGTTTGGGAGGGACGGGGGCGGTAGGGCCGGTGACTTGGTCGTGTAGAAATTGCTGCACTCATGATGACTGTGAATTCCAACAGCTTTATCACGTGCAATCACAGTGAAGTCATCTGTAAAGATTTTTTTATAAATTAATATTCTGATTCATGTGAAATAAAATATGAGAATGTACCAATCGTTTCTCGTAATTCCATGATAAAGTACCATGCAAAATATAAGGCAATGTATATTTACATGTAGAACTAAAGTTTTCACTTTATGAATGAGGTGTTAAGTCTTTTCACTAGTGATACCTGTATATGGTTACATAAATAAGCATTACCGGTACAACATATCTTCTACCTGTAGATCTGACCTTGACCTGTGACCGACCATATGACCTTGCAAATTGATCACTGTAGGTTTCTTCCTTACATCTTTACCAATTACTAGGTTTGATGAAGTTCTGTTAAAAAATTAATTCTCTAGATACCGGTAGTACATTTATGTCACAATTCTGACTTATTCCATCTGTAACCTCGAGTTGCAATATTTATTGTCTCTCGCTTTTGCAAAAGTGCGGGGAAAATAAAACCAGTTCGTCCTTCCATCTGTCACAAAAACTTTAACCTTGTCTACAACCTTTGAATGGTAAGTGATAGGGCTTTCGTATTTCACATGTGTATTAATCTGTATTCCTTGTGACAAGACCTTTCCATGGATACCAACAAACTTGAACTTGTGACCTTGACCTTGGAGTTTGACTTAATTTTCAGAAACTCTGACCTTGACCATAACTTTTGAATTGAAAGTGATAGGGCTTTCATATTTCACAAGTACATGTACATTGTATATTCATTGTGACATGACCTTTCTATGGATTCCAATATTTTCGACCTCGTGACCTTGACCTGGAGTTTGACCTACTTTTCAAAAACTTTAGCAATGATCATAGCTTTTGAATGGTTAGTCATTGGGCATATTTCACATGTGCATTCTAAGTGAGAAGACTTTTCCGTTGGTGACAAGACCTTTCCGTTGGTAACAACATTCTGACCTTGTGACCTCGTCCTTGGAGGTTGACCAACATTTAAAAACTTCAACCTCAACCATTACTTTTGGATAGTAAACGATAGGACTTTACTGTGTGCATTCCTTTTCACAAGACCTTTCCCTTGGTAATTAAAGTTTGACCTTTTCTTGGAGTGAAATCTTTTGAAATTTAAAATTTTGATAATACCAGAGATATATTATGAAAACTTAAGAATAGGAGGGATGTCTGTAAATATTTTTTAAAGACTAACAACCAAAAGTGGGGGAACACAGTTCCTTTGATTTGATTATTTTATTTCTATATACATGAAGTAACCTAACAGTGTTCTAGTTTGATGATGTTCCACTGAGTGTATTTAAGTATTTTCAAATTGGCTAATTCCTCTCTGTCACCTCTGACCTTGAAAATCTATAGTGTCCTTCATTCCAATAATCACTTTTAAAATATAAAAAGTTCCTGTAAAAAATGCACCTCTAGAGTGTATAAGATTTTGACCAATCCCAATCTGTGAACTTGACCTTTTAAATAAATCAGGTACTTCCTTACATCATTTCTAACACGTACATGTATACTGTACGTGTAATTTAAGTTCAATGGAGTTCTATTGGGTGTATAAAAGGATTTGACTAATTTATATCTGCGACCTTGACCTTGAAAATAAATAGCCGTCTTCCTTATGTCATTAGCAATAAGCGTATGAGATCTGACCAAGATTGGATTAAAAATTCATACCAAATCTACACGTAATACAAAAGCATGAAGCACACAGTGACACACTCACTTACATGCATTTGGTTAGGGGCACCTAATGTGAACATGGTGAAAGTTTAGATGTTAGAAATAAGATCTACCCTACATGTATATCTGCTTGACAAGGCTGCACCTTTTGCACAAAGATAGAGGGATCCTATTGCCCCGGATAGGATGTACCTCGTGTACTTTGTTTGGAAGCACCTAACCGGTAGGTGCAGCACACTGTGGCTAGGGACCTCCACCCTCTTTCATTGCAGCACCTGTTGAGCCACATGAAGAAGGGGGAGTCAGTCTGTGTTTCGCCATAACTACCTTTTTTGGCAATCATCAAACAGAAATTTTCACAAATATTGTAAGATAAGATAAACCGTCGTAGTCTAAAGATAAAACGCAAGAAAATAAAAAAGAAAAAGGGGGGGGGGGATTTTAATCATATTTATTTTTTTCTCCACTCGCACAAAAAGGCTTTGCCTTGATTCATATCATATCTTTTTTATTCAATCATTTGTCTACGATTTCCAAATGGAATTGTTGAAAAAAAGCTAAACTAAAAATAAAGTTTGCTTGGCCTTATTCTCCCACTTGATACCAAATGATCGAAAACAGGACCAAAATGGCGGAATGTCAGTAAAGTGGGTCAACAGTTATTGCGCTAGCTGTTAGTCCTCTTTTCAGGGGCAAGTTTGGTATCGTGCATTCGATGAAATCATACTCTATAATGACTAAAACCGATTGCTTTTCTTGATAACTTCTTGAATGCAAATAAATACGTTTGGTAATAAATAGTAATTTAGGTTATCGAAAACTGGTTGCACGAGGATATACACGTAGCCATTTCTAGAGTAATCCCAGACCTGAATGAGTAGCCACTACGAAGTGCATGTGTCTTGTTATTTCTTTTTCCCTTATGTAACACAGCAAAATGATATGACAATAAGCCTTTTCCACATAACTGCGGTCCAGTTGTTTTGGACGACAAAATAAGAAGAGTTCCCGCAATATGATGTCAAGGACAATCACTTTTTTTAACTGAGACGTCATGAAAGTCGGTACTTGCCGTCCACAAAATGCTAGTCACGCAGTTATGTGAACAGGGCTTATAAGAGAGCAAAGTTCAGAGAAACAATCAGAACAGTAGCTGGAGTAATGCCAGATCATATGACAGACGATTGGTCAGAAAAAATCTTGGCTTCGTAGCATGCATTCAGTTTACAGTCGTGTGCAAATCAATTAAGCATCTTAATTATTAATCTTACTTAGTTCATTATGCTAGGCATATTATCTGAAAAGCTGAAATTCATCTCATTTATTATGTTACCAAATACACAAATATACATCCTCTTTGCTAAATGTAAACATCTGAGGAGTTCCGAAAAGGTCTGATTACAGAAAATATTTCTATTCGATCTGAAACGAAATCAAAACATTTTTGTTCCACATATGGGGAAACAAATATAAGAACCACTGAGTAAAAACATTTTTCCCGATATCAGACCTGTCAGGCTTATTTTTACTGTATATAGATGTTCATTTGAAGAGATGAAAAGATTTGACGTTTCAAAGGGACATCATGATAAATGAATGAAAACTACAGATCTTTGTCCCGAACCATATAGATACATGCATATCTGGACGATATACGTCTATGTCCAAACGGAACGAAAATACCTCCCCCGCAGCAATATTCTTTGAAAAGTTATCTTGGGTCAAGGTCAAACGCCTATTGTGACATTGACATTAGACCTTGGTTCAAGGTCATGACACTCACTAGTCCGACTTGCAGACCTACGACGGTGTTATCTGTTTTTTCGTCTTCGAAGAAGACGAAAAAACAGATAACACCGTCGTAGGTCTGCAAGTCGGACTAGACACTCACTGACCCTTAATTCCTACAGAACATTTTTGTGTGAAATATTATTGAAATACGTACATCAATAGGCGAGGAGGGACAGGTTGGCCTGTTTCGGTCTAGTCCTAATCGTCCTACTCTCCGGGTTTTTAATAGCAATTCTCTGTAACCATTTATACAATTTCGGCACGCATGGTCTCCGATTTTCATGAAATTTCACACATAAGTAGGGACCAATGAAAAAAGGAAAATTTGACAAAAAAAAAATAATTCTAGGTCATCTGGTTACCATGGCAACGGCCTTTAAAGTTGAAAAATTGGCAAAACTGAGCTAATTTGAAGCTCTATAATTTAGTCTATATGTGACATCAATGGAAGATTTTTTATGTATCCTAAAGATTAGGACATACAATTTTAAATTGTAAAAAAGGCTGGTTACCATGACAACATAATTAGCTAGTTTTGATATATTGATTTCAAAATGCTGTTTGTATTTTCCAATTTTTCTTCTCTCTTGATGGGTATATGATAAGGAAATAGTATTTATTTTATAAAATGAGCAAATTCAAGATAAACCCACTTGTTGCTATGTACATTAGTTACCTTGACAACGGTAACTATGGTCTTTAATAATACTTATTTTTCAACTTCAGAGTCATTTAAAAAAAAATTGCATCATGATGAACAGATAAAAATTGTTGGGAAATATCCGACACAAAGAGCTCTTTCAAAAACCGTGAAAAAGCTATGGGGAACATTTGTTACCATGGCAACCATTTTTTACTATTTTCATAAAACAGTTATTATTAATCCCAGGAAGTTCAAATTTAATAACAATAAAGATCAAGTAAGCCTCTATCAAAATATAATAAAAAAGTTTCAAATAATTAATGGTTGCTATAGTAATTTGGCCATACATTATAAAAATAAGCATTTTTTGTTGTATTTCGATGCCTTTTCCTCAAAAAACGAAACAGGCTTACACAACCTTTTTTACATATACGATAAAGCAAAGTCTAAACTTTATTTTAGATTTAAAAAAATTCAGATTACTTAACTTTTCATGCCCGTATCCAAGGACTCAAAGTGGCCCTCTGTGCAATTTTACACAATCGTTCCCATAGCAACGGGCTTTTTCCTGAATATTTTTTAAAAATTTTCTTTCGTGTAATGAAAGATCTTTTTTTTTTAATTATTTTTATTCTTTTTATTGGTTTTCACAGAAAAAAAATCAAATAAACATACATACACAACAAAAACAAATACAAAAAGAAAAAAAAATCACAACCCCCTCCCGCCGCAAACAAACCAATTCTATCTTCTACTCAAAACATGTACACGCTCTCATATTCAAAACGTAAGTAAAGAAAAAAAAAACATATGAAAGAAAAAGTGATAAAGGACAAGAACAAATACCATCTACTCTCTCACAACACATTCAACACATACAAAAACAGAACAGTATTAGCTTTGGCTAGGATTTCATTCAAACAAAAACATATATAACATTGTAATGTTCTAGTTATTTGCTTGATTCATATTTGTGTATTCAAAAGTAAAGGTTAAAATATAGATTTATTAATATTGAGAAGAATTGCAAAAATATTCTAAATTCTTTAAGACTTTATATATTAAAAAAAGAAGAAGAAGCAAAATCAGGTTAAATATCTCCATTTCTTCTCATACTTTTCCAATGTACCTCTTAATGTTGAATTATGCAGTTCAATTTTTTGTGTTAATTTAATTTTTTGTAGAACAACCCTGAAACATGGAGCTACTTCCCTTAATTTACTAGAGTAAATATGTTGTTTACATATCATAATTATATGATTTTCCAGAGCAGTGCCGTTTGGGTTACCTAAAAGTATACTTGCAGGATCTACAGAAACATTTCCAGTATAATTTGCGTCAAACCATAATTTTAGACTATTCCATACTGGCATCACTATTTTGCATGCAGTAAATAAATGTAGTAATGTTTCAGGATTTTCTTTGCAAAATGTGCATTCAGATGAATTAATTTCACCTATTTTCTGTAGAAATGTATTTGTTGTGAGAAAGCGACAAAGAATTCTGTATTGAAAATATATCAATTTAGTATCTAAAGTACATTTATGAGGTAAAGCAAAATATTCTTTAAAGTTCTGGATATCTATATTACTTAGATCATGTGACCATTTTTCTGTTCTTGATCTTGGATATACAAATTCTATATCCTTTAGCTTTTCATACACAAATTTAAGATCTTTATTTTTGATAATCTTATCAATGACTGTGTAATGAAAGATCTACTTGAATACATTAATTAATTTTCATCACTTTGAATTAGAATTCAATGATCTAGTAAAAAAAAAAAGGACTCTAAATATTGTCCAAAATTGCTTTCATTTTTGCGATTTGAGGTCATGTTGCCATAGCAACGAACAGAAACTTTGTCCCAATGTAAATGCTTATGTTTTATTTGCATAAAAAACTCAAAAATGTAAGTAATTTATTGCTGAATTTTGAAAAAATGCCAAAAATACTATTTTGATAGGGTACCTGTGTTGTTGCTATGGAAACATATAGATAAGACCATAAACCCAACACTATTATTACTTAACTTGAAAGAGCAATGATAGGGTACTGATAATTCATTAGTGTTTGTTTTAGATTATGCTGCATAAATTATGTATGTGACTTCAAAAACGCCCAAAAATGCATTTTTTCAATATTCAAAGTCCGTTTCCATGGCAACCGGATGTGATATTAAGAAAATTTTTGATGAATTTTTACTTTTGGGTCAGACCCAACCTTATGTACAAATTTTATCAAAATCTGAGACATGCCGTGCCATGTGTCCTTCATAAAAGTGCAAATGCTTACAGAGAATAGCTATTAAGACGTATCGGAGTCGCGATTTATGAAGATGAGTATTGATATTCCCTCACTGTCAATGAACATGATATAAAAGGAGGCAAATAAAGACGAAGAATCACTTTCATGTAAATACATTTAAGGAGTTCATACTTAAACTGACTTTTCCTAAGTACAAAGCAGTTGAAAGCACCTGGATGTCCTTATGTAAATTATGTAAACTACTTGGTCATAGTGATGAATATCAAAATCACCTCTCATGGACCGAAATAAAAATCGGTGACCGAAAAAAAAAAGAAAAAAAAAGGAATACAACTACATGCATATATGAATGCAAGTTGAGAGTTGAAGCTACCTAAAAAAAAGAAAAATGACAGCGTAACGCCGTATTTCTTGTTATTAAGAGATGGCCATTTTCTATTTTGCTGTTTGAAAAATATTAGTTTGTCAATGCTGTTTCCAGATATTTGATGGAAAACCATATCAGAGAATCAATTCATTTCTGGGATATAGCTTTTACACAAAAAAGAACAGGTCAATTTCCAATGTATATATCTGGAAATCACAAAATTACGAGGGCTGATTGATATGTTGTGAGCCTAGTATTAAAGGAGATACGCAGGGATGTTCTTTAAAGTTGTAGACCCTGTAATCGTCAAAAATTGGATAAAATTTAACTTGTAGAATACAAACTGTATTTTTCTAGCATTGCCAAAGTTATTAACTTTCCGCTAATTACAAAATTTTAGCACCAAAGCCCCCCAAGATATCAAAATATAAAGATAATTTATTGTGATTACAAATTTGAAATAATAACGACATATATTATTTTAATATAGGGTAATAAGAGTAGATTTTCACAGAGTATTTAGTAGGAAGTTAACAAACTTTCAAACCTTTCCAGATTGATGACTAGAAAGCTTCGTGAGATAAAGCTCACCTTTTACGACATGACATTATTTATAAATATTATGTTTGTAAACATTATAAATTCGATGGCTAACACACATGAATAAAAGATGCTATGTTTATATACCTGGGACAATTGAATGTTTTGTATGTTTCTTTGCCCAATAAAACCAAAATGATAAAATTAGATAATATACTCCATTTTCTAAGAGATGCAGGGTATACATCTTTAAGTCCTGCTATTCTGTGACTATATATAAGGTCATGTACCCAAGGACTGACCCGATGTCGTCAATTTAAGTCGACGAGGTAACACTCTAAAGTAAACAAGACAAGTTGCTTTTTTGCAAAATGGACAAAATCGGTGAAAGCGCAGTGATCCAATATATGCATAAAAAAGGTTTAACACCTAAGGATATCCATAATGATATATGCTACAGTGAAGGGGTGTGTGGCGGAATTTAAGTGCGGCAGACAGGGCCTTGAGGATGACCCCGAAGGTCTGCCACTGTTGCACCAATAAAGTTTATGATATTGTTATGACCGATAGACGAGTTACAGAAAGATATATAGACAGTACCGTTGGCATTTCACAGGAAAGAGTACATTCCATTCTGACTGAAGATCTTGAAACGAGAAAGCTTTCGGCCAATTGGGTACCAAGACTTCTGACAGTTGATCAGAAGCACACCAGGCGCACTTTATCGCATGCTAATATTAACCTTTTTGAGGGAGATCCTGACAATTTTCTTCGAAGATTTGTCACTGTGAATGAAACATGGGTCCATCATTTTACCCTAGAGGCCAAACAACGTTCGAAACAGTGGAAGCACCCTGACTCATCCCGGCCAATCAAAGACTTCCTTCAGCTGGAAAGGTTATGGTCTCGGTTTTCTGAGATGCAGAGATATTCTGCTGATAGAATATCTCCAAAAATGCCAAACAATCAATGACAAATACTATGCTTCACTTCTGACACAGTTACGGGAAAATATTAGACTTAACCATGGCTATCATTCATGATTGTGGCTTTTTTCAACTGATCTTGCTCCATCAGAATTTCATCTATTCCCAAAACTGAAAGCGGCTATTTCTGGCACCCACTTTTAGTCCGATGAGTTCTGCTTTAACAGAGATTAATATAACCTATAGATGTGATCAGGGACGAGGAAATCCAACCCGAGTGTCCAGGATTTGCTTGTACCATGACGAGGCTTGCCGAGTCGCGGACAAAAGCAAATCCTGGACACGAGGGTTTATTTTTTTGATTATTTTTCTGCCATTGTCTAAAAAGTTCTCAAAATTAAGATTTTATGTATTCTTTTTCATTTTTTGTTCGGTTAACGCAGCAATCAGGTATGATGTCACAATTGACGTTACAGTCAAAAGGTACGTGAAAATGTTATCTCAGCCCATAGGGGTAAGACAAGGATATCTTTTCCCAGCGTTTCCATGGATATCCCAATCCACAGTGGGAGAAAAAGAGGTCCTGGGAACCAGACTATCCGATGATGACGTCATACTTGTAGTGGATGGCTTTCTGAACAGTCGAGATAAGGAGTTCTTTAAAGGTGGTAGTGGGGTCATTAAACACTGGCGGCAAAAGTGAATAGATACTGAAGGGATTATGTAGAAAAATAATGAAAAATGTCTGATAAAATTCAAATCCTTCAATACAAGGCTCACAATATATCAATCAGCCCTCGTATATAGATTTTTGTTCAAGTCAAACATTATGCCCCGTGACTGGAAAAATTACATGCCTTGTGTCTAGACACATATAGAATCAGAGACACAATACCCGAACCAAGAAGTGATGTTCTAATAGATCTATGTTGATGCTCATGTCCGTCCGCATGTCCATGTGTCCGTACTGTTTCCAGACAATTTTATAGGAAACCCATCATCAGTTCCAGAGAATCAATTAATTTCTTGGATATAAGTACAGGTCAAGTTCCAATAACATGTCAGTCAATATATGTCCTTTGAAACCTGGAGAAGTTCAGTATTTTTTGTGGTTTCCAGACATTTAAATTTGATACATACCACGTTTATACCCCCCCCCCTCGGCAAGCAAAGTTTGGGCGCGTATATAGGAATCACCCTGTCTGTCTTTCCATCACACATTGTCCAGAGCATTACTCCTCCCCCTTTCGATGGATTTCAATAATATTTCACAGTAATGTTCCCTGGGGCCTAAGGGTGTGTAATGACCTTGAACCAAAGTCATAGGTCAAAGGTCAAGGTCACAATAGACACCATTAGTAAAACCTTATCTGGACTCCATTTTATATATGGAAGATGTCGAAAAATTTCTACCGCCGAAGGAAGAGCTTGACTGGGTAACTATCTAGGAAAGGGTATATCTGGTACTCAGTTCACAACTCCAATATTAGGCCATTCCAAATTAATTAAATGTTCTTAGGATTTTCTTGTGAAAAAAAGGGTGCGAGCGAGCGAAATATCATTATTTTACTTTTTGAAGTATTGCAGTTTTAAGGTGCGAGCGAATGAAAAAAAATGATACAGGTTACCCCAGTAATACATTTCTTATATTTTCCGTACTCAAAAAGGAATCCCCATAGGAATCTGGTGACAAGGAAGCCTGGCACGCGGCAGTACGGACAAGACTTTCGAACATCCACCCCTTCTTGAATTTCAATGATATGTATATGGGACAACAAATGCTCCCAACATAATTTTTCAAATACAAGAAGTATCATTTTCTTCGAAATTTGCACAATCTGATGCTTCTATAAGCTTTAAGATTTACTGAAATCAGAACCGACACTAAAAAATTCTTGAACCAGAAATTTAGTGGTGCGGGCGAGCATTTTATTTCATTATCATTGTTCTTTGAATTTTGGAAAATATGGTGCGGGAAATCCAAAGAACATTTAATCAATTTTGTATGGCCTTAATAGAGTCTTTGCAATGTTTGCAATGTTCTTGCATACCATCCTAGGTTCCCCAGACAAAGCGCAAATAGCATGGGGAACCGAGGATGGTTGCATACATGTAACCTTTTCCTCTTTCTCTTAACCCATTTGTTCCATTTTTCCCCCATCCATCACCAAATAACTTGGATATTCTGTTCTTCATTTCCTTGCTCGATATCTCTGCCTTTTGTTTTTAATTAGTTTTTATGCCCCGGGAATCACAGATTCGGGGGCATATAGTTTTTGGCCTGTCCGTCTGTTTGTCTGTCTGTCTGTTTGTCCGAACTAAAAACTTTAACATTGGGCATAACCTTTGAATGGTAAGTGATAGGGCTTTCATATTTCACATGTGTATTCCTTGTGACAAGACCTTTCCATTGATACCAACATTTTTGACCTCGTGACCTTGACCTTTGACCTACTTTTCAAAGACTTTAACATTGGGCATAACTTTTGAATGGTAAGTGATAGGGCTTTCATATTTCACATGTGCATTCCTTGTGACAAGACCTTTCCATTGATACCAACATTTTTGACCTCATGACCTTGACTTTGACCTTTGACCTACTTTTCAAAAACTTTAACATTGGGCATAACTTTTGAATGGTAAGTGATAGGGCTTTCATATTTCACATGTGTATTCCTTGTGACAAGACCTTTCCATTGATACCAAAAGTTTTGTCCTCGTGACCTTGACCTTTGACCCACTTTTCAAAAACTTTAACATTGGGCATAACTTTTGAATAGTAAGTGATAGGGCTTTCATATTTCACATGTGCATTCCTTGCGAGAAGACCATTTCATTGATAGCAAAAAGTTTTGACTTCGTCACCTTGACTTTGACCTTTCACGTATACTCAACAGGAAATGGCGTTTATACTAACAAAGATGCCACCGGGGGCATTCGTGTTTCACAAACACAGGCTTTTTTAGCTCACCTGAGCCATAGGCTCAAGTGAGCTATTGTCATAGTGTTGCGTCCGTCGTCCGTCGTCGTCGTCGTCGTCGTCCGTCGTCCGTCGTCCGTCGTCCGTCGTCGTCGTAAACTTTTCACATTTTAAACTTCTTCTCCAGAACGGCTGAAGGGATTTTGATGAAACTTGGTAGGTATGAAGTACTCATGGTCCCCTACAAGTGTTGTTGTTTTTCGTCCGGATCTGTCAACAGGTGGCGCCACCACAGCCAAAAGTAGGTCACGGGGGGTACCCTCCTTTGACAAACTTCTTCTTCAGAACCGAAGCATGTATCGACAAACCGAAAGCATCAGGATGATCTAGAGAGATGTCTTAAGAAGTGTTGTTATTTTTGGTTCCACTTCGAAGTCAAATTTTTGACGCGTTTTTGACGTCTTTTCGGACTTTGTCAGAAATGCACATTTTTGCACTATTTCTTTAAATAACTCAATAAGTGTATGATTTTACACACTCATTTACTACATATTTATCATATTTAACTTACTTAATGCTTTGATATGTATTTTATGCTTAAAATTTATTTTTTTGATTTTTTATGAATTTTTTTCTTATGTCAAAAGGAAGGGGGGGGGGTTTGATTTTCATACATTTTCTGCTTCTTTTCTATAACCACTCTTCAGATTGTCATGACAATTTGTAGGTATGAGGTACTCATGCATGGTACCCTACAAGTGAAAGAATTTTGTCAAGATATCCACTTTTGGATTTTTAAGGAATATTTTTTAAGATTGTACATAGGTATAATGTATGTTTTCCATGCCAGATGGACCCATGGGGAGTAGCTTCAAACCCCGGCGGGACCCCAACAATTTTTTTTTCCCTTTTTCAGTTTTTTTTCTCTTTTTATTTTTATATTTATCGCTAGAAATGAAACTGTGAAAGAATTTTGTCAAAATATCAACTTTTAGATTTTTAATGATTTTTTAAATAAGACAAGCTATAGCTAGTTTGGCTTTGTGTACTTATTTTCATACTTCGAATTAACTTGGCCACATACGCTATCAAATATACTCTGAATTTATTTTTAAGATGTTGACTTTTTGTGTCGCCTGCGAAGCACAGCGACACTTAGGGATCACTTTGTCCGTTGTTCGTCTGTCCGTCCATCCGTCCCTCCGTCTGTCCGTCTGTCTGTCACACTTGGGTGTCACACCCCATAACATTTGATTGGTAAGTGATAGGGCTTTGATATTTCACATGTGTATTCCTTGTGACAAGACCTTTATACACATATCATAATTTTTGACCTTGTGACCTTGACCTAGATATTTGACCTACTTTTCTAAAAATCTAATATTGGCTATATCTCTTGATTGATTAGTGATAGGGCTTTGATATTTCACATGTGTATTCCTTGTGATTAGACCTTTCTACACATATAATGTTTGACCTTGTGACCTTGATCTGAATATTTGACCTACTTTTCTAAAAATCTAATATTGGCTATATCTCTTGATTGGCAAGTGATAGGGCTTTGATATTTCACATGTGTAATCTTTGTGACAAGACCTTTCTATGCAAACCATATTTTTTGACCTCGTGACCTTGACCTAGATATTTGACCTACTTTTCAAAAAATCTAAGATTGGCTATATCTTTTGATTGGTAAGTGATAGGGCTTTGATATTTCACATGTGTATTTCTTGTGACAAGCCCTTTTTTCACATACTATATTTTTTAACCTTATGACCTTGACCTAGATATTTGACCTACTTTTTAAAAAAAACCAGGATTGGCTATATCTATTGATTGGCAAGTGATAGGGCTTTGATATTTCTCTTGTGTATTCCTTTTGACAATACCTTTCTACACATACCATAATTTTGACCTCATGACCTTGACCTAGATATTTGACCTACTTTTCAAAAAAATTAAGATTTGCTATATCTTTTGATTGGTAAGTGATAGAGCTTTGATATTTCATATGTGTATTCCTTCTTGTGACAAGGCCTTTCTACACATATCATAACTTTTGACCTCATGACCAAGACCTAGATATTTGACCTACTTTTCAAAAAATCTTAGATTGGCTATTTCTTTTGATTGCTGAGTGATAGGCTTTGATATTTCATATGTGCATTCCATGTGACAAGACCTGTATCTGTATCTGACAAAGTACTGATGCTACAGTAACCAAACTTGCACAAGTGATTCATCTTTGGATGCTGAGGTGAACCCATGCATCAGATGCAGCATCTGACCTACATTTTCCGCTTGAGTGATTTGGATAAGATGTTTGGGGTAGCTCAGTATCTGACAGAGTACTAATGCTACAGTAACCAAACTTGCACAAGTGATTCATCTTTGGATGCCGAGATGGACCCATGCATCGGATGCAGCATCTGACCTACTTTTTCCACTTGAGTGATTTCGCCTTTAAAAGCCAATATTGAGCAGAGTATAAGTGCTACATGTACCAAACTTGCATATTGGATGTATCTTTGATCAAACTTTCATAAAATGACCTTGACCTACTTTTTCCGCTTGAGTGATTTTGCCTTTTAAAGCTAATATTGAGGAAAGTATAACTGCTACATGTACCAAACTTGCATATTGGATGTATCTTTGATCAAACTTTCATAAAATGGCCTTGACCTACTTTTTCTGCTTGAGTGGTTTTGCCTTTAAAAGCCAATATACATGTACTAAGAAATATGTTTGAATTGAATTTTGCTGTCACGAGGTGAGCTTCGTAATCTGTGATTACCTATGTTTTACCTCGTGCACTTGCCCTATATATTTGACCTACTTTTCAACAAATCTATGATTTGCTATATCTTTTGAGTGGTAAGTGATAGGGCTTTGATATTTCACATTTGTATTCCTTATGAAAAGACCTTTCTAAACATTCCATAATTTTTAACCTAGTGACCTTGCCCTTGATATTTGACCTAATTTCAATAAAAAAAAAAAAAAATCCGCTACGCAGGCGACACAAGCATTCCTTGGATTGCTTTTTTTTCATACATGCATATTTCAGAACAATTTCCCTATTTAATGATTATTTTCTCTGTCTTATTTCTGTATCTATGGTAAACATAGTCGCCATATATCTTGTGTTACAGATTTGATTGGTTCAATACCTCCTTGCCCCATTAGTAGGGTTAACTACAGGAAATAAAAAGGTGCACACTAAAAATTTTGACTGACTTGAAATGCCCGGAAGTCTGTAAAATTGGTCTTTTTTGATTGCGAATCTTTGGCACGCATAAAAATGTAAAGAAAAAAAAAAGGGGGGGGGGGGTCATGCATGTCCTTTTTTCGCAAATTTCACTTTTTTTTACAGGAACTCTGCGTCCTCATCGAAAATGTTCCGAATTTTGCATATTTTCAAACCTATCTGTAGATTGCATAAAAGACAAGATCAAGTTCGAAGTTAAATTTATCACGACTATTGATTCAATATGCTAAAAATACATTTCCAAGCGCCGCATTTCAGCATATTTACTGAAAATAATTTGTCCAAGTGGCTTCATTGGGTCATGAGGTTTGATACACCGTACACTGCTGTTTGGAAAATAAATTGGCTCAATTTCTGCACAACTCACTTGAATTAATATTGTCCGCTAACAACTTGTCTGTGTTAATTGGATTAACACGATTTTGACTGTACGTTACGTGTATTAAGATGAAATCAATACTATTCAAAAGCTCTCATTCATAGATTTCTGTATAATTTAATATGAATAAAGGCAAAACCGAAAAGTCTTTGTTTTTTATGCTTCCGGAATCAAAGATACGGGGGCATATAGTTTTTGGCCTGTCCGTCTGTCTGTTTGTCCGAAAAACTTTACATTGGGCATAACTTTTGAATGGAAGGTGATAGAGCTTTCATATTTCACGTGTATTCCTTGTGACAATACCTTTCCATTGATACCAAAATTTTTGACCTCGTGACCTTGACCTTGACCTTTGACCTACTTTTCAAAAACTTTAACATTGGACATAAATTTTGAATGGTTAGTGATAGGGCTTTCATATTGTACATGTGTATTCTTTGTGACAAGATCTTTCCATTGATACCAACATTACTCTGACCCTGACCTCTCACATACTTAACAGAAAATGGTGTTTATACCAACAAAGATGCCACCGCGGGGCATTCGTGTTTCACAAACACAGGCTTTATTATTTTCTGGCATACTAGCTATTAATAATGAAAGGTTTGGTGTTCAATTCTAAATAAACTTAATTTATGAAATCATTTCATTGTTTTATTCTGTTTCTGTTGCACATTAATGTGGAATTTTACAAAATGATTTTATTTTTGATGCTGCATAATCGAACTATACTAGCTGGGCATATGACTTTGGATCGCATAATCCATCTTTTCAAATCAGTAAAAAAGTTGTTGTTTTGAAATGTGACTATTTCCTCTTGTTTGTACTTTTAAAGGTTGTCTGAAAAAAAACTTGTCTGCATCCGGCAAAAATCTTGTTAGAAAGGTTGTGGGCTAAAATCCTGGTACTGGCACTATCAGTATTCAATGTCAGTATGTCAATTAGAGCGTGCATGGGTATCAGGTGAGCGTTGTGCCCCCTGGGGCTCTTGTTACCTATGAAATTCTATGTCATCTTGTGCTCGCAACTCCTCTAACACTATAAATGACAGAGACTTTATTATTTTTGCAATATGATGGGTCTGTAGTCTAGCTATCATTAATTGGGGGGGGTTGTTTTTCAAAATTTTTATTTGAAAAAAAAACCTCTTAAACATGAAATCAAATTCTGATGAACAGATTGTATCGTGATTTTGCTGTTTACATATTACAAATTGGAGATAAATTTGAATAAGCCTAAAGGCTTTCTCTCCAATTCTAGATAATTATATTTATTGCAATACTCATGCAATTATTTGGAAATAAAACAAGTTTAATTACATATTGAAAAAGCTGTACAAATACGTTTAAAAAAAATACTTCTAATAGTCAAATTATTTGCGTACGTTTTTTTTTTTTTTGTTCATATTTAGAACTTTGTCATATTTTGCCCTGTCCTATATGTACTTGGGGTTTGACTCTGAAAGGACAACATTTTTTTAATTGGATTTTTTATCAGATTGAATCAGAATGGGCCTTGACGTGCCAATATATATTTTTTATGGCGGAAACGGAGGTGACTAGGCTGAGTTGGAAGTCCCGCTGAGGGTAGGGGGCCCTATGGGGATCTCCAACTCAAGACCCACGCATGCTTTTACATAGAACTTATGTAATTGTGTGAGAGAGGTGTATATTTCTGCCATATAGTATATCACAAGTATACACACTTCAAACAGGAACAAACTATATTAGTGATAAGAAGTTGGACAAGACTTCCTTGTACTTTAATTAGATAGACACCACTTTCCTCGTTTCATTCATTAAACGTAGGTCAAGAGTTTTACACGACCATATCACACCCTTGAAGTATGCCATGTGATGAATCAACCAAGATGCGTAATTTTTGTAGTAAATATATACATCAAACATCCTTTACTTTTTTACTTCCTTGTTTAAAAAATAATTAAAATGCGCATCTAAAACTGCATGTACTACCGGTCTTACTCATTTTAAACATGCATATGAGATGCGTTTCACATGGTACACAAGTATTCAAGTAAGCAGGAAACCAACTCGACTTGTGTTTAGTCCAAAGCAAATGCAAATACAGAGTGACATAGGACCATTTTTATTCAATCTTTTCATTGTTAATAAACCCGTCTGTAGCAGACGGTATGTCACTGTCGTAATGATCGGCAGTGTGTATTTCACTTCATGAGTTCTTTGTTGATGTTAGGGTAGATCAGGCTCTTTGGCAAAGACATCGATTCAGCAAAGCGAAAAATGAAAATATCAACCCAATAAAGAATTTTTTAAACTACCACCATTCACACGTTCTGTCTTTTGACAACAGACCCCCCCCAAGGACAAAGATTCAAACTTCCCGGACAAGTTCCCTCCTGGTTTTTCGGTAACCGATCGCTGGTAGAAGTTCGGACAAAAATTTTGGATCCTCGTCGGAATGTCACAGATCGCTGCATAGTTTAAAAATAGATCGTGGATTGTTTTCATGGTCGCATAACACGTGATACGCAATCGATATGTTCCATGGGAACCCCCTTTGATTATACTGTTTAAATCTATTTTGTATCTATTTTAGGCCTTGCACATGACCATCATCATCAATTATATTATGGTACACGTAATCTATTCTGCTCAAGAACAGACGTATATTTAGAGAACACTTTAAAAGAAATATTAACATATGGTGAAAAAATTCTGCTTCAGTGTTCTATGAATACGACTCTATTCTTGATCAGAATAAATTACCATCATATAAATGACAATGAGATGGTCATATGATAGACCTAAAATGAAATTATATACAGTAGATTTAGAGAGTATTTATCTGGTTGAATCGATGGGGATTCCCTTGAAACATATCATATGCTATCACGTGATATGCGACCGTGAATTTACGGTATTGAAAGGAACCGGGACATTATCACTCATAAAACGAAGAATTCAATGTAATTTGTATTACTTTTTACATATAACGACAAATTGACCCTTCGTGTATTAGATAAGTATTAATTAAAGTTCCGCTTGTTTTCAAAGATTATGATGTTACTATGTGTGGTGTCTGTTTTGTGAAAGGGTTATTCGGCAACAGAGGCGTAGCTTCTGCAAAATTAAATTGATGCTCTTCGTGATACCAGGCTTATGATAGCCACATTTAGGGCAGAAGCTGAGGTCATTTCCAGTGAAGACTGCTGAATGCATTTGAAGACTTTTTTTCCAGTGAAGACTGCTGAATGCATTTGAAGACTTTACCTCCGGTAGCTCGACAAAAAATGCGCTTTCGCAAAAGTGTGTGGGGGGGGGGGGGGTGATGCGTCTATTTCCATATGTACGAAGGAGCACAATAGTTGGTTTATTCCCGATTCGTCGACTTCAATTAAGTGATCATAGGTGTTAAAGGGGCCATCAAAAGGGCACATATAGATTAAGCAGAAACTAATTAGTACTCTTTTCATTGACCTTTCATATAAGACGTGCTCTTTTTTCCTTTTCTTTTTTCCCCCTTTTTTTATATTTCATTTTATTTATTTAATTTTTTCTTGCTAATACCATACATGTATATAATGAATAAAATAACATATTTTCTACTATCAACAAACTGATCATAAAAATTTGTATATAAATGATTGAATTTTTTTATGACTGATTGAAAAAAAATATATATAAATGATTGAAAATATTGAAACTGGAAAAAGTAAATAAAATAAATGAAAAACTTAGGTAAAGCGAGATTTGAAGCAATACGGCGACTCAAAACAGAAAAATACAATCGATCAAATTCTTTTTCAACCTAAAGACTAGATAATACGGAATAACGTAAATATATTTTTAAAAATTAACTGGGACGATGTCAGCAAGCAAGTGGTTGAGCGACTACCAACATTCAACACTTCCAAGTCTTCCCTGTAACGTACCCGACGGTAAACAATACCCAAAACCAAGACGCAATTCTCCATCACTCTAGACGGTAAGTGGACAGAGACAGCAACTACTGATAGACGAGAGCCACCAATCACAGCGGACCATCGTATTTGCCACCAACAACAACCTCCGTAACCTAGCTGCAGCCGACACAATATCATCCTGCGACGGGGTGCTTTTTCACTATATGCAGTGTATGTGAGACGAGCCCAGACAACCGGACTTCAACTACCCTACTGGTGTCGGAACAGTTTCCGGACGATTTTTTTCGGGGACAACTCCTCCGTTCATCAATGGAAAACATTCAAATTTCTCTCAAATAATGCTATACCCTTCCCACAGATACTCATGTTGAAAGAAAATATCTAATCTCTCAAGAAATATAAGGTTTCTAGACCGATTTTATTACCCTATATTTTGATCATTTTTCTCAAATCACTTGAACAGTTTCCGGACACCTGATTTTAAATATGTCAATCTCGATCAATTTCAGCCCAAACTGGATGATTTTTGGATATTGTTTTCTTCAATCTTTTCTTCAAATGACTATGTAAAAATAATTTTGAAAATAGAATCGAAACTTCTCAAATCGCGTAGATGCGCGATATTAAACGGGACAGAAAGGGGTGAAAAGGTGGTGTGATAAAAGCAATTTAGATGCAAAATTTTGTTTAAATGAATCGTGATTTGAATTCTGCATTTAAAATCTACAAAATTGTCACAAAATTTTGAAAATAATTTCCTTCAAAGAACTTGAAAAGGGCGACTGTCTCGAAACTGTTCTGACATCAGTACCACGCAGGACAACAACGAAGTGAAGACATTGGTACGACGGGCAGCCATACTACCACTTCCTCCCCTGAGCGCAATTCAGGACGTGAACAGAGATGAGGCGGACATCACATACATGTACCTTACCGAACCATTTACCGACTACTGTGGAACCATTTCGTTATTTAGATCTGACATATTTTTATGAAATGAAATAAATGTAAATAATTCATTCTTCTTCTTCTTCTGCTGTAGCTCAAGAGATCAGCTCTTGATATCTTTGAACGACGAGTGTTGATGCTATATTCATATTTGACAAGTGTATTCATATAAAGACCAGCACATCTTTACAGATTGAACAAAGGCACATTACATTTTACAGGTAAACTACAGGTAAACTTTATGCTAATTAGTTAATTATTAGTCTACCTGTGCCCCTTAGATGGCCCCTTTGACACCCAATTAAGGTGATTATCATATAATTGAAGTCGACGAATCGGGAACACACCCAATAGTTGAGGCTAACAAACAAAAATTATAATTGTTGCGTTCAAACTTCAACCAATGATAAGAAAATGGTTCGTGAGAGTTAAAAGTTGACACCAATAATGGTACTGGCCGTTATTTTTATCAAAACAAAATCATCATTGTACTTTGTGTTGTAACCACACGGTTAATGTCGCAAGTCGGTCAAAAGTTGAACATAAATTGTTAATTTTCATATATACATATATTTATTAAAATTCGAATGGTAAAATATGGACAAAGCCTGCACACGAAACAAACCCGCAAAACCAGAAATCATTAACCGAAAAATATATCAGTGTATGTCGGTCTGAAACTGATCACTCCGTCATTTTATTCCATGTAAAATTGTAAAGGTACTGCAATGAATCAAGACATTGCATTATCTATCATTCTTATGTTGACTGATGCTAGTACGTCACAATCTTTGTTTAACATGCTCCTAGTTGGCCGGTATCTTTGATGCAAAACTACGGAACCCGCCAGGGGACATGAGAAAACCACATGTCGTGATTTCGTTCCCACGGAAAAATATTTATAGTAGATGAAGTAGTATTAGGCACGATCCATTTGATATTCAGGGGGGGGGGGGGGGGGGCTTGGGTTTTTTTCGAAAAAAATAATTTTGCTCTGAATTTTGATGAAAAAAATTAATTTGCTTATGGTGTGACAGAAAAAAAATAATCTTGCTCTTACAAGTAATCTGAATTTGAAGAATAACCATACAATTCACTTAAAATTCCTGAAAATTTTTAGGCTCGCTTCGCTCGCCACAGTTTTCACTTTATATAAAAATTTTTTGGCTCGCTTCGCTCGCCATACTTTTCTTCTTTAATGGCAAGTTCATATTTAGAAATATCAAAAGTATACATGTGACTGAAAAAAAGGGGTTTCCTTAAATGCTTAAATACATTATCAATATCATTTATCACTATTAATAGATACATGTATCACCATAGAGTCTAAAATTTATACACAATCTGGGAAGGAGAATTTGATTAAGTTTTTCACTAGTTTACATTTCTAAATTCTAAATTTTTTTTCTCTTAGGAGTCTCTCCCCTCAGGCCCTCTTACATGTTACATGACCTTTATACATTTTGTTTACTGAAAATTAAATCACATTGTAAAAATCTTTTATCTCTCTCAGTTTGGAAGTGAATACAAGTTTTACATAAGAATTTAGTCATGTTTAGAGCAATTTAAGCAAAAATAAAAAAAAAATCTGTTTAAAAAAACACAAGCATATACACATTAATAATTGTTAGAAAAAAATTTCCTTGCTCCAACTTCGCGAGAAAAAAATAATTTTGCCCCGGTCCGGGGTGAAAAAAATAATCTTGCTCCGACAAAAAACCCAAGCCCCCCCCCCCCCCAGAATATCAAATGGACCGTGCCTTACGAGGGAACGAAATAATTATTTCATGGAAACGAAGTAATTATTTCGTGGGAACGAAATAGTTATTTCATGGGAACGAAATAGTATATCGAGGGAACGAAATAATTATTTCGTGGGAACGAAAAAGATGTAGTTATTTCTTGGGAACGAAATAGTTATTTCATGGGAACGAAATAAGAATTTCATGGGAACGAAATAGTTTGTGGTTTTTCATGTCCCCTAACGAGCTCCGTACAATACAGAACAAAAGCAAGAAATGGCCTAACTAAGTGATAAATCCTATAACAGATGCCCCTAATTGAATAAAAAATGTAATCATGATAGAGGTATTCAAGTCACCAAAAGTAGAAAAGCTAGGGAACAAAACCGAGTATACCATGCACACGAACAGAAGTAAGCTCCTCAAAAGCGAGACAATCATCTAGATCTTGCTTGCATGACAGCTGTCGTCACTTCCGTTGGGCAGAGATTGTCAAATTAAGCATATTCCATTAATATGGAACATGTCAAGCCATTGGTTTAAGATAGTTATCAAATCAAAGTAAGTCAACAGGATATCATGTTGTACTGGTAATTATAAACCCCCTTCTTGACTACCAGAAGATAAGGAGCGATACAAAGGAAAGAGAATGCTTCTTCGGGGACATGTCTGTTTATCATTGTCCTACATCTAAATGAGAAGCTTGGGCCAAATGAAGTTTATGAAGTTTATTTGAAGGACATCTTGATCTGTGAACGATGACTAATTGAGAAATCGCCAAATTTCCGACATTGCAAAGTCGCTTAGAGCTGATTAGGACAAGAGACCCGTTCTTAGGGAGCAACCATTTTATTTTTATGGGGGGGGGGGGGGGCAGGAAGACTTTTGCCAGCCGGAAATTTTTTTTCGGCCATTTTAAGAGCCGGAAAATTTTTTTCGCCGGCCCTTTGGGCCGGCTTATTTTTTGTTGTTGTAATTTTCCAATGTTGAAAATTACCCTAAAGTTTAAATAATTCAGCGTGATTTTTCGGCCATATTAAATATCAAACACACAATGAGTTCATCTCTTGCCAGCAGATCACTTCATTTTAATTTCTTGAATGGCATATGGTGCCTATAATCTGTTTACTTAAATGATACTCAACGGAGACAGGCTATATGGTGCTAATGACTTTTGAATTTGATTTATTCATTCCGAATTGCGTAAAGTTTGTTCCATTTTTTATACTTTGTTTATGATACACAAAGAAGTGTTTACTGGGCAGTTGAAAGGTAGGAAGAGAGGGGTATGGGGCAATTTCATGATCCGGAAATTTTTTTTCGCCGGCCCTTCGGGCCGGAAAATTTTTTTCCCTAAAATTTCGATCCGGAAATTTTTTTTTGCAAAGTCTTCCTGCCCCCCCCCCCCCCCCCCCCCATAAAAATGAAATGGTTGCTCCCTTAGTGTCCATGACTGAAGTCAACATGACCATTTGATACCTTATAAAAGCGCAAAAATCAAACAAAAACGAATATAGACACGATGAAAACATTATTTATTCAACAACAAAAGTGAGTCATAATTTCTTTAACAAATGATGCTGTTTGTTATGATACAGAAAGCATACATATGAATATAAGTCATTCTAGTGCTATATACTTTCGATTAACCATCAACATAAAAGGTACTTTAAAAGCCTATATATACAATTCTATACTGTATTACCTCTATTTAACACGAGGAAAAAGTGGGCATATATCGCTAATTGGAACACGAAAAAGTGTGTCCCCATATAGACTATGCTTATAGATTTTGAAAAACAAAATGTGAAAGACATCGAAATTTCTATACTATCATTCCCCCTAGACTGAATATGATGAACCAATTCTGCTCACTTCAGTCAAATTTACTACTTTTGCTATTAAAGAATATTCTGAGTTTCGTAATTTTTTTTATCTTTTAATTGCTATTTAAGAAATTGGACGTGGGGTGAAAGAAAGGAAACATGTATTTGAACTAAAGGTCCTATCCAGGTTTTTTGAAATCTAAAAATTGATCAAATTGATTCCAGTCGCTAACTTCTTTTTAAATCTTCTCCATGGCTGCAGAATGCAGATAACAAAAATTTATGGCATCCGAGTTATCATTAGAAGTATACATGATTAAAGTTTGTTAATTTCGTAAAATTTCTATGAATAATATCTAAGAAATTTAACAATTTTTGCACCTTCATGATTGAGTTTGTAACTATAAAGTTAAATTGAGTCATCGTTAGTTGAGTATGTAACTATAAAGTTACCTATGGGTTTACCAAGTTTCATCAAAAGCCTATCAGGAGACGAACTGATGATATACATGACTGTATTATGACAATTATTGAATAGAGTAAACGGGCCTTTTCCTCGAGTGAGCTAAAACTATTTATCCCTAAGACTGAATGTTTTACAGTAACACTATCTCGAAGATATCTACTTTTTAGGTCTTCCGACTTCCGTCGGAAGACCTATTGTTTTCGTAACCGTGGAAAATTGGATCAGCGATTTCTCAAGAACCCTGTAAGCTAGGACAATGAAAGTTCTCCAACGTTACGTTTGGAGTAAAAGCTAGATTGGTCTTTTTTATTTTTGGTCTCTGTTATTTTTTTCATCATGTTTTTTAGTAGATTCAAATATTTGACGGGAGCGTCGAATTACTCAAAAGGACCGAAAATTTCTTTTTGAAAGTCGACAGCCATGCAAGATATGAAATGCTAGATGCACACTGTAACGATTTATTACGATGACGTCCTTCACCGTCCTTCATATTTCCAAATTCAGAAGTTCATAGGAGGAAGACACTTTTTTGCTTATAATAGTAAACAAAAATTAAGCTTATGAAGTTTCCTAAAAATTTCAATATTATTATTTTTTATCCATATATCTGTCTTATTTAGTCTTTCTGATTTTTCCTATCTCTTACTGTTGAAAAGATATGAGCATCGAAATTTTGAGTTGGGTATTTCGATACACCTTCACGCCAACAGATCGGGCGCACACTAAAATTGGTAGTCCGAGTCCGACTCGAGAAAAGCAGTGTTGAGATTTTCAAATTCCGATTTCACGGCAATGATGAATATGCATTTCATAAATACATTTCGATATACACAACTTGATTTTAAAACAGTTGATTAATTTAGAAGAGATCAGCTACAAACCAGAATTTACACACAAAAAGTGGTAGTTTGATTCCGATTTCTAACCTACAAACCTGTTTCTAAACTTCAATAACTATATTTTGAACATCAAGTTTAATTTCTAATTCTAGCAAACGTTCGAACATAATTTTCGGTTGGTTTATTTACAAATTGATGAACAATTTCTTCAACATTCTTCCCTCCCCTCGTTTTTCGAAAACAGTTCTGTTTATATTGAACGATGTCGCCATGATGGAAATTCAAAATAAACTTTGAAAAAAGGGAAGGGGGGGGGGGGTCCAAATTTGAACCTGCACAGCGAGAACCTCATGGTATTTATATATATATATTGAACGTAACTTGTTATTACCATTTCTCTTCTCAAGAAAATTGGTTCTACAGCTACGAGCTCGCCTTTTTTATGGGGGAAGAATTTGCAAAAAAAAAAATCCCGGCTCTGAAAAATGCTGAGAAAAATATTCCCAATTTTTTTTCCCGGACCGTGCAAAAGTAAGGATACATTGCATGATATGGAAATTTTTGCTGGCCCTTTGTGCCAGACAATTTAAAGTCAAAAAATTAATTAATATAAATACAAACTGTTCACATAGCTGTATCTACCAGAGACCTAATACGCATAGGCACAAAAATCTAGAAAAGGTTCTATTTAAACATCATACAATCTGTCTGAAATTCGCTAATTGCAAAGAGACATCTGAAGGAACGGTTATTAACTCATACTCTGTAACAGCGGGGAGTTTAACTTACAGAGACATTCACAACATTTGACAATTTGTTTAAATCCGGCCCGAAGAACCGGCGAAAAATTTTCTCCGACTCTGGTAATGGCTGAAAAAAATGGCCTGCTCAGAAAATTGCTGAAAATATTTTACCGGCTGGCAATAGAATTCCTGCCCCCCCCCCCCCCCCCCCCCCCCCATCAAATGGTTGCTCACCAACAATTATCGGTTTGAAAATTTAATGTTACTGCTATTTGAAAACTTAAATATATAATATAAATACATGTAATGTGACGTCCTTCATATTTCCAAACCAAAAATTGTATAGGAGGAAGACACTCTTGTTGCAACCGCAACAAGAAACCTTTCTAGTTATTCAACCAACAATCACAAGTACATGTACATAAAATAAATTAAAAGGAAATAAAATAAAAATGGTGAAAAAAAATGTCAGAATCAGTGACAGATTCAACGGGGAAGTGGGGGAGGGGGTGAACGGGAAAATTAACACTTTTGAAGATCAAAAGGAAGAATACCTGAATGATTTATACAAAATGCTTCCCAACCCCATATTCTGAGCGCCTGTAATATTTTTAAAATATGTCCTGGATTCGCCCCTGTAAACGCGAGGAAACGAGAAAGGAAGTACAAATAGTCAAACTACAATAATTGGTCAGATTAAGAATTGGGCGAGGGTATATTTCCTTGAACACGTTGAGCACCGTATCATGTATATAGAACATACATTAATTGAAAACGATTGATTTGAACCCATTTTCTTACTGAAAGTAAATGTAAATGAATACATATTTAGATATTTCATAAACAATACTACATTAAAATGAATAATATTGAGAAATATCGAGTTTTAAAGATATTGACTTGACTACTAGGCAAGACTTATATACAAGTTCATGAAGATTCACTTCTATGTTTATAAACGTGGACGGAGTATACAAAATATTTTTGAATGGATGAACATTTCTTAGACTTCATCTTTTCGTCTGTTTTTTTCTTTTTCATAGGCTTTTGTAAGATCGAATAAAACACGCGCGCAAACATTTACAGAAAACAAAAGCAAGCAATAAGAAATATGCAGTGGTCCTTGTTGGAACACTTCTAGTTTATTGCAGAAGCTATTGTTCGTTAACTGGAGTCAATAGGCCATAATCCACGATAAGCTATATGTTTTAAAATACCTTAAATAAGTAATCAACAGAGTAGATCGAAAATTCTCAATTTCCTGCGCATGCGTCCGATTTCAGTTCCGCTCCACTTGGGAAAATCTATGAAGTTTCACGAGGAGAGGAGCAATGCACATCCATTATGTTCCAGATACCGTGCTCCATGACCTTGGTCTTGACCCCAAATCGATTAGGGGTACATCTTTGACTCTCGGGGAGTTCATGTTTATTACGTCCTACGAAACTTTTGACTTGCGGACCGGAAACCAACTGTTGGCATTATTCCGCCCTCCCATCCACCAGACGCCAGTCTCACAACAAAATTAAGAGCTGGGTTTTGCAATTATACCAATATTGAAAAGGATGGGGCTTAGTCCATTCAAATCCTGCATGCAGGGATCTAAGGGGGTGTATTTGAAATATGTCTCAGAATACATACTTCCCCATTCTAGAACCACGCATGCAATCATTGGCATATTCCCGTGAGGAGGTATACCGTGTATCAGTTTTTAAATGCATGTATTTCTGATATAAATATTCATAAGACCTTCTTTCTGGCTTCATTATATCACATAAGACCTTCTTTCTGGCTTCATTATATCACATAAGACCTTCTTTCTGGCTTCATTATATCAGATGGTGCTTGAGAACAAAAACAGAATTCTGAAAAAAATACAAGGTGTAACATTTTAAGTCATGTCTCTATAAATAAACATGTATTTTCCACTACTACCAAATTTAATAAATTTACTCTTTCTTACCAGCACTAAAAATGAATAAAATTGACAAAATATTCATCTTCAAATTTAGGAAACTATATTGTAATCTCAGTTAACGAAACGAATAAAATACCATGTGCCCGAAACCCATTGTTCACAACCCTCTGTATGAAATAGTAATCGCGTTTCTGTTTGGATTAGCCTGCTGTAGTCGAAATTGAACGAAAACGAGGCGCGAACTCGTTCCCCATGGGAGCACCTAAAGCCTTATATGCAGACTTTTTGCTCGAGCTACTTCAGTATAGCACAAGACTGACTTCCGGAAAAAGAACGTTTCGCTTGGATTAAACGGCTGACGTGGTATTGGACACGACATACTTGGAGGACTTATTTAACGAGAAGGAGGCCGTTGAGGCAGAGGAATCTGTATTGTGAATGATTGAGGACTCGTCCTCTTTTGACTTCAGTAAGTGCAGCAAGTTGAACAGCTCCCGGCGGAAACGCTGGCCGCTTAGGCAGTAGAGGAAAAAATTAATGGAGGAATTGATGACCACGCCCAATTTCGCAACGGAAAAAGCCTCGTCCACTAGCTGTAGATTTGCCTGTAAAGAAATTTAATTTATCATTTCACTTCCTTTACATCCTTTTTGTACTTTTCAAAAATGCATTTCTACACATACTCGTATATTACTTTCCTGAACCAGAAACTAGTAAGGGACATTCCCCGATGACCGAAATTATGTATGTGAATACAAATTAGTTTATTTTGTAATTTATGACCGAGAGCATGTAAGGCGTGTTTCGTTTTACATCAGACAAATTACTGATAAAAACTCAAATTATGTTCCTTTTTATCGAGAAATGCACTTGAGAGATGCATTAACAGTGTCCCTTATTCAAATTAATTTTGTCAAAACAATTTATTTTATGTGCAATCACAACTTCCCTTCTAATATATTTTCTCTACAGATTGCAATATCGCCTGTTATTTAGAGATTGATCCTTTTTATAATAGGTATACGTATATCACATTTATACGACATTGTGTCTCATAGTTCCAAAATTAAAAATAAAGACATAATGCTGTATGAATCTGGTAGTTCACTAATTGGTCAGCTACTGAATACATGATACTCAGTTGCTGGATTTCTTTTCTGATTGTGATTTCAGTTTTAATTTCATCAACTTAGGAAAATTTCAGTCGTGATATATCTCGTATCGCGTAAGTTTGGATAGTCCGAAATATCTTGCTAAAAATCAAGCTGGTGACGGTTATCTGTGCAGATAGACGTGGCTTGGTTAAACCAATTTAAGCCATTATTCGCCAAAATAAGTCAACCAAGCCACTTTTCGCCAAGACGATTTAACCAGATCACTATTTAATCCTCCAAAATAATCACCAAAAGTTAGTTTTTAGCCAGATATTTCGGACTAGGATGAATAGAGAGGTAAAATTTGCAGGAAAATGATATGGATACTTACCGACTTTGGCTTCAGCATGTAAAAGCACTGGGTGATACACTGCAAGGCAATAAGGACCAGAAAGGTGAAGGTCACGATCAGAAGCAATCGGGTCAGTTGATTTTCTGCTCGTCTGGTCTTGTCCTTGCCCTTCAATGTCTTACCAGCCGACATCTTCTGGTTGGTCTTGACGACTCGATGAATAATGAGCAAGTTCAGAACAAATATGGTGAACCAAGGAACCAGAACAAGAACAATGCAGTGAACCCAGAATTCATACCGCATGCTTCCCTCCCCAGCCCCGAATTCAGTGAATGCGAAGGCGTTGTCACTCGGCTGACGGTCAGACGCTGGGATAGCATAAAATGTCTTGAAATGGGGGAGGTTGACTATGAAGCATAATCCTGTTATCAGTCCAATACCTACAAAGGCTCTCTTTCTGTTACAGAATGCCTGTTGACAAAAAAAAAGTTAAATTTACTGCATAAATTAATTTATATATTTCCTATTTTGTGCAGAATTTCAAACGTAACAGGATTTTTTTGTATGAAAGAAAGAATGAATCAATAATCAAAGATAACGAAATAAATAATGAAGAAATATACAATTTGACGAAAAAAATGAAGAAAAACAAGTAGGTAAATGATAGATAGATAAATAAAACCACTCAATGCCTACCTTTGCTCGATGAATCCAGCAGACCTGTATGTATCTATCCACGGTCACCCCGACGGTCATCCAAATACTAACAACCACACCCAAAAAGAAGACCGGATATCCGATGTATGCGAAAAATACTCCATACGCATACGAAGTTGTAATGGCTGGATCTATCATCTTTATACTGTCCGTAAGGTAGAAGAAAACCAAGACTGTGATATCCGCTATCGCCTGCGCAATGAGATAATATCCGGTTGAAGACTGCATGGACTTCCGGTTCCAAACTAGGAGTGACAGAGTGTTTCCGATCAAGCCAATGATGAGAAAGACGGTTCCAAAAATGGTACTGGTTGTCCAGTGCATCTTCTTAGCCATCGCCATGATGTCGGCCATTCCTTCAGAGTCAGGTAAGCTCTGGTGCCTCCGTGGAGTTCATCTCAATGGTACTGTTAAGACTCATATTTCAGTTCTGAAAATGGAAGGAAAATTTATAGAACAATTTGCGATATCTCTCTCTTCACACAACTGAAAGTCTAACAAATTTTACGCGGGATCTCATGTACATATATATACGCGAATCATTATACATTGCAATTGCGAAAAAGCAGCGGAATATTGACTCTACTTTCATACATAATCACGAGGTATCAATTTATCGGATGTATTTATAGATGTGAAAATGTCCCATCATTAAGAACAATAAGCGTATGTAACATGCTTATGTAACCCAAAGTTATCAGTACCCTTTATGAAAACCAAATCCATATATTTTTTCTATATTGGGTCTTCCGTTGAGTAGGGTGGGTTTTTTTATCATTTAGCTCAAAACGAATGATAGAAAAGCGAATAACACCATTTTTAAGATCAAATTACGTGAATTCAATTTCGTTTATTTATTTTGTTTATGCAGTGTCGTTGCAATGATTTATCTGTATTTTTCAGGTAAGGTCAAACCAGTTTTGCGTCATCCTGACAACGGAAAAGAAGCATGGAGCTGTTTAAAAAAAAAATAATGCTAATCATACTATGCATGTCCCTCTCATACTTATCATTTATCAAAATGAAACAATACAATTTGTACTTTGAAATCCCTGACCCGCTGGTAGTGCGTTTGTCCGTTTTGGAAGAAAATGAGACAGAAAAAAAAAAACAAATAAAGGATTATAAAATTAATTACGTGATGTCATATGTCGTGCTGGTAATGAGAGTCTCTGTGATATGATGAAGAAAACGTGAAAGCAAGAACCCCTGATATCTTTTTTTTGTCTAAACTTTTCCAAACGACAACAAATATGTTTTGTATTGGTGTTTAATTTAGTAGATGATGATGATGATGATGATGATGATGATGATGATGATGATGATGATGATGGATAGCTTGGTGAGAAAAGGAAGAAGAGGGAAAACGAGTGATGAAGACGACGATGACTCTTACATTCTGATCTCCCAATACACTTTGCTCGCACTAGCCCAGAGTTTGGTTTATATCGGAGAATTTGCTTGAACGTTATGCAAAATATATTTTAATGAAGATCGAGAACTGTAGCTATAAAATTATTGTTAGTTAACAACGGAATTCAATTAGTTCGATTTTAAGGAAACCTTGGTTGTAACAAGGTAAGTACTACGATAATTATTTTATGTACGTCATTAAGATTTGTCGAGATTCATTATTCCTAAAGTTAATCTCGGATATAATTCATTATATTCAAAATTAATGAATTCATGTACCATTATCCCATATATCACAGTCATTTATCGTTATCAGTAATATTTGAGATGAAAAGAAGACGACAAAAACTTACTTTATATCCTTTAAATCAAAGCCAACGAAAAACAAAAATAAACGACTGAACAATTTGAAGATGTAACGATCACACCAATTGACACAAACCATACAAAATATCAAAATATGGGGATCGGACTACCTTTTATATAAATTAATGAACTGAAGACGTCACTCCTGATGTCCAATCAGATCGCTCATCAGACAAATTGCGATGCGTTATTGATAATTGCTTCAATTGCTTTTTTCCTGAGGTTGAGGGGATTCTACAGTATGTTTAGATGCATGATGGAGCATGATTAGACGGGATTTCTGTTAATGACTTAAAATAAATTACTCAAGGAAGATCGGGAAGTAACACTCACTACATTGCTCTTGTTATGAACTTATCTCGTTTATTTATAAAATAATATTTCTGTTTGATTGACCGTACTATGAAAAGAAACGAATTGAGTGTCGGGAATCATCGGACCCCACTCTATTCTTGAAGGCTCCCATTGCATATTTTCATAACTTGTTTTTCATATTATGACAGCAAAATATTCTTCATGAAAGTGTAATGCACGTGCACCTAAAACGCCACTGAGAGAGAGAGAGAGAGAGAGAGGGGGGGGTAAGAAAAGTATTGCTTTATTTTACGCATGTACTACATATTTGGTATTATTAGTATACTTCCATTTAATTTTCGTGCAAATCGGCGAGATTGTTTTATCATGGAAATAGAAGCTTTAATCTCGTCAAAATTTCGTCTCACTTGAAACACATTTAGAAAAATATAAATTATTCAATTATCAACAAATAAATAAATGAAAAAAAAAATTATAGATAAATAACGCTTGTCTCGTAAGGTTTCGTGTTATCATGGCGTTATGTTGAATACAACCACGGAAAGGCCCGAGAGTATGTGATTGCGTTGAACAACGTTCTTTCGGGATACCACACAAGCACGTTTTCCGATTTCACAACGGCAAACATGAAGGCGCCTTAAGGCGGAAAGAATCGCTAAGGAAAAAAAAAAAGAACAAGTCTTAAAAAATTGAGGAACAACTTCCGAGGATTTTAAAATATTCATAATTCCAAACAAGCAGGTGCTCTTTGAGTTCGAGAATACCAAAGTTTCAAGGTTATATTTTTTCTTTCTTTATTTTTATATTTAAAAAAAAAACAATAGAAAAAAAAAAGAGTTGTACTTATAACAAAAACAACTACCCCCCTCCCCCAAAAATAATATATAGCACACATCTCACATTTATTTATGGAAGGTGCAGTCACGATATTTAACTTCACACCACCCACCTCCACCATTATCGGGGTCGCTAAATTGCTGCATGGTAATACATGTGGGTGTAAAGTGTAACGTCTTACGGTGCCATGTGACTGAAAACTACGAGGCTAAAACGATTTTGATATATCAATAAGTAATTATTTAGCATCCATTCCCTGTCCCTTTCCCGTACCCTGTTCTCATGTCTACCACACAAGATTCCATTCTGCACACAGGCGGCCTTTTTTGATCCCGTTCAAAAGTACCATGCAGAGGTTGCGTCGCTTGTGCCTGCGAGACGCGCTAGAGAGTATAAATGTTAAACATCTTTAAATTCAATAGCATCATTTAAAACCTGATAAATTTACAGCATGGACCAGACATGCACGTTTCGGATACTAAACCCTCGTCAGTGATCCTCAGTCTAAACAATGTAATATAGCCAAAAAGTATGAAAATTATTATGTCCGAAATGTACCAAAAGACGTATCAGAATGGGTGGGATATGATGCCATAGGACCCACGTTTTAGAAATTACAAGAAATTTTGTAACAGAAAATTTAAAATGCGTTGAAGAGACAGACGATCAACCGAAGTTGATCGAACTTGGTTACAATTTACGAATCAGACAAAATCCAGAATACTTTATTCTCTGGTATTTTGACCTAGGCTTAGTCAATTTTCATAATATTTGAGTAAAATCGAGAAAATTTTAAATTATCTGTAATCTGTAAAACTATCATGATTACATTTTTGATTCACCTAGGGGCTTAACCAAAATGTATTCATAATAACTAGTTATCATGATTACATTTTTGGTTAAGCCCCTTGGTGAATCGAAAATGTAACCATGATAAAACTATCAAAATCAAGTGTTATACAAAGTTGCTTACCTGCTTTATTATATGTTAACAAAGAAAACTAAAATCAAAATCAAATGAGTGTTTTTTAGCACTTTTTGTATTTTCGTTACAAATGTGCTATTTTAGCAACAAATTTCCAGCATTTTTACCCAGTTTTTTCAAATTTATTAAGCAAAAATCTTGATTTTCATCACGGGCCTGTTAGTTTGATTTTATGAAATTAAAATTATGATTATTATAATTATGATTTATAAATTCAACATTTAAAAGTGTGGCACATCTAATCAGGGGTATTGAAGGTCAGTAAATTCATTTCAGGTGTCATTTTTTTTTTACAATTTCAGTTCACTTAGTGCTAAAAATTCCAGATGGCCGCCAAATTTCAACCTCGTTTTGGTACAATGTGTATATTTCAATAAAAAGTTCAATTTACACATCTTATTTGGAGTTACAATTGTCCTAGCATACATTTATTGTGCTGTTTTGGTTGTTTCCAGTTAACACATGCTTGTAGACCAACTCTGCTTATTCGGGGTGGGTGGGGGAGGGGGGGGGGGGTTGCAGAATAGCCACCAAATAGTCTCCAACTTCTGAGTGAAATGTGATAATTACTTGATATATAAAGTGTAGCACATCTATTCAGGGGTGTTAAGGGCCAAGAAACTCATATCTGGTATCATTTATCTTATCTGAGGCTAAACATAAAGTGACTCCTCCCATCAATATGCACATTTTGTTACGAATAACTTTGTGATCCTAAAGGTATATAATCCATGTCTAATTTCCTTTTGTCGATATGAGCTTACACATGCTCGTTTTACATAGATTGCTATTCTCAAAGTAGTTGACCGTAAAAGTGAAGGTTTTTTATATACCGGTCTTTAGATGAGACGTACTATGGTACAGCGATGTCTGTCCGTCTGTCCGTTCATCTTACCCTTGTGAACGAGATAGAGCCCAAACCAGCTGAGATAGGAACTTCAAATTTACCATGTGGATTGAGTATAATGAGACAAAGAACCCTGTTGATGTTCAAGGTCATAGGTCTAAGGTCAAGGTCATTTTGGAGCTAAAAGAAGATTTTTTGGTGCACATATTTTTAAAATTCATTATAATCTATTTATGGTCAATTTTTTTTTTTAAATTTCATATGCTTTAAGAAAAAAGAATATTATTTCACATATGATACAGCTTTTTATATCCTTTGTCCAAAAATTGAGAAATTATGCGTAAGGGAAAGGGGGGGGGGGGTCAATATACACATGATATATGCAGACTTCTACCTTGTAAACATGATAGAGTTCAAACTAGTTGAGCTAGGAAATTCAAATTTACCATGTAGATTGAGTGTTATAAGAAAAAGAACTCTAACGATTTTCAAGGTCATGGGTCAAAGTTCAAGATCATAAGGTCATTTTGGGGCTAAAAATATACTTTTTGGTGAAAATATTTTTAAAATTCATTAAAAGTCTGTTTCTGGTCAAAATGTTTTGAAATTTCATAAACTTCAATAAGAAAGTATATTCTGCACATATGTACTGGCTTTTTATATCTTTGTGTGAATATTGAGAAATTATGCACAAGAGGAAGGGGGAGGTTCAATATATTCTTGACCCTGTACTTGTACAAGATAGAGCCCAAACCAGTTGAGCTACGAACTTAAAAGACAAAGAACTCGATTGATTTTCAAGGTCACAGGTCAAGGTTTAAGGCCATTTTGGGGCTTTTCATGATATTTGTAATTCATAACTAGAATATTGGGGGACGTCGATTATCAAATTTCAAGATAACCTATTTGTCATTACAGAGTTATGAAACTTAGATTTTTTCAAGTGAACTGAATATGACTTATTAATCCCGACGGGCGTATCCTAGTGCATTAGCGTAGGCTTTATTTTTAATTATAACGATAAAAATGAATTGCAAATATGGTATGTTTTGAACAGGGGAGACGAGAGTCGACCTGAAGCAAGAATCTACTTAATAGGGTTATAAGTTGTCAAAATATCATGTCGAATACTTAAGCGATTGTCCTATTTAATTGAAAGTTTGCAGAAGGAAATCAAAGGATCAAAGTTATTCCTGGATTGCTGCATGATCTGTATTATTGACATATATCATTTTCCCTGTAAACTTAATTTTAGTAAAACTGTTCTTTTGACTTATGCTCTTATTATGTTCTAGATTCTTTCAAGTTGATCAGACATACTCTTTAGCCAAATTACGAGGGTTGATTGATATGTTTTGAGCCTCGTATTGAAGGATTTGAATTTTATCAGACATTTTGCATTATTTTTTTTACATAACCCCCTCATTATCTGTACACTTTGCCACCGGTGTTTAAGGGCCTCAATATCACTATTTTAAAAGACCTCTTTTCTTGAATGGTCCGAAAGTCATCCACTGCAAGTATGATGTCATCATCGGACTGAAAGTGGGCACCAGAAATAGCTGCTTTCAGTTTTGGGAATAGATGAAAGTCTGATTGCGCAAGATCAGAAGAATACGGTGAATGTTCAATCAAATTAAAGCCACAATCATGAATGGCAGCCATGGCAGTGACAGACTTGTGAACAAGAGCATTGTCCTGATGGAACAACACCTTTAACTAGTGAGCTTTCCGCGGCGCTTGAGTTAAATATTTTCCCGTAACTGTGTCAGAAGTGAAGCATATAGAACGTGCCATTGATTGTTTGTTCTTTTTGGAGATAATCTATCAGCAGAATACCTTAATCTATCAGCAGAATACCTTCTGCATCCCAGAAACCCGAGGCTCTCAACATATCAACCAGTCCTCGTATTTTATAGGATTGAACTGAAACTGACAATCCCACCCTAGTATCAAAGATTCAAGGACATCTACAGATATGTATACCAATACTGGCTTTTCTACGACGGAGAGAGAGCGCGTGTCGGACTTATCGACACAAGCTATGGAGGGCGGTCTTGTTCAAAGGCCTCGACAGACTTGGCGCATACATGTACTATGTTGTCGTTCAGTTGGTTCCTCTTGATGACTGTGACCACAAAGAATGATGAGCGGTATTGGTTTGTTTTTTGACTTGCGATGAAAGAATGTTTATGTTTTCACAATTTTCGAATGTTTTTAGTTTGATCTGTCTTCTAGGTTTTGCTTTTTGAATGAAGTTGTGAGTTGGTAGCCCTGGCACCAACCCCTCAGTCACCTTATAGAGCATGGTGAGTAGCAAGCTGGTCCTTCCTTGGCCTTGTAACTGATGAAGCCCTCTTCCCTGTTGCGATAGTCTCGTTTTATGAAGCGGATTGCTTTGTGTTGGACGCGTTCCAGCTTATCTATGTCCTGTTTTTTTTTTTTATTGGAATGGGTTCCAGACTACTAATCCGTATTCGAGTGTTGATATTGGAGTTGTAGGCTGTTTTCCTGCACTTCTCGGTACAATGTGATAAATTTCATCGGAGAAAGCCTAATGTTGACCGAGTTTTTTTAGTGATCTTGTTAATATGAGTTGACCACTTTAAGCCCGACGAGATTTGGAGTCCAAGATAGGGGTTATTTTCACTGTTCATCATGTAGCACTTTTTGGCGTTGAATCGCATACCCCAGTCGTTGGCCCATTTTTGCAGATTGTTAGATCTTCTTGTAGTTTTTTCTTGACCTCCAATGTTGTTGATTTGTCGGTATAGGAGGCAGTGATCTGCGAATAGCCTGACTTGTGGTGTTACAGAGTCTGGGAGGTCGTTAATGAATGTGGCATTAGAAGAGCAGCGGCCAGAGATACTGTGCCCAGCAGCACCCCGGACTCCAATGGCACCGCCTCCGATTTCTCGCCCTCTACCACTGTTCGCATTGTCCTTCTTGTAAGGAATGATGTATTACCTCTTATACCGTATTGACTGATTTATGGAGTAGATTCTGATGTGGAACAGTGTCGAATGCTTTAGAGAGCACTGAGCATTGGCTGTATTAAAAGACATCTTAGCAGATTACCCGTTCTGAGGCATCTCTGTCTCGCACCCCGGATGGGATTTCCCTGTCCCTGTACTTGTAAAAGGGTAATAGATTCTATTATTCTCTGACATATGGGTATTTTAAAAGGGATCATGTGACGTACCAATACAGATACAATACCATTGCTCAAAGGTCCGTAGCAGTGGTGGATCCAGCGCCCCCTTTGCCGGAGGTCAAGGGGCGAATTTTGCCGATTTTACTGAAAATGGGCCAAAATGTACCTGTTTTGGAAAATTTTGGGTCAGTGCCGGGGGGAGGGGCGGTTAACAATATTGCCTCCTTCGCCCCCCCCCCCCCCCCCCCCCTGAATCCGCCACTGCGTAGTATTATAGTTTTATTTTTTAAATGAACCCCAAAAAGGCTTGGCTCCGATTCAACCATTTATACAATTCTTATAAATTATCAAAAGGAATATTTTTTTACTCATTCTGTATGTAACCATTTATTGTATATTAAACATTTAACAAATTCCCCCGTTTTATTACGAAGAAAACGTACAAAATTTTTAGCCCGATGCTTGCAAAGCGTTTTCATGACTTTGACAAGATATTGGTGTTCTCGGATTTTTTCGCTGTTCGATTAAATATTATTTATTTTCATGTGACGTATATTGAAAGGAAGATTTGTCAATATTTACAGTTATCAGGTTATATGTAATAGAAGATGTCTGTCAATACAGCCAATGCTCACGGAGGTGTTCTCATATTTGCTGGCGAAAGGTTCGACTTCAAATTCAGACGTTCTTTTTTGTTGTTGCTCTCTGGTCTTTCTCTGTTTCTCTCTTAGACAGGTCCAGGATTACTCCAGAAATGGCTATAATAGCTAAATATGGCTATAATAGCTATAAATGGCGAAATGGAGAAATAATTTCAAGTACTAATAAATGAAATTTTTGAATTTTTCTTTCAAACTCAAAATTGCAAATCTTTATGACCATCTGATCAAAGTTTACAAAAGAAGTTGGTATGTAAAACTTACAATTTTCAAGTTTTGACCAGGATAAGTTATAAAAATATTGACTTATTCAATCTCAAAGATGGCACATTTTACATGTCAACTTCTTTAGTAAACATTGTTCAGATGGTCATAAACATTTGCGATTTTGAGTATTGGATCAAAATTCCAAAATTTACTTTTTTTTGGTACTTAAAATTATTTCTCCAATATAGCCATTTATAGCTATTATAGCCATATTTAGCTATTATAGCCATTTCTGGAGTAATCCCAGACCTGTTATAATTGTCACTCGACTCACTGACAGAGTCAGCAGCAGTATTATCTACATTTGTATCTCATTATCTGCAAAGATCTCTTCAGATATTGGGAAATTAAAGTACTGTCTCATTTGTTGAACTATTTTCCGATGAAAATTCATGTAGGGGGATAGATCTCAAACTCTTGTAATTCAGACAGTGTACACTTTCCGCACAGTTCACTTCAGAAATTGGAAAATTGAAATTTCTCTACTTTGTCGGAATATTTTCCGATTAAAATTTATATAGTGAAATAGATCTTAAACTCTCATAACTAACGGGGTATGATATATGTCTATACGACCAATACTATGCTCAAAGTGAAAGAAAATAATTTTAGAAGGGATGATTTCTATGTTATTGTTAATTTTAGCGTTATGTTGTGGACTGTTTTCCATAGCCTCAGTGTTAACATTGGCGACGTTGCGCTAAAGTAAACATAGAAAACTTCTGAAGCGCAATTTGGAAGGTCTTGGGTACTAGTCTATACGACGAAGAGCAAGGTGAAGGTGGAATTGCCTTCTCGTTTCTGGATACGTGTGACAGATTACACTCAATAAGTGAATAACAGAGAGTTGCACAGGTAAATAACAAAGTTGATCATGTACTCAGGAAGAATAGACGTTTCTTGATCAATCCCAAGTTTTCACCAATTGCACAAAATTTGAGCTAGAAATTGATTGAGTGAATCGGGCGATATCCTTATTTGAGTCACCCCTTGTGTTTGTTTATGTATTATAAGTGGAGGGATTGGGGAGGGGGATTTATTCTGTACTCTTTGTGTATCGGTACTGTGGCCCCTGTGGTTCAGGCATGTCATTTCTGTAGTAAGGAATTTCAACGATTTTATGAAAACCGTATTAAATCATAGGATTCATGTCAATTAATCATTTTATTGTCATTCAATGTCCATAATGAAAATCAAGACTTTTGTTTATTTGAAAAACAGGGTAAAAAATGCTGGAAATTTGTAGCTAAAAATAGCACATTTCTAACGAAAATACAAAAAGTGCTAAAAATAAAATGCACTCATTTGATGTTAATTTTAGTTTTCTTTGTTACCTTACAATAAAGCAGGAAGGTCACTTTTAAAAATTACTTTGTATAAAACTTGATTTTGATAGAGTTTCGCGGTAAGTACCAAATTAACAGACCATTTAGGATTTTTTCAATTTACACAAAAATTACGAAAATCGACTAAGTTTAGGTCAAAATGTCAAGAGATACTGAATATCAACGATTTTTTCAAACACAGAGTAAACTGTGCTCCTGAGAAAGACTGTTCGTAATATTGAAGAAAAAGTATATGTCCATGTTGAAATAAGAGAGAACAAACGCTCAAGAATAGTTTCATTTTGTGGTTTTCTTGAAAAAGTGTTAGCGCGGTAAAATTTGCCTTAATTTGGATGGAATTTAAACAGTTTATAATTTTTAGGGACCCATCAGCTGTACCTTATAAAACAGTATAACTTAAAAATATTCCACACGTAAAACGAAATTCAAGGGTTATTACTTGTGCAAGATAATCGCGAACTGTTCAAAAGAGTACCTCCATTTCAATTTTTATAGAAATTACGGAGAAGCATTTTCTTACAGATACTTCATTCAGTTTAGTTCAAATTTTTAAACTTATCCTCTTTTAGGTAATGAATTTAAGTCTTCAACAGAGTCAGAGATGATACATTTTCCATAATAAATTGAAATATCTATTAATTTAATCTTAATGAGTGCTAAAACAGGAGATACGCAAGAACGGTCTTAAATCGTGACCAATGCAGTGTGTGAAATTGACTTTTGAAGTTTTATAGACATTCGGTCTACAGTGATTTTGGTTCCTGTAGATAACAGCAATTTCCTGTAGACCAAAATTCCCCCCTCCTGTAAAATCTAATATTTTAAGGAATTCCATTTTAATGTGTCAAAAAATGACATACCGGAAAATACACACGATTCACCTTCAACACTACCAAGCCTCTGACCTTGAAACTTTAATAAAAATGGAAACTTCTAAAGCATAATAGTACTACATTATTTCAATGCAATACAATTTAATGGAATCTTCTATTTTATGAAGGGGCCGCAATTGAAAACGATGTTACAAAGGTAATATGTGACTTTGATGTTCAATTTCCTATGGACAAGTTGGTCTATGGCTTTTGGTCATTGCTATAGACCGGTCCAATTTACTGTAGACATTGACCATCGGGCCACCGTTAATTTTGCACACTGCCAATGACGAACCTTACATGTAATTTTAGGGTGACGTCGTTGACGTTCTCCGTTGACTTATTGTTAAACGTTAGCGACTTCACACTAAAATTAACATAGAATACTCCCCATCTAGATCTTTGGTCGTATGGACAAATAACAGACACTGTTAGTTATAAGAGTTTGAGATCTATCCCAATATATGAATTTGCTGACAAAGTAGACAAAACTTCAATTTTCCGATTTCTGAAGTGAGCTGCGTGTACAGTAAATGTGTACACTAGGTCACTGAATGCACCCCTGATGTGAGGAGTGACAGTCAAAAACAGCATTATAGATAATTTGTTCCAGAACTCTAAAAGGGATAACTTAAATACTGTCGCGTGCCTCACTTTGGAAACTGGATAAAATCAATTTTGATTTATTATTCATACTAAAATTGAAATGAAATTTATATAATTGAATAGTTCTCGCTGAGTCGTAATTTTGGGTATATGTAATATAGTCACAGGATTATGCAATCATAATATACATTCGAAATACGTTTCAGATGAGGCGTTTCAATGTCAATTTCAGCATGATGTCACCGCCAATAACATTGAGCCTATGGACAGCGTCAAAACGTCACGAGAAAAATTAACATGAGGAACTGCCCATCTAAAACTTCTTTTGTCTGTAAAGTTTGATTGCGTGCACAAGTCTGGTAAATTTTAGCAACTTGCAAACAAGGCCTAAATACATGTATAGAAGACACAGACTTGCAATATGATTTTGAAGATGACCAACTCTGCCATAATCAGAAAATGATGGAAGTATTGCAATCTTATCTGAAATCAGGATGGAAGATGCGATTTAAAGTGTAGCATGTCAACTGAATGACCTTGCCACTTGCTAAAATCAGGAGTCTTATGTCATGGAAAAGCTTATAAAACCAAACAATTTCCTAGAATATTAACTATAGTTTACTGTTTATATGGTAGTTACAATGTGCCTTCTTTCTTTTAGGATTCTGTTATACTGTGACAATGTGGAAATGGCATTTGATGGAGTCAATATTCCAGAATTTAAGGGCTCAAAGAAAGGAAGACTGTTTCTAACCACTCATAGAGTAAGTATTTACTAAAAACTTTCGAAGAGAGGGTTCTTGAATTTCAAAAGTTGTATTCCTGTATGAGCATTTTAATTATGCCTCTTTTAAACACACTGATTCTTTTGTAATCTGAACATATATTTTCAAAATTCAAGCAAAATATATCGGGAAAGGAAAGTGAAGGGTATGTCCTTTAATCTGCTTTTGTAAATGGCACTAGTGTAGGGAATCGGATGGAAAAATCAAAATCTATGACTCGGATAAGCCTTTCGAATGATCATCTATTATAATCTGACTCTTGTGTTACGCTGAAAAATTGTAAAATATTTTCAAGATTTGTTCAAGAGTTACGTAACATTGACCACAAAATTTATTGAAACTCAGTAAAATGTTTCATTCCGGTATGCATACTGATGCGAATCAATGAAACCAGCCGACTGAAACGACTTTATGAACAGTTTCTCTGGCAAAACTATAGTTTTTTCTTATGCAAATATGTCATTCTTTAAAAGTTGTGAATTTCACGATTATTTATAATCAATTTTTAATATCTTAATCGATAATCATAATCGGAAGAGTCAGCGATAATGGGCACAACACTAAATGGCACACATATTGCTTTAGGCGACAGAAATTTAATTTCTATTTTTACTGATTATATTTTTTTCAAAATAGGGTAGGAGGAGGGAATAAAAATTAAATAAAAATCAGTAAATTTCAACATTTCACGTTTTGTGCCACGATCACGATCTTTAGATTCAGCTTGTTTATCATGTTTTCAAAACCACATTCTCTAAAACACTTGCACGATAAAGATTAAGTGAGAATGTAAAGTAATAACCAGTACTTCGGATGAGCTGAAGAAAAAAAATGTACAATCAGTTCATTTTATTTTTTTTCAAATTGTGGTAAAATTAGGGTCGGCGGATCCATAAAATGAAGAATTAAAATTTTGTTGCCTTATGTATTTTATTCAATACCTGTACTTCCTTCATGAACAGAATAAGTCAACAGTTATCTTTCCATACAGGTAATTTTCACGTCTGACTCCAGCAAGGATAATCTTCAGTCATTCAGTATGCCATTCTATACCATGAAGGACATAGAGCTGGAACAACCTATATTTGGTGCCAACTACATCAAAGGGAAAATTAATGCTGAACAAGGGGGTAAGTCTAAAAATTGACCCTTCAGATTGCGGGAAAAAAGTACAAAATTTTGTGAAGTCACAATGCTTTTACCTCGGACAAACAAGCTTCGAACCTCGATCAAACATCGAAAATGCATTGTGACATCATGGAATTTTTCAAATTCTTCCTGCGTTCGGAAGGGTCAATTCTTCTACTTTTAGTCACCTACCGGCAACACCAAAGGGGACTCCTAGTTAGCTCGACTGCACTTTAGTGCAAAAGAGCTATTGCAATACCCCCGGCGTCGGCGTCGGCGTCGGCGTCGTCCGAACTAGATGATAAGGTCAATGTTAAGATTACACATTTACCTTTCCTATATTCATATTCTGTTGGTTTTTTTTGTTGCAAATGTTTAATTATACATCATTTAATATATCCAGATGAGGATATAGCCCCTGGGGTTGGGATTTTTAAAATTATTTCAAATGATAAGGCAAATGTTGAGATGATAAGGTAAATGTTAAGATAGCAATGAAGTCTTTAAAAGCCAATATTGAGCAAAGTATAAGTGCTACATGTACCAAACTTACATATTTGATGTATCTTTGATCAAACTTTCAAAAAATGACCTTGACCTACTTTTTTCCGCTTGAATGATTTTGCCTTTAAAAGCCAATATTGAGCAAAGTATAAGTGCTACATGTACCAAACTTGCATATTGGATGTATCTTTGATCAAACTTTCATAAAATGACCTTGACCTACTTTTTTCCGCTTGAATGATTTTACCTTTAAAAGCCAATATTGAGCAAAGTATAAGTGCTACATGTACCAAACTTGCATATTGGATGTATCTTTGATCAAACTTTCATAAAATGACCTTGACCTACTTTTTCCGCTTGAATTATTTTACCTTTAAAAGCCAATATTGAGAAAAGTATAAGTGCTACATGCACCAGACTTGCATATTTGATGCATCTTGGGTTAGACTATTGAAATATGACCTTGACCTACTTTTTCCTCTTCAGTGATTTTGCTTTAAATTGGCAATATTGAGCTAACTATAAGTGCTACATGCACCAGACTTGCATATTTGATGCATCTTGGGTTTGACTATTGAAATCTGACCTTGACCTACTTTTTCTGCTTCAGTGATTTTGCTTTAAATTGCCAATATTGAGCAAACTATAAGTGGTACATGCACCAGACTTGCATATTGGATGCATCTTGGGTTAGACTATTGAAATCTGACCTTGACCTACTTTTTCTGCTTCAATGATTTTGCTTTAAATTTAAAACTTTAAATTTTTTATGTGACTTGATATATGTTGTTGCCTGAGAAAGGGAGTTTAAATAAATTGGCTGTCATGAGAGATATTATGCTATGCAGTCGAGCATTAGGTGACTCTGGCAACTATTTTTTTTAATGTAATTTTGCTATCTTGCAATAAAGTATTTGAAATAATTTGGTTATTAGAAATTACAGAGATGTGGAAATCTGTTTCACTCTTGTCAGACATTTTAGTAGTTTTGTCAGTCCAAACAATGAAAAGTACTGCGAACTTTTGTCAATCCGAAATAATTTCTGTCGGACATTTCCATGAGACCGACAGTTTTAAAACACATAGATCTACTGCTACTGATTAAAGATGTTCCTTTGGATTCAGCAGGAAGAAATTTATCAATCAAACTTTTATAGTGTTTCAGTGTCTCACTATTGAATTATTTTTTTTGTGTGTGTAAAACAATTGAATTAAAAAAAAAAATCATAGCTTTGTTTTTTTCTTTCTCAGGAAAATGGCATGGCTCGGTAAAAACCAAGATGTGGTTCACAGCTGGCGGGGCGATAGAGTTTGGACAAGCCATGCTGAGAGCTGGGCAACTAGGTAACAATATAGATCGCATATGTTTCTAAGATCACCACATGGCTCACTGTGAGCTATTGTAATAGTGTGTGGTGTAGGATCTGTACATCTTGCATCATTTTGTTTTTAGGAGACTTCCTTTCAGGAAGTCTCCTACTGTTATGGTAACAGTTGAGATATCGCCGCTTTGCAACGTATCCATACACCTGGGACGATACATTGATATATCGATAAATCCACGATACGCGATATTCTCTGCCAGCAATTTTTTTCCTTGTTTTGGGGACAAGTTTCAGCCCCTCCCCAATGCCAAATTTCCTCTATTTTTCCCCCAAAATCACTCTTAAATTCCCAAAGAAGAATTATGAAAAAATAAGACTCAAAACCTGGAAGTCAGCACAAAATGTGCTATTTCTAAGTGCGTCTTTAAGTTTTTCATTCATCCCATCTTCAGTTCAAGCAAATCAATCGATTAGCAGTGTTAATAAATAATACTTTAGGGTTATATTGTGGTGAGAATTTGTATAAAAATGTTCCCAAATTCAGCAAAATGCCACAAATTGTCCCAAATGGGACAGACACAGGCACCTTCCCCAAAATAAAAAAAGAACCTGTCTGCAGAATAAGTACATAAAAAATCTGGAAGAAAGTTGACCAAAAGAGCTTCAACTCTACTGTTCAGAGTTTCTCTCTACTGTTTTGTTCTATACTCAGTTTTGAGCTTTGCATCCAATGATAATACTCTAAAGTGATGTGACACATGTCATTCTAGTATAAAGAAGTATGAAATGATCTTTATCAAATACCTTTTTAGTTAAATGATCATACTCTTTCATATTCTTTCATTTTATTTACTTGATTTTTACAGCATCAAGGAACAGAATGGCTGCCCAGCCACCACCCTATATCCCTCCCCAGGGACCTATTTATCAGGCCCCTCCCCCTGCTTACTCTCCTCCAATGGGAACGCAGTACGGATGGGTGCCATATCAAACATTCCCAACTGCTCCACCGCGTATGTACATGCTTAACTACTATGTCTGATAGAATAAATTAATTGTAATTAACCCGGCTTATGATTTTATTGATTATTAAAAAAGATTTGAATCCTAATGTTTTTATTTCTTGAACTCAAAACAATGCTAGATTAGCAAATCTGGAAAGTGCCAATACATGTATGTCCAGTTCACTCGAATATGAAGAGATAATTTATTGTATGCTTTTGTGTTCCACTGTCATAAGTAATATGATATTTTCTGTTTTCAGAGGATTACGTGTACATGCAAGAATCTCCGCCCCCTTACCCTGGGATTGATCCTTACCCTCCACAGCCAATGAATGGACAGTATCCACCACCATCAGCCAATGGACACGAGTCAGCAGCAGGTACTGGATACAGGGATATTTTTGCCCCTGTTTTATTTTCGCCCTTTTCACCCACAGTCATGACAGCAAAAAAGATTGGGCAAAAAAAATTTAATATAAATATTTTCTTAACAAAATGTGTAAGTTGGCGAATTCAATACTGGACAAAACAGTTTTGTCTCTAAATTTGGCAAATACAAGACGTCACATGGCGAATTCAAAGCTGCGTACTGTATATAGTTATTTTGGATTGAATCTGATGTTAACTAATAGACCTTCTTCATATTACTGTTAGACTTGCCAAGACCCAACATCACAACTTTTGACGTTATAAATTTGCTACGACATCACAGTAAAAAACTACGTCAAATCTTGTGATGTCAGGTCTTAGGATGTGTAAAATGCAAGACAACTGCGGTGTGAAAATCGTCTATTGCGATATCATCCGTTCTTTGCAGAGAGGTGTCAAATTGTGTAAATATGGTACAAAAATAAAGTTATGATACAAAATTTTCTTATGTCATAACACATTTACATGCCAGATGTTGTCAAAATAGGAAATAATTCTGTATTCTGAAAAGAAATTATTATTATTAGATACTATATATGAATGCATTTGAATGTTCATGGGATTTCCTGCACCAGTTTTCAATCAATCCAAAAAAGATACACAAAATTTGAAAAAAAAAACTTCAGACATCTTTAAAAACTTGCTCTGTTTCTTTCTCATTAAGATAATATTGGCCTTATTTGGACATGGTCTCCATTTATACAGAGGACACTCTTAAGTGAATTTGGCCTATGCAATATTTCTTTTTCCTAACTTGAGTTACCCCTTGGCTTTAGAGCTAATTTGACTATTCAATGCATCCACATTTTTTCTTTCATGTAAGTTGATTATTATATGTACATATTAATAGGTACAAAAGTAAATACATTTTATTTGCTGTCTAAATTTATAGATGCCAAAGCACGAGAGGCCGCTGGAGGAGCCTTCTACAATCCATCGGCACCACACAATGTCTACGTACCCGCCCAACCCTCCGCTCCCCCTCCCGCTTACTCCGAACTGGACAAGAAAAATCAGTAAAAGGAACAAATTCAATCTGGGCTATTGACTCTTTATCTTTGTATACTTTGCTTTAACAAACTATGACTTAATATGTAAATGGATATGAAATATTTCTTCTTTTTTCGAGTATTTTGGCTTTTCTTATTGGCTTGATGCATTTTCTGAATAGGATGGCTAATTTATGCACTAAATATTCATATATGAAATAGTTATAATCAATTGTGCAATTGTCCATCATGGATTCATGAATATATGTGATATTTTAATAACATCCATGTACTACATGCTATGTACTGATAACTAAAGAGGGAAATTAGAGAAGTAACTTTATGTATTACTGACACAGACTTTGCCTTATTAAATTCTCAGCTCATTTTCACATTTTATTGGTAAAAAAAACTAGTTGCGGTACATTTCTTTTTGATCTGTGTGATGCATCCTGGGTACTAGTATCCAGTTCATAATTGTAGAAATTGCATATGGTTCTGAGATGTCCAAAAAAAAAAAATTGTCAGATGTTATTTTGTTCAAGGTGCTTCTGTTTGAAATGTTGAAATTGTTGTACCAAAATGTTGATGTAAGTGTACAGCTTATGTGTAATAATTACAATGTGAAGGGTTGATCAAAATTTGAAGACAATTAATATGAAGTTTACATATGATATAAATATTTGTATGCTTAATACATTTAAATATGTTCGGTATAACCAGAAATTTTCGCGAGATACTAATTTTCGCTATATTCACGAGTGACTTGGAATTGCGAAAATACATTCCCGCGAAAAATTGTGTTTGATAAGGTATATCATAAATTTGTATCACCATTACATTTTGTTCTTATTTGACATGTGGTATTCTTCACTTTCTATTGATTAAACGTTAATAATGAGTTGGGTGTATTCTTATGATAGAACTAACTGTAAATTCAATAATGAAAGGTACAAAACAGTAACATCATGTGTTCATATTTGTTTGTAATTTAGGAATAGGGAAAAATTGTACTTGCGAAAATAAAACAACCCTATTTTACCATAAAATTGCGAAATTCGATACTCGCAAAAAATTCTGGTTATACGGTTTATCATCGTTGTTATTATTGTGGAATCTGGTCATACGTGTAATTCATCATCCTCATTGTGATATTGTATATAAAGCCGAGGTATGTTAATCATCGTTGACTATTTCCATTTTCTTGTTTTGTCGCCTGCAATGCAAGGGCAACATATAGTGATTACTTTGACTGGTATCTGTCTGTCTGCCTGTCCATTTTTTCCTCTATTTACTAGTCACACTTTCACATTAAATGACTATAACTTGATATACATTAAACTTGCATCAGACTTGCAGGAATGGTCAAGTATAGTAATACTCAACACAACACTCATTGAGGGTCAATGTCACCTTCAAGTTCAAAGTGACATATTTGAGGTCAAACAAACAGCAGGCAGCATACCTGTTTTTGAAGTCTAGTTTCATTTGTGACTATTCCATTTGTTATCTCATATGTTTGTTATCATATCCTATTTATAGATTTGCTTCATTCACAACATAAACATGTCCATTTGACGTATGTCCTTAAACACTTCTTTTGAATATCAAAATTTGTGTCCTGTATTTATTTACTTTGTATTATTAGCCTTCTTCCAGTGTCAACAGTCTTACAGGACCAAATTTATAGGTTTAGGATAAAAACAAAAAAGTCGGAGTAAATCTGAAGAATGTTTCCTATTAGTAATATGTTTTCTTTCCAAGAAATGGCATTTATAACTACATTTACATGCTTATTCATTTAATGTTCATTTTTAGCTCGCCGGGACGAAAAAGTCCGAAGAGCTAATGCCATACCCTCGGCGTCGTTGTCGTCGTCGTTGTTGTCGTAGTCCGTAGACAAAACTTTAACCTGGGCTATGTCTCTTGAACTATAAGGGGTAGGGCTTTGATATTTCACATGTAGATACCTTGTGACGAGACCTTTCATTTGAGACCATGACATTTGACCTAGTGACCTTGGACTTTGACCTACTTTTCAAAAACTTTAACCTGGTTTCTGACAAAAACCTGTATAGGCGAGCTATGTAATCTTTGATTACCCTATGTTTATTCTTAACAGTTGTAAATATGATGTTTATTTCATCTTTTAAGATACACTTTATCATATATTTTATTGACTTCACTCATTTATTATATATATTAGATTGCTGTACTGAGATATTGTATGTTTCTTTAAATTCTGGCACATTTTGTATAATTCTCTTTTTTTCTGTTCAAATACATGTTTTAAAATTAATGAATTTGACTGTTAAATAAGTCATTCCTCTCTGGCCCTCCAATGGAAATACATGAAGAATGTTACAGAAATGAAAGTAAAAGTCAAATATGATATTATGCCACGTGGCCTCAATCTAGTTGGAATACTTAACTTATTAAGTAGGGTAGCATTTTAAGTTGCTTCCATGTTCCATTTAAAAAAAGGTATTTGTGTTTGATTTCAATGTTTATATATATTTACATGGAAAATTTCCAAGGTACCGTTTTCAAGTATTGTCAAGTTTCAGAAAAAAAGAATAAAATATTTGACGGAAAATATTCAGCAGTTGTCAAAATTAGGTGAATGATTATTGTGTATTATTTGTAATTTTGGAGTTTTAATAAATTGATCATCTTGTATTGACATAATGTTACATGTTTTGCTTTTACATTTTTCTTGCGTATCTAAACAGATCAGATGTGTTTATTCATCCTTGTCTCAACAAACTTCCTTCATAGAAACCTGAGCATAAGTTGTTTTTCCAAAGCCTGTCAGTCGGTTGCATTTTGGTCGACTGTTTCAATGTTCCATGATTGTACAATACTGAATAGATACATTTCTTTGAGAATGGCTCCCCTTTCACAAACGCCACAATTGATTGCCTATGCATTTACTCACAGCCATGTCAACAAAAACCACCTCGATCACCATCTGACATTTACTCGTGAAATTTGGCTTGTTCAGGTAAAACTGACCTTTGAAATTGGTAGGATTTAAGGAATCATTGTAATATTTTTTTGGTTGATCGAGGTATCAACACCAAAAATTGAGGGAAAACTGCATCGTGCGCGTAGCGCAGGATGCATAAGTTTTCCCTCAATTTTTGGTGTTGATACCTCGATCAACCAAAAAAATATTACATTGATTACTTATCATTTCATTTCGTCGCTTTTCAACGTTTATTTGCAGCTTTGAAATCGTGTTGCTAACGACGTTGCTTATGACGTTGCTAGGCGCGTACTTCCATTTTGTGTTGATACAGGTATCAACAAAATTTCTCGGCCAATCAGAATCGTCGTTTCTTAATGATAACAATGGAAATTAAATGATTCTTTTATAATTATATAATCTATTCCAGACTCAAACTGATTGATTACTTTTAGCATATGTCTTGCAAGTTTGCAAAGTTTACCTGACTTCATGTTTCCCCATTATTTATTTGGTCGAAAGGCTGAATCTGGACCAAAAAAAAAAAAATGCTATCAATTCCTTGTTTTACAAGAAAGTAAACAGGAATGAAGTACATGTACAGGGGTACCAGTTTATGTTCTACTGCATGGTCACAGTTAAAAGCTATGTCAGACCTTGTGATGTCGGGTCTTACGATGTGTAAAGTGATAGTCAACTGCGGTAATTTGAAAATCATCTTTTGTTCACATTGAATACTCCCATACAAGGTCAGCATTCAAGGTCAAATGGTTTGGTATGAAACTGTAGTACTTGGTATGTTGAATATGTATTTGTCGTGAAATATGAAGCCCCATCACTTATACCTTGAGAAAAAAAAGAAAAAAAGAGAGAACTTTTCAACCAAAAGACTATAGTAAGGTAGCAACTTGGTCAAATGAAGATACATGTACTATCAACCTACATTCAGGGAATAACATGTAAACCAAATTCGTTGTCATCTTTGAACACATTTCATTACATGTATTTCACATGGCTATAGGCTTTTCACTTGTTACATTTGACCCAGTGACCATATAAACCTTGGAGTTTGATTTACTTATAGAAAACAAGTCCCTTGCATTAATTGCTGGCAGTTGCAAGAAAGATTTTCTGCTTCAGCATCAGCGACATATGTTTTGAAAGTTATTATTCCGTATTTTCGAAAACAAGAGTTGCTTCCCCTTTGGGATAATATCCGATGTATACTAATTGTGACGTCATAAAATTCTATACCATTTTCATGATGTCATAATGGTTTTACGTCAGATACTGTCTCAAATGGGAAATAACTCTGATTTCCGCAGACTCAATAAATTGGATTTTTTTTTGCATCATCATTAACATTCATAATACAACACAAGCAGCAATATATTTTTTTAAGGATAAACTCATCTAAAATAACAAATACCAGGCGCGTAGCCAGAGAACTTTTCAAATGGAAGCACTTTCAGGTGAGGGATCGCTTTAATGGGTCCAGTGAAAACCCTTGTGAGGATTCAAGGGGCATAACTCCAGACTCTGAAGGATTTTACACATTTTCAGGACAGTTTTCTACTTTGAAATGACCCTTTGCACACTTTCTTTTTCTTCTTGTTTTTTTTTTTGTGTTGTTTTGTTTTTGTTTTTTGTTTTGCAAAACGATGTGAAGGCATTTGCGTACGCCTGGTTACGCGCCTAATACATTGGGCATACATGTGATTTCGCCGGATTTTTTCTACCGTCACAGGCTTTCACCTTTACCAAATTTAAAGATGGCAGCCTACATGCCGCATGAAATTCAAAGTGAAAGACATACAGATTTCCATTAAAAACATGGCTAGACGTATTTGTCTATTGTAAAAACCTTTGGAGTTTGAAGAAAACGACTTGTAAGGAAAATCTTAGACTAAATAATCCAGTCTCTCCGTAAAACCACCATAGGTGTTTCACTCTTGGTTTTTTTATGATTTCTACAGTAGAGCAATACTCTTCACTCTTCGTCTCTTGAACTAATCAATAATCAAAACCTGATATGCTAAGGGATTGGGTTATTTTTTTTGGTAATTTGTGAATGGGGTCTGACCAGTGCAATAGGCAATTTTAACAAGCTTGATATTTAGTAAAAAATGAATAGTCAACAAAAGACAACATCTTTTGACATGGTTTTATCCTAATCCCTTTTGTGATTCGGGGAAGGGACATTTTATATTCTACTGTTGACTGATACTCTAATCCCTTGTCAATCATTCATACCTTTATTCCAAGAGTAGGCCCTGATCGACCCGCAGGCTTCGCGGGCATGATTAGGACATAAATAGTGCTGTATACATGTATTGAAATAAATGTTTCGATACAATACAATACAATACATTTTGCTTCAATACTCAATATTTTCAATACAATACGCATCTTCAAATTTTTCTCAAATAAATCATAGTAATAGTTAAAACATATTTATTTTTCAAATATCGCAAGCTTTTATGAATGTGTACATGTACATACATGTACAGTACTATGAGTAGGATTGGAAAAGAAGCTTAAAGCTTACCGTATGTAAATTCCGCTCCCAGAAATCATAGTAATGAATCAATAAATGGAGTTTTTATTTTTTAATCAATGAAAACTGTATAAAACAGACCAATAATAAACAACAAATGGATGTTTTCCATCATTTCAAAAACGAAAAACTGGAATAAAAAGATGACAATTGCAGGAATGGAAAGTGTTTCTTGTCTACCAAAGAATTTTAGTTGGTGACTGGTCATGTGCAAGTTGCGTGAATCGCGAATTATACACCCATGAACATAAAAACTAAGACAATCATTTCTAATATTTATTTACATTTATCTAAATATTAGACATTCTATTTTGCACAAACATTGCAAACACAGCAAATTACTGCGTCAAAATACGGAAGATCGCAAATACTTCTAACCAAGACTATACAAATGTTCTTGCACACTCTTCCATTGTTCTCCATTGTTATGACATCATCAATTTACTTGGGCAGAAAAGGTGCCCAAGTTTTGAACAATGGTTTAGGTAGGTGACTTAATGAAAAATCAGAACGGACACAATGCATGCGCTGCATTTGCAATCTTGCGCGTTATTCTAACATGCAAATTCTCCTTACGTTCAAAATTTGGACGTGACATCACATTAGCTACCCGATTTATCTGAATAGAAACTTTATTTGATCTTGTATGTCTAAGCATTGATCTGATCAGAGAAGATTCAGAAGAAATATGAAAATCAGAACCAAAAACGAATTAAAATGTTAGGATTTTATTTTCTTATGAAATGTATTGAAAGTATCGATACTCAGCATTTGTGTATCGATACGTATTGAAAATCTCAAAGCATTGATACTCTTTAATATTCCAATATCAATAAACAGCACTAGACATACATTTTGTAAATGCCATTGCATGGACAGAAATTAAGTCATTCCTCACTTCCTGACATATCTTTACTTTCATTTATTAATGACATTCATTACTTAAAATCCCACTTAAAAAAGGAGAAATTACGGTTTTCAATCACCTTTTACATGTATTTCTACCACTCAAATTCAACCAAAATTGGTTGTTGTGACATGTGAACTCATCGTGGAAAAATCAAGGCCTGCGATTAGACGTTAACCACTCGTCAGTCTGATCACTTGGTCCAGAGTTCCTGAAAAGTATTGGTTTTATCAGATTTGCCAATTAAAACTTGTTTGGTCCGATAAAAACTCACTTTACACATGTATCTATTATCTGGACATATAAAAATCCCCAAATGTCCGACATTTTATGGAAGTTTTCAAGAACTCTGTTGGTTACTTGTCCCATCGCAAGCCTTGATCTTTCAACGTGTATCACAACAACAATGTAGATCAGGGTTTTTTTTCTCCTTGTTTTGTGGCCGAATTTTGGCCCCTTCCCATTCCCAATGCCAGATTTCCTCTATTTTTCCCCAAAAATCACTCTTAAATTCCCAAAGAGGAATTAGGAAAAAATCACCTAAAAAAAGACTCAAAACCTGAAAGTCTGAGCACAAAATGTCCTATTTTTAAGTGCATTTTAAAGTTTTGTATTCATCCCTTGCTCAGTTCAAGCAAATCAATGGAGAAGCATGTTAATAAATTACTTTAGGGTTAACCTCTATTACTCCATAACTTGTAGATCAATACTATTTATTATTCATATTACCTATCATGCAAAAAGATGAAAAGGAAAATGTGAGATAGAAAAAATTTTGTATGAATTTTGTTTTTTACTTGTAGATATTGGCATTGCTGTAAGCTAGTGAATACACAAGTTGATACATGATGTTCAGTAAGCTGAAGCTCCGTCAATGTCAGAGGATGTTGGTCTTCATCCGTAGAAGCAATACATCCTACACCTCCAGAAACATACTGAAACTTATAGACAGAGGAGTGCTGAAAGATGTCACCAACAGTGTGAGGTAAAAATGTACTACATTGTATCTGGTCTTTGCATTCCCTTCTTTTTGGACGGTATCAGACGTAAATTGATTGTGACATCATAAAATTCTATGCGAACAAGCATAAAATTCAGGGAAAACATGCTTCAAATATGATGTTTCTATAGGAATTTCATAACGTCGTGATACGTTTACGTCAGATACCGTCCCAAGTGGGAAGTAACTCTGTATATTAAAAAGATGGGATATCTACTACAAAAATTACTTGCTAATTGTGCTATGTTTGACTTTAATTAATCAAGTTTCTACATGCATGAGAAGTGGGCGGAGAAACTTCAAAATACCTTCTAACTGCCTTAGATGGCAATTACCCTAGTAGTGTAGTGGATACCCGATTAGCATTCTGGTGGTTAGGCTGAAGGTCTCGAGTTTGTGCCCCATTCATGCCACATATTTTTCAAGTATATACTGTTCAGCTTTTGTAGGATGCAGGATCCATCACGACCATGAAGATGGTTTCTCCACAGATTCTTCAAAAAGAAGACTAGAAATTTGAGAGCCTTTGATTTTTAGCTTGCCGAGACGAAAAAGTCCGGAGAGCTAATGCCATACCCTCGGTGTCGGCGTCATTGTCGTCGTCCGTAGACAAAACTTTAACCTGGGCTATATCACCTGAACTATAAGGGGTAGGGCTTTGATATTTCACATGTAGATACCTTGTGACGAGACCTTTTATTTGAGACCATGACCTTTGACCTAGTGACCTTGACCTTGGACTTTGACCTACTTTTCAAAAACTTTGACCTGGTTTCTGACAAAAACCTGTATAGGCGAGCTATGTAATCTTTGATTACCCTATGTTTCTTGCATGTAGCTAAAATGTTGCCATCTAACAGAAAATTACTGGCATAGATTTGCCATATCAGCCCGATGACTTCTACATGTATTTCAATTTCGAAATGATAGAAGTGTCCTTGTATTTCGACAAATTGTACTTGTATACCATTTTATACATGTATTAACAAACAGAAGAATGAGCTTGGAGTTTTCTACAAATATTTGGGGTTTTGTGTCAAAAATTTGCATTTTTACAAACTTTTCTCAAAATCGTACATGTAGATTTGACGACCTCTTCGGAAGAATTTCTAGATCTTTTGATGCCATAATGAAATAAAGACCTGTAAATCAAACTTTAAAAATGTTTATAGACCCTTTCATATTCTCTGCGGTACTGAATTTGAATCTCAGTTCTGGAGGACAAACATTAGATTGCACATGCACCACTGACGCAATTCAATTTGAATGTTACAGGACATTTTTCGCGGAACAATCAAAACACTACTCCGCTCTAAACGTCATAAAACAATCAAATGACGTCACTAGTGCATGCAAAATCTATTGTTTGTTCCCTGTAACTGAGCTTCAAATTCAGTACCGCAGATAAATGTGAAAGAGTCTAATCTGATGCTCCTTATTGTGATGCAAACAAGTACCTTGGTTTATCCATAGGAAATTTTACTACATGTGCATTTTCATATTTTAAAAGTATTCCAGAGTTATCCAACAGACTACAAGGTCCTATGACGGTTTACAGTGGATTTGACCCTACAGCTGATAGTCTACACATCGGAAACCTGTTGGTTATAATAGCTTTACTACACTGTCAGAGGGGAGGCCATAAACCAATATGCTTGGTAAGTTGTGATGGTCAAGTACGGTAATGCTTGTTCTAGAGTATCCCATTTTGTCATAATTCACTGTTAGTAATTGTCAGAACAGTTCTGAACAGGTAGAGTTCTTGAAAATTATTACGTGTAGTATCATCAGGGCCCGGCATCAATTCTCAAAATACTACATGTATAATTATATCACAAAGTAGCAAAAATTTGAAAAATTTAGTTTATTCATTCTTTTCTACACTTAAAGAAGAAAAAATGTATGAAATATTGCAAATCATCAATAACATCGTAATGAAACAAAAAAATATTGGAATTTTTATATTAGTCAATTCCAATGCCTTGTTCACACGGAAGAGTTTATTGTGCAATAAACGTAAGTTTGTTGCACAATAAATTTGTTTTGCGTTCACACAACAAAATTTATTGTGCAATAAATTTTTGATTATGTTTTGCAATAACTTTATTGCGCTGTTTCACAATAACTTTATTGCGCAACAAATTCTGCCGTGTAAACGCTAAGCGAAACTGTTGCACAATAAATCTGACACATGCCCATCATCATGGCAAGAGAAAGAGATTTTTAGAGTTCTGAACTTGATGTCATGATTTTGTATATGCTAACTGGTTGTAGTTGACTTTCATGTACATTATACAGTTAAAGTATACCATTGAGGGAGTTAGCACGATTCTGGTTCCCCGAGACGAGACCTATTTCCCGAGGCGAAGCCGAGGGAAATAGGTCTGGTCGAGGGGAACCAGAATCGTGCTAACTCCCTCAATGGTATACTTTAACTGTTTTATTATACCGATACAAACATTATACTGAAACAAACATATGTCTTAGGTATACAGAAACAAACATTATACTGAAACGAACATATCTCTTAGGTTCACAGGGTTCAAATGGAAATTCTAATGATTTTGCCTTGCCTTCTCGACTGAATGACTGAGTAACGGAAAATATTAATTTTTGATGATAAGATAAACAGAAACATCATTAATCATACTCATACATGTTTAATTTTTGATTGTTTTATTTCATTGCGGATTAATTTATGTGCTAAGCGGATAGGAGGCGGATTACTCTGCTCGCGTATTGATAGCGTCATCCGATCAATCTTCACATCATCCGATCAACCTTCAACGGCGCTGATTGGCTGATACTGACACACCCCCAAAGAAGCTCCGCCCCATTTTGAAACTATCTCCCTAGGGAAATAGTCTTCGCAACTAACGCACCCCTTTGCAGGGAAATAGTCTTATCAGGCGATTTTCAGGAATTTAGTTAAATTTAATGAGTCTCTTTTTATATAGGAAAAAATCAGTAGAGGTATAATAAAACTTGTTAACATACTTTTGTTTTATTAAGCTCAGCAGAACATATGTCTAGAGATTCAATATTGTTATACCCCCTGTGGTGTCGTTATTGACTGACATATGTTCAGAGATTCAATATTGTTATACCCCCTGTGATGCCGTTATTGACTCACATACGTTCAGAGATTCAATATTGTTATACCCCCTGTGGTGTTGTTATTGACTGACATACATTCAGAGATTCAATATTATTATACCCCCTGTGGTGTCCTTATTGACTGACATACGTTCAGAGATTCAATATTATTATACCCCCTGTGGTGTCGTTATTGACTGACATACGTTCAGAGATTCAATATTGTTATACCCCCAGCGGTGTTGTTTTTGACTGACATACGTTCAGAGATTCAATATTATTATACCCCCTGTGGTGTCGTTATTGACTGACATACGTTCAGAGATTCAATATTGTTATACCCCCAGCAGTGTTGTTTTTGACTGACATACGTTCAGAGATTCAATATTATTATACCCCCTGTGGTGTCGTTATTGACTGACATATGTTCAGAGATTCAATATTATTATACCCCCTGTGGTGTCGTTATTGACTGACATACTTTCAGAGATTCAATATTGTTATACCCCCTGTGGTGTCTTTATTTACTGACATATGTTCAGAGATTCAATATTGTTATACCCCCAGCAGTGTTGTTTTTGACTGACATAGGTTCATAGAGTCAATATTATTATATCACCAGTGGTGTTGTTATTTACCGACATATGTCCAGAGAACCAATATTATTATACCCCCAGTGGTGTCGTTATTGACCGACGTATGTCCAGAGAGCCAATATTGTTATACCCCCAGTGGTGTTGTTATTGACTGACAAATGTTCAGAGAGCCAATATTGTTATGCCCCCAGTGGTGTCGTTATTGACTGACTTACGTCCACAGAGCCAATATTGTTATACCCCCAGTGGTGTCGTTATTGACCAACATACGTCCAAAGATTCAATATTTTTACCCCCCCCCCCCAATGGTTTCGTTATTGACCTTATGACAGATATTTGCATAGACTACTTTGTGAAATGGTGACCTTTTGATATACAGTCAAACCTGTCTTATGTGACTTTGCAAGGGCCGACAGAAAATAGGTCACATAAAACAGGTAGTCACTTAATACGGGTTCAAGCTGATCTGACTTTGACCATCATGAATTCTGTAGTATAAAAGCAATATGATTAAATGAATTGCTGCATTTATTAATTCATGCATTTATTGATAAATCATATTGCACATATAACATCACATTAGATTTTATTTACAAAAATATATCACTGTAGTTCTAATTATGAAAGACATTGATGAAGAGATTCAATGTAAAATTCTATGTAGTTTGAGTCCTGTGCAACACTAAAACTCGTAAAATACAGGTGCGGAATTCGGTATGGGACTGAAAAATAGGGTCGTTGTCGAGTTAGACAGGTTGTTGCTTTATAGAGATTGATTTGATAGGAAAATCATTGAGAGAAATAAAAAGGGATGTATAAAGCGAAAGTCACTATAAACAGGTTTGACTGTAGAAAGTTTAGTGTGTCAAAAATCGGCGAATTGAGGATCTGAATAAGGATACTGTTAACCGTTTTGTTTTATATTCGCGAGATCCTTCGATTCACGATCATGTCTTAACACATGTGTAGCAAGATGCGTACACATGATGTCACGAAAATAAAATCCCGCGAACCAGTCACCTCCCTCGTGTTTGCGAACTTATGACGCTGGAATAAAAGATGGTTTACAGTATGTATAATATCAAGGTGAAAGTGTATTATTTCAATCTTTCAATACTGATGGATATATCTTTATTAAGCTAGGGGGTGCTACAGCTATGATTGGTGACCCAAGTGGAAAGTCAGAGGAAAGGAAACGCCTTGAGACTGGCGTGGTGGAAAGCAATTTAAAGAGCATAACAGAAAGTGTACAGAGAATATTCCATAATCATCAGAAATATATGTGGAACTCCGAGAAACCACTTCAAGATTTATTGTAAGTCCTTTAGTTTTTGAAAGGTAGGTCAAACTCCAAGGTCAAGGTCACATGGTCAAAAATTTTGGTATCCATGGAAATTTCTTGTCACAAGGAACACACATGTGATATATGAAAGCCCTATCACTTACCATTCAAAAGTTATGCCCAAGGTTAAAGTTTTTCAAAAGTAGGTCAAACTCCAAGGTCAAGGTCACAAGGTCAAAAATTTTGAGTAAGTTCCCATGATGATCTCATACCTCCAAATTAACTGCCATGTTAGATTACAACTCCCGGACTTTATCCATTTCTACCATGCAAATCGTTGACATTATAAGAATTTATACCTAAATTTTCAGAAGAGATTTCATGACCAACCTTCTGACTATTCTTTAAAAACATCTTGTTGTTATTCTCATCAAGACATTGATGTGTACAATGTTAAAACTTCAGAAAAGGGGTAGGGCCACGAAGACCGATATTGGCCCTAATTTTGAACATTGTACTTCATAGAATTTTTAACAGTGATTTGACATTTTGAAATGCTTCTCTAATGAATCACGAATCTATATTTTGTAATCATTGCATTTCTCAATGGCTGTTAGCCCTTTGAAAACACCAAAATAGGTCATTAAACAAAATTGATGCAAAAACTGCACATTTCTATTAAATTAGCAATGGCTGCATGCATTAACTAAGATGAAAAATTTATATGTGACAGATTATCATTAAATCCTTTTGTCATAAACGCTTTATCTCAGTTAACGCATGCGGCAACATTGAATTCTTCCACAAAAGACAAAATTCCCAGCAATTTTCGCCATATTTTGTCAATAACGTCAAAATGATGTCACTTCGTGATGTCATTACAGTTAAATGACACTTTGTATAGTGATATTTTTCTTTTCATCAAAAGCGGTATTAAAACAGTCGTGTATTTACATGAGAGTTATCAAGTATTTCTCTAGAGAAAAATCGAGGGCAGATTTAGGGGTCTCCTGGCCCTACCCCTTTGTTAAAGTAGCAATTTTAACATAGCAGAGATGGATAAAGTCAAAGAGTTATAATCCAAGGAAGGAGATAATTTGAATAAAAGAAGAAAATATGGCTATGTGGGAACACACTATAAGCTGATTATTCAAATCTTTTTATCAAAGAAGCATAAAAATGATATGATTCACTCTTTTTAAGTACATGTAGATGTATGTCTGATAGGGATAAAATAAGAATCAAAGTGTTACTTTATGTATTATATGTATTTGTGAATGGTTTGCCAATAGGTATGTAATTCTTTTATTTTTTCTGTTAATGAAATTGCCATTTGTCATTCCAACTTTAACCATTCTATTCTGCCATAATTTTTGTGTCGCCTGCAAAGCATAGCGACACTTAGGGATCACTTTGTCCGTTGTCCGTCTGTCTGTTTGTCTGTCTGTCACACTTGGATGTCACACCCCATATAAAAGTGAATCCTAAGTGTCGCTATGTTTCGCGGGGGACACATGCATTCCTTGAAATGTTGTCTTTTAGAAAGAAACAATTTATGTTTTAAGAGAGAAGCGATGTTAAGAATGCCAACTGACATTTCTTATTTTTGTGAATCTTGAAAATAGGTTTATGAAATGAAAGTGTCAACATTAGGCCAAAGTTTTGTTTTTTTCTGTTTTGCGTCCGCGTGCGGGTAGGTTTTTGTACCAGTTTTTCCAAAAACAAACAAAATATATTTTTTATTTCCCGAATACGGAATTCCAAAACCGTGTTCGATCGTTAAATAATTTTTCCTAATGACGATGTCTAAGCGCTTTAATCGATCTTAAACACATACCGCATCTGTTAAAGCGTCAAAGTAACATTGAACTAAGTGCGACCAGTGCCAGAGATGAATCAAGACAGGGGCATTTCGTCCCCTTTCAAGGATCAGAAGGGTTAAACATAGTTACGAATGACGATGAAAGATATTTGTGTGTTACTCCGATCATAAGGAACCAAAGTGTTCAAAATCTACTGTTAAAGAGGTGCATAGTGCATTTTTCTAGTCGTAGCTCGAATTATATCCAATGAAAAATAAGTAGTTGTCATCCACAAGTCTGTGTTCTTTCGAAAGGGGGGGGGGGGGGGTTCATGGCTAAAGATAGGGTACTGTATGTGTTCTTATTTTAGCGTGATTCATATCAGTTTTGGCAGAGTGCAGCAATTCAAGACTACGCTAAAGATGTAAATATATATTGAATTATAAATTGGAAAATCACGTGCACTTGTTTGTGATTTGAGAATTTGCTTTTATGTCAATTTGCCTCCTAATGTCTGTCTTTGAAAATATAATGTATGGTTGTGCTAAAGTAATTACGTATACATTGTATTACCTATTCATGTCTGACCTTAAATATGTGACCTTAACCTTAAAAGTGGCTTTGATAGTCATTTGTTTGATGGATGTATAAAGTATATCATTATCAATCAATTTATATTCATGTACATGTATGACTTCCATACCAACAGACAGACAGGTGCAGGACAAAGTTATTCCTATATTTCTCTCTTGTATTGCAGGCAACATGATAAAAGTGTTGCTATGGATCTCTGATAACTATAAGTGCATTTGCCTGTACACATTTCACATTGAAAATATTCTGCTGCTATTCACTGATCTATTCTAGGTATTTTGGACTGGGTAGAACTCTTTGAAAGAGAAGGAGAGAATTACATTGTTTCCAACTTGTGTCATTTTCAGAAAATTAGATGCTTTAATACACAAATTGTTCAGACAGGTTGGAATAGGTCAAAAAGGAATGACACTCTTTGTATCAGTCAGTCTCTCTCATATTCCACTTATTCATATGATTAAAATATATTTTACTTGCTGTTTGGATATTAAAATAATTCTTGATATAGTGATTGGGCATTGTGAATAGTAATTCAAAGTTTAATTATAAGTGTTATTCCTTAGTCAGATTATCATAGATGTAAAAGAAATAGCGCAATCATCTATGAAATTCTGGCTCACACGATATTTTGTTTTTTTCAACTTGTTTGTTTTTTTCCCTTGCTGGCTGGTAGGTTTTCAGATCACAACCTGACGCAAAACAGAAAAAAACAAAACCTTGGCCTTATTAGAAAAAATTATATGTTGTACTTTGAATGGCCTTTATGGTGTATATGTTTCTTTTTTAAAGGATATTGAACAATATGGACTGGTATGGAAATAAAACTCTTATAGAGTTCCTGTCTATAGTTGGCAGACATTTTAGGATGTCAGACATGCTTGCTAAAGAGAGGTGAGGATTTTCATTCCTTATGAAGTCGTTAAAATTTCTGGAATTTTTTTTCATTTGTTTTAAAGACTGCACATCTGCAAAATGATGAAAAAAGGAATCATACAGTAAGAAATAGAAAGAAAATATGTAAAACATCATTTGACTCTCAGACTTCATCATCATTGGCTGAAGATGGACCAAGGCTTGATAACTCCTTTTTAGCTCGGCGGGACGAAAAAGTCAGGAGAGCTAATGCCACACCCTCGGCGTTGTTGTCGTTTTTTTCGTCGTTTTGTCATCATCGTTGTCGTCGTCATTGTCGTTGTCCGTAGACAAAACTTTAACCTGGGCTATATCTCTTGAACTATAAGGGGTAGGGCTTTGATATTTCACATGTAGATACCTTGTGAGGAGACCTTTCATATGAGACCATGACCTTTGACCTAGTGACCTTGACCTTGGACTTTGACCTACTTTTCAAAAACTTTAACCTGGTTTCTGACAAAAACCGGTATAGGCGAGCTATGTAATCTTTGATTACCCTATGCTGTTGAAGCCTAGTGAGAACGATTTACTACTGTCCTATTCACTAAATCCAGAGCACCCTGTTTTGGAGATTTATTCTGCCGTCTTACGAATTTCCTATTATTTATTGTCTCAATAGATTGACATCCTATAGTTGTATCAGGAAATGTGCATAAGCTCCCCCATCCAACTTATTCAAGCTACTATAAGGAAAATAATGTTAATATAATCCTGCCCAGTATTGTTCTTTGTGTCAACAATGATAAACAATGACGCCACGGCATCAGACATGCCCAAATTTAGTCATTTTTACATAAGAATATCCCTGCAGACATTTTAATTTCTGTTGTAATTTTGAACTAAGCTAGTGCACAACCAAAAGGGGGAAAGGACTAGGTGTTCTAACCCCTCATATCGGCCCTATAATTTTTACGAAAAATGCTTTTGATAAACGAATTATTGATTATCACTTTTTGCAATATTGAATGTTTGAGAAAATACCGCGTCATAATTTTGAGCCCTCGTAACGTCATGCACGTGATGTATGACCTCATGTTTTGACGTCATTTCCCCTGAATAATGCAAAACTAAGGAAAATCATCGTATTTTACACACAAAACTTCAAAATTCATCTACGCTCCAGGCCTTGCCCACAAATTTGTTTATGTAAATTAAAAGGTTGATCAGAAATCCATCGATTGATACAGAAATATTCATGGGCAAGGCCTGGATTGCTACTTGATATCATAGTTTTGTATCGAAATATCGCTCATTTATTGATTTTCAATGATTTCTACGTTTTCAGACGTTTTGAGCGACATGTTATTCAGTATAGGACTTCAAAATCAAAAAAGGCTTTCCTGATTTGGATTCACCATACATTTGACATTTTGCAAACTAGAATATTATGGATACATAAGCAACTTTGAAATGGCGAAATGGCAGGTTACCGCACCTACTCCTTTTCTGTTACGACTAAGATATTTCTATAGACTGTACATCAGTTTATAAGATGACAACAGTATATTTTGAGAAATTCACCAAAACAGGATGCTCTGGATTCTAAATGATCTTATATTTATACAAGTCTTACTCCTAGATTCTACTCAGTCAACCAAGAAATAAAATGAACGCTATTCAGGTTGTCAGACTTTTCTTTGCAATTTCCTATTTGATGATCTTCTTTAAAAACTTTTACAAATTTCTACCACTGATATGCAATAATCAAGGTATGTGTAAGCAATTTCATCTGGAATTCTACTCTAAGATGGTTGCTGTTCAAGTACTCTGTATCCTGTAAGACTCATATTTGCTGTTTTGTATGACCTAAATACAGTAAACTTCACCTATAACGAACAGGTTTATAGCGAAATTCTGCTTGTAACGAAGTGAAAAGAAAGTCCCAGCAGAAGTCCTATTACCCTCCATTGATTTTTGTACGCCTATAACGAATTTGTATATAACGAATTATCGGCTTTTACGAAGCCATCTCATGGTCCCTTGGTCATAGTTTCTTCACTATTTTCACCTGATGTAACAAAATTATCTCCAGGTATTCCCAATTAACACACCTGGCGGACAGATAATTACTAATTATCAAATAATTGTTCTCCCCGTCTGTTGTCCCTGGCTATTTACCTGTTAGGAGACGTGTTATATACACATGAAATAATGATCGCCCATCATTTAATACTCTGTCGGCATGTCAATTGTTAAGAATGCTTACTTAATAAATCACAACATAACTATTGAATACTGGTCTTAACTTTTCATTCATTCAGAACGGCAACACCAAGGAGACATATTTAGCATCAAAATGCATGTAACGAAATATGGCTATAACGAATTTGGACCAATGGTCCCCTGGGCTTCGTTATAAACGAAGTTTACTGTACATGTATTGCAGCATGTGCACTGTAATAAGTATGAAGGTCTGACTACCTCTTAAAAAATTTGGGAAAGTCAGTATTGTGGTAGACTGAGTAAAATTCATGTTAAAACTTCATGAGTTGTGTTTATTTGAAGTTCTGGTGACTTACATGTACATGTATGTGAGATCTAGAATGAGGAGTATAGATCCAGGTAAAAACTGTTGAAGATACTTGATGTACTTAAAATTAAGAAATCCTTTGATCTATGATTCAGTGTAAAATCCCGCTTGGCATCTATGGAGGGTATGAACTTTACAGAGTTCACCTATCAAATGTTCCAGGCGTACGATTGGTTACATCTTCTACTACAGCATAATTGTGAACTGCAAGTAAGTTTTCTAGTTACACTCGATCGTTAAAAAATGGGGCCGAATTTGCCCAATTAGATAATATGTATTTTCCCCCCTAAAATGTTGAAAAAATTCTCCCCATTATACCAAGATAAGTTGCTACAAAAAATCCACAAAATTTCGCATTTGTGCTTAAATAATGCAAGATTAATCAAGCCTTGAATGGTAAAAGAAATGCATCAATGACGCAGCTATAGAATGAATCTGTTCCAGATCAAATTTTAGTGTAACAATTTGGTTTTTAGCTCGCCAGGACGAAAAAGTCTGGAGAGCTAATGCCATACCCTCGGCATTGTTGTCGTCGTTGTCCGTTGACAAAACTTCAACCTGGGCTATATCTCTTGAACTACAAGGGTAGGGGTTTGATATTTCACATGTAGATACCATGTGACGAGACCTTTCATTTGAGACCATGACCTTTGACCTACTTTTCAAAAACTTTAACCTGGTTTCTGACAAAAACCTGTATAGGCTAGCTATGTAATCTTTGATTACCCTATGTTTGATCCTATCACTATAGTAAGCTTAAGGTCGCATAAAAAAGACCAAACATTGCATCCGGTAACCTTTATGATGTCTCCCCCCCAACAAGGAGGAGACATATTGGTTTTGCCTTCGTCGTCTGTCCAACCGTCTGTCCATCTGTCATACATCGTGTACGGGCTATATCTCCTGAACCGTTTGCCTGATCACTTTCATATTTTAGTATGTTGTTCCTTATGACCTGAAGGTTTCACATCACCTTGACCCAAGGTCATGTGACCATGACCAAGGTCACTTAGTGCATTTTTAATGAAATTATAAATACATTCCTGTCCGGGCTATACCTCTTGAACCGTTTACCCGATGACTTTCTTATTTTAGTATGTTGTTCCTTATGACCCAAAGGTTTTACATCACCTTGACCCAAGGTCATGTGACCAATGTCAAGGTCACTTAGTGCATTTTCAATGAAATTGTACATGCATTCCTTTTCGGGCTTATATCTTCTGAACTGTTTGCCGGATCACTTTTATATTTTAGCATTTTGCTGCTTATGACCCAAAGGTTTCACATCACCTTGACCCAAGGTCATGTGACAAAGGTCAATGTCACTTGTACATTTTTAATGAAATTGTACATGCATTCCTGTCTGGGCTATAACTCTTGAACCGTTAACCTGATCACTTTCATATTTTAGTATGTTGTTCCGTATGACCCGAAGGTTTCTCATCACCTTAACCCAAGGTCATATGACAAAGGCCAAGGTCACTTACTACATTTGTACATACATTCCTCTCTAGGCTTTATCCCTTGGACCGTTTACTGGATTGCTTTCATGTTTAGTATGTATTTGCTAATGACCAAAAGGTTTCACCTTGACCCATGGTCATTTGATCAAGGTCAAAGTTACTAAGTACATTTTAATGAAATTGTACATGCTATCACGTTTGGGCTGTATCTCTTTTAACTATTTATCAGATCACTGTCTTATTAGCTCACCTCGACGAAGTTGAGTGAGCTTATGCTATAACCCCACGCGTCCGCGTCCGTGTCCGCGTCTGCGTCCGGTTAAGAAGTTTGGGATAGCTCAGTATCTGACAAAGTACTAATGCTACAGTAACCAAACTTGCACAAGTGATTCATCTTTGGATGCTGAGGTGAACCCATGCATCGTATGCAGCATCTGACCTACATTTTCCGCTTGAGTGACTTGGTTAAGAAGTTTGGGGTAGCTCAGTATCTGACAAAGTACTAATGCTACAGTAACCAAACTGGCACAAGTGATTCATCTTTGGATGCTGAGGTGAACCCATGCATCAGATGCAGCATCTGACCTACATTTTCCACTTGAGTGACTTGGTTAAGAAGTTTGGGGTATCTCAGTATCTGACAAAGTACTAATGCTACAGTAACCAAACTGGCACAAGTGATTCATCTTTGGATGCTGAGGTGAACCCATGCATCAGATGCAGCATCTGACCTACATTTTCCGCTTGAGTGACTTGGTTAAGAAGTTTGGGGTAGCTCAGTATCTGACAAAGTACTAATGCTACAGTAACCAAACTGGCACAAGTGATTCATCTTTTGATGCTGAGGTGAACCCATGCATCGTATGCAGCATCTGACCTACATTTTCCGCTTGAGTGACTTGGTTAAGAAGTTTGGGGTAGCTCAGTATCTGACAAAGTACTGATGCTACAGTAACCAAGCTTGCACAAGTGATTCATCTTTGGATGCTGAGGTGAACCCATGCATCGTATGCAGCATCTGACCTACATTTTCCGCTTGAGTGACTTGGTTAAGAAGTTTGGGGTAGCTCAGTATCTGACAAAGTACTGATGCTACAGTAACCAAACTTGCACAAGTGATTCATCTTTTGATGCTGAGGTGAACCCATGCATCGGATGCAGCATCTGACCTACATTTTCCGCTTGAGTGACTTGGTTAAGAAGTTTGGGGTAGCTCAGTATCTGACAAAGTACTGATGCTACAGTAACCAAGCTTGCACAAGTGATTCATCTTTGGATGCCGAGATGGACCTATGCATTGGATGCAGCATCTGACCTACTTTTTCCACTTGAGTAATTTCGCTTTTAAAAGCCAATATTGAGCACAGTATAAGTGCTAGATATTCCAAACTTGCATATTAGATGTATCTTTGATCAAACTTTCATAAAATGACCTTGACCTACTTTTTCTGCTTGAGTGATTTTGCCTTTAAAAGCCAATATTGAGCAAAGTATAAGTGCTAGATATTCCAAACTTGCATATTAGATGTATCTTTGATCAAACTTTCATAAAATGACCTCGACCTACTTTTTCCGCTTGAGTGATTTTGCCTTTAAAAGCCAATATTGAGCAAAGTATAAGTGATACATGTACCAAACTTGCATATTGGATGTATCTTTGATCAATCTTTCATAAAATGACCTTGACCTACTTTTTCTGCTTGAGTGATTTTGCTCTATAAAGCCAATATTGAGCATAGTATAACTGCTACATGTACCAAACTTGCATATTGGATGTATCTTTGATCAAACTTTCATAAAATGACCTTGACCTACTTTTTCCGCTTGAGTGATTTTGCCTTTAAAAGCCAATATTGAGCAAAGTATAAGTGATACATGTACCAAACTTGCATATTTGATGTATCTTTGATCAATCTTTCATAAAATGACCTTGACCTACTTTTTCCGCTTGAGTGATTTTGCTCTATAAAGCTAATATTGAGCAAAGTATAACTGCTACATGTACCAAACTTGCATATTGGATGTATCTTTGATCAAACTTTCATAAAATGACCTTGACCTACTTTTTCTGCTTGAGTGGTTTTGCCTTTAAAAGCCAATATACATGTACTAAGAAATATGTTTGAATTGAATTTTGCTGTCACGAGGTGAGCTTCGTAATCTGTGATTACCTATGTTTTTAGTATGTTGTTGCTTATCACCTACAGGTTTCACATCACGTTGACTCAAGGTCATGTGACCAAGGTCAAGGTCAATTAGTATATTTTAAATGAAATTGTATTTGTTACGTGTATTATGTCCAGGCTTAATCTTTTGAACTGTGATCGGATCACTTCATACATTTGTATTTTAGTATGATGGTGCTGATGACCCAAAGGTTTCACACCACCTTGATCCAAGGTCATATGACTAAGGTCAAGGTCAAGTATTACATTTTTTAATGAAATTGTAAATGCTATTGAGTCTGGGCTATATCTATGGAATCGTATACTGGATCACTCTGATACTTTAGTATGCTGTTGCTCAGGATTGGAGGGTTTCTTATCTTGACCCAAGGTTATGTGCCCAAGGTCAAGATCATTTAGTTCTTTTTAATGAAATTGTATGTACTAATCTTGTCTGGGCTATATCTCCTGAACCCTTCTTACAATTGTTTTCATATTTTAGTATGTTGTTTCTCAGGACTAAATGTTTCTTATCACATTGTCCCAAGTCACATGATTAAGGTCACTTCTTACTTTGGTAATGAAATTGTATATGCTAATCATGTCCAGGCTGAAATTGTCTATGCTTATCATGTTTAGGCTTTATATTTTGAACTGTGTATCCAATCACTAATTCACTTTTTTGTTGCTCATGATCCATACAGTGTAGTTTTCAGAACACCTATATCCAAGGTCATGTGACCAAAGTCAATTTCACTAAATATGCTTATACAGGTATGTAATAAAATTGTATATGCTAATCATGTATGGGCTTTACCTCAAACAATATAATGAATCACTTTCATGTTTTAGTATGATGTTGCCCATGACTGAAGGGTTTCACATCATCTTGGCCTAAGGTCAAAGTAACTTAGAGGGAGTGGGGAGACATCTGTTTTTTTCTGAAAAACATCTTTTTTTAATTATTTACCGTAATGACATGTATTACACAGATTGGAGGAAATGACCAAACAGGGAATATGAGAGCTGGCCATGAGCTGATCAGAAAAGTTAAATCTGATAAAGCATGGGGTATGTATTATTATTTCTGTGGATTTTCTTTGTGCTTATACTATTTTCATAAGGAAGTTACAAAATGTATATTTAGAATAAGTACTGGCATTCATGCATTGATGCAAGAGCACACTAGTTCATGATCCTATTGTAAATTCAGTTTTCCCTTATTTGCCTATTCCCCACAAAATTTTGTTGCATTAAAAGATATACAGTGTATATACCAATTTAATCTAGTAGAATGAAATAAAATCTTCATTTCTGCCTAATACTGGTAACTTCAGTAGATTTTATATCTGAACAACTAAGATTTCTTGCTTTAGGTCTCACTGTTCCGCTACTAACTGATCCTGGCGGAGAAAAGTTTGGAAAATCTGCAGGGTATGCAGGGTATGCAGTGTGGTTAAATGCCGACAAAACTTCACCTTATGAATTATATCAGGTGCGGTATAATTTGAGACTTGTTCATCTTACCATAGTGAAATAACCTATGGTAATTTTATCATAATTTGTAAACATAAGGAATGTGACTGTTTCTTCACTTGAACTGAATTCTTCATAAAATTGATAAATGCTTTGGTGTTTGGAACAAAATCATTTTCACAGGCATCAACTTGGAATTTCCAGCCTTAAGTACTGTATAACCAGAAATTTGTGCGAGTATCAAATTTCGCGATTTTATGGTAAAAATGGGTGTCTTTATTTTCGCTAGTTCAATTTTTCGCGATTCCTGAATTTCAAACAAGCGTAAATACAATGTTACTGTATTATACCTTTCATTATTGAAGTTTTAGTTAGTTCTATTGCAAGAATACACTCACTTCTTTTTCTCTTTACGCTTAATCGGGAAAAGTAAAGAATGACGCATGTACAGTGATGATTCGTTAGTCCGGACGATTTGGTTCCCGAGGAATTCGTCCGGATTAACGAATTTTCCGGATTACTGAATCTTTTAAAAAATGTCAAAACTTGAGCGCCGAATTCTAAAGTAAAGGGGGGAGGGTTGGCCGTTTTTTGTGCGTGTGTTTGTACGGTTAAATTGTCTTGTAAACAAATATTTTCTCATCATAGATAATTTGATTTAATGTTTATTTCTTGAAAATTTTGGATTACTAAATCTCTAGGTATGTCTTTAAAGCATGAGCGCTAAAAAATAGAAAAGGGAAGGTGGTTGGGGTGCCGGGAGTTTGTCTTCACTTTTTTGTATCGGTAAGATCGTCTTGAAGTCATTACTTTTCTCATCATTGAAAATAAATTTACAAGAAGTTTTATTTCTTTATAATTCTAATCAAATTAATAGAAATGAATAGACGAAATGCACAAGAATAAAGATCAAACGAAAGCGGAGGGAGGCCTCCAATTTATTACGCGGAGATCAATCAGTTTAATTGGGGGAGGGGGGGATAGAGCGTTACTTTAACCTTTAAATAAGAATAAAATTTTATCTAAGCATCGAGGTTCCTCGGGCGCCGATACTTACCAATACCTACTGAAACTTACCACTTTTCTTTCTGAAAAAATACGGAAATCATCGTCTGTCAAGAGCGGTTGACGTTCGTTTTCGATTCTATTTTAACTAAAAACAAGCTCTCAATATTCTAACTAACTCTAACATTCATTTCACTTCCATCTTCATCGTGATACAAACATTAGAATTAAAGAATATCAACTTTAATTTGAAATGATTTTAGGGTGTGCATCTGTTCAAAATAATGATTGAAAGTTAGAAGCTGAAAAATGTCACGATAAGAATTAAGAAAGTGACCAAGCGAACAATTAAATCTTTTAATGCATAGATTTGATAACCACGTAAGTACACGTACCCCAAGCCTTTACTAGTACTGCGTATCCCATCGCCTAATTAACCCGCCTGTTTTCCGGTAAATTTCTCCAGGTAAAAATTAATTGTTGTGAAAACATGTCCATGTAGATTTGTCAAGGTAAAACTTAATTGTTATGAAAACACGTCCGTGTAGATTTCTCCAGGTAAAATTAATTGTTATGTAAACACGTCCATAGTTGCTTATATCGTCCGTACTAACTGGACAAAATAACATATGATCCGCACGTCCGTTTCCAAAAACTACCGTCCGGATCCGGAACACGGATTTCCGGATTATCGGATCATTTTTGCACTATGCACGTTTGTTCCCTGAGAAATCGTCCGGAGTAACGAATTTTCCGGACTAACGAATTCCGGACTAACGAATCATCACTGTACAATAGGAAGAAAATGTAGTTGATATACCAATTTACCTCATACCTTACTGAGCACAGTTTTCAGAGAGAATAAATTTTCGCGATTCGGTTTACCTTGCGGATATAGTGAAAATTAGTATCTCGCGAAAATTTCTGCTTATATGGTAATATGTTGACTGGCATTTTCAGCTGTTGCAAAATTCTGAAGGGTGGGCATTCATCTGGGTGTCAACAATTTGCTTTAAAATGTGCTCTATATTCATTATTTAACAAAACTTCAATAGATCAAGAATGAAGGCCATTGATTTTTGGTTGGGTCAATAGGGCAGAGGTCAAGGTCATGGGCCAACATGATACTGCAACTTGGCATATTGATCCATATTTCATGTGTGAAATATCTTTTGTTCATGCAAACGCTTGAGCTTCCATGCTGAGGTTTTTCTTTATCAAAACTTTGTCTTTCAGTATTTCATCAACAAAAGTGACCAAGAGGTCGAAGATTTGTTGAAAAGATTTACCTTTATGCATGAAAAAGAAATAACGGACTTGATGGTTAAACAAAGGGTAAGTAAGATAAAGAGGGTAAGTTAAAGGAAGGTGAGTAGGGTGAATGAGGGTGAGAGATTAATTGAGGGTTATTAATTAAAGGAGGGTAAGAAGGATAAAGGAGGGTAAGTTAGAGAAAGGAGAGTAAGGCAAGATAAAAGGGTAAGCTAAGATAGAAAAGGGTAAGTAAGATAAAGGAGGGTAAGGAAAAATAAAGGAAGGTTAGTAGGGTTAAGGAGGGTAAGAGATAAAGTTACTGTAAACGGTGTTATTTTTGTGTGTGGGGGGATTTTGCGATTATAAAATCAAGACGTTACGCATGGGGGAAATATTCGCAATAAAAATGTCTTTAACATCGTAAGAATGCAGTGGGGATACATGTATTTTTGTGTGGGGGAAAGGGGTAAGGCCATGAAGCCCGATATTGGTCCTAATTTTGAACATTGTACTTCATAGAATTTTTAACTGTGATTTGACATTTTGAAACGTTCTCTACTGAATCATGAATCTATCTGTAAACATTGCGTTTATCAATAGCTTTTAGCCTTTTGAAAACACCAAAATCGGTCATTTTCCGTGAAATTGATGCAAAAACTACATATTTCTATAAAATTAGCAATGGCCGCATGCATTAACTAGGATGAAAAAATTATATGTGAAAGATCATCATCATATCCTTTTGTCATAAACGTTTTATCTTAGTTGACACATGCGGCCACATCGAATTCTTCCACAAAAGACAAATTCCAAGCAATTTTCGCCATATTTTGTCAATAACGACTAAATGATGTCACTTCATGACATCATTACAGTTAAATGGCACTATGTATGGTGATATTTTTCTTTTCATTAAAAGCGGTAAACATTCGTGTATTTTCATGAGAGATATCAAGTATTCCCCATAAAATTTATTTCTAGAGAAAAATCAAGGGCCGATTTAGGGGTTTTGTGGCTCTACCCCTTTTTGTGAAGTCACTTGATTCGTGAAAAACGTAAAAATTACCCCCATGTGAAAAATTTCCATGTTTACAATATTAAAGGAGTGTAAGAAGGATAAAGGATGGTAAGTTAGAGGAAGGAGGGTTAGATAGAAGAAGGGTAAGTAAGATAAAGAAGGGTAAGTAAGATAAAGGAGGGTAAGTAAGATAAAGGAGGGTAAGCTAAGATAAAAGTGGATAAGTTAGATAAAGGAAGGTAAGTAAGATATTGGAGGGTAAGCAAGATAAAGGAGGGTAAGAAGGATAAGTAAGATAAAAGTGGGTAAGTTAGATAAAGAAGGGTAAGGTAAGGTAAAAGAGGGTAAGGAAAAATAAAGGAATTTAAGTAGGGTAAAAGAGGGTTAGTAATGTTAGGAGCACAAGTTAGAGGAAGGAGGGTAAGGTAAGATAAAAGGAGGGTAAGCTAAGACAAAGGAGAGTAAGATGAAGGAGATTAAGTAAGATGAAGGAGGGTAAGTAAGGTAAAGACAGGTAAAGAAAGTAAAGGAGGGTAAAGAAAGATAAAAGATGATAAGTAAGATTAAGGGGGTTAAGTTAAGATAATTAAAGGATGGTAAGTTAAGGTAAGGATGGTATGTTAAGACAAAGGATGGTAAGTTGAGATAAAGGAGGGTTTAGTAAGATAAAGGAAGGTAAGTACGATAAGGAAAGTAAGGAAGATAATGGAGTTTAAACGTAAAATAAAGGAGGGAAAGTAGGCTAAAGAAAAACACTTTTATTCAGTACAATGTTTATGTGAAAACTTTTAAGATAATGGAGTTCAAACGTAAAATAAAAGAGGGAAAGTAGGCTAAAGAAAAACACTTTTATTCAGTACAATGTTTAGTTATAAAAAAGCAACTTGTACATTCTCTGTAATCATTTGACTATTGACAAGAAGCCAGAGTGGCAGTGAGATTATTTGAGCATGTCGCAAATTTCAAATTCCATAATTCAAAGTACATGTATATTTACATGTATTTCTTTTAAATTTGTAGGCAAAGCCTGATAGCAGACCAGCCCAGAAGAGACTAGCCAGGGATGTTGTCACTCTAGTACATGGAGGTAAATCAAGACTTACTAATCATTTCAATTCATCAAAGTGCAATGGATTAGCACAAGTGAATGTATATTGTCAATTTTCAATTTGATTTAGCCTGCTACAAATATTTTGTCATAAATTTCTAGGAATCTCATTGGTTGTTTAACTGTAATTATGAGACTATATTACCCGTCTGCAGCTGTGAATGAAACTTTGTGACGTCACAGATACCTTATTGTTGATTATTGATGTCATAGTGAGCATTTCCCGTTAAAACGTTTTGAATTTTCCTCTCGCTTCAGAACCTTTAATTTTATTTTTCTGCTAAAATGAATTTCATTTGTGGGCGGGTGGGCGTCAACAATTGGTTTCCGGACTATAAGTGAAGTATGATACATGCTAGAGCATGAAACTTCATACACTTACTCCCCATGAGTCAAGGATGAACCCTATTGATTTTGGGGTCAAAAGGTCAAGGTCACAGGACTCAGATGATTGAAATTGGTTTCTGGACCATAAGTCAAGTACGATACATGCCAGTGCAATGAAACTTCATACACTAACTCCCCATGAGTCAAGGATGAACCCTATTGATTTTGGGGTCCAAAGGTCAAGGTCACAGGACTCGGATGATTGAAATTGGTTTCCGGACCATATTTGAGCATATATTGCACCTATGATCATGAAACTTGTCAGAAATATTTCCAATGCATCAAGGATGACCCCTATTGAATTTGAGGTCCAAAGGTCAAGTTCACAGGAATCTGATTACTGAAAATGGTTTCCAGACCATATTATAGAGCCCGTATTGCACATATGATCATGAAACTTGCCAGAAATATTTCCCATGAATCTAGGAATCCTCCTATTGATTTTGAGGTCAAAAGGTCAAGGTCATAAGACTCTGATGATTGAAAATGGTTTCTGGACCATATTTGAGCATGTATTTCACATATGATCATGAAAACCTGCCAGAAATGTTTCCCATGAATCAAGGATGACCCCTATTGATTTTGGGATCAAAAGATTAAAGGTCAAATTCGTAGGACTCACAGATAATTGAAAATGGTTTCTGGATTATATATGAATGTGTATCAACCTGAACCTGAATCGTTCAAGTTATGCCTCCCATCTGTAGAGACCATATAGTTATACAATTCATGTATATTTTAATATTCATACTTCCATTCAAGTTTTGCAACTCTGCACTTTGCATCTTTGATGCATTTTAAGCTTATATATAAGTGATTTGCAGTATGACAAAAATGTTATTATGGTTCCAAACAGGTACTATGGACTGATATACCTTGTCTGAAAGGTGTATCAGACCATATTACCTGTCTGGAACCGTAATAACGTATAATAAGTGGTAAACATATGATTTACTGTCCTGTTCACTAAATCCAGAGCACCCTGTTTTGGCGATTTATTCTGTCGTCTGAAGAATTTTGCTACAAGTTATTGTTTCCGAGAATTGACCTCCTTTAGTCGTAACTGGAAATTAACTTTTACTTACCCTAGCAGCTGCCTTTAAACCGCAATATGAAAAATAAAATGTCTACGGGAAATTCCCATGTTAATTTCAAGTGGCCGCCATATTGTTCTCCATGTCAACAAGGGTAAACAGTGACGTCAAAGCCTCCGACGTCACACATTTTCAGCAATTTTACTATAGAAAATCCCTGTAGACTTTTTATTTTCCGTCCTATTTCTAACTTAACTGACGCACAGCCAAATCAATGGCATTTTCTGTTACAACTAAAGGAGTACTATAAAATTGATATCTTTTTGGAAGATGACAATATCATATTTTATAGAATACCGGGAAAACAGGGTGCTCTGGAATTAGTGAACAGGACAGTAGTCTGTGAAATTGTTAGTGTAGGAGGTTTGGTGCTTACATGTATTTGTTCATTACATTTCTCGTTGGTCTTTGAAATATACATGTGTGTTGCCTTTTACCGAGAGGACAACACCTATAAAATTCTCAAGGTCATGGATGAAAGGTCAGGTCACAATTTGTAAAACATTTTACTTGATATTGAAAGCATATGTATATCTATTTTTAGAGGAAGGTTACCAGCAAGCTGCAAATTGTACTAAGGTGCTTTTCGGAGGTACCCTAGAAGATGTGGCTATGTTATCAGAAGATGAGCTTAAAACATTATTCCGTGACGCTAGCTCCGTTACATTAAATTATCAACCTGACCTAACCCTTATGGACATGTGCAGTAGTGCTAACTGCTTTGGAAGTAAGTTATTTCAGAGATTTCGAGATCTATTTTTTTCCAGTTTACTTATACTAATACTGTAAATGTAGAATCATTTACTTTGTATTTATCATCGCTACTTTTGCGGTAAGCTTCATACTGCCAAAGTTTGTATCAGTTAATTTGAATACCAAATGTATAATTCCATACTAGCAAATAATTGTCCGCGAATAATTGTCCATGCAAAATGGTTTACTTTTATAAAACTGCGAAAGAAAGTACCAGTGAATGATACTACATGTACTTATACGGTACCTTGATACATCCTTCATCCAATATCGACAATAATTCTTGTTTAAAGACTTCTGTGTGACGTAGAAGTTATACACCTTGTCAGATATTATTCTAACTAAGAAGTAATTTTGTATATTGGAAAAAAAAAAACCAAATTGAATATCATGGGCCAATATTTGATGTCAAATCTTGCTCAGAATTATTGTTTTGTCCATCTTGATTATGGTACCATAATGAGATCTCTCCATCTTCAGGTTACGCTGATGGCGTTGCTATATTTAATCAGGGAGGAGTGTATATTAACCAGCAGCGAGTTACAGATCCTGATTACGTTTTACTTCAAGGACAGCATATTCTACCTAACAATCTTACCTTAATTAGAATAGGTCAGTATGAGACAGTAATATTGACATACATTTATATTGATAGCACTATATAATTTCCTCCTGTAGAGTTTTGCAGGATTATTTCCTAATCCCATTTTCAGTGGGGTTTTTTTCCCTTGATTTTGGGCCAAAATTCCCAATGCCAAAAATCCTTCATTTTCCCCGAAGAATCAGTCTAAATTTCCCAAATAGAACCTTGAAAAAAAATCACTGTAATATAAAGATATGACTCAAAATTTGGAAGATCACAGCCCAAAATGTCTCTATTTCCTCTATATCTTTAATTCTAACCTTTTCTTCATCACTTCTTTGTTTAAGGCTAATTAAGTATATATTGCAGTAAAGAATATACACTGAAATTTAGTATGAATGATATATTTTGGAAAAACTGTTTCTAAATATTCCCAAATTAGTGAAAAAATCAAATTCAAGGAATTGTGGTCCCCTGCTTTTGGTTGTTTGTCTGAAAAGAAATGCTTTGTTACCAAGGGAAAGGTCTTGTGAAAAAGAATACACATGTGAAATATGAAAGTCATTTTACCATCCAAAAGTTATGGTCGAAGCTAAAGTCTTAAAATGTGGGTCAACCTCCGAGGACAAGGTCACAAGGTCAGGATGTTGTTACCAATGGAAAGGTCTTGTCACAAGGAATACATATGTGAAATATGAAAGGCCTATCACTAATCATTCAAAAGTTATGGTCATGGTTAAAGTTTTTGAAACATAGGTCAAACTCAAGGTCAAGGTCACATGGTAAAAAATGTTGGTATCCAAAGAAAGGTCTTGCTACAATGAATACACATTTGAAATATGAAAGCCCTATCACTTACCATTCAAAAGTTATGGTCAAGGTTAAAAGTTTTGAAAAGTAGGTCAAACTCCAGGTCAAGGTCACATTAGGTCAAAATATTTGGTATCCATGGAAAGGTCTCGTCACAATAAATAAACATGTGAAATATGAAAGTCCCATCACTAACCATTCAAAACTTAAGGTTAAAGTTTTTGAAAAGTAGGTCAAACTCCAAGGTCACAAGGTCAAATTTTTTGGTATCCATGGAAAGGTCTTGTCACAAGGAATACACATGTAAAATATGAAAACCCTATCACATTCCATTCAAAAGTTATGGTCAAGGTTAAAGTTTCTGAAAAGTAGGTCAAACTCCAGTGTCAAGGTCACTAGGTCAAACATTTTGATATCCATGGAAAGGTCTTGTCACAAGGTGTACATGTGAAATATGAAAGAATAAGAATGGACAGGTTAGTGCAGTAGTAGCGCACTCGCTTGGCACCTCTAAGGTCCCGGGTTTGAATCCCAGATTCTGCAAACGGTCTTATGTGATAGGGTAGGTGGTCCCCCACCCAGGCCTCGGCAGGGGGTTTTTCTCTGGGTACTCCGGTTTCCTCTTGCTCCTTGGACCCCCACACGCCAACATCTGAGCCAACATGAGACATTGGTATATGTTTGTAGCTTGTTTGTTAAACGTTGTATATTTTGTAAAATAAAGTTTAAATTTTAGATATGAAAGCCTATGAACAAGATGAAAGTTTTTGTGACAGATGGACAGACGAATCAGTTTTAATGTCCTCATGCTTTCGCGAAAGCGGGGGACAAATATCACTGTTTGGCACCTCCCCCCCCCCCTCCCCCCCCCCCCCCAAAAAAAAACTCCACTGGATATTGGTCAAGTGACTCTTCCTTCCATGATAGTTCATGCATGTCAACTGAATTGGTGTGTGGGAAATATAATACTCTGGCTGAAAGAGTCAATGGACTCGGGCTGTTGAACCTTAAGCGAAATACAGAGACTTCGGATTGTATGTAAATGCCAATTTAAAGAACTAAAGCTAATTTTTAGCTCACCTCGACGAAGTTGAGTGAGCTTATGCTATAACCCTACGCGTCCGCGTCCGGTTAAGAAGTTTGGGGTAGCTCAGTATCTGACAAAGTACTAATGCTACAGTAACCAAACTTGCACAAGTGATTCATCTTTGGATGCTGAGGTGAACCCATGCTTCGAATGCAGCATCTGACCTACATTTTCCGCTTGAGTGACTTGGTTAAGAAGTTTGGGGTAGCTCAGTATCTGACAAAGTACTAATGCTACAGTAACCAAACTTGCACAAGTGATTCATCTTTGGATGCCGAGATGGACCCATGCATCGGATGCAGCATCTGACCTACATTTTCCGCTTGAGTGACTTGGTTAAGAAGTTTGGGGTAGCTCAGTATCTGACAAAGTACTGATGCTACAGTAACCAAACTTGCACAAGTGATTCATCTTTGGATGCTGAGGTGAACCCATGCATAGGATGCAGCATCTGACCTACATTTTCCGCTTGAGTGATTTGGATAAGAAGTTTGGGGTAGCTCAGTATCTGACAAAGTACTAATGCTACAGTAACCAAACTTGCACAAGTGATTCATCTTTGGATGCCGAGATGGACCCATGCATCGGATGCAGCATCTGACCTACTTTTTCCACTTGAGTGATTTCGCTTTTAAAAGCCAATATTGAGCAAAGTATAAGTGCTACATGTACCAAACTTGCATATTAGATGTATCTTTGATCAAACTTTCATAAAATGACCTCGACCTACTTTTTCCGCTTGAGTGATTTTGCCTTTAAAAGCCAATATTGAGCAAAGTATAAGTGATACATGTACCAAACTTGCATATTGGATGTATCTTTGATCAATCTTTCATAAAATGACCTTGACCTACTTTTTCCGCTTGAGTGATTTTGCTCTATAAAGCCAATATTGAGCAAAGTATAACTGCTACATGTACCAAACTTGCATATTGGATGTATCTTTGATCAAACTTTCATAAAATGACCTCAACCTACTTTTTCTGCTTGAGTGGTTTTGCCTTTAAAAGCCAATATACATGTACTAAGAAATATGTTTGAATTGAATTTTGCTGTCACGAGGTGAGCTTCGTAATCTGTGATTACCTATGTTTTCATTTGTTTTATTTTTGTTGTTAAAGTTTTCTGCCTATTGTTATACAAATGAAATTTTCATATCAATTTTTTATTTTATTTTTAATTCATACATGTACAACTTTTCATTTTTTTTCAGGGAAGAAGAAATATTTCCTTGTAAAATGGAACATGACTTAATGAGTTACATGCCAAGTGGAATGACAATTAACAGATGTACTGTGATACTAATACATTGGTTTATACTGAGAATCAATTTATATATGTTCGAGATGATTTTGGAAACAAATAAATAGAAAACTATGCTTGTATTGAATGAAGAATGTATTTATTATCAATAAATACTTGAAGAAGAAATTTCCCTATCATTGTTTGACTAGAAAAGAAAATAATGTAATGTTTTACTACATTCAGTGGGCCTCTTGAAAGATTCTTGAAATCTGATTGTAGAAGAATACTAAGATTTATGTTACCGCATATAAACTGATTAAATTTTTCACAGATATGCTCATTTAGATTACAAAGCAATGCAAGTACTTGTCTCAAGATAGGTGATACAATGTATCTGTCCATTTTTTCTGTGTTTCAGTTGTACCTTACCGGCAAAGTTTTGATACACATGTATTTAGTTTACATTTCAAGTCATTCATGACCTATAGAGATGAAACTTCACCGATAGAGTGCTCATTACTTCAGGAGGAGCCCTATTAGTGTTTGTGTCAAAGGTCAGTGGTCAAGGTCATACTTGGCATGACTGGAAAATTACATTTCTGTACCATTATTCAAATTGTTCGTGACCTACGATGAAACTTCACACATCGATTGCTTATGAACTATTGAGGAGCCCTATTTTGTGATGTTTGTTTGTCAAGTGAAATACTGATTGACCTTGACCATTGACCTTTTAATAAGACCTTAGATCCCAGGATTAATTTTGGGGCTAAAAGGACAAGGTCAAAGTTGTGTTTTTAAATGGTCAAAGTCAATTTTCTTACGGTAATGAGTTGAATGATAAATAAAAAAAGTCTCAATTTTCTTGTGCCAAGGGACCATTGGCTGCAGAGTTGACCAAGGATGTTTCAAGGGGTATGATAGTCTTAGCTTCAGTATTTCGCCCGTCTCATACGTTAATTCTATTCGGTTATAATTGTGTGTGGGAACGTGCGATTGTGATACACAATCGACTCGTGCAACAGCGATCTATGGGGAGGAATTGAAGCCCTCTTGCACACAGAAATAACCGAATAGAAATAACGTGTGAGAAATATTGAAGCTATGATAGTCTCTGTAGGACAATTTAGTGATGTCCTTCATTTTGAATGTATAAGGGCTTTCAACTTTTTTTGGAGTAGGAGCTGAAATTGAAAATTAGAGTCTTTGAAGATCTTCTTGGTTGCAAAGGAAGATGCATTTGGTAATTAGAGCCTTTTGCAGCTATGGTATTAGTTGATCTGTGAAGACTAAAGTAAATACTGACTGTACATGCAAACCCAGAAATGTTTTGGTCAATCTTAATTCTTGGCGGCCATCATGAATGATTGAAAATGCAGGTCAAAATTATATCTTGAGTACATGTACATTAATGCCTTCTGTATATGTTGAAACTCTATAAAAACATTTGATGAGAAGTTAAGAAGTTGGTCAATCTGAGTTCTGGCCATTTTGAATGAATTGGTGGCCATTGATGAATCAAGTCATAGCTCATAACCTTAGACATAGCAATTGCTGTGCCCAGTTTCACAAAAATTCTTGCGAAAATTTTCAGGGATTTTCATAATTTTTATCATCTGAAATAAAAGCCTCAATTTAATTTCAATTTAGATTATATTGTTTTCTGGTATAATCATTTCTACATTCTAATTATAAATTCAGAAACAGAAACATTCTTGATTTTTAGTTTATAAAAAGAACTTGGTGGTCTAAAGTAAGGAAAATTCCTAAGTTTTTCGTGAGTATTTTTGTGAAACAGGCTGCAGGATCAGATTTCCAAATGTAGGACATTGCACCTGTTCGCAGAAATTATCGGTATGCTCTTCATATAGTGGGCATTGTTAACATGGATATGTCTGTCCATCAATTCCATGCAGATGACAAGTACTTTATTCATCAAAGATGTGTCGGCACATCTGAGCACTGCAAGAACATTTTGATATGCCTAATCATTCGAAAAAAAAAAAACTTTAATAAGTACATGTACTACCTAAATTGATAGATAATGTACAGGGGCAGAAATCGGCAGAACATTTTGCAAATTGGTGAAACCAGAAGGGCAATGGTTTTGATGGTTTCATAAACTAAAAATCATCTGAGGAAATGCTGACAAATTACAGCGCAGAGCTGCTAGGTTGTGTGCATGACCAACTTGGTTGGGAGACTTTGTAACGCCGAAGATCCTGGTGCCAGTACCCCTTCGAGAATATACATTTGTATTGTGCAACCCACCAGACAGACTTGTCTCACACATTCCCTCTCTTTTTGGCATTAAGTTCAAACCTCTATTAATATTTCTATAAATTTTCATTTTTTGTTTACCTCGACGAAGTTGAGATGAGCCTATGCTATACCCCCAGAGTCCGTGTCCCCGTCCATGTCTGGTTAAAGTTATTGGGGGTAACTCAGTATCTGATAAAGTACTGATGCTACAGTGACCAAACTTGCACAAGTGATTCATCTTGGGATGCTGAGGTGAACCCATGCATCAGATGCAGCATCTGAACTACTTTTTCCACCAAGTTTTTTTGCCTTTAAAAGCCAATATTGAGCAAAGTACATGTATAAGTGCTAAATGTACCAAACTTGCATAGTGGATGTATCTTTGATCAAACTTTCATAAAATTACCATGACCTACTTTTTCGTCTTGAGTGATTTTGCCTTTAAAGGCCAATATTGAGCAAAGTATATGTGCTACATGTACCAAATTGCATAGTGAATGTATCTTTGATCAAACTTTCACAAAATGACCTTGACCTACTTTTTCTGCTTGAGTGACTTTGCCTTTAAAAGCCAATATTGAGCAAAGTATAAGTGCTACATGTACCAAACTTGCATAGTGGATGTATCTTTGATCAAACTTTCATGAAACAACCTTGACCTACTTTTTTCCACTTGAGTGATTTTGTCTTTAAAAGCAAATATTGAGCAAAGTATAAGAGCTATGTTCCGAACTTGCATAGTGGATTTTTCTTTGATTAAACTTTCATAAAATGACCTTGACCTACTTTTTTCCGCTTCAGTGATTTTACTTCCTAAAGCCAATATACATGTACTTTGAAATATGTTTGAATTGAATTTTGCTGACACAAGGTGAGCTTTGTAATCCATTTTTACCTATGTTTCCCTCTGGCTTTTGTCCAATAAAATTCCCTCCCACAGCATGCAGTGGAGCTCCTTTAATTAAGGCAGTGGTCTTAGACCTCCAACACAAACCAACCCCTTTTATCTTTTAAATGTAAATTAACTTAGCACACAATTAATAGCACACAACCCATAACTTCACCGTTTTTAACACTACACAGACACACAGGCTACACATAATACTTGTTAAAGAGTAGAGAGATAGATAGGTAGTTACCTCTATTGGTATTATAATAGGGGGGGGGGGGTAATGACTGATTTATAAGTAGAGAGGTACATAGACAAATGTTGAGAATCTAAAGTCAAATGATAAGCTGTCTACTAAGATATTGTGCATCAAAAATGTTAAGATGAACCTACTAGGCCGAAAGGATATGTGAAATAAGACGAGAAAGATTGAAGTGACTGAATGTCGAATAAGAAAGAGGTCGAATGTGACTGGCAGATGATAGTAATTGAGAAAACCGGAAACCGCACAACGTGTACTTTCGTATTCTGAGAAAGCTTTGTGAATGATGAAACTTTGTAAATTGTGAGGAAAGAGACTGATTTTCCCCCTTTTAAAGATTTTTTTTTGTAAGGAACTAGGAATCCACTTTATTTAAAGAATTTTCTCTTACTCTTTAGATGCACGCATTGATTTTATTCTTTTATCAGTTTATTTCATGAATCCTGATACTGTAATTTTGTAACCAATGGGCCCTAACCAATAGAGTCTAACACACAGTTCGTTCTGCCCCGTTGTCAAATACCACCTTGATATACAACTATTAATCCATAAGGGTTTGACTCACAAGGGGATATTTGATCAAAGGATGATAAACGAACATAACCTCGTTTAAGATTCATGTATGCCTCTATTGTCTATGCTGCAAGGGTAATAGTAAACAGCAGCATAGCTAATAGACACGTGCATGAATCTCAAACAAGATTAGAACGAAAAGTATGTCGGACTTGTGTGATGGTAACCACAGCCATTCAATATTTTGTGAGTAAACTGCAACGTCAAAAGTTCTGTCTCTTTCTCCAATGTTTGAAGGGGGTATTTTGGACGCTGCAGTGTATTTGCACCATCAATATTGAACCCCTGTGTTGTAACATTCTTTAATACACTTATGTGATTAGTGATGTGACGATAGTCGCCGACTTTCGATAGTCGATCGTTGAAACCCCTTCGATTTTCAATCATCAATAATAAAATTGACAATCGATTGTCGCTCAGAGATAAAAGGTAATTATAACCAAAACAGTTTTTGTGAAAAGTAATCAAAATTACATCAAGCTAAGCGTACAAAAATAACAATGGTCAAGAAAAACTAATCAAATTGTTGATTTTAGTTTAAATTGTATTTCTATGCATTAATAATGCAGAGGCTGCATCCTCAGTGGTATTTCACTAGTTTTTAACCTGATTTTTCAAAATTCAATAGTTCTGATAATTAATCAATAGATAGTTTCCAATAGTGCCCTGATAATCGATAGTAAAATTTGTCCGATTGCTCATCACTAGATGTGATACTAGAAATATGTTCTGGTCAACTTTCGAAATGAAGCAGTGTCAGTCAGCGTGGTACAAAAATAAATGATAAAGCCACTTAAACCTATGCGCAAATCAACATATCTCTTAAATATAAGGGGCAAACACAGGGATTTATTGCGCTTCACAGTTGCTTGATGTACTATGAGTTATGTAAAGGGTTCTAACTGAGGATTCTATTGAAAAATCAACAAGTCATCATTTCAGTCTTCAGAAATAGGTTCATCAATGTCAAAACCCTTTTTCTTTGATATATTTCGACAGATTAATTCATACTGGATCATCATACAAAATTTGAAATCAGTACCTCCCTCACAAGCCGAGATATACCCCCTACTGCATCTCTTACGAATGCCGCATTTCTAGGTCAGACAAAAAGGTGTCTGGTGATAATCGGGCATCAGTGATCAACTTGAGGCACTGCTCTACCACTTAATGATTGGAAATGGGTTTTGACATTGATTAGCCCATTTCCGAAGACTGAAACAATGACTTGTCAATTTTTCGATAGAATCCGAGTTAGAACCCTTTACATAACCCATAGTACATCAAGCAACCGCAAGCACCATAAATCCCTATAGGGACACAGGCTCCCTAGTTTCCATTGAAATTAACATATTGATTTATCAGTAATTCATGCATTTGCCGTGGTGACTACTGGTAAGATATCTAGATACATGTATTTCCAACATATTGTAATATAGGGCCTTAATATTTCATACATGTATTACTTTGGTAAAAACCTTTCTACAGATACCAAAATTTTTGCCTTTGTGACCTTGACTGGTATTTATTGCAGGAATTTTTTGTTTGTAACAGGAAATAAAAAAAATGGCTGAGGGTAACAGTTCCAAACCTCCAGGGGATCTACCAAGGGGTCTGATTGGAAGAAAAGGAATCCCCACAGGCAGAGGCGCTAGGTATGCTACCTGTGAATCATTGGTATAGTTTTTACATTGTGACCTAAAAATAATTTTGACCTACTTTTCATTCTTTCTAAAAAATAAGCTGCCTCATAATGAGGTAAATAAGAAACATCTTGTTTCAAAAAGCCATTGGTGAAAGCTTGCAATTGATATGCTCAAAGTAACTTATACTAAGGTTGTAGATTTCATGCCTACGTCACAGGTTTTACACCTTTTAAAAATTTTATTTTACAGGCTTCCATCTATAGGCAAACCCAGAGATCTGACCCTAGGTGGAGCTCCTAAAAGAGTGTTTACTCCCAACATTCCAGCAAAGAGAGACAAGAGTCAAGAAAAGTATGTATTGCTTCTAATAAATCTTTGCCATAATCTTCTTGGAGTATATAGCTTTAATTTTATGATGTTAGCTATTCAGATATTGTAAATGCTATTCTGATGTGAAAAAAGGCAAAGTTATGTTTTTTTTCCAATCCTCTGTTTGTCGGTAAGTAAGTATGATAATCCTTTGGTCTTGTCACATAATATTGTATCTGCTACATGTAGATGCATGATGGATTTCAATTCATAAGGCCAAAGATCAGGGAAAAATTGTACTTAAATATTGAGCCTGTGTTAGGCTGGCTATGACTCAGTAAATTTTCTTGTTCTTTTCATCAACGTTTATGAAGAGTTCTCTTAGAGAGATGTTTCTTTTTCTGACATTTAAAAGGAACTTTTTTCTTTATCAAGAAAAGAAACTGTAAAGGAACCAAAGAAGAAAGACGAGGATAAATCAAAGACGGGATCTAATTCCAAAGGTCGTACGGCAGATAATTCACGAGGTCGAGGGAGGGGTAGAGGTAGAGGAAGAGTTCACTGAGTTCATACAGTCTCATTCTATCTTCGAACAAGGGCCTTCAGAAAAGGCAAATAGAGGTAAGAAAAAATATGTCAGAATTTTGAAATTTGAGAGGTGAACTTATCAAATTTTGAAATTCTTACTTTCCAAATTTTTATTCTAGAAAACAAATTATTTGTCTGAGCAAATATACAAATGTATGTCAATTTTAATTTTCCCTAATACTGATACGTTAGTACCCATACCACGTCTCTTACTTATTATGTGAAATGATCCTCTCTGTATAATTTCATTTATCCAAAATTAGATTCAGTGTGAAAGGGGGCTAAAGTGAAGATTTGTTAAAAAATGAGGAGGCACTATATTCACAACATCATAGAATCACACGATCAAAGAATTATTTTCAAAAAACTAATTGTTTTGAACCATGATATTACAGGGCCCTCTTACTCAGATGGGGGAGGAGGTGGAGGAGGAGGAGGACTGAAGTCAGGAGGAGGAGGAGGGGGTGGGGGAGGAGGAGGATCTGGGTCTAAACTGTCCATAAAGAAGGAGAGAACAGATGAAGAAACTAAACAAGTGTTAGATTACCTTCTCAGAGACGATGTATGTCTTACTCAAAATCTGTTTTATGACTAACACTTATATCTTTAGAATTGGAAGTGGTAAAAAATTTCAGGTGCTCTAATAGCTCTGAAATGTATGGATCTTTTTCATAGAAAAAAGCACTAGTATCACATTTTAATCCCCACTTTACACACTGTAGTGATGAAACCGATATGATTCTGAGTGATGGCAGACTATTTAAAAAAACCCAATTATGATTGGGCAGAGATAATCTGAAAAAAAGTAAATACATTTATACCTTCAAAAAATTCTATCTCTACTCTAACATACAAGTCTTGTATCCCTCCTTGCATTGGGGCAGACCAGAAACTAATTGTTGCACATGTATGTGTGTGAAATATGATAGACAAAAACTTGTATTAATGAGGAATACATTATAGTTTATAGATAGCAATGTGTCTGTGGACAAAACCTTAGTACCTGTACAGTTACCACTATGTAAACTTGAACTAGAGGATGTGAAAAATGAACGAGTTCAGCCCAGTGTTCACATTAAAGGTAAGATTTCCTAAAGCTTGTCTGGATGAATTTTTTTAAAAAAGTCATTGTTAAAAGAAAATTAATTTGTTCTCATTGAATGGAGAGATTTGAAATTTCATAGTAACAAAGCCTTATGCATTTGAGGTTAATGCCATGATTTACTAATCTATTATGACAACATAGAGTAAAAGGCAGGCCAACTGTACATGTGTTTTCAGCAGTCTATCCATGACTGAAGATTTTCATGAAGGAATATACTTGTTTCATACTTGAGCATGTGGGGTTTTTTGGGGGGGGGGGGGGGGATTTAATAAATTGGTCTTAGTAATTCTGAAAATATAATATTTGATAATAAAAGAATACAATTACCTCGATTCAATACTTCCATTATTTTTCTCTCTTAAGTTTGAAATTATTTTGAAAATGCTATTTTTAAAGAGCACTGTTTAAATTCATTCAAGGGTGGCAAGGGACAAAGCATTACACAGATTCCTTTATTATGCAGAGAAGACTATACCAGAATTTTGTCTAGAGGTCCTTAAGTACCCTGAGGTGAAAATCACAACATACTCAGTTTTATTTACTTGTAAATTTTACCAATAGATTGTCACATTCATATGTTTTCCCCTCAACTCACTGTTAATATATAAATGTGTATTCACAGAGGAGCCAGTAGATGAAGATGTGGAGATGAAAACGCCTGACCCTAAATCTAAATCCAGTAGTATACCCTATACACGACAAATCAAAGAACAATCCTGCCAAGAACTTTTCACTACTCTAACTGATACAGGTAACAAAATAAAGAATATGGGTTTTGGTGGCTTGTCGAATCTTTGAAGTAATTTACTTGTAGGGTGCATTTAGTGAATGGAATAAAATTTAACTTGTAATTTGTTGCCATACGTTGCTTGATACGAAATGTACATCAGATGCATGATTGAAATTGGAAGATTTTCAAGATCAAAGGATGAGGTTACAGCTGCTTTTGTTGAAAATAAATGAAACTATTGTTTTCTATCAGTTCAGTCATACAGAAAAGCAAAGTATTTTCCTACGCTTATAAATGTAAGCAATTGAGGGTATTGTTAAATGTCTGATATCGCACCTTCTATCAAGCTTTTATGTTATGATGTCATAATCATTGGCCCTTCACACAAAGTTTTTACGGTCCATTTGATTTTGTTGTCATAACGCATTAGTCCGCCATAGCTCTGTTAACCGCAATGTCAGACATTCGGCAATTCCTCATTCCATGTCCATTCAAACTTTTTTCTTGTCTCTTGTAGATGCCAATAATATGTTATTTTTCCAATTTCCTGATACAATGCCTGGAGTACCTGCTGGTAAAGGGAAGGAAGCAGAATCTGGAAAATCTACAGACACAAAGGAAAAGGTCAGATTGTAGTCCATACATATACTATGTACATGTATATACAACTTTTCTTTATACATTGTACTTTCCAAGCTTCTCTATTCGAAATGTTCAGATTAGCTTGCATGTTTACCATATATCTTGATCCTCCTCAGCGATAAGTAAGCATAAGCAAAAATTTCTATGGGATACTTGTTTTCACTTATTTGTGAGTATAAATTTAAAATGCAAAAATAAGTCATCATACAAAATTGTACCTTCAACAATATAAATTGCATGTTCAGTTGCTTTCAGAAGGTAATGGACATGCACTGTATCTATAATAATCTTTATAACTTGATAACAATTTTTAGATAGATGTTATAACATCATAAATCATCATTAGAAAAGTGACAAGAAATCTATCAACATTGATAGCAAATGTAATGTCTATCATGTTCATTGTCTTATCCTTCTTTTCAAATTGAACAAATTGTACTGGAGTAATCTTTCAAATTGTATCTTACCTTTAGCTTGTTTTCTGTCTTTTATGACTTATAAAGTAGACACAGCGTACAATGTATGTATAAAAATTCACAATCTATTTCAGGATGATAAATCCAAGAAAATAGAGACATGTTCTCTGTCAGACTTCTCCGAAGGACAAATGGGAAAACTTGTGATACGCAAATCTGGAAAAGCACAGTTTATACTCGGAAGTATAGTATTAGATGTTACTATGGGAACTAAATGTGGATTTTTACAAGTAAGGATTTGTATTTTTAATCATAATTTTCACAAATAATTCTCCGCACTACACTGTATTTGAAATATTTGCCTAAGAACTTATCTGGTGTATCATGTATAATGCAGTATCAATAGATAGAATGTGCCCAAAGAGCTTACACAAAACTGCAGAAAAAGTCATGGTTAAACATTATTTCTAGACTTACATGTATCGGAAAGATTTTCTATTACTCAACTTTACATTTAAGAGTACCAATTTTGTACAGGTCTATCAGGAGGGGGAAAATTCTATGTTATCGGTAATAAAGAGGAAAGTTAGTTTAATATTTGAACCTTTTTCTAATAGAAATCCTTCCTTTTTTCAGGAGTTAGTGTCTGTACACACAGAAGGACAGAATTTTGAAGGAGATTTAAGTGTTTTAGGACATGTTAATCACAGACTTGTGTGTACACCTGACTTTGAAAGCTTACTTAATGGATGATGTACATGTATACCTACATTTAGGTTGTTAATAATGTGATGAGGTCGTCACCAGGGATTTGCAGATTTGTTTTAGAATGACTGTTACAAATGCTATAACATGGTCAAGCAGTACATAAATACATGTACTCGCACATAGTTGTCAGAGCTGTCAGTCAACGCAGAACCCTGCTTAATATCGATATCAGACACTTAAGACTATTTTAAAAGATGCTGAAAAATTGCTCTTATGATAAAAAAGCATACTTCAGTATGAGAAATTTATGCCTGTATCGTGACTACTTAGTAAGTCTAGCATTTTATCAATATTTCATAAAACACCAAATTTTGCCTTTGTACATGTTCATGTACTTGATATGAGACAACAGCAAAAGCTTTTCCTCTTATGTTCAAAATATTGAGTGGTCTTTACTTCATAAGCATTCACAATGCTAAATGTGCATAAACAATCAGCTTACGATGTGATTCTGACACATTTATGTACTATTTTGTTGTTATAATTTGTTAAATCATGTTTTAAAGAATCAGAAATGTGCTTTTATCTTATTTGTTCATCTTTTTAATTGTCATATTTCCATTTATCTAAATTGAATGTCCAAAGCCTCAATTCAGGTTGAGGTTACAAAAAAAAATAATCTCAAAGAAGAGTCATCAAACCTGGACATTCAAGGTCAAGATCACTAAAGACAAAAGTAGAATCTATGTGGCTGAAGAAAGAGAGTACAAATTTGATTTATCCTCAATTGAAAGGGTCAAGGTTACCATAAACACCAATGACTTCACATAAACCAACGAGATCTTTTGGCAACGGGTGCCAACTTAGGATGGGCATCTGCCATGTTTGTTGCAAATGGTGTGGTTATCCCAATTACGTGCGCAAACCATCCCTCATGTCTGGTTACCCAGCAGTCTTAAAGAACAATTGTTGTGTATAAAAGCCTCCTTCAGTGTTCCGGCTAGGCAAAAATAGAAGGATGTCGCACCCTTGATGCCCTTCCTCACACCCTTGACCTTAATCATGCCCTTGATGCCCTCCCTTGCATCCTTCATGCCCTCCTGTTGTGCCCTTCTGTTGCGACCTTCTTGCCCTCCTTGATCCGCTCTTGAAGCCTGATCAATTATGTTGTACGCATGCGTGTCACCTTAAGGACCGTAAGATGATGACACACACCAGACAAACAAAACACAGGGGCCCAGGTAACAAACGGATGAATATGAAAATAGAAATCAATCTATAAGGGCGTTCTAAAAACAGCCCGTGCTCTGTTGGCTGGAATGAGCTAATTAATGCATGTTATCACCCGAGGAGCCCAACCAACTTTCAGAGATGACAGGTGATTAGGATCCTGTCTTCTCTGGCTAGGTTTTTGATATGGGCCATTCATGGAGTCCCGTCGTCACAGTCAATGAATGTGCAACTCTTAACATATGCGGATTCAAGGCTGTAAATTTTCAAGTACCATGCAGATAGTTCTTCGTCCACTGTGCAGTTCACATTCTTATTTAAATTTTATAACATTAATTATAGTAAAGGAGAGATACGACTGTTGTTTGAAGCTCCATTTTTAAGTGGGTCCAAATGCGCATTCAATACTCAGATATTACTACACTATTACCCTTCTTGTGTAACGTACCCGTTTGCTCTTGAAATGCATTTACATCTATTTTTAGCTCTACTGGTCAAAGACCAGTCGAGCTTATGCGATCGCCCTGTGTCCGGCGTCCGGCCTTCTGTCTGTCTGTCCGTCTGTTAAACTTTTCTTGTGAACGCGAATCCTCTGAATCTGTGAAAAGTACAAAATATATTCTTTTTTATTATAATGGGTCTTTGGTCTAGTTGTGCAACTGATATTTTGTTTGAGCCCCTGACATGACCCCTAGTACACAGGGTCTTTGAAAATGGGTGTAGTCATTTTCTCCTATATAACTCAATGTAATCTTGTGAGCACCAATTCTCAGAAAGTATAATTGATAGAAAGATAATTCTTTTAGCATTATTCTTGGTCTGTGGTCTAGTTGTGCACCTGATATTTTGTTTGAGCCCCTGACACCAAGGGTCTTGTAAAAAGGGTGTGGTCATTTTCTACTATATAACTCTATGTAATCTTGTGAGCACCAATTCTCAGAAGGTACATGTATAATTGATTGAAAGATAATTCTTTTCGCATTATTCTCAGGTAATCTTGTAAGCACCAATTCTCAGAAAGTACAATTGATCGAAAGGTAATTCTTTTCGCATTATTCTCAGGCTGCGGTGTAGTTGTGCACCTGATATTTTGTTTGAGCCCCTGACCCCCAGGGTCTTTGAAAAAGGGTGTGGTCATTTTCTCCTATATAACTTTATACGTAATCTTGTGAGCACAAATTCTCAGAAAGTATTATTGATAGAAAGATAATTCTTTTCGCATTATTCTCAGTACATTTGTATTTGGGCTAGATGTGCACCTTGTATTTTGCTTGAGCCCCTGACCCCCAGGGTCTTAGAAAATGGATGTGGTCATTTTCTCCTATAGAACTCTATGTACATAATCTTTTGAGCACAAATTCTCTGAAGTATAATTGATAGAGAGTAATTCTTTTTCCATTACATTAATCATTTTCTGGTCTTGTATTTTGTTTTAGCCCCTGATCCTCAGGGTCTTGGAAAATGGGTGTGTCACTTAGATTAATTTAAGCAAACATCCAGGAGAGCTTCAGCCTCATCAGAGACTTCTGGTATTAAAACACGACTTGAACTTCCGTTCCTCTACGATACTTTAAACGTAAGGAGAGTATCGGAAGTTCAAGTCGCGTTTTAATAAGAATCTGATCGGCATTTATACGTATGGTGGCATGGATTAACGTCGATTAACATTGCTAACGGCAGTCGTCGCTATTGGGTACGGCTACCTTCAATGCTTCGCCCGTCCACGTTGTTTAAATTCGAAATAGAAACATTTACGTTTGCCGTGTAGGACGGGCGAAATATTGATGGGGCTGTCTTCACGTATAGAGAAAATATGTCCGACTGTCATATTTGTTTGACCATATCTAATTTGAGTTTACTGACCCTTTATCTCTCACCTCACATCCATCCGATACGAAAAGTAAGATAAAGTGTCAGTGAACTCGGATTAGACCACATCGGGAGTTGTAAATAGAGTAATTTTAAGCACTTCTGATTCCCACTTCATTTTAAATTTTGTTTCAGAAAATGTCGTCTTTCATACTGAAAAGAAAAGATTTTACACAGGCAGTCATATCATAGATCATGTAGATACCTCTAGAGAAATGCGTTTTAAAAATGTATATATTCAATAAAAAAAATCAAAGTTCTGATTTTTGGGCGGTAATGCCATTTCTTGTTTTTATTCTGTTTTGAGTCCTTTTGAAATTGAGAAAGCAACCAGCCAGCCAGGGAGAAAAACAAACAAGCAAATAAAACAAAGTTTTACATGCTTGTTTGTTTTTCTCCCTGGCTGGCTGGTTGCTTTCTCAATTTCAAAAGGACTCAAAACAGAATAAAAACAAGAAATTCAAATTATGAAATTAAATGAAACATGACAGAAACTTGTTTCATTTGATTATTAACATATTTTGTTTAACAAAGGAATGATAGATAATACAATGTCTTGTATCTGTGCATTACTTTTACATTTTTTACATGAAGCATAAAAAAGATACACCATTTCTTTTAATGTTTGTAGAAAACACATTGAATTAGCAAAAGATTTTGTCATTTTGATTTTGTTTTGTTTTATGCCTTTGGGCTCAAAACCTACCAGCACGAGGACGCAAAACAGAAAATAACAAAGAAATGGCCTAATCTTGATATTACGTACTTCTTGTACAAACGTTCGTCCGGTCTGTGTGTTCGTTTATCTGACAAATCAATTCCAACGTTATAATAAATGAGGCTGGGACAATACTGCACCCAGCCGATCCGATACGTATTACGATACCTGATATTCGATATGATGGGTATCGCGATAAAAAAAGTTGATTAATAAAACTTTCTCCAAAAGCTACATTGTATTTGATAGAATTTATATTCATCATATAAGTAGCTTTTCATAGCGCGCCGTCCGTCGTAAACTTAAAAACATTTTTGACATCTCCTCTGCAACTGCTGCAGAGAATTTCACGTAACCTTACAGGAAGCAAGAACTCAAGGTCCTCTGCCAAGTTAGTGTTTTTCGTGCCGATCGGTCAATAAACATGGCCGCCGAGGGTTCTGATTGACTGACACATTTTCGACTTCTCCTATGCAACCGCTACAAAGAATTTTACAAAATCTTACAGGAAGCCTCTACCAAGTTTGTGTTTTTGTGCCGATTGGTCAACAAACATGGCTTTCGGTCGGAGTGTATCTATACTTGGATCGTGAAAAAAATATATATATCACGATGCATCGATGAATTGGAGTATCGTCCCAGCCCTAAATTAATAAATACATGTATATATATTTTTCAATGCATAATTGTCGTGCCATACAGATAAAAAGATGAATTAGGCGATGATCATTTGACCTTTAAACTTGGAGAAAGAACTGCAGTGGCGGATTTAGAGGGGGCCAAAGGGGGGGGGGGGGGCTTTTCATCCAAAGTTATTGATTCAGAATACTATTTTTATTCTTAATCTCTTTACTTTTGTAAAAGTTTTCGTCTCGCTTCGCTTCGCTCGCCAGATGCCTATTTTCCATCCTCACTTTGCTTTCAGTGGCTTCACCTTTCTTTGATAAATAATTAATGGATCAATATATTATAAACGTATACAAAATCAAAGCAATTAAGTCTTGAGTAATTGCTAAATACAACATTAATTCTTCATGCATGGACCGATCTATGGCCAGGTCACAGTGGATAGTGGAGGGGTGGACAGGGTGAAAGGAAGGGAGAGAAAGAGGCGGGAGGAGGGAGGGAATTGAAAGGGAGGGGGATAAGGGGAGGGGAGGGGAGAGAGGTACCCCCTGTCCATCCCCACACCCCCATAGTGTGGTTGTAATGCTCTAACGTTCCCTACACCTACACCTTTTGGTCAAACAAAAATAGAACATGGAAAATCATACAGAGAAAGAGAAATCGTATATTCTTAAAACAAAATGTAATAATCTATTTTTGGCGAAGACTTATTTATAGGACTACGTGAAGATTCATTCCCAAACTTATAAATACACATGTATACCTGTTCTCTGACTCGGAGGGAACTAAAACGGTCTGAGTGGCCCCTCGGTAGCTGCAGCTGAGGAGATTGCCTCATGTGATGGCACGTTAAAGGCCTTTGGAAATACGGACCATCCACATACATAGTAAATCATAAATCACACCTTGTCCGCATACACTGCATATATAGTGGAAGGTACCTTGAACAGAGCATGGTGAAGGAGTGGTGAGTTTACTAGTGTGCGGGGTAAGAGAGGAATTTGAAAAATGTTGTCTTGATAAGATAAGATAAGATAAGATAAGATAAGATATGCTTTATTACTTGATATATAATGTCACGTTTAATATGTGATCGCCTCTGGGGAGTGCTCCGATAAGCGGATGGTCATACTAAGGAAGAAGAAGAATGTACGGAGTATACATTTTTTCTACTTTGTATTTCGCGCCATAAGTTACTTTCACTGGGCGTCAACCTGCCTTATATGGAATTTTTGAATCCGGGCACTTGCTCACTATAAACAGGAAGTATATCGTTCTTACGCCTGCGCTTTGACGCAGGCAACCGATATCGAAGTAAATAATGGCGGAGATTCTGTAGGGAACCGAAGAACAATCGGTGACATCCGTCCCCATATCTTACCCTATGGAACTTGATTTCAACGAAATCACAATCATAAACCACCCCTCTTATTCCTCAAATTTTTATTTCTGCCATTAGTGTACAAGGTAAGATAAAATTTGCCTACAAACTGAACGTCTATTCTTTTGTTTTCATTTTGCTGTTGACGTTAGAGTTGTCAAAAGCTGGTCTTGCCAACAGGGCCTTATTCTTGTGAATTTTCTGTTTATTTCAGATGGAACTCCGAGTTGGTAACAAATATCGTCTGGGTAGAAAGATCGGCAGTGGTTCGTTTGGAGACATCTACCTTGGTAAATCTTTTCACTTGGGTCTGATTCATTAAACTTAGTCACGGACTTTCAGACAAAAGAATTCTAATGATATTCAATGAATGAAAAAGAACATCACCAAAATTTTATTTTACCTATATAGTAGGCCTCCTAAGACATCATCTAAAAGAATGTTCTTCCCACAATCAACTCGAAAGAATTTTCTTTCCACAATCTACTCCACCAGGCCAGGAAATGTCTACAGTACGTAACAACTGAATTCTGGTGAAACACTGTCACTCACACCCTAATGAAATATCAAATCATACATCAAATAGTTGATGAAACAGGTCTCTAAATACCTTCAGAATATTTTGTATTGCACTACTATTATGCTGGCTCTTCAGAAAATGGAATATCATGACTTGCAACTTTGATAGTGATATGACGATAGTCACCAAATTTTGATAGGTCATTGAAATCCCTTCAAGTTCAATTTCCGATAATGGATAGTAAAATTGACTATCAATTGTCACTTTGAGGAAGAAGTGAGATTATGCTGCTTTAGGGGCCCTTCCTTTTCTTGGGAAGAAGAGTGACAACAGTTCACATGCTTAAAATAATCAAAATGGGTTTGTGCTTACAACATGTACAAGTAGCTGACAAAAATAACAATTTGCATAAGACAAAGCGATTCATCAATACCCTGTGTTCTGCAAAATTAGACGTTTAACAGTACATTGTATTTGTTTTCTATGTAATAAATCTTTTTTTCATTGTAATATCACAAGAAATGTCTTTGTCAATAATATTCTCTAATTTCTTTTGAAATATTAACCTTACTGATTCTTTTGATGTCAAAATCAATAAGTTTTAAAGCTTGATATGAATTTTACAGGCACAGACATTTCCAATGGAGAAGAGGTTGCCATTAAATTGGAATGTGTCAAAACGAAGCATCCTCAGCTTCACATCGAGAGCAAAATATACAGAATGATGCAGGGTGGAGGTAATCATTATTCTACGTGCAGAAAAAGTATTGTCACTTCTGAATTTTGTTATGATTTAGACTAGATGTAAAAATTAGTACACATACGGCAAAGCGTTTTTTTACTGAGCCCACCTATCGCGGCTGGCTGATTTAAGGTGGAATTCCACCTCAGCATCGCCGCTGACCCCCGCAAATCACTTCATCGCGGTGCCAAGATCGCCGGGAGTTGCGGTGGCGTTGCGGTTGATTGCTGCGCTGACAATTACCTGTCCAGGTGTTACCTGACCAGGTGCTATTTCTTACGGATGAATAGAAACTTGTTTTTAAGCATGACATGTATAAATAAAATGATGATTTAAACATTAGGACATGAAACATTAGTACATTTTGTAAATTGAGCCTTAAAATGTTTCTGATAACCTGATTCGATGCCAACGATCCACAAGAATATCCGCCTCTACTTTCCTTATATATATTGACGTGAGAGACGTGAAGGGGCGGGTGTCATTGAGGGTTGTTGGCATCGAGCTCCTGTGGATCTACCTTATTTTTATCCCGACTCTTTTTTTATATCGGATAAGCAGGTCAAAATAATGAAAATTTACATCTTCTGGCGTCAAGTCCAGATGAAGCGGAATCTATTCATATTAAAATTGAAGTATGATCAAATTATGTCTGTAGGCTCTTTACACGGGTACTTATAATAGGCATGTGAAATATGCAATGAATCGTCGCCAATCATTTTGCTATCATGCAATAAAATAAGTTTAAACTAAACTAATCGTTGTTCCTTGTTCACTTCGTATTATTAAAAACATATTAAACTAGCGTTGATAAAATAAATGCTATATGAAAGATCACTCCAGATGAAATGCAAAATCCCCAGTTGTGTATCACGTTACGCATAACTCCGTTTGTAGAGGCCAGACAATCAAATTTCCAAACAAATTAATTAGTGCTAATTATACAGGTGACAGGTATATTGCTGGACAAACAAAGCCATTAGAGCGGCGATCTCTACACTGTCATGGGTACTCGTCTGACCCCGGGGACGTAATAGTGTGGATCCGCTCACCATAATGGTTCTTTTCTATTATGATACAATATTGATTTTTCTCCGACATTCTTTTTATCCTCGTTCTGCGCCTGAGATTTAAATGTCCAACGTCCACTTACGTATCTTATCTACGTAAAGGTACTTGTGTATGCGTTCGTCCGTAAAATTATCATGTCATTTTAAGTGGTCAGTCAATGGGTACAAGTTGAAGTAATCAAATTTGAAGAGTGAGTTGTGATATCGACATATAGATATGTACAAGGGAGCTCGACCGGGGAGTTTGGAATTATATAACCCTCCCTTTCCCCTGGCTTTATACTGTAAAATTTTAGAAATAGCAAGAGGGAGCTACGTGAACATGCATTTGCGGCCTCTAATATTTCTGCAATCACATATTTTCTTCAGTCGCTGCCTATTAAAATAAAATACAGAATTTTACGCCAGCACTTCGGGCTGGTAAGATTTATTCTTCGATATTGTTTTTTTTTTACAAAGTCACTTATCTTTTCTTTATTTTTTTTTTAAAAGTCGCATTCCAACCCTCCTCCCCCTCAGATGTTTAGAACGGTAAATCAAACGGCGATTGAAGGTAGATGATACGCCCTGCGCAGTCATCCGATAAGGTGTGAAAACACGTCAATAAGTAATCCCCACTGCCAGACCTGAACCAGATGGAAGACCCTACCTGTCAAATGCGATTGCATTAACGCGCCACTCCCCCTCCCCCCTTTTTAGCTCGCCGGGACGAATGTCCGGAGAGCTATTGTCATACCCCCGGCGTCGGCGTCTGCGTCTGCGTCTGCGTGCGCGTGCACAAAAACTTTAACCTTGCTTATAACTTTTAAACCAATACAGATTGGGCTTTCATATTTCACATGTGCATTCCTTGTGACAAGACCTTTCCATGGATACCAAAATTTTTGACCTTGTGACCTTGACCTTGGAGATTGACCTTCTTTTGAAAAACTTTAACCTTGGCCATATTTTTGGAATGGTAAGTGATAGGGCTTTGATATTTCACATGTGTATTCCTTGTGACAAGACCTTTCCATGGATACCAAAATTTTTGACCTTGTGACCTTGACCTTGGAGATTGACCTACTTTTGAAAAACTTTAACCTTGGCCATATTTTTGGAATGGTAAGTGATAGGGCTTTGATATTTCACATGTGTATTCCTTGTGACAAGACCTTTCCATGGATACCAAAATTTTTGACCTTGTGACCTTGACCTTGGAGATTGACCTACTTTTGAAAAACTTTAACCTTGGCCATATTTTTGGAATGGTAAGTGATAGGGCTTTGATATTTCACATGTGTATTCCTTGTGACAAGACCTTTCCATGGATACCAAAATTTTTGACCTTGTGACCTCGACCTTGGAGATTGACCTACTTTTGAAAAACTTTAACCTTGGTCATATTTTTGGAATGGTAAGTGATAGGGCTTTGATATTTCACATGTGTATTCCTTGTGACAAGACCTTTCCATGGATACCAAAATTTTTGACCTTGTGACCTCGACCTTGGAGATTGACCTACTTTTGAAAAACTTTAACCTTGGTCATATTTTTGGAATGGTAAGTGATAGGGCTTTGATATTTCACATGTGTATTCCTTGTGACAAGACGTTTCCATGGATACCAAAATTTTTGACCTTGTGACCTTGACCTTGGAGATGATTGACCTACTTTTGAAAAACTTTAACCTTGGCCATATTTTTGGAATGGTAAGTGATAGGGCTTTGATATTTCACATGTGTATTCCTTGTGACAAGACCTTTCCATTGATACCGAAATTTTTGACCTTGTGACCTTGACCTTGGAGATGATTGACCTACTTTTGAAAAACTTTAACCTTGGCCATATTTTTTGAATGGTTAGTGATAGGGCTTTGATATTTCACATGTGCATTCCTTGTGATAAGACCTTTTTTATTGTTGTTGTTGCAATTTACATATGGTTGCCACCGGCGAGCTATGTTGTCATTCTGACAAGTCTGGTTGTTGTTGTTGCAATTTACATATGGTTGCCACCGGCGAGCTATGTTGTCATTCTGACAAGTCTGGTTTATAAGTTCTCTTTTTTTAAATCAATGGATGGGGTTTTCGTAGCCCCCCCCCCCCCCCCCCCGTGAGTTAGATCTGCCCATTTATTGTAAAAGTATCGCTCCTTAGCAATAATTCAATCCATGATGAATGGACTTTCAGAGAAAACCATTTGAAGACCAGACGATAATGCAATTTCATAAAAAAAAAAAAAGGAAAGAAAAGAAAAAAGTGCGTGCTCCTTGTTCTGGTCAAAAAAGTCCGCAAAAAAAAAAAGACATCGATTGACGAAGGACGTGTATCCAGACAAAGATGAATCATGTAAACAAAGTAAAATAAAATAAAAAAAAAAAAAAAGACCGGCATACAAAAGAGAGGCAAAAAAAAAAAAAGTAAAATAAAAAAAATAAAAAATGAGGATAGCCTAATAATAAAACAGATGTACAGACAGGTCCGGGTGTAATCGGGAAAAAACAAAATACACAGTGCAGAAAAAATCAGAATACGCAGTGTTTTTCAGGTGTTTTTACCTGAGCCATCCTAGAGCGACTTTACCTGTAGTAGGGTGTTATTGGGGATGTTTATTACCTGAGCCAATTAACAACTCCCCTCACCTATACAGGACACACAGATGTATTGTCACCTTTCTAAGAAAGAATTTTTATTGTTAAAAAAATTACTTGTTTAAAATTTTATTTATTCAGTAGAAATAAAAAAAAAAAAAAAAAAAAACTCATCAAACTTTTTTTTTCATATATTGAATTTAAGTTATCCCAATTTTTATTATTTTATTATTCATATTTAATTATATTCATATTCATTATATCATTTGAATTAAAGTTATCCTTATTCATGATTTTCTAAATTAAGAAGAAATTGTATGGGTAAGTAGAAATGAAATAAAAATCATATTCTTACAAACTTATTATTTTGATTTTATATATAAATTTCTTTAAAAAAGGAAGAAAAAAAAAACATTGAGTAACTGGAAATAGAACAAAAATTTCATATACAAATAGGCCCAAATTATTTTGATTTGTTTACAGTTTACCAGTTTAACTATCTGACAATATACATAAAGTTTATAGATGAACTACATGTACAAAAAAATGTACGTGTCAATTCTAGGTTTAAACATTTTTATTGAAATAAATACATTGTGTATTTGTACTTTATGTTTGGCCATGGACTCCAATCTATTAATTTTCAAAGAAGTCGGTATTCAAGTTTGCAATCGCTCTCCTCTTGTTTCTCTAATTTATCGTATTTATTTTATGTAGACCCGGCCATATAAAATTCATTCTTTGTTTCCCAGACACCGCCATGCGCTATAATTTTTCACCGACGAGTCGTACGTATTCATGAAAAAAAAATCCGTCATGCATAGCTTCCGGTCGCTGGTTAATTTCCGATCGCTGGTTACTATCTATCTATCTATTTATCTAAGGAAATAACATTGTCTTGTAAATCCGTCTTTAAATAAAAAATGTTCCAACGTACAATCAGCGCGCCGTGACAAGTCATTTTACGGCAACGTCTAATCTGCGAGTATAAGGTGTACGATAGAATAGAACGCTGTCTTAAAGACTTCATTCACGCATTGTAAATATTTCTAATGATTCAGAGCTACTGGCCATTTGTCGATGAAAATTACATGTATTAAAAAGGCCGGTCTGTTCGCGTGCGCAATACATTTTGTTTGCTTTTTATGAATAGTTATTATTCACTTTTTCCGGCCTCTATTCTATTCTATTCGTTTTACTTTATTTTTATTTATTTTTTTTTTTTGTTCGTCGTACCCCAAATAAGTTGAATGAAATTGAAAAATTAAGAGAGAGAATATTCAGAGAGAGAGAGAGAGAGAGAGAGGGAGGGGGGAGAACTATACGGAATGACATTAAAATATCCTCTATAGTACTGACTTATTCCAGACCCCCCCCCCCCCCCAAAAAAAAAAAAAAACCAACAGAAATTCCCGACTCACAACACTGTCTGCTGCTTTATAGTTCTAAAAACGGAGAATATCCCATCCATTGATTTTCTTAAAAAAAAAGGGGGGGGGGGTTCGGGCGGGCGCGGTAATGCAATTATATTTTACAGGTACGCAGGTACGGTAATCTTCTACCTAGTCCAAGTATATTTCTGGCAGAGGGGTTGACAATCAACTTGTTTTTCACACCTTTTTGGCTGACTGCGCACAGTATAACGACTGTCTACTCATGTCTTGAAAATTTAGAAAAGGGTTTTCGGCGTTACCGGTAGGGGACTAACAAAAGGGGGGGGGGTGTAGGTAGTTTACCATTGCTTTTGAATAGGACCTAATCGTTTAATTTTGTAGAGTCTTGTAGTCTTTTGTAGAGTTTTGCAGAGTTCTTGAAATCTTCCAATTAAATGTAGGACATTTAGGGATTTTTATCTGTACAAATAAAAGATATAAAGTGCGATTTTATAGGACCCAAAATTTTTTTTATCAGCAAATCCGCTAAAACCAATACATTTCACGAACTCTGCTTCTACATTTACCATGTACAACACTAAAAAAATCTTACAATTCCGCCGTTTTAGGCCTGGCCATTCCTCGATTCCGCCACCTTCTTACTTTTTTTTGAAGGGAAGGTAGACTGCGACTTTGTTAATAAATTAAAAAAGCATATCGAAAAAAAAAAAAAAAAAATTACCGGCCCAAAGCGCAGACGTAATATTCGCTATTTTATTATAAAAAATAATATGAAAAAAAAAAAAATGTAATTGCAGAAATATTTAGATGCCGCAAATACATTTCACGTAACTCTCTCTTTCATTCCCTAATATTTAACAAAAAAAGAAAGGGTAAAGTGTTGGGGGATTGTCTATTTATCATGTTTATCTAGATATTGAATATCTGTCGATACCACGACTCTCTTTCACACCTGTATGGCTCACTGAACGCCACTTTAATAATCTCCGGCGACGTAGACGGCACCAACTAAAATAGCGTAGTCGCCCGACTTGCCAGGTTTTGAGAACATAGTATTGGTACACCCCCCCCCCCCCCCTTCGTATCCGATGTACTCCATGCTGTAAATTCCTAGTCTGTGGGATAAATACACGACTGAACGTCAGTGAAATGTCCGTGATGGTAAATTTCAAAGATCAATATATTATATTAAGGTCCTATTTAGACGGGAAGTTAAACGGTGTCGTTTAAAAGACATAAATACCGCGATGTGTTTATTGATTTATACCTGGTTCCAGGTGTTAAACGTCTTGTAGTCCACAGCAAGCTTGTATTTACTAGAGAAACGGCTTTTGTGGCTTCCACCTGTACTACGCACGTACGTTAATCTCATTTTCCGTCGTACTTTAAACATTCCTTTGTATGATGAAACGTGTTACATTATCAAAATACATGTGTACATTGTATATTTCTATATTGACATACCCCCCGCTACGAGAAAACGTTTACATGTATTGCTTGATTCACGTCGTACCGTCACGTGCCATAAGTTTATCGCGTAACGATATAAATGTTGTTGTCAGTCAAAAAAAATCTGACTGTTACAGGAGCGCAAAATGATTTACCCATCTTTAGTATTTATGAAAAAAAAATCGTGACGTTTTTTACTTAAAATCTGGGAGAACTTGATATACAAACACTTTATGACTGTTTAAACGACATAAAATATATATCAAACTCCAATACCCCGGCCATAATTGTGAGGACTCTAAAATTTATAATTCCCGTGTTTTATCTAGTTCATATTCTGAGGCGTGGAAAATCATTGTCCGGAGAAGTCACCTAAGCTAAACAGATAGGATTAACACAGGGGTATATGTTGTTTGCACAGGCAGTGTTACCGGCTGAAAGAATTGGTCAAATTCATGAGGGGGGGGGGGGGCACTGACCCTGAAATTGATTCTTTATAATCATTGTTTTGTTTTTATGTATATTTTTTCTTTCAGATATCCATATGTAAAAAAAAAAAAAAAAAAAAAAGAAAAAGAAAAAGATAATTATGCATAATTATAAAATAATTTTATCTTATATTTTAGCATGTTTGAATTTCAGTTTGTGAAAAAAAATAAAAAGAAAAAGATAATTATGGATATTAGAAAGAAAAAAAAGTATAATTATAAAATAATTTTATCTTATATTTTAGCATGTTTTAATTTCAGTTTTTGAATGTCCAATAACAAACTTCAATTTATTATAAAATTAGTGGATATTATAAAGTTTAAATTATGAAATTAAAATACACTTTTATACATGTTAAAACTTCAAGTGTTTGTTAAGTTTTGAAAAATAAACAGAAAACAGCCTTCATACATGTAATGGTATCTAATATTTCCTTCTAGTATAAATGCCACTACCTGGCCTTTTGTCAGGGTAACTTCCACACCTGAGCGATTTTCACACCTTCCATCAGAGGGGCATATAGCAGCTACAGAGGGGGATGAAAGTGACAGAGGGGGAACACAATAACACTGTGTTTTCTGATTTACCTGTAGAAAACACCTGAAATAAATACACTGCGTTTTTTGTTTTTTCCCTATTACACCTGGACCTGTCTGTAATACAATAAACCCCCCCCCCCCCCCTTTTTTTTTTGCACTGAATTCCAAAAGTAAACCGGTGAACGCCAAACCAAAACTAAATCAACAAACGATGCCTCACAAGTTGTTCACACCTTTTCAGTTACCCTACGCTTCTACCTGTATAACAATCATCCCCTGTACGGGGAGAGGCGATGTCTTCACACCTTGTAAGACCAGACATATAGGCACGCCCATATACATATAACCTTTCCCTAATCAATATTGACAGCTACGTACACGCGACACGTCGTCACTCAAGCAGAACTAAGGAGGTTTTTTGTGGTCACATGTACATGGAAATATCGACGTAAGCGACTTTTCCAGAATATATGCAATTTTATGATAATTATTTACTTCAAGTAAGAAAATAATAAGCAAACTTTGTACCAACATGACTAAGCCGTAGATAATAAATAAATTTTACATAGTATTTACCTGGATTTTTTCCGAAGAATTGAATTTAAACTTTGCATGTTCCTTATCTGCATGAAATTGAGATTTTTTTTGAATACATAGAATTAATTATATATATGATTAAAATCTAAAAATAAGACTGATTGACCAAATATAACTCAATTCAAATCTTATCTATCATAATGTCTAGGTTTTTTTTTTTTGGTCCGAAGATAATTAGGCATATTGTGACAGAAAGAAAATAAAATTACGCTCAAAGTTTGATAAGGTTTCCTGTATATAATGTTTACGTACGATATAATTCTTTTTTTCTTGAGAAAGAAATGAAATAGTGTTTACATATATTTTTTTCACGGAAGTCACGGAAGTCGAAGAGACAGGAAGACACCCAGATTATTTCGATCCACACAAACATCGTCTACCCCTGTATTAATCTAATTAGTAATTTTGGCTTCACGCCTTTTTGAATCGTGAAGGGGGGGGGGGGGTGGAGTCGCGATTTCACACTTAGCATGGACAGAGGGGGTTGCATTACAGCGCAAAATGCTTTTGAAGATGAAAATAGTATGTATAAAGTCAATAAACGGACAGGCTAGAAAATTTATTCTACCATTTTATAGGAAAATTACACCCCCCCCCTTCTCCCGGACGGCCGCAGGTGATTAATCTACCTCTGAGTCCTGCGTCCCTGGCGCATAAAAACGGAGCTTTTTTCTATGAATTTGAAAAGATATATATGCATTGTGAAATGGGAGTTTAACTTCTAGATACATGTTATATATAAAAAATCTTCGATAATTGTAAACTTTGCATGACATTGTGAATTATCTATTGAAATCGTTTCACACCTAATTACCACCTTCGTAATTTCGTATATATATATAATTGGTTTGTTTGGATAACGTTTTACTATACATCGCCTCACTTGCGCAAACAAAACAACCAAATAAACAATAAATTACTAAATAGGCAATCAAGGCTATATTTGACTAATTGGGAGATGGACGTTTTTCAACATTTTAACATACGAACTAGCGAACATAAAACACCGCTAACTAGTAATCTCAAACGGAAGAATCTACAAAAAAAAAAAAAACGGTCTGCAGTGCTTTGGACTTGAACAGTAAAGATATACAAAAAATGTCGTAAAGCCTCGGCTCCAGTCGATGTATCTCTCAACATGCTCAAAGTCGAAAGGCGGAGACTTTAAACCCATTTTTGCTTGACCGTACCGCTCCCGTAGACTGCCCATTGTTCTCTAATCCTTAGATAAACACAGCTGGACATTATAACTAGTTCTTGTATGTACAACGTAACGCTTTTAAAGGACATTTTTATGTCACCAATGATAACAATACATCAAAATAAAGGACGTAAATTTTAAAAGAATAAGTTAAATATAAAAGAATGGTTATAGTACTGTTACAGGTAAATAACAAGTTATTAATTGCCGCTGAGAACTGCGGCGATCGCCACCGCGTATCCCGGCGATGGTTGCGGTGAATTGCCAGGATCGATGTCCGCGTTGAGTCAACTCCATTGTTAATCCATGACCGCGGGGATTTAAAACCCTGGGTCAAAAAAGATTGCGGGGATGATTTGACAGGGTAAAAACACGCGATGCCGGTAGTGTACAGCCAACTTTCTTAACTACTTGTATCTCTCAACCCTTTCATTACAAAATGCAGAAAATTCTTCATGAGAAATTGCCAGATTTCCTGCAATTTCTGGTAGTATATTTCAATGTCTTATGGCTTTTTGGGAAAGGAGCTGTTAAGATAAGGGCCGGATTTAGCCCTGAAATCACTCGATTATTTCTCGGGCGCTGTCCTTCCAATTTAGATAAAAGTTGGTCATGATAAAAATATATAGTATTATAAGATTCCTAGGAGGTGTTTTATTTAAATAAATTCGATGAAAGATGTTATAATTACGGGTTGAAGAGGTAGGGGTACAGATGACGGAAAACGTTGAATTTCGCTCGAAAATGCACAGAAAATGCATTATTTTAAACATTTTTACGTTTATTATGCTTCTGTTACCTTTTAATGTCAAAATTGGATAAGCAAAATTAACTTTGAGGTTATTATATCAATATAATCGGCAAATTCTGCAATCCGGAAACTGAAAAACGGTTTTATTTCTTCTCAGCCATTTAATAAATGGCTGAGAAGAAATAAAACTGTTTTTCATAAATGATTTATGTAGCTTTCTGGCGCGAAATACACACGGTGTAGAAATAGACAACTTTCTCGTTTATTTCCTTCCAAACGGTTAAATATTTGATCGGAACACACTCTGAATAGATTGTTCCGTGATATAAAAAGAAAAAGACGACAATATTACGTACTTTAACGCTCTAGAGGCAAATTTAAAAATAGTCAGCCATCCCCCCTTTTTTCGTTTTTCGCCTGTGGGACATTGTTCCCCCCCCTCGCTTCAGAACCCCACTTGGCCAGAAAATGTGTTTTATTGATATACACCTTTGGTGAAAGTGGCATTGTAAAGCGAGGGGGGGAACGATGTTGTATAAAACTTTTCCGTTTTCCATTGATTTCTGTTTAAAAAACGCTTATTTTGACCAAAATATCGGTCTTATTTTGCATAAATTATCCCATCTGAAAGCAGATTCATATGCAGATCAAGTTACTTCAAATTTCTACCGAAAAAGATTCTCAATTTTTTCATTTTGAAATTTCGACTTTTCAGGGCAGATTCTATGCCTTATCTTAACAGCTCCTTTTATTCAAATTATGTTGAAAATAAACGTTGAAAATGTCCTGTGATTTCTTAAACTGTTACTTAATTACTGTATCAATGTTGAATGTATAGTAACATCCCATCTCATCAGTATGTTACAAAGTAAGATACATGTATGTAAAAACAATAAGATGCTGTCTTGTTAAGGAAAGGCTAATATTTTTCAGTTGGTATTCCAACCATTAAGTGGTGCGGAGCAGAAGGGGATTATAATGTCATGGTGATGGAATTACTGGGACCCAGTCTGGAAGACCTCTTCAACTTTTGCTCACGAAAGTTCAGTTTGAAAACAGTATTGTTATTGGCCGACCAATTGGTGAGTAATTTGTACATTTTACCTCTAGATTAGAGTAAATATGAGTAATTACAGTTGATCAGTTCCTTGTTGTAGTTGATAATTTCATTTCATAAATTCCATCTCGTTTCATGGTTACCAGGTAACTTGAAAGAAGAAGTACATGAACATGTCACGATGTGTAATTCTTTAAAGATTTGATGATAAGATTTAATAATACGGATAAGATTTAATAATACGGAGTGCACCACAAACACTTCTATTTCATATTGATTATACACAGTGTGTAGCATGTAAAATTTGTATGAAAGCACTGTGCATTTTGTTTTAATCTGACGATTTATTTTTTACAGATAAGTAGGATAGAATATATACATTCAAAAAACTTTATCCATCGTGATGTGAAACCTGACAATTTCTTAATGGGACTAGGAAAGAAAGGAAACTTAGTGTATATTATTGACTTTGGACTTGCAAAGAAATACCGTGATGCCAGAACACATCAACATATTCCGTACCGGGAAAATAAGAATCTCACAGGCACTGCAAGATATGCAAGCATCAATACACATTTAGGAATAGGTAAGATTAAGAGTACATGTATGTCTCTATGATTCATTGTACAAGAGGAGTTAAGGTAGAATGAACCTCATACAGTCCATACATTTACATATAATGTCCCCTTTTTGGTAAGTATTTGTATCGATATGTGTAGTGTTTAGATTTTATTATCAGCAGACTTGCTTTTCCCACAAGGCGTAAACTTCTGACACGGAACTGAGAGGGTCAAATCTTTGAAGACTTGCATGTAGAACATGATCGGAAAAATTCGCTTACTGGAATTTTATGAGTCAAGATAGTGGACCATGGCTCCAGACTCCTCTTTCCTGACATGAGATGTTGGCATCTCTGTTCAAAGGATGAATCCACCCCTAACACTAAACTACATGTACATAATGTATAATAAACTTGTAAATAGAAATTCAAGACAAAACACAGAAATGACATACTAACAAGACACCTAACAATGCAGCATTTAAGATATTTTGTACACATACATGTACATTTAGCTGCATTGCATTTGTGCACTTAATATTGATTCATACCTGCATGTTTTAAATCACTTGTATATTCTTGCAATTCAGTGATGACACATTAATCATCACAACTTTGATAAATGCATTAACAAATCAATTGTATCAGAGAATGTCAAAGTACAATCCCCTAAAGTTACAAATTGATCAGTATTGTCTTTTCAGAACAAAGTCGGAGGGATGACATGGAGTCACTGGGGTACGTGTTCATGTATTTCCTGAGGGGGAGTTTACCCTGGCAGGGTCTAAAAGCAGCTACAAAACGGCAGAAATATGAAAGAATCAGCGAGAAGAAAATGTCCACACCTATCGAGGAACTCTGTAAAGGATTTCCTTGTAAGTTTACAGAGATATACTGGATTCAAAATTTGTATACATGAATAAGGATCAGTATAGCATCTGTTAATTACACCCCCCTTTCCCCCTCCTCATACCCACAACCTTGTGCTGGGAAACATACAGTTTTTGCCTCCTTTATTATGCAAGCAATATTTTCATTTCTATTCTGCCCTATAATGGAAATGTTTGTGTTGCTTATGGTTTGTATGTGAATATAAAGTCGTTGAGTTTGACCTAGGTCATGGAAAGATATGAATTGGAGTTATTAAAGTCACAGAATTTTATGAAAGGTCTTGGAAAATTAAGGAATTTCGCTTTTCCTGGACTCAATTTTGATAACTTTATTCAGCATTAAGATCCCCATCACAAATTGAAGTGAATTTTCATATAATGGTTCCTATCTCGTTTTACAGCGGAGTTTGCCACATACCTAAATTTTTGTCGATCTCTACGTTTTGATGACAAACCAGACTATTCATACTTACGGCAGTTGTTCAGAAATCTTTTTCACAGACAAGGTTTCACATATGATTATGTGTTCGATTGGAATATGCTCAAGTTCGTAAGTATTAGTTGAAAACTTCCACGTAAATGGTGAATTGAATTGAGTTTTGTACATGCTTTTAATTAAAACAGAGGCATCGACATATATGTATGAGAAATTTGACTCGTTGTCATAAAACTTAAATGTTTAGTGCCCACACATTCTGATGGAATCTGAGAAATACAAAATTGAGTTTTTAGTATGATTACTATTGTGAATATGATGGATTTGCAGAAAATTGGAATGATTTTTCAGTCTCATTCTTTTTTTTTTTTTCTTTTATATAAAGAAAATAGATATATGTAAATCCATCATACTATTGATATTTATAAACAGGGTGGACGGAACAATGACGATGCGGAGAGAGGGAAAGTTTCATCGTCGGCCCGTCCTTTACACGGCACTGCCCAAGGTACTGGAAGGAAGAGTGAACAAATGCCCGTCCCAGCAGCTACGCCTCCAGGGGATTACAACAGTACGTAAAAAGTTCAGTTACATGTACATACTATGATGAAATCTTGAGCTATGATTCTATGCATGTAAAGGTTATGGAGATATCACATTTACAAGCTATGTGTGAAAGGTTATGGTTAGGTACTAACTTCTGCTCAAGACAGGATTCTTTGATGCAAAAGGGTGTGGGTTACACTACAACAATGTTTATGTAGTTTGAAAATGACAAAATATTTATTTGAATAGGCCATTTCAAGGGAACGCTTTCAACTAATGAGATGCTATTTTAACTTGTTGTAGTCAATATTTCCACTTTGGAAAATATTCAAAGTTGGCCTACATTGTGCTTCACCCTTGACGTCTTTGTGCAATATGTTTCTATGTACAGCATTATCTAGCTGTGACTGGAACCATAAACCTACAGTGATTGAAAAATCATATTTTTCCCTACCCAACCCACTTTTTGATGATATTGTCCGTAATTGACTATCTTGTACACAATTTGAAACAATATTGCATACTGTATTTATCATGTATGCAAAATTTCGTAGTTGAAATAATTTTCATGTCAATATGTAAGCAATGCTAGCAAATACAACTTTACTGACAAGTGCCTTAAAACAGGTCGTCTCATTAAAAATACCCAAATACATGTATGTAGGGGAAAACAGCAAGATTTTTTTTTCAGCAGCTAGAATATTTATACAATTTCCCATTCACTACAAAAGAGCAACCTTACCCTATAGTACTTTTCATGAAACATTTCTGCTTTTAATTCATCAAAAAAAGAGAAAAAAAAAAACCAACAGTTACGGTGTACCAATAATTCATTATGCTTGATAGAAAAAAATCCTGTTAGTTTCTCTAGACCCATTGATGAAGTCTTCACCAAAAGTCACTAGCCCGATCTCTGGGATACTAAAATGTCTGCTAAGCTAGTAGAAATTATCCAACAAACTTAACTATACAATTCGCCAGTAGAATTTGTCTTCAGGCTATTGGTTCAAAAAGTTTTTTGTCAGTCCATATTCTATTTTTTGAGCCTTTTTGTCCTAATAGAGTCCTACTTTGACAGTAATCTCAAATAGATACATGTAAGCATGTGTGCTGATTTCTCATCATTTGGTGCTCATTAGAAGCTGGAATGCAAAAAACATGTTGGCATCATTCCATGTTTGATCATGAATGCAAAAAAAACCATCATGACATCGTTCCATGTATGATCATGAATGCAAAAAAACATCATGACATTGTTCCATGTATGATCATGAATGAAAAAAAATATCATGACATCATTCCATGTATGATCATGAATGAAAAAAAATACCATGACATTCCATTTTTGATCATGAATGAGCATGGCATCATACGCATGCATCATGACATTTGGTAAATGACACATGATGAATGAACATTATCATACCTGAAAGAGATGAACTTCACTATACATGCAGTTTTTGGTCTGCCAATCTGTCTGCAAAAATGAAGTCTGGCTTAAATGTCCAGATTTTCCTTAGCTATTGTACTTCACTACTTGATGTAAAATTATTCTAAAATTATCAAGAGGATAATTAAAGCACATATACATGTACGAAGGTATCTTTGCAAGTTGTCAAATCTTGATGAATTCCATTAATCATCACCAACAAATTAAAGTTATTGTAGAAAGATATTCTCTATTAAATTAAAAAAAAAGGAAAAGAACCCCCCCCCCCCCACCAATTTGACAAAAATTCATGCTTGGTAAAATATTTTCATAGTAGTATTTAGTACATGAATAAAAATTTAATTCAAAGTTATGTAACAGAATTTAGTGTTTGTCCTGCCAGTTTGTTAATCAGTTTCTCAGCTTGAATCATCAAGGGATCGCTAAATAAATTTTTGACCTCGTCCACTATAAATAAACTATTATTATGATCCCTATTTGAACATAAGATCATATTGCAAAACTCTTTATCTCTAGATGCAATGTCCGAAATTAGGCGATCCTTAAATTGCTGTCTTGATATCCATCAGTTGAACATGTTACTGTATCTGAATATTATCTGTCCATTGTAAGCTATCTATAGTGGAATTATGTTTCATGTAGACCATTCAATTTTGGAATACATGTAGTGCTTTGTAATGTGGACATAATAAATTTTGAAGAAAGGTTCAGAACATATGTATGTCTTCTCATTATATGTTTCATGAAATACTTCACCTGATAATCAACCATCTGCTGATCATTATGATTAAAGTGTTGTTAGCTGTTAGATTCAGATACGATTATAGAAATGTCACGGTTCTTATGCTTTTGATGTTTGGTTCTTCCTTTGCATGGCTTATTTATTCCAGATTTGATCTCGGTTAGCCTTTCTCAGGGCTGTGGTTTTCAGTGCCTTTATAATTTTGTTTTGTCTGAAGTTTTAGTTTCAGTTTGCATGGTATCTCTTCCTTAAACTATTTCCTTTTGCATGCCTTTCTCAATTTTCCTGCATGACCTTTGAGTGGATTTAGAACCTTCGTTTTTCTTGGCAAGTGACTTGTGTCTAGAATAAGAATCGTCTAGCACGAGCCGTGAGAAATCTGTCTATCTTTGGTTCTTTCTGTCCTAGATGCCTCTCGAGGGTCACGCACCAGGGACAGGCTGCCCACACGGCTTTCTCTTGCCACCAGAGGGGCGGAGAATCCAGAAGGGGTCACTGAGAGTAAAGTGAGCGAGAGCCGATTAGCCACACCCTCCTCTGGTGGACGTATAAGTTATAAGTGCTCAGGACTACCCATTCCCGTTGGCAACCCAAGTGATAGTGCTAAGTTACGACGAATCATGCAGGATACGCGACCACACAGTGTTCAACTTAAACAGCGACCATAGATACCTCCAAAAACGTCATAACAGTTCTGTTTTTGTTTTGTTATCGCTCTTGAAGTATGAAACTGTTTGAAGATGCCTTAGTTATTTCAAGACAAATTGTTTTTGAGTAATGATTCCTTTCCTCCTGTGCCCCTCTTTCAGGGGCTGGAAGGAGAATGACGATCACTGTGTCATTTTCAGTTATCTGTGAATTCATTCAGCACATTTTTTCTGTCATCCCAGTGAATTTGCAATGATTAATCGTGACATTTCGTGGGAGATACTGTATATTTGATATTGTTCACTACAAACATTTTCGGAGGCATTTTTCGACAAACTGCAAACCAAGAAAAGATTGTGTGTTGGTAGAAATGTGTTCATTTTAGTGCAATAGAGGAATTATTTTCAAGTGTAGAAAAAAAATAATGGAAGTTTTCTTAATGGTGAGTTGAGAATGGAGTTCATCAGGATTAACTTAGATTGTCATAGATTGATGCCATATGACCGTTTTTCACAGCAGTCCTATGTGCTTTTGAATTTTTTTTTTCGTCAGTTCTTATACAGAGCAATTTCCAATGTGGATGGTATTTGACATAAAACCAAAAAGATGTAAAACCATTTATGTACATGTCGTACCGGTATATGAATGAGAAACCATCATTTCCCTGAAATTTATCGGCTTAAAATTATGCTACAAATTTGTGTCTGATGCCATCTTAAATAAGAAATAGCTCTGTATATGTCTTAAGTTTTAGTTTAGGGGAAATAAAGTAATTTCCATTGATAATAGGATTCAGAGATATATTGTTGAAATATATTTATTCTTAACCGGACAACATTTCTTGAAATTTATTCTTAAAATTAACAAATAAATACGCATTGAAAAGTATCCAATACATCCTCTAATCCCACCTTATTTCAGTGCAATCTATTTTTGGTTGTAGTTACATTCCAACCATTCATTAAAATGTTTATTTACTCCTCAGATGAATCACCGAGGCCCATCTCCAGAGAAAGAGAAAGACGAACAAGTACTCGCCTGCACAGAGGCATCCCAACTGGTGCTGAATTTACACGAGATGCCACGCGTGTGTCTACGGCTCCCATGCAGCCGGGAATGATGATGAACTCTGCCATGCGGAGAGGAAGTGCTTCGAAAGACGGTGATATGCCTGCAAGGACAGGTTCATCGCGTCATATCAGGAAATGACTGCGTAATTCTGTGATGGCTTGAATAGCTTTATGTTTGTTACATACTACAAACCTTAGGAGGGTATACATGTATGTTCTGATCTCGGAAAAAAAAGTGCTGATAAGAAAGACCCGTTTTGAAAAGCAAGTTTGTTGCGGAGAAGAAAAATTCTATGTGCCAACCAGTCATCGGTATATGTACCAGCATTATGAGGATGTCAAAATTTTTTTTTTGGAAAAAATATGGGCAGGTACGGTAAGGTGGTACTTCTGGTGACGTAATATCTCATATCTCATGGATGTCGATAGCATCCCGCCTGTGTATGGATGGATGTCTATGTATTTGTCATGTGAGGTTGTTTCTATCTTGTTGAATTTGTACTACAACTCGAAATGCCGTGTATTTGTTATATATATATATATAAATATAAACTGTACGTACTGGTGTGAGATATGGATGCGTGTGGTCAGTATTGTAGCAGCATGACTGTGATTTCAGGCTTTAAAAAGTCCTTCTTTTACATGTATCTGAGTGTATGAACGAGACTGTATGATCGTAGCGATAGACAAGTGTATGTAGTCCATTTTTACATTGATTGCATGTTATCATATTTGACCTTACTCTTACATGCTATATTCATATATACATGTTATACTTTTTTTTTTCTTCATTGTTTGACCTCCAATGCGATGTATACACCAAACCTAAGTCAAGACTGCATTATAATCATGTCTTATTTTAGTATTTCATAATTGATAGTTAAAATTTTTGTATTTTTTTTCTCTCTCTCATCCCGTACAAACATGTTTTTTCACAAAACCTCAAGTTTGCATCAATTTTCCTCATTTCTTTAACAAGATGTACAATTTTGTGAATCTTTTCCACGTCCATTCTTACAACAATGTACACAGTCCCACATTTAAGCATTTACATGTACATATATGGAGTGTATATTTCTGCCGACATAAGTCCATAATCAAATCAAAGCACAAGATCATTTGACAATTTCAAGAAGCAATAATAGTATAAACAATCATGAAAGTCCGTCTGCTAGAATGGTATTAAGGTTTCCTTTTACATGTACACTATGTTTGTATGAGCGACTCTTGTGCAACTTTTAAGGATCTGGTTTTGTGATTGTTTTAGATAGGTTTTACCTTGTACGCTTAGATTTGAAAAAAAACTAGGTTTTCATAAAATTTTTAGACGTCTCAGAAGTAAGTTATCGCGACAACTTTAATTATTTTAACTGAAAATAATTAATTAATTGACAATTTTCTTACTTTCCTAAATAACAAAAAAAAAATTATTTTGTAAAAATGATTTATTCGAAGAGTTTTAAAAAGGTTTGAATTATTTTAACATGACGTTTGAGAGAATGCTTTGATCAGTGAATATGAAAGTAAATGTTATCAGTGTATTACCTGGTTTAGCTTGGCAAGACCAAGTCATCTTTATAATGCTAAGTTACACTTTGCTCTGTGGGTCTGTATGTGATATTTCATTTTCCATGTATTTCATATACATGCATTCTGACGTTGAATTTTTATTATTCATTTATGCTACATCATGAAATTTCTGTGAAAGGAATCGTTCTGAATTTGATTAATTTCAATAAAAGAAATATTTTATTTGGAATCGTAGACTTGTTTCTTGATCAACATATTTTGCCGACGACCATGATTTGCAATATTGCAGCTTGCAAACTGAAATTCTAAAGATCAAAGTCACAGCTATAAAAGTACCTTGTTCATAGATTATCTTTAAGAAGTTGTGACCTGTACATTTGACCTTGAAATTAATAAGGATTTTTGGTTCACATTTTCAATGCCCAAGTATGTATGAATTTGATTGGTCATTTGTCAAAGGTTGAGGTACAATAAGGAGTGAAAATTCATCTGGGCCTCAACCTCTCCCCCTAATAGAATAGTTGCCTTGGTGGAAAGATGTATCATGCACTTGACCCAAGGTCACATGTCAAGGTTCTAGTAATTTTGATGGGTGAAACCTTGTCTGGGAATTCACCTTTTACCATCTGCATGGATTTCAGTATTTCTCCCAGGGTGGAAAACGGGGAAAATGCCAAATAAGAATTCCCTGCATGGAAAAGTCAGGGAATTTGAAAATTTCCTGAAAATCGGCGAAAAATCAGGGAATTTTATAATTTTAAAAATATAACAAGTACACGTACCTGATGGAATTGACAATATACATTTGAGCAAAGACAGAAGACATTTTACAGCTGATGTATTGTCTTAAATTTTTTCTGGCTTGCTGCACTTGCCAATGGACACTTTAAATGTAAAGATAAAAGCAATTTTAGAAATGAGTAAGTGCATGTACAGTAAAGGAACTTTAATTCGATATTTGAACATAGCTGTATTTGTGCACTTTTGTCGGGGAAATTCTTGTAGGGTCAGGGAATTTCATTTACCAAATCTGTGGCCACCCTGCTGTGGAAGTGTTGTGTCAGACTAAAGGGTCAAGAACAAATGTTCAAGGTCAAGGAAACTTTGGTCCAGGTCAAAGGGATATCATGACCTCAATATTACAAGCCAGTGCAGCTTTATTTCCTTGTTTCTGGCTGGTAGTGTACATCAAACTTGCAACAATGGTCAATTATGACGAGATCTGACACATTTTGTTATTACGTAGGTCAGGGTCACAAATAGCGTAAAATATACGGTAACCTTAGTATTCTTGTAGTGGGTGATTTGAAGAAACTCATTTTATTGGCATATTATGTACCATTGGTTTAAAGAAGATCCTGAAGATAATCTCAACAGCACTCACAATAGAGCACAAAACTGAGCATCGACGGACACCTTGCAAGCTAGAGGTGGGACCAGGTGCCCAGGAGGAGTAAGCATCCCCTGTTGACTAACCGCACCCACCGTCGATGTTCATGCACGAAAATGAAATTATATAAAATGCATGCACTGTCTGATGTTATGTCTATATTGAATGTGTTGTGGCGACCATGTCGAGGAAAAATATTCAAAACACTGTCAAACCCTTTGCGGGGAACTTTTTTAAGAGCTCCACACGGCAAAGGGCATAAGTGATACTCTTTTTTGAGTATGGTTAGTTGTCATATATTCATTTTGGTGAATTTGACAAAAGACTTGCTACACATAGAAGTGTGTAAGCTTGCGCAGATCTAGTTTTTTGTCGTGGAGAGAAAATTAAATCGCATTTGAGATTTTAAATTTGTATTTCCATGAAGTTGAATATGCAGACATTTAAAGGTACATGTATGTCAACAATGTTCCCATGTTAACTCTCTGTGTTAACTTCTGGTAAATCAAAAGTTTGAAGCTTTTATGAAAACATGTTTATTTAGTATGGTAAAAAAAGATTTATTTATAAATAATTATAAATTAATAAAAAGACATATCATCATGGAAGGCAAAATTATAAAATATACATTACACATTTGTACATGTAAACTCATACATTTTCTACCATAAATAATATTTGTAAAACATGCACTGTACATGTATATAACATCTAATATTGCGTAACATACGTAACACTTTTAAAAAGTGCTTATACATGTACCGGTATGTCAGCAGAACCGCAGCTTTGCGAGGCTTGAACCAGCAACCTTCAGGTTTTTTGTCCAACACCTATGCTAGGGTGCTGACAAAAGCAACATCATAATTCTACAGTTTCTTTTCAAAAGTGAATTTTCTAAGTTTTATCTGCAGTAAAGGGCTTATACACTTGTAAGTCATGGAGCTACAAATAAATAATCTATAAATAATCTATATGTGCAGTGTGTGTGGCAATCCTATGAACTGCTGGCTTGGCTTTGTGAAGAATCAGTTTCAGTTTTCAGTCTCTTCTCATTTTTCTCGTAGAAAAACGTAGCAGCTCTCTCTAATCTTCCCCTGTATTCCACATCCTAGGTGATAAAAAGTAACATTAATGAAGAGAACAAGTCAAAAACACAACATTATAATTGTAACTAATTACATGTATTAAAATCTAAATTATGCTAGATTTCTTAAAAAGAATCATTGAAACAATGAAATAAGACCATTTTCTGCAACAATTCTGTTAAATAGTTTTTATATATAGTACATGTATACAGTTAACCTGTATGTTTTAAAAGAAATTACAGCTAAATGTCAACCCATGGTCACATGACAGGTTCTTAATACAGGTTCATATGCATGAAAATTATTTTAACTTTTAAAATGAAAGTCTTCATCACACAAGACAAAGTGGGTCGCCAAGACAGGTTTCAATGTATGAGGGGTAGAGAGTATTAGGGGAGGAACCAATTGCAGTAGGGTAGGAAAAGATGTGCCCAGACTGGGGTTCGAACCCTGGACCACTATACCTACAGGTATGCACTTTAAACACATCCGGCCCGATACATCTGGCTCTGCCACACATATTTTTAAAATAGAGGTGTAAAAACTATAAGGTTGGAGAAGGTGTCAGAGGGTTATGATGATGCTACGTCCCTCCATCTTTCAGCACCTCCATCAAAGGTGAATCCTAGCTGATAGTCAAGACGTCTTTTATCAGATGCCTAGACTTTTATACCAGGCTTCCTTGGCATCACATTTCTTCTTAACGTAGTTAACAAAGACTTCCAAAGGCATCGTGTATATTTTCAAAATGGGTCTTCGGTGGGGTGAATTTGTTACCCAGTCATCTAGTGACCTGGTACGGGACAATACCAGATCACTAGGTTTTATACTGAACTTGGCTTCATGCTGTCCAGTATAAATGCTGGTAACCTGGTATCAATAATTTCCAAGTCACTAGATGGCTAAGTTACTAACTTGTACTGTTGTGTTTTCACCTTTTAGAGGGCATTGCAGACAGGAAAGGCAGAAAACTTCTTATTCTATTTTTCCCAAGTTTTACATGGTTTTAAAGCAAATAATATACAAATTGTACAGTTCAAAAGTCACCTGGTAATTGCACTGTGGTACTGATTTATGATATCCAAACATGGCCCCATACCAACAAGCTGCCATGACACCTGTACTGTCACTATCCCCTGAGTGGAACATAGACCTGATAAAAAGGTTTGGAACATTATTGTTTATGTTAAAGTTTAGGCATAAGAAGTCCTAGACATGTATTATTAAAAAAATCATTCAAAGAAATGCATGTGTCGCCTGCGAAACATAGCTACGCTCAGGAATCACTTTTATAGGGTGTGACATCCAAGTGTGACAGACGGACAGACAGATGGACAACGGACAAAGTGATCCCAAAGTGTCGCTTTGCTTCGCAGGCGACACAAAAAAACTCAATCGCACTGTATAAATCTTTGCTACTTTTGCGGTAAGCTTCGTACTGAAAAAGTTTGTCTCAGTGAATTTAAATACCACATGCATAACTCAGTACGAGCAGGGGCATATAATCCGCGAGTCATCGTCCATGCAAAAAAAATTTTGTTTTTTAAAAACACAAAAGAAAGTACCAGCAAATTATCCTACTTATACAGTAAATATTCTCTGCATGAATTTATCTGTGTTGTAAATTTTTCTTTTAGAAATTTTAATGCAAATAAAAGAAAATGAAGGAATTAAATGACATTACTGAATTTTTGTAACCAAAAAGTTAGGTTCAAGATATCAAGATAAAGAACATGACAGTGAATTTATATTTATAAAATGTGATATTAGGTGGTATCTCATAGTTTAATATATTACATTTATGGAAAAAAAAATGTAGAAAGAGTGTCCTTCTTAATCAAAATGAGTGTTAAAATTTTAGTTTTTATATGAAAATTTTAATTCATTTCAAAATTAACATAATGCATATGATTAACCAGAACTATCAAAAGTGATATCGATTGTTTTCAATAGACTTCTAGATAATGCATAACCTGCTGCAAAGTTCTTTCCAATCTGTTCCTGAACCAAGAATTGCATCGTACCTGAAAATAAATAAAATGATGTTGAACTCAATGCAGTCAAATTACATGTAATTACTGTACCTATTGTAATGTGCCCATTAGTATTATTTTTTATATAAATTGTGTTAAACTTATCCTGAAATGAAGAGCAGCGTATACTTCAGGTAATGCCAAAATTACTTGCACCTGACCCATTTCCCCCTGAAATTTTGCAAAAATTTTTAAACATGTGCACAGAATCATGCAAACATAGGGTAATCAAAGATAACATAGCTCACCTATACAGGTTTTTGTCAGAAAACATGTTTAAGTTTTTGAAAAGTAGGTCAAAGTCACTAGGTCAAAGGTCATGGTCTCAAATGAAAGGTCTCGTCACAAGGTATCTACATGTGAAATATCAAAGTCCTACCTCTTAAAGTTCAAGAGATATAGCCCAGATTAAAGTTTTGTCTATGGACGACGACAACGAAGACGATGCCGAGGGTATGGCATTAGCTCTCCGGACTTTTTCATCCCAGCGAGCTTAAAATGTTTAATTTCTTTCCAATTTGACAAACTTGTACTGTTATAGGATAAGATACATTCACACTTCTCCCCCGTTAAACTGCCACCTTTTGGTTCTCTAGAATATGGCGGTATAACAGGTTTGGCCGTATATCGAGGTTTACTGATAATGTCAATAAAATCGGTGACTGTGTGCATCAGCATGTTGAAAATTTAAATTGCAATAATGGCGTATATAGCAATCTATAAACATACGTCCGTTGGTATTATAAATGAAATATTTAAATAATGTGTTCGTTGGATGCCTATATAATATCCATACTTAATTTACAACTTCATTATAATATGTATTTCATAGTCTAAAAATCTCAAGAATAACTGATCTACATTTGTCTTTATATTGTCACATTCGTCTGCATGATCCACAACTTGGGATTGTCTTTTTAAATTAAAATATTATGTATGGCGCTGTAGTGATAACGGTAAAGGACCTGTTAAGATAAGAGCCCTATTTAGCCCTAAATCTCGTGACTTATTTCTTCTTCACGGCGAATCGTATACAGAAAAACATTAATCATTATTGAAATATAATGTATTTGCAGACCTTTTACATGTTTTACATTTTGTTCAAGAAACCTTTAGATTCTAAACTTAATGTCGAAAGATGTAGGGGTGCACGGATAGAAAAACCGATAATATCGACAAAGAAACGTAGAAATTTTAGAATATTTTACCAAAAATCGATAAATATATATTAAAGGACATCAAATATGTCTACATTGTGTATCAGAAATAGATTTCGAACGTTCAATCTCCTTTAATCGGTAAATAAAGCAATCCAGAACTTAAAATACGGTCTCATTTTGTATTCAATGGCTACATTATAAGCCTATTAGCGCGAAATAAACATTGGCGAAGAAATGAAAACCAGTCTTGCTTATTTCATTCCTAATTCTTGTATATTTCATTCAGAATTATTTCGGTTACATTTTTTGATGGATTAAAGAGAAAAATAATCAAATTTGCTATACTTTATGGTCGAAAAGTTCGATTCTTTAAAAAATGCACCCCCCTTTCCATTTTTGGTTTTTCGTCTATGGGGATGTGTTCCCCCCAGAGATACAGAACCCCACTTTGCCAAAAAAATTGTATCATTGATATACATCTCCAGTAAAAGTGGCTTTCTGTATATCCGGGGGAATCAATGTTCAAAAAAACTTTTCTGTTTTCTATTGATTTCTATGAGAAAAAGAGAAGTTTTGACCCCAAAATTAGCAATAATATGCAAAACAGATAAAAATTTGCTTCATATTCTGATGGTATGCAAGATAGATTTATATTTTACATAAAAAAGTTCTTGAAATTTCAATGTTCAAAATCCCACTTTTCAGGGCTGATTTTACGCCTTTTCTTAACAGCTCCTTTGTCAACATTGATTGAATTGATGACATAGAATCAACAATGACAATGAAGTGGAAGATTCAACAATTTGATTCTCTGTTATTCTTTATTTTCTTCCCTATCATCCCGCTGTGAAAGGCATATATTGCCGTCTATAAGCGTAAATTTCGGCTGCGCGGTCAAATCTATATGTGGAAATCAAACTCTTTGCAATAATTATCTTGCCTCAGACAGCGTTTATTAAAAACAACAATTAATTTGTATTAGAGAACGCCTAATTACCTTGTTTGGCGGTATTAATCGGGGGATTAATGGTTGTTTGTACCTTTACATAAGTGGGGGATGGCAGTATGTAGTTTTGGCGTTATAACGGGGGATTTATTTGGAGAGAAATCTGTTCTTCACAAAATCGTTGCGGTATGCGAGTTTGGCGTTTTAATGGGGGGTGATATAGTGGGGGAGGAGTGTATATGCATTCTGGTGTACATTTCTATTATCTGTATCTAAACATGTAAGCCCTTCTTTGGCATCATAAAGTGCATTGCACTGACAATTTGTACACAATAACTAATAAGAAAAGAAAATATTTGACTTACGCAATCATAGGAGCGTCATGGCCACTAGATCCACCCCAGCCTGCATAACTTAAACTTTTGTAAAACTTGTCCCTTTCTGGTACTCCGTACTTTTCAGGAAAGACAGGCTGTGAGGTTCCATTTTCAACTTCCCTCTCTTTCAGATATTCTCTCCATCTTTTTTCAAAGTATTCCCTGTATTGGAGGAAGAACATGGAACAAATAAGATTAGTTTGACATCAGGCAGAATAGAATGTGTTCTTGGTCAATAACAATTATTAAGCCTAATTCAATCATCATGCTATTATTCAATCAGAATAGATCTAGAAAGGAGGGGGGTATCTGAAGCTTTATACTAGGTTTTGCCAACACAAATTGCTTATCATTTATTTGATCCAGCAGAGACTAAATTCTGTAGGCAAAGTCATAACTTTTGTTGTTGGAAGCTAGATACAATCCTAAATGCCAAATTACAAAAAGAAATCATTGCTTCTTACTATCAAAGCAGCTTCTTCATATGAGATGCATTGACAAATATGATTATATGCTTCTTGATATCAACGATTTATTCAAGGCTGACTTAAAAATTGCTTTCAATATTTCAACGACACATTTTATTATTTTACTCAGGAGATGCTCACTCAAAACAGGCACCTGATGGTTCAGAACATTTGCTATGGAAATTACTTGTAAGATGAAATTTTCATGCCTGCAGGTGAGCATTTTCCATTTTACTCTGTTCTCATTTTGATCAGTGGATTTTAAATGAACAATTTGAAATTTTGATTGTATACAAAAATGAATTAAACAGGGACCCAACTTTCATTTTTGCTGCTGTTTGTGCTAGGAAACGGCAGAAAAATTTGGTAAATTTGAGTGATGGGGTGTCTCCCAACTTCATAACACTTGCCCTGGATACTTTGTATGTAGAATCATTGGCTGTGTATCACCCTTCGTTACTTTTGCGATCATACTCCTACAGCGAATGTTTGTTGCAGTGAATGTACAATATCAAAGGCCTTACTCAGTAAAATCACGGATGAATTCCCAAATCATTGTCCACACAAAAAGGTTTACATTTACAAAACCCCAAAGGAAAGTAGTGCCAGTGAATGATTCTTGCTTATATACATGTAGTATACGAATGATACATCATGTATTGTATGTTAACTACCAATTATCCAGATTATCCTGGACCTCATGGCCTGAGTTCTCAATGTATTCCTTCACCAATGGTAACGTATCCATGAGTCCTTTTCCCCATTCTATTGTTGGTTTACCTGGAACAGACAATCAGTCAAATTAAAATTCATTAAAAGCCTATCTAATGAAAATTAGACTTATTTCCATTTTCCATGCATGTAATATTGCAGAGTATTGGAAATAATGTGTTGATTTCTAATTGAATGTGCTTCCTCTGATTACTTTCTTACCAATCGCGTATCACCAGCATCTACATGTAGTTGTACCTCAATTTGGCAAGATTATTGCAAAAAAATAATTATTTACTATAGATAACATTTTTATTTGAGAATCACTATTATTTTACACATTTCTCTGTTTCTATAAAGTCTGTAATTTATTCATGACTTTTACTTTTTACAGGTAGTCGCCATGAATAATTAAGGATAAAAATTAAGATTTTGCATAAAAAACCACATTAATTCTGTAACAAAGACTCTTCATCAAGCACATCTATCTTCCTATAAACACATACCTTCTATTGCAAATGAAGTGAAGAGTGCTCCAGCTAGAGAGCCAAGGAATCCTGTTGGATGGTGATGGGTCATACGTCCAGATTCCACACTGACCGCTATCAGATCTGACCGACACTGCTGGGTAGGGTACATCAAACCTATACACATTGACCTCATCGCTGCTCCACAACCTCCTCCCCTGTACAACATAAACATATGTTACACATGATCTATATGGTGGGTCAAACGTCCAGATTCCACACTGACCGCTATCAGATCTGACCTACACTGCTGGGTAGGGTTCATCAAATTAACCTATACACATTGACCTCATAGCTGCTCCACAACCTCCTCCCCTGTACAATATAAACATATGTTACACATGATCTATATGTTGGGTCATATGTCCAGCTTCCACACTGACCACTATCAGATCTGACCGACACTGCTGGGTAGGGTACATCAAACCTATACACATTGACCTCATAGCTGCTCCACAACCTCCTCCCCTGTACAATATAAACATTTGTTACACATGATCTATATGGTGGGTCATATGTCATGCTTCCACACTGACCACTATCTGATCTGACCGGCACTGCTGAGTAGGGTACATCAAACCTATACACATTGACCTCATAGCCGCTCGACAACCTCCTCCCCTGTACAATATAAACATATATAACAGATGACCTATATGGTGGGTCATACGTCCAGCTTCCACACTGACCGCTATCTGATCTGACCGGCACTGCTGGGTAGGGTACATCAAACCTATACACATTGAACCATAGCTGCACCACAACCTCCTCCCCTGTACAATATAAACATATGTTACACATGATCTATATGGTGGGTCATACGTCCAGATTCCATGCTGACGGCTATAAGATCTGACAGACACTGCTGGGTAGGGTACATCAAACCTATACACATTGACTTCATAGCTGCTCCACAATCTCCTCCCCTGTACAGTACGAACATTTGTTACATCCTTATCGGTGATTGCTATGTTAAAACTGTAGAGTAAACCAGAAGTCTCTGATGAGACCAAAGCTCTATTGGCTGTTATCTTAAATTCCCTCAACTTAAAGTGACACCCATTTTCCTAGACCCTGGGGCCAGAGACTCAAACAAAATATCAGGTGCACAACTAGACCATGGATCAAACTAAATGCAAAAGGAATTAGTTTTCTATCATTTATGGTTTCAGAGGAGTTGTGATCACAAAAAATAGTTAACAGACAGACAGACAGATGGACGGACGAACGGACCGACGAACGAACGGACGACGGACAACTGTGATGGTATCACATAAGCTCGACTGGTCTTTGACAAGTAGAGCTAAAAATAGTGTCATCAGAGATGACATCTGAGTTCATCTCAATGGCAACATTGTCAGATGACCAGCATCTGTACCTTAATTGCATCTCCAGATGCATCACTCATACAAGTTTGATTAATAAAAGACTTAAATTAAGCTGGAAATGAAGATGTCTAATTTTACAATTACCTGGTCACTCAAGTATAAAATATGGGTCAGATGCAGCATCCATACCAAATTTGCAATAAGCATCCTCAGATGCACCACCCACAAAAGTTTGGTTGATCTAGGACTTAAACAAGAGGCCCAAGGGGGTAACATTGCTCACCTGAGTTGCAAACAAAAGAATGATAGTGGACAATTTGGTGGAGGCCATTGAGTACTTACTTCCTTTAAGGTTTCATGAAATTATGAGCATCAGTTTTGGAGATGTAGAAAATGTGTCGGCCAATCAGAACCCTCGATGGCCATATTTGTAAGTCAATTGGCATGAAAAACTCAAACTTGGTAGAGGACCTTGAGTACTTCCTTCCTGTAGGTTTTGTGAAATTCTGTGCAGCTGTTGCAGAGGAGAAGTCAAAAATGCATCAGCCAACAGAGCCCTCGGCGGCCATATTTGTTGAGTGATCGGCACGAAAAACACAAACTTGGTAGAGGACCTTAAGTACTTGCTTCCTGTAAGGTTTCGTGAAATTCTATGCAGTGGCAGAGAGGAGAAGTAAAAAATGCATCAGCCAATCAGAGCCCTTGGCGGCCATATTTGTTGACTGATCGGCCCGAAAAACACAATCTTTGTAGAAGACCTCGAGTTCTTGCTTTATGTAAGGTTTTGTGAAATTCTATGCAGCTGCTGAAGAGGAGAAGTTGAAAATATGTCAGCCAATCAGAGCCCTTGGTGGCCATATTTGTAGAGCAATCGGCATGAAAAACACAAACCTGGTTGAGGACCTTTAGTATTTCCTTCCTGTAAAGTTTCATGAAATTCTACTGTAAAACGAGAATATTTAGCACAAACATATTTTAGCGCAATGAGGGATGAAAGCCTTTTGGCGCAAACTTAATTTAGCGCATGGACACCATCTGGTAGATAAAAGAAGCACACAGTGAATTTAGCACTTTGTTTCTCAGACATTGCCGGTAGCAATTTGCCGTTGATGAATCATATTCTTTTGTAACATCAGACAAAAAATATCTGTCGTGTCTCATGTTCGGACGATCATTGGTAATACGTAATAAATATCAATTCTATTTAAAGTGATGAAAGGAAATAACACATCGTCCAAATTTTTCAGCTTGGCGTAACAAGTCATCTTACGGCTACGGCTTTTACAATAGAGTGCTGACATCCAGATTTTATTCATGCTGTGTAAATATATCCTTTCAGAGACTGTACATCTATTGTACAAGTTCACTACATAGAGCTAGAAACTACATGCTGCCACTTGGCGTGGACAATTGAATTGCTTCTTCGTACACTTGTATTAATGTTTGTAAACTTCTCTTTATAGATCTCTTTTCTTTTTACGATGTATGTACATTGCCTTATTAAAATACTGTGTTTTCACACAAATGTTATGCCATTTAAAAACTAGAACTGCCCTAAAGTGGATGAATTATACATTACACGGGATGTTTTTCTCTAAATGGATTCATTTATGACATAACACAGAAAGCTCTGGTCATAGGGAATTTATATGTGAAATATCAAGCCCTATCCCTTATAATTTAAAAGAAGGTCAAAGGTAAAGGTCACTATTTAAAAAGTCATGGTATCAAATGAAATCTCTGGTCATGAGGAATCTATGTGTGAAATATCAAAGCCCTATCCCTTATAATTAAAAAGTAGGTCAAAGGTCAAGGTCACTAGGTCAAAAGTCATGGTATCAAATAAAAGCTTTCCTCATGAGGAATATATATGTGAAATATCAAAGCCCTATCCCTTATACTTTTAAACTAGGTCAAAGGTCAAGATCAAGGTCATTAGGTCAAAAGTCATGATATCAATTGAAAGCTCTCATCATGAGGAATATATGTTTGTGAAATCTCAAAGCCCTATCTCTTATAGTTTAAAAGTAGGCCAAAGGTCAAGGTCAACATCACAAGGTCAAATGTATTGGAGAAAAACTTGTTATGATGAATATCTGTGTGAAATATTATTACTTGAAGAGACATTCACTTTAAGAACATCTTAACCAAAATATTACAATAAGGTCAAAGTTCAAAGTCAAGGTCACAAGGTCAAATGTCTTAGTATCAAAATGTAGTACTTGTTATGGTGAATGGCTGTATAAAACATAGAAGCCCTATCACTTATACTTGAAGAGATATTTGCTTTAAGAACTTCTTAACTAAAATACTTCTATGAGGTCAAAGTTCAAAGTCAAGGTCTCTAGGTCAAATGGTCGCGTGGTGCCAAAATTTGGTCGCTATACTGCCTGATTATCATTAGACCTAGAAATGCGGCAATCGTAAGAGATGCGGTAGGGTGTATTTTCGTATAAAGATTCAGTATGAATTAATCTATCGAAATATACCAAAGAAAAGGAGTTTTGACATTGATTAGCCTATTTCTGAAGACTGAAAGGATTACTTGTCCATTTTTTGAAAGACTCTGAGTTTGAATCCTTTACATAACCCATGGTACATTAAGAAGGCGGGAAGCGCAATAAATCTCTATGAGATAGGCTGAAAACAGACCTGTCCCATTTTACTCATCCTGGTTGCTCAAGTGTGAAATATGGGCCAGAAGCAGCATACCTACCATGCATTACAGTAAGCATCCTCAGATGCATCATCCACACAAGTTTGGTTGCTAGAGGACTTAAAATATGCTGGAAATTGACCTCATTTTATTTATCAAGGTTGCTCAAGCATGAAATATAGGCAAGATTGCAGTAAGCATCCTCAGATGCATCACCCACACAAGTTTGGTTGATGTACATGTAGGACTCATAAAAGGATGGGAATGGAGGTGTCCCATTTTACTTAACCTGGTCGCTCAAGCATAATATATGGGTCAGATGCAGCATCCGTGCCATGCAATGGAATAAGCATCCTCAGATGCAAACATTGACACCAACGCCTGGGCTATAGCATAAGTCCCCCTCTACTTCGCCTAACTAAAAAGTGCAAAAATTTAAATGTTAGACAGTCATATTTTTTTTTATAGATATTGGACCTTAGGTCAATACTTCAAAAAATGTTGATAGATACACGTCACATCATTGATGATGTTATAAATCGTATTTATTCTATATGCTCTATTTTGTAAACGCAAAAGTGGATTATGTATTAAAACATCAGGTCCTTCAGTTCTTTCAAGAAATACATGTATTATCAGGGAAGAAAAAACAAAACAATTATTGACTGGAAATTCAGGCAATATATGATTTTTTGGACCCTCAGACAAAAAGGCTTGGGCAACATTTTGTCTTTGGTCTTAAGTCTTATCATGACTATATGGACCTGGTTGACCAAAGTCTACTGATATTCATAGGTTCTAACATGTTACCTTTCATTGAATGATATTTGGTATCCTTTTGGAACTCCAGGTTTCAGTTTATAACAGGAACTCATACAAGTGGCGCCTTAAAAAATACAGAAAAGAAATTATGTTTCACTCACCAAATTTTTCATACTTTATTTATCCCATCAAAAATAAAGAGATGCCTGCATGAACTACACATACATGTATCATATGACGATTTGTGACAAAAAATTATTTAAAATACCGAGCCTAACGTAATCGAACTTCTCACAGACCTGCCTACCTATTTCCTACCAAAAGTGTAATATTTTGCTAAGGAAAGTGTAATTTAGGGAATTTTAAAAAGCGTTATATAAACAATTAATTGTAATTGTGAGAAAAAAAAACATTGTCTTTTACCAACTTTGGCATTTTTACAAATCTTAATTATTCAAGCAATTGCTTATACGATATCAAACGGTCAACTTACAAAAGAATTTATGTGCACCAGCCTATTCGTTTGTTAAAATCATTTTCAAAAGTTTTCCTGCTTGGAAATATGTTATAGGCGTAAAATCGTAGAGCGTAATAGTGGGTCAACAATCGTAAAAATTACACCAAAATCATAAAAGTAGGCAGGTCTGTTCTCATATGTAGTTTGGTCCTCCTAATCTTGAGGTAATTTCATTAGATAAAGGAAACTTAAGGCAAGATGTTTTAGGGAATCAATCTCTCGTCTAAAAACAGTAAAGTAGATTGTAGGTTGACCGAAGACTAAATTTTAATGAAAACACAAACCCTCAAATCACATCTTTCGGTCCTTGGCCTTTATCTTGTATAACATCATTACCTGTGTAATTTTCAAGGACGGAGGTAAAAGGTCAAGGTTACAATATAATTGAAAGTAAAACACTATTAAAATCAATACCTGGTGCCCTGTCTCGCATATCATGACAACATTTCTTGTAATGTTCGGCAATTGTATTATACAGTTTCTCTTTGTCTTCGCTATCGGTGCCTTTCTTAGATTCTTCATACTCCATAATGGCTGTAAATAGATTAAAAGAATAATTATGGTATTACATCAACTATATAGATGGTTTTAAATCCGTAATAATACATGTATTAATCTTTGAAAGGAATTGAGTGCTGGTAAATAGGTTCTCAATAACTTTTAGGGATAGAGAGAATTATGATAGAAGTATAAGTTGAAAGTTCAAGGTTTATTCCAATTTAGAATATACATTTTCATGTATTTCCAACAGAAACTAGGTGGCAATTTACTCAAAGAAGAAGGTATATAAGGACTTGTTGATTGCCGTCTCATAATGAGAGCCCATTCAAGTAAAAATATTTCCATTGCACAAGTGTTTGTCTTTTGAAAAAAAATGGCTAAATTCTTCAGTCTCACTTTGCATTCATTTGCATGCAAATACTGATATCTAGCTATTATAGTAGAATTCTCTGTCAGCAAATTTTATAAATGATTTTAAAGCTAAGAGGTATCTCACTGAAGGCAAAGCTCAGCCTGAGCTGATTCTTTCTGATTTTTAGGTCATGTTTAGAATTTTCCTGCATATTTGGATATTCTCTATTTTGGCCTCAAGCAATCACTGAATTGTTGAAATACCAATATGGTGCATTGAAATTATTACAAAAGAATACGTATTTCAATATTGATCATTCTACAATAATCATACATGTATCACCATGGAACAAAACTGACAATATTTTTTTGATTATTAAATAAGTGCTTTGTACAAATGTTTGCAGAATTGGCAGCAGGTACAATGATAAAAAGACACCATAGCTTGTCAAAAAATAGCAATCCAAGGAATGCTTGTGTCGCCTGCGAAGCTGATTTTTTTTTATTGAAAATAGGTCAAATATCAAGGGCAAGGTCACTGGGTCAACATTATGGAATGTTTAGAAAGGTCTTTTCAAAAGGAATACAAATGTGAAATATCAAAGCCCTATCACTTACCAATCAAAAGATATAGCCAATCTTAGATTTTGTGAAAAGGAGGTCAAATATCTAGGTCAAGGTCATGAGGTCAAAAATAATGGTATGTGTAGAAAGGTCTTGTCACAAGGAATACACATGTGAAATATAGATATAGCCAATCTAAGATTTTTTTTAGAAGTAGGTCAAATATGTAGGTAAAGGTCACGAGGTCAGCAATTATGGTATGTGTAGAAAAGGGATTATTTTTAAAGTAGGTCAAATATCTAGGTCAAGGTCACGAGGTCAAAAATTATGATATGTGTAGAAAGGTTTTGTCACAAGGAATACACATTTGAAATATCAAAGCCCTATCATTTACCAGTCAAAAGATATAGCCAATCTTAGATTTTTTTAAAAGTAGGTCAAATATCTAGGTCAAGGTCACGAGGTCAAAAATTATGGTATGTGTAGAAAGGTTTTGTCACAAGGAATACACATGTGAAATATCAAAGCCCTATCACTTACCAATCAAAAGATATAGCCAATCTTAGATTTTTGGAAAAGTAGGTCAAATATCTAGGTCAATGTCACGAGGTCAAAAATTATGGTATGTGTAGAAAGGTCTTGTCACAAGGAATAGACATATGAAATATCAAAGCCCTATCACTTACCAATCAAAAGTAATGGGGTGTGACACCCAAGTGTGACAGACAGACGGACGGACAGACAGACAGACAGACAGACAGACAGACAACGGACAAAGTGATCCCTAAGTGTCGCTGTGCTTCGCAGGCGACACAAAAAAGTGATCCCTAAGTGTCGCTATGCTTCGCAAAGCGACAGAAAAATGATACATTTTATCTACTGTGTGCAAAGCTCACTTGAGAAACTAGATAAATGCAATTTTGATCACGTTGTCATGCTATCATTGAAATAAAAGCTATATTATTGAATATATCTGGATTAATCATAAATCTTGGTATATGTTACATGGTCAAGGGTTTATGCAGGCAAAATAATTTAAAAAAAAACAAAACAAAGGGAGCCCAGACCTATAGTTCTCCCCTCCTCCCCCCTCTTTCCATTTTGTATCCATTTCTGTTTGCATTTTATTATGAAGACAGAACAAGATAGACATCACAAGAAATAAGTTTTAATTTACCTTCAGCTGTTGCAAGATGCATGACTGTATCATCACTGACGATCCACTTTTTACCTGTCAATACACAAAGCAAATAAAAAAAAAATAAATAAAGTGCATGATGATTCAATATACATGTACATACATATAACTGTAAAGTACTGTCTATACAAGTTTATAATGAAGAGACTAGACTGTTAAAGAACAGCTACATGACCCTTCACAAGTCTGACTCTTATATTCCCTATTTTCAAAAACCAGAGTTACTTCCCGTTTCGGACAGTATCTGACGTAGAGTAATCATGACATCATCAAAATCTATGGAAACAGTCTGTAAACTCTGGGAGATGACGATAAAAATTTGACGTTGCCATATCATTTCCATGACGCCACAATGGTTTTGTGTCAGATACCGTCTCAAATGGGAAATAACTCTGTATTCCGTAAATACTTTTAAAATATGTATGTGACCTTGAGCTTGAAGGTGACCTTGAACCTCATTGGGTGTTGAGTCTCAGCATGCTTGATCATCCCTGCACGTTTGATGGTACAATGTAGTAGAAATAAATACATTGTATCATTAAAGTTATATAGCCAATCTAAAGAAAGCATGAAAGACAAAATTAAAGACAGACAGACAGACAGACAGACAGACAGACTGCCTGGCTGACTGACTGACACAGTGATCTCTTCATGTTGCAGCAGGCGTCATAAAAATCAGCAGATCATTAGTGCAATGGAGGAATTCAATGCAAATTGCAATACACAATTAAATATCAATTATATAAATACCTTTTACTTTAATATTGTCCAGACCTCCAAGTTCTTTCAGTTCTTTGTGGATCTCTTCACCAGAGTGACAAAATTCCCATGATCCATTTTTATATCCCAAGGCGTCGCCTACTCCACTCAGCACCATTGCTGCTACATACCTCTCCTTCATAGTAAGTGGATCAGACATCACTGATGTGGATGTGAAAGTGGAAACTGGGATCTTACTGCTTTTCCAAACACTTCTGAAAAGAGAGAAAAAATACATAGGCTGAAAATCTAAAACAATATAATTCAGTTTTTTGAAAGAAACAGGAAGTGCTTTCTGACTTGCCAGAGCACAATGCATTTTCTGTGTACATATGTATTGTAATGTAATGGTTGGGTTATATGGTGCCAAGTTAGCTCAGTGGGTAAGAGTGTCTGCCCAGATAGCAGAGGGTCTCAAGTTCGATTTTCTGAACTGGCCACATTTTCCATCCCGCCGGCTTGTCACACTTTATTTGGTGTCTTGGAAGTGAACCTCATGTGGGGTGGAACCAGGGATTTGTCTTTATTTGTGAGGTTTCTGCTTTAAAACTTCAGGAAACCTCAGGAGTGTGACATTTCAGGAATTGTGCCAGGTTAGCTCAAGCAGTAAGAGTGTCTGCCCTGATAGTAGATTACGTTTCAGGTTCAATTCCCAATCTGCCTGTCACACATGATCTTAATTATATACCCAAATTTTTTAGCTCCTCCCACTAAAGAAGAGTCATCCCATTGGCTAGTTTCAGATGAAGTCATAATATGATTTTAAGTACATGTAATATCAAGCAATTTCCTAAATAATTACTAAAATCTGAAATAGCTGATATATGTTATACAAAAAGCTGTGATTTCATGGACATGATTCACGATTTCTGTTTGTAAATAGATAATTCCCCCTGATGAGAATTGTTTACCATTCCCCAAACAGTGTTATATAAATGAAGTCTAAAAAGGACGTACAAACATATATTCAAATGAAAGAAGCATTCCAGTTCTAACATACTTACAGATCCTTATTTTCAGTGAATTGTTTTAATCCTAAAGTTAAGGACCTCCCATTTCCTTTTCCAAGACACTTAAGGTATTTGAATACTGTCTCTAGTCTTCTAATTCTGTCTTTAAAGTTTGGGCTTATGAAAAGAGTCATAACCTTTTTCCCTCATAGGTCATTTCTATACAAATCTGCGCATTCAATAACTAAACGATGATTAAAAAACTTCTACGAAAATCGGAATTTTGTTTATACAATATCCTATTCCATGTTTCTGCATAATATTTCCCGCAAACTGGAAAAAAAAACAATGACATTACGCAGAATAGCACATCGAAATGCTATAGAATGGTCTGTTTAAAAGATATATGCTGTAATTTCACAGAATAAGAATAAAATCATATGTGACCTTGACTGCTTAATTAAAGATAAGGAGGAGATCCCCAACATGATATTGTAGTGATCACAGCTGAACATAAAGGAAACATGTAAATAAAAAAAACCAAGAGGCCCAAATGGGTCCATTTTCTCACATGAGAACCTGAGGCCCCAACAGAACAAAGTGAAAATAACAACTTTCTAACAATCAAGAATATTTATACATAATCCGAAAAAAAACTAGGATCATCAACTTTCCAACATCAAATTTCCTACAGGTACATTGTTCAGTTACATATTTACAACATACCTGACCAAAAATGATTAAACAATTTGTAGCTTTGAAGGTGTTCACAACCCTTTTAAACCCTGGGGATTAACAGGCAAACTTGATTCACAGTGACCTTGCGAGTTCCGCTGTATCCATCGAAATACGAGTTATTGCAACCGTACCATGAAATGACTAAAGAGTATATACTGAAATCTTTTCTAACAGTGACAAGTGAACCGTGATTGCATGAATGTGATTGTCACTGACACTGTGATCATTTGACTTTGGAATTTCCCACTTTTTATCTTTAATTTTCTCCTGTCTCAGTGTCTGCCTTTTTCATATTAAGACAATGAATATGATTTCTAACTTTACTGTAACAATTTACTAAACGAATGAAATAAAAATACCTATGTTAATTCTGATCAGAATCTATTTAAACTTAGTTAATCTTAAATTGTCATGGTTGCTGGAAAATTGTTGACACTGACACTTCCGAAAATGAAAGTACAAATACATTGGACAACTCTATTGGAAACTAATTTGATTTCACTCCATATTAGAACTATGCTTTTCTTGTAATTTTTCTAAATTCAGTCGATCGATTTGTATCAATGATGTTAAAAAATCATTTTTTTTTTTTGCATCATTATAAATTTAATCCAGACATTATTCGAAACATGTGTAGAACTACAAAATAATTCTCCGTACTGCAGTAGATCGAATGGGTTTCGTACGAACACAACACTTTCAATAATGGATGTTCAGTCTGCAAGTTTGGCTCTCTTGCTCTCTTTATTTTTACTTTATTGCAGTCTATGTGAAGGAGGCTGGACATCTGATGGCGGTTACATAGGGGCGTATCCAGGAGGATGTGCAACAACTAGGTGCCATTATCTAGATTTCAATTTTTAAAATATACTACATGATATTATCTGACGACGTGTCGATTTTGTTTTATATCCTGTTCATGTTTCAGTACCGGTCACCAGTCTGGTGTTGTACACAGACCATTTCACATTAGTCCTACTTGCATACCTACGACGGTGTTATCTGTTTCTTTTCGAAGGTCTGCATGTGGGACTAATTTCACATTATCTAATTTCAATGGAAACTGAGGAGCTTCTTTAATTTTTGTCTAAAAAAATTAAAGAAGCTCCTCAGTTTCCATTGAAATTACTATGGTATTTGATTTAAACTCTGTTTTGGGGACTGTAGCTACAGTGACATCATTTAATTGTGATTATACTTTTTTGCATGAATCATTCTTGTTTCGTTTGTTCGGCAAAAAAAAAAACTTCTTTTAACAATAGACAATTTTCACATTATTGCAGTTGACTTGTATTTTACACAATTCTAAAGACCCAACATCACATGATTTGACGTAACTTTTAACTGTGACATCGTATATGACGTCACAATTAGAAATAACATCAAAAGTAGTGATGTCTGGTCTTGGAGTGTCCGAGCTATTATGTGCAAGTCTACCAGTAATATGAAGAATGTCTATTAAATTATGTCATTGGTGCATTTGTCAACACTCGACAGTTCATGACGTTCATTTGTATATTTTAGCGAAGTGTTACAAATTTATCTCATTGAGTTCGAAATTGATTTATTTTACAGTGAGTGTCCTCCATATGAGATGTGTATGCATATTGTAGAAGAAACAATATGTCCTTATGACCATCAGAATCTATGTCGATGTACTCTTGGTAAGTATACATGTAACAAAAAAAGTTATGGGTGGAATTCTTTGTTACGTTCATATAATTATCAATCAGTTTTTTTCCCTTGTTTTGGGACCAAATTTTGGCCCCTTCCCAATGCAAAATTTTCTCTACATGTATTTTCCCACAACAATCACTCTTAAAATCCCGAAGAGGAATAATGAAAAAATCATCAGAGAAAATATGACTCAAAACCTGGAAGTCAGCACAAAATGTCTTATTTTCAAGTTTTTTATTCATCCCTTGTTCAGATCAAGCAAATCAATGCACTATCAGTGTTAATAAATGATACTTTGTGGTTATACTTTGGTGAGAATTTGTATAAAAAAAATTCACAAATTCAGCAAAATGTGGCAAATTTTCCCTAATGGGACAGTTGACACAGGCACCTCCCCCAAAATGGAAAAAAACCCTGTTAATTTTAGTATGATTCAGGGTATATAGAAGTTACAACTGAGGGATCATCAATTGTCCGATATCACAGGCTCTGACAGACTTTAAGGTTTCATTATTGAATGGCTCATAATGTTTAAGTCCACCAACAGGTGCAATATCGGACATTTGGCAATACCTCATCCTTTCAAAATAATTTATTTTTGTTTTAGAGATAAACAGTTTTGAAGGATCTTATATTTCGTATGGAGAAAACCTTTTAGATAATATTATGGACATACTGTGAAAGATTTTATGTTTCTCTTACATCCAGAAGGCGTAATTTTTAAACATTTGGCCAGGTTGTCTATGAATCATACCAAACCACTTTGAATTTGTTCCTTATTCCAGGATGTGAATTTAAAAACCTTGTGCTGAGGTTTGAACAATGGCGACCAGTTGAAGGCCATGGCATGTGTTTATGTGAAAGTCCACTTAAGAATAAGGTAAAATAATACTGGTACTTTCGGTTAACCAATTTGGACATTTTGGGGCCGAAATCTGGCCTGATTCCCAATTTAGAATAGTACACATCTTTCCTAATCGTTCTTTTCAGAAAACAAGGTCACAATTTAAACATATAGGGTACAATTAATGAAATTGTCTATTTTTGAAGGCTACTTTAAAATATGGAATAGAAATCTCTTTTAAATTTTCAAACAAGTGCCATACGGTATATGTGCAATCAGATAAACTACATTGATTCTGTCCAGTTTAACAGTCTTTGAGTACATGTACTGTTTAAAAGTTGATAGTCAATCATTTTTCAATCCTTTGCAGTTCAAAGTTTAACTTTACCTGTCATAAAAATCAACTAGAATTTTAAACACAGATTCAAATTGTTTATTGCAGTCAACTCAAAAGAGTCATTATGAAGTTTTACAAAGCATTCTGATACGTACATATAAAAACATAAATCTAGACATCATACAAATGTATTCGCTATTTTCGAAAACTAGAGTTACTTCCCATTAGAGATGGTATCTGAGGTATACTGATTATGACGTCATCAAATTCTATGGGAACAGTCCTAAAAGTCTGGGAAATGACGGTATAAAATCGACGTTATGATCATGATGATACCATTTTCATGACTTCACAATGGTATTACGTCAGATACTGTCTGTAAGGGAAAAAAACTCAGTATTCCGCAAAGGCTCGATACATGTTTGTGTATTGCTCGAGAGGATCTCCTAGTCCTAGTCTGGAAAATTTGATTTGTCAAATCTAAACAAAGCCCTATAACATCATCTTCACTGTTTAGCAGATAAATTACTCACGTCAAACTTGTTCTCTGTTACAGACATTATGTGATCTTCACATGGAACTATGAGGGAGATCATTGACTGGAGGGAGATATTTTGAGATTATTTCTGGGTGAACTTTAGATTATACGTGTACTTAATATTCCATATCAGGCTCCGTATCAACTAATCGCCAGGCCAAGGATTACGCAACATTTCTGTTGGAACGTCTTGAATATAATATAGGGAGTTATTGTTATAGGGTGTTCCCATGATGATGTCATACTTCCAAATAAACTGCCATATTGGATTACAACTCTCGGACTTAATCCATCTCTACCATACAAAACGTTAACATTAAAAACTTTATAACTAAATTTTCAGAAGAGATTTATAACAAATTAAAAAATATCTTGTTGTTTGTAATTTTCATCTAGACATTGATGTATACAATATGAAAACTAAAATTTATTAAAATGCAGCAATTTTAACATAGCATGAGATGGATAAAGTCAGAGAGTTGTAATCGAAGGAGGGAGATAACTCCAGGAAATGGAAGAAATATATGGCTATGTGGGAACACACTATTTAATCTCATCAGGGGTTTTGACGGATTTCTGCATGTTTATTGACTATTTATATGTTTGTTTCCATTTAATTTTGAACACATGTACTAGTATTTCTTTGACTTTACATCATTCAGTTGTGATCAAGATACATTTTTAGCTCACCTGGACAAAGTCGAGACAAGCTTCTGCTATACCCCTGGCGTCCGCATCCGTTTCAAGTTTTTGGTGTAGCTCGGTATCTGACAAAGTACTTATGCTACAGTAACCAAACTTCCACAGGTGATTCATCTTGAGATGCTGAGGTGAACTCATGCATTGGATGCTGAATCTGACCTACTTTTCTCCTGAATGATTTTGCTTTTAAAAACCAATATTCAGCGAAGTTTGAGTGCTACTTGCACCAAACTTGCAAATTGAATGTATCTTTTATCAAACTTTCAGAAAATGACCTTGACCTACTTTTTTTCCACTTGAGTGATTTGGGGCCTTTTAAAAGCCAATATTGAGCAAAGTATATGTGCTACATGTACTAAAGTTGCATATTGTGTGTATCTATGATCAGACTTTCATAAAATGACCTTGACCTTCTTTTTCCGCTTGAGTGATTATGCCAATATTGAGCAAAGTATAAGTGCTACATGTTCCAAACTTACATGGTGGACCTTGTCCTACTTTTTCTAGTAGAATGATTTTGCTTTTAAAAGCAAATGAGTAATAAAATAAAACCTGTGTTTGTGAAACACAAATGTCACCGTTGGCATCTTTGACAGTAAACAGCTGAAAAGTGGTTTCACATTTTGAGGTCAAGGTCACAAGGTCAAAATTGGTATCCATGGAAAAGTCTTGCCACGTGGAATTCTATGTGAAATACGAAAGTCCTACCACTTACAAGAGGAAAGTAAATCTTTTAACAGGAAATTGACTTCGAAAGTTATAGAAGGACTGTCAAAGTTATCTGCATGTCATGTGCATCAAACATTTTCAGATTTTTTTTTAATAAAATTTTGAAAGCAAAATTGAGGTTGGAAAATGAAAATCATAAGAAAACTTGATGTTATAAAATATTGCAAAATATCGCGATTTTTTTCCCAAATATTGCAGTATATCGCAATACAAATTTGACCTGCAATACTCAGCCCTATATGATAAAATCATTCATGAGTTTATTTGTAGCAAATGTCTTTTATACATGTATTCCCTGAAACTTACTTACTTTTTTAGATTTGTTTCACATTTTTGTCTTTTATATATGTATATAGTCTATCAATATAAACTAGTGGGGATTTCATGATTGAACAAAATTATATTTTATAGACTTTGTATGAACTTTTTGTACAGTCGTTCCTATCAACATTTAGAGTTGTGCTCTTTGAATCATCATATATAAAGACTTCATATTCAAATGACATTGCCATTCTCTGTTTTGTCAGAGTTATTCTCTGTTTCCAATCACATGTAAACAATATGCATAATACGCATCAATGGAAGTTGTTACGTTTTTCACTGTGGATATTTTTGTGCTGCTGACAGTGTTTGTCACAATTGACCCTTTTCATATTACCGTTTGACTTGCATTTTAAACACTCCAAGACCCGACATCACAACTTTTGATGTAATTTTTCATTATGACATAATTGACCCGTTTTGACATCACAGTTAAAGTGACGTCAAATGTTGTCATGTTGGGTCTTGGTCTGTATAAAATTCAAGTCTATTGTGTTAATGTGAAAATCGTCTATTTGCCTGATTTTGCCACTCAGTGTAAGTTTTGTGTCTGTTTTATGTTACAAATATCTGTGCCAAAGGCCTAAATATCTGTATGTTACAATACTTCCTCTGTTGGTTTAAGACCTATATACTTGTATGAAGAACAATGCACATGTAATTTTGAAGAAATAATGCACATTATGTGTGATCTTACTTTCAATACTTTTAGCTTTTTGTCAAATTCTTTAGTATATGCTCAAAAATACAGATTTTTTTCGCCATCTGTGCAAGACATGGGATGATTATGTTACCTATAACAGATTCTGATTGCATGATAGGCCTGATGATAATTCCTACCTAATAACATAAAGTTAGAGGACATTATATTGATTTATATTTTCTTAGACTTTTTATCTATGTTTTTATATAATTGTCAAAAATGCTTGCAATGCAAATTCACACAAGACTATCTTCAATGTATGAAATGAATGTATTACTGACGTGTCATGACACTATTTCTCTGTCCATCTGTCAGTCTGGTTGTTAGTCTGTCCATGTATCCCTTTGGGAAGAAAAGAGACTAAACCTCTAGTCCTGTGCTCTTCATACTTACCATACACGATCACAATGACAAGAGGATAATTACTTTTCAAGGTCAAAGGTCAAGGTCACAGATTTTTTTTATTTTATTTATTTGATCTATTTGAAAAGTATTCTTGAACATATTCAGATTGAACAAACTGTTAGCTCTATGATCTTTATACTTGTCATGAAGGATGACAATGACAAGAGGAGAAATACTAATACATTTGTACTTTCAAGGTCAAAGTTCAAGGTCACAGGCAACTCCATTTAAACAGTCTTTTTTAAGGTCTTGATTCAGGTTGAAGAAACTGTTACCCTTATGATCTATTTTAATTCTACCAAGGATCAACTTGCATTGTAAGAGGAAGACTCTGAATTTCAAGATAAAAGGTCAAGGTCACAATTCCATATTGTCCAAAATGGGTTTATTGTATTGTTTACATAACTCTTGTTGAAAATGATTTATAAGCATTGAACATATCATGTAACTTCTTTACATTTAACCATGACATTACGCCATATATAGACCCTTTCACAATAAAGTTCGCTCGGTTCACTTTTGTCTCTTTGTATGGTACTTTTTTAACTCAAGACAATGAAATGACATCATGGTGCAGCAGTGCTTGCCACGGTTTAGTGCGGGGTAACGTCATTCCATTTTTTTACCGCAAGTGGAAAAGGACCATTCAAAAGGGACAAAAGTGATCTGAGCGAACCTTATCGTCAAAGGGTCTAGCTATTCTTTCGAGCAACTTGTTCATTTTTGTATTCATAGTAACATTTTATGAATTCATATCGTTAAAACATGTATACCGTAAACAAAACAATGTATAAATGATTTGTAAAATATGCAATCTGTATCATTAAATTATTACTTATTTTCATAAATATTGTTCGAAACTAGTATTTTATGTCCTTGTTAGTTTCTGAGAAAATGTTGTGAACAGTTAGATCTAAATCTATGAGGACAAATATCAGAAAGGATGGGATCGTTTGATTTAATAAGTATTTTACTATGATGAGTTCTTTGTACAAAGGGTGTCATCTGTTATTGTAAAAGAATTTTCAGCTACATTTGTATGATTGTATAATTTGTCATGTGAGTTGATTTTCTATTCAATGTCAAAGGGCAAGGTCAGAAATACACACCATCTTTTTATGTGTATGCATATCATGTAGCCCATGTGAAAAGGAGGCTGTGGGTTTCCTTTGATGACTTTTAGAAAAGTGTAGACCTTATGCATACTTCAGTCTTCATACTTTACAAAATTTATCACGCCTCAAACTAGCTTCAACTAGGTATTTATTTATATACAACCCCCTTCCATCCAATGACGTTGCAGCATAACGGCCACATGATATCGTGACACTGAAGTAGGTCACTAATTTTCAAACGTCTGCAAAATCTGCAAGGAAATATTTCAAAATTTTCAAACGTTCCAGTCATAGTTTTGACCGTAGTAGATGAGTAAATGTGTTGGCGGGACGGTCTTCGACTTCAACCCCTACCCATCCCACTCCCAAAACACACGCACACCTACTAATACAATATGGGCATTATGTCGGTAACTGTTTATCAGGGGATGACAGTTCTTCTTTTCATTGATGAACAAGGTCATACTGATTTCGTCAATGTCTAATCCGTAATTTTGAAGACCAGAGTTACTTCCCATTTGGGACGGCATCTGACGTAGACTTCTCTCGGGCTTCTTTCTATGTGTCTATCCTTACGGAATCAGTGGCGGATCCAGAGTGGCAAGCGGGGGGGGGGGGGTTGTATCGACCCAAAGGGTCGATTCGAGACACGAAGCGCGAGCAGGGGAGGGGGTTTGAAAAAATGGAATAAAATGGTGCATTCTGGAGCACATTTTCTCCTTACCTTCTCGAATATTCAGACCATTTTTCCACTCAAGTTATGTGGTTAATAAAGATTTCTAAATAAAATAATTTCTCCTTTACTGCTGGCAGGGGCGTAGCCATGGTGTTTTCGATGTGGAAGTCTATAAAGAAGGGTTGGACCAAGAACTTCAGCTGTCCGGGGGCACAGACACTTTTTGGGGGGATGACTTGCGAGGCCCGAAGGGTCAAGTGGGGACAGTATGGAAATATATTACCCATTCCCTTGAAGGGGGTCCCCCGTGAAAATTTAGAGATAAAAAATGAAGCAAATTTCTGACCTCTGGAGCGTATTTGAGCTGAATTTAGATGGGATAACGCATATGATTCGATGTCAGCAGATGATGAACCGTATCTAAGATGAAGAAAACTTGAGATGTGAACATGACATTCCCTAAATACTTATATATGTACGTCCACATAAAGTCTTTCCGATCGACCGCTCGCACTTTGTTAGCGATCGTTGTATCATGCGCGGATACAGCATTTTTGGTCAGAGGGGGTCCAAAATTTAAGGAAGTCTACCTATCATGTAGGTACATATATATCGGTGCACATGATGGAGAGAGGGCAATTTTATTAGCTTTCCTTTCACGTTTATTTTTATGAAGAATTGGCGAGCGAAGCGAGCCAGAATTTTTTTAGATATGAAATGTTAATTTGTCTTGATTCGATCGAGATGATTATTTATAACATTGAATATTTCGCTCCTTATATCGGCGAGCGGAGCGAATTTCATGAGAATAAATAGATAAGAGATGTGTTATTTTCCAAAATGACAAAACCTTGAAAAAGATGAAGTAGGTTACATCCTATGAAGTAAGGGACTGTTCAAAATATGAGTTCCTGAGACCCAAGACAATTATATAAAATTACTTAGTATGAACAATTGATAATAATTAAGAAATTTTGCAGAAAAAATAGTTTTGTATTTGTAAATGGCGAGCGAAGCGAGCCGAAATTTTAGGTTACAGAGCCCTTTCATGCATTTTAGACCCATTTCAGTTAGAAATGGGCCAAAGCTGAACCCCACCTTCGAAAATCTCGGGGGGGGGGGGGGTCCAGACCCCCGGTCCCCCCTCTGGATCCGCGCATGGTTGTATTGAGTTCTAATGAAACACAAGACAATTACGAAAAATGCATTCAAATCGGTGGTTTCTGGAGTGTCTTTGATCTATTTCTGAACAGTAGTTTGCTTTAAATACTATTTCAAAAGACCCTCCCCACTTCTTTTTGGCAACTGGGGGTGGCGCTCTCCTTTTTTTTTTCGCGAGACGATGTGGACGTTTTTGCGTACAAATGTACGCCTGGCTTGTTGATTTGTCCTTGCTGTTACAGAGTATTGGTACGATATCGAGTAAAAAATGTTGAGTATCATTGGGTTTTGGCTTTGAAAAATTGAATGCTTAATTATAGGCCCCCGGAGCATATTCGAGCTATATACAATGTTAAATATTTGCCCTTTTTTCCGGTTATTTCAAAGTATGAATTTAACAAAATTTGTTGATGACAAAAATACTCATACCGGGTATTTGAGGACAGAAACGTGTACGTTTCGATCCCCGTACCATTTAAAATCATTGATTGTTTGACACACGTACGTGTTTTACAAATTATTTGAACATGTTCATATTATAGTACTAGTATTTGTTAATGTTAATTTTCGGGAATAAAATAAACAGAAAACCCCCTCTGCGACGTACATTACAAAAACTTCGCGATTGTCTGTACGAATCCACAAATACATATACTCCAATTGATACGGTATCGAATCGATATGAGTTAGAATGTATCAGAAGATTTTTGTAAATTTTGTTTCAAAATAGTGAATTCTGGTGGACATTAAGCAATTTTTTATTACACAGTTTGCAGGGTTTTTTCCGAGTGCTAGTGTTACCACAAAAAAAAATTTGGGAAACCGGGGGGGTTTTCCCGAACCCCCCCAAACACCCCTAAATCCGCCCTTGGGAATGTGGACAAGACGAAAAGCTTACAGATGGCGAAACGTACTATTACTTTCATGAACTACAATTTATGATACAAAAATTATTTATTTCGACTTGGCCAAAGAAATACGTTCTTCGGCAATAAATCTGCTAATCTTTTAGGATTGCTTTTTCTAGAAAAGCACGTTAATCTTTCTTTATGGTCATGGCATATGCTGCAGCTATAGTATTTTCGTTAATATTTACGCATTCACAATTCATTTCAAAATGAAGGGACTCGTAGTTCTGCAACTTTTGATGTTGATTTTGATATTTTTGGTAGAAAAGAGACAATGTCGACGGCCATGTACATCTGAGTAAGTTATCACTTCAACGTAGACTACTTTCTTCAAAATATTCCAGTAGTTTTAAATCAAATGAATTTTTCTTTTTGCCTCAATGATTCTTTTATGTACACACTTTGTCACCTTTGAATATGACGTAACCTTCACACACACTCATCCTCACACACAAAAACCCTGCAAACAAAAGATCCAAATTTAAAACAACACACTAAAGACCCAACTCCACGCAAAAGACTAACTAGTCCGAAAACCTGACCCAAACCCAGCCGTTGGACCGAAATAACCGTCAAAGGCTGGGTTTGGATCAGGTTTTTCGGACTAGCAGAAGACTAAACTTCATACAAAATCACAAAAGACATAACTTTACACGAAAGACCAAACATACACACTGAAGACACAACGTTCACACACTGCACATAGTCAAAGATCATTCCTTTTAAAGACGTTGTTTCGCGCATTCTAGCATTGTGTCTTGTGTTCTTGTAGTTGTGACTGTTACCTCCTATATGGAGAAAGATGTGTCTTTAGAATGGCAACCAGAAAATTCCATCACTGTACGCGAGCGAGAGGGGAGCACTGTTTTTGCAAGAGAGGTAATTAAGAAACCTCCCATCCGTAGATGGCCATAACCACACGAAAAGTCAAAATACGTACAAATTCGATTTCTATCTACACGCTCCCCCCCCCCCCCCCCTCTTCTGTCCGCCCTTTCTTTGTGAAAAGTAGAATACTAAAATTGAAAGAAAATCAAATATTCGAAGTTATGAAAGGCACCTGGAGGAAAATTACTTTCTCATTCATACACTGTACTCTGTCTTACCGATATATTTTTAACATTATTCAAAGTGGGAGTGTGATATGTTTCGAGGAAAAGGGGTTAGTTCGGGCTTGTAGTCAAGATAACCACACCACGCGCTTGTACAGGTAGCTTGTACAGGTATAGCAAGCTCTCTGTGTTCGTTTGATTTGTGTTTCATGTTTTGATATGTATGCGTGTTGTTTTCTGTGACTGATGTTTTTTTGTGTGTGTTATATCTGGTAGTGGACCTTCGATTTGTGGTTGTTTATATGAAAAATTTTCCTCTTTCATACTTTGCTTTTGTACGATGATCTTTCGAATTCTAATCAATTGAAATAATCACCTTTTCACATCTTATATTGACCAGGATGTATGACCGCTGGAGGTCAGCTGTTGAGGAGAGCTCCTTCGAGTGTCCGGAAGTACGGATGTCCTGATCCACGTGTTATAAGTCAGCACGGTGCACGTCCTCTTAAATCCTGTGTCTGTCTCAATCACTTCAATAATACGGTAATTTATTTTGCGAATCTTTAAAGACGTGTCCGTCTGTGCAACCATGGGCGGATCTAGAATGTTTTTTTTTCCGAGAGTCCAGCATATGCTTTTTCAAAAAAAAAAGATGTCATGGTAAAAACGGGAAAAATCAGGGGGAAGGGGATATTTGTTGTCTTTTTGGGCAAATTCCGGGGGATCCAGATACGCTTTTGAAAACAATTTTGTTTGTTCTGCGAATAAGCGGATCAAACTGAATCAGGAGGTATACGAGGGCTGATTGATATGTTGTGAGCCTCGGTTTTCTGGGTTGCGGAAGGTATTCTAGATTATCTCCAAAAAGGACAAACAATCAGTGGCACATACTATGCTTCACACCTGATACAGTTACGGGAAAATATTAAACTTGAGCGCCGCGGAAAGGTGTGTTGTTCCATCAGGACGATGCTCCTAGCTGTTCACAAGTCTATCACTGCCATGGCTGCCATTCATGACTGTGGCTTTAATTTGATTGAGCATCCGCCTTATTCCATCAGACTTTCATCTATTCCCAAAACTGAAAGCAGCTATTTCTGGCACCGCTTTCAGGTCTATGATGACGTCAGACTTGCAGTGGGTGGCTTTCTGGCCAGTCAAGAAAAGTGGTAGTGAGGCCTCTAAACACCGATGGCAAAAGTGTATAGATACTGAAGGTCTGATAAAATTCAAATCCTTAAATACGAGGCTCACAGCATATCAATCAGCCCTCGTATGAAGGAAAAGAACGAACATTTCTTTAATTTCACACCCTCTGTCTAGAACTGATCTGAGTATATTTACATTACTAGTAGATTCCCCATGTTAAACGCCCATTAGGCAACTAGAATTATATTCCAATAACTTGGGTTGCTCACGTGCAAGTTTTGCATGTAGGGAGAATTTACCAACGTTCAAATACATTTGACACTAAAACAGGCAAAATATGCGAAGTGCATGCAAATAAAAATGACCGATATTTAGAATAAATGTAAATATAAGTAATGACTGTCTTACTTTTGGTGTTCATGGGTGTAGAATTCTGGTTGGACACGTGCAAATTTTCCGAGAATCGCTTCGCGATTCACGGAATTTGCACGTGTCCAACCAGAATTATACACCCATGAACACCAAAAGTAAGACAGTCATTTCTTAAATAATACCTTCTCATTCAAAAGATAGAAATAGTGAGAAAAACTTGGAAATAGTATCCGGGGGAAGGGTGGTTGAATCGACCGCCATCCTCTTCACTTTGTTTGATTTATTGAAAATGTCATATTTTTACGATTTGAAATATTTTCAGATGTGCTGCCGATCAAAACGTTCTTCGAGGAAAAGGGTGCTCACAATGTTGTCGTAAAAGAAAAATACAGAACAAATGTAACTTTACCATAATAAATTCATTTAGTCTGAATATCACATTAGTTTGCGAATGAAAAAAAAAACAAGTGTTGCAAAGACGAAAAGTTCGTTATCGCATTTCCTCTATTTCTTGCATTAGTTTGTAAACGAATGTAACTTTACCATATAATAAACAGATAGTATACAATGAAATATTTATTCTTTATCACGTTTTCGAATAAAGGAAACAAGTGTTGTAAAAAACTCCATTTGCGATCCAAAGTTCGTTATCGCAGCGACTTTCCTCTTATTTCTTGCATTAGTTCGTCTTACATATTTTCAGCCATATTATTTATATGAACAAATCAAAAGCGTCATACTTTTCGAGAGATACAAGTATTTGATAAGAGACTCAGAGAATGAATTTTCGGAGACGCGGATTGCGCTGTGTTATATAAAAAAAGTCTACAGTGAAAAAGAGAGGAATAAAATGAAAAGAAATCGATCAGGTAATTATAAATTAATCAGGCTAAAGCCAGAGCGTCCCCACTTATCTCTCATTGTCACAACAAAAAGGTTGTCTATGTAAGTAATTATAACACGCTGTGATAAGGAGTACGTATGTCACTGTACGGGGGTATAACTCCTGCGACACTGTGTTAATAGTTATTCCTCATAGTGCGCGCGTCGTCCGCTAGGCTAGGCTCAGTGTATGAATGAGTGATAGATAGAGCGTGACGCTTCAAACAAACACTAGACAGCAGACGGTATACGGGGGGAGCAAATGATTTAAATGTACTGGCGGTGGGATCAAACATCTGTTCATAACAACAATGTCCAATCGTAAGGACGCACACGAGATTCAAACGCAGCATCACGTCACTTCGCGTTGTCTCGCCATTGTTTTAACGGAGACCGACGAACGTGCTCCCGTCACGTCGAATAACGTTGTTGAAGTGAACGGCAAAGACGTTTTTGACGATTTTAAATTAAGGAATAAAACCTGCTACTGGAATCCTGCCCTTATTGAGAGTATAGAGAAATTGGAATATATTGGATTTGTGTATCCGTGCACCATCCTTGTTCAGGGGTCCGACTTGCACCTAGAGAATCTGCGGACTGCATGGGGGAGGCGTGTCCTTAACAATCCGGCAAACTACAGTATAGTACGGATAGGTAAGTAGAATTATTTATAAATTTTGATAACATGTATGTATCGATGTAAAGACAAAGAAAACACGTGTCTCCAAAAAGACAAACATAACAAATTTATGGGGTTTTTTTTGGGGGGGGGGGGGTACATTTCAATGAACGGGATAGGGCAGTGGATGTCTTTCTCCTTTATGAGCATTGACAGTAATCTTACTGTAACAATAGTAAAATGATTTAATGTCGAGCAATTATTCAAGTTTCTTGTGTAGTTTTCTTTTCTTTTATCCCATTGTATCTATGCATTTTCCTCACGAAATCTTGCCGCAAGTTCAGTGTCGTCTGATTTGTTTTTCTTCAAAATTTGTTACAATAATTTCGTATTTTAACGTTAAAATTCTTTATTCAACATGTTCAATAGAGAAGCTTTCTCTGAGTAATCATAGCTATGCTGGAAGTTTGCCGAAATAACTGCATGCAGCATTACAAAAAAATATATATTCACATCTGCAGATCCCATCATTGAGAACACTTTAAAATACGACGGATTCCCCTTCACCTACTTGTTTCTCCATCGATACCATGTTAATGTAGACATTCTTTTCCAGTTATAATTTGAATTTATGGTCTTGAAATACTGGTTGAATCGGTTTACAGTTTGAAATCCCACGTTCCCTGTAATTATTTTTTCGGTATACCCTAAATTAAATTAATTTTCACGCTCTATGTATGATCTTGGAATTATAATTAAAGAAGAAGTCGATATGAAAAAGATCCTTCCTAAGATAACGGATAAGAATATAAGATAACAAGTGACCTGCAGCGATATTCGGACATGTCGTGCTTGATAATTTCTTGGATCAATTACCTGTGTTTTGGCGGCAATTACTACATAATGGACTGATTGAGCGTTATGATTTATATACACATTTTCTCTATAATTACCTGTGCGTCTTGTCTAATAACCATCCCATTCTTCTAATCCCGTTAACCCATTTTTAGTCAGTGGCGGATCCAGCGCCCCCTTTGCCGGGGGGGTCAAGGGGCGAATTTTGCCAATTTTTACTTAAAATGGGCAAAAATATACCTGTTTTTGGAAAATTTGAGGTCAGTGCCGGGGGGGGGGGCGCCCCCTCCGCACCCCCTGAATCCGCCACTGTATAGTTGCAGCTACCTCCCCTCCATGATTTTATAAACAATTTTTTTTTCAATATACTGTTATTTTCTTCTAACCATAAGTTCTATGCATCGGTAGTGTTATTCTCTCGTATGAGTCGTTTTAAAAAGTGTAGTTTGCTGTGGGAAAATGATAGATCTCTCTTTAGAATAATTAACGCAAAGGATATCTTTAATATCACAAATGAAATACAATGTATAGTATATCTGCAATTTATTTCTTTTTGCGTCGTGCCCAAATTATTTTTATTTTTACAAGCGACAATAAGATGAGAGTAGGAATGAAAAAAATAAAGATTAAAAAAAATGAATGAACCTTTGTAAACTTCTATTATAGAAACGGACATAATTTATATCTTTGACAGAAAACAAACAACAATTTTGGCATACTATGTTGAAGTTGTTGAAATATATTTTACAGAAAACAAACAAAACTAATGCAATATGGGCATGCATATATGACAGTGATTTGTTAATGTAGCGTCAAATTCATATCGAACGTTCGATCTCAGAATGGAATTTGTAAAACAGGAAACGCACGTGTCTAGGAATGCCAATTCTATTTGTCGTAAACAAATTACGGGTGTGAAAGTAAACAAAGTGGCAAAATTGATCAAAAATCAGGTGTCACACCGTCATGTCCTTAAGCTTTGTACAAATTTAATCTGTCGTAAAATTGGTAAGAAATAAAAAAGTAAAGCGTATGCTCCCTCGGGGTAAGTTTCGAACATAAAAATTATTTCTTCAAATTGTCCTGAGTTTTATCCGTTATGCACATTTTGTAATTTGTATTATGGAGGACGGACCGATCTACGCTAACACATGCAATCTGCATCATTCTGATGATTGCAAAATTTGGAAAGTTGTAAGAGGTATGATTTGCATTATTTGGTTTTTCATTTCGATCTTTGATGTCGGAATAGGTTTTCCTGTATCTTTTTTTTCGAACTTTCGTGAAACATAAAAAATAAGTTTTTAAATTTGAAACTTTAATTTTACTATTTCTTATATGATAGAAAATCATTCACACAAGGGGTACAACGACGATGTTCGTCATTCTATCTAAGGTGTCAGACTTTTAGCATGTCAGATTATGGAATTGACAGTATGAATGATACCTCCTGCGACTCATACAGGCTGTACCACAACTTTTGTCTCGTATGTGCCATAACCACAACAGTTTCTTGAGAATACCGCGATACATACTGCAACTTGCTGTGTATTTGTCACTTATTTTGACAGATCAATAGAAAATTTCAATGGAAACAGTGTTGAGCCTTGCACTACCCCCGCTAAGAAAAGTCGAAACGGCCAACAGGTGAATCATGTTCCCGATCTACCACTTAGTTCTAATGATCTAATTAAAGCTAATAACAAAGTTTTGTTTGGATAGTAAATTCAATTGTTTGAACTTTGATTGTATTATCAGATCATACTTGTTCAATAGCAGATGCGAATGCGTAAACTGGTAATCGCCTCTTCCTCGTTAATCAAATTAACTAAAACGAACAATCTGGCCTTGGTCAAAGTACTGCCCATCTGTTGTACAGAGGTATGTCGATTTCTAGTTGTGTAAAAAATTAAGGGCAAAAAAGAAAAAAATTAAAAAGAAAGCAAATTGATTTCTTTAAAAGAAAATTTTGACACTTGGTGGCACGTAAATCATTAAAGTTTGTAATCATAAAAAAGGAGATTTACATCAGTTAAAAGCAGATATTGTGACCTAAAGGCCAGATATTGATAATAAGATATCAGGGACGACAAGTCTGTCAATTATGATGCATTTGATAACATTCAACCTTAATAACGTTTAAAGTTCCTTATTTCGAAACCTATGGATACATAGTTATTCATTACACCGACAAATTTGTGTAATTTTTTAGGCACTGGTAATTTATCATGTTTATGTACGTTGAATTCTATGCCATAAAAAATTGTAACACAGTAAACCACCGTATCAAGTTTCTTGAGTTTGATTCTTAAAAAAAGAGTACCTGAATTTGTACCGACATATTAGAGGTTTAGGAGACAAACGCGGATCTTGCTGTGAGGGGGGATGAGGGAGCCAGGATCCCTCCCCCTGAAATTTTCCTAAAATATTGTTGTTGTTTTGTTGTTGTTTTTTTTAATGTATTTTGTTTTCAAAATTATACAAAAATGTAGGCTGGATCCCCCTACCCGTATAACTGAACATACATTGGAAAACTCCTTAGATTCGCCCATGTACAGGCAAGTCTGCTCAATCTGAGTATTGAATTTTTTAGCAACGTTCGCTCTATTCTAGTCATAACTTCAAGTTTTTTTTTTCTAATTGATTTGACAAGGTCACTGAATATTGATACTGGGTATTAATTTTGTACGCTCCATGATTCTTTGATACCGTATTTACAGGTTCTTAACACGCTGAGAAGTTTGTAAGAAATGAATGAGGGCTTACTTATTCCCCTCACAACTCGTTATTTTATCAATATCGATTTTACCCAATATAATCCCGTTAGGAAGTAAATTTTTTAATGTTCTCATTGTTAGGTAGTATTTACACTGCCTTCTAGTAATGTTAATATCTGTTAAATTGAAATGTAAACACGTTTATGAAGGCGAGTTACATCATCAAATATTGACACGAATGACTTTCTTATAATGTTTGGACAAAAATTTCCACACAACTCTTACAATTTGAGAGTGACATTAAGTTGTTTTTAGAGCATTCAAGAGTTTCCTGTCTTGTCCTAAAATATATTGGGAACCTGTATACATCGCAAAATTTGCATCCCCCCTTTCCCCCATTGAGTTTCGCGCATAGTAAAAGGCTGACTTTCACTCTTGCATATCAAAAGCAAAGACCACCGTGTTGGTTATCAACCTTTTTGCTAGGGGACAGCGAATAAAATTTTTTTTTACGACCTTTCGATACGACATAAAAGATATAGGCCTTAGATATAAACGCGCCGCATTAGTTTAAATGATTTTTATGGGGGAAAGCGAGAAATCGATGCTCTTTGTCCATATGTTTTACCCAAAATAGACCAATATTATATTTTTATATAGCTTAATTTGATAAATGTATAACCCTACAGCTAGTTTATAAACAAAAAAGCTATGGAGAGAAAATTAGACCTTGTATCTTATATTTCTAAAAAAAACCAGTTTAACTAAACAAATACATAAATCATAGCGGGAAAGTGTGTGTGTGTGGGGGGGGGGGGGGGGGGGTGTTACGGTACACACGACCCCGAGAAGCGTCAAATTCAGCTATACTCCAGCTATCTACACGATGAAACCTAACTCCCGTCATAGCGCTTTTTACACCTGGTTACATCATTAACGTCTACACGTAACGTGTTAATGTCCAACTGTTAACTCAAACTAATGAGCCTGCTCAGACTAACATAACAGCTGGGAGACTCAACGGTGAGCAACTGACAGGAAAACGGGAGAGTAAAAAGGGAGGGAGGGTCTTGAAAATTTTAGAATGCCGATGATATGGAAAAAGTCAGGGAGAAAATAGCTAGGAGAAGGTAGCTGAAGAGTAAGGTATGAGTTTGTTCTGGAAATGGTAAAGGAAGGAGGGAAAGTGGGGGTTAGATTCAACATACAGTTACCTGAATGACCGGTAAAATGTAAGTGGGTGGGGGTGGGGGGGGGGGGGGGTTATAAAAGAGGGATTCTATTGTGAATATTTTCGAATTGACACAGACGTAGGGGCACGCGGAGGTAAGGGAAACCAGGAGCACCTAGTCTTGAGAGTAACTCAGAGTGGTCTAGGGGACGGACAGACGGACATGTGCATGGGACAGTGGACAGAGGGTATCTTTATTGCTGTCTTTATTACATATAGTTTGTATATAGTATTAAAACTTGTCTCTTGTTGTCACACACAAGTACGACCATGACAACCTGTACAATTTGTCGGATTTTGGAGATAACCAGTTTTCGGCGATAATTCACTTAAATCTGTCCACCTTTTATAACATTCTGACGTTGTCACCAAGGGAAATACGACTTTCTATAGAATCCATTCAATATAACACCACAAACGGCCATGTCATCGCGAAAGGGTGAAATAAGCATCCGATTATTTGGCGGCTTAAAGGGGATTTTCTGGACTTATAGCCATAATAAACACTTTCAATATGGGACTTTTTGTACAATGTAGCTGTCGTAATAATATATATTGATTTTACGTGTTGACAGTTGGAAACTTACGGTTAGAAACTTCATTAGAATTCTTCCATCCCAGCCTTTGTGTACACCCAAAAGTTGCATTTTGCAGATCGATAGACGTTAGGGTTTGGGACACAGATGTCAACGATCCACAAGAATATCCGCCCCAACTTTGACTATAGAGAGATGGGAAGGGGCGGATGTCATTGAGGGTTGTTGGCATCGAACTCCTGTGGTTTGGGAGGGTCTGCGTGGATCATTCCAGGGATTCAACAAAATTGAGTCTTATTGTAAAAATCACATGCTAGACAAATTCTGACCCGGCTGGACACCGTCACTTCCTCCTCTTACTTCTGATTTTCTATGCTATCAAAACAATATAACATTTTTATGCTCCCCTTTTTTTTTGGGGGGGGGGGTGTTAGCAGACTATGGGATATTATATTTGGGAGATCTATACAAACTTCAAAAGAAAAACTGCGCGAAATAAATGGTCTTCGTATAATCCTGTTGTAGAGTAAAACCTTGGGTTGTCCCAAAATGTTTTCCCTCTCGAAACGTTTTAAACTGGAATTGATAAAAGCTAAAAGAAAAACATCACCCTCTTACTTAATAACCTACCATTAGGTCGGAAGACGAGTGTCAAAAGCTTGTCAAACATTTTCACATCTCTGTAATCCTATTTTGAGTGACTTTGAATAGGAACACAACGATCAGAACGTCTACTTATACCGAGTTCATACCGGGTACTTACATAGACGTATATGTGCACCCTTACAAACAAGTACATTTAGAGGTGGAATGCTGAAGTGCTTTTGACGTAGATAGATAGAGAGAGGGCTAGAAATAGGCTTTATGGAATACATATATTTGTCAAAACAATGACTTTTGCTTTTAAAAGAGATTGATAGAAAGAAAGAAAGAGGAGCTAAAAAAGGCTGAGAGTCTCAAACCCTGCAATTCTAAAAATGTTTTCTATATAATCATGTACATCTGGACCCTTCAATCCGGATTGCCACTCCCCTTTTCATAAAAAAGTAAAAGAAGCCATCTGGATCCTCACAGAGTTGATTTTAAGAATGCTATTTAAGAAATGGAGGAGATAAATGAAGGGGGAGGGGTCGTCCTGTGTTGATATTTTGAAAATAAACGAGTTCTTTCCATCAAATTTCCGTGATTTGTGTAATGACTTTGCATTATTCAAATTCATTGTATATAAGATAGACTGGATTCTACATAGATCTGATTTATACAGAGTGTACTGGGTGCTTGTAGTAATGTACACACAATTCCCCAGACGTAGTCACTCCAACCTGTCAAATCTTGAGTACCCCAATGATATAGAACGTTATGGACCAAGAATGACACGCCTCTATGTTCAAGAAGTTTCCATACACTTGCGGATCCAATATTTAACAATAGGGATGATAAGTCCAACTGAACTGATCCTACTCATGCGAAAAACCGACCATGCTGATAATAGCCCCCCCCCTTTTTTTTTCCTCTCGAAAAAGAAGTCTATAAGATACATGTAGGGGTTGGTTTCCGTTATTATAAAATTTATTTGATATGATACATGTATGTTTAACTTTCCATGTTTTGTCAGGGAAAACGAAAATGGAGAAAGGAAAAGGCGGGGGGGGGGGGGGGTTGATTTAGTTAATACAACGTTGAGTCAAAAGGGGAAGCTAGCCCCTTCGAAACTGAATGAAATCATCATATATGTTAGTCTATATTGCGCCTTGGACTTGACACTAATCTGCTAAAATATGATATTATTTCTGACAGGTAAAATGCGCGCTCCTTCTGTATAGGAAACGGAATATTTTGAGATAAAATGACAAAGTATGAATACTGATGGGACCAAGAAAAACTAGGTTATATTAGGGGAACGGAAACACCTGCTCGTTTGGGGTTATTTCATTGATGCATTTCAAACTGTTACATATCACCTGAGATTTGTATAAATGATAAATCTGAAGTAGAGAAAATATAGCTAGATTTTGGCCATTAACATCCACTCTATTTTCTGAGGAATTTTGACTAATTTGAGGTTTAAATCACAGAAACATCCTATATAGACTGACAAACTATATGTACAGTATACATGGTATACTGAAAAATGGGTAAGTAAAATGCTTGTATTATTGACAGTTAAATGTTCAAAGCGCGCGAATTCCTTGAAATACTTCTCGTTCTTTGTTGTTTTATTCTTTTCCAGAAGCGACTGACAACACTTTTGCGATTTAGGACAGATTTTGTGTACGAAAACCGTCCAAATAGTAAAGTGCATTGTTGGCTACTTCTATTTCTTTTGCTGATGTGTTTTGAGAACAGTCGTTCGTTGCTGTGTTCTACAGTCTGTGTGATCGTTCCGTGTTGCATTGTACAGCCGTTCTTTATTGTATTTTACAGGAGATGTTAACGGTATAGAGATGGAGGTGATCCCCCAGACCCAGTTTATCCCCCTCCCTGAGATACTATGTCTCATCATCATGGACCTCAACAACAAGCAGGTGATCGCCACACTTGACGTCATACACGAGCAACTGAAGCAGTGTTATAAAGGCATGTCCATACCCAGTCCCCAGCTGACCTACGATACGCTCGGTACGCTCATCAGGGAACGCAAAGTGTTCCACACAGGTACGTTCCCTTGTAGTATGTGTTCCTAGAACTAAGGCTCAGATCTAGAATGGGTTAGATAATTTGAGGCTTTGGTAATCTTTTCTTTCTGCAAATGACAAAAGGAAATTTATTCTATGACCCCCCCCCCCCCCCCATTTCTAAGAAAAAAAATCTTTTGCCGCCCATAAAAGTGTTTAGACGCCCTGTTGTGTGGAAATTGTATGAACACGTTATTGGAAAATAGAATGTACACCATAGTAAAGATAACATTGTCTTAGGGTGAAATTCGATTTTACATAGGAAAATGAGCCAATGATAGGTTTATAACCTTTTAGAATGCGAGATTAATAAAATATTTGGACTCGACAATGCAAATTCTAGCGTGTAGCCACAACAAATCGAGACAGCGAATAATTTACGAGAAGTACTCAATGAATTATTCAAATTTCCAATTTAATAGCCGTTGTAAACTTTTAACTTTATTCCCAAATTTTATGATTCGTCCCGAAAACAGATTGACGATCGTAACGTACGTAAGACGGTGTCGAGTTAAAACTCGCTCGTTCCTCTTTTATCTCTCTGAATTAAAAAAAAAAAAGAATAGAGCAGATATTTATTTGACGATCAAGGCGCATTATTAAACATTATTCAGTGCTAGAAGTCAAAAGTTTATCTTTGAAAGCCTTTTGTATCAGTAGTATAAATTACTTTATCTTGAATCTGCACTTTCGAACCTTCTTTTTGTTGTCGAAAAATTGCATGATCACGGATGGATAGGCGACAATAAAATGCAAATTTTCTCACCCTTTTGTAAATATAAACGAGTGGATTATGAAGTAATTCGCCCATTTGTTAATTCTTCAAAAGAAGATTTTGGAAAATGTTTAAATGCGGTAATGGAGATCCGACTAAGTGACAATGTAATGAATGTATGCAAAATAGGCCCCATAATTCGTATTGTTGACATGCAAATCTCAAATGTCCTTGGGTTTTATGTAACCCAAGAGGATTAGAAATGGACTAAGTTCCATGCTCATCTCATTATGGGTGATTAAATATAATATGTACGTAATATGTAATCCACATAAATCTCTGTCTGAGAGCTGAGATTGTGATTTTCGAGTAGGATTAGAAATGAAACGCGGAGTTAATCGGATAATCCCTCCTTCTCTCTCCTTATTTCTCTGATAAGGAAGGAGAGAGAGAACTTTTACGAATGGGTGTAGAGACTGAAGGCATACTCAACATGTATCCTCCTTATCTATAAATATGGAGTTAGGGGTTGATCATTACTTACTTCGTTTCATGCTTTATTTTTGAATTTCGAACAAAATGTAAATATTTTATTCGAAATACCTAAATTTATTTTAAAGTCGCAATTAAGGTCTTTCAGGTGCATGTAGTCTTTCGCTGTGTCACTCTCCTCTCGGTGTCTTGTATTAATGTATAACACATTTACTAACTTGCTGGTGATTTTTACCTTTTCCAAATATATATCTCTTGATAAGGCTAAGCTCCTTCGGGAATGCAAATTTTGCCCTTTACAACTTGCACTTGAGATGCGGCGAACCGTTCACTTCTGATACAGACGATGAATTTTTAAGTGCGAGTCTTTCATCATTGATACAAAGTTCACTTTCAATCTTTTTTCTGAAAGGATAAATTATTATAGATGTATTAAATTCTCAACTTTTTGCACTTCTAAACATCAAATGGAAAATGCAGAGATTTTGCTGCTGTGAAATACATGTACAGACCAAAAGATCTGAACAAAAACCAAGCCTTTGACGGTTAAAGCCAATGTCCGTCCGTCCAAGCCTTGGTTTCCACTGGAGGACTAACCGACGGAATGATTGGACGCATCTATTGAAATTAAAGCGAAAACCTTTGCATTTAGAAAATACGAACGAATACGTTGTTTAACGCCTTTTGAGTTTTCGTTTTCGAAATTTGCAATCTCATTAAAACATGTAAAATGGACCGACTCCCCTGTCAGTATTAACTCAAACGGACATACATATTGAAATTTGATCGAAAGCATTTTCAATAGGATAAACTGAGTGCAAATGCCTTCCAAACAAGCTATAAATACTTCATCCTCTATCAATAATATGCTCCGGGGATATTTTGACAAATACATCAGTTTTCATCAGTAAGTAAAACGAATAAACCTTGAGCGTCTACGGTCCAAGTATCGAACGCTTTGATACTTTTAGAAGCTCGATATTTATTCAAGAATTAGTTATTTGAGACGTAATTAAAACGTGGTATTATGTGATTGGTGCAAGTCAATTTTGATTTTCAATTTCAATGCAATATTCTCAGCTCGCCGTGGAAATTATTGAGCAAAATGCCTTTGTGCGAGTGTGGTACAAGTCGATCTGAGGTCTATTAGAGTCTAGTATTTCTCGTGTTATTGTAACTGCTAAAATCAATTAGCGTCACTGTTCCTCTGATCAGGTATTAACATAGAATAGGATCCAAACTGCTCGCAAAATTAAATCTTGAATGAATATTGATTACTTTGCGTCCAAAATATAAAATTTATGAACTTTGCTTTTTCAGGAAGTGGGTATTTTGTCGTCACGCCTGATACTTACCGTCTGCCAGATGACCCCACAAAAACATTGCCGTTACCATGGTTACACTACAATCCTATGTACATCCCCGTCCTGAACCAGCACAAAAATCTCATGAGGTCAATATCATGCCAGGTGACCTTGGTAGAAGAACCCCAACAGGTCAAGGACAATCACGACAAAATAGAGACAGTGCCACATGAGGCAAATACACAATCCACACTACAAATCTCAACAGACAAACCCAGGCTGGGGAGAAGTCTCAGTGCCCGCCGGGTCAAGGACAAAGGCCCGGTCAAGGACGTTGAGGAAAAAGAAATGAAGCGCAGTCTGTCCGTCAGGGGAAGAGAAGATAAAGACAAGAAAGAGAAAACCAATGACGTCAATCTGGCAAAGTCCAACGTCAACAAGAACAAAGATAAAGGTGAGGGCTTTTGTCAAAAATTGAACGAACTAATTGCTCATGCTCTTCAAGCCAAAATAATTAGCAACAGTCAGTGGTGCCTCAAAATTTATTTTCGACATAGATTTAAAGCATTTTATTGTCAAGGAATGAGGCAGAACGGTTCCAAATTTTGTGTGCACGTGTGACTCTGCTCAGATGCATGACAAAAATGAAATGAGTGGCAAAAAGTCATTGGAGGAATGGTGCAAAGATGTATGCTTCCTTTGATTTAGATGATACTTTGGTTTTCAGTATAATCAAGGAAGCTTTATTAGTGATCAAAGCGTTAGATATTGTTCAATCAGTCAGTCTGTCAGTCAGTCAGTGTGTAAATGAATCTCGAAACTCTTTTTGCCTCGATTCTCGGACGTCTAGTATAAGCATGATTTCTTTATTTATCTACCGGTATAAAATGGAATAAATAATTGATTAAATTTTCATACACAATATCTGCTAAGAACTTCAAAATAGATTTCTTCTTACACTGTTAAGACAGAATGTAGAATGTTCGACCCTTTATCGGTAGTCGATGCAGCTAGACTAAATACGAAGGTTGGTGGCCCACTAATTCTGAAAAAGCCCGTCAATAAATTACGGGTGAATGCGTGTTTACGTCGTTACAAACTTGGTAGTCTCCCGGACAACCTGTCAAATATAAAAGAGAAGGATCAAAAGAAAATCTTGTAAAGTGAAGGGGGATGTTTGCAAGTTGTTCTTCACGAGAAGTCCTGTATAGAGTCATCAATGAATGAGCTCATACGGCGGAAGACCGTATATACTGTCCTTAAAACTTTCTTTGATATGATGGGCAGATCTAGAAAAGTAAATTCCAGTGGGGGGGGGGGGGCTTGGTTCCAGCCAGTCAAAGGGAGAGATGAGAGAATAGTAAAAAAAAAAATTTGAGGTGAAGGGGGGGGGGGGGCAAATCCCAGAGGTTTGGAGTTGTCCTGACCCCCTACCCCTCCTCTATATCCGCGCTTGATCGCTTTCTGTAAATGTATTTTAAGTAGAAATGAGGTGTTCTCTAAATATTCAATCTGACGACTGATGCGCATGAAAGTCTAGATAAAATGCATGTGGTGAAAGCTCTTCGCTATCATTTTTTAATAAGATTAGTTTCAGAACATGGGCTCAATTTGCACGGAAACCCTAGTTTAAGGTATCGAAATAAAATTTATGACGTCTCGAGATAAAATGCAAATTATGCAATTTTATATACCTACTCTTGACTTAATAAATGCAGGTAATATCATGAATATACTCTACTATGAATGCAGACAATGGTTTCTTCTGAAAAATATTTACCTTTGTTTATTGATTTATTGGTGCAGATTTACCGAAACTGGAATTTATTGCATAAACTTGGCATACTTAAAACGCAAACTCAATAAATTAGTCAGATTGGTCGATCTCAAATCAAATGTAGAATGTTTGAAACGCGTGTTATTGTACATGCAAATCCCAGTTTTTCTGGTGGCTGATTGTGGGTGATTAAAAACACATGGGCGAATCCAGAATTTCACCTACGGCATTTCACCAAAAAGGGGAAGAAGTTGTGGTCAGTCAAGCAACTTTATGATTTTTAGAAAAGTATACACAAAAGATAAGCATTTTTCAAAATTTCCTCGAGAGGGAGTTTTTAACCCCGTTACCCTTTCTAGAAAGAAATATCAACATTTAGGTTGTTTCCTACATATTCAATTTTGAGGTCAAAGTGTTTTACAACGCATATTGCAAGTACCCGAAGACAGGACAGTGTGAGGGAAACGCACGGCATGGCACTAGCGTCACTGCCTTTAGTGTAAGGAAATGGTTTCGAGTCAAACACTTCCATTAATAACTTTTAAAAATGCCATGTCAAACCCGATTTATTGATATTTTCATTTTCATTCTTCTTTTCTTTGCAGCCGAGAAAAAGTCTCTGATATCAAAGATTTTCGGACGGAAGAAGAAATCGCCGCCAGTTCCGAAAGAACCTGTCAAAGAAGTAGAGTGTGCCACATTTTCCGCCCAGTTTCCCCCTCCAGAATGGGTGTGGTACAAAGAACAGGTAGACAAACAACATCGGATTCAGAGGTGGGTCCAAGACGTCCCTCCCCGTCAACCACACGGACAAATTAGCAACGAAGCTTGTTACGGCTTTACCAATCACGGTCACATGACGCATGGACGCCATGGCTTCAATCATCCTCACGGTAAAATTAGAACTCTGCCACCACAGCGAGCAGGGGACTATGTTGAAATCAATGACATTGACCTTGACCCTAACATAAGGTCAACTCTACCTCCAGCACCAAGCAACAATCACGAGCAGCAGTACGAACATCGGAGAATGTCGGATAGTAGGATCAAACGACGGGAGCATAAATCACATAGACGGTCGCTAGATAGGAAAACTACGGAACAAATTTATCATAATACGAACTTTCTTAATGCCGTACCGAATCACCATTCAAACTTTGAGTCTCCGTCACTTCCGTACCATCCCGAGTCGCTTCCGCATGCGCATCAGGTATCACATCCGCTTCTTAGTTCAACACCTAGAACAGGACCGATGTCACTGCCCCGTCTGAATCCACATTGTGAACAAGTTCAAATAGAGGAACAAGGAACCTAGTCATATTCTTCAACATCATCATCATAGAGGAACAAAGTCAAAACGAAAGTCCCATCGCCATTACGAAATCCGCCCTGATAAAGCAATGAATGACATATCTACCGAATATTTTGGTAGAATGCCCAGAAAAGACTCTTCGTATGCAAAGTCATGTGATAGCGGTGTAAATTGTGTTGGTTTAGGAGACACTATGCAAAAACGTAGTCACGGAAGAAGACATAATGTGCCAAAGTCTGTCAAGCATAGGGAAAATAAACCAAACAATCTTAAAAGTCAGATCGATTTGGAAGCCAACCAAGAAACTGCAGAAAAAGGCCGCTAGAAATCAAGTCGTCTGCGAAGCTGAAATTAACACGTGTGTTCAGAGGAATGAAAATGAGTATGTTACGATGGAAATAGTCGCAAAAAGAGAAGGCAAGATGCCGAAAATTTACTCAGACGGTTTGAACTTGGACAGTATAATGGAAAGTGACGTCAGTTATGACACTGTTATAGATAAAGATGCGCGCAAGAAAGACATCGAAGACATGACCAGGGAGACGGGTGACTTGGCGCTAGCCGACAGTGGATTTTGTTCACCCCGCGTAGTAGAGGGTCAATCTCCATCAAACGATAACAATGAAATCCAAAGTCGGGTGGAAGAAATCAAGAAGGCCAGTAACTCTAGCTTATGTCCCAAAAATGTGTACCAGAAGTCAGACGATGGATCTCACACTTCCGATCACGAACTTCCGGTTCACGATAAAGAGAACAGACACAAAATGCTGAACAACATGAAATTTGTTCCACAGGAACGAAGTGTTCTCACGCACTACAACCAAGTACAACATTATTCGAACAACACCGATGCGGAACCTAGGTTCTTACAACAAATCCCGTTCAAATTCAACTTTGATGATGATTACGAGGTTGTTGGCGTAGTCTGAACTTCCGGTCTACAAGATGCGCGATATTGATTTTTATATTTGGAAACTAATTTACATGAAAGTTGTGCAATATTATGCATGTTTACCTCCATTTGTCTTTGAAGTCAATAGCTTTGCCTAATTGAAAGCGAAATCCTAATGTTTGTTTATAATTGCACTTGGAACATTTTTTTTTTCGTTCATCCATAGAATCATGCTTGTAAATTTATACAAAATGTATGTTCAATCCAAATGAAATTAGTGCTATTTGAAACAACATTAAAGTCAAACCGACTGCATAGATTCATACCGTCACGCTCCTTGATTTAATGAGGGTGTGGAGCGACTTTTAATGCCTAGTAACTGATTTGTAAATACGATAAATATCTTGTAAATATCGGATTATTTATTTTATGAGAAGCACTTCACAAATTGCCTCTTGCATATTTTGTACATTTTTATAGATGCCTTTTTAAATTTTCGCAAAGGATATTGAAATGATAGAACAAATGCAAATTGATTTTGTCTTATGTTTATTATCAACGATGACACGGCTCGTTGAAGCGTCGTCTGGGGAAATGATTTGAATGATGGGTACACCAAGAGATTTTATGACACCTTTATAGCATCAGAATCATATGAAGTCCCTTTATCTATAAAAGGGACGAGTCATTTTGTATCGGCGTCATCTTGCACTTTGATGTCAATTTTGGCATCTATATGGACCTTGGGAATTTTCACATGTACTCAGATGGGGTCGTTGATCCGTATGAAGATTCCGATGATCACAAGTTGGGAGTTCGCTACGATGCATTTACGATTTTCGGATAAGAAGTCGTCATTTTGAGCAATGGTAGGGTTATTCTCGTATATCGAATTTCGAAGAGAGATTCATGTATTGATATTGAATAGTGGACTCTAGGGACCATATTGCATCACGTTGCTATTGCTTCTCCATGTTCTATACACGGATTATTCTTCAATAGAATTTGAAATGGATGCATTTTCGGTCGGTAGTCCAAATCTCGTATTTATAACCAAAAAGGCTCCAGGGAAAACGGTACTACAGTAGCACACGAGGACAAGAGGCACAAGGAGGCCACATCGCTCACCTGAGCTACTGGTAGCCATGTTTGTTGACCGATAGGCTTGAAAACTTAAAAGAGGACCTTGAGTACTTATTTGTCAGGTTTCGTGATTTCTCTGTAGCAGTTGCAGAGATGTTGAATTGGCATTAGCCAATCGAAGCCCATGGTGGCCATATTTATTGAATGATCGGCACGAAAAGTACAAACTTGGTAGAGGACCTTGAGTATTTTCGTATAATTCTGGGCAGCGGTTGCAGAGGAGATGTCGAAAATGTGTCAGCCAATCAGAGCCCACAGCGGCCATATTTGATGATATATCGGCACGAAAAACATAATCTAGGTAGAGGTCCTAGACTACTTGCATCCTGTAAGGTTTCGTGAAATTCTGTGCAGTGGTTGCGGAGATGTCGAAAATGCGTCAGCCAATCAGAGCCCTTGGTGGTCATGTTGACTGATCGGCACGAAAAACACAACCTAGGTTCAAGACTTCTTGTAAGGTTTCGTTAAATTCCGTGCAGTGGTTGGGTGCAGAGATGTCGAAAATGTAAAAAAGTTTACGCAGGACGGACGCAGACGGCGCGCTATAGCAAAAGCTCAAAGGTGATCATCATACAATATATAGTACTAATAGCCTATGTGAAGAAAACGAAGATTTCAATTGTTATGTCGCTTGCCACAGGGGCGACAAATAGGGGTCACTTAGTATGGTGTCGGTCTGTCTATATAACCGTCAGGTAGTCACACTCACTTCGATGGCTATGACTTGACACATCCGACAAATAAAGCTGTAACTCAACACCCTATGAGGGTCAAGTTCATTTTCAAGGTCAAGGTAACACACATAAGCACACGCAACACACTGCTTAATAGCCGTGACCTTGATAATACGATTCTTGCTTTTGTCATGACGATCCTCTATGACAAGTCAGGGCAAATGTTTAGTCGGCATCATACCCTCAATTTTTTTTTCAGTTTTCACATGTGCAAAACAGCACAGTCGCCGTTCTGCTAGAAGTACCTGCATGACTTCAACTGAGGAGGTTGCCTGCGCTTCGAGTAGCACATTTTAAGATTACTCTTCTACTCGATACATTCTCAATTGATTAGATGCATTCCGGCCATGAGGTCTTTGTGTCGGCTATTTCTTGTGTTCTACGTGTTCAAATCCAATCGAATCTATATCGAGCTGCAGTGAGATGAAAACCATTAACTATCATACTCAACATTAATTGGTTTTGATACATTTGTTAGGGATGGCACATATTACTGAATTTGAATTTCATCAACTTAAAAAGTCACAAATACACCATTTTTTTTTCAAACATTTCTATTATAAACCACACAGATATACAGAAATGTGTAGTATTTTCAGGTGAATATTTCTGAAAAGCATATCTCGTTGTCAAGTACCAGTTTAGAGGGGTACGCGGATGTCCTGGAACCCCTCTTGCAGAATATGTCAAATGCGCATTTTTTTTTCTTTCTTTTTTTTTTTTTTTTCGATTTCTTTATATACCACATCCTCAGACAAAATCCAGGTGCCAGTTTTACGAAAGTACTTACGAAAAATTTCGGGAATTTTCGTAAGCTCTTGATCGCCTAATACTTCTTATATATATACTAAAAATCGAGATGTTTTGTTTCTGAATTTGTATTTAGTATGTAGAAATGCTATTCAGAAAGGACAACATTATTAATCGAAAGTGAAATAAGTTTCAAGCTTTTATTTGATGATGAAAGTTACGATTTTTTTTTCGTACAAACATGCAAGTACTTTTGTAAAACAGGCACCAGATCTTAAGATCATAATACTCTAAAGTTGCTTGTCCGAGCAATTTACATATAATTGGAGGAAATCGACAAATGATGTTTCTTTTCCAGAAAATATAATCTGAAATCCCACTCATTTTGGCCAAATGTCAAAATGAATTTGCCAATTGTAAGAGAGACAACTCTACACTGAAAAGTATCAACTGGAATACGTTATCTCAGAACTTTGATGAATTTTCTCGTGTTTCATACACACAGAAAAAATATGCTACGATCTTGTTTCTTCAGTACGAATTTTCTCGTGTTTCATACACACAGAAAAATCAAGATTTCAAACACAGGCTATAACCATATTAGAATTTATTTGAAAAAAAAAGAATCAACAGTTTGATTCTCCACAGTTAAAGTGTAAAATTAAGACACAAATAGTTAGTACTATTACAATCAAATCAAATCTACATAACTGGTTAATTATTGTACATTTTACATGGTTATAAATCAAGCTTAAGCAGCCACAATCTCACTCTTATGGTACATGTATACCAATATTGACCAACATAAGGGAATAAATTGGAGAAAACTAATCTTTAATAAATAATATGTTTGTGCATTTTGGATTTTCCCAGATTCCGCCGATTCTTAACACGAAAAATTATTATTATAATATTGATTACCCAAGCAGAAAAAAAAATCACACATACATGTATATTCGATTCCAGCCTTTATGCACATTAATTACCACAAGTAACACTCACACATAGCTTTTGATTCCCCACCAGGAAATACATATTTTTTTGTTTCATTTCTTCCCTATACAAAATTCACAAATCTTAGAAAAAAAAACAAAAAACAACCCCCCCCCCCAAAAACAACAAAAAACTCTACAGTAACAATTCATTGATGCTGAACGTCATTTTCAGTAAATAAGAATTTACATTTTCCCCTCTGGTATTAGAAGCATATGATTTCCCTGAATTTTCCATAGGAGTAAAAATATGTCACATACTATTCCACATAGGACGTAACTCTGTATCTAAATATAAACGCCAGTAAAGAAACCGCACATTTTACTTATGTAATTTACACAGACAATATCAAAATGAAAATCCTTTTCATAGTAAAATGCATATATGTAAGTTAGTACTTACAATAATTCACATCAACTGCGAAGGACTCCTCTATCCTCCTTTTCACAAGTATTGTACATCATACAAATATTGTATATCATACACAAATATGGTATATCATACACAAATATTGTATATCATACACAAATATTGTACAGAATACAAATATTGTATATCATACACAATGTTGCACATCATACAAATAATTGTATAACATACAAATATTGTATATCATACACACATTGTACATCATACACATATTGTATATCATATAAATATTGTATATCATACACATATTGTACATCATAAAAATATTGTATATCATACAAAAATTGTATATCATACAAATATTGTACATCATACAAGTATTGTACATCATACAAGTATTGTACAGAATACAAATATTGTACATAATACAAATATTGTACAGAATACAAATATTGTATATCATACACAAATATTATACATCATACAAATATTGTAAAATATACAAATATTGTATATCATCATACAAACATTGTATATCATACAATTATTGTACAAATATTATATATCATACAATTATTGTACAAATATTGTATATCATTCAATTATTGTACAAATATTGTATATCATACAAATACATGTATTGTATATCATACAAATATTGTATGTGCATATACCATATTGTATGTGTATATACCACATTGTTGGTATAGTATACCACACAAATACTGTATAATAAGCAAATATTGTATGTCATATCCTTATGAGCTGCCCAATATGGTCCTATGTGCACAACAGTATGTAAACAGTAATTTTTCGTCTTTCATAAAAGTTATGAATATAAACTATATATGATATACAATCAAGTGAATCAACTATCAAATATCGTAAAAGCAAACGCCAATGATAATGGATTATCATATTAAATAGTTCATTGGATATTATGTGGCAAGTTCACAATTGTCGATACAAGATAATACACAATGTTAATGAATTACTAACAAAATTTACGTATCACAACTATTATGAATGGATTCAATTGCACAATACCAAGAAAAGACAAATCAAAAAGAACAAGAGATACCAGATCACCGAAATTTTCACGAGATACTAATTTTCGCTAGATTCGCGAGTGATTTACAATCACGATAAAAATTATTCTGGCGAAAAATTTTATTTGGTATGTTATAACATAAATTGGTATATCAGCTACATTTTGTTCTTATTGTACATGTGTCTTTCTTTCCTTTTCTTGATTAAACATGAAGAAAAGTGAATTGATTGTATTACTATGATAGAAATACCTAAAACTTCAATAAAAAAAGATACAAAATACACCAATCATATGTATATATTTGTTTGTAATTAAGGAATCACGAAAAATTGTACTCCTGAAAATAAAGACACCCTATTTTACCATAAAATTGCAAAATTTGATACTCGCGAAAATTTCTGGTTATACAGGTATGCTAATACTGCACAATATAACTGTGAGAATTTATTTTTCATGATTAAATCATTTTTGCTTATTGCCAAAAATGTGCATTTAGAGATGTAAAGAAGGTATGCATTGTGAAAAATACTAAATAAATTGCAACACAAGCCATAAGTTTCATCCTCCACCTATGGGGAATACTTGTGGCAGGTTTTGTGATTCTATTATGACTGCTTTCCAAAATTAAAAAATGCTCTTTATGCAGAAAAGGCAGAAAAACATTAAGCACAGCCTTTATCAATTCAAACATTTACAATAGAAATTAGCTACATATAATTAAACCAGAGTTGATAGAAATTAGCTAATTCAACCAGAATTTAAGACAAATACATGTATTATTTTCACATAAACTACCCACTATGACTAATAAATACTGGATATATTGAACACACAACTTTGCCATTTTAATGATACTTTAAATTACTTTATTTTCGCCAGTAACAATTTTCGTCAATTCCTTCAAAATGACCATTTCGTCAGTACGTAAATCCGTCATCCAAGGGTCCCTAAAATGTAAATTTGTCTGTTCAAATGTGAGCGTAACATTCAGGTATAGGCCGTTTGAGTTTGTTTTCATTGTTTGTTTAACAATTGAGACATGTATACCACCTAGCTTGTTGTGGTAATTAGAAGTACATTATATGCGACTTTGTGTGCATATTCAGTTTTTAATGATTTATCATTTGCTTGTCGTATTAACTCTTAAGATTCAATTTTTCCTTTCTACACTATATTTTGTCAGGAGTATTTATATTCGTCGATACGTAATTTTGTCAAGGGAGGTACTGACGAAAATTGGTACCTGACGAATAAAAACCAATTTACAGTAACCAAGAATGATATATGAGGAATGTTACCTGAATTCACTGAACAATTTCAACAAGTTTTGCCAATACTTATACACAATTTGAAATAAAATATTAAATAAATTCAACCCCCTCCCCTCATCATAAAGGAGAATCCATAATGATTAGTTTAACTTGTGCGACTGCAGATAAAAAGATCAAAGCAATTCAATATGTTCTAGCCTTACATTTAGATATGGTTGAGGTTACTATATATACTATAAGAGAATTTGTGCGAGATTTCCATAAAACTTTCAAGGAGTGAACAATCTTCAAGCAAAGTCTTCCTTTTCAACATTCAAAATAAATGGTTGTAGTTGATGCATTAATTTCATCAGGGGCAACCTTGATTTGGCGAGCAGTTATCCATCTGATTACCTTGAGTACTTAATTCCGAACTAAGTCTTTATATCTTCCAACAGGGCAACAAGATTTTTTTTAATCAGATATGGTCATGGAAAAAAAAAAAATGTTCTCAAACCGACTTTAATGGTAAAGTATGAAGCCAGTTCTCCTCAGAAGTTAAGAATTGAAACAAAACAATATTCCCAATTATTCTGTTAGAGAATGTGGAAATTTTCATTACATTGCTGCATTTTAAGACATTTGAGGCAATAATGTCATGAAGCTCCCTGAGAGTGGTACTAGAATTTTTTATGTTGAATCTCTTACGATATTTTGTATTGTATTTCTTTTATTGTTAAAAGGTCTTCAACATAGGGTATGGTATTTCTTGTATTGTATAGAAACAATTCAGCATAATCTAAAAAATTTAGGTACATTTTCTGTTTGAAAGTACAGTATTATAGTAATATTAAGTAGATTTTGATACATCTGAATCCAGAATGAATTTACGGTAATTTTTTTGTAAATGAGACTGATAGAAATTATGGAAACAATTTGTTGAATGAACAACGATATACCCTGTGAAACAACAAATATATAACAACAACAACACTCTTTTTCACAGTGTTTCTCTACACAATCTATAACATTGATATTTCAGATATATTCAACAGATTTTACTATAACGACATATTCTAAATTTATCAAAATATATCTCAAAATTATGACAATCAACACACATGTTGCTTAATGGATGAAAACAATTTTGAGAATTTTTTTTTAAACCTGCATTTCAATGAATCACATTGAATTTCATTGTACGTAATATTATCAAAATCTATCACAAATAAGTAAATAATTGAATTTAGTATTGCATTATGAAAAATTAAGTTTTCCATTCAGCCCTCCTCATGATCACAGTCGTCTTGAGTTGGCTTGGATTCATTGAGATCATTCTTCACATCGGTGTGGTCATCCGTTTTACTCTCGGAACTTTCGGTGGCTGAGTTTTCTCCCTTGGCATTATCACTCTCCTCTCCACTAGGTTGAGCATCTTCCATCATTGAGTTTATGTTGTTACTTTCAGTGCCATTTCTGGAATGAAAAGAAAATTAAATAATTTGTTTTGATCACCAACAAACCTTCATAATTTGTTTTATTCATTCTGGAAAAATAAAAATTTGAAACAACTTAGAAAAATTGAAATTTTCCTACATTAATATACAATGGTCATAATTTAAGGTGGTTTAACATTAAGAAAAAGCAAAAATATGTTTTCTAACTTTTGAGAAAGTCCTAAGTGTCCTTTCATTACAGAACAAAGTATAGGTATAAATCATGACCTTTAGGAAAATGTACCACCTTATTTTGGATTGGAAATCTGGGGCCCTATGTATGATTATCATTAATTTGTGTTTTATTAATATCATATCTGAAAGCATGCAATACTGTCAACCATTTTTAATCAAAAGTATTTATTGTACATATAAGGCACATTAAGGTTATACATTTATACGTACATACATTTGATGCATTTTTTCTTTGTTGCAGAACACAAATATAACCCTTATTTTATGTATGTAAATTATTATTCTAATGCAATGTCACTATAGCGTTGAATTTCATTGGTTGTTTGCTCCTTATTTACGGCTGTAAAACGAGAACATACTAGGCTTTGACGTTGCTAGCGTCACATTTCGCTTTATATTCACAAAAACATAGATTGCATTAGAATGGGAATAACTAGATACTGCTAACGCTAAAGCGTCGCCAGGAAAACTCAGTTTGCAACTGTAAAATCAGCATTCACCGTCTGCAAACATAACGTCCGAAGTTATTCCCTAATTGTATGTGCTCTACCTGTTTTTCAAATCCTTACTCTCTTGCTTAAATGTTTTATAGATGCTCATTAGAGGTGTAACAATATATCAATATATTGCGATATTACCTCAATTCATATCGTATCACGATACGAATTGCGTATCACAATATATTGCGCCCTTATAGATTATGATACTAAATAATTAAATCACTTGATTTTCATCAGTTGAATTGAAAACTTGAGACCCATGGTACGATTCGAAATGTATCATGACAAAAGCAATCAAAGGGATTCAATGACTTGTGAGTGTTTCTTTCAAGCAAATAACCTTAACAATGTGAAATTCAATGAAAATGTGAACAAAATGGAAAAATATACAAAGAGGGACCTGATTTTACATCAAAATTAATAAAAAGGAGAAGAAACAAATCTCGCAATGTATTGCAATACAGCTAATGAAATATCGCAATTCACGTTTGGCGTGTCGTTACACCTCTAATGCTCATCATAATTTAAGTTTGCAGGTCAAAACAGCCTTAAAGATTGTCTTGCATACATTAATACACTTTGAAGCCACACAAAATACATTTTAGTTCCTTTTCTGGCCTTCCATCTTGGCAAATCATTAAACAAGACTTGAAATTGGTTGTCCGTACACACGTATATGCATACAATTTTAGACTTTGAACAAAACTTCAAAAAGTCATAAAGTACAACAAAATAAGCTATCAACCAATTTAAACAAATGATCTGCTTTGAAAACATAAGCAAAACAGACATGCAAAGCTTAAATGTTACAAAATCTGACGTGCATTCTTTAGTTGCAATTGCAATTCAATGTTCCTCAGAATACTTGAAAATGTATTTACAACAACAAAATTTTCAATTGAGATTGTTACATATTACAAACAAGAATTGGGAAGGACACAATGACGAAAATGCAAACAAACATACGGCTCATCCTTAGTCATTAATGGCTGGGGCGTAACAAAATAATTTTTTGAAGTGATTCTTAGCTTAGAGTCTAAAAGTTTATAAAACTGTACAGGATCAAGATTCTCTATTATTCAGACTTCGTATGATCTTTATCATAATTTCCATTTCATTGTTCGTTCCCTGGAGGAAATTCATTTTAATTGTTTCCTTGTGTAAATGTTGGCGCTGAGACATCTTCCTTTTTTCATAAAATCATCATGCTAAATAATCTCGTTTAAAACCTATAGATTAGGAAAGTAGAGTTTATCAAATCTGATTCACTTAGTTCAGCTATAGACAATGATCAAGGAAACTCCATAATCTTTCGAGTCTGAGTCAATTTCCTGTGTAGAATTCTTCTCTTCTTCCTCCTTGTGAAGTAGGAATCCTTTGTGTTTAAGAATTAAGATACAAGTCTATAAAGCACAATGATATAAAACAAAATATATAATTTAAAGGTAAAATACATGTAAATGTCAACCTGGATTGATTTTATAATGACTGAAAAAATTAAAAAAAAAAAGCATGTGTTTGTGAAACACGAATGCCCCTGTCAGCATCTTTGTCAGTAAAACAGCTGTAATGAAAAAAAGAAGGTGATTCCCAGAGGTCAAGGTCACAAATCACTCCAAGGAAAGCATGTGTCGCCTGCAAAACATAGCGACACTAAGGAATCACTTTTATGTATGGTGTGACATCCACGTGTGACAGACAGACAAAGTGATCCCTATGTGTCGCTATGCTTCGCAGGTGTCACAAAAATTTGGTATCTATGGAAAGATCTAGTCACATTTAATACAAATGTGAAATATGAAAGCCCTATTACTTACCACTTAAAAGTTATGCCCAAGGTAAAGGTTTTTTTTCAAAAGTATGTCAAACTCCAAGGTCAAGGTCACAAGGAATACACTTGTGACATATGAAAGCCATACCACTTACCATTCAAAAGTTATGACGAAGGTTAAAAGTTTTTTAAAAGTAGGTCAAACTCCTAGGTCAAGATCACAAGGTCAAAAATTTTGGCATCCATGGAAAGGTCTTGTTACAAGGAATAGCATGTGAAGTATGAAAGCTCTATCACTTACCATTCAAATTTATGGCCAAGGTTAACGTTTTTGCAGAAAAACAGACCAAAAACTACATTATATGCCCCGGAATCTCCAATTACGGGGCATAAAAACCCATTCAAATAAAATTGTGAACTTGTTGAAACACATAGGTACTCAACAGTAAACAAACAATATAGCTACACAAAATTAATACATTCATTAGAGGGAAAACTAGTTATAATTCAAAATATGTAAATCATGCAGGTTTGACATTTCCATCATTTTTGCACGTTATACAATCACTTGATCATAGAAGAATACTACAGTGAAGTTTTTGCATTCCAACCTGAACACTATAACATCAAACATGCTTTATACCTCAGTAACTTAAAGTTCTATTTTTCATAATGTTGATGGCTGAAAAAAAAGAAAACTGTATAAGACTAAGAGGCCACCAATTGGGACAATATCTAGTAATAATTGGTCTGTTCTAAACATTTACAATGTAATAGACCATTTTCCGAATTTGTTATAAAGCAAAAAATGTCTGAGTCAACATCTTATGGTGTTGTTTTACATTATGACATCACTGTTAAAAGATACAATTCCAATGAAAAAGTGCGCAAAAATTGCCTACTGCGGACATTTTTCGCAATTTTGTCAGCCATTAAGAATTTCGGCAAGTGGCCTATTTAATCCAGCTATAATTTCCCTTCCAATAGTAGAGAAAATTCCTTCACCAATGCAAAACAATTAGAATCTGTCAAGGTTCAGTAAGCATTGAGCATTCTGCATGTACATTTGTATTACAAGCAATGTAATGTACCCTACCAGTAATATCTGGACAACGATTAACAAGCTTTTGATTGCTGAGCTAAAGTACTAATAGGTTCTTAAGAAAACAGAAATTTTCCTTTTATTTGTAAACGGCAAAAAATTATAACTAGAAAATTTAAATGGTAATGCAGAAGGAAAAGCACTATTCAAAGAACTAGCATTTTTAACCATATAAGACATCATTTTTGATGTACTCATAGGAAAATAGCAATATTTTACGCTCAGAAATTGTCCAAGTCGTTTTTCTAAACAAGGGTCGCCTATGTTAAATAAAACGGCAATCCTATTCATACAGGTAGATATTCACTGATCATTCAGGCATAAATCTATGTGTACAACTATGATTATGGCTATTGCATTAATCAAACTTGACCAGTGTAGGTTTTAATGACTTAGCACATGGAAAAGGTGCTTTACCGTCCTATTTTCATATGTGTAGTGGGGAAACGCAAAAATAATACCAAAATAAAATTTCATTTTCAAACAGTGCTCTATGACTTGAATATTTCTCTCGATATTCATATGTGTCTATCTTAAAGTGTTTTCACATAAAATCAAAATTTCTGTTTTCTTAACTGGCTGTTAGTACTTTAGTATAAATCTACATGTAAGTCTTGGAACTCTATCAATCAAACCTGAACTCAAACTTGATCTGTATTGCATCTCAAAATTTTGCTACTTAAAAGCACTGTGACCTTGACCTTTGATCTTGGTTCAAAGTCATGAGATTGACCTTTGACATTGATTCAGTCATGGGTCCTGAGGAAAAAGTCTTTGAAATATTCAAATCCACCCAAGCATTAAAAAGCTATTGCAATTACAAGACTTTTCAACCAAAAGTGCTATAATAAAGTATAAAATATTTTTGAAAAACGGGCAGTTAAAAATTAGGTCAGATGAGAATATTAGCCTGTGTGTACTGTGACCTTGACCTTTGACCTACAATCTTGAATCAAGTTTAAGACACATCCTTAGGTCCTGGGCAACAACTCTGTTTAATATTCAGATCCATGCAGCCTGCTGGATCAAGTCATGATACATCCATGGATCTAGAGCAAAAAATTTCCGCATGCAGGCAGCAAAAAATTATGGTGCAGGCAAACTTATTCTGACAGACAGATGGACAGACAAGCAGGAAACGAGGAAGCCTATAGTCCCCTAGTTTCTCTAATAGGGGACTAATGAAATACCCCTTCATGAAAGCAATACATGTTCCAGACAAGAATTCTTTAATGCAACATATCACCTCAACATGAAAACCATCTTCAACTTCTCGAGTCATAGGTCACAATTCTGTAAAATATTATTAAAGTTAATTCAGATACAAACAAGACTAAATTGTCAGAAAGACAACACTGCTTGCCCGCTGAGTATTTTCTTATTTTCTTGTAAAGAGCAACACCCAGACACAAATACATCTCAAGTCTCCCACATTTTTGACAAATTTTTGTGTTTCAAATATGCTCAAAATCCAAGGTCAAGGTCACCAAGTCTAAAAGTCTTGTGTCAAAGGAGAGCTTCAGTCAAGAAGATTCAACATGATAGCCTGTCTAATCCTTTGAGTTCAAGACATAATGGCCAAGGTTAACGGTTGTTTTTTAAGTTGGTCTTTATAGCTCTAGTTCACAAGGTCATAAGTTATGATATTGAAAGAAAACTCTGGTCATGAGGAATTGATATGTGAAATATAGCGTTGACACAATAGTTGCTATGGTCACTTGGATTTTTCGAAAGACTGACTATTGCCTTTATTTCTGAAAATTGATTATCGGAGTTGAATACAAAACATCTTCTAAAAGTGCAAAACAAAACTAGAAAAATATCAGAATGGCAGACTTCATCATGGACGGTAATTTTAAGAAATAAAGCCTGTGTTTGTGAAACATGAATGCCCCCGGTGGCATCTTTGTTAGTATAAACACCATTTTCTGTTAAGTACTGTATGTGAAAGGTCAAGTTCAGGGTCTCTGGGTTAAAAAATGTTGGTATCAATGGAAAAATCTTATGACAAGGAATACACATGTGAAATATCAAAGCCCTATCACTTACCATTCAAAAGTTATGCCCAGTGTTAAAGTTTTTGAAAAGTAGGTCAAAGGTCAAGATCAAGGTCATGAGGTCAAAATTTTGGTATCAATGGAAAGGACTTGTCACAATGAATACACATTTGAAATATGAAAGCCATATTACAATTCAAAAGTTATGCCCAATATTAAAAATTGGTGTCAATGTAAAGGTTCTGTCACATGGAATACACATGTGAAATATCAAAACCCTATCACTCATTATTCAAAAGTTATGCCCAATGTTAAAGTTTTTTGAACAAACAGACAGACAGGCCAAAAACTATATGCCCCTAAATCCTTGATTCCCGGGGCATAAAATATTTCTATGAATTACACTGCAATCAATGTATATTCAAGCCATGCAATGCAAACACATGTACATAGTAGTGAAAATTTCAATATCGGTATTCACCAATACTTCTTTCTGACACTATGGAGTACAAACTGACACGATAACATCAAACTCACGGGATTTTCTGACATTTAAAATTCATCTTTCAATCTGTATACCAGCAACATACTTGGTAGAATCGTAAAAATACTCATAAGAGATTGCTTATCACTAAGGAAAGTAAAAATATGAAAATAAACATAACTCTATAACAGTGTCATAAATCAATACATATTCAAATCAAATCACAGTAAAGTTCATTCATTTAATGCATTAAGAATGTTTATTTTCTGAAAATTCATATCTAGGCTTAGATTCATAGCTTGCTATGGGCTATGAATGACATCCAGATAAGCAGTGTTGAATGAAATTTAGCACATCATTGTAAAATTGCAACATCAAATCTAAATAATTCTGTAATGGTGTTTTCAATGCTCATTTTCATGAATTTCAAAATCCAAATATGGACTCCTCAGGGATTTCTTTGACACGAGTCACCCCCTGTACGAGTAATTTCAGTAATTTTACCTCATTTGTCACAGCATTTTAGCAAGCTAGGCAAATAAGCAGAGATAAAAAATTAATGTTAGTAAAGTGCCTAAATCTTAATTTTGTATCAACTGAAGTTAGTAGAAATTCTCCATCCCATTGCTGCATCTACTCACTTTACAGTTAAAATGCTTCATCCATACATAGAAGTCACATGAGTGCTTTTGGGCATGGCCCGATACGGTTGATTGACAGAAGAGGGCGGGTAGGTGGGTGTGTCCAAATTGTTGATTGACACTAAGTGGTGGTTTACTCGGCAGTTGAGTGATTTAACATTGCTTGAGTAGAGGATTTAACCGTCTGTGTGTGAACTCCCTGAGTAGTGGGTGAGAGTACTGATTTCTTTTTTATTTCCTTCAAGTGCCGCTAAATGTTGATAAAGGACGTATCAAGGTTAAAATAGCTGTAGCCTAAAATGCCCATATCTTTTTCCATTTGTACTGTCAATTATCGAATTCACAGGCATTGATTCTCTTCAAAACTACATTGACGACGGGGTTTATAAACATTTTGAATCAGAGAATTTTCTCTAATTAACAACATACTGGACATAAAATCAAACATTTATTGATTTAATATCAAGTTATATATTTTCTTATATGCTGAAGTAGCAATACTTCTTTTCGACAAGTTTTAACAAAAATATGGAAAAACTTCATAGAAATTCTCAAAGTGTTTTCTACAGCTCAACAGAAAAATTTCTGCCTTGAATGTTTTTTTTTCCATCATAACGTCCTTTAAAGTTCATAGAGACTGGAAATTGTCAAGAATAGTTCATCCCAACACAAATTATTCCCACGATTACACATGAAGCCTTACAGTACAAACCCACAGACATTTTACCTGAAGCCCAAGTGATACTCGACTATGATTAAGGGAAACAAAATGAAAGTTACCTCTCCTCTTGCGTACTTTCCTTTTCATCTTTTTCATCTTTATCTTCCCTGAAAAAAGAGATAGATTTTTAGGTGATAAAGACATTATTCTAATAAAAGTTTCATTGGCCAATTTTCCAACTCTTAAAACATGGAGACTATGTTAAAATGACTTTCATCATATTTTGTGTGTTTTTTTTAGTTAGAGTTTTCATTAGAATTGATTTTAGTTGCAAATTGGATTATGTCGGGTACTTTCAAAAATAGGAAATAAACCTAAGACACAATATAAACATATAACCAATGGGAAATAATTCAAAGAGTCGCATATACCATCTTTAACATATTGAGTAATAACATATTCTTGTTTTGTTTTCTACTAACCTTTTACTGTTGTCTTTCTCCATGTCGGCTTTATCTTCGTTTGCTGTTGAATTCTTCGGACTGTTTTCCCTATCAAAGATAATGATCTTGTCTCATTCTTGCTTCTTATTTTGAAAACAAATTCCAATATCTTGAAAGGTTAATTATTCCCCATTATAATAAATTGAAGAAAGATATCAGATAAATTGAAATGTACCTTGAAGAAGATTTTTTTGTCCTCTCTTTGGACTGTGAGCGCTTCTCTATTTTATTGTCTTTACTTTTTGACCTTGATCTACTTCTTGACCTAGAACAAAATAAATACAATGTTCACATATACATTGTACCTAGAAAAAAATCAAGAAATCATAAAAATGTGCTAAAGAGTAACAGTATGATTTTACAAGGAAGGAGGAGGGGCTGCGCAGAAGACTTTTGCTGGTCAAATTGTGAGGGTACCCTTCTGGTCAGATAATAATTTTATCTATCAATCCAAGTGACGTCAGTTGCATGATCTGAGAAATGTTCCTATGGGCCAGAATTTTTGTTTGCTCAAAATCTTAAGTCAGAATTTATATTTTGAAAAGTCTTCCTTCCACCTTCCCTGTATAATATTCAAATGGTAACTCTCCAATAGCAATATGAATTAAAAAGAACTTTTTTATGGTTTAGTTTATTAGGAGTTAGGGGTTAGATTGAATACATTTAAAAATAAAAGTCAAACTGAAATTCTTTGTCTCAGTTTGGGCAAGAGGGGTCATTTTCATCTCACTATAGGTCCTCTAGAATATGAGGAGGAAAGGGGGGAGGGGTATGTATTGAGGTAGGGTGAGAATTTATTCATTTTTTCAATCATGCATTTTGTGGGTTTTTTTTTTGAAAACTGAGTAAAAGCCCTGGGATGATTGATTTTTATTTCAATACACAAAGACACACTATAGGTATAGATATACATTGTACTAGAATATTGAAAATGGTGCAAAAAAGTAGGACAATTATGTTTATGAAAACCTCCCTCGTTTGGGTCAATTCTCCCTCATTTTTGAAGGAAACCTCCCTCATTTGGATTCTGGGAGGTTGACAGGTATGAATTGTGCATGAACATTATCAAAAATATTTCTATGATTTATCCCAAAATACCTTGACATGGATTTCTTGGTTCTTTCCTTGGACACTGAACGTAGCTTGTCTTTCTTTTCCTCTTTTGTCTTTGACCTTGACCTACTTCTGGACCTTGAGCTGCAATGAATTTGGAAAAATATTATTCTGGCAGAAACTAATACATGTTTTTCACCCTAATATTGTTTTTATGGTTAATTCATATTCAGAATCTACAGATCAAGAGTTCTATTAAGAAACATGTACTTGATTGAGAATTTTCATTCACTGATACTTGTTGTAAAGTCTGAAAATGAAAACAATCACAGATAGTGTAGTCCAAGAATTGTAGCACTTCCTTTTAAGTTTTGAGAACCAGTTTTAAACAGAGAGAGTTATTACGGTTAAAGTCTTTAATTACCTATATGATCTTTTGTGCTGTCTCCTTTTTCCACGAGATCTGAAAAATCATAAATTATACATAAATGTACAATAAATAATGCATAGATTTCTACTTCTCAATTATGCATTACCTTTCTATCAGTTTTCTTTAAAGAAATACAAACTCTATATCAGAGAGGTTTAGTTACAAGTGCTTTCAACGTGTATGTATGACGTACATGTACACGTCATTGCTTGACGTCACAATCCGAAGACGTCTTTTACTTATACGTACGAATCTGAGTAGGTCCAGGTAAAGGTATGTAGTAAGGTGTACGTGTAGCTTGCTTCTTTTCAATCAGTTTAATATGCAAGAAATGTATATCGAAATTTGTAAAACCTCAACAAAAGAAAAGTAAGAATCCTAAACGTACTTTACAATAGCTAAAATGGGAAATTCAATCAATGATAAATGCGGAAACTTTCAAAGAAGTTACCTGTTCTGTCTGTGCATGTAGAGCAACATTTAGCTACACGTAACATCATGACATCATTTGATCAAAGATCGCAGGAAGTGATGAAATCAGAAAACAAGTTGCGCTAAACCTTGTACCTAAACCTCTCTATTGTCCTGTACATGTTAATTGGGTGAATCCTTGGAACAACTGAAGGATCGACAAATGTCCAACATCACACCTATTGGCGGACTTATACATTATGATGTCACAATCAATGACCAGTCAATTCATTATTTGACTGGCTTTGGATTGTGATGTCATGATGTAAAAGTTCGGCTGCAAATGCAATGTTGGACATTTGGCGATTCCTCAACTGCCCATCAACCCATTCCTATGGACCAATCACAGCTGCAAAATTATAACATGTATAATGGGCCAATTCTTTTTTTTATTCTGTTTTGCGTCCTTTTGAAATTGAAAAAGCTACCAGCTAGCCAGAGAGAGAAACAATCAAGCAGATATAACAATGTTGCAATTTCAACTAGTAAGATGTGAAATCTGACAGAAACTCGTTTCATTTGATTATTTTAAAAAAGATATTAGTCAAAAAAGAATGACATGTAATGCAATGTCTTGAATCATTGATTGTACATGGAACATGAAAAATTGAACTATTTCTTCTTTATTTTTTTTTTTTTAGAAAACACATTTAATTTGCAGAATATTTTATCATTTTAACATATCCAATGTACAAATGCAGATCTCGCGGACGTCTCATCCATTTAATCAGTGTTAAATTATCTCAGTAATCTTTAGCACTGTCTCGAGAGTTTTCGTGGCATATATAGCTTTTGGCATGTCGACCTTGGATATTGAAAACATGGTATATTTAGGTAAAGATATGTCGAAATTCTAACATATATTTGTACAATGGATACCTTTATAATTTTGTTTTGTTTTCTGACTATGGGTTCAAAATTGACCTGCACTAGGATGCAAAACCGAAAATAACAAGGAAATGGCCTAACAATGAGGCATAGACTTATACTCACCTTGACCTGGATCTTGACCTAGATCTGGAACTTGACCTTCTCGCTCTTTTACTTCTGCAAACAAAAAGATTAGAAAAGTCTTGAGCAATGCTATCCTCTTTGAACAGCAAACTGGATTAGTTGCCAAATACATTAATACAGTGTACATGTACATTAATAGGTAAACTTGGTGTGGGTGTTAACATAAAGTTATGCTTTACGGAAACTAAAATCAGCAAAGTTTTTGCCACACAGATTTAAATGCTCAGAATCATGCAGATTTAAGCCCTGTTCAGAGACTTGTAGAAACATCACCCAGTGACTAAAACTGGATGAAATGCCACCTTCTGCAACTAAAATCCCACGGTTTGAAAGTTGAATTAACATTTATATTCTTTCTGAGAAATGTTGTAAAAAATTATTTTCATGTCATGCATATGAGCTGAAAGATAGATGAAAGAATTACAAATAAAATCCTACCTTTACCTTAAGGTTAATTTAAAGCACATAGAAAGAAGAAATTTTAAATACATCGTTTTCCTTGATCCATTACTTACCTACGGTCTCTAGAACGTGAGCGAGATCTCTTTCTACGAGGTGATCTTGATCGTCTCCTCTTTGGTGACCTTGACCTGGATCTTGAGAATGACCTTGAGCGTGAATACCTGGATGGTCTGTTGAAAAATAAATGACATGAATACTCATTTTTATAACTTTTATCACAGGAATTAACATCTAAGGTATCTTTCTAATTTCTATAATACTAATATTAATCGATCATAATTCTTGAAATTAGCATTTCTTTTACATAAATCATCTCCACAGAGAGAAAATGTCGTTATTTGTAATAAAATCTACTGTATTGCATTCTTCATTTTTTATAACTATTTAATGACTAGAACTCCATGCACTTAGGAGTAAACTTAGGGTTTAGGAGGGTAAAAATAAAACAAAGAAAGACTAGACAATGCCAAGCTAATTTTAAAATAGGAGCATCAGAAGTGACGACAATGTATTAGTATGATTGAATATGCTTTGGAAATGAAAAATGTCAAAATATGACGACTTAACCTAAGGTGAATGTATATAAACTTAAATGTTACAAATATACGATTGAATATGGCTATTTTGTCTCGAGTCTTCAACTTTCGACTTTCAGTTTGAAAATTAAAAGCTTCTAAACAAAGCATTACTTTACATTTGAAAATAAAAAGAATTTGGTCAAAAGAACAAACAGAACATTTTTTTAGTGAGTACTGTACTGAACATAACATAAGGGATGTTACTTTGTGACATGAAAGAACTAAATGATTTTTAAATCAATGAATATGACTTTAAATGGATTTTGGTGAAACTCAAATGTATCATTAAACAGTTATAATTGTACATTTTTAACAAGGCGGTGTACTTTTTTTTTTGCAAAGACAACTAAATCCACAAAGGCTACAATATTTCCTCAGAGACCTTCTAAGCTTTTTAGCTTTGTTCAGAGACCTTTAACTTTTAAACTTAGTTCAAAGACCTTAGCTTTTGACGTTGTTTTAGAGACCTAAATAGCTTTTGGCCAATGTTCAGAGACCTTTAGCTTTTGACATAAGTTCGGAGACCATCTTGACCTAGGTTTAGAGACAAAGTTCAGAGACCTTTAGCTTCTGACCTAGTTTCAGAGACTTTTAGCTATTGACCAAGCTTCAGAGACCTAAAAAGTTTTTGACATAGATTCAGAGACTTAAGTTCAGAGACCTTTAGCTTTTTACCCTGGTTCAGAGAACTTCAGCATTTGGTCTAGAAGTTCAGAGTTCTTTAGCTTGTTACCCTGGTACATGTAACAGGAACTTCAGCATTTGACCTCGATTCAGAGAACATAAGCTTTTGACCAATGTTCAAAGACCTTTTGCTTTTGACCTAGTTTCTTAGACCTAAATAGCTTTTGGCCAATGTTCAGAGACCTTTAGCTTTTGACATAAGATCAGAGACCTTTTGACCTAGATTCAGAGACTATTAGCTTTTGACAAAGGTTCAGAGACTTTAAGCTTTTGACACAGGTTCAAAGAACTTTAGCTTTTTATCTTGATTCAGACCAAGGTTCAAAGACCTTTAGCTTTTGACCTATGTTCAGAGACCTAAATAGCTTCTGACTAATGTTCAGATATCTTTAGTTTTTGACATAAGTTCAGAGACCTCTAGATTTTTACCTAGGTTCAGAGACTAATTTCAGAGACCTTTAGCTTTTGACCTAAATTCAGAGACCTTTAGCTTTTGACGAAGGTGAAGAGACCTTTAGCTTTTGACTTGAGCTTGAGCAAAATTACTCTGATTGGAATGACAAATAGTCAGTCAGACAGATCAAACAGACACACCTTATTGTTTATGAAACATGTGAAATATATGACAGGATTCAGAAAAATATGTACTGCATACAGGGAATGAAATAAAAAGATTTGAAGTTAGTTTAAATCAACACAAAAATATGTAATGGTTTCTAAGCAACACGAAACTTAAAATTTCACTCTGTATGTGTATATATGTTCTTGCAAATAAAGCATCATTTACCTATGAAACATTTAAGTTGTATTGAGTATATTTCAAAAAATTGATAGGGTTGAACTGATTAGGTCGTTCTAAAGCCAGGTTGAGTTGACCAGGAAATGCAATCCCATAATTCCCACCACCAAGTGATCATGTGATGTGTTACTTTGCGTATGATTGGGTGTTTGAGTAGTCGCTATGGCAACAACAGCAGTGAGTTGAGTTTGGTAAAGCTCTCTCAGAAGAGGATGTCCCTCTTTTGTGTCATGTTTAAAAGACAATTTAAGATGTTTGCTAGCATGTCATAGAAACATTTTTTTTCTCAAATAAATGCATTATTTATATTTTCTGAACAACTTATATATCAAAAGATGTATGAATACTATTTTTTGTTTTATTGAACTGTAATTTGAAACAGATAATGTATGTAATTTCTATTATGCTTCAGCAAAATTTCTATCAAAAAAATGTTTTCTATACAATTAACAATCTACTCTAACACAATGAACAGTGTATTTCATATACATTTTTAAAAACATCATACCTGCGTCTAGACCTTGATCCCCTCTCGGTATGTTCTTCGTATGGTATTGCATGTTCTACTCTCACCCTCCGCCCACAAACCATACTGAAAAAAAATCTTAGTTGTGAACAAAATCATAATTTTAACACATTCAGATTGACTGTGTATATTAAAAGCCACATGGATTAAAACATTGAAGATTATACTTAAAATAGCAATCAAAGGAATATTGTGTCGCCTGCAAAGCAGATTTTTTTTTATTGAAAGTAGGTCAAATATCAAGGGCAAGGTCACTAGGTAAAAAATTATGGAATGATTAGAAAGGTCTTTTCATAAGGAATACAAATGTGAAATATCAAAGCCCTATCACTTACCAATCAAAAGATACAGCCAATCTTAGATTTTTTGAAAAGTAGGTCAAATATTTAGGTCAAGGTCGCGAGGTCAAAAATTATGGTATGCGTAGAAAGATTTTGTCACAAAGATTACACATTTAAAATATCAAAGCCCTATCACTTACCAATCTAGAGATATAGTCATTCTTGAATTTTTTTAAAAGTAGGTCAAATAGCTAGGTCAAGGTCACAAGGTCAAAAATTATAGTATGTGTAGAAAGGCCTTGTCACAAGAAATACACGTGTGAAATATCAAAGCCCTATCACTTACCAATCAAAAGATATAGCCAATCTTAGATTTTTTGAAAAGTAGGTCAAATATCTAGGTCAAGGTCACAAGGTCAAAAATTATAGTATGCGTAGAAAGGTCTTGTCACAAAGATTACACATGTGAAATATCAAAGCCCTATCACTTACCAATCAAGAGATATAGCTTATTTTAGATTTTTTGAAAAGTAGGTCAAATATCTAGGTCAAGGTCATGAGGTCAAAAATTATGATATGTGTAGAAAGGTCTTGTCACAAGGAATACACATGTGAAATATCAAAGCCCTATCACTTTTCAATCAAGAGATGTAGCTAATCTTAGATTTTTTGAAAAGTAGGTCAAATATCTAGGTCAAGGTCACGAGGTCAAAAATTATGATATGTGTAGAAAGGTCTTGTCACAAGGAATACACATGTGAAATATCAAAGCCCTATCACTTACCAATCAAGAGATATACGGTAGCTAATCTTAGATTTTTTGAAAAGTAGGTCAAATATCTAGGTCAAGGTCACAAGGTCAAAAATTATGATATGTGTAGAAAAGTCTTGTCACAAGGAATACACATGTGAAATATCAAAGCCCTATCACTTACAAATCAAGAGATATAGCTAATCTTAGATTTTTTGAAAAGTAAGTCAAATATCTAGGTCAAGGTCACGAGGTCAAAAATTATGATATGTGTAGAAAGGTCTTGTCACAAGGAATACACATGTGAAATATCAAAGCCCTATCACTTAATCAAAAGTTGTGGGGAGTGACACCCAAGTGTGACAGACAGACGGACAGACAGACGAACGGACGGACAACGGACAAAGTGATCCCTAAGTGTCGCTGTGCTTCGCAGGAGACACAAAAAATCAAAATATCAAAGATTTCAGTTTGTAATGGTAGATCCTGTTTACACTGTCCTACATTATTATTGCTACTTATCCACAATCACATAACCTCTAAACACAAGAAACACTCATGAACAGTATAACTAGCCTGTCACATGTTTGACCCTTCCAGTCAGAATGTGACCTTAACATTCCAGTCAGAATGTGACCTTAACATTCCAGTCAGAATGTGACCTTAACAAACATGTCTGGTGCATGTAAAATGGTTTGGAATTTTCTTCAAGAAGGTAGAGAGTTGGAACCCTTCGACATTCTTAACATTCCAGTCAGAATGTGACCTCAACATTCCAGTCAGAATGTGACCTTAACATTTCAGTCAGAATGTGACCTTAACATGCATTTCAGTCAGAATGTGACCTTAACATTCCAGTCAGAATGTGACCTTAACATTTCAGTCACAATGTGACCTTAACATTTCAGTCAGAATGTGACCTCAACATTTCAGTCAGAAAGTGACCTCAATATTTCAGTCAGAATGTGACCTTAACATGCATTTCAGTCAGAATAAGATCTTAACATTTCAGTCAGAATGTGACCTTAGCATTTCAGTCAGAATGTGACCTTAACATTTCAGTCAGAATGTGACCTTAACATTTCAAGGTGTTTTTACCACACCATTGCATCATAATGTAAAAACTTTCAGGAAAATCAACATATGCCAACTTGGGCCTCTTGTTAATCGATTGATGATTTTTGTATATCATACATGTATAGGAGAAAGGCGGAAGAAGTAGGCAGAAATACTACTACCAGTATGTAAATCCAAAGAAGCTCACAGATATCTACAGAAATTATCTGTGTTTAATTTCAGAAAAATTCTAGTTAAAAACTTGATGATAAGATTGATTCAATGCTTCTTATAAACTGTCCAAAATATTTTGGTAACACACTGTATTATATATATATGTATATTAAGACAATGAGTAGATCAAACCTTATCTCCTTTAAAGAGATAAAAGCTAGGAAATTGTCCATCTGTTGTCGAGTTGAAACAATACCTTATCATCAATACACGGTAACACCATGTACACAGCTACAAAATGTCACTCTATTAGGGCAAATCACAGATAAAACTTTCCACGTGTATATGATATATCTATATTTTATATTTCTCCATACCTGGCCCCTGTTCACATTTAATTCAAATACATATTATTTTTTGTTTATATAAAAATTTTCAGAAAAGAACAAAACATTGAGTAATATTACTCTAAGTGCATTTCATCTTTGATGTCAAATGGTCTGTGAAATCAAAATATCATGTATCATGATTTGTTTGCTCTCTTTTATAAGATATATCTGCATTTAAAGTGTGTAGTAGAACTTCACTGTTATACTATTGAGTCTTTGTGGAATACAGAGTTTTTTCCCTTTACAGATGGTATCTGATGTTAAACCATTGTGACGTCATGAAAATGGTACGGTAACGTAGATCTTATACTGTCATTTTAAGGACTGTTTCCAAAGAATTTGAATGACATCATAATCAGTCTATGTCAGATACCGTCTCAAATGGGAAGTAACTCTGGTTTTCAATCTGCATACTTATTTTAGCAGGATTAATATTCTAGCAATTTAGCACTGTTAAGACTGTGTCACTGTTCAAGACTATGCTAAACCATTTCACTCTTATTGATTATAATGAAAATTAATTCCAATGCGCTAATTCATGATTCTGACCTTATGTTTGCGGACAGTAAATGCTGATTTTACAGTCGCAAACTGAGTTTTTCTGGCGACGCGCTAGTTAGTTCTGCTGAAATAAGTACACATACATTACATTTTACTACCAGTTTTGGTCTGCTACCCAACAAATAACTTTAATTTAAAAGATGATTCTTTATCTCAAGTATTTGTCTTTTTCAATGAACATGATGAATAAGCAAACAAAGTTGAAAATTTCATATTTCAATTGAGAGATCCAGATTTTTTTCCAGGATTGATCCAGTCCTAATAAATGAGGGATTATTTCAGCCTTTGAGTTTTCAGAAAACCGTTTGAAAATTTTTGGGAAAAAGTCATTTTCGACAAATCTATGGTGGATTAAATTTACCCCAATCTGAAATAAAAAGATTCATACTCCCACCCCTCACCTCTCAATCCATACTTGATAACAATATACCCTTATGAATTGCCTACGAAATGACGTAATACAATCTTTTAATCAATCATGCATCATCTTTAATAAAACCTTAAATTGAGCATAATGCATCCAGCATCTGTCTTCTTTACAGTTAAACAAAAGCCATGTAGGCAATGTAAAGTATTACTGCGCGTACTACATGCATTATAGGCAAATTAATTAACTGCAAAACGATGGCAATTGATTTCAAATAGAGACAAGTCCTCGGGGGGCTATAAATTATGTTTATCATCCAAGCTGTCATGCCTTTTATGAAATGAGCAGAGAGAAACAAACGCTAACAACTTATATTTATTTCTCAAGTATATTGATTCTTCCTTTGGTATAGCTGCACAGCTGTAATATACAACTTTGGAACAACTTCTTGAACTTGTGATTTATGTACTTTTACAACTGAAAACCTTGGTCTGAACAAAGACTAAACACAAAATATTGATAAAGAAATGCATGCTGCAAAGAGCCATGCGTCATCTCCTACAAAAATTAACTTTTCTTGTTGCACATTGTTTACTTAAGCATACCTTTTTTCTTGAATTTTATCATTATTTTTATTTTTTTTTAGAATTTTGAGAATTAAGGAAATCCAGGAAAATGATTCTATATTATGTCTGTTATTTAGAGAAGATCAACTCAAGACACATGAACAGCTGTGGCCCATCCATTGAAACTTTCAAGGTATGTCAGCCAGAAGTTAGAAAAATTTGTAGAAACCAAATAAAAAAGTCACCACTAATAAGTGTATCATCCCTCGCCAGGCAAACAAATTTTCAATTTTTTTATCCAATCATATTGTTTTCTAAAGAATTTTGTAAACTACCCCATTATGACCTTGACCTGTGATCTTGAAAATCAATAGGTGTTTTCCCTGTGTATACAAAATATGAAGAACATCAATATTGATCCTTGACCTATTGAAATCTCTTTTTGTCAGTTTGACCTTGACATTCGACCTTGAAAATCAGTATATGTCATCCTCTCACCATGGCAACTCATATGAGTTCATGGAGTTTATTGATGTCAGTAGTAAATTGTGACCTCTAGATCAGTTCCACAAGTATTTTTTTTTCTCATTTAAGATGATACTTAAGTGATTTTCAAGGTCAAGGTCACTATTTGCAAATATTGTAACCTTTGACTCTGACCTTGAAAATCAATAAGTGTCAACCTCTCACAAAGGATAATTCACATACAGTTTTGATGAACATGCAAAGTAAATTGTGACCTCTAGAGATTAAAAAAAAAATTTCTATTGTTGCCACTCGTGACCTTGACTTTTGAGGGGATAGAAAAAATAGTAATATGCATGACACCAGAAGGAAAGGTGCAAGAAAAAGAAGGGGAGACTACCCTCTCCCCTTAAATTAGCCAAAAATGTAGAATTTTCTAAACTTTTATGTAAAATTTTCTTAAAATCATAGACTGGAAACTGGAATTCCCCCTTTGTTAATTCTTTTAAACACCTCCATGTATAGAAAATAAAACATCCATTTAGAACAACCCAATCAAACAGATGTCTAAATCCATTTCACGAAAATGAATAAATCTGGTTGCAGTGTTCAGAACTGCAGGATCAATTAATATTACTGCATCAGCAGTGCTCGCTATGATTATTGAGGTAAAAGAACAATATAACGTTGCAACTTTTTGTGAGACCCTGTAGTATAGTCGAGATCTGCACAATGTATCAGATGTGCATGACATACAACCAAAAACTGATCATATAAAAGGATCATTGTGTAATATTCAAGCTGCAATAGACACGGAGAAAATCCTACATTAACATTCAGTTACCCTGCGACAGGTTGGACTTAATCTCTAGCTCTTTGCAAGCAAATGTATTTTTTGCTTCCCATTCAGCGAGTGATCAGTGATAATAAGCAGTTAATTAAGATGGGATGTCACAGTCATATTTTGAACTTACATCTGAATTAATATGGAAAATAAGATAAATCAAGCAAAGATGTTGATTCAAGATGTTGATTCAAGTTGAATTAACGTATTGCGCTTCAATTTCATATTTGCATGCAAAATCTTAGATCATATTGACTCAAGGTAGATGTTGGATTATCTTTTTTTTCACATACATGTAGGAGGAGGGGGATGGGGAATGGTTTGGGGGGAAAAATTGCAGGTTTTATTAAACACATTGTTAAATTTTATGACCCTCAAGGACCTCCAAAGTTAATCCGAAATTACATCATAACAATGATTCAATTGCCTGATTGCAAAAAAAAAAACCCACAGTTTGTAGTGAAATTTGTCTTTTGATAGCAAAACTTGATAGAATTCATCAAATCGAACCATAATTCAATGATTGCACACAACACCAAATCTTCATAGTCCAGGGTAATGTTATGTGCATACACACACAAGTTGAAAGAGTTTACTATTATAATGTACCGTACTGTAGCATTATGAATAAATGAAGATGTAGCAATATTTTTTTAACTTCCTGGTTTGATAAAAGGTTACCTACATGTAGAGCATTATCACTGACAGAGGGCTTGCAACACGTCACACAAGAGAATTTCAAAATCGTTACTTGGTTTTTATTTCCCTCTTTAATATCAATAATACATATCGTGACAAAAAGGAAGTAAAATCCATTATGGAATATCACCCTTATTATCAAACAAAGGGACATAGCATAGCACCTGTCATGAATAAATTCTGCACTTAAAATTATTAGAACACAGAAATTAACCAAATGTTTATCAAATTGACCACTTGACCTTGAACTGGTAAAAAGAAGGTAAAGCTTACCTGTCACCATAGCAACTCAGAATTACTAGTCAAGGTCAAATTTTACGTCATGTATAAAGCCTGTACTAATTACCCTTATGAAGAATAAGGTCAATAGGGCTGCAACAATACATTATGCTCGCAATACGATATGCATAAAAATACTATGAAGTGTCAATCCCCTTCAGATATCTTGAATGACTTTATATAAATTCTTAATAAATAATACATGTATATGCTTAGACTTTGTCTGCAAAAGTTTTAAGTTGTTTTTGAAATGAATCAAAAAGTTTGATATACATGAGACATTACAATACCGTTAAATTGTTGCAGCCCTAAAGGTCAACCAAACACTGACAGACAGACAGATAGACATCATCTGAAGCAAGAAGCCATGACTGCTTTAATTTCCATTCGGCAAAAAAATACCTACAATTTTACTTGGAGAGGGGAGGGGCCAAATTTCTGACCCATATTACATGTGCCACAGTAATACAATTCTGAATTCATTACATTCTAAATTGACTTACTGTCCATGAAGTTTTCTGACAGCTCTCTCCGCATCATCGGAGTATTTGTAGACAAGAAAAGCAAATCCTGGTGGATTTCTGCAAATAAATATGAGATCATACATGTACATGTAAACTTAAACTTTAGTAATCCTGCCAGAAATAATATAAGTAATTTAAGGACAGCATATTCCAAGGAATGTGTATCAGATTTCTGAAACATTGCAACATTTATAGATTATTATAGAATGTGACACCTCACAGGGTTCTAGAATTTTTTTCAATACCTACTTGCCATTGGCAACTCATGACATAAAATCTACCTTACCGACCCAAAAAAATTACTTGCCCATCAAAACTTATATGTAGAGAAGGAAAGGTAAACTACAACTTATTTTAAAGGCCATGTTGAAATGTGGCATACCTAGCTATAAATTGTGTTTGATTCTTCAAAATAAATCCCCTTTCTTAGAAGTAGGAGATCTGAGAGAAATCTGAATGAAGAGGGAAAAATGTTCAGCTAAACTACTTAATGCACATGGGCAAGTGAACACCTGCTTTGCACTTTCCCGACCCAACTTTTTACTTGCCCCGGGCAACGGGAAATGGGAATTCTACACCCCTGCTTCAGTACTGTACTGTATACTGAATTATCTAATACATGAATTAAGCTAGCTCAAATATTTCATCCGTCCTGCATGTTTCTTTTGGGTACTCATTTACTGTTTAAGGTTGCAGGGATTTTTTTGCCCCATTCCCAATGAAAAATAGTATCTTTTTTTCCCAATTGTGGCTCTAATATTTCCCAATCACATTTAGATGGAATTATCACCAAAATTAGTGAAATCTACTAATTCAAAAGTAGCAAATTTACGAATTATTTGCCATATTGTTGTAATCATAAACCAGAAGTCTCTGACGAGACTGTAGCTCTCCTGGTTGTTTTTTCTAAACCATCAATTTCCTTTCTTTTTTTTTTTTAAACCAAGACCATAGGGAGCAGGCACTCTAACAAATTATAAGAAGCATGACAAAACTACATACCCATTATACTGCAACTATAATAGCACTCATATAATTCATAATATCCGAGATAAAGTATTTCTAAAAAGAATGTCACACCCATTTTCCAAGATCCTAGGGGCCAAGGACTGCTAGCTCAAATGAACTACCAATGACACATCAAAACTTGGATAAAGAATTAACTCCCCATCATAAATAGCTTTAAACGAGAAGAGAGCACAACTATATAGGAAAAATTACCACACCCATTTTCAAAGACCCTGGGGGTATAAGGCTAAAACAAAATATCAGGTGCACATCTATGCCACAGACCAATCATTGCAAAAAGAATTAATTCTACATCATTTATAGTGTCAGAGGAGTTGCAAGCACAAGATTACATTTACTTATATAGGAAAAAATGACCACACCCATTTCTGAGACCCTAAGGGTCAGGTGCTAAAACATAATAACAGGTGCACAACTAGACCAGAGACCCATAATATTGCAATAAGAATTTAGTCAGAGGAGTTGTGAGCACAAGATTACATATAGGAGAAAATGACCACACCCATTTCTATGACCCTGGGGTTCAGGGGCTCAAACAAAATATCAGCACAACCAGACCACAGACCCATCACATTGCAAAAAGAATTAAGTCTCCATCATTTATAGTGTCAGAGGAATTGCGAGCACAAGATTACATAGAGTTGTATAAGAGAAAATGACCACACCCATTTCTAAGACAGGGGCTCAAATAAAATATCAGGTGCACAACAAGATCACAGACCCATCATACTGCAAAAAGAATTAACAGCAATTCTCTGTAAGAACCAAAGAATTTCAAGACATGTTGGCACGGCATGTCATGGATTTTTGAGATTTTTGGTATGGAAGTTCAATATGAAGCACTAGTATGTAAATCAACCCCCGTTTTTTCAAAAAGGTTGTCGTTGCCATGGTAACCGTGTCTGAAGTTTCAAAAATCGGGAAAATCTATAGGACCAGGCATATTTGTAGGCTTCGTTACCATGGAAACAGGTACTTTTTTAATCTGAAATTGCTTTGATTGTTTTCTTTTAATCCTTATTATTATGCATATTTGTAAAGTTTTTTACATTCATCTCGGATGCTTTGTGTATACAAGATGAAAAATTGGGCCAAAACAGGGTATCAAATGGCTCTGTTTTGGGCACTTACAGGCCCTTTTTTGCATGTTTTTACTGTTTTGCAATGTTGAAAATTTCATAAAAGCACCAATTTTTGAAGTCCAAATTCTAGTTATCCAATTAGTATCATCTTTGAACTGTACATGAATACAAAAAATTAATTGGGCTAATTTGACCTTTTATTGCAAAGCAGCATCAAATTTAGTTGCTATGGCAACAATCGGCTGAAAGGTTTTCATACGATGAATTTAAACACAACCTCTATCAAACTATCTACGCATGATATTGGAACAGAAGTTCATGTATATATCTATCAGAGGCGTTTTGATATAAAAATGACCTTGAAAATATTTCAAGGTCACCCACTGAATTTTCAAGGTCATTAAACTTTAAATGACCAGATTTGACGAAAAATCCTGATTTTTCATAAAATGAATGTGTCAATATTTTAGAAACCTTGAAATATTGAACTGAACAGTTATTTGCCATAAAATGATAAATATATCACTTATTTCTTAGAACTATTGATTACGTTTCTTCACATCATCGAATATCTAAATTCTTGGTGAATATTTTGATAAAAAATTGACGAAATCTGTATTTTTCTTGTTTTTTGACGGAAAAATATTTTCCTATTGAATTCCTACAATTCAATAAATTCTAAGATTTGTCTTTCTTATATTCATGTGCTTTCATAATATATATAACCTGTGAAAATATTTAAATAAAAAAATCACTAAAATCGGTAACAAAAAAAATTAAAAAATCAATATTTTATGCAAAATTTGAGTCTCAAAGTATAAATGACCTTGAACATCAAGCCAATGACCTTGAACATTTTAATTGTTCTTATGTAAAAGATATAAGTCATATCTATACATGCATACATTTTGACAATCTTATGTAACTCTAAAGAGGAATAAAATCAATTTCAAAGATAGTATGAAATAAGCAAAAAGGTCTAATGTTGCCATGGCAACGGTCTTTGATGACAGAATTGAGGTCAACATCTTAAATACCCACTCCAATTTTTCGTTCATTTTATTTGTCAATAAACATACATTTCCATTGATGAAAATCACCAGTCTCCTATTGGTGCCTTTTGTGATATTTAAGATTGAAAATGGTCAAAAACACACTAAATTGGCCCTTATTTTCACCTCTATTTTTCGCTTCATTTTGACTTATTTTGGCTTAATACAATGAGCTTCCTGTAATTAATATCACATATCTAAGTGTACTAAGTAAGAATGGAAGTAAGGAAGAATAGATTATATAAAGATGAACAAGCTGTTACAGTGGTATCCATGGCAACGAAGTCTCCGGAGCTGGCTTATTTCATGGTCCCAAAAGTGCTATAAATAGAATGACCTCGTTACCATGGCAACCAGAGGTCACATTGGCCGAAAAGTGTTATTTTCATGGTCAGTACTTCACATATACCCATTATAACGAAAATCATCAAAATCCATGACATGCCGTGCCGAACGATTTTGGTCCTTACAGAGAATGGCTATTAAGTCTCCATCATTTATATTTTCAGAGGAGTTGTGAGCACAGATTATATAGAGTTATATAGGAGAAAATGACCACACCCATTTCTAAGACCCTGGGGGTCAGGGGCTCAAACAAAATATCAGGTGCACAATTAGACTACAGACCCATCATACTGCAAAAAGAATTAAGTCTCCATCATTTATATTGTCAGAGGAGTTGCGAGCACAGATTATATAGAGTTATATAGGAGAAAATGACCACACCCATTTCTAAGACCCTGGGGGTCAGGGGCGCAAACAAAATATCAGCTGCACAATAAGACTACAGACCCATCATATTGCAAAAAGATTTAAGTCTCCATCATTTATAAAGTCAGAGGAGTTGCGAACACAAGGTTACATAGAGTTATATAGGAGAAAATGACCACACCCATTTCTAAGACCCTGGGGGTCAGGGGCTCAAACAAAATATCAGGTGCACAACAAGATCACAGACCCATCATACTGCAAAAAGAATTAAGTCTCCATCATTTATATTGTCAGAGGAGTTATGAGCACAGATTATATAGAGTTATATAGGAGAAAATGACCACACCCATTTCTAAGACCCTGGGGGTCAGGGGCTCAAATAAAATATCAGGTGCACAATTAGACTACAGACCCATCATATTGCAAAAAGAATTAAGTCTCCATCATTTATATTGTCAGAGGAGTTGCGAACACAAGATTACATAGAGTTATATTGGAGAAAATGACCACACCCATTTCTAAGACCCTGGGGGTCAGGGGCGCAAACAAAATATCAGGTGCACAACAAGACCACAGACCCATCATATTGCAAAAAGATTTAAGTCTCCATCATTTATAGTGTCAGAGGAGTTGCGAACACAAGGTTACATAGAGTTATATAGGAGAAAATGACCACACCCATTTCTAAGACCCTGGGGGTCAGGGGCTCAAACAAAATATCAGGTGCACAACTAGACTACAGACCCATCATATTGCAAAAAGAATTAAGTCTCCATCATTTATAGTGTCAGAGGAGTTGCGAGCACAAGATTACATAGAGTTATATAGGAAAAAATGACCACACCCATTTTCTAAGACCATGGGGGTCAGGGGCTCAAACAAAATATCAGGTGCACAACAAGACCACAGACCCATCATATTGCAAAAAGAATTAAGTCTCCATCAATTATAGTGTCAGAGGAGTTGCGAGCACAAGATTACATAGAATTTAATGACCACGCCCATTTTATAAGACCCTGGGGGTCAGGGACTGAAACTAAATGTCAGGTGCACAACTAGACCATGGACTAAGTAAAATGCAAAAAGAATTAATTTTCTATCTCTAACAGTTTCAGAGGAGTTGTCCGGACAAGATTACATAGAATTTAATGACCACACCCATTTTCCACGACCCTGGGGATCAGGGACTGAAACTAAATGTCAGGTGCACAACTAGACCATGGTCCAAGTAAAATGCAAAAAGAATTAACTTTCTATCTCTTACAGTTTCAGAGGAGTTGTCCGGACAAGAATTGTTTACGGACAGACGGACAGACGGACAGACAGACAGACGGACAGACGGACGGACGCCGGACAAAGGGTGATCGCATAAGCTCGACTGGTCTGAGACCAGTAGAGTTAAAAAATCATAATAAAAGAAAACTATTTGACTAAACATTCAATTCTGAACTTTTGATTGTATAAACTGTAATTTCACTTTTATATTAGTACTTCTCAAAATATTCCCAAATGTCATTATTTTTCCAAATTGCACAGGCCCCGACCCCATTCCCAAATTGCAGAAAAAATCACTGGGTTGGACTAATGGGAGGGCTTCATTTTATTTCTTCCTGTGGATTGCTGTGGCACAATTTGTTGATTTTGTGTCACTACTAAATATTGGTGCATGATGATAATAACATTTGTATTGTATGATGCAAACCTCAGCTACCGGATTATCATATTGATAAAATTTTTAATCTAAGCCCCTATCTCTGACCATTAACATTTCCAAAATGGCTTCTGTTATGATTTTACATACAACTCTGATATCGTATTAAGGGACTTGGGTAGGGAATTTTATTAATGTAAGCAATTAATATGTAGTCTATTTCTATTCCCAATTTCATTGGCTGAGCACTATTACGTGACATGTCAATGTCACATCATATTGACCTGTGAGGGGCGACTTCATTAAATAACACTACCGCGAAATTTCTGCTTCCGGTTTACCATAAAATATCAAAAATGTGCGAAACTTATATCTGTGACATCATTAACATCATTTCGTAAACATCAAGGATGCTGAAGTTGAGCTATCAAATCCTTGAAGTTTGAACCAATCTAAGAATAACGACGGATCTAACTATAAAATCATCTTCATTTGACTCATTGAATGATTGATATGACGTTCAGGATAATTAAGCAACAAATTATGCTACATGTATATTAAGTCTGGAAACATTTTTTAAAGAAAAGTCGATGCTAGCCATTTTTGTAAAGGTACCTTTACGAATAATGAAAAAGTCCGCTATATAATAAAATAACAAATAAACAAATGTGTTGCCTGCGAAGTGGTTTATTTTTAAAAAGTAATTTGTATCAGTACTAAGGAAAGTATTGTCAAATGAAATATTAGAACTCTTACTTACCAATCAAAAGAAATGGTCAATTTCAAATTTTCAGAAAAGAAGGTCAATTGTCTAGGTCAAGATCACTAGGTAAAAAATTTTTGGTAACAAAAAAAAGGACTCATCATAAGCAATACATGTGTGAAATATTAAAGACAAATCACTTACCAATCAAAAGATTAAGCCAATATTAATATTTTTGAAAAGTAGGTCAACTATCTAGGTCAAGGTCACTTATTCAAAAATTATGCTATGTATAGAAAGGTCTTGATACAAGGAATACACATGTGAAATATCAAAGCCCTATCATTTACCAATCAAAAGATAAAGCCAATCTTAATTTTTTTTTATTAAAAGATAGGTCAAATATCTAGGTCAAGGTCACTAGGTCAAAAATTATACTGCATAGAAAGGTCTTGTTACAAGGAATACACATGTGAAATTAAATATTAAAGCCCAATTCCAAGGACACGCATTGGATTGCACATCCACCAGTGACATCATTTGATTGTTATAAGGCTTTTTTCGCAGAACAAGCAAATCAAGATGTAAACTGCACAAAATGTCTTCCATGAATAACAATCAAATTATGTCACTGGTGCATGCACAATCTGTTTATTGTTTATCACCCGGAATTGAACTTGTTATTGAGTACCGCAGATAATGTGAAAGGGTCTATTAATTGTTGCCGGCACAGAATAAGTGTCTTAATTTGTGTTTTGTTATGGGTATATACAATAATTTGCAACACAAAGCAATTAAGGGCAGTGATTAGGGAGAACAGGGGCCATGCGCCCTAATCCCATTAATTTGAAAAAAAATAATGGCACATTGAAGGAACAAATTGCACATGCACAATGCCACAAGTGACAACATTTGATTGCCGTTTTGAGAGAAGTTTTGTACAGAATATTGTTGATCTGCGCAAAAGATATATATATATATAATGACAAATTGTGATGGTTTGGGTATCGTGCCTGGTTAGCTCAGTTGGTAAGAGCATCTGTCCTGTAAGCAGAAGGTCTGGGGTTGGAATCTCGGACCGGCCACATTTTCCATTCCTCATATCACAGGTGCCGTGAAAATGCGCCTCATGAGTTGCTTGTGGTTTAAGGTAACTATGGGGAAGAACCAGGTATATATTTGTCTTTCTTTGTGAGGTTTCTGGCTGACAACTTTAGAGTGTGACATTTCCCTGAGTGAACATCACGAGTTGCTTGTGGTTTTGGGCAACTTATAATGGGAGAGAGCCTGGGATTTATTTGTCTTTCTTTGTGAGGTTTCTGGTTATCAACTTTGGGAGACCTCAAAATTTGGCAGGGTGGAGTGTGACGTTTTGGGTATCGTGCCTGGTAAGCTCAGTCGGTAAGAGCGTCTGCACTGTAAACAGAAGGTCTCAGGTTCAATCCCCGGACCAGCCACATTTTCCATTCCGCTTGTCACAAAATAAAGTTTGTCCCCCGGAAATAAGCTTGAAAATTTCGGTACTGCTGTCCACAGATTATAAATGTGAATTTGAAAGGGTCTATTGATAAATCTCGATCGATAATAATTAAAACATGTGAAATATGCATCAATAATCTAGCATTGATCTAGCTTTAATATTTAAAATACCTGTGAAATGAAGCTTTGAAAGTTTAATAATAGCTTTGTGACCTAATTCAAAACTATATTCTTAAATTCTTTTGACACCAACAAAAAAAAAATTTAAAGCTTGTCTAATAGTAGCATATCAGAGATTTTGTTTAAAAAAATTCACGATACTCATACTTACCTCGCAACCCAAACATCCGTGATAGGACCAAAACTTTGGAACTCTCTTTCAAGCTCATATTTTCCAACCCTGCTGCCCAAGTCCCCAACAAACACTCTATATCCACCTCTTCCTTTATCTAATATTGCCATATTGACATTATCAAATTGCTTTCTAAACTAAACTGTAAACTTGGCCCTTTTTCTGGAGGAGTCCGTCTCTACAGTCTACTTTCGATACGACACAGCGCCCTCAGTGATTTGGATCGTTATCTTGACGGGGAGTAACTCTTCCCATTGTGTTCAAAATACAGGGTAATCCAAAAATATACGCCCTATTTGACTTTTCACCATTTTTCCGTGACTCGGGGGAGGGGTATTATTTTTCCTGTGTGCTTGTTGTCTTGGCCACAACTTTTATTTGAAGTGCAGCTAATATATTTCAAATGTGATTTATACTTCCAGATCTTTGGTGTGATACCTTGACCTTTAATTAAGTTTAATTCCTGACCTTGATCTTTTTAAAAGTATGATCTACTTTGAGGGGAAAAAGCAATACAATTTTGTTGATACAAGTACCATTATCTTTGACTCTATGACATTGACCTTCATGACTGACCTCATTTTCAGCCATTACTTAAATTTATCCTTACATGTAAACCAAATCAACTACCAAACTTTATAAACCTTTGACATAGTTTTTGAAGCACGCAATACTTTATATATGTGCATATTGACTTTCCTTTCTATGCGTTGACCTTTGAATCTGTGACCTTGTCCTTGCATTATGACCTTGAAGTCCATGGAACAGTAACAGTATGACCTATTTTGCAATAAAACTTTCTGCAATATCTCTGTAACTCTAAAGAATGATCAATTTTGACCTGTTAAAAATTCCATATGACAAGTCGATCCATTCTTTTTTTTTTTTTTTTTTTTTGGCATGCTTTAAATATTACTTACTTATTCTGTTGATACTACCATCTTTGACCCGTGACCGCGACACAAACATACTTGTTACAAGACCTTTCATTTGATTCTTTGACCAAGTGACCTTTTTGTTGGACTTACTACAAGATAATTGCGCAAGTACGATATCTCTTCAATCTTATACGACAGGTTTCATGTTTTCTGTGACAAGACTATCATTCTAATATCAGTGGCAGATTCAGGGGGTGCAGAGGGGGCATCCCCCCCGACACTGACCCAAAATCTCCACAAAAAAAAACCCCTATATTTTGACCCATTCTCAGTAAAAATAGGCAAAATTCGCCCCTTGCCCCCCCCCCCCCCCCCGGCAAAGGGAGTGCTGGATCCGCCACTGAATATGACCTTTAACTGTTGTTTGTTACATTATTAGGGCACCTTACGACTTCCGCTTAGGCCAAGGTAGTCTTGCTGGATGTATCTTTTCTGTATCCTTGAAGCTACAAATGTATCACCTTGTAGTTAGACTTGATTTGTAACTATTACTTTGAAGCTAGATATGAATTGTAGGTATCACTTTATAGCAAGACTAGACTTGTAGCTATCACTTTGAAACTAGACTTGGCTTGTAGCTACCAACTGAAGCTAGACTTGACTTGTATCTATCACTCTGAATCTAGATTTGACTTGTAGCTATATACTATGTATAGATTCGACTTGAAGTTATCACTTTGAAGCTAGACTTGAATTGTAGCCACCACTTCAAGCTAGACTTAACTTGTACAATCACTTTGACGCTAGACTTGACTTGAAGTTATCACTTTTGAAGCTAGACTTGTAGCTATCACTTTGTAGCAAGACTTGACTTGTAGCTATTACCTTGAAGCTAGACTTGTTGCTATCACTTTGAAACTAGACTAGACTTGTAGATATTACTTTGAAGCTAGACTTGTAGCTATCACTTTGAAGCTAGACTTGACTTATAGCTATCACTTTGTAACGAGACGACTAGACTTGTAGCTATCACTTTGAAGTCAGCACCGGTTGCCCATTGGTCTCCTTGGTTTATGTGTGGTCTTTTGTGTTTGATGTTTTTATGTTCTGAGTTGGTGTTCCTTGTCCTTTTTGCGTCTCTTACTGTGCGTGTCTGCTCTGTGTTTTTGCATTGGGTGTTTTGGAGTTTTGCTGTGGGTGCTGCAATCTAGTGTTGTTGGTGATTCTCACCTTTGTTTTGGAGCTAGACTTGACTTGTAGCTTTCACTTCGAAGCTAGATTTGACTTGTAGGTATCACTTTGTAGCGAGACTAGACTTGTAGATCTAACTTTGAAGCTAGACTTGACTTGTAGCTGTCATTTTGAAGCTAGACTTGACTTGTAGATATCACTTTGAAGCTAGACTTGACTTGTAGCTATCAATTTGAAGCTAGACTTGACCTGTAGATATCACTTTATAGCTATAATTGACTTGTAGATATCACTTTGAAGCTAGACTTGACTTGTAGCTATCAATTTGAAGCTAGACTTGACTTGTGGATATCACTTTGAAGTTAGACTTGACTTGTAGCTATCACTTTGAAACTAGATTTGACAATATCACTTTGTAGCAAGACTAGACTTGTAGATATCACTTTATAGCTATAATTGACTTGTAGATATCAATTTGAAGCTAGACTTGCCTTGTAGCTATCAATTTGAAGCTAGACTTGACTTGTGGATATCACTTTGTAGCAAGACTAGACTTGTAGATATTACTTTATAGCTATAATTGACTTGTAGATATCAATTTGAAGCTAGACTTGACTTGTAGATATCACTTTATAGCTATTATTGACTTGTAGTTATCACTTTGAAGCTAGACTTGACTTGTTAGATATCACTTTGAAGCTAGACTTGACGATATTACTTTGTAGCAAGACTAGACTTGTAGATATCACTTTATAGCTATAATTGACTTGTAGCTATCACTTTGAAGCTAGACTTGACTTGTTAGATATCACTTTAGACTAGATTTGTAGATACATGTATCACTTTGTAGCTAGACTAAAGTTGTAGATCTCACTTTGTAGCTAGACTAGACTTGTAGCTACCACTTCCAAGCTACTGCTTTCAGACTCGACTTAAAACTTTGAAGTTAGACTTGACCTGTAAATGTCAATTTAACTATGGATGGAAAGCAAAGTAGGTATAAAGATTTTCAGCTTGATATTTTTTCAGTATCTTGCCTGATTAATACCGGTAGGATATGTAGACCAGTTTCTTCTTGTAGCAGTACTGAGAGTACATTGCATAATCATGGAAAGTTTGAAATGATCAAATCATTTCAGATAATTTCCATGTACTGTATATATCATTGCATTATATGATCAATATGTCAAAAATGTACATACTAGTCTAGCTTTATATAATCAAAGGACTGAAGGTCCTGAGAGATACTTCTAGATCTACGCAAAATTTAAAATGTTGAATAATTTTATCGTAAGGCAATGATGATTATTTTTTTAACACAGGATGCATATGTGAAGCTTATAATATCTCTATAAACAACACAAACTATGTTTATCTAACCTCAGTGTTGACATAAGAAAGACAATGAATTTTTGAGTTATCTTTCCTAACATTGTCATAAACAAAGTAGTATATTACTACGCCACCATTGTGCCAGTTGATGTGTGGTGCATTTATTCTCTATGAAATTGAAACTGTTTTCAAGATGGAGAATATTCTTGTTCTTGCATTTTGTGGTAGACAGCAAATTCTTCAAAATCCTGAACAAGACACAGCACTATATTTTGAGGTGCAAAGCGGCAGTATCTCAATTTGCATACTTTGAAGCAGTTACCATAACAGAAAGATACTTCCTGAAAGGTAGTATCTCAAAAACTATACACCAAGCACAATAGATAAAGGAAATAGGTGAAAACTTTTTGATCTTAAATAAAGGGTTTTGCCATCTTCTCCATACATCAAATTTCTTTTACTTCTCTTCTTCAACCTTTCAATTTTCCCATTTCAATTCCTCACAACTAAAGTTCATAATAAAACTGGTGAGCAGAAATGAAGAAAATTGACTGCAAGTACCGTGTCATTGCAAGTCTGTCTTTTAAGATGGCTGTATGCAAATGGCTGTATGAAAATGGCAAATCTTCAACTATAATGACTCAAAAGTCAATCTAAACTCTTATCCTTGGTACATTAGTTATCAGTGCATAAAGTTTTATTGATGTTGGATAATAAATAAAGGTCACAGAGCATGAAAAGCATATTGTTGCCTGTTCAACCACCCAGCTGTCACCAAATGAGGAGCTTTGAGTTTTGCAAATCTGGTTCTGTATGGACAAAACCCTTTCAACAGCTGTTCCAGCATTTCTTTTCCAACATACTTTCAAAAAAAAAAAAAAACCAACAGATAAGACAAAACTACATGCTTCACATTGCTTATATTGTTACAATGAAATATACATGTTTATCAGTTACATGACATTGATCAATTGTAAATGACCTTGCACTAAAGCAGAGTACGTAACTCAAAGGATTACATTTAGCAGAGACAGTCATAGTTGCTATACATAGTTTGCTACACAAAGTTCTGTTACATAGTTGCATAGACTTACATTAATCATAATTAAATTTCATTGCGCCGTCATGAATATGAAGTTCAAATAACTTTTAAAAATTTTTCATATTGAATTTCTACATTATGACGAAGTCATATACATGTACATTTGAAAACTTGAATTCTACATTATGACAAAGTCATATACATTTGGAAACTTCCGAGTAAAATATTATGTATCTCATAGTTGAAGATGATACCTGAATTATTGAATTTGTATGTCGAAAGCGAAAATAGTTCCCATTACTCATGCACAGTTTTAACTTTGTTTCTAAATGAATTAATATTCAAAGTCTCCCGTTTCATCTTTACTAGTCTATCTAGTATGTGTACATGCATCATTCCTATTTTTTTTTTCTGTAAACAAGCATGAAAATTAAAGGTTAATTATATGCACTGTTAATCTTCTAAGCACCAAGATGCATAAGTCATTAAAAACGAAATGCTCATGGAACCAATAATCTAACAATGTACTACATTGTCATGCTTGCCCAAAACAGATCTACATTAATCTAGCATTTCAGAATTTGAAATAAATATATTTTTTTTTTAAGAAAACACTAAATTATCCTAAACCCTAATGTTTGTTATTCCCTTTGATGTAAAATGCTTGTGCCCCTGAATTTGATTATCTAAATGCCAGGGTGAAGGTCACAAATGTTACAATAGTTTTGCCTAAAAAATGATTAAATTTCAGGGTACCGACACAAAAATTCAATTTATCATCATGATCATACAATCAATCCAATCAACTTAAACAAATATGTCCAGACTTTGTGAAATATTTAATGAAAGAAACGTGTAACTTTCACCAAAAAGGAAATTCCCGAAAAATCCCTTCATCATGTTCATATCATGATTTTAATATCTACAAAATTATTTGTTGACCTGATAATACAAAAGACTGCATGTAATTTGCCAGTTTTTTTTTTATATTCATTGTTTTTAATGTCCAGTTTTTGAGAATGTTTCACACCAGCTTTCACAGATGGTCCAAGAGTCAGGTATTGGCTGAACGGAGAAATAGCTTCGGTTGAACAGGAGAATCAGCTTTACAAGTTTGATATGTAAGTTTTTAAACAAATTCTAGTGATTTCAAATCATACAATAATAAAATCATTATACAAAAAAAATTGCTATAAAATCAATATAAAAGAAATTTCTCCTGGGGTTTGCCAAAATTTGAATGTGAATTTCGCTGTGGTCAATGATACAAATGTCAAACACAAAAAAATATAAATTGATGAATATACAAAACGGTTACTCTACATGCGATACAAAATGGGCTTGAACTGAAAAACACCAAAACTGATATAAGGGGCAGAGCCAAATCAAAATAAATATATGTTAACACTCCAAAATCAATTTACACACGTAGTAATACCTTAAATGGTACCGCACAGAAATAAAAGCAGACCTGAGCTAAACATTTCTCAATCCTTGCCTTCTAATATGTTGATATTAATGACGCACCAACTCGATAATTGCACAAAATTATCCCATTTTTCATTCTGGGCATGAAACACTGAGGTATCAATTATCAACTTATAACAAACATTGGCTTGCATATAAAATCTTCAAGCTATACAACTCGGGGTTGAGGAAGAAAAGCATTGTAATTTTTTTAACAGAAATTTACTTTGAACAAATGTGAACACTTCTTATAAACACTAAGTCAGAATGTAAACTATTGCAAATTTGACATGAAGCAGTGTTTATGAAGTCGCCACAGGGCATCTTCTGCGTGACTATGTTTTTAAAATTTTTCCCTGTAAAATATGATTTTCATTTTTCAAAAATCCACAGTTTTGACAAAATACAAGTGATACAGATCATGAATTCATGATACATATATAAGGTAACATATAGCTTATATAGTACATGTATATATCATAATATAAGGGAATGATTGGATTTTACTTGGATACATTATGAGAATCATTTTAGAAACTTATAGGATCTGGATATTACGTACTGATATAACATATCACGACAGTTTATTCATGTACAATATGGTATAACCAGAGATTTTCATGATTATGCTACAAAATGTTTTCGCAAAATATGTGAAAATGAGGAAAAAAATCAATATTTTTGTCATGAACAATTATACTTTCTTTGGAATTTTCTTTTTTTTTTAATCAACTCTTTCAAAAATACTTTAGTACCATACTTCACTTCTTCAATACCTAAATAACAGTATTCCAAGCACATAATCAGTTTTGATAAAATTTGCATAACGGATGCAAAACTCAGTACCTAGCATGTAAATGCTTGTATGTATATACATGTGCTCATGAGATTTTTGAATGTCTTCCGTGAAAATAAAGATGCCATTTTAAATTTAATCCTTAAAAAATCTTAAATTACACTCAGGAGGAAATGGCAAGAAGCAATACACATATACAGTAAGGACAGACAATCTCTGCTTGTGTAACTTTTATTAATAAAGACTAGCGTAGTATAAGTGTAGTTAGGAAATTAATTGATCATTATGGCCTTTCAAACTCATATAGCATAACATTAAAACGCATAATTCACTCATACATTAAAGCTTTCAGAACGAATTTAACGGCTCTCTGTCACACTGGATACTCAGTATTTACTACAATGCAATGTACAATTATTATTGCTTCATATTACATGTACATGGAAAGTATCAATTTAGATAATTCGAGACGTATGTTATTATACATGAAAGATAATGAAATCGGGAAAAACTGAATGAAATCATTAACATCTATTCTGCTTTCCTGACCTATTCAAGTGAATTTTTTTTTATTGAACTCCAAAACATTTTCCTCATGTAAAGTATTTTCAATTCTAAAATCTGTGATAGGATTGCCTTACTCTAAATTTGTCAATACTATTTTACGAAAAAAAAATTAAAATGAATGCATATGCAAGCATTTTGAAATATCAATCAGTTTTAAAAAAAAGTGTACAAACAATATGCGTAATGATCTCCATGAAAAGAAAAAACTAACAGAAATTCATCTTACAAAACTTGCATCATGCTTGCACCGCAAGTCATTCACTATGCCGTATCACTCGCAGCAAATAAAGGCTAGGTAGTGACAAGGCCACAATGACGTTAAAACTATGAGTGATGATTCAGGTCAATCCCAATCTTTCTTGATGTCTAACTTCCACTCCCACTCACGATACACGTTTTTATCATCATCAGTAAACTTGCTCTTGATCGTGTAGGTTCCCCGAGCAATCATACCGGATGGAGCTTCCTCTGCACTCGTCGTGTACGATTGAGCTTCTTGTTTAGGTCCGTAACTTCCCACCATAACGTTATTTTTGTCCACTGTAATCAAACAAAAGCAAAATTAATATTAAACCAGAGGTGTCTAATGAGACTAAAGCTATACTTGTTGTTTCATTGAATTAACCACTCAGTACGAGTACATGTACATGTACAATGTATATTGACAAACAAATAAAGAGAAAATTATTCCCTAGGGATTAACGGCTTTTAGAAATTGATAATAGTACAACAAAGCCACATATCCATTAAATTGCAAATAGAATAAAACATGCATGTATATCTGTTATTGTTGTCCCCCTCCCCCTTCGCAAAAGCATTGGGATAATGTCTCTCTCACCCCACACAGAGTTATCTACAGATTGACCTGTTCTGACGCAACTGTCTCCCTAGCCTGGATGTTTATCATGAATCCTGCATTGTGACATTATAGACCTTTACAGTGGTTGAGGTATGTCTGATGTCTTTTAAATCTACATTTGACGCACAAATAATGGCAATGCTTAATTATGAATAATGTAAAAATCATGGGTGAAAAATAATCAATCACCCCTTTGTACAGGGAACTTGTATTAAAGATTTGCAATCCACAACTCCGCAAGTCACGGAGTGAACTGCAAATCTTCGATACTCAGGTGGGATTTCCCTGTCCTTGTACAAAGGAGTGATAGATTCTATTAATCTTGTTCGACTGTCTGTCTTTTGTTGAAGTAAGTGACAAAAGCTTTAACCTTGGGCTTAATTTTTTAATGGTAAGTGATAGGGGCTTTAAAATTCACATGGGTATCCCTGGTGACAATACTTTTCTTTTGATACCAAAATTATTGACTTTTGAAATTGACCTACTTTTGAAGAATGTTAACTTTGGGCATAACTTTTGAATCATGTGAATGGTGATATGGCTTTCAAATGTCACACGGTTATTCCTTATGAGAAGAACTTTTTTTGATACCAAAACTGTTGACGTCTGACCTTGACATTGGCATCTGAACTGCTTTTGATAAACTTTAATCTTCAGCATAACCTATGAATGGTAAAAGATATGGCTTTCAAATTTCACATGGTTGTTCATTATGACAAGGCCTTTCTCTTTTTTTCATCTTGTGACCTTGACCTTGAAGTTTTATCTACTTCCAAAAAATTTTAACCTTAGGCATAAGTTTTGAATGGCCTTCATATTTCCCAAATGCATTCCATGTGACGAGACCTTTCTACTGATGCCAACATTTTTACCTTGAGACCCTCTTTTGTCTCAAAGCAGGGGACTAGAGGGAACTTCAGAGAATTGTGGACTTTTTTTTGGTCCCCCAGTTTTGGGTGTTTACCACAAAAGAAGGTCATACACATGTGAAATTAGAAAGCCCTATAAATTACCATTCAATAAATATGCTCAAGTTTAAAGTTTTTCAGATGGACAGACAGATGAACGAGATGTAACATCTCCGCATTTTCACGAAAGTTGGGGGACAAAGAGGAAATCAATATCAAATCTCGTAACTTGTATCAAACTTTATCGTCTGATTTGATATGCAAAGATCAATGATTACTTTATTGTTTATTGATGATTGGTTGATTTATAAATCGAGTCATGTTTTACGTCTGAGAAAGGCCTTGAACTGAGCCAATATTCACATGAAAGAACAAAGCTTGGCGCTTAGCACCTCAAACTATTCTTTCTTGTGAATAAAGGATCATTCTAGGCCTTTTACCACTATATAAGACATACCTGGAATTCCTTTCCTAGACACTTTATGATTGTATCTTAGACCTGCAACAATATCCCGTTGGACGTAGAACTGAATTTGTATCCTATAGCTTGTTCCTTCCTTCATTGTTATAGATTTTAACTTGGTAAGATCACCTGAACAGAAATTGAAACATAGCTTAATTAGAACTTACATCAGGCCAAAAATAAAAATATCTCTGTTTCCACTCACCCTACCTTCCTTATTTTTCTTGTAAAAAAATGCCTTCCTACCTGCCCTGTTTTTTCTGACCCATGAGCGGAAACATGTTTTTTTTTTTGCCTCACCAACACATACATATGAATAATTTCATGAAGATGCCTATATATGATTTTGAACAATTTTATACTTAGAAATGGGGAAATCAGGATATCTGACAAATTCATCTCCCCCCTCCCCCACAACTCCCATCTAGATTCTCACTTGATAACTTCAATGTGCAGTAACTGAGTGTTACAAAGGACTTGACATCATCATTGATTTCAAGGCTTAAACATTAAAATTGAACAAAGCCAGCCAGTGAAAGTATGTATTACATATGAATTTCTCAGTCATGGGACTTTTAGATACATACATAATGTCAGAAAATCATGTGCAAGGAAACCTCGACATTTTAAATACCTGTAAGATCAAGCTCTACATTTTCTCTGCCCTCAACAACAAGTGCCATTGCTTTTACAATGACATTGGCAGGATTATCAGGAACTGCAAATAGAAAAGAAAGACAAAATTTATTTTGCGTTGAAATCCATCTATTGGTTTGGGAGGATTTGCAATGATGGGGTTCGACACAGAGAACGCATAAAAATTGAAGTACAAGGGGCCTTAACTCAGAGGTGTTTCATTTTTAGCAGCAATCATGTACATGTTGTGATCTTTCAATGTACTGTTTCATTTAGGAGGAGTTGCGATGACAAGATTTGACATTGAGAATGCATAAAAAATTTAAGTCAAATACATGTAGTCATAACTCGGGTATAAACTTTTTCACTAGCAATTCACTTTCTTCAAGTACATGTTGTGATTTTTCATTGTATAGAGTTTCATAAAATCCTTTCATTTTGTTAAGGAGGAATTTGCAATGACAAGATTTTGTCTACAGACCAACGGACATCATGAATACGGAAGATCGCAAATACATTTGGTACTTCTAACAAAGGTTGTACAGGTTTTTTCCTGCATTTTTTTTTTTATTGTTTTCCATTGTCTTGACATCATCAAAAAGATGCCCAAATTTTGAAAAATGGTTTAGGTAGATGACTAAATGCAAATGAGATCGGACAAGCTGTATTAGCGATCATTGCATATTCAGTATACAACTTTCTTGCAGGGGGTTTAATTATGTTTTAATTTAAAACTTATTCCTACCATGCCTACCGTTAACACGTATATGGTTTGAAGATACATGTATGATATCATATATAATATCAGATCAAGTACCGATACACTTCAACTTGTATTATCTATAACAAGCGATAAGTTAACTGACTTACAAGGTGGTTCAATTTTGTCTTTGGCTGCACCAAGTAACTGTGCCTTGTATTTTTCTAAACTTTCATCCTCTTTGTCTTTCTCCTTTAGTTCGTCTAACGAGACTTTAGCAGGGGCTTTGTAATTAACATTTTCTTCTTCTTCAAGCTGCTGAGTCTGATTCTCAGATTCCGCCATAGTTGAGCACCTCCTGAAAATAGTTAGAGGTGTTTGTAAACAAAAGGCCGAGGGGAAACATCGCTAACCTAAGAACACAAATCTTACGTGTATAGTCAGGCTTTCTACTCTACCTTGATGAAAAAGTAGGAGTAGTCAATGAAAAAAAGTAGGAGAAAAATAGGAAAAAGTAGGAATTAATAGGAGAAAAGTAGGAAATTTTCCATTACTTTTACCGACAATTTCCACTGAGTATGACACACAAATCACAGTAAGCAATGATTGTAGACTGGTAATGTTCATCTTTGAGGAAATCACAAAAAGAAATAAGGACAGACTGATTTTTCGTGTAAAATATACATAATGGGCGAGCGAAGCGAGCCCAAAATTGAAAAAAAAAAAAAAATTTGAATCGGATGTCAATGACAAGTGAATTTTTTACTTTTGAGATGAAAAAGTAGGAATTGTAGGAGGTTTTGAAGAAAAAGTAGGAAAAAAATAGGATCAAAATAACAAGAGCCCCAGAAGGGCACAACGCTCACCTGATACCCATGGATGCTCTAATTGACATACTGATATTGAATAAGACGTAAAATTGATAGTGCCAGTATCACGATTTGAGCCTACATTCTTTCTAAAAAGATTTTTGCCGGATGCAGACAAGATTTTTTTTTACAGCCTTTAAAAGTACAAACAAGAAGAAATAGTAACATTTCAAAACATTATCTTTTTTACTGATTTGAATAGACGGATAATGTGATCCAAAGTCATATGCCCAGCTAGTGTATACTTCAATTATTCAACATCAAAAAAATCATTTTGTAAAATTCCACATTAATGTGCAGCAAGTGATGAAGAAACAGACAAAAAGAATAAAACAATGAAATAAACTTAATACTCTGGTGTATGCTGCTTTTAGGGAAACAAATTAATAGGCCCAAAGCTTGTCCAACTAGCAGACCTACCACATCGTTATTTACTGTTAACTATGTTTCGCCTCGTGATAGGACTGTTACATGGACAAATTATTAGCTGACAGAGTTCATGAAAAGTATCAGCTGCATCGGATTTGCTGATAAAAAATAATTTGGTCCGATAAAAACTCATGTTCTATCTATTATTTGGACAGATAAAAATTCCCAAATGTCTGACCACAGGAACCTGTCGTTTTATGAGAGAAAATGTTTTATTATTCACGACCTTCAAAGCCTAGCTCTTGTGTTCATCTTTAGAAATGTTGTATACATACAAGATGTCGAACACAGTGGCTTAAGGTTGTGAATCATAATTTATTTCCTCTTTTAAAACAACAGCTTCCTGTGGTCCAACATTTCATTGAAAGATTTCAAGAACTCTGAACTGAATTATTTGTTTTCAAGAATTTAGATATATCAAATGTCCTATACATTCTCAAAATCCTCGGGAAGAAATTAATTACTCATTTGTTTTCAAGAATTTCAGATATATCAAATGTCCTATACATTCTCAAAATCCTCGGGAAGGGATTACTCATTAGATGTTTCTTCAAGAAATCAGTCCGTATACAATTCATCTAAGAGAGTCTAAGACAAAGGAAATTCGAGCTAAGTTTATAAATGATGACAAGTATGGAATTGTTCCAAGTACATGAATAATAACAAGCATGAAAGTGTTCCCAGTATATGCACATTAAATAAAATCTATTAAATACCGGCAGTACTATTTTGTTTGCACGATAGATCATCTATTAATCTCCTGAAATTAATCTGCATGTGCACGTGTACAGTACTAACACGGTGGGTAATCTCGCAACGCAGAACAATTTATTTTTCTATATTTTTGCGCAAAATAGATAATTTATTACAAAAAGGAAAATGTGATGCAGTGTAACAACGCCCTAACTATGAGTTGTATCCAAAATAAGGTGGATATTATAGCTTTTTATAATGCACAAACACGATCGGCGTTCTACTTTCACTTTCATCTACACCAATCATGCCGATAGATTTTCGGCTTTATAAAAGCAAATTACCTCTTTACTTTCGATAAAACTTGTATCTAAGGCATCCTTACACTGCATCACATTCCCCTTTTTGTGAAAAATAATTTGTAATACACGAAAGTTTAGATAAACCTAGTGTTCTGCGTTGCGAGATTACCCACCGTGACTATTAAATGGGCGTGGAGAAATTAACCAATCAAATCTGTAACACAAGATATATGGCGACTTTGTTTACCATAGATACAAAAATAAAGCGGAGAAAATAATCATTATATAGGGAAATTGTTATATAATATGCATGTATGGAAAAAGTCAACATCTCAAAAATAAATTCAGAGTATATATTTGATTGCATATGTGCCTGAGTTATTTCGACGTACGAAAATAAGTACACAAAGCCAAACTAGCTTGTCTGTTTAAAAAATCATGAAAAATCTAAAAGTTGATATTTTGACAGAATTCTTTCATACTTTCTGTTCTAACGATAAATATAAAAAAAAGGAGAAAAAAAACTGCAAAAGTGGGGTCCTGCCAGGGTTTGAACCACTACTCTTGGGTTCATTGGGCATGGAAAACCTACATTGTACCTATGAATGTTTTTCCGTAAAAATCCAAAAGAGGATATCTTGACAAAATTCTTTCACTTGTAGGGAACCATGAGTACCTCATACCTACCAAGTTTCATGACAATCTAAGAAAAAAAGTAAGTTAGATATGATAAATATGCAGTAAATGAGTGTGTAAGATCATACACTTATTGAGTTATTTAAAGAAATAGTGCAAAAATTTGCATTTCTGACTAAGTCCGAAGAGACGTCAAAAAAGCGTCAAAAATTTGAGTTCGGAGTGGAACCAAAAATAACAACACTTCTTAAGACATCTCTCTAGATCATCCTGATGCTTTCGGTTTGTCGATACGTGCTTCCGTTCTGAAGAAGAAGTTTGTCAAAGGAGGGTACCCCCCGTGACCTACTTTTGCCTGTGGTGGCGCCACCTGTTGAGGGATCCGGACGAAAAACAACAACACTTGTAGGGGACCATTAGTACTTTATACCTACCAAGTTTCATCAAAATCCCTTTAGCCATTCTTGAGAAGAAGTCGAAAATGTGAAAAGTTTACGACAGACACACGACACACGACGGACGCCAGACGCCGGACGGATCGCTATGACAATAGCTCACTAGAGCCTTTGGCTCAGGTGAGCTAATAAGGGAAGAAAAATTTTTGTTGGGGTCCCGCCGGGGTTTGGAGCCACTCCCCATGGGTCCATTGGGCATGGAAAACATACACTATACCTATGTACAATCTTAAAAAATATTCCTTAAAAATCCAAAAGTGGATATCTTGACAAAATTCCTTCACTTGAAGGGTACCATGCATGAGTACCTCATACCTACAAAATGTCATGACAATCTGAAGAGTGGTTATAGAAAAGAAGCAGAAAATGTATGAAAATCAGTCCCCCCCCTTCCTTTTTACATAAGAAAAAAATTCATAAAAAATCAAAAAAATAAAATTTAAGCATAAAATACATATCAAAGCAATAATTAAGTTAGATATGATAAATATGCAGTAATTGAGTGTGTAAGATCATACACTTATTGAGTTATTTAAAGAAATAGTGCAAAAATTTGCATTTCTGACTAAGTCCGAAGAGACGTCAAAAAAGCGTCAAAAATTTGAGTTCGGAGTGGAACCAAAAATAACAACACTTCTTAAGACATCTCTCTAGATCATCCTGATGCTTTCGGTTTGTCGATACGTGCTTCCGTTCTGAAGAAGAAGTTTGTCAAAGGAGGGTACCCCCCGTGACCTACTTTTGCCTGTGGTGGCGCCACCTGTTGAGGGATCCGGACGAAAAACAACAACACTTGTAGGGGACCATTAGTACTTTATACCTACCAAGTTTCATCAAAATCCCTTTAGCCATTCTTGAGAAGAAGTCGAAAATGTGAAAAGTTTACGACAGACACACGACACACGACGGACGACGGACGCCGGACGGATCGCTATGACAATAGCTCACTAGAGCCTTTGGCTCAGGTGAGCTAATAAGGGAAGAAAAATTTTTGTTGGGGTCCCGCCGGGGTTTGGAGCCACTCCCCATGGGTCCATTGGGCATGGAAAACATACACTATACCTATGTACAATCTTAAAAAATATTCCTTAAAAATCCAAAAGTGGATATCTTGACAAAATTCCTTCACTTGAAGGGTACCATGCATGAGTACCTCATACCTACAAAATGTCATGACAATCTGAAGAGTGGTTATAGAAAAGAAGCAGAAAATGTATGAAAATCAACCCCCCCCCCCTTCCTTTTTACATAAGAAAAAAATTCATAAAAAATCAAAAAAATAAAATTTAAGCATAAAATACATATCAAAGCAATAATTAAGTTAGATATGATAAATATGCAGTAAATGAGTGTGTAAGATCATACACTTATTGAGTTATTTAAAGAAATAGTGCAAAAATTTGCATTTCTGACTAAGTCCGAAGAGACGTCAAAAAAGCGTCAAAAATTTGAGTTCGGAGTGGAACCAAAAATAACAACACTTCTTAAGACATCTCTCTAGATCATCCTGATGCTTTCGGTTTGTCGATACGTGCTTCCGTTCTGAAGAAGAAGTTTGTCAAAGGAGGGTACCCCCCGTGACCTACTTTTGCCTGTGGTGGCGCCACCTGTTGAGGGATCCGGACGAAAAACAACAACACTTGTAGGGGACCATAAGTACTTTATACCTACCAAGTTTCATCAAAATCCCTTTTGCCATTCTTGAGAAGAAGTCGAAAATGTGAAAAGTTTACGACAGACACACGACACACGACGGACGCCGGACACCGGACGGATCGCTATGACAATAGCTCACTAGAGCCTTTGGCTCAGGTGAGCTAATAAGGGAAGAAAAATTTTTGTTGGGGTCCCGCCGGAGTTTGGAGCCACTCCCCATGGGTCCATTGGGCATGGAAAACATACACTATACCTATGTACAATCTTAAAAAATATTCCTTAAAAATCCAAAAGTGGATATCTTGACAAAATTCCTTCACTTGAAGGGTACCATGCATGAGTACCTCATACCTACAAAATGTCATGACAATCTGAAGAGTGGTTATAGAAAAGAAGCAGAAAATGTATGAAAATCAACCCCCCCCCCCCCCCTTCCTTTTTACATAAGAAAAAAATTCATAAAAAATCAAAAAAATAAAATTTAAGCATAAAATACATATCAAAGCAATAATTAAGTTAGATATGATAAATATGCAGTAAATGAGTGTGTAAGATCATACACTTATTGAGTTATTTAAAGAAATAGTGCAAAAATTTGCATTTCTGACTAAGTCCGAAGAGACGTCAAAAAAGCGTCAAAAATTTGAGTTCGGAGTGGAACCAAAAATAACAACACTTCTTAAGACATCTCTCTAGATCATCCTGATGCTTTCGGTTTGTCGATACGTGCTTCCGTTCTGAAGAAGAAGTTTGTCAAAGGAGGGTACCCCCCGTGACCTACTTTTGCCTGTGGTGGCGCCACCTGTTGAGGGATCCGGACGAAAAACAACAACACTTGTAGGGGACCATAAGTACTTTATACCTACCAAGTTTCATCAAAATCCCTTTAGCCATTCTTGAGAAGAAGTCGAAAATGTGAAAAGTTTACGACAGACACACGACACACGACGGACGCCGGACGGATCGCTATGACAATAGCTCACTAGAGCCTTTGGCTCAGGTGAGCTAATAAGGGAAGAAAAATTTTTGTTGGGGTCCCGCCGGGGTTTGGAGCCACTCCCCATGGGTCCATTGGGCATGGAAAACATACACTATACCTATGTACAATCTTAAAAAATATTCCTTAAAAATCCAAAAGTGGATATCTTGACAAAATTCCTTCACTTGAAGGGTACCATGCATGAGTACCTCATACCTACAAAATGTCATGACAATCTGAAGAGTGGTTATAGAAAAGAAGCAGAAAATGTATGAAAATCAACCCCCCCCCTTCCTTTTTACATAAGAAAAAAATTCATAAAAAATCAAAAAAATAAAATTTAAGCATAAAATACATATCAAAGCAATAATTAAGTTAGATATGATAAATATGCAGTAATTGAGTGTGTAAGATCATACACTTATTGAGTTATTTAAAGAAATAGTGCAAAAATTTGCATTTCTGACTAAGTCCGAAGAGACGTCAAAAAAGCGTCAAAAATTTGAGTTCGGAGTGGAACCAAAAATAACAACACTTCTTAAGACATCTCTCTAGATCATCCTGATGCTTTCGTTTTGTCGATACGTGCTTCCGTTCTGAAGAAGAAGTTTGTCAAAGGAGGGTACCCCCCGTGACCTACTTTTGCCTGTGGTGGCGCCACCTGTTGAGGGATCCGGACGAAAAACAACAACACTTGTAGGGGACCATAAGTACTTTATACCTACCAAGTTTCATCAAAATCCCTTTAGCCATTCTTGAGAAGAAGTCGAAAATGTGAAAAGTTTACGACAGACACACGACACACGACGGACGACGGACGCCGGACGGATCGCTATGACAATAGCTCACTAGAGCCTTTGGCTCAGGTGAGCTAAAAATACTCATAAAAATCTGTTCAGCAGTTCTGGAGAAGAAGTTGAATATGTATGAAAATCACCCCCCCCCCCTTTCCTTTTCACATAAGAAAATAATTCATAAAAAATCAAATAAGCTCAAAATGCATCGAAGATGCAAAATGCCGAGTTGCAAAACTGGAATGTAAGTATGAATATGCAGACTAACATGAAATGTGTATGGTTTGTAACAACATTTTGTGGTCCTAAATGAAAATTTCTGGATCAAGAAATGGTCTTCTCCTTATTCTATATCATGGAGTCCATGAGAACAGGATAGACTGGCAGAAAAATGACAAAAAAGACGCAAATATCTGGGAAAGCGCGAGAAATTTATTTCTACTTAAATCACGGGAAACATTTCTGGCAAGTTTCATGATTATAGGTGCAATACAGGCTCAAATATGGTTGGGAAAACATTTTCAATCATCTGAGTCCTGTGACCTTGATCTTTGACCTTTTGACCCAAAAATTAATGGCAAGTTTCATGATTATAGGTGCAATACAGGCTCAAAAATGGTCTGGAAACCATTTTCAATTACCTAAGTCCTGTGACCTTGATCTTTGACCCTTTGACCCCTAAATCAAAAGTGATCATTTTCTATTCACTTGAAACATTTCTGGCAAGTTACATGATTATAGGTGCAATACAGGCTCAAATTCAGTCGGGAAACCATTTTTAATCATCTTAGTCCTGTGACCTTGACCTTTGACCTTTTAACCCCAAAATTGATAGTGGTCATCCTTGATCCATGGGAAACATTTCTGGCAAGCTTCATGATTATAATTGCAATACAGGCTGAAATATGGTCCGGAAACCACTTTCAATCATCGGAGTCCTGTGACCTTGACCTTTGACCTTTTGACCCCAAAATCAATAGGGGTCATTCTTGATTCATGGGAATCATTATTGGCAAGTTTCATGACTTTAGGTGCAATACAGGCTAAAATATGGCCAGGAAACCATTTTCAATCATCAGAGTCCTGTGACCTTGACCTTTGACCTTTTAACCCCAAAATTGATAGTGGTCATCCTTGATCCATGGGAAACATTTCTGGCAAGTTACATGATTATAGGTGCAATACAGGCTGAAATATGGTCCGAAAACCAATTTCAATCAACAGAGTCCTGTGACCTTGACCTTTGACCTTTTGACCCCAAAATCAATAGGCCTCATCCTTGATTCAAGGGAAACATTTCTGGCAAGTTTCATGATTATAGGTGCAATACAGGCTGAAATATGGTCCGGAAACCATTTTCAATCATCTGAGTCCTGTGACCTTGACCTTTGACCTTTTGACCCCGAAATCAATAGGCCTCATCCTTGATTCAAGGGAAACATTTCTGGCAAGTTTCATGATTATAGGTGCAATACAGGCTGAAATATGGTCCGGAAACCATTTTCAATGATCTGAGTCCTGTGACCTTGACCTTTGACCTTTTGACCCCAAAATCAATAGGGCTCATCCTTGACTAATGGTGAGTAGGTGTATGAAGTTTCATTGTTATAGCCTCTTTCGTAGTTGACTTATAGTCCGGAAACCAATTGTTGACGCCCTCCCGCCCGCCCAGACGCCCGCCCAACCGCCCGCCCAACCGCCCGCCCAGACGCCCGCCCGCCCGTCTCACATCAAATTAAGAGCCGAGTTTTGAAACTCGGCTAAAAATTAAAATTTCAGTATGAAATACATATCAAAGCATTAAGTAACTTAAATGTGATGAATTTGTAGTAAATGAATGTGTAAAACCATACACATATTGAGTTATTTAAAGAAATAGTGCAAAAATGTGCATTTCCGACAGAGTCCGAAAAGACGTCAAAAACGCGTCAAAAATTTGACTTCCGAGTGGAACCAAAAATAACAACACTTCTTAAGACATCTCTCTAGATCATTCTGATGCTTTCAGTTTGTCGATACGTGCTTTCGTTCTGAAGAAGAAGTTTGTCAAAGGAGGGTACCCCCTGTGACTTACTTTTGCCTCTGGTGGCGCCACCTGTTGATGGATCTGGACGAAAAACAATATCACTTGTAGGGGACCATGAGTACTTCATTCCTACCAAGTTTCATGAAAATCTTTTCAGTGGTTCTGGAGAAGAAGTTGAATATGTATGAAAATCACCCCCCCCCCCCCCCCCCCCCCTTCCTTTTCACATAAGAAAAAAATTAATAAAAAATCAAAAAATCTAAATTTTAGAATAAAATACTTATCAAAGCATTTAGTAACTTAAATATGATAAATATGCAGTAAATGAATGTGTAAAATCATACACTTATTGAGTTATTTAAAGAAATAGTGCAAAAATGTGCATTTCTGATGAAGTCCGAAAAGACGTCAAAAACGCGTCAAAAATTTGACTTCCGAGTGGAACCAAAAATAACAACACTTCTTAAGACATCTCTCTAGTTCATCCTGATGCTTTCGGTTTGTCGATACGTGCCTCCGTTCTGAAGAAGAAGTTTGTCAAAGGAGGGTACCCCCTGTGACCTACTTTTGCCTCTGGTGGCGCCACCTGTTGATGGATCCGGACGAAAAACAACAACACTTGTAGGGGACCATGAGTACTTCATTCCTACCAAGTTTTATGAAAATCTTTTCAGTGGTTCTGGAGAAGAAGTCGAAAATGTTGAAAAGTTTACGACGGACGACGGACGACGACGGACGACGGACGCCACGCTATGACAATAGCTCACTTTGAGCCTATGGCTCAGGTGAGCTAAAAAGCAGGAAAAGTAGGAAAAAGTAGGAAATAGTAGGAACAGTAGAAAGCCTGTACAGTGAACATGATATGTACATGTATTCAATTTGTTCTAATCATATGGCATTATGAGCATAATAAAGAAAATTTACCGGTATCATAAATAATGGAATGTTTGTATCTAAAATACACATTATAGTGTCATCAGAGATGACAAAGCTCACCTCGACGGCAACATTGTCACAAGATTAGCATCTGTACCTACATTGCACAAAGTATCTCCAGATGCATCACTCACACAAGTTTGGTTGATAAAAGACTTAAAGTATGCTGGAAATTAAGATGTCTAATTCTACTTTACCTGGTTATTGAAGCGTGAAATATAGGTCAGATGCATCATCCGTATGCATCATCCATATGATGCATTGCAGGAAGCATCCTCAGATACATAACCCACACAAGTTTGATTGATCTAGGACTAAAAATGGACCTGTCCTATTTCACTTAATCTAGACTCTCAAGCATGAAATATAGGTAAATTACAGCATCTGTACCATGCATTGCATTAAGCATCTCCGATGCAATATCCACACAAGTTTATTGATCAGTTGATCTAGGACTTAAAATAGCTTGGGAATGGACCTGTCCTATTTAACTTAACCTTGGCAGCCAAGCTTGAAATATGGGTCAGATGCAGCATCCGTATCATGCATTGTAGAAAGCATCCTCAGATGCATCATCCATGCAAGTTTGGTTCTTATAGTAAGGCCGGAATGGACCTGTCCCATTCTACCTAACCTGCTCATTCAAGCGTAAAATGTGGGTCAGATGCAGCCTCTGTACCACGCACTTTAGTCAGTATCCTCAGATGCCAACGACAGGGCGATAGCATAAAGCATAAACCCCCTCTACTTCGTCGAGATGAGCTGAAGATATGGAGTAGCTGCTTTTTATAATGCATAAATAAGGAATGATAAAAAAATGAAGATAAACTTCCACTTTCATCCACATGAAATATGCCGATCGAAAGTTGCTATGAAAACATCAAGAGTCTATACAATGTATGTAACTATGTTACATACAATATCAGGGATTTATCTACCTCTGCGTCCTGTGTCTGACACATAAAAATCGCCAAGGACCCATTGATTTCCGATCGCTGTGTCCCACAGTGCGCATAGTTCACTTTCGTATCATGCGTCCGTTTTAGTTCATGTTATTCAAAGTCGAGAAATAATGTGTAAATGTCTCTTGTTTATATTTTGACAGCTCTTTTAAACCTAACAGATCTATGGTATCGTCTGAGAAATCATTGCGGAGCAACATTTTTTTATTTTTAAATTAAAAGTAATATGCAGTCTGCCGTGAGTCTAACTTATTTATATCAGTCGGATACAGATATATATATATATCTATGAAAAATTCCTCCACTGTAAACTTTACATGACATTATGAATCAATCTAATGAAATCGTTTAATTCACACCATCAGCGTACTGTCTTTGTAAACCGTATAGAATTGGTTTGGATAACGTTTTACTATACAAATGTACGAAGTATCGCTAACTAAATAAACAATCAATATACTTTATTTGGCAAAATTTGATTGAAGTTAAAGAGTTAGATGTTTTTTGTGGAACATATAATGATCTCAAGGACATACAACGCCACAAGCAGGTCAGCTCACTTGTATTCACGAACTTAAAATGCTGCGAAAAAGGAAGGTTTGTACAAATGGGACGCATTAATATTAATTTCTGCTGGGACCCATTGTTTTGGTTGGGGACCCATTGGCCAAGTTTCATTGCGTCCAGAGGACCCATTAAGATCAAATTGTAGATTAATCTCTGCAATATTAATATCTGCGAGCATAAAAATGACTAGGGCTGGGTATTGCCCTATCTTTTAATGATCTCAAGGACATACAACGCCACAAGCAGGTCAGCTCACTTGTATTCACGAACTTAAAATGCTGCGAAAAAGGAAGGTTTGTACAAATGGGCTGGGGCTGGGTATTGCTGACCAAAAAACGTATTGCGATATATTGCGATACAAGATTACATATTGCGATTTATTGCAATATTTCATCCTTTTATATATTTCATTATTTTTACAGAACCACACTTAAACAAACCACAGCTTACAATTTATGTTTTTATTATCATATCATTGCTTATTCTGTCTTTGGTCAAAGTTTGGTAACAGAGAAAATAGAGAAATAAAGCCGTAAACAATTAAATAAAAGTCGTGTTTCTTTCAAAAAGAAAAATACTTGAAGAACTGTTGAAACTTGAAAAAAATAACTGCCAGGCTTCATCAAGCACTTGTGAAACATAATGATGTTAAACGTAAGTTCAAGGTTTCTTTTTATTCATTTTGGGGAAGGGGCCTGTCCCTTTAGGGAAAACTGCTGAAATTTGATTTTTTTATACATGTACAAACTGTCACCAAAGTCTAAACCTAAAAGAACATTTATTAACACTGCTTATGATCCATTAATTTGCTTAAACTGAACAAGTGATTTTCGTAATTCTTCTTTGGGAATTTCAGAGTGATTAGAGGTAATTTTCATTTCATTTTTTTAAACAACCATATCTTTTAAGGAAATAGAGTTTATTGTTTTACGGTCCAAAAACAAGGAGAAAAAGCACTGGTACGAACAAAAAATATTGAAATATGGGAGACCGATTTCAGTCAATTAAGAAGAATCATGTTGTTTTGAAATAAATTTTGAAAATAATTATGAAACAATTTAGAATATAAAAGAGAGACCGTCATAACGTCAGCTCATATTTCCTCTGACTGAGAGCGTCAATCTCTGATCGCTCAATAAGAACATATATTTTATTGAACTAAGCATGATTTTGATTTTTGAGACATATTTTTGCTTGTCAATTTTGACTAGAATACTTTTTATACAACGATTACTCTGCAAAGTAAAATATTGAACCAGAACCGGTATTTTGAAAAACGTACCGCGGTACATATTGCAAACGAAAATATCACGGTGCACCGATATAACAATAAAACCGCACAGCCCTAAAAATGACTAGTCCTTAAACTCAAATTTCTTCTCAAAATAAAATCAAATCTGTTATAAAAATTGCATGTCTATATACACATGTACTAGAGACAAAGATCAGTCCATCTATGTACTTGTTTGTAAGTATCAGTAGAAAATATGGGTGTAACGATTCACAGCCATGCACCGTAATAAATCCCTTCGATTCGATGAATTGCGGTAAATCTGTATTTAAACATGTTAAATATGTGGGGTAACGTAGCTCAGTTAGTAGAGCGCTCAGTCCATTGATTTGTGGGCAATGATGCATGTCATGCACAGCTTCAAATCCGGACGAGCGCAGAACCATGTAAGAGACTCGCCAGGTGCTGTGGACTTGTAAAGGACTATAAATGGGGGTACCGTCTCGGATAGGGCTGTCATGATTCACCGCGGTTCTTGACAACGGTTCGATACACGATACGAGAAGAGGCCGTATCGTTGATTTACGATTCGTTTTCAGCATTAAGTTTTATCTTTAAAAAATCAACCTGGCGACGCTCGAAGTCGGGTGGTCAAAGATAACTTTAAAAGACGCTCCCTTATATCGTTATATCAGCGATTGGGAAGGCCCCTCGCCCTGTGACATAGTCCCAAAATGGCCCATAAAATCGAACGTACATGTAGGTCTACACCAGTAGCAGTAACGTGTGGCCAGTCAGAAGCACAAAAATCTTCTGCTCCGTTCACCCAAAATATGATACAATATTGATTTTTCTCCAACATTCTTTTTTATTCTGGTTCTGCACCTGAGATTTACATGTAAATCTCCAACGTCCACTTACGTATCTTATCGACGTAAAGGTACTTGTGTATGCGTTCGTCCGTAAAATTATTATGTCATTTTAAGTAGTCAGTCTATGGGTTCAAATTGAAGTAATAAAATTTGTACAGGAATATCAAGTGAAGTCAACCCCCTTTCCCCTCTTCTCTAATGATATCAGCAAAGCTGAACATGAAGCTGCCCATACGTGGAAATGAAAAATACAGGATAGGTGGCCGAAAGTTTTATCTTGGCTGTTCTGTGATATGTCTGTAAATTATTCATTGGAAATGGTAAAATTGGGAATTTCACGACTAAAAATGTGCAAACATCTAATGTATTATACATACTGGTACATTGTAAGCAAAGCTTTAAAAAAAATGATCATTTTTGGAATGGCCCTTTCGTGAAGAAAGATGGCCCATTGATTTTGAGAAAGGCCTATTGAAGTCCAAGTGGATGGGGCCATAGTCCAATTGAACAAGTTTGCCTTCCCAACCATTGTGATAAATTGTTATATATTGCTGAGTTTTGTACTTTTTTCCCAGTTTTCTAGTCAATACAATAATTCTCAAAGCATTCAAGTTATGAATGATCCTAATTTGTTGTTGTTAAACTTGTTTTATTTAAATATCTGATGAATTTCAGAAATACCTACATATCTACATTAAAAATGATGTATCGAGATATGAATCATATCATGAGTAAATATCGCGATACGTATTGTATTGTGAGCTTAGCGTATCGTGACAGCCCTAGTCTCGGATTGGCGGAGTGCACGTTAAAAAGATTCCTCACTGCTTCCGATAGGTCTGTTGCACAGGTCAAATCCGATGGGTCCGTTGTACAGGTCAAAATTCAAACATGCAGCTTAAGTCTTCCGGCGGTACACCTTGTCATGAGGTGAGACATTATTAAATACAATTTTCCAGATTCCATTGAAACCATTCTCTATAAATAGACCATTTTCGAGTTACAACTAATGACGCTGCAATGCCATTTTGTTGCATAAATAGTTTATTTCTTAATCGTGATCACGTTATTTTTAGACTCAAATGTAAACCGGAAGTAGGGTATCTTGACAAAACGTCGAAGCGGAGTGTAATATCTGAACGTGATTGGTAACTCGAAAATGGTCTATTTGATTAAACCTTGCAGCGATCCTTGCATGTGTTGCGCATGTCACAGGGGTCTAAAATTCCATCTCTTGTTGCCCAGGGCAAGTGAAAAGTTAAGTTGGGAAAATGCAAAGCAGGTGTTCACTTGCCCATGGGCATGGGCAAATAGACTTGAATTTCCTTTGAGTTTCTTTGTCATACATGTATACAAAGCTGAATAAAATTTACTAAACCAACGTTACTCTAGCTTTCTTGCAAAACGTATATAATGACGTAATGATGTCAGTGCTCAAAAGGTTATGACGTCAAGTATGACATTACAGTAAGTGCGACTTTGCACATGAATTCCAATGTTTGTTATACTCATAGGTGCTTGGGTCATAGAGAGTTCCATACGCTGTTGATTACGCTGCAGACAGCGTATAAGACGGGCTGTCTGATTGGTTAAGAAGTTCCTACGCTGCCGACAGGGTATAAGATGGGCTGTCTGATTGGTTTAGACCAATCAGACAGCCCATCTTACACGCTGTCGGCAGTGTAATCAGCAGCGTAGGAACTTTCTATGACCCAAGCACCTATGGTTTTACTATGTTATATCTTAATCTATAATTTAGGATAATTATTTTACATATAAACGTCAAACGAGTAAATTACAAATTCAAAATGAACAGAATTTAAATAAATTGGTAGATAAATAAATTGGTAGATGATCAGACAAACAGGTGCTTCAAAAGTAAGACAATAATTTTGAAACATGCTACGCTCCCTCGTAGGCAATGCCTAGATTCATATTACTTGTTTATCAGGGATATAATCGGGCTTATTCAAATTTCACGGAAGTGATTGAACAATGCAAATGACGAAATTTGATCACGAAATGCGGTTAACACACTAATTGCAGGTAATCTTAAGACATTTCTTAGAAAACTACAATATGTAATGGTTCTTTGAATATCACAGATGACAAAATTCAATGGCATTAGTAGTTTTACTACCTAATCTTTTCGGGAAGTATCTACTAAACCGGCAGTTCCTAGTCTGGAGTGTGTAATACAAAACGTGAACAGTCCACTTCCGGTAGTCTATAAAATAGTTCTCAAATTAATTAAAGTCTTAGAAATGGAAGCATTTTGAACAACAATGCATAGATATAATTATATATGTAGCAGCATTTATTGTTATATTTTCCACTGAATTAAGTCTTAAACAACGAAAATAATTACCGATGATTAATTGAAATTAATGAGCGAACGACCTTAACCTTTCTACTTTCATTTTACCGCCAAGTCTGAGTCTGATGTACGAAGGTAACATGCAGCACTTGCAACTGACAGCAAGTCAAATAGAAAGAGAATCGCAAAAAAGGAAAAAAATATTGCTGCAGATGAAGTATCTTTTTTTGTCCCAAGCAAAGGATAATGTGTTATGTACATGAAGTGGGTTGAACCAAAAGGGGGGGGGGGGGGGGGTCAGTTTGGGAAAACTCAAAATTTCGGCATCGTTGTAAAATTTGGCAACATTTAACCTTGGCTTCAACTATTAGGGGTACCATATAGGACTTTAAGGCATTAGGGGTATATTGATCTACTTCCGGTACTTTTGATAGCAAAAGAAAATAAATACCACAAAGTTGGCCGAAGACGCACAACTTCTGCAATGTTCAGGACCATACATTTTCATGCCGAGTTGAATGAAACATTATAAAATATCAAAGATCTAAAAATATGTGAAATTTTGATGTACATTATTCCTAGCTTTTCCTCATTACTGTTAATAATACCCTTAATACCTTAATATTTCATTATTGGCTGAATTGCAAAGAAAAATCTGGTCTATGACATGGCGAAGTCCGTCTGTCAGCTAATCCATATTTCATGCTTGAACAATTAGGTTAAGTAAAATGGGAAATACTTTGTGCAATGTAGGTACAGTTCCAGCAATGCCTTATGGGTTGCTCATGTGACAATTTTGCCGTCAAGATGAGCTCTGTCATGTCTGATGACACTGTCAGGGTTCTCAATAAGTTTTTAAGTAGGAGGTGAATCGGGAAAAAGTAGGAGGCAACCAAAGGATGCAAGAGCCAAAAATGTGAGCCCTTTTGTGTGTTTCAGGGGTATGCTCCCCTGGAATTTTTTTGAAATTTAAAAAGCAATGGAGGGCATTTCCTGCCATTTAGAGTCTATAAAATACCATTAAATGAACAATTAATTTTATAATTTAGAAGGGAATGCATTCAGTGTTTTTTCTTTAATTCTCCTCCTTGTTTTTGCTTTAGTAATACCTCACATTACGAGTGTATGTATTCATATGATGTGAGTTAAGAAAATTGAACACACTTTAAACCAAACTGACATAAATGTACTATACATGAATCTCTCAGAAAACAAATACTCAGCATGTCAACAGGAAACAAAACCACTGAGCTGTGTCAAATGCTACTCATTTGAGTCATCATGGTCATATCCTTCCCAAACATACATGTACAAATATTCCCCCTTCACCCGAAAAAAAAACCTGATTGACATGACATTTTATAGATGCCAGCCATCTCATCATCTGGGAAATTTGCATTGTGATGTGACATGTCATATTTGATATTTCTACTGTGACTTCAAAATGCAAATGTCACCAAATTTTGTGATGTCTGGCTGTCTGATAGAAGAAATTAGAAATCCAATTATTTAATTCTGTTTATTCCAAGTAATGTGTTACTTCATGAATGTGATTTATATTACATGTATTTGATTACAATATAGTCTAATTTAATTTCAGGAAATGCTGCTTGTATTACCCTCGTTGTGTCGGCGTCACTTACGTCAGGTATTGACATGCAGCATTGCCCATCTCTGTACAGCTTCTAGACCTCCCCACATCTGTGTAGTGGGCAGTGGCCCAGCAGGATTTTACACAGCCCAACAAATACTTAAGGTATTTTATGTATGACTGAATGAGTATTAATGTATGTTATTGATTTCTTCAGAAATAGAAAATCAGTACGCTATTCAGTAGGGAATGGCCTTTTTAAGATACTTCCTTTCAGGAAGTATCTTACTGTTATGGTAACTGCTTCAAAGTATGCAAATTGAGATACTGCCGCTTTGCACCTCAAAATATAGTGCTGTGTCTAGTTCAGGAATTTGCTATCTACGACATACAAAATGCAAGAACAAGAATATTCTCCATCTTGAAAACAGCTTCAATTTCATATGGAATAAATGCACCACACAATATCAACTATATTTCTTGTTTTCACAGCACAATGGTGGCGTAGTAATATACTACTTTGTTTATGACAATGTTAAATTGCATTAAAGTTATAGAGTTGTCTTTCTCATATCAACACTGAGGTTGGATAAACATAGTTTGTGTAGTTTATAGAGATATTATAAGCTTCATATATGCATCCTGTATTAAAAAAATTATCATCAATGCCTTACGATAAAATTATTCAACATTCTACCTGCTGACAATAAATTTTGTGTAGATCTAGAAGTATCTCTCAGGACCTTCAGTCCTTTGATTTATTTCTGAAGGGTAAACATAGAATTATAAAGAAAATAGGTACTGTTAATTGACTTTCAGTCATTATTGTACTATTACAATTATCAAAGAATGAGAACAAAATCAAAATATTTTTATGTATTTTATATTTCAATCAGGGCCATCCTACAGCAAAAGTTGACATATTGGAGAAGCTTCCAGTTCCCTTTGGTCTGGTGAGGTATGGTGTGGCACCAGATCACCCAGAGGTCAAGGTAAATAGGTAATGTAGGTCAAGGCTATTTAGTTACTATATTTAGAGTGATGAAAAATGTACATATACATTGGTAAGCTGGCCTTCATAATATAGACCTTTTGTGGACACAGCAAGAACTTTTGTAAGAGTCTTCCTGCCCACATTCATTTCATTGCATAGATTAAATTGTTATCCACTCTATGTTTTAAATACATGTAGCTACTACATAATACAGAAGATCGCAAATACATCTAATTAAAGTTGTACGGATATTTTTGCGCACTTTCTGATTGTTCTTCATTGTCTTGATGTCATCAATTTACTTGCCAATGGGCAGAAAAAGTGCCCAAGTTTTGAACAATGGTTTAGGTAGGTGACTATAATGCAATTCAGAACGGACATGCTGCACGCGCTGTAGTTGCGATCTTGCGTATTATTTATGACTGTTTTATTTTTTTTGTGATTTCTGCACAGATGGGTAAAATTTGTGCAACTGGGTTGCAGTTTGTGCATCCAAGTAACAGTTCAAATTTTGTGTATTTTGTAAGACATGTGATGAACTCGTGCCCTTTGATTGCTCCCTAAGTAGCCATGAAATGACTGTATGCTCACTGTTCTACAAAGTCTAACAAAACCAAATGATATCATTTGATTGTTCGAAACATGTGGTTACAAGAAGACTTTCACTACATCTCTAAATTTATGAATGAAATGATGTCATTTGTAAGGGTTTTTGGAAGTATCAATAGCTGATTTTCCAGTAGATTCATCAGGCGGACAGACACCAGACATCACAAAATTTGGTGATATTTTCATTGTGACATCATAGAAAACATAACAAGGCATAAAGTCAGTGCGATCAAATATGAAGTCACAATTAGAAATTATACCAAATTATGTGATGTCTGGTGTCTGTGCGTATAAAATCAGGGTTTGAAACGGTCATTAATATTTTCTTGAAAATGGACTACTGTTGCTCTTTTACTTGTCAGTAAAAAGAGAGATCTAAATGAAAGTTCATCAAATTTGTAGAATGTGATCAACACATTTACTCAGACTGCACAAAACGAGAGGTGTTCATTTCTAGGAAATGTGGAGGTGGGGAACGATATCACGCTGACAGACTTACGGAAAGCCTACTCCGCTGTAATACTGGTAAGAATAGAAAGAAAAGCGAATGCTGTGGTGTAGTGGTTAAGGCGTCAGGCCAATGACTGAAAGGTCGCTGGTTCAAGCCTCACTAGTACCACGGATCAAAACTGGTCACAATGTATCTCTACAGTAAGAAACAAAATTCTAATGATTGTCAGGGCTCTCAATCGGCCCGATTTGTGACCGATGTTCGGCCCCTTTCCCTATGCAAAATAGTATCTTTTCTCCCAATTTGTTGACATATTTTCCCCAATTGGAAACCTCATGGGAAATTTGTTAAAAACGAGTTCAAAATGCTAAGATTTAAAGAAGCAAGGTATCCAAATCTTTTACATTTTTCCCAATTTTCGAGAAAACGTCGCTATTTTTTCCCAATTTCACAGGCCCTGTCCCCAGTCCCAAAATTTGATGTGAGAGCCCTGATTATCAAGATAAGGGTCGAAGGTCAAGTGTTTGAACTTTTATTAAAGTCCCATGGGCAGGTTACAGACTAAACCATTAATTACATTATAGATCAAAATGTATACATTTATGCTTCAGGATAAATCCCTGTTTTAATATTCTGTCTTTCTTTCTGAAACTTCTATCTGTTGATAAGAAAACTGCCAAAAATTCAAGTCAGATGTTAAAATGGACAGACAGACAGACAGACAGACCAACCACAACATTTCAACATAATAGATGTATGATGTAGTCCCTTCAATTTTGAAGGTTGGATACTGAGAAAGAAAAAAAAACAACTGTAAAGAAATAAATGATAAATCTATATACATGTATTCCATATTTTCGAAAACAAGAGTTGCTTCCCCTTTGGGACGGTATCTGACGTATACTAATTGTGATATCATAAAATTCCATGGAAACGGTCCCTAAAATCTGGGAAATGATGGTATGAAATTGACGTTACCATACTATTTTCATGATGTCATAATGGTTTTACATCAGATACCGTCTCAAATGGGAAATAACTCTGATTTCCACAAAGACTCAATATTGTTCATCATTCTTTTATTTCAGTCATATGGAGCAGATTCTGACAGGACCTTAGGGATACCTGGTGAAGTAAGTTACCCATAATCAGATTTGTGACTCTGACAAGAATAAAGTTACCAGTGTTTGCAAAGGTCTCAAATCTTCGCTGGACATTCCGTCCTGTGAAACTGAAAACTTTACCAGACCCAAAAATAATTGACCAGACTGAAAAATTATAGGATGGAAAGATTGAATTCAACATGTAACTTACATGTACATTCCGAAATCTAAAACGTATAATGGGTCTGGAAGAAGAGGTGACTATAAAACATGTTTCTACTAGTTTACTGGTTGAATTAACACGCTAAAGCCAAAATAGAGTGTTGAAAGTAAGAAAATGATCAAATTAAATAGTCCTTCACACATGTCTTACTAGACATTTTGGTCCAACATGGTACGGACATTAATCGAACTGAAACAATTTTTACCAGGAAATGTCTGATGTCTGACGAACCTTTGCAAACACTGAGTGACCCTAAAATACTAGAAATAATGGTGCCTAATAATGAAACGCAGAAAGGAAACCCTCAAAATTAAATTTCTTCTTCAGTTTTGCTTGTACCCTGTGAGACAGCCTAAGTGAGACATATACATGCAAGTTGTCTCAAAGGCTACAATTGACCAATGATTTAAGAGAATCTGAATGTGACGTCACAGTAATGTCGTCAAATTCATGGTGTTAAAATGGCATGAAACGTTGTTTGAATTTACACTCGTGATGGATATTTTTCACCTATTCCCTCATTCCGCCACACTCCATTCGGAAAAAGATGAAATTTCCGTCACTCGTGCAAATTTTCATGTCTCACTCAATAGATCGTGATAGAACCTATTAGTCTTTCTCTGGAGAAAATGAAAAGATTACGCCTGCAAATATACATGTAACTGATATTTGATATTGACATAAATGTAAATTATGAAGGACAGATGATTATCACTGTTATATTTTCATTTTGTTTCACGATCATTTTATGAAGGTTTTCATAATTTCTTTTTATAGAATCTAGGAAATGTATTGGCAGCCAGATCATTTGTTGGTTGGTTCAATGGATTGCCTCAAGATAAAGATGTAAGTTCACAACCCTTTATTTTGTACAAACCAATACATGCACTGTAGGGGTGAAATGATATGCCAAAAGTGAATCACGATATATTGCGATATTTTGTTTCTTTTCATTTTCATCATTTCTTACGTAAAATCTGGTTCCTCTTTGTATGTTTGTCCATACTGTTCATATTTTCTGATTGAATTTCACATCGTCAGTGTCATGCTTGAGAGAAACACACACAGGTCATTGAATCATTTTGATTGCTTTTGTCATGCGGACCATGGATCGCTTCTTTTCAATGAATATGATTAAAATCAAAGTGATTCTTTGATTTATTCATATAATCTATAAGAATGCAATATATTGTGATACTTACATGTATTTCGAAACGCGCTACGATAGAAATTCGCGATATATTGTTACACCCCTATTGCACTATGTACAAGAGAATCTGTTTTATATTTTCTGCAGCGGAGTCACATCTTAATGGCAAATTGGCAAAAGAATGGGTGAAAATGGTTAATGGGTAAAAAATATGCTTTGATTAGTTTTAGATTAATTTACGCTACTGAGGGACAGGGATTTTGTGTCACTGAGAAAAAATGCCAAGTCATTTTATCTTTGTTTATTCTGTACTAAAAATGTACTTTTGTGGTGGGATGTCTGAAAATGACAAGAAGACATTTAGTATTTGTCAGCCTTTGTCAGAGACCTGCACATACTTGGGCTGATTGATATGTAGTGAGCCTCGGTTTTCTGGGTTGCAGAATGTGTTCTGCAGATAGATTATCTTGAAAAAAGGACGAACAATCAATGGCACATACTATGCTTTACTTCTGACACAGTTACGAGAAAATATTAAACTTGAGCGCCACGGAAAGCTCACTAGTTATAGGTGTTTTGTTCCATCAGGACAATGGTCCTGTTCATAAGTCCGTCACTGCCATGACTGCCATTCATGATCGTGGTATTAATTTTATTTAGCATCCGCCTTATTCACCTGATCTTGCTCCATCAGATTTTCATCTATTCCCAAAACTGAAAGCAGCTATTTCTGGCACCCACTTTCAGGCTTTCTACTGTTCCTACTTTTTCCTACTATTTCCTACTTTTCCTACTTTTTAGTCCCCTACCGGCAACGCCGAAGGGGACTCTTAGTTTTCTCTCGGTTTATTTTGATCCTATTTTTTCCTACTTTTTCTTCAAAACCTCCTACTATTCCTACTTTTTCATCTGAAAAGTAAAAAATTACTTGCTTCACTTGTCATCGACATCTGATTCAATGTTTTTAAAAAATTTCGGGCTCGCTTCGCTCGCCCATTCTGTATATTTTACTTGAAAAATCAATCTGTCCTGATTTCTCTCTGTGATTTCATCAAAGATGAACATAACCAGTCTACAATCATTGCTTACTCTGATTTGAATGTCATACTTACTGAAAATTGTCGCTAAAAGTGATGGAAAATTTCCTACTTTTCCCCTATTAATTCCTACTTTTTCCTATTTTTCTCCTACTTTTTTTTCACTGACTACTCCTACTTTTTTCCTACTTTTTCATCAAGGTAGAGTAGAAAGCCTGCACTTTCAATCTGATGATGATGTCATACTTGTAGTGGATGGCTTTCTGGCCAGTCAAGGAGTTCTTAAAAGTGGTATTGAGGCCCTTAAACCCTGGTGGCAAAAGTGTATAGATAATGCAAAATGTCTTAAATACGAGGCTCACAACATATCAATCAGCCCTTGTACATGTTACATTAATTTTTTCATGGCAGAAGTAAGAGTTTCTGATTGTCACCTGTAATTTTGATTTCAGCTACTAGTAGATTTAGACTGTGAAGAAGCCGTGATTTTAGGACAAGGGAATGTTGCGTTAGATGTAGCGAGAATATTACTTACCCCAATTGATACATTAAAGGTAAAGTGAGTGAACGTGAGAAAATTTAAAAGCACTTTCATTTCATAGGCTAATTCAGAAATTCTCATAAGAATTATCATGATATCCATTTGCTAGTACCTAGCAATACTATAATTCAGGAATTATTGGGATATCATATGCAATAATTTACTTGCATCTAGCAATACTATCTGAACCATTAATTTTTTGGACAATTGGATCAAAGCTATTATAAAAGGGTTTTTGATCTTTGAACTCTCTTTTACTGGGAAAAAAATTAAATCATAAAAAAAAAATACAAAAATGACATAATCTATGAAACGACAACAATGTTAAAATCAGTCCACATCTTTAAAATGTTCTGAAATGTCCATATTCTTAAACATTTGAAATTTCTCTATCAGAAAACAGATATCACAGAACATGCCTTGTCCAAACTGGCTCGGAGCAGAGTAAAGAAAGTGTACTTAGTAGGTCGTAGAGGGCCTTTGCAGGTGGCATTTACCATTAAAGAATTACGGGAAATGATACGACTACCCAACTGTAGACCTATACTACACACAAAAGACTTCACAGGCATCAATCAGCTCATAGAAGGTATGTTTCTATGTCACGTATTTCACATGCAATGCAAGGATGACATGCACGTACATGTATTATAGGGATCACTATTTGGCATCTGTCCGTTCGTCTGGTAGTCATACTTTCACATGTTCATGTATATGGCTATAACTACTACTACTGTCCGCGTGGCTCACTTTGGAAACTGGATAAATGTGATTTTGACAACTTTATCATTCAAAAGTTCAAATGAAATTGATACCATACAATAAATCCCGCTTATTCATAAATTTTGGTATAAGTTATATGATAGTCAGTGCACGCAATCAAACTTTTTAGACAAAACAAGTTTTAGATGGGCTATTTCCCATGCTAATTTTCCCGTGACATCGTGACGCTCTCCGTAAGCTCAGTGAAAAACTTGTCGATGTCACGCTGAAATTTAACATTGAAAACGCCCCATCTAAAATTTATTTTGTACATATAATATGATTGCATCAACCCTCGACCATGTAACAATGACTAAGCAAGATCTATTCAATGAGATAGATTTTATTTCAATTTTTGCATGACAAAGTTATAAAAATTGCGTTTATTCAGTTTCTGAAGTGAGCCGCACAGACAGTAACTTGATTTATCACATGATACACCCGTTATGAAGTTTCATAAAGCCATTTCATAATCAAATGTTATGATAACACGTTACATATCGCTCTGCTCGAATACGATTGGTCAAGTTTGGAGCCTCATCACCTACACTGTGACAAGTGTGACCTTTCAAATATCGGTCATTTGTTAAATTAAGACGCAAATTCAATGTCAATGATTGAAATTGTTGTTGATGAAAGAATTATTGCATTAAAGTACTAAACAAAGTTAAAATATTTTTCCCTTTACGCACATAACATCTACGATGGAGAACTCCTTCTCATAGCGTAGCAAACGACTTCTAAAGGTCATGGCGTGATTCGCCTGTAGTTCTTGGAATCATGGATTTCAAGTTGGAAATAAACATTTTTTGGCAGAATCATGTGATAAAAAGAATCTGAAATGAATTTTCATTTCGTACGATGTATTATGAAACTCGTGCGTTTTATATCCCCTCGCCAAGGCTCGGGGATATAAAGCGCACAACTCATTTCATAATACATCGTATGAAATGAAAATTCATTTCAGATCCTATATATGCGCCATACTGACATCAAACTTGCAAGGATTGTCAAGCATGATTAAACTAGAGTTTGTCTTGACTGTCCTTCCTTCATTCCATCTCACTTTTAGTTCCTAGATGATAATCAAGAATCCATACCTTTCAGAACCAAAGTTGGATGTATCGATACATGTACTTATGGAGGATAAGCATACACTGTAGCTATGAATATAACTATGCTGTAGCAGTAAAAACTCATATTAAAATAAAATGTGTGTAAATGGTTTTATTTAAGGTATTGGGGGTATAATAACAATATCATGGAAAAGCTAGAAGTTATGCACTTTCATATCTTAAATATTTTAGATGTTTTGATATTTTTTTAATGTTTCATTCAAATCACCACGAAGTATGGACCCGAACATTGCCGAAGTCGTGCATCTTCGGCTTACTTTGTGGTATTGAATTTTTCTGTTATCAAAGCAACCAGAAGTACCGGTAGTGTATTATACCACTAATGCGTTAATTGCAATTTTCACTTCAGATTTACCTCGTCCAAGGAAGCGTTTGACAGATCTAATGTACAAGACGTGCATGGAACCCACAGACAAAGACAAGAAGATGTGGGAGGGAGCAGGAAGAGAATGGGAGCTAAAGTTCTGTCTCAGTCCCCAAGAAATCCATGGCACTGACGGGAGTGTGTCATCTGTTACATTCAACAGAAATGTACTAGAGGTGTGTAACATGTCTTATAGTTAAGATATAGAAGTCAAATCAAATTCTGAGACCATGTTTGTATTAAAGTCAGTAGAACCTGCATACTGTTATAGGTAGAAGTGAATCAATAGCTATTTACTTTGATTTTAATTGCATTTATCTTTCATTTGGTAGGTAACTGTAAATTACAGACCTGTCTTGATTTTCAGTTTAACCGTATTTTCATGAATGAATCATTTGAAAAGATAAAGTAGTATTTTATTGCAACAGGAGACACTTACATGTATGCTATTAAAACAATGTAAGGCAGATGAATTATTTATTTTTATGTCCAGAACGTATACAACTTCACAGTGAAGAACAATTGCTGTAAATGTTCAAATTATTGCTTTAAAAAAATATTGATTTGAATACCAACTTTGTTATAAGATTTTGGAAGATATGTTATAGATACATGTATATGTATTACTATGCTATAGGGAGAAGATTTAGTCAACAAAAAAGCAGTCAAGACGGAGGAAACAGAAGAAATACAATGTGGTCTGGTAAGACGATTTATTCAGAAACATTGTTTTAGGGACTTCATAGGAAGTTGAAGGAATGTTAGACATTTCATATACATTGACCTTAAAAGTCGTTATGATTCTTAATCTTCCATGTGTAAATAGATAAATGTTTCTTTATTTTGTCATGGTCTCCAGTTATGAAGTTCCTGGGGTGAACAATTCACTTGGAATCCCAACCACAAAGTTTTACATGCCACTACTTCATTGCAGCGTGACCTTGACTATGACCTCTGACATTGAAAATCAATAGAGCTCTTTGTAATTTCATAGAGATACTGCATGACAAGTATGATGGTCCAGAGGCTAATGGCTTTGTCTCTAACCTGCGTATAAGACCCAAGATGTGGAGATGTAAATATGTTCAATTTTATCCAAGGTTGTAGAAAGAAGGGGGGGGAGGTGCCTAGAACAATGACTCCGCCCTCATCATGTTATAGAAATTATGTTTTCATTTGTTAAAAAATGATTGTGCATCACAAAATTCAAAAATATGTATCAATCCTGTATTTTGATAGGTGCTGAGAAGTATAGGTTATAAGAGTATATCGATAGATCCCTCGCTGCCATTTGATGCTACTAAAGGTGTTATACAGAACATAAATGGCCGAGTGACAGGACATTCAGGTTTGTATTGTTTTCTTTATATCATATAATAGACAAATCTATTGTGTCTTACCATAACAAGTGTTTTACAAATAAATGTTCTCTATTATTATCATTAATCTTGAACTTCCTTTTTGAATGGATCATGAATTTGATGTAACTTTTTTACTAGTATTTAAACCTTTTTATGAATTTTAAAATATTTGTAAGTCTGTTTTAGTCAAATAGAAAGATAACTTTTTATGCCCCGGTAATCGAAGATTTTGGGGCATATAGTTTTTGGTCTGTCCGTTTGTCTGTTTATCTGTTTGTCCGCAAAAACTTCAACCTTGGCCATAACTTTTGAGTGTTAAGTGATAATGCTATCATATTTCACATGTGTGTTCCTTGTGACAAGACCTTTCCATTGATACTGTATACGTAGAATCATTCTCGGTGTATTAATCTTCGATGCCTTCGCGGTCAGCATTGTTCCGCGAAAGTTTGAATTTGAATACCAAATGCATAACTCAATACTGACATGGGTGAATCCGCGAATCATTGTCCATGCGAAATGGTTTACTTTTATAAAACCGCGAAAGAAAGTACCAGCGAATGAATCTACTTATACAGTACCAAAACTTTTGACCTTGACTTTGGAGTTTGATCTACTTTTGAAAAACTTTAACCTTGGCTTTAACTTTTCAATAGTAAATGATGCTTTCATATTTCACATGTGTATTCCTTGTGACAAGACCTTTCCATGGATACCAAATTTTTTTACCTTGACTTTGGAATTTGACTTACTTTTGAAAAACTTTAACCTTGGCTATAACTTTTCAATAGTAAGTAATATGACACTCATATTTCACATGTGTATTCCTTGTGACAAGACCTTTCAATGAATACCAAAATTTTTGACCTTGTGACCTTGACCATGGAGTTTGACCTACTTTTGAAAAAACTTAACCTTCGGCATAACTTTTGAAAGGTAAGTGATAGGGCTTTCATATTTCACATGTGTATTCCTTGTAACAAGACCTTTCCATAGTTACATGTTCTGACCTTGTGACCTTGACCTTGGAGTATCACCTTCCTTTTTCATTATTTCCTATAGACCTTTTCGGGCTACAGTTATTTTTAGAATTTGACCTTTAACCCCGCGCATGCGCAAATCGTGGAGGGCAAAACTTGCCCCCAGTTCAATGTAAACAAAGCGCTGTGCACTGTAAACTAACACGAGAAAGCTTGCATCACTTCATACATTGTAATTTTTTTTAAATTTATAGTTAAAGTATGATTTATATTGATTTTATAATTACTTGATGATTTTTACTATGCTAAATATTTTAAATAATCCAATTTTCATGGTCGAACCTAATAACGAGATTTCATAGGGCCGGGTAAACCATTGAAACTATTTCGCTAATCCGGCAATTTTAAAGGTAACATCCCAATTAATAAATCTTTGTTTTGACAAGTACACACCTGTCAATTAACCACGCAGGGAACGTAAGTGTCGTTACCTGCTAGGTGTGAAAGTCATCAGAGCATGCTATCGCCCTGCAGTCATTTCAAAGATAGGGGGAGGGAAAATAAGATTTAATATTAATTAATAATTAAAAAAAAAATAACGTAATAGCATAGAGTACGTTTAATCTAAATAACCTGATTTAACTGCCGTCAATGTGAATTTTAAGTGTACATTCTCCTTGCACACGGCAAGTTTTTATCGGGACTTTTTCTCTATATCGATACTTTTTTTCCTTCCTCTTTTTTTTAATATTCAAAGATTGTGTCATATTAAAAAAGCTCACTTAAAAAATAAAGGAATCAAAGAGGGATTTTTAAAAAATAGATTAAAGAAAATCTGAATACAATAAAGAAAAAATCCAAAAATCCAAAACGTGTTTGTGAAACACGAATGCACCCGTCGGAATGTAAATAATTTGCAATGAATGATGGATTTCTCCTGCATTCATGTCGTTTTTACAAATGATCAAGTTCAAGGCACCAAACATTGTGTATTTTAGATAAATTTGTTTTTAATTGAAGAATCAGTAGAGGTATAAAGAAAAAATCCAATTCCCGCATCTGCTTATTTGGATGATAATTCAACGGTCTTTATGTGCGAATTTAATAAAAAAAACAAGGAAATATTTTATATAATTAAATTGAGAATTAACTGTGTACTTATACGTATATAATCGAATTTTTCTTTTACTATCTTTAAGTTTAACTAAGCTTTAGATAACTTAAATTTCATTTCTTACAAAAGATTTCCAAAACTCATCTGGGACCTTTATGCTGCCATCAAATGGGGGAGGGGGTTACCCTACAGCGACCTCTTTGCTTTAATATTTTCTCCAAAACATTTGTATAATAGTCATAATTCCTTGAAGGTTCCACTTTTAATAAATCTTCTCTTTCGAACCAGAGCACAGTCTTATTTTAGGCACAAAACGGGAAGAGTAATATTAAGTTCGATCTTCCAAAATGAAACAAAAAAAAAACAAACGAACAAATTATAATAAAGATAGACACTTGTTCCTAATAAGTAGAACTCCTATTTTCTAGATACATAAATGATTTTTATTTCACATTCTATTGTATTTCTGAAATGTTTTCACTGACTTCCTAGAAGTATAACGCTTGTCACAAAGTCGAAAGGGATCCAGATTTCGGGTCGTCGTATCTCTATGCAAGGGAAATTTACACCTAAAATTCAGCTGTTTTTCTACTTTTACATAAAAAATCACAACAGAAGACAATCAAAATTAGTAAATTAAGATATATATAGAACATATTTTTATTCAGTTTAACGCATGTCATTCGCGCTATTTGCATAAATCGGCGATGTTTGTTTACATAGCTGTATAAGGAATACATGGTTCTTGCCCTACACAGTATTGCGCATTCGCGAACACAATGTATGATGGGATAGAAAATTATAAATATTCAAGGCGCGTGAAAAGGTCTATATATAACTTCATCAAGATTATCATAACACTAGAGCAGTAGAAACATTTAAGTTACAGTCTGAAATTCATGGGAAAGTTTCATAAAGACATTATTTTGTGCAAAACAGATCAAACTTACATGAATTTGTTACTTGATCAAAGTTTTCAAATGTGAACGAAAATGTGAACGAAACATTCCCTACTGTGAAGCATTTTAGTATTGATAAGAAAAGACCTAAAAGAGCAGATTTGGTAAATATTTATTGTGTGACTGTCAACTGTGCCCATTATATTAAATACCCAGATTATGGATAAGAATGTTCTCTGCCGTTATATTTTCAGGTTTATATTGCAGTGGTTGGGCCAGTCGTGGTCCAGTGGGCGTAATACTTACCACCATGACAGATGGTTTTGAGACAGGAAAATTGGTGCTGCAAGACCTTAACTCTGGATTGTTACAAACAGAAGATGTACAGGGGAAAGAGGCTGTTATAGAAGCTCTAAGAATCAAAAGTAAGTTACCAGTCATAGATTGAGGTTGTCTGTCTTTCTGTCTGTTGGTGTGTCTGTCCATCAATCAATTGTTGCAAAAAGAGGGTATACAGGAGGAGGGGGACGTCATAGAAGCTCTAAGATTTACATGTAAAAGTAAGTTATTGCCTGCATATCTTTTTGCTTTCGTAGATCAGGATTTTGTCAATTTCATCTTGAGTATGTTTCAGTACGATTTATACCTTTATACACAGATTTTTCTTGTTTAATCGTACTAGAGCTGATTGATATGTTGTGAGCCTTGACTGGTCAGAAAGCCATCAGCTGCAAGTATGACGTCATCATCGGACTGAAAGTGGGTTCAAGAAATAGCTGCTTTTAGTTTTGGCAATAGATGAAAGGATGATGGAGCAAGATCAGGTGCATAAGGCGAATGCTCAATCAAATTTAATCCACAATTATGAATGGCAGTCATGGCAGTGACAGACTTATGAACAGGAGCATTGTCCTGATAGAACAGTACACCTTTAACTTGTGAGCTTTCCATGGCGCTTAAGTTTAATATTTTCCCTTAACTGTGTCTGAAGTGAAGTATAGTATGTGTCATTGATTGTTTGTCCTTTTTGGAGATGATCTATCAGCAGATTACCTTCTGCTTCCCAGAAAACAGAGGCTTACAACATATCAATTAGCCCTTGTATCTTTCAATGTTAATTGAACACTATTATCATCTTCTCGAGACAAGTGTACGTAATATCTTGAGATATTACAGTACGGGGCACACAACTCTTAATTTTTTCACCGAATTCGGTGGGCAGAATTTCAGGTGGGCACTAAAATTAATCACCAAATTCGGTGGATCTATCTCTCAGGTAAAAATCAACGCCCACTTGCAGAGTGATTTATTCTACCTTTGATATATACCGCTATCGTATGTGTACGACCCTGTTGTCACCTAAGAGCGCCGATGATGCCTGGAGGGGATAGATGATAAAGTAACCCTACCGGGCTAGGTGATTGCTGGACAGAATAAATTCAGTTCGGCGGGGTCAATTTGTTAAACGAAACTTTCAGCTTGATAAACGATATTAAATTTTCTTGGTTAGGATTTAAAAGATCATATTTCCCGTGTCAAAATTATTTAAAAACGGCCGATCTAATGATGATAAAAGGAAAACCTGAACGATCGAAGTACAATGTATTCATTGTGTGTAGGATGTTTACTTTATTTATTTATTATTTTTTTCTATTTTAATAGGAATAGGGTGGTCGTAAGTAGTCAGGATGCCCAGCAAAGGTTTTCCGCAAATTGTTCGTAAAAGGCTTTTTTTAGATAACAAGATGTATAATGTATATGGGTTGTATGGTATGCTTCATCAGTTCAAAAGAACGTATGTAATAAATTCTGACAAGCGAAATCGAGCCATAGGAAATTTTTGAATTGCTGAATATTATCAAAATGAAAGATTTCCAATATAAATTCATGTGAATTTTTTTCAAATATTGTGTCAACAAAATGGGAATCGGGGCTTGTTCAAGATTATGAAATATGTATATATATAAAAAAGAATCCAGGGGTGGTCCTGACACCCCCCCCCCCTCCCTTTGGATCTTCGCTTGCAAAGAAAAACAAAACAATTAAAACTATGACCAAAAAAAAAAAAAAAACCACAAACAAAACTAGAAAGAAAAACTACATGTACATGAACTACATGTACATGTCTTTTAGGAGGATAGCCTACATGTAATAATAAAACAATTGTAATAAAATAAACACCCCCCCCCCCCTCTCTCTCTCTTTTTCCCACTGAATTCCGAAGGTAAACAGGTGAACGCCAAATAATGCAAATTGTTCACACCTATTTAGTTACCCTGTGCTCCTACCTATTTACCAATATCATCCCCTGTACTGATGGAGATGCGATGTCTTCGCACCGTGTAAGACCAGGTATATAGGCTGGGGGTACGTCCATATAAGGTCACGTGATTAAACCCGTACGTAGTGAAACCTTCCCCTTTAACCACTGGATACTTACTTTTGTACATGTATAACCTCTGCATTGTCTTCAACAGAAAATTTGACTCGAATTAATAATCATAATTTTAAAGCTTGTTCTGTTTTTTTGGGGAACATTTTCTCTTATGCGAGGAATGTTGAATTGAAGATTGCAAACAGAGCGTGCGTGCTCTGTTATGGTCAAAAGAAAGAAGAATAAATCATTCCAAGGAATGCATGTGTCGCCTGTGAAACAAAGCGACACTCAGGAATCACTTTTATAGGGTGTGACATCCAAGTGTGACAGACAGACGGACAACGGACAGTGATCCCCAAGTGTCGCTATGCTTTGCAGGCGACACAAAAATGGTTCATATCCAGAATAGAATGTCCTCAGAATTAAAATATCATTGATCTCATACCTTTTCAGTGTCTAAGTCTGTCATTGTCAATTTGAACTAAGTTTGGACTTAAGCTTAAATACACGACCATAATTATCGATACCCCGTGTGTCTCCTCTCAAAATTACCTACTTCAACAATTTCCTTTATCTATTTATATACATGTACCATAATGGAAACACCGTGGCGAATACGTTTATTGAATTCAAAGACGTTTAACAATTGAAAAGTTTAAATTGACCTGCTTCTAGATTTATGCATTTTACTCATGAGGAATTTTCGGCCGTTACCAGATCTGTTCGTCGGTCGCCACGGCGAACTGTCTGTTAAGAAATATATACGAAAAAAAAAACAGAAAAAAAAGAAAAGAATTTTTTAGTAAATCATAGGCGGATCTAGTCACGTGGGGGGGGGGGGGGCATCCCCTTTGGTAATGCTGAAAAAAAAATAGGCAGCATGTTCTCCGGTTTTTTTCTTTCATTTTATATCGCTTGTCAGCTTACAAATGAACTTTGAAATTTTGCAAAGGAAAATTGTGCGGAGAAGGACATTTTACAAAATTGCTTTTGATTTTTCTTAAGTCTTCAAACACCCCGCTCCCCCTTGGTAAAAATACTGGATTCACCTTTGCAAACTAAATTTCAGTAACGAAACGGCGACAGGTGATCACTCGTTACGGTCAATTTATCCCCAACTGTATGCAACTTTCAAGTTTCAGTCGACCGAAGAATTTAATCAATAATATTCTATTTGTTCAAAAACTTTCATCATGATAATAAAACCAAAATATATAGACAGCACAAACTCACGACACTAAAATAAATTTAGAACTCAAATTTTCGAAGCTCAACGGCTTTTTCTTCGGGAGACAATCAAAACTTACACTCAGAAAAAAAGTAAGTAAAAGAATTGTTACAAATTGAATGCAATTAAACTGGCATGTTACAAAATCAGAGAAGTCAACAACGAGGAGGAGAGTCACAATGTCAGGCAGACACATGAAAACATTCACACGATGGCTAGCAAAGGAATCATAGAAAATTAAAACGGGAAGAAAATGAATGAAATTAGACCGCCATCTACCGGGTATTCGGAATTACTTCGAAACAATTATATATATGTATATATTTCGGGGGTTTATGCAACATTACATGTATATAAGAGGGATCAGAAATCAGAGATATTATACCAGCGTCATATTTTAAAAGGGGTTGAGGAGGGGGTACAATGTATTGGCCTTTGATGTTTCCAGAAATCGGTTTCAGAGAAATCCAGGTAAAGTTCCAATATCGGTCATGTCGCTTATCGAGGTGCAACGTTTTCATTTATTTATCTTAATCATTTACTTATTCTAACTTGCGTGAACGATGACACCGTACAGACTTGGAATTGCCGAGATTAAAAGTTAAGAGAACCACATTTAGCCCGGAATCTCATTGTGTATTTCTTCTACAAAAAGAATCCATATGCAGAAAAAAATCATAACAATATTAGGATATTTCTTATTCGTTTTACATTTCGGTGAAGTGGGACTAAGGCTACAAAATTATAGTAGAAAGGTTAGGGCAAGGAAAACTGATAAAATCTAAACCCCTCCCCCACTTTTAAACATAAAAAGTGTAGAATATTCAGATTAACTTCGATTGAGAGACAACTTTCTGAATTGATTAATACCCGTGTCACTTTGTAAAGACGGCTGTTTTGATGATAAGCAACATGATATGGATATCACACCTGGTCAGGTAAGATCACAGGTTGACCGCCGGATTGATTCTACAGCAATGTGACCAGGTGGTTGAAAACATTCGGGGGAGGGATTTTTTTCCCTCTCTCTCTTATCTACTGCCAGATTTGAAAAAATATTAAAATGATCTGAGATAGGAAAATAATAGGATAATGATATTAATATAATTAAAATAGTTTTTTTTCTATTTCTTTGAATGTCCATGTAGTTTTCTCCGAAAACCATCACACATAATGCATCTTTAACTGCCGATATCGGGATGGGAGGGGGGGGGGGGGGTTACAATGTAAAGACTGAACGACCCGTTAAAGAACTAAAGGTGTAACATGCTATTTCCTGTGCACGTCATATTGGTTTTTAAAGCGATCATAAACGTTGAATTGCACACGGAATGCAAAGCATATCTATATAAGAATGTCAAACTTATCTACATACATGCAAGATATGAAATACTGTTCAAAAATGCATATTTTATATAACGAACGTACCCCCCCCCCCCCAAAAAAAAACTAGAAAAAAAAGAAAGAACAAGGGAAAGAAGAAAGTATACCTATAAATAAAATCGTTTACGGAACCAAACATCATGTTTACAGTATTTAGTCAAATAAAACACAAAGAAATCAAATAGCAGTGAGTTTTAAAAACAAAGGAGAGATACTTATGCATTTGTACGCACCATCTCGCCAAGTTTGGCTTCACACCTGTCAGACAATAGGGTATGACGTAATTTAAAGCAAATTAATTAAGACCTGGGCTAAAAATCGGTAAAAGCGGGAGGGACATTTGGAATTCAAGAGATTTTAACTGTTCATACTCGCTCATTTGTGCATTTGCACTTTATAACTTATACGATGGTGTCACGTTAGTCAAGTAGAACGTTCGGGAAATTATGGTGTAGCAAATTCCTGCTCTCTCTCTCTCTCTTTCTCTCCTTTATTTTTTCGTTTTCTTTCTTTTTTTTCTTTCTAATTTTTACTAAAGCACCATGTTTTTCCCGAATGAATATATGCTTTCAGTTCCAAGACAATCAGTAGCGGATCCAGTGCCCCCTTTGCCGGGGGGGGGGGGAACGGGCGAATTCTGACGATTTTTACTGAAAATGGGCAAAAATATACATGTTTTTGGAAAATTTGGGGTCAGTGCCGGGGGGGGGGGGGGGCGCCCCCTCCGCACCCTCTTGAATCCGCCACAGACAATAAGTATCAGTATCTATTTCTTTCTTTCCAATAGTATCAAATTGCATGGTAAATTAGTAAGAACATATTAACCAAATCACTGGCTTTCAAAGGTCGACAGGCTCGGAAAATTAACATCTTGTAATCAAACTTTTTCTTTACTTTTTCCTTCTTCTTTTGTAAGTGTTTTCTTTCTCATTAACATCTAGTAATTAAACTTTTTCTTTTCTTTTTCCATCTTCTTTTGTTAGTGTTTTCTTTCAAGCCTTCTTTTTTCTTTTCATTTTTTTTCATCCATATACTATAATTCTTTTAATTATAGAATCATGTCAATAAAGTATAGTACTACTATACTACTATAGTAATATAGTATAGTAAACTCTATCAACGTCATTTATTTTTTATACATGTATATTTCATAATAATTTATTTATTGATTGATGCTTGCAATTATTTAAAATGCTGATAATAGAATTTATTTATTTCATTGGTTTTTTTCTTTCTTTCTTTCTTTTTTTTTTTTTTTTTTTTTTTTTTTGCTAAATTTAAGTTTGTTGATAAAACATGTACTTGTAAAGAAACTGCTTTTTTAAAATTCGAATTTTAGTGGTTTGCTTTTACAAAACAACACAAGTTCATAAATACAGGTAAGAATTGCCGAAATCGTACATCAAAGGCCGAGTCTTAGCAAAGATGTGAACACTAGGTTTAACAGAAGATAGGCAAGGGTAGAAAAAAATCACTCTGAGAGTGGACAGGTGAAAAATTTAGGTAAATTTCCACCTGGATCGCCCACTGTGATTTCAGGTGGATTGCCCACTGGGATTTTTAAGAAATCCCAAATCCACCTGCACCATACTGTACATACACTTTTCTCGAGAAGATGCACTATTATGTGCATAGCTATACCCATTATTGCCAGCAAAGCATAAACAGGGACCTTGTTATTGCACACTTGATGTAAATATTTTTATAATTACATGTATGTAGTACATTTTAATTTTTTCCTTTATTCATCTATCTGTAGATAAAAGGGTTGTCAGCTTTGAAGACTGGGATAAAATAGACGTTGAAGAGAAAGCTTGCGGTGAAGCTGTAGGGAAACCAAGAGAGAAAATGCTGGAGATTCATAGAATGCTGGAAATAGCCGGAAAATAATGTGGGACCAATAACACGAGACCAAACAGAATTCCATTTATTGTTGTTTGTTAGTCATTATGACACCAGTTGCATGCAATTTTGTTATATATGTGCTAAATAGATTTACCTGTTGTATACAAATGCATAATCTGTGATTCAGACTTTTAATTATGTGCAATAAATTAAATATGAATAAAGATATTTTGTCCTTATTAGTATTTAGCTCACCTGAGGAAATATTGTTGGAGTTTACCATTTGTCTAAGAAGAGCTTATTAAATGCCATTTGTTATGGTCTGATAAAAAAAATCATGATTGATTAAAGTATATGGTAAGTTATCCAACATTATACCATTTACCATTTTTAGCTCACCTTGACACAGTACATGTATATAGGGAAGGGGGGGGGGGGGGCTTATGCGATCGCCCTGGCTTTTGCATCTGCATCTGCTCTCAAGTTAAGGAAAACAGAAACGTCTCCATTCCCAGCCTCTTGTACATCCTACATAAACCAATATTAGGGATCAATTCATCCGTCTGTCTGTCTGTCACATTTTGGGTGTTACAGCCAATAACTTCTGATTTGTAAGTGATAGGGCTTTGATGTTTTACATGTGTATTCCTTGTGACAAGACCTTTCTACACATACTATAATTTTTGACCTAGTAACCTTTACCTACATATTTGACCTACTTTTCAGAAAAAATAAGATTGGCTATATCTTTTGATTGATAAGTGATGGGGCTTTGACATTGCACATGTGTATTCCTCGTGACTAGACCTTCTAAACACACTATAATTTTTTACCTTGATATTTCAAATGTGTATTCTTTGTAACAATGCCTTTCTAAACATACCATAAATTGAGACCTTGACCTAGATATTTGACCTTGTTTTCAAAGAAATTAAGTCTGCCTTAATATTTTGATTGGTAAGAGATAGAGCTTTGATATTTCACACGTTTTCTTATGATGAGACCTTTAAATTAATTTGTTACCAAAATTTTTACGTAGTGACCTTCTCCTAGATGATTGACCCTCTTTTTTGAAAAATTGAGATTTACCATATCTTTTAATCAGTAAGTACAAGGTCCGATATTTCATATGTGAATTTCATTTGGCAAGACAATAATTTTTAACAAAGTGACCTTGACCTTTAATTTGATCCCCTTTTTTAGCTCACCTGAGCGAAGCTCAAGTGAGCTATTGCCATAGCGCACCGTCCGTCCGGCGTCGTCCGGCGTAAACTTTTCACATTTTCGACTTCTTCTCCAGAACGGCTGAACAGATTTTGATGAAACTTGGTAGTTATGAAGTACTAATGGTCCCCTACAAGTGTTGTTGTTTTTCGTCCTGATCCCTCAACAGGTGGCGCCACCAGAGGCAAAAGTAGGTCCCAGAGGGTACCCTCCTTTGACAAACTTCTTCAGAACAGAAGCACGTATCGACAAACCGAAAGCATCTGAATGATCTAGAGAAATGTCTTAAGAAGTGTTGTTATTTTTGGTTCCACTCGGAAGTCAAATCTCCAGAGGCGTTTTTGACGTCTTTTCGGACTTCGTCAGAAATGCACATTTTTGCACTATTTCTTTAAATAACTCAATAAGTGTATGATTTTACACATTCATTAACTGCATATTTATCATATTTAAGTTACTTAATGCTTTGATAAGTATTTTATTCTAAAATTTAAATTTTTTGATTTTTTATTAATTTTTTTCTTATGTGAAAAGGAAGGGGGGGGGGGGGGTTGATTTTCATACATATTCAACTTCTTCTCCAGAACCACTGAAAAGATTTTCATGAAACTTGGTAGGAATGAAGTACTCATGGTCCCCTACAAGTGTTGTTGTTTTTCGTCCGGATCCATCAACAGGTGGCGCCACCAGAGGCAAAAGTAGGTCACAGGGGGTACCCTCCTTTGACAAACTTCTTCTTCAGAACGGAAGCACGTATCGACAAACCGAAAGCATCAGGATGATCTAGAGAGATGTCTTAAGAAGTGTCGTTATTTTTGGTTCCACTCGGAAGTCAAATTTTTGACGCGTTTTTGACGTCTTTTCGGACTTCGTCAGAAATGCACATTTTTGCACTATTTCTTTAAATAACTCAATAAGTGTATGATTTTACACATTCATTAACTGCATATTTATCATATTTAAGTTACTTAATGCTTTGATAAGTATTTTATTCTAAAATTTAAATTTTTTGATTTTTTATTAATTTTTTTCTTATGTGAAAAGGAAGGGGGGGGGTTGATTTTCATACATATTCAACTTCTTCTCCAGAACCACTGAAAAGATTTTCATGAAACTTGGTAGGAATGAAGTACTCATGGTCCCCTACAAGTGTTGCTGTTTTTCGTCCGGATCCATCAACAGGTGGCGCCACCAGAGGCAAAAGTAGGTCACAGGGGGTACCCTCCTTTGACAAACTTCTTCTTCAGAACGGAAGTACGTATCGACAAATGGAAAGCATCAGGATGATCTAGAGAGATGTCTTAAGAAGTGTCGTTATTTTTGGTTCCACTCGGAAGTCAAATTTTTGACGCGTTTTTGACGTCTATTCGGACTTCGTCAGAAATGCACATTTTTGCACTATTTCTTTAAATAACTCAATAAGTGTATGATTTTACACATTCATTAACTGCATATTTATCATATTTAAGTTACTTAATGCTTTGATAAGTATTTTATTCTAAAATTTAAATTTTTTGATTTTTTATTAATTTTTTTCTTATGTGAAAAGGAAGGGGGGGGGGGGGTGATTTTCATACATATTCAACTTCTTCTCCAGAACCACTGAAAAGATTTTCATGAAACTTGGTAGGAATGAAGTACTCATGGTCCCCTACAAGTGTTGTTGTTTTTCGTCTGGATCCATCAACAGGTGGCGCCACCAGAGGCAAAAGTAGGTCACAGGGGGTACCCTCCTTTGACAAACTTCTTCTTCAGAACGGAAGCACGTATCGACAAACCGAAAGCATCAGGATGATCTAGAGAGATGTCTTAAGAAGTGTCGTTATTTTTGGTTCCACTCGGAAGTCAAATTTTTGACGCGTTTTTGACGTCTTTTCGGACTTCGTCAGAAATGCACATTTTTGCACTATTTCTTTAAATAACTCAATATGTGTATGATTTTACACATTCATTTACTGCACATTTATCACATTTAAGTTACTAAATGCTTTGATATGTATTTTATACTGAAATTTTAATTTTTTGATTTTTTATGAATTATTTTCTTATGTGAAAAGGAAAGGGGGGGGGGGGTGATTTTCATACATATTCAACTTCTTCTCCAGAACTGCTGAACAGATTTTTATGAGTATTTTTTCAATCATGAATAGATATGTTTACTGTGAACATGGACCCAAGGCTTGTAAGTTCAAGTTCTGGTATAAGTTGGTACATGTTCATGTATGCAAGAGTTGTCTTTCTTTAATATTGATTTATATTTTTGAGTTTTAAATTTTTGGATTATCGATTCATTTGAATGTTATATATTTAAGAAATAAAAAATGACAAGCCGGGCTCTATTGTCTCATAATGCCCGAGCGTCCTCAGCCCATCACATTTATTACCGAGCCGCGTCAGCGGCGAGGTGATAAATGTGATTGGCTGAGGACGCGAGGGCATTATGAGACAACAGAGCCCGGCTTGTCATTTTTTTATTTCTATTCTAATGATTCTCCTATATTGGAGAATAGAGCCCGGCTCGCGTCTGTTGTCTTAATAGGGAAAAAGAATCAAGTCATATTAGAATTTAAATTATTAAATAGGTATGGAAAAGGAAACTAAATAATTTTAAAAAGATGAATAAGTATTTTCAAATTTATCTTGTGAAGACTTGGATATACAACTTTGAAATTACAATATTGAGAGCAGCTCAAAATATTAATGTAAGAACAGATCAATGTTATCAATAACACAGTGAAAGGATTGGGAGGGGGTCTGTGATTTTGCTTTAGCTTCTGTATAACTATCTCTCTCGGGTTACTTAGATTACTCAAGAAGAAGGGGGGGATGATTTTCATACATATGCAACTTCTTCTCCAGAACCACTGAACAGATTTTCGTTAAACTTGGTAGGAATGAAGAAATCATGGTCCCCTACAAGTATTGTTGTTTTTAGCTCACCTGAGCGAAGCTCAAGTGAGCTATTGTCATAGCGCGTCGTCCGTCCATCGTCCGTCCGTCCGACGTAAACTTTTAACATTATCGATATCTTTTCTGCAACCGCTGCACAGAATTTCACGAAATTTCACAGGAAGCAAGTACTCAATGCCCTCTATCAAATTTGTGTTTTTCAAGCCGATCGGAAATCCAAGATGGCCGCCACAGGCTCTGATTGGCTGACACATTTTCGACTTCTCTTCTAAAACTGCATCACAGAATTTCATGAAACTTCACAGGAAGCAAGTACTCAATGCCCTCTACCATGTTTGTGTTTTTCGAGCCGATCGGAAATCCAAGATGGCCGCCACAGGCTCTGATTGGCTGACACATTTTTTACTTCTCCTCCGAAACCGCTGCACAGAATTTCATGAAACTTCACAGGAAGCAAGTACTCAATGCCCTCTACCAAGTTCGTGTTTTTCGAGCCAATCGGAAATCCAAAATGGCCGCCACAGACTCTGATTGACTGACACATTTTCGACTTCTCCTCTCAAACGGCTGCATAGAATTTCACAAACCTTCACAGGAAGCAAGTACTGATTGCTCTCTACCAAGTTTGTGTTTTTCGAGCTGATCAGAAATCCAAGATGGCCGCCACAGGCTCTGTTTGGCTGACAAATTTTCGACTTCTCCTCTGAAACCTCTGCGCAGAATTTCATGAAACTTCACAGGATGCAAGTACTCAAACCCTCTATCAAGTTTGCGTTTTTGGAGCCTATCAGAAATCCAAGAAGGCCGCCACAGGCTCTGATTGGCTGACACATTTTCAACTTCTCCTCTGAAACTGCTTCACAGAATTTCTTGAAACTTCACAGGACGCAAGTACTCATTGCCCTCTACTTAGTTTGTGTTTTTCGAGCCGATTGGAAATCCAAGATGTCCTCTATAGGCTCTATTTGAATGACACATTTTTAGCTCACCTCGACGAAGTTGAGTGAGCTTATGCTATAACCCCATGCGTCCGCATCCGCGTCCTCGTCCGCGTCCGTGTCCGCGTCCGCGTCCGGTTAAGAAGTTTGGGGTAGCTCAGTATCTGACAAAGTACTAATGCTACAGTAACCAAACTTGCACAAGTGATTCATCTTTGGATGCTGAGGTGAAGCCATGCATCGGATGCAGCATCTGACCTACATTTTCCGCTTGAGTGACTTGGTTAAGAAGTTTGGGGTAGCTCAGTATCTGACAAAGTACTAATGCTACAGTAACCAAACTGGCACAAGTGATTCATCTTTGGATGCTGAGGTGAACCCATGCATCGTATGCAGCATCTGACCCACATTTTCCGCTTGAGTGACTTGGTTAAGAAGTTTGGGGTAGCTCAGTATCTGACAAAGTACTGATGCTACAGTAACCAAACTTGCACAAGTGATTCATCTTTGGATGCTGAGGTGAACCCATGCATCGGATGCAGCATCTGACCTACATTTTCCGCTTGAGTGACTTGGTTAAGAAGCTTGGGGTAGCTCAATATCTGACAAAGTACTGATGCTACAGTAACCAAACTTGCACAAGTGATTCATCTTTGGATGCTGAGGTGAACCCATGCATCGGATGCAGCATCTGACCTACATTTTCCCGCTTGAGTGATTTGGATAAGAAGTTTGGGGTAGCTCAGTATCTGACAAAGTACTAATGCTACAGTAACCAAACTTGCACAAGTGATTCATCTTTGGATGCCGAGATGGACCCATGCATCGGATGCAGCATCTGACCTACTTTTTCCACTTGAGTGATTTCACTTTTAAAAGCCAATATTGAGCCAAGTATAAGTGCTACATGTACCAAACTTGCATATTGGATGTATCTTTGATCAAACTTTCATAAAATGACCTTGACCTACTTTTTCCGCTTGAGTGATTTTGCCTTTAAAAGCCAATATTGAGCAAAGTATAAGTGCTAGATGTTCCAAACTTGCATATTAGATGTATCTTTGATCAAACTTTCATAAAATGACCTCGACCTACTTTTTCTGCTTGAGTGATTTTGCCTTTAAAAGCCACTATTGAGCAAAGTATAAGTGATACATGTACCAAACTTGCATATTGGATATATCTTTGATCAATCTTTCATAAAATGACCTTGACCTACTTTTTCTGCTTGAGTGATTTTGCCTTTAAAAGCCAATATTGAGCAAAGTATAAGTGCTAGATTTTCCAAACTTGCATATTAGATGTATCTTTGATCAAACTTTCATAAAATGACCTCGACCTACTTTTTCCGCTTGAGTGATTTTGCCTTTAAAAGCCAATATTGAGCAAAGTATAAGTGATACATGTACCAAACTTGCATATTGGATATATCTTTGATCAATCTTTCATAAAATGACCTTGACCTACTTTTTCCGCTTGAGTGATTTTGCTCTATAAAGCCAATATTGAGCAAAGTATAACTGCTAGATGTTCCAAACTTGCATATTAGATGTATCTTTGATCAAACTTTCATAAAATGACCTCGACCTACTTTTTCTGCTTGAGTGGTTTTGCCTTTAAAAGCCAATATACATGTACTAAGAAATATGTTTGAATTGAATTTTGCTGTCACGAGGTGAGCTTCATAATCTGTGATTACCTATGTTTGACTTATCCTCTTAAACTACTGCACAGAATGTCACCAAACTTTACAGGAAGTAACTTGTACACCTTGTCCTTCTCAAAGCTTCACTAAAAGCGATTTCCTTCAGGTCTTAACTTTGATTGAAAACATACATACAGTCTCCTCAGGTGAGCGATGTGGCCCCCTTGGGCCTCTTGTTAAAAACAAGCCGCTTTGCAGGCGACACAAGCATTCCTTGGATTGCTGTGTTATGGATGAAACATCTGTGGTTGCTTACAACATTGCATAGTACAGATGCTCCATCTGTCCTATTTTTTAAGACTTGAGCAACCATTGTAAGTTAAATGGGACAGGTCTATCTTCTGCCTAGTACAGGTCCAAGATCGACCAATCTTGTGTGGGTGATGCATCTGAGAATGCTTACTGCAATGCATGATACGGATGCTGCTCATGACATTTTAATCAAGCTTGAATGACCAGGTTAGGCTAAATTGGACACGTCCATTTTCAGCTTATTATTAGACATAGATCAACAAAAACTTGTGTGGTTGATGCATCTGAGGATGCTTTTACTTCAATGCATGGTATAGATGCTGCACCCAACATATTTTTCACACTTGAGCGACCAGGTGAAGTAAAATGGCACATGCCAATTTTCAGCCTATTATTAGTCCTAGATCATTCAAACTTGTGTGGGTGATGTATCTTAGGATGCTCACTTTGATGCCGCACAGGTTAGGTAAAATGGGACAGGTCTATTTACAGCCCATTATAACTCTTAGATCAGCCAATCTTGTGGGTGATGAATCTGAGGATGTTTCCTATAATGCATGGTATGGATGCTGCACCTGACCTATTTTTCTTGCATTAGCAACCAGGTTAAGTAAAAGGGGACGGATCAATTTACAGCCAATTATAATTCTTGGATCAACCAAACTTTTTGTGGATGATGCATCTGATGATGCTTACTGTAATGCATGGTACAGATGCTGATGCTTATTGTAATGCGTGGTAATGCATGGTGCAGATGCTGCATCTGACCAATATTTCACACTTGAGCGACCAGGTGTAGTAAAAAGAGGAAGGTCCGTCTCCCACCTATTCTAAGTCTTAGATCAACCAAACTTGTGTAGGTGATGCATCTGAGAATGCTTGCTGAAATGCTGGTTTCCAAGGATGCTGTGTCTGACCCATAATTTACGCTTGAATGACCATTGAACTTCTTCATTTTCATTCTATTGTAAATCCGTTATCAACCAAACTTGTGTTGGGCGATGCATCTGGAGATACTTTGTGCAGATGCTAGGTAGGACATTATATTGCAATAGAGGTGAGCTCTGTCATCTCTGATGACAAGTTTGGATGGTACATCTGACGTCATCTTTTGAATATTAAAAGACTAATAATAAATTATTTCCTTATCTGGCAATGAGAGAGAAGTTTATGTGCCACATGCACAAAATTTTTGTCGATCTTTTTACCACAAGATTCCATCATTATCGCAACTTTGCTAAAGCAGTAACCGAACGATCGAACATTCGGATGTGTTTTATGGGTCGATTTTCAATTCTATGTTGATATATCTGAAGTAACATCTTTCCCAAAGACCGATTTGTAGAAAATTAAAGAAAATTCCCTCAAATATAATTCCTACTGAAAGTATTTCCAACCGTAATATCTCATCTGAAACTATCGTTGCTTTTAAATAAACGAACAAAAACTATTCATCAAGTCACCCTCTTATAAAAATGCTGACACTAATGTTAATTTCTAGTAAAACTTTATAACTTTCCTTAATTTTATCCAATTTCGTTAGTTCAAATACCCCTTACACCGTAATTCTTCCGTTCGGTTACTGCTTTGACACCAGTACTACGGCAGTAGTATATCTCAACAGCACCCACAATAGAGCACAAAAATGAGCATCGACGGACCCCTAGCAAGCTAGAGGTGGGACCAGGTGCCCGGGAGGAGTAAGCATCACCTGTTGGCTAGCCGCACCCGCCGTCGATGTTCACGTACAAAAATGAAACAATATATAAAATACATGCACTGTCTGAGGTTATGTCTATATAGAAAGTGCTACATGGCGACAATGTCAGGGGAAAATATTCCAAACCCCTCGCGGGGATTTTTTTTACGAGCTCCACGCGACAAAGGGCATAAGTGTGACACAAATGAGTTAAAGAAGATCCTGACGATAATCTCAACAGCACCCACAAAAGAGCACAAAATGAGCATCGGCGGATCCCTAGCATGCTAGAGGTGGGACCAGTTGCCCGGGAGGAGTAAGCATCCCCTGTTGGCTAGCCAACAATATATATACATGCACTGTCTGAGGTTATATCTATATAGAAAGTGCTACTACCAGTATACTACAAGTCACGCGTAAGAAATTATGAAATTTCAAAATTGTTCCCACCTGCATACCCCACTTGAGCAAACTATTGCAGTTTGGTCTAATTAATACATTGCTTCAAAATGTCAATTTATTCGGGTTTTTTGTTTGTTTGTTTGTTTGTTGTTTGTTGTTTTTTTTTTTTTGGGGGGGGGGGGGGGGGTTAAGTATTTATCTATCTGACACGCAGCACCAAAATATTTCCGGATATAATAAATTTACGTTGCGATTCTAGAATATACAAATGATTTACTGCTTCCATGTTGAAAAGTGGGAACGTTTGAAAATGAATTTTGAATGAAATCAGTCGTAAGTGCTTTTTTAAAAGCTTTTTAATGGTGAAGTTTATATTTTGATTTACTATTTGTGACAGATAAATATTTTATAGTATCCGTATTCAGTAATTATGTAATATTGATTCTGAAAAGCAAGATGCAGAGATGTTGACCACAGACACAGATTCATGAGATTGCAGACATGAAACATTCGAAATCTGAAATGGTCCCATATAATCCCCTCTTTTAGAAACTGGATAGGGGATCATTTTATGTCTGCAACATGTTAGTGTTTTTTTTTTAATTTTTATTTTTTAGACATATATATATATTAGACACATACATACATATAGACATAGTTCAAAAGTCAAGCAAGAAGACAAAGACACATACACACAGTCAGTCATTTGTAACACATAACAGCACAAATAAGCACACAGGTATATATACAAACAATACATATAAGCAACATATACTTATAAAGCAAAGAAGCACATATAGTCACATCAAATATACTACAGTGTCACTACCTCATATGCCTCTGAATCAGCAGCTTGTTGCTGTCTAAATAACTAAAGAATAAAAAGCATACAGCACTAACACATACACAAAGACATAAAAAAGAAAGGAAAAGAGAAAAGAAAAAAGAGAGAGCAAGAAAGGGAAGGAAGAAAAAAACAAAAACAAAAAAAAAACAAAAAAAAACAAAAACAAAAAAACAAAAACAAAAACAAAAAAAAAAAAAAAAAAAAGAACTCCAGTTGCATATACAATGTTATCAATTCATAATTCAATTTTGAATAAAGTATAGAAAAATTACTGAGTTAGTATTTGAAACATTCCCCACTTCTTTGAAAACTTTTCACTTTGAAGATTCTTCTTAAATATATATTTTTCTGATTTTAAATAATTAATAATACTCATTTTTGCACCAGTAAAATAAGGTATGCATTTTGCCATCTTTTGTTGGAAAATGTAATGTTTTATTACACAAATAATGACATTCAGTCTCTTGTACTTTTTCTCAGTAAAACCAAGGATGATATTTTTAATATCTAATTCTAATTCAATTTCAAATGTTTCATACAACCAAATTTTAAATTCTTCCCAGAATTTGTAAGAGTATTCACAATAGAAAAATAGATGGCAAATTGTTTCCGAAAAATTTTGACAAAAGGAACATTTATCTGAATCTTTAATTCCAATTTTATGTAAAATTACATTTGTTCCCAAAATTCTGTGAATGATACGATATTGAAACCATTTGTACTTACAATCATTTGTATTAGTATGTACTGCTAAATTTATAATTTCCCAATGTAGTGAGTCATTGGTTAGTTGTAACTCAGTCTCCCATTTCATCTCACTTTTTGGTCTGATATATGTATTTTTTATGAAAAGGTCATAAAAATCTTTTGAACCCTTAGTATTTTTTCTGAGAATTCTAATATATTTTGGATACTTGGCCTGATAATGAAATAAGGAAAACATATCAAATTTTAATTTCTTTCTTTCAATACATGTTTTTATACCATAGTACAAGGTAAATGGGGGATGAAAGTTGTATTTTTCACAAAATAATTCGTATGACAACAGTTTTCCATCATTGTCCAAAAGATCGCTTATGTAAAGGATCCCTTTGTTTATCCAGTTCTTATAATACAGCATTTCATTGTTGATTTTAAACAAGTTATTGTACCAGAGTGGTTCATTCACGTTATCTTCATTATCAACAAGAAATCGAAACTGATAAAATGAAATGAATACATCTTTCCAAAAGGAATTCTCAACTTTTGCAAGTAATTTTGAATATTCTGGCCCAAAGTTCAAGAAAAATCTAAAATCTTTTGGAAGTGAGCCAGATAAGAGTTTAAGCCATGAAAGGTGTTCATCTCCATTTATTATTCTTCTTATCCATGTAATCTTAAGACTTTTCATAAAAGATCTAATGCTAATCATTCTTAATCCACCAAACCTATAGTCTTGTATAATGCTTTTTCTAGAAATTCTCTCTGTCTTTTGATTCCATATGTATTTAAAAAATAATTGTTCAATAGCTTTTATAGTTGATTCACATGGGTTTGGAAGAGCAATAAGTAAATGTGTAAGTTTAGGTACTAAGATAGTTTTTACAACAGTTATCCTACCATTTGTACTCAAGAGTCTTCGAGACCAAGAATTAATAAGTTTTTTTATTTCCTGTATCTTTTGCGGAAAATTTAGCTCTTCTATATTTGAAAGATTCGTAGAGAAGTTAATTCCTAAGAATTTGAATGGATTTTGTGACCAGGTTAATTTATATTCTTCACATAAAATAAGTCTAGAATTTTTTAAAGAACCGATTCTGATAACGAGCGTTTTACTGTAGTTAGGCTTCAGACCAGAGAATTTTGCAAATTGACCAATTAAAGTAAGAGCATTTCGTAAAGAATATTCAGTACCATCAAGCAGTAAAGCAGTGTCATCCGCGTATTGCAGAACTTTATACTCATTGCCACAGATGTTTATTCCTTTTATATCTTTATTTTCCCTAAGTAAAATTGCCAAAATCTCAACACATAATAAAAAAATGTAAGAGGATATAGGATCCCCCTGCCTGCAGCCTCGTCCGATTTGAAAGAAAGATGAAAAGAAACCATTTTGAGATACACAAAGTTTGAAGTCTTTGCAGAAGATATTAACCCATCTAATAACAGACATCGTCAAAGTTCAAAATTTTTACCAGACAAATTGTCTGGTGAAATGAAAAAATTCACCAGTCAAATTCTTATTTTACCAGACAATTCTTATTTCAGAAATATCACCTGTAAATGAGAAAGAAATTATCTTTGAGCTATGTGTATATGTACTATAACCCCCCCCCCCCTCCCTCTGCTTTCCAAAAAAAAAAGCAGTTATCTGAACATGTGAAAACCCCATGCATTGAAAAGTTTCTTGATCACTGCAAGTCATTGACTGCAGTTGAGTGTTTAGATACCCCAAGTATCAAGTTATCAGTTAGCTATAACAAGTAATTTATTGATGACAGGTTGTGCGTGTTGTGGTATTTCTAAATTATAATCCGAGGTGCCCAACATGGGTAAATCTAGATTTTTTATTTTCAGCAAATTCCAGTCCCATCCCCATCCCACACCCTAGAAATCCACACTTATCTGGGTTGTAGTAAATATGTTATGTATACTTTATGATGAACAAATTAATCAATCTTTTTAAAAAAAGTCTGTCTAAAAATTGTCTGCTCCTCCGGTCTCATCTTTAATAAGTTAAATGTTCATACATGTGCACTATACAGGTAAGGTGACAAGATTTCACAGTTTCAGAACTTCCAACACACGGTTACTCATGTGAAACAAATTAAATCTACCTGGTGGTCAGGTGAGAACTACTCACTGTAGTATTTTACGGAAAGAGGCGTCATGTATGTAATATTGATCACGGCTCGTCTATAAGGAAGTTGAAAAGTCACGGGAGTCGGGACGAGTCTGGGACATGCTGGACTTTCAGACTTTTTTAAAGGAATTTCAATTCTGTTAAGGCAGTATGGGGGAAATAATGATAAAGAACCAGAGTCGATCGGGTTCCAGGAAACAAACTTTTTTTTTTCTTTGGTCTTTTTTTTTATCGGACAATTTGTCCGATACGTTGATTTTTTTCACCAGACAAATTCGAATTTTACCGGCTATAGCCGACAGACCGGTGACTTTGACGATGTCTGTAATAATATTTTCACCAAAATTGAAATAATGTAATACATTGTTGAGGTATTTCCATGATATTGTGTCAAACGCTTTTTCAAAATCTAACATTAAAATAATTCCAGGGAGATTTTTTTGATTACATATGTTTATGATGTCATACATTAGGCGCGTGTTTTCTCCGATGTATCTTCCTGCTAAAAATCCTTTTTGGTTTTCATGTATGATGTTTGGTAGTACAGATTTTATTCTCTTGGCAATAGCTCCAGATAAAATTTTATATGACACATTAAGAAGTGAGATGGGTCACCAGTTTTTCAAATATTGTCTGGGTTTATCTCCCTTTGGTAATATAGAAATTATTCCTAATTTTTGTGTAGTGGATAATTCTTCTTTTTGAAAAGTGCAATTATGTGACCTAAAAAGGAAATCCCCAATATCTTTCCAGAAAAATTTGTAGAATTCGGTAGTAAAGCCCGATGTGCCCGGAGTCTTATTGTTAACATGTTAGTGTTAGGTTGTCAGTCAGTCAGTCCATTGAAAATGAAAGAAAAACTTATCAAATGCGTTAAGTCAATCAGTGGTCAATTTCAACACCCCCCCCCCCAGTCCTGTTTACAAGATTCTGGTACTTTTTTATGCTGGCAGTGAAGTTATATGTTATAGAACTAACCCCCCCCCCCCCCCCCCCCCCCCAATGAATGAGCTTAATAATGATGTACGATGCAATTGTGTTGCAAGGAAATAGACCTACATTTAAAACACCCAAGAACTTTTCATTGTCATATTATGATATTACTGATATTTGCTATACAGTAGAAAATGACAAATTAGAGACTTATTTTCCTCAGGCTCAACATCAAATTTAACTGAATTGTACTTCTTATTGTTGGAACTGATGCTTTATATTAATTATCTCTAGGGTAACTATCATTCAAGAAATGGTGTCAAAACTTTGTGCATTAATAATTTAACAATTTCAGAATTGCTTTGATTGTCAATGACAATGAACAGGGCTTTTTTCTTTCCCATTTGTGAACATGGCCCATGTCACACAAATTTGAAATTTGGTGGCATTTCGCTCAGAGTTGGGAATTTTAAGCGAATAGCAGGATTTCATAATTTGTAATAATGACCTGTTTTAAAGTGTTCCTATTGTACTGAAAATCTTTTGTAGTTATTTAATTTTTAGTTCATATCTGGCTTTTAATTTCATATTGCTGCAATTTCTAATTGCAAAATTGCTATAAAATTCCTGATTTGACGGCTTATTTTCACTCTATTTTTTATGATCATGAGTGGGAATTTTTGGCTAGAAATTGGGGGAAAAATATGATTTGACATTAGGAATAGCCGTTAATTATACTTAAAGGACCGAATTTCGAGCACAAAAAAAAAAAACCCTGACGAGAGAGACTTCCAAGGTGTTCCTCCTTTTTGGGTGGGACTGTTACTTATCCAACAGCAATATTTTTTTGCGACCCTGAATATCCTTCAATTTCTTGACCCGTATCTATAAATTTGAATAAATGTAAATCCTTCCAGTTTGTTGGAAAATATAGACCTCGGAGTTAAAAAAATATATATACATAGAAAAAAAGAATTACTTCCAGGGGTACAAACTCATCGGTACATGGAGTTTTCAGTATATGCTTGTTTTAAAGAAAGTGTTTGTAAGAATAGGGAACATTTAGCAAATTCAAGGGTGAGGGTGATTTGACCATCCCGACCTCTCCAGATCCGCGCATGCAGAATCCCCCTTAGTTCCCCATAACTGGGCCTCTAAGGCATTTTCGTCCTATCCAATCAAATTAATGTTTATGGTATGAACGCGTGTGTTGCGATAAATCAATAACATTCATTTGCGTGATAAAAAGAGAACGCGTTAAAATCCAAAAAGTACACTATATTTCTGAATAAAAACCATAACATTTTGGTTTGTTCTCAATTACATGTACATAAAAATTTCAACCGGCGCGTTAGCCTTTGTGTGAAACACAAACACCTACTGTGAAAACTGATAGTGATAGAGGATTCAAATGCATGCATACTGACATACATGTGCGAGATAATGCTCACGATTATCCATGAAATGATCAATGCAAATGTGTAGGGAATTTAGTGGAGCACTATGAAACTGAAATGGCCAAAATTGTAAGTACGATCAATTGCTAAAATTTGATTTGATCAATGCTACGTACAACGTCACGCCCACTTCATCAATGTGAAGTGGATTTCACTGTATATGCATATATAGCATTATATTCAAATAAATTAGCTTGGTGAAGATTTTTCCTTGATTTGTTTTCAGTCCCCCCATGGACTTTACAGTTCTGTTTGATTCTTAATTTCGATCGCTACATTTGTAAATTTATATTTATTGCCAGAACAGCTGTCTAGGAGAGTTCCTACACCCCCCCCCCCTCGAATTCTTTTGCATTTTAGGCATAGATCGTATACTTTAAGTATCGAAATATGTTCAGTTCGGACGTTTTCAACTTTCATGTTTCAAAATATGTAAACTGAGGATTACATTACGAATTATAAGCTTAGAGGATTTGTGTACAGGTATAACTAACAGACTAACATTTATAATGTACATAGGTGTGTAAGCCTACCCCGTGGGCATAGTACCTGAACAATCAGATTACACTCGTGGTATGTAGTTAGAGCAGTACATATGTATATGTTTATTTATGCTTCAATACTCATGTATAAAAGCTGTACACCATTCACTTACAATTATGAAAGATAAGGTTACTCTTGGTCTCTATGCTCAGCTTATTTCACACCTACACAAGTCTCTTGCACTCGCGGATTCAGAATTTTGTTCTTAAGCATACGAGAAATTGTAAAATTTTGACAACCAACTCAACAAGAGCGAGCGAAAAAAAATATATATAAATAGAATAAAACATCCTTCATATGTCCCATGGGTAGATCTAGTTTTTTTTTTTTCGAGGGGGACCAGAAAGTGAATGTCCATCCTATGATTTTGATGAAAAAAATGAAATATTTATAAAAACGGGAAAAATTTGAGGTTTTCTCTGCGAATTTCAGAGATGTCCTGACCTCCACAACTCCCTCTAGACCCGCCACTTTGTCGTCAATGTCCGGCCCTACAATGTTCCATCTTGATCTCTTTCCTTCTCTGTCTGTCACTGATTTTCCAAGACAACTTTTTACGTTCAAATAGTTGATTTTCTTTTTCAGTTTGAAGAGGAGCAATAATAACAGTCCATATGATTATAACAGAACTCTGCATACTACAACTAAAGACTTTCTACGACATGATTATTTCCAAAGGTAAGACTTGTTTCAACACCCCACGCCCCAACCCCCCTTTCCCCAGTCTTGAGACTCCTGACTCCACTGCTACTTAGGGTTAATGGTTTATGAACTGATGAATTAATGAATCATCAGGGTAATTTATTGATTAATTTATACCAGAATGTGAATTTATCATTCCTGCATGTACTACATTATACATGATAGAGGACACACACCAAAATACGCAAATGTGAAATAAACCGGAAAAAATGCCTATCAAAATGTGTCACTCTTAATTTCAACAGATTTGTATAATTTGGGTTTATTAGAAAAGAAATGTCCCTTTAAACTGTTAAAAACTATAGGCTGTGAGCAACTGGTTGCAGAGATAAGAACTTATGCTTGCTAGTCAATTAATAAAAAGTCGTTTAAATATATTTACCTTTAAAATATATTTGATATGAGGACTTGAGCAACCCAGCAATACAAGTAATAAAGATCTTATAATCAGAGGAGGCGGTTGAGAATTTGTTAACAAAGGTCCTTTATGAACTGACAACACTGAATTTATTAATGGGAATCTGCAAATACTCCTTCAAGTTCATTCAGGTTTTATCATAATGTTTTATCTCAAGGTTATGTTTTATGTTTACTTTTCTTCATAAAAAGGTACCCGCTCACAGATAATAAGCATTTTAGGGTTGCATAACTTGACGCAAATGGAATTTGAACTTTTTCAGTGTAAATTGAGTGATTGGACTGTCAGTGGAACTTTTTCTGAAAGATGCATGCGTGCATTAATGATTGATTATTGGTCTTTCGGGAACATATCACTTTCCACTATCGAAGAAAAATTCAAATAGGCATGCATTGAACGAAATCAGCTTCCTTTAAAGATGTTTTATACAAAAATGTGTAACCACCCCCACCCCTCAAGTACGCAACAAAGCTTAAAATGGATTCACCGTGTCTGTATATCTGGCTGCAGGGGTGGAGGAAGGTCAAGGTCACCGCAAGGTCAAGATCACATTTTAAGGGAAAAACGGGCGACATGCCTGAGGATATTTTTCTTTTGGTTGTAGATTTGCTGTGAGTCTGCTGCACAGGGACTTGGAAATCTCGTAACGTTTTGTCTCTTGGTCCCTATATGATTCGGATACCTGTGATCTGCTGTTTAGTTGGGGTTTTGAAATAATTATTTGGTGCAGCGAGCATATATGAAATCATCCCATGCTGTTACATAAATATGGTACACGTCTTGATATGAATTCAAAACATAAATACAGGCGCGGATCCTTAGGAGTTGCAGTTTTACCGAATTCCTGTAACTGAAAGTTTACGCTGCGCTTCCAAATTCTTAAAGAAGGGGGGGGGGGTTATGGGGGGGTTAGGGACCATATGTTTCCTGTGAATCGATGCAAGCTACACATAATCTAAAGCGTATAATCATACCCTGGATAGATTTTGACAATTTATGTATCCATAGTTACGTAACCCAGAGTCCAGACACTTAGAAAATAATAAAGGATCAAGGATGGTGAAGGAAATGGTCCAATGGATAATTTCTTCCAAAGCATCTTTATACAGTAAACATCGACAAATAATGATACAGGTGACTGGAAATAAAGAATGTATATTGCCCGAAATTTACATCTTTATGTCAATTTGATGACCTTAAGACGTTTGTTTAAGAGATTTGGGGTTTCGTTTATTGGAGTTCGACGTTTAATCGAGAAGATTAGGCTTAAATATCCCTTACATTGTCTAAATTATTTTTTTAAAAACTTTAGATTTTATTTAGATGCGGATGAATGGATTTTCTTTTTATTTTGTAGAATGAACAAGACAGACTACACCTACGCTCACAGGTAAGTTGTAAAATTCAGACACGCTCTGTTTCCATCTCTCCGATCTAACGACACAAACTTCAAACATGCGAGCTCCCCAGGTTGAAAAACGAATATAATCTACATATGCACTGACTCATTACAAATTCTGGCGCGACTCCATCCTCACAAGAAGCTGCACGAAGAGTTTTATTTTAACGGATATCTTCATACATATATGTGATTAAAACTATATATAAACTTTGATCGGGTTCATAATTTTTCATTGGATTCCTATTTTCTCGAATAAGCGTGTTTTCCTGTGGTGTGTTGTCATAAGAAATCTCAAGAAATGTTGAAGTACGAATAGATATAAACCATTGCCAGTGCCGAGTGGTAAGTAATTAGCCAAGTCACAAGTTCGAGGTCATGTTATATGTGTATTGTTTATAAATTACGACGCCTGTTATATACAGTAAAAAAGTTTACTCGCATCTTCAGACAACAAAGTTTTGAGATGGAATACGTACAATTTCCTGCTCTTTAATACGTACATGTGTATGTTTGGCGTATGTACATTAGTGAAAGTTTTAATGTGTTTTCAGTCCAAGTTACCGGCGTAAGGTGCACGATCCAGCGTACAAGATCCCAAATATGTCACGGTGGCAGCTGAAGGGTGGGGCGAGGAGGTACGAGGGGAGCGACCTGTATATCAGTGATGATGACGAGGTGGAGGAGGGGGCTTGGCAACGAGGATATGACAGCGACGAGGAGTACAAATATAGGAATAAAACAGGTAGTTATATATAACTGGGGGCGGGGGGGGGGGGGGGGGGTTGTTAAGGAGATACGTGGATGGGGTTGGGAAGGAGGTATGAGGGGAGGAGGAGGGGGCGTGGTAGTTACAGTGCAATGAAGACATTATTTTCTTATTTGGTTATTTTCTGTCTTCAGAAGACAGAAAATAAACGAAGACAGAAAATAACCAAATAAGAAAATAGCGTCTTCGTTGCACTGGAACTAGGGGAGTGGCACTGGGAGGATATAACAGTGATGATGAGTACAGATATAGGTATAAAAAGATAAGTATCGGTAGATCTAGAATTTTTTCCAGGGCACTGAGGGCAGGGGTCCAGCCTTTCAGTGATGGGGTCCAGACTATGATTTTTGAGGGGAAAAATGCGAAAGCAAAAAAAAAAACCAAACATTATTTTTGGAAAATTGCAGGGGATCATGACCCCCTGACTCTCTCTAGATCCGTTCTTGAAGGAGATAAATGGTGTTGAAAAGAGGGAGTGCAAAAGTACATAGTGTGTATAAGTACTTACATGTACCGGTATAGTAGTAGTTCAAGACTGATGATTAAAATGGATTTGTTTAAAAGTATAAATGATATACGACATTTTGAAGGAAGGGGATACAATAGAGAGGGTACATAAATGTAGCGTCCATACTCCATAGTGACACAAGCCTCATATGTAAACGGGTGGAGTTTCAGTAACATTAGCAAGATTAGGGCCACCTGAACATGAAGGGAGGGGGGGGGGGGAGAAAAAGAAGAGTGAAGGAACAAGATTAGTGAACAGTTAATGAAAGGGAGGGGATAGATAAAGATCTCTTGAAAATGTAATGCCAAGGGTGAACAAAGAGTTATGAAAGTAAATGAAAATAATGCATGAGTAAATCTAGAGGTATGATAAATCTAGAGGTACGATCAACCATAGTTATTCTTTTATGGGTAGACAATAAGGAGACAAAATTATGTGAGATTAATTAGTTAGAAGATGTGTAGAGATGACAAATAGGTAAGCAAATTTTTTTGAGTAATTTGTTTTATAGGTCAGAAAGTTAAATTACTAAGAATGACTATCAGTCTTGTTCAATATCTGTCTTATCACTGAAGTAGCAATATAATTTTGTTAGAATTAGATAAATACCGATATTTTTATTTTTCAGTTGTGGAAGATGGCTTGCACTTGAGGTCAGGTACCAGTCTTAAAAGTGAAAGATCAATTCTGGAAAAGCTGAAAACTCCTAATAGAAAATCCCTTGCAAATAGTCAGAGGAAAGAAAAATCTGTATCGAAACAAGTTATTCAGACTCAGAGGAGCGCGTCTCGTAAGTCACTAGGGTCTGAAATGGTCGTTAGTTCAAATTCCGGTATGTTGAATAACAATGCTCGAACCAGAGGAAATTCATCGTCAAATTCATCATCATCAGTTGTCAGACAAAGACTTACGGAAAAATATGAGGAGACACAAATTGAAAAGGGGATGAAGGAAGTACAGAATCAGAAACTACGGAAAGAAAACAGCAAAACCATCAAATATGGATATGGTTAATATGTACATTATATATGATTAATAAATTTGTAGTTATTAAAATGATAATTTAAAGATATTGGGGGGAAGGGGGGGGGGTCATATTTTGGCTGACTTTGACAAAGTTGAATATCTTACTTATACTATACCCCTAAGCATATAAGCATCAGCGTCCGGTAAAAAAAAAATCAGACGTTTGGGATGGCAAAGTATTTCATATATTACTGATCCTTCAGTATTCAAACTTGCAGAAGTGATTTTTTTTCTTTTGTCAACTTCATGAACTTATAACATTGTATTGTGCAATATTTAGTTATTTTGGAGTATTAGGAATTTTGATAAGATTATTATCGGAAAAGAACTCTATACTGTAAGATTTACGTATTCAAGTCCCTTTTTTTTATACAAAACAAATAATGGAAGCACTAAAAATATTATAAGATGTTTCTCAATGTCAACTTCCTGTGTGTACTTTCCTTGGCATTTTATATAAAAATTCATTTGGATGATTCTTTATTTGTTTTAGGTTTAGAACCCTCCGATACAGAATACTCAGGTGAGATCTTATTTTTCTTTCTTTTTCTTATAGACGGTAGATTCGGTATGTCTACTTTTAGGAAAAATTGTAGTCATTGAACTGCAAATATGCTTATTTCAGTGAAGATAGTAATGTCTTGAAGGTACTGTTTCTAGACTATGTGGAAAAAAGTTAAAAATTTTAAACGGCATGTGTACTCATTCATGATTACACTATTATGTCTTTTTTTTCTGTTTCTGCTTAATATTGTCATGTTAAAATAAGTACATGTAAATGAACGTGGAGGTGCTTTATCCCAATATCAATGTATTTCTACTCTTCATGAACATTATTAACAGGATGTTTATATGTGTCTTTTTTAGCCCTTGAATCTGATACAGAGAATTCAGGTAAAAACAAAATAATGGACTTTCTGCTATACATGTACCTGTATAATTTATTTGGATAACAATTTTGTACAATTTGAAGGGATATGGGAATATTGAAATCATATGAACTCAACAGCAATGAGGTGACAGAAATTTAATTTTAGTTTTACAGATTTTATTATTTTCAAAATAGGGTAGGAGGAGGGAATGAAAATAAAATAAAAATCAGTAAATTTCAACGTTTCATGATTTGTGCCATGAACATGATCTTAATCCAGCTTGCTTATCATGTTTTCAAAGCCACATTCTCTAAAATACTTGCACAATTAACTGAGAATGAAAAGTAATAACCAGTAATTCAGATGAGCAGAAGAAAAAAATGTACAATTAGTTCATTTTATTTTTTTTCCAATTGTAGTAAAATTAGGGTCGGCGGATCCGTAAAACTAAGAATTAAATTTCTGTCGCCTTATTGGTACACATTGTATTAAAATTTATAATACACTTTTGTTTTTTGAAGAAAAAAAAAATCAGATTAAAAATATATATACATGTATTATATATTAGACTGCATTGAGTTTAACATTTGTCCAGTTTGAATATTTCTTATCTATTTGTTATAAAATCGTTCTTCATCATTTAGTTTTCTCCGTTATTTCATGTACATTTTCTGTTATGTCAAGTGTCATTCCCTCTCTGCACTGACACATTTACTACATTGTATAAAAAGAACAAGGAAGAAAAAGGAGGAAACAACTAAAATTAAGACAATAAGATTTAAATACATGGATAAGTTTTGTTTTTCAGCTTTTACGCTTCATGGGTGTGCATTGACAGTTGGGAATAGAAAAAAATTCATGTAAAGCTCTTCATGCTTTACATTTAGTTATTATTTCCATTCCCTATTGCAAATACACATACACGAAGTGTAAAATCTAACTAAACAATCCCTAATTACTGCTCATCTCTTTGTGATATTGATATGTATCATTTATTCCTCAATTATTTTATGTACATGTATTTGATTTATGCTGACTCAAGAGATGTTTGTTTCCACCAAACTACTTTTTATCGATCTTGGTTATTCTCTGAGAAAACTGCATGTTTAGTGTACCTTTACAGAGAGAAGCCTGGCCACAAGAAGTAGGTCAAGGACATCAAGGACCTCAAGGTCATCAGATATGAGTGATAATTCTGAATCAACTACTGTAACCACGGTAACCACAACAGTTATCACCACGGTGATAGGTTAGTAAACAAACTTTGTTTTATAACATATAAAATGTCTACCATCTTTCTTTTAGCAAGTTTTTTTGAGAGGTAAAATTCAGCCCAACCATTGTTTACAGAACAGAAAATTACTCAGTAAAGAAACAAAAAATTACTCCGTAAAGAAGAATCCAAAATTATTTTCAGCGAATTGCATGTTTATACCGGTTTGTTGCAAAGAGAAAAATACATCCTAAAAAAGGAGACAATAATTTTCTCCGTTTTTCAAGTGGAATTTTGCTATCCAAAATGTCCAATTCAGCTCAAATTTATTACCTACTTTTCCTGTGATGCCTTTATCCCTGTTTGGTTTCGTAGTTTGCTAAGGGAAGTAAATTACTTGCAAATCAGGTTGTCCAGTGTGAAGAGTGCACTGATAAAGAGATTGCTAAAGGTGTTAGATATGTTTTGAAGTGGCAGAGGCAGATAGCAGAGGGAGATTTTATCTCAATACATGTACTTTAAGTCAAAACAAAAGTAGGGCTGTAGGGAAGAGAAAACTTGAACCAAAAAAACATGAAAAATTCACATTGAATGATTAAAACAATTCTTGGGGAAATCAAAGTGTATGGAAATGTCCAGAAAGCAGGATTTTGCACCATTTACCCCTGGCCTCTAGAGGCCACTAGGCCCCCAGACTCCTGGCCTGAGAGTTCTCTTCAGCTTTTTAAATTACTTCCAAAATTAGATTCATGTCTTAAAAATGAAAGTACTTTATTAACATTGTGAAGAGAGGGAATTCCCTGATGTAAAGCAGAGTTTACGAAAAGTGCCGGATTGCCGGCGATCTCTGGTGGATTTTTCAAATGTCTGACAGTTTCTGGTTCCGAGCTGGACAAAATGTCCAATGATTTTTTGTTCCAAGATAGTAACATATCATTTTCCTTAAACATATACAATATTTGATTTTCAATAAAGACATTTAAGTCCATGTAAAATTTGTTTCTTCGACATTGCCGCGCTTTAAACTTCAGAATAAAAAGTATCCATCATATTGTCACATTATCAATTGTTGGTTAAATGTGAAGTATTCAATAGTATTAATTTTATTGAACATGCATTGGCCCGACTAAGATCTGTCTATAACGATAGACATTTCAGTGAAATCACAGTGTCCCCGACTCCCGTATATTTTCAGCATTGCATCACGAGTTATTTTACAGTAACGGCGAAAGTTATGAATGGCCACAATTTACCAGTAATGCTTACATGCCCACTTTATTCACATTTTACAAATGAATTCTAGAGAAAAATGCATCGATATTGTACTGACAGTAAAGAGATACTGACCACGTGCCGTATAGTAACGTGTCACAGATATTAAAATAATGTTCATGAGTACTACATCTTGTAATTTTTTTAAAGTTTGTATTCTTTTCAGTATCTCTCAGATTTTTTTTCTATAAACACGTGATAAATACAAACAGCAAATGTAATAAACCATTTTGTAATTGTCTGGTAATTTTTAGCTTTGTCCTGTAGATTTTAAGAAATTTCATAAAACTACAGGACAAATGTCCTGTGGATTTTTGGTCTCATTCGTAAACTCTGGTAAAGAGAAAATATAAGTCCTTAAAAGACAAAAGTAGTTTTACACTGTGTAGAGAGGTACATACTTCCCTGATTTAGTTGGATTTGTGCATCAGGATTTCAGCAGTTCTCATGCTGATGCAACAGTTACATATTGTGCAAGAATTGGTCTTATTCATGTTGTTTGTTTTTTATTGGCCCATATGTAGTCAATAGACCATTTTCCGATCTTGATAGAAAGCACAAAATGTCTTTTGTCAACATCTTTTGGCGTTATTTTTCATTATGACATCACTGTTAAAAGACGCAATTCCATAATGACGTAGCAATGAAAAAGTGTGCTTAAATTGCCTACCTCGAACATTTTTCGTCATTTTGTCAGCCATTAGGAATTTCGGCAAGTAGCCTATTGAATCAAGATGATCAAATCTAGTCTAGAGATAGATTTGAAAGGATACTGTTTCCATACACTATTTTACTAAGCACAAACACTACTGCTGAATTTTCTGATCATATCATACAAGTTTTGATTTTATGTTTGAATCTTATTTCAGAAACCTTAACAGAAACCGTTCAACCGATTGTATCACCGGTTTGGAATACAGTTGGAGAACCAGTGTGGAGATACACAGGAAAACCAGTGTGGACTTACGTAGGTCATCCTCTATGGAATTATCTAGGTCAACCTGTCTGGACTTATCTAGGTCAACCAGTATGGCAGCATATTGCTGGCCCTATCTTGTCGACGTTAGTTAGTACTGTTTTCTTTGTGATATCTTCTGTGTACTACATTTTATGGACCTTACTGTTGGGGAGTGTCCTAAATTCGGTTACGTCTTCAGCCGGATGGTTATATTCCTCGGTTCAGCACATCGTCATGAAGTTGGTTGTGTTGGAAGCATGGGTCATGTACAGGTAAATTATTTCTTATTCTAAGTATGATCTGCTAGGAAATATATTTTTAAGTTTTGGAATGATTATTTTGTCTCATAGAATGTCCTAAAGTATGAAGATTTTTTATTACTTAGAATGAAATATAAACTTACAGTCTCTTGTAACATAAGCAAAACCTATAGGAGAGCACATCTATGTATTTCAATCTTCAGAATGCATACTTTCATTCAATTGTAAAAAAGAAAAAGACTGCTTCCTGGAATATTTGTGTCGCCTGCGAAGCATAGCGACACTTAGGGATCACTTTGTCCGTCTGTCTGTCACACTTGGATGTCACACCCTATAAAAGTGATTCCTGAGTGTCGCTATGTTTCGCAGGCGACACATGCATTCCTTGGAATTATTTTTATTTCAAATCGGGAATACTCTTCCAGACGCGTATGTGCAGACATATACATGTATGTAAGAACCGGAACTTCTTTTTTTGAGACAAAATTTACATGCAATATTGTGCAGGGATGAGTGAACATAATGGGGGTAAATAAAGGGTTCATTTTGGAGACATTTCTATTTATGAGTTTGCTTTGTGAACGGCCCCTTGCTGCCGTTCGAGCTGCACTCCCTATAAATATATTAAAAAAATAAGTTTTTATCTTGACTTTATATTTGTGTTTTTATCTTGACTTTATACTTGTGTTTTTATCATGACTTTATATTTGTGTTTTATATTGACTTTATATTTGTGTTTTTATCTTGTGTGTTTTTATCTTGACTTTATATTTGTGTTTTTATCTTGACTTTATATTTGTGTTTTTATCTTGACTTTATACTTGTGTTTTTATCATGACTTTATATTTGTGTTTTATATTGACTTTATATTTGTGTTTTTATCTTGTGTGTTTTTATCTTGACTTTATATTTGTGTTTTTATCTTGACTTTGTATATGTGTTTTTTTCTTGACTTTATATTTGTGTTTTTATCCTGACTTTATATTTGTGTTTTTATCTTGACTTTATATTTGTGTTTTTATCTTGACTTAATATTTGTGTTTTTATATTGACTTTATATTTGTGTTTTTATCTTGACTTTATATTAGTGTTTTTATCTTAACTTTTTATTTCTGTTTTTATCCTGACTTTATATTTGTGTTTTTATCTTGACTTTATACAGCTGACACTCGTTATCTCAAACTCGGTTATCTCAAAATTCCATTTATCTTGAAGTCGAGCGGCAGTCCCATCTTTTTGCCTTCATATTCTAACCAATTTGACTTCGGATAACTCGAAATCGCTTATCTCAAAGTAATTTCGAAGTCCAAAGTCATTTTCTTTGTGTATTTTATACTTGTTAAGTCGAGGTCCTAATATTTGTATAAACAAACCAATTAACGTACCAAATAATAGTGAAATCGCATGGTAAACAAACAATTATAGGTACCGGTAACAAGGTCGACTGATTCGCTGTTGTTTGATCGACCGTAACATCAAAATTAATGAAGGGGGATAACAGTTAATTAGAAAATATCATTGCGGAAACAATGATATAGGCATGTTTCATTCATTAAAATTGCATTGTCTGTTATGTTGAAATTCTTATGAGAAGCGACGGCTAAAAAAAAATAAACAAACCAATACGCAATTTGAGCAACAATGATTATACTGATGATCTACAAAATAATCCATACATAAAATTTTGTACACTAAGAGGAAGATGATTAAATTTGATTGCAAGCGAGTAAATTTAAGTGAAGAATGAAGACATTGAAATATAGCAGACGAAAAAATTGAATAGCTTACGAACAAATGTTTTCATTGTACTTTGATGACACAATGATCTTAAACTCTTGAAGGTAAACGGCTTATGACAGATTGATAAGACAACCAAACTGGCATTATATCAGGGCCGAGGCGATCAGCACAGAAAGGGGGGTGGGGTCACACAACGAATAAAAATACCTGACGTTCTCAATGTGCCTCTTCGTAAAATTTCAGTATTAAGAATACGTTTATGACACTTCTAGAATCATTTCTACGTTGTGAAGTAAACATTACATTTTCAGCACGAGTAGCCTTTTAAATTCCGATATCTATCGCATAAAATACAATAGCAAAACCATTCTATTAGCCTTATAGGTGGTACAATACATTCCAAAATATACTGTAAATTAGACTGACGTTTATCTCGAACTCCGCTTATGTCAAAGTATTTTTAGTGGGCCCATCGACTTCGAGATAACAAGTGTCAGCTGTATTTGTGTTTTTATCTTGACTTTATATTTGTGTTTTTATCTTGACTTTATATTTGTGTTTTTCAGGAGGTCAAGGTTGTGCTGTATTATATTCCCATTCCTGTTGTTATTACCGTTGTTATTTATGTTTGGTAAGTGTTTTATACAATAGGTGATTTTCCAATAGATTCATTCGGTGGACAGACACCAGACATCACAAATTTTCGCGATATTTCCACTGTGACGTCAAAATGAAAAGCATGACAACATATCAAGGTGCTTCAAGACGGTGCGATCAGATGTGACGTCACAATGGAAAACATTGCCAAATGATGTGATGTCTGGTGTCTGTGTGTGTAAAATCAAGGTTAGGAACGGTCATATCTTTTATCTGGAAAATGGACTATTGTCTATTTATGTGTTCTAATGAGTTGAAAGGTGCCGAGCCAGTGACAAAACAAGTTTTCCATTCAAACCCAACTTGGCTACGAGTCACTTTTAAAATGTAAAATAAAAAGAGACCTTGTTAATATTGCAATTTCATTTCTGTGATTTTATATAAAAATTGTAAAAATTAATTTTCTCATTTCTCATTATTAATTTGATAGAAATAAATAAATCTGTTGTTAAATTAAATTTTTTTCTTGCAGTTGTCCCATATTTATCAGGAGAAAACATGTTTAGTACTTCATTCTTTCATGTGCCAAAAATTCAATATGTAAGTATGCCATACAAATGGGAAGATAACATGCAATAAACCAAGGCTTTAGAACTGTCAATCAATTTATTTGTTTGAATTAAACCTCCTTTTGGAATTTGTAAAAAATAATGTAATTTTATGATTTCTCTGAGGATAGAACCCCCTTAAAAATTTTGTTTCAAAGGTGGTTGGAAAAAAATTCCATTAAGTGTCTACTTATCTCTTGTCATTGACAGGCTGAAGGCCTTACGTCACTTAACCTACACGATGAGGTGAAGAAGATCATCATACATCTACAGAAACAAGATAGCGGAGGTCTCACCGAGGGGGATGTAGAGAAAATAGTAAATAGGATTCTATCGACGGAGCTTGCCGCCCTACATAACAAGCATGAAGAGGAGAAGAGTAAACAAGAACTAGCTTATGTAAGAATTTATTTATTGCGGTAAAATGTACATGTAGTAGAAAAATAGATTAGCCTATTTCTTTTCAGTGTTCAAGAAAAGGAAAACAATTTAATTTGCTTTGTCTAATTGATGTTAGAGAGATTCATAGGTAGATGTTGTCAAAATGATTTTTCCTTACATTCAATATTATTAAAGGATTTTCGAGATTTCACAACACCAAACTTCAATGAATGGGTGAATCTGTTAATCACACACACCATATCATTAGTAATAAATGTTGTTAATTAAGAAATGTCAAAATTTTTGCTTTATTGTTTACATGCTGTCAAAAATGCACTCTGATTATTTCTGAATTACATGTATTTCTGAAAAATACATTTATATGTTATTTACATGTAAAAGATCTTTATTGCTTTTATTTCATACAGGATAGGTATAGACAAGATCAAGATATAAGACTGGAATCTTTAAGGAGCATCTTAGTCCATAACATATCAGTGAGTATGAGAAAATGAACAAGTACGAAAAAATATTGTGTACATGTACGTGTATCTTCCTTAAGGTAACTTATCTTCCTTATTTAGTGTACTGTACATTTTCAAGGTTATTTATACGTTTTGTACAAACATAGAATTCATTTCCTTGAGAAATAAAAAGATTCCTTACACCACAGATTTCTTTAAACCTGAAAATTATATGAATGTATGAAATATTAGCTCTAAATAAGCTGGTTTATTTATTTTAGAATATCGAGGCCAAATTAGCAGCAGAACTGGACACTATCAACGTGTAAGTACCGTTATTATTTTACCAACAACTCTGAGGTTAACCATTTTGCCCATTTACCTGCATAGACATAAAATTCAATTCTGTTGCATAACTGGACTATATCCCATATGCACACTACATATACGTACATACATGTATTTACATTACTATTAGAATTCCCATTTAAAATACCCATTAGACAACCAGATTTACATTCCAATAATTCTGGTTGCCTATTGTGACATCACGTTCAAATTTTGAATGTAGGGAGAATTTACTAATGTTAAAATACTTTTGATGCTGTTTTGTGCAATGTTCATGCAAATACGGACTTCTAATACATGTACAAATGTATTTAGTATAAAATGTTAATATAAGTAATGATTGATTTGGTGTTCATATGTGTATAATTCTGGTTGGACACTTGCAAATTTTCAGAGGATTGCAGATTCACAGAATTTGCATGTTACCGACCAGAACTATATACATGTACTTATGAACACCAAAAGTAAGATAGTCTTTTTCTTTTAAAATGCGTGTTTGATTTTATAGGCAAGGGAGAGAGTCGTCTGACAAGTCTACTGTTGTCATCGGCAACCTGCAGGAAGATCTGTCATTGCTGAGGTCGCAGTTACAGAACGTAGAGCTGTCCCAGCATGCATTGGACCTGCAGCTGAAAAACTGCTGTAAGAATGAGAGCTTCTACGTTGCCCTAATACAGGACAAGGTCAACAGGATACTGGGTCAGGTAAGGTCAAGGACAAGTGATACAATTAAACACGATTTTATTACATGTATAAAGAACGAAAATTGATTAATTTTCTGTGATGATGAAAAAAAAAAAGGAAATGGCTTCATAGATATTTCAATGAAGAATAGAGGAAGTCTGTTTAAAAATGTGAGAAATCATGCATATATGATAGGGTTAAAATTCATGTAATGCTTACTTAGAAGAATTTGCTTGTTTGTAATAAAAAGCAAATGAAACTACACCTAAAATAAAAGATTTAATGTTTGATTAGAGTTGTCGTTAGCTGCATAGCCTTAAACTATGAAATTATTCAACATCATTTTCGTTCTTATAATTTTTCGTAGCTCATGGCTAGCCATAGTTCTGGGGACAAGGATCAAGATGCCTTTGCAGCTTGGCTTCATTCCAACTTTGTTAGTAAGAAGGATTTAGATGAGCAGTTTAAAACATTCTCAGCTGATCTAACCAAACATATCTTTGAGGAAGTTAAAAAGTATGGTGGCACGGAAGTGTTTATATCCGATACTGGTGGCGGAGCAGGAATTTCTGAATCGGTATGATTTACGATGGTCTTGCACCTAAAATGTATGATACATGTAAATGTAGATTATGCCTTATGTGAATTTACGTTTTTTCAGGTATTAGAAGCAATCGTTCTAAAGGGGAAAAAAAGGTACAGTGGACTCCACTTATTTGACTATCGCATAATCGGGTCATTCGTTTTATTGGCTTGACTATCCCTGCACCAAACCATTTCCTATCTATTCTATGTTAAAATGTTGCCATAATCGACTGGACTAAAACCAATATCCCGTTTATTTGACTTTAAAAATTTCTTAAACTTCAAAATTTCCAAGGTAGATTTCACAAATTTGCCATTTCTGACCTTACAAAGTCAGGTAAACTTTTTCCCCGACGCTAATTACCCGTAATTGGCTTCCGTACAACTTAATTGCCGCTGGCGGTGTGCGATCTTAGAGAGCAGCACTTGTCAATTAGACAATTACCTGGACTAATTAAAGTTAAAAGATCAAACAGTGTAGTCTATCAAGGAAGGACGGAGAGAAAAGAATATTTGCGTATGTCACACCAATATTGGGCATGTTAGTTCTGTCGGCAAATTTGAATAGGATCGACGGAATTCATGCGAGTTATTAAAGAGCAAGAGAATGTCATTGCGATAAATTACAGAAAAAGAAAAATCAAGATATCCGTCATGCATGTGACATTGTTCAGGCCTTTGTTGAAAAAAAAATTGAAGTTACAAAAGTCGAAACGAAGCGTGAACGGGTTACTACGCGGCTCCAGAACATACTTTTATTTATTTTTTTACATATGATGACAACGTGATTTAACGTGCAGCGTGTCAACTGAATGACCTTGTTACACTCCCCACCCTTCAGGGCAGGGAAGAGATGTGCGCAATGAGTTTATAGTATACATGTACAGACGCAAACGGACACGAACTCTCTTCGTTCTTTTTATTCTTTCGTAAGCAATGAAAACCATGCGTTATTCGGGGTTTAATGAATGAAGTTAGCTTAGTTGGTTATCCATGTTTTACATGCATTGTAATTCAACGAGGATGCGGTGAATTATAACTGAGGAATAACAGCTGATCCAAGGGGAATGACGGTCTTAATTTGAGACGTAAAAGAGGGAAACAGAGAAAGGGCCCTCCCCCTCCCCTCTTTTGATATGGAAGAATTTTCTCTACTCGCTGTTCAACAAAGAAAAGAAAAATTAAGCTCTCGCAAAAAAAAAATATATATATTTATTTCGAGTTCCGTGAGTTGATGTAACTTTCATGTTTAAGATAATGAAATGTCGAAATGACGTCCGTTGATGTCTTTTCCTTTGGTTCTGCTACTGGAGTACACCCGTACAAAAAATCAATAACTGCTATTCACAAAGGTTAACCTGACAGACAATAAATTGTCAAAATGATGTCCGTTGATGTCCTTTACTTTGGTTCTGCTACTTGAGTACGCTTGTACAGAAAATCAATAATGTTAAACTGACCAGGGATTTAAATCCCATTGTTCGAAGAATAATAGACGTGACGGCCAGTACCTGCCTCAGGTTATACACGCTTATAGAGTACATGAATTACAAACGTCTTTCCTACAATTTCATTATTATTATTTTAATGTATCAAACTTTTACTTAATTTCTTCGGGTTTTTTTTATGATCAAATGTGGCACCGAGACATATACATGTTCTAAAACACGTGAAAAGAAAGATAACTTTTATTAAAATTCGGCCTTGAAATTCCCTATCTAACCATGTACATGGATGGATTCGGAACGTGAATTTGAGGACCCGAGTAGTCACGGAAATTGCCGAGTTGCTTATTCGAATATTCGGCTAATCGACTGGAATCGACTTGACAAATGGTCAACCCAAATAAGCGGATTCCACTGTATTAGAGGCACTCGTTCTAAAGGAAAAAAATATTTTCTACGTATCTGAGATGAAAGAGTTATTTCAATAAGCAATGTAGTACAATGTAGAAGGCCTAGATATGATTATCATGTCTCCTTGTCCCTCTGTCTGTCTGTCACACATCGTGTCCGGGCTATAATTTAGTGTGTTTTTCAGCAATTAAAAAAAAAATTTGTTTTGTTGTCATAGGTTGTGAAAAGAATTGTTGATGATGCCTTGATGAAATTCAATGCAGACAAGATTGGTTTACCAGACTTTGCCTTGGAATCTGCAGGTATGCTAAAGTTTCTATTACATGTATAGCGAACCAAAAAGGTGTGATGACCAACCTGTTGGCCATTCTTTGAAAATATCAAAATAAGATTTCTATGATGTTTGTGTGAAAGTGTGTGACTTGAAGTGCATACTGAAATCAAAGCTTGATAGAAAACCTTATTCAAGAACATTTGTTTTAACATCAAAAGCACTGAAAATATATGAACAGTTATATCAGTGCACCTAAATCCATTCCTTATGCAAAATGATACAAAAGATGTAGAGATGCAGCATTTTCGATTATGAGCTTGAATTTAATATGACCGATGGGTGACAACAACATCCGTTGCTACCACATGATGCACTATTTATAAATACCGTTATGTTTATTCCCACCAGGTGGCAGTGTTATCAGCACCAGATGTTCGGAGACATACCACAAGAAAACTGCTCAGTATAGTATATTAGGTATACCCTTGTGGTATGTGTCTAACTCTCCTAGGACAGTTATACAGGTAAGTCGACATACAGGTAAATGCTCTCAAGATTTTCTTTTTCATAGGATATGTGAAACAAATTGATTTTACATCCCCAAGCATTGATTCAAATTTGAATCACACTGGTTGCATAAATATTGTTTGAAATGGATAAGAAATTGTTTTATGGCTTAATATACTCTATAACAGACAACAGTGATGTCAAATTCAGCTAATTTGATTTTGTTTCCTTATAAAAATAAGTTCCAATGTTATGGTTTTTGACACCATAGTAGATTTTGAAAAGAAGTTCAAATGAAGATGCTCTAAAACTTGATATGGCATTATGTATTAAGGCATTAGGGGTATGATACTCTACCTCTGGTTGTTTTGATAATAGAAAAATTAAATACCACGAAGTTAGCTGAAGATGCACAACTTTGGCAGTGTTCGGTACCATACATTTTCATGGGGAATAAAACATTAAAAAATATCAAATATCTGAAAATATGTAAGATATGGAAGTACATTATTTCTTGCTTTTGGACGATATTGTTACTATAACCCTAACACATTAAAGTAAAGCGGTGATGAAATTCAATATAAATCTGACAACCAAACTCTGGTTATTCCAGTACAGAGGACCCTTTGTCATATCATAAACAAATGTTTTACCCTATCAAGGTAAAGCTTATACTCCAATATATTTAGCTTACTGTAAACCGTCTTATATTTGCGAGCGTTTTATTTGTGAAAATATTCGTGAGGTCCTTCGATTCGGGAATATAAAACACCACGAATATGTCTTATTACATGTGTAGTAAGTTACGTCCAGTCGCTTCATTCGTGTTTGCAAACTGAACACGCTGTGTATAAAAGATGATGTACAGTAATATTATCATATATTTTGTAGCCAGAGGTATATCCAGGGTCTTGTTGGGCGTTCCACGGTGATAAAGGCTATTTGGTGATTGAGCTGTCCACAGTCATCACTCCTACAGGATTCTCTTTGGAACACATCCCTAAATCACTGGCACCAAACGGCAGAATTGACAGTGCACCAAAGGATTTCATGGTCTTGGTAGGTATATTTTTACATGTATATACTTCCTCCACAAGCTTTTGTAATATGATATGTATTCAAGTAATATAGAATTTGAGGAGTTTTTTGACTTGGAGAACAGTATCTGATAACCTTTCATGTACATGTAGTTTTTTCACAGAGACTTTTTTGAAATTTGTTCAGTTCTACATGTACATTTCAAAGCACATATTCCATATTTTCAGATTTCCTGTCTGAATTTACTGAGACTCTTTCCCACACTCTTTAGATCCTTTTATTGCACAATGCTTAGTGACAACAATTGAGGCTTTACTATGGGCACAACTTACAATAAACCAAATTTGAGTAAAGCAAGACAAATGATAAATACAATGTACTTAAATTGTTGATATCTTGTTTTATTATACAGGGCCTGGCTGGTGAACATGACACATTAGGAACTGTTCTGGGAAATTTCACATACAATAAAGATGGTGAACCACTGCAGTATTTCAAAGTTCAAGTAAGTTCTTTCTTCACAGAATTACCATTTACTGGAAATTTGACACCTTGTCTTTTTTATCTGAATATTTTTATGGCATATAGTTTTTGGTCAGTCCGTCCGTCTGTTTGTCTGTTTATCCATAAAAATCTTTAACCTTGGCCATAACTTTTGAATGGTAAGTGAGAGGGCTTTCATATTTCACATGTGTATTCCTTGTGACAAGACCTTTCCATGTATACCAAATTTTTTTACCTTTTGACCTTCACCTTGGAATTTGACCTACTTTTGAAAATCTAAACTTCAGCCATGACTTTTGAATGGTAAGTGATAGGGCTTTCATATTTCACATGACTTTCTTGTGGCAAGACCTTTCCATGAATACCAAATTTGACCTTGTGACCTTGACCTTAAAATGTGAACTACTTTTCAGCTGTTTTACCGACAAAGATGCCAACGGGTGCATTCATGTTTCACCAACACATGTTTTTTATTTCTCTATTTCATTTTTATGGGCCGTCTTCACACTGAATATCTTTAAGCATATCTTGTAGGTTAAACCATTAGCTTTATGATCTTATAATTGTCACAAAGGATCACTAGTGATTTTCAGGGTCAAAGTTCAAGGTCATAGCCAATTTAACTTATACATTCTTGTCAGCAAGATGCAGACTGAAGCTTACCATTTGAACATCATCCATCTACATGTATATATCTAAATCTAGGATAATAATTTCTCTTTGCTTTGTACATGATTCTGAAACTGTTATTAATTTGAACATTTTTATCTCTCTGTAGAAACCAGAGGTCAGTGATTACAAGTTCATTGAGCTGCGTATCCTCAACAATAACGGGAATTCTATTTTTACCTGCCTGTATCGATTCCGAGTTCATGGAACCCCAGTTCAACAGTCATAAAAAATGCTGCACTATTGGATGGAAGCCTCAATTTACCCCAAAAAAAAAATTCTGCTATTCTCAGTAGATTTTACAATGTCTCATACATTTTCTAAAATTGCCAATTTTGTGCAAAAGTACATACTTTTACTATCTGAAAGTGTATTTTAGTAAATATGGAATTTCAGGTTATCGAATATAGTTTTAGTTCAGATATAATATGTAAAATCTGTGAATTTAATATTATATAGATTCTAGTATTAAGGGATTAAACGTTTTAACAATTTTTTTTACCGGCTTTATCATATAAAGAGTATGTGTATTTTCCGTCATCTTCTACATGTTCTACCACCTGTTACCTGTGTTCATACTGTTACTGTTTACATACAATTAGCATAATTGATTGGATTAATTAGTTAATGAGATGTTAATGTATTATACAGACTCATGTATTCATAATTGAATCTCATGGAATGTGGTGCACTGGTGAAAGCCTTTTTGAACTAAAGAGGAATCTTAGACATTGTACGTGTCTAATTACACGTTTTCTCCTGCTTATTATGTAACACCATTTTATCATACATGTATTTTACAGATTTTATTTTCATATCTGGTTAGTCAAATTAATCTCAAGGATACTCTTATGACATTACTCAGGTCTACAGAACTGGCAATGTGGGGTTAAAATCTAGAATTTGTACAACAGAGGATTAGTCTAATTTTAATTATACAATTTATCCTGCTCGTAGTGTAACATCATTTTATCATATTTTACGCCAATTTTAGAAAGTCGAAAGTCACTCTCTGGGATACTTGTACCGTATTACTCTAGTCTACAGACTATATGGTGTCAAAATGTAGAACAATACTCAGACTGAGGTGTAATAGTTGACATTCATGTATCTTTAAAACATTTCCTGCTTTAAATGATAGGGGTTACCAGAAGTATTTACTCCTTAAGGCCCTGTCACACTACAGCGTTTGACAGCATTGTATGCCAGCATGTAAGGTTGCTGGCGAACACGCTGGACAATCATCGTACATGCTACAGAGATTTTATTAGGACATTGCGAGAACGCTTTCACTCGGAGATATACGCTGTGGAAAGCTCTTAGCTTCCAAAAATGTTGTGCCTAATATGTTTGTCACATGCTTTACAATTGTTACTTAAACACAATGCAGTCGTTATGCACATGCTGCCATACGTTACATGAACATTAATACACATTCCGAATACGTTCGTAAAATAAGCTTGACGATAGGCTAACATTATTTGTGATAAAATAAAGAAAAACAGGCGATGAACGGAGAGAGAAAGGTATAATAAGCATGCAAGGCCATGAATAAGACATCAAACTTTCTTCTTTTTCTGGCATGTAGTTTCCTCATATAAATGAATGTTAACCACTTCAGCGCAAAGAAACTGAAAATTCTCATACAACGCTCCAACACCCTATCAAGTCGTATGATTGTTGGGCACACGTTCAGCGTACGTCTAGATTGCTAGAAATGCACTGGATACATGGTGTAGTACACTGGTATATGCTGTTCATACGCTATAAACACGTTACAGACGTGAAGAAAACGTTTTGCAGTCACTGTTGCACGTTTGTCGTGCATAAGCCAAACGCTCAGAAAGCGGCTTTCTTTTTATCTTGTATAACCGACCTCAGCGTGTGGCAAAAAATTTTCAAACAATGTCACATGCTTTCCAGAATGCTGTAGTGTTACTGGGCCTTTACATCACATAACATCAGATTCTGGCTGATTACTCAAGAGTGCCTTTCATCTACATGTTTCAAAATTAATACTGGTAAGGTTGTTTTTTGTTTACGAACACTTTCATCTTTTGATAAAGCTCACTAAAGGGAAATCTATTTCCTCCTTTGTTACTATTTATATTTTGCACTTGTATCTTAGTTGTTAAGTTGCTTCATTGATTATTCATACCTTACAAAATGTTTGCCTTTAATATTTATATATTATGATAAGAATGACTATGGTAATGATATATGTAGATGTTTACATAATTAGATGAGAAACCTGGTTTCATGTATATGTCATAAATCAAGCCTATTTAAGGCCAAAGATGACTTTATAGTATCTCCCGCATCACATGTTATACCGATTACTTTGTGTTTTAACTATATACTTGTACGTCAGTGATGTTTGGAGAAAGTATACATCTGAATATCAAAAAAGGGGATTGAGAACTTGTTAGTAGAGGCAATGCGTTCATAGCACACTAGTTAGTATTTATTAGAGGCTTCCTCAGAGTATTACCAACAAATAGCATAATAGAGGTGTAACGAATGCCATACCTACATGTATATCATTAAGGTCTGACATTTTACGAAATGTATGTGTTTCTTTCCATCAACTATACATTAAAAATGATGGAAATTTCTAACGACTTTCCCTGTTTAAAACTTCCCCAAGATGTTTTGCATCAATTTTATGTGTTTTAAGTTTCCTCGAGTCAGTTTCATTCATCTCCTTCAGGGAGCTCTCCTCTGACCACATTTTTATGCCTCCTTAATTGGAGATTTTAGGTTATGCAGTTTTTGACATGTCTGTCTGTCCTCATCAAAAACAATAATCTTGGCCATAACTTTTAAATAGAAATAGATTGTGATAGAAATTTCAAAGTTTTCATACATATACGTATTTCTTTAAAAAAAAAAATCCCTTCTATTAGTACCAAATCTAACCTTGACCTTGAAGATCGACTTACTTTCAGTTATCTGCATTTATTGACAAATATGGATTTATGTTTCATGCATCTTGTTTTGTGATGAAATTGATGGTCATCACAACATTTCTTCAGAAATGAAATATTTATTTTTTATGCACAAGGCAGCTTATGTTTTATTGTAATATTATAATATCAAATTTTGTTGAAATAGTATCATATATAGATATGAGCTCATTTGTTGTATTAGGCCATTCCTAGTTTTTATTTGTACTCGGTGTTTCTCCTTATTTACAAAACTAATTCTGCACTTAATTGATTAAAATGCCAGGTATGTAAATAGTTTAAAGACACAAAAAAAAGAAAAATATTTTAAAGATGAAATTTCATGGATTGATACATTGTAAAATTTTAGAAATTTTATCTAATTTGTTTATTCCATGACCTTTTGCTCAAAACCTTGAGCACTGAAATGCTAAACAGAGAAACACATTGGAATGGCCTTATGTGCTATGTTGTATTATTTAATTTCTTAGTTTTAATTTGTGTTGTATTAATGTATAGTTTTATGGATAATTTGAATTTTTACATGTAATTTTTTTTCATTTCGAAACCAGGGACGTGTATAAAATATACGTCCCAGTCGAAACTAATTATTCAAAGTGTTACTTAAACACTATATCCTCATAGTATATTATATACCAGTGAATTGTTTGTGAAATAGATTTTTCTTACGGAAAGTGGTGTATGTTTCTATTGAAAAAAGTTTCTGTTTCACAGTCAATGTTGAAATGTATAGGGATCACTGTCTGGTTTCTGTCTTCCATCTGTATGTCTGTGAGTCACACTTCCACATCCATAGATGTACCTTTAGATATGCATTGTACTTCCTTGAAACTTGAAAAGATGGTCAAGGATGATGAGACTCCACACTCAGTGTGGGTCAAGGTTACCTCTTTAAGGTCAAGGTCACACATTTAGTATCAACTATGTTACAGGGGACATATGTGTACACATACCTGTTATTAAGCAATCTAGTTACACAAATTCAATTGTATTTTTGTAATACTGAATTATTCTTGAATCTTATCAGTAAAATTTTATTAACCTTATCATTTTAAAATAATTGCTAAAAAATTGTTAAGCCTACCTAACTTTTTGAATTATACTATAAGAATTGAGTGATTGATAGAATTTGTTATGTATTAAGTAGGCAAGAAAGTTAATAAATATGTAATGCTTAAAAATATTAAACTTGACTTTTTGTTGATTTTACCTATAGATGCGTGGAACAAGTTTTTGTGTTACCTGAATACCGAGAATCGCTTCATGTCCTTAAAATTTAGACCTTTAGAGTTTTACAAAGTTCAGAAAGAGAACAATCTGAAGTGGAAGGAGACTCATTTGATCTATTTTCACTCCCAATAATTCATGGGATTTTTTCTACAATGTTTTGATGCTTTGTTTTGGAGTTATGGATCATGCTCAAATATCAAATTGATTAACCTATATGTTCTTATGTACGAGTTATATCCCTTGTTGCCAACAGTGGATTTTTTTAAGTATTTGCAATACAAACAAAGCTTGTTTAGAACCATGCATTGCTTTTTGAAGGATCCACTCTATCTTAAGAGACTTTATTATAGAAACTTTGTTATGGAAGGGAATATTAACATTTTGTCTGTGTGTCTTAATCTTTTGAAAAGCAAAGAAGACAAAATTAATCCTCGTAGAAACATCAAAACTTCCAAAAATGTTCCACATGGGGAAAGGATGAACCAAATTAATTTTCAAGGTCAAAGGTCAAGGTCACCAGGGTCTGAGGCTGGAAAACCTTGTGCAAAGGATAAAAGGCAAAACAATCAATGATTTTTTAAAAAGCTTTAGGTCAAGGTAACTATGGACTAGAATACTAACAATTAACAAAGAACACAAAGGAAGAAAATTTCCCATGTTAGAATCAAATGTCAATTTTCAGTGTTCATTTATATAGATATCAAATAGTTAAGGATAATTTAAGGATATACAAATGTAATACTCTACTTCCGGTTGTTTTGTTAACAGAAAAATTAAATACCACGAAGTTGGCCGAAGACGCACGACTTCGGCAATGTTCGGAACCATAAATTTTCACAGAGAATTGAATAAAGCATTAAAAATATTAAATAATCTAAAACTATGTAAGAGATGAAGTACATGATTTCTAGCTTTTCGACAATATTATTATTATACCCCTAATACCTTAAGGGGGATGGACTTGTCCCATCTGGTGGATGGATTAATCAATGGTTGATCAAATTGGTGTTTATTTGTTTGGATCAAATGTCAAGTTTCTGTGTTCATTTATATGGATATCAAATAGTTAAGGGGGATGGATTAATCCCGTCCGATGGATGGATTAATCAATGGTTGATCAAATTGGTGTTGATTTGTTTGGATCAAATATCAAGTTTCTGCGTTCATTAATATAGATATCAAATAGTTAAGGGGGATGGATTAATCCCGTCCGATGGATGGATTAATCAATGGTTGATCAAATTGGTGTTTATTTGTTTGGATCAAATATCAAGTTTCTGTGTTCATTAATATAGATATCAAATAGTTAAGGGGGATGGATTAATCCCGTCCGATGGATGGATTAATCAATGGTTGATCAAATTGGTGTTTATTTGTTTGGATCAAATGTCAAGTTTCTGTGTTCATTTATATAGATATTAAATAGTTCAGGGGGATGGATAAATCCCGTCCGATGGATGGATTAATCAATGGTTGATCAAATTGGTGTTTATATTTGTTTGGATCAAATGTCAAGTTTCAGTGTTCATTTATATGGATCAAATAGTAAACGGGGATGGATTAATCCCATCCAGTGGATGGATTTTAATCAATGGTTGATCAAATTGGTGTTTATTTGTTTGGATCAAATGTCAAGTTTCAGTGTTCATTGTTCACTAGTACTTGTTACTTCAAGTGTACAAGCATGTACAGTACAGTTGAATTTTAATGTATCTTGGATTTGTATCAACAGCAAAGAAAACATCCAAACTATTATAAAAACATATATTTACTGTTTAATAGTGAAAATCTACATTCTATAAAACAAGGAAATGAGGTTATGTTAATCTTGTCTGTTTCTTTAGATTAATAAAAAGCAATGTATTTTGATGAATTTCTAAAAGTTGAATACTCCAATTTTCCTTGTCATTGGTACACCCTATAACGAGAAGAAATATATGTCAGATCAAAGATAGGTAAACAGATTTGCATTTATGTCTGAGTATAAACAATAATATCGTTAGAAATTAATTGACCTGGTGCGTCTCTTCATCTTTTGAATTTGTATGCTTATAGTTGTCATGTATGACTTACATGTATTAATATTTGTCACACTCGGATTAAACTTGCTGCATAGGTCAGTTAAGGTCACATTTTTGGTGAAGGTCAAGGTAAGAAAACATGTACCTTTAACATTGAAATATTAATGAATTTTTCAGGTCATAGTTCTGGTAAAACCTGATGCAACTTGCTGCATAGGTCAGTTAAGGTCACATTTTTTGGTGAAGGTCAAGGTTAGAAAACATTTACCTTAAACATTGAAATATTAATGAATTTTTCAGGTCATAGTTCTGGTAAAACCTAATGCAACAGCTGACAACATTTTTTTTATGCCCCCGGAATCAAAGATTCGGGGGCATATAGTTTTTGGCCTGTCCGTCTGTTTGTCTGTTTGTCCGAAAAACTTTAACATTGGACATAACTTTTGAGTGGGAAGTGATAGGGCTTTCATATTTCACATGTGTATTCCTTGTGACAAGACCTTTCCATTGATACCAAAATTTTTGACCTCGTGACCTTGACCTTTTACCTACTTTTCAAAAACTTTAACATTGGGCATAACTTTTGAATGGGAAGTGATAGGGCTTTCATATTTCACATGTGTATTCCTTGTCACATGTGTATTCCTTGTGACAAGACCTTTCCATTGATACCAAAATTTTTGACCTCGTGACCTTGACCTTGACCTTTGACCTACTTTTCAAAAACTTTAAGATTGGGCATAACTTTTGAATGGGAAGTGATAGGGCTTTCATATTTCACATGTGTATTCCTTGTGACAAGACCTTTCCATTGATACCGAAATTTTTGACCTCGTGACCTTGACCTTGACCTTTGACCTACTTTTCAAAAACTTTAACATTGGGCATAACTTTTGAATGGGAAGTGATAGGGCTTTCATATTTCACATGTGTATTCCTTGTGACAAGACCTTTCCATTGATACCAAAATTTTGGACCTCGTGACCTTGACCTTGACCTTTGACCTACTTTTCAAAAACTTTAACATTGGGCATAACTTTTGAATGGGAAGTGATAGGGCTTTCATATTTCACATGTGTATTCCTTGTGACAAGACCTTTCCATTGATACCAAAATTTTGGACCTCGTGACCTTGACCTTGACCTTTGACCTACTTTTCAAAAACTTTAACATTGGGCATAACTTTTGAATGGGAAGTGATAGGGCTTTCATATTTCACATGTGTATTCCTTGTGACAAGACCTTTCCATTGATACCAAAATTTTTGACCTCGTGACCTTGACCTTTGACCTACTTTTCAAAAACTTTAAGATTGGGCATAACTTTTGAATGGGAAATGATAGGGCTTTCATATTTCACATGTGTATTCCTTGTGACAAGACCTTTCCATTGATACTAAAATTTTTGACCTCGTGACCTTGACCTTGACCTTTGACCTACTTTTCAAAAACTTTAAGATTGGGCATAACTTTTGAATGGGAAGTGATAGGGCTTTCATATTTCACATGTGTATTCCTTGTGACAAGACCTTTCCATTGATACCAAAATTTTTGACCTCATGACCTTGACCTTTGACCTACTTTTCAAAAACTTTAACATTTGGCATAACTTTTGAAGGGGAAGTGATAGGGCTTTCATATTTCATATGTGTATTCCTTGTGACAAGACCTTTCCATTGATACCAAAATTTTTGACCTCGTGACCTTGACCTTTTAACCCAGTGACCTCACATACATGTACTTAACAGAAAATAGTGTTCATACTAACAAAGATGCCACCAGGGGCATTCGTGTTTCACAAATACAGGCTTTATTTTACCAATAGTTTGTAAGTACTTACCGGTACATTGTAGTTGTAGAGTTTACTATTAGCGCAATAACTTGGTGGAGTAAAGACTGAAGCATCCTTAATACCAGCTGAGATTCCAGTGTAAGACAGTCCCTGCCATATGTAACCTATATAGATATAAAGAAAATTATGGATAAGATTTCCTCTAAGAAGCAATGTTAAAAACAATTTCAATGACCAGACATTTATACCACCGCTATAAAATGGTGGGGGTATATAGTGATGCACATGTCGGTCCGTGTGTGCGTGTGTCCGTCCTTTATCTCTGAGCTTGGCAGGCAACAAAAAAAAAAAAAAAAAAACACGCTGGGCCCACACACCTGAAGTTGAAGAAATTATCTAATGGTCATCCCTCTCCCTCCTCTCCTTGCAGTTGTACCTGAGCTATATTGTAGGGTAGAGAACACGTAAAGAATCATAATTTGTATGTAAAGCGTCTTCGAATTAAATAGCATCATTTAAGGTATTCAATGGGCTGCAATGAAAGAAATTATTCCAAAAACATCGACATTAGGTGTATTCACCTTTTTATATAATTCTGTGTCATATGATATTTTGAAAACTTTTTTTTACTATCCCAGAAGATATTGAAATAAGAAATATTTTGAATTGGGTCATGTTTAGGAGTTATCTCCCCTTGATGAAAAATAGCGAAAAAATTAAATGCAGAAATTTATATTCACCAAATATTGGTGATCATGAATTTTTTCATTTCCAGCAAAATTTGATGATATACATTTTTTGACATTTTTTACCAATTTATTTTTTTATTTGATGCCCAAATATCATTCTGTTGAAAATTTTAAGAAAAAATAACACTTTCCATTGAGTTCTTTGTAAACTCTAAGGGCACATAATTCTTTATGTAACCTATTTTTTTTTAATAACTAAATTGGTCAAAAATTTTCAATTAATTTTCACATTATAACTATGCAGTGATTGAGGTTTCAGGATTCCATGAATGGGTGGCCTTATTACATCTCATTACCCATTGAATACCTTAAGGACAGATAAGGCAGCATGGACCAGACATGCAGGTTTTGGGTACTTAACCCTCGTCAGTGATTCTCAATGAAGAAAGTCTTGAATACCAACATGAAGATAGTCTTGAATGTCCATTGAAGAACATCTTTTAAAAATTCCGACATGAAAATAGTCTTGAGAACTTGTGTGAAGTTAATCGTGAATATATACTCAATATGGATGTAGTCTTGAATATCCAATTGAAGATGCAAGAAGCATTGGATCCCACATGAGGAAGGTCTTGAATACCCACATGATGATAACATCCTAAATACCTACATGAAGATGTAGTCTTTGTATACCCACATGAAGATAGTACTGAATGCCCACATGAAATAGTCTGGAATGCCCACTTGAAGAAAGTATTGAATCCCCACTTGAAGATAGTCTTGGATACCCAAATGAGATAATCTTGAATGTCCACTTGAAGAAAATCTTTAATATCCACACGAAGATAGTACTGAATACCCACATGGCAATCGTCTTGAATACCCACATGGCGATCGTCTTAAATACCCACATGGCGATCATCTTGAATACCCACATGGCGATCGTCTTAAATACCCACATGGAGATCGTCTTGAATACCCACATGGCGATCGTCTTGAGTATATACACATATGAAGATAGTCTTTTTAAAGATACTCGCATGAAGATAATCTTGAATACCCACATGGCTATTGTCTTGAATATATAACCACATGAAGATAACTTCAAATACCCACATGAAGATAAAGTCTTGAATACCAACATGAAGATAGTCATGGATAACAATATGAGAATAGTCTTGAATACCAACAAAAAAACACATGATAATCATCTGGAATTTCCACGTGAAGATATTAAATACCCACCTGAAGATAAAGTTTGGAATATCCACATGAAGATAAAAAGCCTTGAATACCAACATGAAGATCAAATTTTTGTAATACCCATACGTAGATGAATATTTAGTAGTGATTACCCACATGAAGATAAAGTCTTGAATATATATATATACATGAAGGCTAAATCATAAATACCCACATGAAGATAAAACCTTGAATACCAATATGAAGATAACATCATGAATGCTAGTACTGCTTACAGTACCTCCAATTCCTTTCTGACCGTATCTACCCGATACGGTGGAGCTAAGTGGTACACATAGTGCGGACGTGACGGAGACCCCAACGTCAAGCCCCGCCCTCTGGAAGGTGTAGTGAGTCTCATTCAGCTGCCCTGGTCCCGCTCCTAGATACGTACTACCTGCATTCTTGGCATCATCTAAAGGAGTGAAACAGAGAACAATTATATAAAACATCATTTGGTTGCGATACACCGATGCTATTATAATTAACTTATATCACTGAAGGTCAGGGTAACTTTTATGGTCAATGTCATAGTGTATACTAGACGATGCGACCCATAATTTGATGTGAGTCAAGATGACTTCCAAATCCCACGGTCACATATCCAGGGTGAACAAAATACAATGAGTAAAATGCCTGTTCTTGATCAGTCAGTTCATTTATATGTGTATAATGACGAGGCTGCAGTAATTTAACAAATACTTAAGTTTGACATCAGTTCTGGTTTTACTAGGGTACTAGTACTATCATATCTGATTGACGAGTGACCAATAAGAAGAGGGAATTTGTAACAGATACGACATTACCTGGTACGCAGCTTTCTGTCCATTTTCCTAGCGTTGTTCTTCTGCACAGAGTACTATTGAATGTGTATTGTACTCCCTGAAAAAAGTAAACTTCTTTCTGAAAGAGGACTCGGACGAGGAGTTTGGAAAAAAGATACTGTAACAATGAAGTCATAGGTCTGGGGTCTGAACACTGATTCACAAACTCCCCGGTCGAGCTCCCTCCCGACAGGAATTGTTGTTTGTTTTTTTGTTTTTGTTTTTGTTTTTGTTTTTTTGGTTTTTGGTTTTTTTTTTTTGGTAACCGATCGCTGGTAGAAGTTTTCACTGATTCGATGAAAATGTATGCTAATGTAATATAAGCAACAAGGGTCTTTTTTTTTCATTCAAATATATATACTAATCTATTTTCTACTTCAAAATAACACGTAAAAACGGTCCATTGGGCCAAAGATGTAATTGAAGCATTTTCATTCCTACTTATACTTACATTTTTGTAGTCCAGGACATACATAATGTAGTTATTATACGATCCCGTGTCAAAGTCTATGTAATGCCTAGCCGCTACCCTTTGGTTTACTGCATCGTAAGATATGTTCACCGATTCCTGAAAAAAGGGGGAATTAAGGTAATCTGTCTTATAAGAAATCCAAATTATAACCAAGTAGAGCTATCGAGAGCATCATCAATGTGCGTCTTTGGAAACATCTCTGTATATAAGTGGGAGGGTTGTGCGCAGATGGTCCGAATAGCTACATAATTTGCTTTGATGTACAAAGTCTGCTCCGACTGCAGATGGGTCTCCCTTTTTAGTAGCCACAGAAACAGTCGAAAACCCTCTGCTATTTGGATGGTCAATGTATGTACACAATGATCACCCAAATAGCAAATTGTTATTGGTCATCCTTTGCGACCAAGTAAAAAGGGGGTGTTCGTTGTTCTTCGATCGTGTTTCAAATGTGTTTTTGCTTGCTGATACTCTAGATACAAGTATTTTTTATGGTTATTTTGCGCAGCGTCCATTGTAAGTTACAATACTGTGCGTGTGTGTTCCGCTCTTGTATTGTTTGAAACTCCCTCTATAATATTTACCTCCCATTAATTAGGGTATCCTATGAAGTTTGAACGTCAGAAAAGGCTTTCAAATATGAAGAACAAAATTGTTCTTCGACAAAAAAGAAGCAATTTTTATCAGAATCACAATGAATTACCAAGAAAATATACGGCTCCCATTTTTGAAAATGAAAATTTTGCAATAATCAATAACAAAAAAAAAAACTGCTCCATTGTCAGACTCATTTGTTCTCTTTTGATATTTTCATGACTTCTTTAAGTTTTTCAAGAAAAGAACACAACGCCCCCTCCCCTCCTTTCCCCTAAAAACAGAAAAAGAAGCATTTAGAAACCAACGACTTTGAGAATTCTTGCTATAAATTCCCAAACTTACCCTTAAGAGATGCGTGGCTGTTTCCACATCCTGATAGATACCCTCTAAACTGTTCTGGGTACCCTCCCACATCTTGGGTACGCAGCAAATACTGCAGTAGCCCACAACAAAGAGGGACACGGACAGGGCGACGCGAAACATAGTGCTGAATGGAAGGGCGACAAAAACAGAATGACCAAAATTTGTTCAGAAATATTCGTTGATTCTAATACGCTCTAGTTATCTAGTATAAGAAGTCGTGCTATATCTTCTTCGCAATGATCTAGAGAAACTTTTATCTGAGGTACCGATATTTGGAACCTGACGATAAGATGTTTTCTGTGTACTATTATTACAGTCGTTCTCTACCTTAAGAGTTTTATAAACTAGAATTTTCAGCAAAGATATAATAATGCCCTACTTATGTAGGTCACTCACTGATCACTCTTTGTTTCAAAGTATTCAAAATTTGTAAGAGATGTCACTTGCTGTATGATAGGATGTTTTCAGAATACTAGCTATATTATTGGTCCTTATTTGAAATAAGTAAAGTATTTGTATTACAACCGTTCTTTATTTTACGTTGTATAACCCAGAACATAAATTAAACAAAATGTTTTTCATAAAAAAAACAGATGTCTCCCCCCTCCCTCTAAGTTACTTTGACCTTAGGCCAAAATGCAAAATGATGTCCTTTGAGTCATGGGCAACATCATACTAAAACATGAAAGTGATTCATTACATTGTTTGAGGTAAAGCCCAAACATGATTGGCATATACAATTTCATTATAAGCATATTTAAAGAAATTGACTTTGGTCACATGACCTTGGATATAGGTGATCTGAAACCTACACTCACTGACGAGGGTTAAGTACCCGAAACATGCATGTCTGGTCCATGCTGCAAACTTATCTGCTTTTAAATGATGCTATTGAATTTGAAGACGTTTAACATTGTAAGGATCATGAGCAACAAAAAACTGAATCAGTGATTAGATACACGGTTCAAAATATAAAGCCTTAACATTATTAGCATAGACAATTTCAGCCTGGACATGCTTAGCATATACAATTTCATTACCAAAGTAAGAAGCTACCTTAACCATGTGACCTTGGGACAATGTGATAAGAAACATTTAGTCCTTAGAAACAACATACTAAAATATGAAAACAATTGTAAGAAGGGTTCAGGAGATATAGCCCAGACAATATTAGTACGTACAATTTCATTAAAAAGAATTAAATGATCTTGACCTTGGGCACATGACCTTGGGTCAAGATGATAAGAAACCCTCCAATCCTGAGCAACAGCATACTATAGTATAAGAGTGATCCAGTATACGATTCCACAGATATAGCCCAGGCTCAATAGCATTTACAATTTCATTAAAAAATGTAATACTTGACCTTAGTCATATGACCTTGGATCAAGGAGGTGTGAAACGTTTGGGTCATCAGCACCATCATACTAAAATATGACGTGATCTGATCACGGTTCAAAAGATTAAGCCTAGACATAATACATGTAACAAATACAATTTCATTTAAAATATACTAATTGACCTTGACTTTGGTCACATGACCTTGAGTCAACGTGATGTTAAACCTTTACGTGATAAGCAACAACATACTAAAATATGACGGTGATCTGATAAAAAGTTAAAAGAGATACAGCCCCAATGGGATAGCATGTACAATTTCATTAAAACGTACTTAGTAACTTTGACCTTGATCAAATGACCATGGGTCCAGGTGAAACCTTTTGGTCATGACTAAATACATTCTTTAACTTGAAAGCAATCCAGTATGCGGTCCAAGGGATAAAGCCTAAACAAGAATGTATCAACAATTTCATTAAAAATGTAGTAAGTGACCTTGGATTTGGGTCAAGGTGATGTGAAGCCTTCGGGTCATAAGCAAAAACATACTAAAATATGAAAGTGATCCGGCAAACGGTTCAAGGGATATAGCACGGACTGGAATGTATGTACAGTTTCATTAAAAATGCACTAAGTGACCTTGATCTTGGTCACATGACCTTGGGTCAAGGTGATGTGAAACCTACGGGTCATAAGCAACAACATACTTAGATATGAAAGTGATCCAGCATATGGTTCAAAAGATATAGCTCGTACAGGAATGTATGCATAATTTCATTAAAAAATGCATTAAGTGACCTTGACCTTGGTCACATGACCTTGGGTCATGGTGATGTGAAACCTTTACGTGATAAGCAACAACATACTAAAATATGAAAGTGATCCGGCAAACGGTTCAAGGGATATAGCACGGACTGGAATGTATGTACAGTTTCATTAAAAATGCACTAAGTGACCTTGACCTTGGTCACATGACCTTGGGTCAAGGTGATGTGAAACCTTCGGGTCATAAGCAACAACATACTAAAATATGAAAGTGATCCGGCAAACGGTTCAAGAGATATAGCCCGGACAAGAATGTATGCATAATTTCATTAAAAATGCACTAAGTGACCTTGACCTTGGTCACATGACCTTGGGTCAAGGTGATGTGAAACCTACGGGTCATAAGCAACAACATACTAAAATATGAAATTTATCCGGCAAACGGTTCAAGAGATATAGCCCGGACAGGAATGTATGCATAATTTCATTAAAAATGCACTAAGTGACCTTGACCTTGGTCACATGACCTTGGGTCAAGGTGATGTGAAACCTTCGGGTCATAAGCAACAACATACTAAAATATGAAAGTGATCCGGCAAACGGTTCAAGAGATATAGCCCGGACAGTAATGTATGCATAATTTCATTAAAAATGCACTAAGTGACCTTGACCTTGGTCACATGACCTTGGGTCAAGGTGATGTGAAACCTTCGGGTCATAAGCAACAACATACTAAAATATGAAAGTGATCCGGCCAACGGTTCAAGAGATATAGCCCGGACAGGAATGTATGCATAATTTCATTAAAAATGCACTAAGTGACCTTGACCTTGGTCACATGACCTTGGGTCAAGGTGATGTGAAACCTTCGGGTCACTAAAATATGAAAGTGATCGGGCAAACGGTTCAGGAGATATAGCCCGGACACGATGTGTGACAGACGGACAGACGGACAGACAGACAGACGGACAGACAGACGGACGACGAAGGCAAAACCAATATGTCTCCTCCCCGTTGGGGGGGGGGGGGGGGGGGGGGGGGGGAGACATAATGAGTATACACAACTTCTGTCCATGTTGCTGTTAGAAAATGAACAGTTTCGAATCCATTGTATTATTCTGAGGATGGACCTTAAAGAAATCATTTGTAACAAACTTGACCCTATTATTCACATTTTTTAAACTTTCTCTTTCATATAAAATTGACAATTTTGGAAAGAAAATTGTGCTGATGAAAAAAGGTTCTATATGCAGTTTCGTTATCGCGATTCATAATTCAAGTCACACAATGAAAAAAAAAATCGGATGAAATTATAATAGGATTTAGAATGATGATCTTGTTTGCACAGTTAATTATGGATGACCGTCAATGTACTTTTCATGATTGTCAGAAGCATAAAACATTGGTAAAGGGCACAGGAGCTCGATGCCAACAACCCTCAATGACATCCGCCCCTTCCCATCTCTCTATAGACAAAGTATATACAAGGAAAGTAGGGGCGGATATTCTTGTGGATCGTCAGCATCGAGCCCCTGTGAGAAAAGGCTGTGACATTTACAGAAAAATGTACCCGGAGAAGGATAACTCAGTGTTCATGCGATCTCTACCTGTTATGTTCTATATGTAAGCCCTTGGACACTACCTTGACGAAAGGTTAAACCGTTAGTCCCTGCTGCTTCTTTTTGTGACTTTCTAAACGAAATCGGACACGTCAAAAGAAGATCAAACTTCAATCGAAACTATGTTTGAAAAGAAAAATTACCGAGGATATGATCTTGAAATCACCCCCCCCCCCCCCAAAAAAAAAAAAAAACCATTAAGCATAGTCCTTGACTCATCTACAAAATCATCTTCTTTTCCAACATTGAACTATGACCAACAATATCAACAGGACTCCATGACGGGCCCTATCAAAATCTCACCGGAGATGATATGTCCTATCTGAAAGTTTGTCGGACTTCTCGGGCGATTGACCATAAGCTTGCTTCTGTCAGCAGAGCGCGGACTGTTTTTGTATGGCCATGACTTTTGATATCTTTTTACATAGTTCTTGTTTTGTCTGGGCTCCCTAGCTGTCCCTCTTTATGGTGATGTCATCTTACAGCGCGGCGTGAGCAGGCTGTTTTTTAATACAACAGCTATATACATCTTTGAAGACCCTTTTGTACTCGGTATGATGGCAGGGTTGTGCACACGTAATCTGGATGACCACATCATTCGCTATGATATAGCAGATGGCTATCTAAAGTTTGAGCCGATAGTACATTCCTTTTTCATGTTTTTGTTTGTCTGTTGGATCATTGTGTTGGTTTGTTGCATGTCATTGTCCCCTGTTGCTTGCTGAAGTAGTGTTGTCTGATTTACGTAGTATCCTGCGAGTTTGTTCCGCTGTGGTCAGTGCAAGGTGATCTTGCTGGAGATCTCTTCCTATTTACAATGTATTTATAAGGTTCGATATACTGCATTGCCATAGACTAGGATTTCCTGCTCTATAGTTGGTCTCAAATGTTGGCATTCATCGTCAATGGTCAGCATGCAAACCCTCATATTTTGCTACACAAACTGCCTCGTTCATGCATAGTATTGCCCAGACAATGCTAAGACAACTGTTGACAAGACACCGCCAAAGACGGTATAAATGGCCGGATTGCTGGCGGCAGATTGTGTTTTGAAGCACTGTGTTCATTGAAAGTAAGAGTGCAATATTCTCCATTCAGAGTTTCAATGCGAGATTTTATATAGTTTTACACATTAGTCTAAATCAAATCATATCTTCAAGGTTAAGGCCAATCCTCAAGGTTAACTTCAGTATCAGAAATCAGTTCCACTAACCATGTTCTACCTCTATGACAAGTTTTAAAGTGATCCTTCATAGAGTAATGGTGTTTGTCTAGTTCATAATAAAACTGTCAAGGGCAAGGACAATACTTGAAATCAAGTCCAGTTATCATGTTCTACCTCCATGCAAAATTTGAATGTGCTACAAGTATCTAATATAGCACAATCAATTCTTACTCGTGGTTTCAAAAATAACACGTAACATTGGTACACCATATTCTAATTCAAAATTTTATTTTCAATGTCAAAACCTGAAATCAGGTCCACTTGCTTGGATCTTAATCAATGCAAAGTTTAAATGTGATATGTAATATTATTGGTACTTTACGACGGTAAAGTCAAATTCAAAATTGTATCCTCAACAAGGTTAAGGTCACTACCTAAAATAACATCAACTAATTACTTCCTATTTCTTTAGAAAGATTAAATGTAAAATTCCATATAGTATTTGTAAAATAGAGATTAACTCTAAATGGCATTTTTCAAAGTCAATGTCAAACCTCAAGGTCAAACAATACCAAGTTTGAAGATTATACCCCTTATAGTTCTTTTCACAACTAAAAACAAAACACAAATTACATTATTCAAGGTCAAAGTCAAACCTCAAGGTCAAAAACAATACCCTTTCTCTCTGCTATATCTCAATACCAAGTTTAAATATTGTTCCCTCAACAGTTTATAAGTAACCTAAACACAAAATAACATTTCTCAATGTCAATGTCAAACCTAAAGGTCAAAGAAAATACTTGCATTCAGATCTTCTTTTCATGCTATTATCTTTGTACCAAGTTTGAAGATTGTACCCGTTACAGTTCTTCAACATCTAAATTGCATTTTTTCAAGGTCAAAGTCAAACCTCAGAGTCATGGTTGAAAAACATTGCTTGTATTCAGATCCTCTCACCATGCTTTATCTTTGCACCAAGTTTGAAGATTGTACCCCTTATAGTTCTTTCACAACTAACCTAAATGCAAAATTAATCTTTCAAGTTCAAGGTCAAACCTCAAGGTCAAAAAGTAAAAAACAACGCTTGCATTCAAATCCTCTAACCATGCTTTATCTTTGTACCAAGATTGACCTAAAAGCAACAGCTAAACTTAATTGCTGACGAAGATGGACAGACGGACGAACAGACATTGCCATTTCACAAGCTGGATATTGCTTCGCAATCCGGCCAAAAATTGGACAACATTAGTGAAACATTCAGTTTGCAATGGTGGTCAATAGACAAAGTAAATAAAACAAAGATAACCCAAATATGTTACACTGACAATGTCCTTGACTCGTACAGTAATAATTTCTACCATTCTTGACCATACATGCAAGTTTGATTTTTAAGGTAGAGTATTCCTCAGGTCAGAATTTCTGGTAAGTTTTTGCCTGGATACCCTATTTTTTCTCTTCAGAATATTGTTCAGATTATCGAACTAATATGGTTTTGGGAAAAGAAACTTACATAGTTAAATTTTATCACCTTTATAAAAATGGATTTTTCTTACTTTTCCCATGGGATCCAATGTTAAAGTTCAAATGGCTAGGTTTTCGGTATAATCATAAAACCACAAATTATATTTTGTTTATATATCAGGTTTAACAGAGGGATGCTCTACCTTAAGTATAATGTGTATCAATCAAATGATAGCCGAAGTGAAAGTGTGACTACCAGACAGAAGCAAGGAAGGACAGACAGACGGACAGGTTGACACCGGACAGAGTGATTCCTTTATTTCTATCTTTTGTCTTGCGGGCAATGTTAAGAAAAAAAATGTCCTAACTTTGCAACCAGTGAGCAGCTTGCTTAACAAATAATACCAAATACAGTTAGAGCCGTCGCTAGGACGTTGAGGCATATATTCGACCCCCTCTCGAAGCAAAATACTATCTTTTTTCCCCAATTTAAGCCCTACAAATCCCTTTGTCCAATATTCAACCATCTATCAATAGAGAATATTGCCTTAGTAAGGGGTAAAACTATTCTTGACTTACCATTTCAGTTGTCGAATTCCAAATTTTACTCAAAATGCTGCTGTCTTTTCAAATTTGAAAACCCCCCACCCCATTCCCAAAATAGCCTGCTTCTGTCCGGACGGTTACTGGACATGCATGTTTCAGATATTTAAAATCAGAGGTATTTCATTTGCCAAAACAAAATAGTGTGTTGCCATCCCTACTATCTGTTGAACAAATAAATATTTTAAAAGTATATCATAGAGTTAGAATAATGGCATCTTGTTACCTATATATACCTAATGCAACATTCAAAATGGTAAAAGTATATCATAGAGTTAGAATAATGGCATCTTGTTACCTATATATACCTAATACAACATTCAAAATGGTTTCTATCATCAAAGGTCAAAATACATGTATTTTCATTTAGACCTTAATTCTTTCTTGCACCAAAATTGAGTGCTGAATGAGAAAACATGAATATGAAAGTAACAGAAAGCGACAGGAAATTTATTATCAAATCACGTATAAAACAGAAAATTATTAAGTCCATTCAAAATGCTCATTACATGCAAATTTCAAATTAAGTACACTGAATCACTGGAAAATATGCATAATTAATTTTGAGACATTCTCAGTACCGGTATACTATCGATTTATACTGCACATTCTTATCTGTACAAACAAGTATAATTACAAAACAATTTCTTATATATAAAATTTTGAGATTTTCCGCAATTCGTAAAACAAATTTCATCTTCTTAAGAACAGATTCACAGAACAAGGAACAAGAAGCATACGATAAAGATCAATATATTTCATACGTATAGTAATGAAACATGGATTTCAAGCTGGTATATCGATTGCCTATACAATCAGATCTCCGAAAAAAGATCACTGACTAAAACTGGAAAAATAACACTTAGTACATAAATGCAATTAAGAACGAAACTATACATGTATATCAAATATCAATTGAGAAACCACTTATTATTATAATAGATAATCTTTTTTAATCAGATCTTTTCACAAATTTATATGCTTGTATTAATAAACCTTGGATTTCATAAAATGTGATTTCTAGTGAATTCTTTGGGTGTATTTTTTTATTAGAAATGTTCTTATATTTATAAAGATGAAAATTAAAGAAATCTACTCTTGAAAGCGTGAAAGGAAGGAAAACTTTAGAATATTAAACTTTGGAATACATCTACATTAATCAGGAATGTATACTTCCGGAGATCGTTTATACTTAATTATTAAAATAAAATATATGCATCTCTGTTGTACATGTATACATGTCTAATAGTATATGCTGTGACGAGAATTATGAATATTATTTGTCAATTGGATTTCAAAAAGCTATCTTCAGGTACATAAATGGATAATAAAGGTATCTACAAATTGAGTTCTAACATCTAAATCATGTAGATAAAACACAGTCAAAAAATTTGTAAGAATTACTTTTTTGTTCATTAATTATCAATGTATCAATGGTACACCTGAATTAATTTTACTCTTTTCATCCCGATCAAATTTAAGTTATTCTTATTTCTATTTGGTGTGCAGTATGAATATGACAAAGCTAAAAACTCCCCGCCCCCACCCACCCAATCACATTTAACAACAAATCAAATCAAAGTTGGATAACAATCATTAAATAAGTAGAATACATATATAGAACCATGTGGAATTAGAAAGTGCACCAAATTATGACAATACTAAACCATTATGCAATGTGTTAAAATATAAAATCACCAAAGTTTACACATTTCACATCCAAACAATTATCTCAGATCCAGTCCCTGTAATTCCAATGATTGAAAAAGATGAAAGTTGTTAAAAAAAAAGAGAACTTTGATACAATGTTGCAATTCAATTTTAGTTTTGTTTCTACAATCTGAAGTGACTAATATACATTTCAATTTAATAACACTAAAAATCTGATTTGTATATTTACAAAAAGAATTGCCAAAAATAATTTTCTTTTTTACAATTCCATTTCTATAGCTTGTATTGATAGTCATTTCCGTTAGTTGATCTAAAAGCCGACATTGCTGAACCTTTTCTTGACCCTCATTTCCATGATATCCCACAAGGTGGGGTTTTCCTTGATGGGGTCAGCTTCCTCTCGTGCCTGAAACAGTTCATAATGCATATGAGTACATCTTTTTGCTTTAACATACTGTATCCGTAAAATTATTTGCTACTTTCACAGTACACAATTCTGCTCCGTTTCCGCTAAAATTTGGTGGCGCTAAAATGAGCACACATACAATCCCTCCCTGGCGAGACCTGTTCAGTCTCTCAACTCCCTTGGAAGAATACAGCAGATCTGCCATTTAATAGGCGCTACTGGTATTCATATTTCCAGCTTATCTCATATGCCAGGTACCCTATTAATCCATGGTGGGGAGTGCAATAGAGATTAAAGCACGTTACTTGCCCAAGGTCACAATGTCCAGCGACAGTGAGACTCGAACCCTTGACCTATAGGTTCACAGTCCACTGCGCTAACCACTGAGCTACCACCTTCACACAGTACTACATAATTTTCACTAAAATAATTCATACATGTCTCACCTTATCTTCCTGACGCCTGCAGATTTTGGGGACAATGAAATCTTTCTTGTTCACTTCTCTAGTTACCTCTGAAAATCCTACCACCTCCATAACTCCAACTGAAATTAAATTACATATCTATCTATACTACATGTAAATTGCATACTTATAACTTGCATGCTATAAGATATGAACTACAAATCAGTGTTATAGAATCTCAATTAGCATAAAATGATAAAATTATGTTCTGTACTGGCGTATACAAAATCTTATCAGCAGATATAGCAAGAATAAAATTAAACAAAATGTTTTTCATAAAAAAACAGATGTCTCCCCCCTCCCTCTAAGTTACTTTGACCTTAGGCCAAAATGCAAAATGATGTGAAACCTTTGAGTCATGGGCAACATCATACTAAAACATGAAAGTGATTCATTACATTGTTTGAGGTAAAGGCCAAACATGATTGGCATATACAATTTCGTTATAAGCATATTTAAAGAAATTGACTTTGGTCACATGACCTTGGATATAGGTGATCTGAAACCTACACTCACTGACGAGGGTTAAGTACCCGAAACATGCATGTCTGGTCCATGCCGCAAACTTATCTGCTTTTAAATGATGCTATTGAATTTGAAGACGTTTAACATTGTATGGATCATGAGCAACAAAAAACTGAATTAGTGATTGGATACACGGTTCAAAATATAAAGCCTAAACATTATTAGCATAGACAAGTTCAGCCTGGACATGCTTAGCATATATAATTTCATTACCAAAGTAAGAAGCTACCTTAACCATGTGACGTTGGGACAATGTGATAAGAAACATTTAGTCCTTAGAAACAACATACTAAAATATGAAAACAATTGTAAGAAGGGTTCAGGAGGTATAACCCAGACAATATTAGTATGTACAATTTCATTAAAAAGAACTAAATGATCTTGACCTTGGGCACATGACCTTGGGTCAAGATGATAAGAAACCCTCCAATCCTGAGCAACAGCATACTATAGTATAAGAGTGATCCAGTATACGATTCCACAGATATAGCACAGACTCAATACTAGTAATAATAGTAGCATTTACAATTTTATTAAAAAATGTAATACTTGACCTTAGTCATATGACCTTTGATCAAGGAGGTGTGAAACCTTTGGGTCATCAGCACCATCATACTAAAATATGACGTGATCCGATCACGGTTCAAAAGATTAAGCCTGGACATAATACATGTAACAAATACAATTTCATTTAAAATATACTAATTGACCTTGACTTTGGTCACATGACCTTGAGTCAACGTAATGTGAAACCTTTACGTGATAAGCAACAACATACTAAAATATGAAAGTGATCCGGCAAATGGTTCAAGAGATATAGCCCGGACAAGAATGTATGCACAATATCATTAAAAATGCACTAAGTGACCTTGACCTTGGTCACATGACCTTGGGTCAAGGTGATGTGAAACCTACGGGTCATAAGCAACAACATACTTAGATATGAAAGTGATCCAGCAAATGGTTCAAGAGATATAGCTCGTACAGGAATGTATGCATAATTTCATTAAAAATGCACGTAGTGACCTTGGTCGCATGACCTTGGGTCATGGTGATGTGAAACCTTTGGGTCATAAGCAACAACATACTAAAATATGAAAGTCATCCGGCAAACGGTTCAAGGGATATAGCACAGACTGGAATGTATGTACAGTTTCATTAAAAATGCACTAAGTGACCTTGACCTTGGTCACATGACCTTGGGTCAAGGTGATGTGAAACCTACGGGTCATAAGGAACAACATACTAAAATATGAAAGTGATGCGGCAAAGGGTTCAAGAGATAAAGCCCTGACAGGAATGTATGCATAATTTCATTAAACATGCACTAAGTGATCTTAACCTTGGTCACATGACCTTGGGTCAAGGTGATGTGAAACCTTCGGGTCATAAGTAACAACATACTAAAATATGAAAGTGATCCGGCAAACGGTTCAAGAGATATAGCCCGGACAGGAATGTATGCATAATTTCATTAAAAATGCACTAAGTGACCTTGACCTTGGTCACATGACCTTGGGTCAAGGTGATGTGAAACCTTCAGGTCATAAGCAACAACATACTAAAATATGAAAGTCATCCGGCAAACGGTTCAAGGGATATAGCACAGACTGGAATGTATGTACAGTTTCATTAAAAATGCACTAAGTGACCTTGACCTTGGTCACATGACCTTGGGTCAAGGTGATGTGAAACCTACGGGTCATAAGCAACAACATACTAAAATATGAAAGTGATGCGGCAAAGGGTTCAAGAGATAAAGCCCGGACAGGAATGTATGCATAATTTCATTAAACATGCACTAAGTGACCTTGACCTTGGTCACATGACCTTGGGTCAAGGTGATGTGAAACCTTCGGGTCATAAGTAACAACATACTAAAATATGAAAGTGATCCGGCAAACGGTTCAAGAGATATAGCCCGGACAGGAATGTATGCATAATTTCAATAAAAATGCACTAAGTGACCTTGACCTTGGTCACATGACCTTGGGTCAAGGTGATTTGAAACCTTCAGGTCATAAGCAACAACATACTAAAATATGAAAGTCATCCGGCAAACGGCTGAAGAGATACAGCCCGGACAGGAATGTATGCATAATTTCATTAAACATGCACTAAGTGACCTTGACCTTGGTCACATGACCTTGGGTCAAGGTGATGTGAAACCTTCGGGTCATAAGCAACAACATACTAAAATATGAAAGTGATCCTGCAAACGGTTCAAGAGATATAGCCCGGACCAGAATGTATGCATAATTTCATAAAAAATGCACTAAGTGACCTTGACCTTGGTCACATGACCTTGGGTGAAGGTGATGTGAAACCTTCGGGTCATAAGCAACAACATACTAAAATATGAAAGTGATCGGGCAAACGGATCAAGAGATATAGCCCGGACACGATGTGTGACAGACGGACAGACGGACGACGAAGGCAAAACCAATATGTCTCCTCCCCCTTGGGGGGAGACTCCGTCTGACGGACAGACGGATGAAGAAGGCAAAACCAATATGTCTCCTCCCCGTTGGGGGGGGGGGGGAGACATAATGATATGCACAGTATATATATACCTTTATCAGCAAATATGATGGATAATTGCATGCTCAACTTGCATGTAATAAGAAAAGAATTGTATAAAATGAAGTTCATTATCATAAAATGATATGCACTGAATACCATATAGCGGGAATATACAATAAACAGCTAAATAACGTAAAGCTGGATTGTGAAGCTTTGGTTGAAGTTATGTACATGTATACATATAAACTTTATCTATCTGAGGTACTGAAATGAATCTACCAGTGAAAAAATTATAGCCCTACCCCTTATAGTTCAAGTGAGAAAGCAATTTTAATGTTTTTGTTACTGGTAAAGTATTACATCTTATTATTGCTCAGATTTTGCTTCAACCAAAATTTTTGTCTAGAATACTTACAAAAAGCCCGACAAATTTCATAAATATAGGTAAAATTGGACTGCTCAATTGCATTCTGACTAACATATATAATCAAACTTGTATCGAACACAGACTTGAATAGACCATCTTCATCTTACCGCTAGACTTGCATTTTAGACACTCCTGAAGACCCGACATCAAAACTTTTGACGACATTTATTATTATGACATAATAGATCTTGGTCGACGTCACAGTTAAAAGTTATGTCATATGCTGTGATGTCGGGTCTTGGCATGTATAAAATTCAAGTCTTCTGCGGTAATGTGAAAATCGTCTATTGCTTACAATATTCTGACCAAAATGTATGTATGAAAACCTGTTACATCTCACCTCCATTGAAATCTCCCTGAATAATTTCACCAATTGGGATAGAACCCTCCTTGGTGTATGTTATAGTGGCTACTCCTTTGGCATTGGGGGCCTTGATAAACATTTGGTATGCTGAGGTTTCAAGGTCATTCATCGGTTTTTCTCCTAAGTAGGAGTGGCCCAGAAATTTTGCTCCTAGAGAAAATTGTAAGAATGGTAATGATAATTTTATTTAGGATCACTAGAAAACTAAACCAGAATGGACCTTTTTCCAATCTTGATTAAAAACTCAAAATATCAGAGAGTCATTATCTTTTGGCGTAGTTTTTCATTATGATGTCACTGTTAATTTTAAAAGACGCAATGCAATCTGAGACGTTACAATGAAAAGGTGCACGAAAGTTTTCTGCCTTGGACAATTTTTGTAATTTTGTCAGCCATTATGGATTTTGGCAAGTGGTCTTTTGCAGGATCAACCTAAATATATCATTGAGAGGGCATGAATAATGTTGGAATAACTTACGCCCAATCCAATTTCATTTCTTTTGGAAATAAAATATGTTTAAACTAATCTTAACCTAAATATATGGTAACAGTACGTATTACTCTCAATCACTTACTGTAAACGTGGTTATTTTTTCGCTGGGGGGAAATTTCACGATTTATAACATCAAGGCGTTACGCTTTGAAGAAATATTCGCAATGAAAACTAATGTTGCAACACTACTTATCGTCTGCTGAAAGGCAACAGAATTTAATTTTTAGTTTTACGGATTTTATTTTTTCAAAATATGGTAGGAGGAGGGAATAAAAATAAAATAAAAATCAGTAAATTTCAACATTTCATGTTTTGTTCCACGATGATGATCTTTAATTTAGCTTGTTTTCAAAGCCGCATTCTCTAAAACACTTGCATGATAAAGATTAAGTGAGAATGAAAAGTAATAACCAGTAATTCAGATGAGCGGAAGAAAAAAATGTACAATCAGTTCAATTTATTTTTTTCCAATTGTGGTAAAATTAGGGTCGTCGGATCCGTAAAACTAAGAATTAAATTTCTGTTGCCTAATCAGAATAATTGTTAGAATAGAAATAAACAACTAGCTAGCCATTGTTTGCTGCCCAGTAATTCCCCAAGTGTCGCATGAACCAATCAAATTATCACCTCTACCCTTCGCAGCTTGGTGATACTTTGATTGGATCATGGGACTCAGGGATTTACTGGACAATAAACCATGGCTAGATAGTTCTTACTGCTTAAATGAAATACATGCAATTGCAATAAAATATGAAAATGGAGTGACAGGCTTACCAGGCAAACAACGAGGTGGGAATTTGTCTGGAATCCTGGTCACATTACATACTTTTTCACCTCCATGGAGTGTGATCAAATATCTTAAACCCTGAAAATAAAATATTTAAAACATGGATGTGAATCCGTGTATTGGAACAATACAGATCAGGACTCACGATCTAGTTAAAGTTTGCAGTTAAAATATATGTAGGAAATCTATATACATGTATAAGATAACTGAATGGAATTTTTGCCATTTTTAAAAATGTTATGGGAAAATATGCAACAATTTGGGATAAAACCTCACACCAAAGCTACTTCTTATATTTAACACTCATAAGTGTCAGCTATGCTTCGCAGGCGACTCAAAAAAACTTAATAAAAATCACTTAATAAAAAGATTTGGGTATAATCATGATAATGTAAACTATCATTGAAGTCAATTTCGGAAGAAGATTTATATTGCAAATAATTCATTCTTCAAAATGAAAATTTTAGGACTTTCAAATTGGGAATTAATACCTATAATGTTCTAGGAAAATATAGCCAAATTTTGAAAGGGGAAGCCATCCATATATGGTGGTAAATTGGGCCAAAAAAAAAAAATCACTGTAACTGAATGAAATTGAGATTTTTAGGAATTGAAAATCAGTAAATAATTGGAATGACCAGGTAAACAGATCAATTGCTGATCAAGAAAGTGGAAATTTTAATGAAAAATGCAACATAAAAGAACTTTAGTATATTTCTTTTCTGCATAAAAGCTGTAAATCTGAAGTTATATAGTGTTGCATCAGTTTGACTTAATAACCTCAAGCATAAACCTAAATGAGCTAAGTGTCTTTAAATGAGAGGCAAAATTGGGCCTATATGCTCATTTGGTGGCAAATGAGGTCTGCCAGCAATAGACCCTTTCATGCTAATTTCTTCATTCTGTAGGATGTTTTTGCCCACCAGATGGCATCAATATAACAGTGCATGCTAAATGCTTATTGACATCACATTGTTCTAGGATTCCATTACCCGTTACCCGAGGTAAGTGAAAATTGAGGTCGGGTAACTAGAAAACAGAATGCTACTAAATTACCCCTTGGGAATTGTGAATTTTGAAGCACAATCCTCATTACACTCTCCATGTATAATGTAGCAAAAACAGAAGTAAATGGTCACCCTCAAGAGTAAAGTACAAGATCATATTTCAGCAGTCATCCTCAGTATTTTCAGTGTTACAATATTTCTGGACATATTTTTATGGCAATGGCTATAAGATGCTCAATAGAAAATTAACATCGCCTTTTTATTCTGACATTTTTATTTGGGTAAGTGAGTTTTCTTGGTGGGCACTTACCAGTTGGTAAGTGGTTTTTGAATAAAATCCTAGAACACTGCAGCATCATTTGATTGTTTTGAAAACCAGAAGTCTCTGATGAGACTGAAGCTCTCCTGTTAATCTAAGTGCCACACTCATTTTCCAAGACCCTGAGATTAAGGGCTCAAACAAAATACAAGACCAGAGAATGATTAATATAATGGAAAAAGAATTAACTCTCTATCAATTATACTTTCAGGGAATTGGTGTTCACAAGATTACATGATACAGTTATACATGCATAGACAAAAATTACCACACCCATTTTCCATGAACCTGGGGGTCAGGGGTTCAAACAATAAAAGGTGCACATCTATAGACCAAAGACTGAGAAAAATGCAAAAACAATTATCTTTCTATATATATATATCAATTACACTTTATGAGAATGATGCTAACAAGATTACATAGACTAGTTATATAGAAGAAAATGACCACACCCATTTTCCAATATCCTGAGGGTCAGGGGCTCAAACAAATTATCAGGTGCACATCTAGACCACTGACTGAGAATCATGCAAAAACAACTATCTTTCTATCAATTATACTTTCTGAGAATTGGTCCTCACAAGATTACATAAGAGTAGAAGAAAATCACCACACACATTTTCCAAGACCCTAGGGGTCAGGGGCTCAAACAAAATATCAGGTGCACATCTAGACCACAGACTGAGAATAAAGCAAAAACAATTATCATTCTATCATTATACTTTCTGAGAATTTGTGCTCACAAGATGTCATAGAGTTATATAAGAGAAAATGACCACACCCATTTTCCAAGACCCTGGGGGTCAGGGGCTCAGACAAAATATCAGGTGCACATCTTGACCACAGACTGAGAATAAAGCAAAAACAATTATCTTTCTATCAATTATACTTTCTGAGCATTGGTGCTCACAAGATTAAATAGAGTTACATAAGAGAAAATGACCACACCCATTTTCCAAGACCCTGGGGGTCAGGGGCTCAGACAAAATATCAGGTGCACATCAAGACCACAGAGTGAGAATAAAGCTAAAACAATTATCTTTCTATCAATTATACTTTCTAAGAATTGGTGCTCATAGGATTACATAGAGTTATATAGGAGAAATGACCACACCCATTTTCCAAGACCCTGGGGGTCAGGAGCTCAAACAAAATATCAGGTGCACAACTAGACCACAGGCCCATTATAATGCAAAAAGAATTTATTTTGTACTATTCACAGATTCAGAGGATTCGTGCTCACAAGAAAAGTTTAACGGACGGACAGACAGACAGACAGACAGACAGACAGCCAGACGCTGGACACAGGGCGATCGCATAAGCTCGACTGGTCTTTGACCAGTAGAGCTAAAAATGTCTTACGAAGGGTCAAAAGTAAACCAAATGGACATTAGCGTGAGAGGGTCAATACATTTATCATTATTTCTTACCCTTTTGTAATCAAACAAAGTGTAGGCATCATATTTCTTTCCTCCAACGTACATCTCAGAAAAAGCAACAATTTTCTGTACATACTCATCATAGGCAAATTTGATCACGCCCTGAAAATAACATGATTAGACAATTATAACATTAAAAGTATAGGCACGTAGCCAGAGTACTAATTATTATCAAGTGGGAGCACTTTTTCGGTCAGGTGTTTTGGGAGCCCTTGATAGGTCCAGGGGGGAACCCTGGTGGGGAATTTCGATCAGGGGAACCCTGGTGGGGATCGAATCAGGGGGTGATCGAAGCCCTCTGGAGCTACATGTAACATTGGATTTTACATCTCTCCAGGGCAGTTTTCTAAATTAGAAATGACCATATGTACATATTTGTCTCTACAAATTATTTTATTTTGCATAACGATGTGGAGGCACCTGCATACTTCGATCTATACGCCTGGCTATATATACGTGCCTCATGAAGTATTTAATTTTATCATGTTTATATCTGAATTTCCCTATGGTAAAGATTCATTTGTAGCAGTTAACTTGATATATTATTGAAGCAACATTTTCAAATTTGTAGTAATGTTAATAGTTAAATCTGCAACAGAGAAGTTATATTTTCCTGTGTCAGACACTGCAAACTTACAGCTGAATGTATCTAACTGGGGGGGGGTGCAAATATACCATGATACAGCATACAAACAATTAGCTATACTACTATATATATGCATAATTAACATGTCATGCGAAATTGTCATTTCTTCCAAACACAAACTAAGCTAAACTTACCGCGAAAGAACCGGGTCCTGATTTAGCATTGTATCCCCCGAGGATCCCCTCTTTTGCAGCCCATCGCCTTGGAACACAGGGGCCGCAGCGTGGACATTCTGGATCCTCCCCAAGTGTGACAGTAGCCAACAACAGCAGACCGACAAGTCGCAACATCATACCTCAGTCAGACAGAGTGAGTCAGAACGTTCGTGTGACTGTTATACAATATAAAACTTGTAGACACAAGTGCAGGGGATTTTATAGGGTATTTCTTCCGGTTGGTGTCTTGTGATCTTTCACATGACTATATTTTCTATTTTTAGAAATGACAACCACCCGACTTCTCCCGCGTAATTTAACGACAGTCGACATACTGACCTTCCTCAAATGGATCAATAAGTGATCTAACTTATGCGTTTACAAGCGCATTATACGCATTATATCTAATTCTTTACGGTTGTAATATGTTAACCCCCCCCCCCGCCGTTTACACTATGTTCGACAAATGTTAAGGTAGAGCATCCCTCAAGTCTCAGATGCTAATATTTCCAAAATTTCAACTTTTACAATATTTTCTTTTTCATATATTTGCAATTCGTGCTAGACCTGATATACAAATCAAATAAAATTTGTGGTTTCATGATTATCATGAGAACGTTATAAGGAGTCTGAACTTTAACATTGGACCCTATGGGAAAAGTAAGAAAATACCAATTTTAGAGGTGATAAAAAGTAACTATAAAATTTTCTTTTCCCAAAACTATGTTAGTTTGATATTCTGAACAATATTCTGAAGAGAAAAAATAGGGTATCCTGGCATTAATGTTTCAAAATTCTGACCTGAGGGATACTCTACCTCAAACTATCAAAACATTTGTCACGGCAGCCCTCACCCAACGGTGCAGATCGATAACCTACTTACGCAACGAAACGTGGCATAACGTAGCAGTGTCCGTAGCGCATCGTCGGATACCCCCGGTCTTGCCGATGCCGTAGCGGAAGTATGACTTGGCAACTTACGATCCTAGTGAAGTTGAGTTATGGTCTGTCACGTTTAGCTGCGGCTGCTTTAGGGCAGATGTGTGCCACGATGTCTCGCGGCGAGCTAAGGGGTGTGTTATACACGTTATGCCGGTCACGTTCAATCGCGGTACGCCCCGGCTTGTTACGATTTATTTCAAGTTCTACTGTGGCCTGGCACGGTAAGAAGTCAAACCTTTTTTTTGCAGCTTTTTGTGTCTCCTTTTCCCGGCGGTCACGGATTATCGTAGTGACCCTTGGCAGAACTTCGTAGACGTGGCAAACTTGATTGGATCGTAACAAAGCCGGACAGACCTTTATATAATTACTGACTTTTGATGAGGTCTACTCGTGACTATACAGACCTGGTCAGGTATTGGTTGACCGAGGCCGAAGGCCGAGGTTAACCAATGCCTGACCAGGTCTGTAACTATAGTCACGAGTAGACCGAAATCAAAAGTCAATAACTGCTTTATTAAATTATCAGTATTTTATTAACATTTGCATTGTAATGATACGCGAACACTACAAAAATCAACGCACGCGCTGGTCATGCACGCGCTAATCCCGAATAGACCGCTTTGGAGCTTTAGCGGTCAACTCACTCTGAGGTACACTCTATCAAACAGCGTCTCCACCAATCAGAAAAAAGCAAAATCGGCAATAATTCCTGATCATTTAATAAATCAGAATGTAGCAGGTCGTGGGGAAACGTAACGTCCGTAACAAGCCGTAGGTTGAAACGTTGTGCGCCGCCAGATCTCCATGATTCAGGAGCTGTGGCTGGTCTATGGACCATGCTAAAACGTAACGATACCTAACAGAACTTGAATACCAAGAATCCTACGGCGCACTACGTCTTGGGCCGCCGTGGTCGCCTGAAACGTAGTGTAAACCTATGGTTAGTTTCAGACCGACTTCGAAATTTTATCTCTTTTCACATGGAATATTCTCACGAGATCGAAGTACTTGGTAGAGGTCATATTTTTAGGAAGTAAATGTGATCATAGATCAGGGACTTAGTTCTTTGTCATAGATCAAAATTCGAGTTTGACTTTCGAACTTTAATTGTTAAGGAGGCGATGATTTATTAATGTACTTTGAAGTCGATATTTGAACAACATGCAGTCATCAGTGAGTCATGTGATTTTCAAATGTCTCGATTTCTTCCAGGAAATTTGTTTCACATGACCCCATCGTGTTATTTTTCCTATCATATATAGTTTCCTTTAAATACTAGAATCGCACCACCTCGTCTGAGTTTTGTTTGTTACTTTTATATCGGCTAGATAGTATCAAAATAAGCTTAAAAAGTGGAGCCCTGCAAAAATCTGTCGCTTTAATAGTGCTTTCAGTATCTTTTTAAACCCGAAAGGCAGGATATCTGTGGCTCTAATTTTCTACAATCTATCAATTCTAGAGCCTCATAACACATCCACATCATCAGGGCGATGCAGTATCATTCAACATGCTAAATTACTTTTTTCAACTCTGTTATCTGCGACCCAATGACGCAAAAAAAAGTAAGATTACGAGGGATTAAAGTAATCAGGAACTATTTGCGTTTTCAATTGGAATTAATTCCAGTATTGTTATTTTCACAAAACGAATTTATTATACTAACAATACTGGAATACCAGTATCTGTACAACAATACTGGAACAAAATTTTCTGGTATACCGGTATTGTGATCACAAAGTTTGTAAACATGATCCCAATTTTTACTACACACAGACACAAATTTAAATGTTGTACTTTTTGTATTTTTGAATAAGAATTATTTTACATGCCATTCAATGAGTTTCTGTCCGTCTGTCTGTGAAAACAATTCATCAAGTAGACAGTATTTTTGCATGGCAAGTGAGAAGGTGATATGACCTTTCTATTAATATCAAATTTTTGTAACTCGTGAAATAGACCAACTTCAACATGAATAATTCATGTGTAGAAACGTAGGAAACGTACGAGGGCTGATTGATATGTTGTGAGCCTCGGTTTTTTTGGTTGCAGAAGATATTCTGCTGATAGATTATCTCCAAAAAGGACAAATAAACAATGACACACACTATGCTTCACTTCTGACACAATAACGGGAAAATATTGAACTTAAACGCCGTGGAAAGCTCACTAGTTAAAGGTGTGCTGTTCCACCAGGACAATGCTCCTGTTCACAAGACTGTCACTGCCATGGCTGATGATGATTGTTACTTTTTATAATTTGCTATATCAACAATATATAACGGTAATTTGATATAACAACTTATTAATTTGATATATATAGGATCTCAAATGAATTTTCATTTCATACGATGTACATGTATTATGAAACGAGTTGTGGGTTTTATATCCCCGAGCCTTTTATCACATGATATTGCCTAAATATGTGTATTTCTAACGTGAAATCAACGTTTCTGAGAATAAGAGGCGAACCACGTTGTGACCTACAGGTCGTCGGCTACGCCTTGAGAAGTAGTACCCCATTGTATAGATATATTCTGTGCGTAAGAGAAAAAATATTTCAAATTTGTTTAGTATTTTAATGCAATAATTAATTCTACAATAATTTTAATCAGTAATATTGAATCCCCGTCTGAATTTAACAATCGACCGATATTTGAAAGGTCACACTTGTCAAAGTTTATATATTTACATTACTAGTAGATTCCCCATGTTAAACGCCCATTAGGCAACTAGAATTATATTCCAATAACTTGGGTTGCTCACGTGCAAGTTTTGCATGTAGGGAGAATTTACCAACGTTCAAATACATTTGACACTAAAACAGGCAAAATATGCGAAGTGCATGCAAATAAAAATGACCGATATTTAGAATAAATGTAAATGTAAGTAATGACTGTCTTACTTTTGGTGTTCATGGGTGTATAATTCTGGTTGGACACGTGCAAATTTTCCGAGAATTGCTTCGCGATTCACGGAATTTGCACGTGTCCAACCAGAATTATACACCCATGAACACCAAAAGTAAGACAGTCATTTCTCGTGAATAGGTTCCAAACTTGACCAATCGCATTCAAGCAGAGCGATATGTAACGTGTTATCTTATCATATATTTATGAAATGGCTTTATGAAACTGCATAGCGGGTGTATCATGTGATAAAATAACTTATTAAGGACCTGTTAAGAAAAGGGCCCTATTTAGCCCTAAATCTCGTGACTTATTTCTTCTTCATGCCGGATCGTATACAGAAAAACATTAATCATTATTGAAATATAATGTATTTGCAGACCTTTTACATGTTTTACATTTCGTTAAAGAAACCTAAAGATTCTAAAATTAAGGTCGAAAGAGGTGGGGTACACGGATAGAAAAACCGATAATATCGACAAAAAACGTAGAAATTTTAGAATATTTTACCAAAAATGGATAAATATAAATTAAAAGACAACAAATATGTCTACATTGTGTATCAGAAATAGATTGCAAATGTTCCATCTCCTTTAATCGGTAAATAATGCAACCCGGAACTTAAAATACGGTCTCATTTTGTATTCAATGTCTACAATGTAAGCCCATTAGCGCGAAATACACATTGGCGGAGAAATGAACATCATTTTTGCTTATTTCATTCTAATTCTTGTATATTTCATTCAGTCTTATTTAGGTTACATTTTTTAATGGATTAAAGAGGAAAAAAAGTCAAATGTGCTATATTTTATGGTCGAAAAGGTCGATTCTTAAAAAATGCACCCCCTTCCATTTTTGGTTTTTCGTCTATGGGATTGTGTTCCCCCCGGAGATACAGAACCCCACTTTGCCAAAACAGTTGTATCATTGATATACATCTCCAGTAAAAGTGGCTTTCTGTATACCCGGGGGGAACAATGCTCAAAAAAACTTTTCCGTTATCTTTTGATTTCTATGAGAAAAAGAGAAGTTTTGACCCCAAAATTAGCAATAATATGCAAAACAGATAAAAATTTACTACATACTCTGATGGTATGCATTATAGGTATACATTTTACATAAAAAAGGTCTTGAAATTTCAATTTTCAAAATTCCACTTTGCAGGGCTGATTTTACGCCTTGTCTTAACAGCTCCTTTGATTTATTGTATGACTGGAAAATATGTCCATCGCTGATTGGCTGAAAACATGTCTGGAGCTTCGAAATATATCGCTATAACCACCTCCAGAGAGCTAAATTTAGAACAACTCTCATATTTTCCCCTGTATCTTTCCAAAATTAGTATTGTAGTTATGACGTTATAATAGTAGCGGTGTATTCGTATATTTCGCGCCATCAGAGAATACCTATACATTACTTACAGCAATGGATGCTATCAAGCTGATCGCTGTATTTCATGATCATACAATAAAACAATTACCTTGTGTTCAGTAGATATAGCAGTATAGCAACCCTCAGCATATGTTATTCACCTCGGCCTGCGGCCTCGGTGAATAACATATCCTTCGGGTTGCTGTACTGCTATATCTACCTCACACAAGGTAATTAATTGTATATTAATAACTTGATATATCAAATTAATAACTTCATATATCAAATTAATAATTGTATATATTAATTAGTAAGTTGTTATATCAAATTAATAACTTGATATATCAAATTAATAACTTGATATATCAAATTCATAAGTCGATATATCTTAATGAGTTGTTATATCTAATTGATAAGTTGATGTAACAAATTATAAAAAGTAATGCTGCGCGGCCAGTCCTAATAAGCTTCCGTAGATTTCAATAATATAGAATTGCAACTTTGTTTTATATCCTTGTTTGTTTTTCTCCCTGGCTGACTGGTAGCTTTCTTAATTTCAAAAGTACGGAAGCCCGTTAGTGCCAAATATGAATAAATAAAAATGGAGGAAATGCGAAATATATTTAGGAAAATGCGAAATAAATTAATGAAAATGAGAAATAAATTTAGAAAAACGAGAAATAAATTAAGGAAAATGAGAAATATATTTAGAAAAACGAGAAATAAATTAAGGAAAATGAGAAATATATTTAGAAAAACGTGAAAAATATTCAGGAAAATGAGAAAAATATTTAGGAAAATGAGAAATATATTCAGAAAAACGAGAAAAATATTTAGGAAAATGAGAAATATATTTAGGAAAAAACGAGAAAAATATTAAGGAAAATGAAAAATATATTTAGCAAAAACGAGAAATATATTTACAGAAGGTGGAAATATAAAAACAGGGAAACCACAACAAATAATTAAAGCTTGACCTTGCCACTCCCGAAACATTAATGAGTAATGAATTACAGTATCTATTTATCAAGATATAAAGACTCCACTTCCCCGCAACTCCCGCTGCTTTTACACGAGAAATGAATCCTATGTATACGGGCAAAGATGCATGTGTAATATTATCTGTCTGGTATTTGGCATTGCAGCTCTTGCAAACATCCATTTCGAAGACTGTTTAGTTTATGATGCGCCTTGACCAGTACCAATCGTTTATTTCTCTCGTAAAAGCAGCGGGGGTCGGGGAAGAAGTGGAAGAAATACAAGAAGGTCTTTATCTCCTGATAATCTCATTAACATTCTGGCATTGGTAAACGGAGAGTGTAGTGGGGGAATTTAATGTTTATATACATATCGTATTTCTTTTGTGGTTTCCATTTATATCTATGGGGAGTGAACAGTACCCCTTCCGCCCCTTCCTCTCCATCCCGCCCCTAAGCTTCCTGCTCCCATCCCCTGAATTCCTCCTCCCTCCCCTTTACCCTCCCTCCCGCCACTCCCTTCTTCCAACTCCTGCCCTCCCTCCCACCTTCCGCCCCTGTCCCTCCCCTTCGTCCCCCCCATTTCACCCTGTCCACTCCCTCATTTATATTTCCACTTTCTGTAAATCTATTTCTCATTTTCCTAAATATATTTTTCATTTTTTCCTGAAATATATTTCTCATTTTCTTAAATATTTTTCTCGTTTTTCTAAATATATTTCTCATTTTCCTAAATATTTTTCTCATTTTCCTAAATATTTTTCTCATTTTCCTTAATTTATTTCTCGTTTTTCTAAATATATTTCTCATTTTCCTTAATTTATTTCTCGTTTTTCTAAATTTATTTCTCATTTTCCTTAATTTATTTCGCATTTTCCTAAATATATTTTGCATTTCCTCTTTTTTTATTTATTCATATTTGGCACTAACGGGCTTCCGTACAAAAGGACGCAAAACAGAATAAAAACAAGTAATGGCGTTAGATTGTAAGAAACCTTTATATACTAGTAGTGTCATTGATTGCATTACATGCAATGCAGTGCAACAATTTTCAATGCAAAATTGCATGACATTGCACAATGTACTTTATAATATTTTCTACATAAACATAGATATATTAATCAAGTACGTATTTATACGAATTTTTAGGGTGCTCTGTTACTAGATTTTAGCATGCCAATAGATAGTTGACGTGACTGAATAGTGATGGAAAAGGGGATGTTCGTTGGTTAGGTTTTATATATGTTGTCTGTAATAGGCTTTACACAAGATTCTGACGTATATTGGTTTGAATCTTAGTACTGGCGAACCAAAGAAAGGAAGCGTTAATTATGATTAATCAAATCAAGGACTTATATAAATAAAGATCCGTTTATAAGTTCTTGATAAAATGGACATTCTATCCCACTGCATAGTGTACAAGGGAGGGGATCTCCAAAAAGGCGTGGTAAATAGATATATGCATGTATGTTACGGGGTGAAATTAGTACAAGAAGGGAGGGGATCTCCAAAAAGGCGTGGTAAATAGATATATGTATGTTACAGGGAATAAGTTCTGTTTTGTCTGTATATACTTTGGTTTTGTCTTTTTTGCATATCAAAACAATGATAAGGAAAGAGAGTGGGTCTCCAACAAGACTTAGTTGCAGAACCCACAGAACCCCCCCCCCCCCCGAAACAGCCCTATGTGAAAACAAAGAGTATACAAGCACAAAAAACAGCCCTATGTGAAAACAAAGAGTATACGAGCACAAAAAAACCCCAGCCTTATGTGAAAACAAAGAGTAAACAAGCACAAAAACAGCCCTATGTGAAAACACAGAGTATACGAGCACAAAAACAGCCCTATGTGAAAACAAAGAGTATACGAGCACAAAAAACAGCCTTATGTGAAAACAGAGTAAACAAGCACAAACAGTCCTATGTGAAAACACGGAGTATATAAGCACAAAAACAGCCTTATGTGAAAACACAGAGTATACAAGCACAAAAAACAGTCCTATGTGAAAACATCTAGTATACAAGCACAAAAAGCCTGATGTGAAAACACGGAGTATACAAGCACAAAAACAGCCCTATGCGAAAAAATCTAGTATACAAGCACAAAAACAGCCCTATGTGAAAACAAAGAGTATACAAGCACAAAAAGACAGAGAGACACGAAAAGGACAAGACAACCAAATACTACATCAAAATATAAACACAAAAGACTACACATAAATGCACATTGAAATTTGAGCAATATCTTGATAAAAAATACCTATTTTAGTTCGAATGTTTTCACATATTTGGCATAAATGTTCCTTTCTACTTGGCAGAGAGGATATTCAGCACCAAATGAGCGAAAAAGCATCGATTTCAAAAGTCAAAATAAGGAAAATTTACGTCCGCGGACGAGTACCTCCTAGGAAAATTTCCAAGGAAAAAACACACACCCTCACACACAAACGCACATTTTCAGACTCAAAATATATCAAGAATATCATAAATGTTTCAAATCAAACTACATCTCAGTAAATGTTTTTTGACACAATAATGACTTTACAGACCTCAGTATCAGGAAAAAATAGTGGGTTTTCTAGAAATAAATTCAGAATTATGCTACTCACGTGAGGAAATAACTTTTTCCTCCTTTGTTTACAATGTTTATTTCGCAATTCAGTCATACTGATCATGTATTTGTGTGTTTTCATTCCTGACGGGAGGATAATTTTCAGAAAAAGTTCCGGACGTCAAACAATGTTTTCTTACTATGGCCTTGCATTGAAGACTAATCGATACAGGGATTTCAGGAAATCCCTGATTACACTTAGTCCCTGTCACATACATTCTGCAAAACTCTGACACATAAATGTCCTTATTTAGTATTGTCCCTTGATGCCTATATCTCTGTTGTTTTCTTAAAACTTTTAATTCAAGAAAATAAAAAAAGAAAAAAAAAATGCATGGTATTGTTGAGTTTGTTTTTTAGAGAGAACGAGACTATTTCGATATCATTCTCTTGAAAACGCTTATATTAAAATACGCAGAATGCCATAAACTATAGCACGAGTGGGAGTGTTTTTGAATACAAGATACAAAAATGTATATGTATTTACTGCAATAGACGACATCAATCCTTTTTCTTTTTATCAATATTTACATAGATCATGTCGTCGTCTTGAAATGACGATACGATTACATATTATGTACGAGTAGCTGTTTTCCATTGTGTCGGTTGCTGTTTGCTAAATTTTGTGTGTTTTTGTCCCATAAATGATCAAGATTGGGAAGCCGATATTAAAGATGTTCTAAACTGAAGAAACCGGACTGACGACAGCAATTTATAAGCAGTGTTTGCAACAAAAGAGGGCGCTCCTGGAATCCATGTATGTAAGATCATTGAACTAAAGCATGTACAGCTAAATATAGAGAACTGTCAAGACCTGTGAGGTCGAGAGAAGTTTTGATGGAGAAACGAAACATGTAAACAGGAATTCAATGTACTGAGTATTGACATAGAAAGAGGATAATCTTATTGTTCAGAATCGTGCGCCAGTACTTAGTATGGAAGGATGTAAAATAAATGTTCATTAGACTCCAATGGCTTGCTTAGCTTACACTGTCACGATGGCATTGTAATTATCCTTGAGAATCGGCCTACGTGTATTACGTATAGAAACAATGAATGGGTACAGAGTGTTATTGACCTTCGTTTTTAGAACCCATCGATTATAAGAAAGCTTAAGGGTTTAAAGCATTCCCATTGGCCGAGTTAATGGATAAGTTTTAAAATGATAAGTTATAATTCCATAGGTTGAAGAAATGCAATGGCCCTATGTGAGTCTCCGTGGTTCTCTTTCCGTCGGAGCACCATTGTCAGATTCCTTCACGATCCTATTCGTTTACGGATAATTTCTCCTTTTCCTTTTTTTCCTTTCTTTGAAAAACAAAACAAAACAAAACAAAACAAAACAAAAACAAAACAAAACAAAACAAACGAACAAAATCAAAAAAATTACACCCCCCCCCCAAAAAAAACAAACCCCAAACAAACAAACAAACAACCCCCCCCCCAAAAAAAAAACAAAACAAAACAAAACATACAAATCAAAAAGAACCCTCCCCCCCCCTTTAAAAAAAACCTCAACTAAAAAAAAAATATTTTACGCCAGCCTACCAGAGTCATGGTTGGTAAGATTGGTTGACGAGAAGGTCTTTTATAGTACTGTTTTGTTATAGATCTGATTCAAATCCCTGCCACATTGGTAGGGTGAAAGTGAAAATTCGACAGAAAATTATGGACAGACAGAAAACGTCGGACATTTGGCTAATAGTGCGATACTGTTTCGGAAGATTCTAAAATAACCGTGCAAAACTTTTAACTACATCTAAAGATCGAAGTGTTCAATAGCAGGAATTCAAATACTTGTGATCCCCGGATTTTGGGTGTGTCGAAAAGAAGGTCACAACGTAACAACAAAATTGCTACCAATTGAAAGATCTTCCCACAAGTAATTTGTATATGATATATGACAGCTCTATCACTTATCGTTCAAAGTTATGGCCAAGGTTAATTTTTGTGTCGCCTGTAAAGCATAACAACATTTGGGGATCACTATGTCCATTGTCCGTCCTTCCGTCTGTCTGTCTGTTACACTTTGGGTGTCACACTCCATAACTGTTGATTGGTACGTGATACTGATAGGGCTTTGATATTTCACATGTGTTTTTCTTTCTACACATACCATAATTTTGACCTAGTGACCTTTACCTACATATTTGATCCACTTAAAAAAACCGCTTCGCATGCGACACAAACATTCCTAGAATTGCTTTTTATGCCCCCCTTCGAAGAAGAGGGGACATATAGGTTTGCCGCTGTCGGTCGGTCGGTCGGTCGGTCTGTCGGTCTGTCGGTCGGTCGGTCTGTCGGTCGGTCCGCGACATCAGTTTCCGTTCAATATCTCTGGAATGGATTCACATATTGAAATGAAATTTTGTATACAGACACATCAAACAAAAATCTAGGTCAAGTTCATATTTGGGTACGATCAAAAAAAAATTGACAGAGTTATGCCCCTTGCATTTCGAAAAATACAAAATTTTCAGGGTTTTCGTTCAATATCTCTTGAATGGAGTTACATATTGAAATGAAATTTTGTATACAGACACATCAAATGAAAATCTAGGTCAAGTTTATATTTGGGTACGATCAACAAAATTTTGACAGAGTTATGCCCCTTGCATTTCGAAAAATACCAAAATTTCAGGGTTTCCGTTCAATATCTCTTGAATGGAGTTACATATTGAAATGAAATTTTGTATACAGACACATCAAATGAAAATCTAGGTCAAGTTTATATTTGGGTACGATCAACAAAATTTTGACAGAGTTATGCCCCTTGCATTTCGAAAAATACCAAAATTTCAGGGTTTCCGTTCAATATCTCTTGAATGGAGTTACATATTGAAATGAAATTTTGTATACAGACACATCAAATGAAAATCCAGGTCAAGTTCGTATTAAGGTCCGATCGAAAAAAAATTGACAGAGTTATGCCCCTTGCACTTCGAAAAATACCAAAATTTCAGGGTTTCTGTTCAATATCTCTTGAGTGGATTCACATATTGAAATGAAATTTTGTATACAGACACATCAAACAAAAATCTAGGTCAAGTTCATATTTGGGTCCGATCAAAAAAAAAATTGACAGAGTTATGCCCCTTGCATTTCGAAAAATACCAAAATTTCAGGGTTTCCGTTCAATATCTCTTGAATGGAGTTACATATTGAAATGAAATTTTGTATACAGACACATCAAACGAAAATCCAGGTCAAGTTCGTATTAAGGTCCGATCGAAAAAATTTTGACAGAGTTATGCCCCTTGCACTTCTAAAAAACCAAAATTTCTGGGTTTCCGTTCAATATCTCTTAAGTGGAGTTACATATTGAAATGAAATTTTGTATACGGATACATCAAATGACAATCTAGGTCAAGTTCTTATTTGGGTCCAATCAACAAAATTTTGACAGAGTAATGCCCCTTGCACTTCGAAACATACCAAAATTTCAGGGTTTCCGTTCAATATCTCTTGAGTGGAGTTACATATAGAAATGAAATTTTGTATACAGACACATCAATGAAAATCTAGGTCAAGTTCATATTTGGGTTCGATAAAAAAAAATTGGACAGAGTTATGCCCCTTGCACTTTGAAAAATACCAAAATTTCAGGGTTTCCGTTCAATATCTCTTGAATGGAGTTACATATTGAAATGAAATTTTGTATACAGACACATCAAATAAAAATCCAGGTCAAGTTCGTATTAAGGTCCGATCGAAAAAATTTTGACAGAGTTATGCCCCTTGTACTTTGAAAAATACCAAAACTTCAGGGTTTCTGTTCAATATCTCTTGAGTGGAGTTACATATTGAAATGAAACTGTTACTTTATACCCCCATAGGTTGTATCAATGCAAGTATAAAGTTGTGACAGACTGTAATCAAAGAAGGGGTAGGGGGCATTAATGTTTTACAAACATGACTTTTAACTTGTTTTTCTAAAGGGGTCAAACTCTAAGGTCAAGGTCACACGGTAAAAAGTGTTCGTACCCACGTTAAGGTCTTGTTACAAGGGATTTGTATGTAAAATGCGAAAGCCCTATAACTTACTGTTCAAAATTTATGCCCAAGGTTTTTTTTCAAAAGCTTATCAAACTCCAAGATAAAGGTCACGTGTTTTGGTGTCGATGAAAAGGTCTTGTCACAAGAAATGGTCATATGAAGAATGAAAGCCATATAACTTTGTATGATTAAAAAGTTATGACTAATGTACAGTTTTTGTGACAGAAAGACAGACGGATAAAGTGGGAGAGGATGGGTCTGGAGGGGTCTTGGCCAATTTCTTCCCTCTCGGGAAATTCGTCAGAAATGCCTTTTCTCACATTTTTTTCCATATGATAAATGAACCCCCCCCCCAAAAAAAAAGGTCTTAGCTTTTTCAAAAAGCTTGCCGGCAGTTAGCTGACATTAATATGATATCCTGTCAGTAACATAATACAACATAATATTCGGTTCTTCTCGACCAATCAGATTGCAAGAAATTTGCCAGAGGTGATATAATAAAGGTTGTAAAATTCTAGTATGAAAACTAATGGAATAAACTTGTATAGACTCAAAACAACCCACTGTCCCTGGAAGACAATCTGGTCCCGCTTCCAGTACTAGTATACTTTACAAACTTTCTCTATTTTGTTAGGATTTTTATTTCAGAACGTCAGCTATATCGTAACAATTAATGACCATTACCATGTTAAGTTGTAACAGAACTGAATCTACATGACATATACCGTATATATATACATGCATCAGGTAGAGCAAAGCAAAGCAAAGCAAAGCCCATCGACAGTATAAGCTTCGCATGCTGTCAGAGAATCTCTTGTGCTCTGGTAATATCCCCATCCGATATCTGTCACACAAAGCCATCATGTCATAAAGAACAGTCTAGAAAGATCAGTCCGCGTGCTAATCAGCGTGTTTATTTGATGTCTCGGATAACTATCTTGGAATTCGTCTCAATATTAATGTCCACGGTGTTGTTCTTGAAATGAATGTCTGTTGTACGACATGTAACGCGACTTGGAATTCTACTGAAACGACACCAGAAAGTTTCCCGTGGTTAGATACTGGGCTTGGTGGCGAGGGATACTTGGCCATCGGATCATTCATGATAACAATAGGTTAGTTAACTTTTGAAATATTTATTTCCAGTCTAAATTTGCTCAGATTCATTGCTCAGATTTTACTGTTATTGAAGAATTAAACCTTTTTCTTCTGCTTTCCAAATTCATATTGCTTAAATTAGGCGAAGTAGTTGTACGGAGTTTACCGACTTTGCATTCCCACTTGGCATATTGCCTTTCATGTTAAACAAAACTTATCCTCATTATGCAAGGATTTTTCAAGGCAGTTTTAGGCCGATTATTGGGCTCATTCCCGACGCGAAATTCCGTAACTTACTTTTCCCAAAGTATGAATAAATTTCCACCAATTCTTTCAAAATTTACTGGAAATATATATGTGTACCTGGTTTATGATATTTTTTAACTCTTCATAATATTTTTGAAATACATCAACGAAGCCCTTGAATTCATCCTAATATACAATTCATTTAAATACAAAATTTGCCAAATTCGTTTAAATGTCTCATTTTCATCAGACCCTGGACCCTATGGAAAGTAAATTACCCTGAAAAATCCCTGAATATAGAAGTGACAGTCCCAAATCCTATTTTTGTGTCGCCTGCGAAGCATAGCGACACATAGGGCTCACTTTTGTTTTTGGTCCCATCAATATTGATAATGCAACGTTTCTTTCTTTCGCCTTATTCCATCTTGATTGTAAAACGTAAAGTGCGAAAAGCGGTCGCTGTTGTTGAGATGTTTCCGACAAATGGCTTTTTGTCGACTATTTGCTCGCACGTTTAGGATTCACAAATTGCCGTGTTATCCGGAGTTAGGGAAAGGTTGTCGCCGTCATCCCGCTACATGTCGTTCGCTACCCCTCTTCCCTTTCCTGTGTGTTGCCTTTTCCCACAGCAACATACTGTCAACATATTTATCATTTATTTTGAAATTATGAATATTCATTTTGACCATTTTAAATCGTTAAAAGAAATGCATTCCCAATCATGAATATTTTAGGTTGACAATTTTATTGAATATGAACTTTAGTGAAAATTTGTACATGCATTTTATGTACTAGTATACATATACTAAATTATGAATGTTCGTAAAACATACGCCCCAATGTAGAAGTTTGACTCTTGACCTTGACTTTTTACCTATTCCCCTCCTAAAAAGCAAAAAAAAAAAACAAAAACAAAAACAAAAACAAAACCAAAAAATACCCCCCCCCCAAACCCCCCCCCCCCCCAAAAAAAAACAAACAAACAAACAAAACAAAACAAAACAAACAGACATGTATATTAACATAGTTTGTTTGGAAAGGCGATAGGGTTGTAACATTTACTTTTGATCCGAAAATCACAGGGTTCATCTCCCTTCAGATAAGTAGGCATATATCCAAATTTGGGTTGGATAGGTGAGCGTTTTTATACGCCTGTCATAAGACGGGACATATTATGTTATGGCGCTGTCCGTGAGTCCATGCGTGCGTCCATCTGTCCGAGGTAATATTTTCCGGACTTCTTTCTGAAGCCTTTCAAGATATTGGATTGAAACTTGGCACATGACTTGGTATCAATTGGCGTAAGATCCAGTTCAAGTTTCGGAAAAATTGAACTATTTTTAGCAGAGTTATAACCCTTGAACATAGAAATTTTCAACAATTTTACAGTTTTTCGGACTTTTTTCACAGCCTTTGCAGCCATTGACATGAAACTTGATACAAGTATATGCCTTTATAATAAATAATTACAAATCCAGTTCGAGTTTCGGAAAAATTGACCTTCTTAGCAGAGTTGTGGCCCTTGAACAAAGACATTTTCAACAATTTTACAGTTTTTGTCCCCCGCTTTCGCGAAAGCGCGGGGACATTAAAACCGGTTCGTCCGTCTGTCCGTCTGTCCGTCCGTCTGTCTGTCCGTCAGTCACAAAAACTTTAACCTTGTGCATAACTTTTGAATGGAAAGTGATAGGGCTTTGATATTTCACATGTGTATTCCTTGTGACAAGACCTTTCCATGGATACCAAAATTTTTGACCTTGTGACCTTGACCTTGGACTTTGACCTACTTATTAAAAACTTTAACCTTGACCATAACTTTTGAATGGAAAGTGATAGGGCTTTGATATTTCACATGTGTATTCCTTGTGACAAGACCTTTCCATGGATACCAAAATTTTTGACCTTGTGACCTTGACCTTGAACTTTGACCTACTTATTAAAAACTTTAACCTTGACCATAACTTTTGAATGGAAAGTGATAGGGCTTTGATATTTCACATGTGTATTCCTTGTGACAAGACCTTTCCATGGATACCAAAATTTTTGACCTTGTGACCTTGGACTTTGACCTACTTATTAAAAACTTTAACCTTGTGCAGAACTTTTGAATGGAAAGTGATAGGGCTTTAATATTTCACATGTGTATTCCTTGTGACAAGACCTTTCCATGGATACCAAAATTTTTGACCTTGTGACCTTGACCTTGGACTTTGATCTACTTATTAAAAACTTTAACCTTGACCATAACTTTTGAATGGAAAGTGATAGGGCTTTGATATTTCACATGTGTATTCCTTGTGACAAGACCTTTCCATTGATACCAAGATTTTTGACATTGTGTCCTTGACCTTGGACTTTGACCTACTTATTAAAAACTATAACCTTGACCATAACTTTTGAATGGAAAGTGATAGGGCTTTGATATTTCACATGTGTATTCCTTGTGACAAGACCTTTCCATTGATACCAAAATTTTTGACCTTTTGACCTTGACCTTGGACTTTGACCTTCTTATTAAAAACTTAAACCTTGACCATAACTTTTGAATGGACAGTGATAGGGCTTTGATATTTCACAAGTGTATTCCTTTTGACAAGACCTTTCCATGGATACCAAATATTTTGACCTTGTGACCTTGACCTTTTGAGTTCGACCTACTTTTCAAAAAACTATAACCTTGTCCATAACTTTTTAATGGAATATGATAGGGCTTTCACATTTCACATGTGTATACCTTGTGATGAGACCTTTCTGTTGGTAACAACATTCTGACCTTGTGACCTTGTCCATGGAGGTTGACCCACATTTAAAAACTTCAACCTCGACCATAAGTTTTTGATTTTAATTTAAATCATAGGTCTTAAATATTTCACATGTGCATACCTTTTCATAAGCCCTGTCCCTTGGAAACAAAACAAAAGTTTGTACCTTTTGACCTTTTCTTGGAGTTAATCTTTCATATTTAGAATGTTGATAATATATGAGATATATTATTAAAACTTAAGAATGGGGGGATGTCTGTAAGGATTTCTTTAAAGACAAACACCCAAAAGCGGGGGGACCACAATTCCTTGAATTTCTTTATCTGCTCTGAATTTCGCGGCCTTTGTAGCTATTGATAATGAATCACAGATCCAATTTTAGTTTTTGGATCAATTGAACTATTATTTGCAGAGTTATGGACCTTGAACTTAGAATGGCTCTCAGCCCTAGGACCTTCAAATTTACCTCGTGGGTTGATTTTAACAAGACAAAGAATCTAATATTTTTAAGGTCAGAGGTCAAAAGTCAAGGTCATTTTGTGGCTAAAAATATTGGGGTTTGTTATAATTTATTTTGAAAATTCATTAAATACTATTTTTGATTAATAATTTTTCAAACCTAATACGTCTAAAGAACATATGTTCTTTCATATTTCTTACAAGTTTTCTTTTTTTTCTGTCGCATAAATGAGAAATTATCAGTAAAGGTCAAGTCATTTTGGGACTAAGACTCGACCTTTTGGGACTAAAACTGGCACAATTGCATGAACAAAATTAGGAGTAAATTCCCCGACGGGCGTATCTTGCAGCGTTGGCGTTGCTATTTTTCATTTATCATATTGAAACTATTTCTCTTCACAAGGACCGTATACTTTGATCTATTGACCACAATATCAATGTGCTTTTATGACGCTATCATCTGGAAACCAATATGACAAGTAATTTCCTAAAATCCTTGAACTTTGACCTGTTGACCTTACGGTGCCATATATCAAAAAATTTGGAGCGAAGCGTACCTTCTGATGGGTATGTAATCTACGGATGTCAAATTTCGCATATTGTCCTATGGCATCACCTTTCTGTACCAAAATCTTTAATCTTGTGACCTTTACATCAAATTTCAATTTTGGTAAAATTCATATGTATTTGTTCCAAAAAAGAAGAAAAAAAAAAAAAAAAAAAAAAAAAAAAAAAGGATACAAGTAAGATTTATGAAAAATATATATATCAGGCTCAAAGGTCACCAAGTCAAAGAAATGGTGTCAAACTAGAGCTCTATCATTAAAGACTTAACACTTACAATTCAATAGATTCAGCCCAACATTGAGTCAAAATTAAAAGTCAAAAGTTAATAGTACATAGTAAAAGGTCTTGTCATGGACAACATACTTGTACAATAAATCTATGTCTTGGCCTTATAGTTGCTGAGATTTTGCTTTCAGCTGAGATCTTGCTTTATCCAATAGTTTTAACAAAAATATTAAACGTTGACAGAGGACAGACCGGCTGACCGGGACGGACAACATTAGCAACAGATCGTAATCGCTTTGCAATCCCACCAAAAACGTCACACTTTTTTAAAAGGTTGGTTTGCTTCATTTGAATCTATTCGTGTAATGCTACTGTAGTTACAGATGCAACGGAGAAGTAAGATTTTGCTGTCTTCTCTGTTACAACTGGTCAATGTATATTTCTAGTCAGAAAATCAACGATTTTCCAGGCAACTTTCCAGCCATAATTTTGGTATAAATTCTGAATTATTTATGGAAATCTTATTAGATTAACTTTGATGTGTTCCTGACTTTCTAGTGATTCATACTTGCTCAGACACTGTCTCCAATTCAAATAGACACAGTTAAACCGACCAAAAAAGAAATAAACAGGTTTAAGTGGAATAATTTAAACTCCATTCAAATAGTTACAGCTAAATCGACCAAAAAAAAAAAAAAAAGAAAGAAAGAAAGAAATTAACTGGTTTAAGTGGAATAATTTAATATGCTAATTTTTGGCCATTCTAGGCCATGTCAAATCAAAAATGTATCAAGAATGTATAAAATTAGTAATCCATAGCAAAATTTCCATAATTCATTCAGAATTTTATACCAAAACTATGGGTGGAAATTTACCTGGAAAATTGTTGATTCTCAGACTAGAAATATGCATGGATCAGCTGTAACGGAGAAGACGCAGCAAAATATCACTTCTCCGTCCAATCCGTAACTATCTGTATGGAGGCAAAGAAATAAAAATCGGTAAATTATTCGGTTACGTCGTTGCGATAATGTCAATGTCAATTTACAATAACAAAAAATGAAAAAAAGCAGGAAAAAATTTTTTTGGAGACGAAATTAGAGAAAATATATCATTATGTACATGACATAAACCGCGCTAAATGAAAAAAAAAAAAAACAAACATGATACATCTGAAGATATAAGTTTAGTCTTAGAACAATATAAGATTTAATTCAATCAGCCCCATTCATGCCATTGATAGCTTGCCACAACTCAATCATCACAATCATGCTAGATAATCTGTGTTCAGTGACCCTTTATTCCACTTTTTTTAATGTCGGATGGATGTAGGAATTCCCACAACAATCCGAAATAAAAACAAAAATGGAATAAAGTCTAAATGACCACGAATTAGGATCCCCCTTCCCCCAAGGGACAAGACAACCCATAAATGTATCAAGAGTGCCTATTTTACCATTCTCAAAATCACGAACTGTACATTTCTCTATCCTCCTTACACTATTTCATCTTTAATCAAATAATCTATTTTTATGCCCCCAGAATAAAAGATTCGGGGGCATATACTAATAGGTTTTTGCCTGTCCGTCCGTTGTTTGTCTGTCTGTCTGTTTGTTCGAGGCAAAAACTTTCACATTGGGCATAACTTTTGAATGATAGGTGATAGGGCTGTGTATTCCTTGCGACAAGACCATTCCATTGAAAATATCAAACTTTTTGACCTCATGGCCTTGACCTTTGACCTTCTTTTGAAAAACTTTAACATTATGCATAACTTTTGAATGGTAGGTGATATTGATTTCATATTTCACGTGTGTATTCCTTGTTACAAGACCTTTCTACTGATACCAAAATTTTGACCTCGTGACATTGACCTTTGACCGACTTTTGAAAAACTTCAACATTAGGCATAACTTTTGAATGGTAGGTGATATGGATTTCATATTTCACATGTGTATTCCTTGTGACAAGACCTTTCCATTGATAACAAAATTTTTGACCTTGTGACCTTGACTAACTTTGAAAAACTCTCATACTATCTCTTACTTATCGAGTTTGACCTATTTAATAGAAAATGGTGTTGATACTGTATAAGATGCCAACGGGGGCATTCATGTTTCAAAAACAAAGTTTTTATTTTACAGGTTGTATTGCGTTGATTGGAAACAATATTGTATTGTTGGTATTCTGCAGACAGCGGCTTTACAGACGCCCTGTTAATCTATTTATCTTAAATTTGGCCATATCAGATTTAGTGGTGGCCGTATTAGGCCATCCGATGTCGGCTATAGCGGCCTTCAAACACGGGTTAGTAACTTTTATATTGTATACAGTTAGAAACTACAAGTGGAACGACAAATATGGACAAAGATCATATCACAACACACAGTACAAAATCGATAATTCAATAAATCATAAACCGAAGGCATACACGTACAAATAACAAAATCAGGATTAAACAGGAACCAAAGCAAACAAACAAAAACCTCCATCACATGAAAAGAAGCGAACTCCTAATATGAGAGTGAGACCAGGTGCCCAGAGTCAACATCTCCTGCTAGCATACAGCACCCGTCGCTTCAATTCGGCTGAAATATCTCATCCGATTACTTCCATTTCGGAAGATACAAGTATATTTTGTGGTTGGATGGTTCAAATGGTCTAAGACACTGAATACCATCCACCATTCTGGACAATGTAACATCATAGTGTATGACGAGTTCCCCGTATCGACCGTAGAACTTCCTCAGTGACGATGTTGGTCGATCACAAATGTATCCCTGACTAAGAAGCTTATCTGAAAGACGCCTAGCTCTCAGAACAAAATATGTATATTTGGTACTTACTCTGGCATATATGAAATGGATGTTGATACTCAGAAAGGGAAAGTTTGTGATGCTGAAACTGAAGTTGTCACGTTTGTCATAGAGTGAGGTGTTCACGAGACGATCAGTGTCTTAGGACATCATTATGTCCAATAGGATGCTGCATTATTTCCTGAAGCTGAAGCTTATTTGTCGTAGGACAGCATTATGTCCAAATAGGATGCTGAAATTATTTGCTGAAGCTCATTTATTGAAGGAATCATATTCTAGTATTGGAGTAAAACATGTGCTGTGAAAGAAAGAGGAAAATTAATAGAAGAATTTACATGATATATGCGGTCATAATCCATCGTACTTTTAATAAGGTTTATTGACGATATAAGCTTCCTAGACGGTCCCCACACCATTCCAAGGGTTATATGATGTGTCATTCATTAAGCTTATTTGCTTGATGACAATTGGAAATGACATTTATAAAATCCGAGTACCCTCGAGGTTGCAGCTCTAATTGAAATAGATGATTTATCTTGAACACGTATACGTAAATATTCATATTACATAACTCTAGCCTTGATGTTTGCATTTTAAAGAGAGTTTTACGTCAGAAATCGGAATATCGCTATATTTTCTTCAATGCCTGTATTTATTACCTGAACGAAGCTTTATAAGAGCTATTGTCATAGCGGACCGTCCGTCTGTCGTAAACTTCATTTTCGACACCGGACAATAAATGTGGCCACAAAGGGCTCTGATTAGCTGATGGATTTTCAATATCTCCTCTGCATAGAATAAAAAAAAAACTTTACACGTAGAAAGTACTCGAAGTTCTCTACCCCGTTGCTGTTTTTGGTGCCGATCCGTCAACAATCATGGCCGCCAAGGGCTCTGATTGGCTGATGCATTTTCGACATTTCCTCTGCAACTTCTGTATAGAATTTCACTAATCCATACAGGAAGCAAGCACTCAATGTCATCAACCAAGTTTATGATTTTCGTGCCGATCCGTCAGCAAAAAAGACCAACAAGGGCTCTGATTTGTTGATGCACAGAATTTCATGAAATCTGAAAAGGAGCAAGTACTCAAAGTCCTCTACCACGTTTGTGCGTATCGTGCCGATTCGTTAAGAAATATGGTCGCCGAGGGCTCTGATTGGCTGACTTTTTTCGACATATCCTCTGCACAGAATTTCTCGAATCCACATATAAGTTTATATTTGTCATACCCATCCGTCAACAAAAAGACCACCTAGGGTTCTGATGGGCTGACGCATGCAACAGCTGCTCATTATTTTACGAAATCATACAGGAAGAAAGCACTTAAGGTCCTATACCAAGTTTGTGTTTTTCTGGCAGATTTGTCAACACATATGGCAGCTTAGGGTTTTGGTTGGCTGACGCATTTTCAAAATTTCCTCTACAACTATTGCACAGAATCCTCTACCAAGTTTGTGGGTTTTTTTTTGTGCCGATCTGTCAACAAATATGGCCGCCCAAAGGTTCAGATTAGCTGATAAGTTTTCGTCCATTACTTCTGCATAGATTTTTACTAAAACTTACAGGAAGCAAGTTCTCAAGGTCATCTACCACACTGACTACGTTCAGCCCTTCGTCCGCAACTGAAGTGAGCGATTTGACTCCTTTGGACCTTGTGTTATGATTGAAATTTGATACTGATTGATAGATCTTCATATCGCATTGCTAAGTGGTAGATCTCATTGGGATAATGGACATACTAGTATTCTCTATCAGAAATCATTTTTTAAATTTTTTGGGATACTAGTATTATATTTGTTCACACTCAGAAATCATGTATTATCATTGGGATTTGTCCTTTAAATATAGGATCTCAAATGAATTGTCATTTCATACAATGTATTATGAAACGAGTTGTGTGTTTATATCCCCGAGCCGTAGCGAGGGAATATAAAACGCACAACGAGTTTCATAATACATCGTATGAAATGACAATTCATTTGAGATTCTTTTTATCACATGATTCTGCCTAAAATGTGTATTCATAACGTGGAATCGACGTTTCTGAGAACTAGAGGCAAACCAAGTCGTGACCGGGAAGTTGTCTGCTACACCATGAGAAGTACTACTGTTCCCCATCATACAGGTTTGCTGTGCGAAAAGAGAAAAATATATTTCATTTGTTTAATATTTTAATGCAATAATTAATTCAGCAACAACAAGTTAATCATTGATGTTAAATCTGCATCAGAATTTAACAATTGACCGATATTTGAAAGGTCATACTTGTCACAGTTTAGGTGAAAAGGCTCCAACTTTGACCAATCGTATTCAAGCAGAGCGATCTGTAACGTGGTCTCATAACATTTGATTATGAAACGGCTTTATGAAACTCCATAACGGGTGTATCATGTGATAAATAAGATTTCGAGCTTGTTATTTGCCATAGGGTCATATAGAACATGTATTATTAAAAAACTGCATGGAAGGAAGGAGGAAACCTCCAACAACACCTGGTCGCAGTACCAACAGCAAAACCCCAAAACACCCACTGCGAAAACAGAATGCAGACACGAACAGAAAGAGACGCAAATGGTACAAGGAACGCCAAATCACATAGAAACATCAAACACAAATGGCTATACATAAACCAACGAGACCAATGGGCAATCGGTGCTGACTCAAGACGGCCATCTGGCACGTTTGTAGCAGACGGTGTAATAATCCGGAGTACGTGCGCACAACTCTCCCTCTTTTCCGATTATCCAGATGTCTCGAAGAACGTACAATTGTTGTGTGAAATAATTATTTACAATATTGTGGTGTAAAAGCGTGGTGTAAAATAATTATTTATTGAAGTATTATTTATCATATGATACACCCGTTATGCACTTCAAGGATAACAAGTTACATATCGCTCTGCTTGAATGCGATTGGTCGAGTTTGGAGATGGTCAATGTACTAGCCCAATCACCTAAACTGTGTGACAAGTGTGACCTTCACATATCGGTCATTTGTTAATTAAGACGCAGAGTCAATATGAATGATTAAAATTGTTGTTGTTCAATTAATTATTGCATTAATATACTAAACAAATATTTTTTTCTTTAAGCAAAGAACATCTATACGATGGGAAACTACTTCTCAGAAATGGTATGGTTCGCCTCTACTTCTCAGAAATGTTGATTTCACGTTAGAAATACACAGATTCAGGCAATTTCATATAAAAAGAATCTCAAATGAATTTTCATTTCACACACTGTATGTTTTAATTATCCCATACAACTCGTTTAATAAATATAGGATCTCAAATAGATTTTTATTTCATACGATGTATTATGAAACGAGTTGTGTGTTTTATATCCCCGAGCCTTGGCGAGTATGAAACGAAAATTCATATGACATGTTTGAGATTCTTTTTATCACATGATTCTGCCAATTTTTTTTTATTTCCAACGTGAAATCAATGATTCTGAGAACTAGGGGCGAACCACGCCATGACCTAGAAGTCGTCTCCTACGCTATGAGAAGTAGTTCCCCATCGTAGAGATATTCTGTACGTAAAGAGATAGAAAAATATTGATATTGAATTTGCGTCTTAATTTAACATATGACCGATATTTGAAAGGTCACACAGTGTTATTAGATCATTTGATTATGAAATGGCATTATGAAATTGCATAACGGGTATAAGCAGCAATATAGTGTCTTTATGTCTTGGTGAAAATCTTTTGTTTTCCTTGGAAAGTGAAAGGTTTCTTATATTTCACTTGTGTATTACTTGTGACACGACCTTTCTACACATACCATGATTTTTGACTTAGTGACCTTCACCTAGATACTTGACTTACTTTTAAAAAAAGAAGATTGGATATATCTTTTTTATCTAGTGACACGGCTTTAATATATCACACGTGTATTTCCTATTATGAGTCCATTCTTTTGCTACTGAAAAAATCCACCTAGTGACATTGACCTTTTTGAAAATTTGAGATAGACCATATCTTTTAATCGGTAAGCAAGAGGTCTCATATTTCACATGTGACCTACATATTTGATCCACTTTTTGAAAACAAGCCGCTTCGCGGGCGACACAAGCATTCCTTGGATTAGTATCTATTTTAAAAGTAGGTCAAATACCTAGGTCAAGGTCAGTTACTATTTTTTTTTTCATTTCAATGAAAAATCTCATAAAAAGCAATTCACATGAGAAATGTCAAAGCCCTATCAATTACCAATCAAAAGATAAAGCCCATTTTAATTGTTTGAAAAAGTAGGTAAAATAACTAGGTCAATGTCACTTGGTAAAAAATTATGTTATGTGTAGAAAGGTCGTGTCACAAGGAATACACAAGTGAAATATCAAAGCCCTTTCACTTACCAATCAAAAGTTATGGGATGTGACACCCTAAATGAGGCGGACAGACAGACAAATGGACAAAGTTATCCCTAGGTGTCGCTATACGCCAAGGCGACACAAAAATTGTGTTATTATCTCCTGGTACAATGTGTGGTAAACCGCATTTAGACATTCAATTGTCTAAAAATGCTTCTCTCTTTGTTTTCTAATTTGGATGCCTTATCTATTCACAATGTTGTACTTCATATATTCTCTCAGGGGATATGTATTAATTGAAATATAGGTCTCGATAGCGCTATTTTTGTCATGCCATTATTCCTGGGTAACTTTATATCTTTATGTCAATTTAATGTTTTACGATTGAATCAAATCTTCTTTGAAGTTTCATAATGAATCTTACGTTCATGTATTACGTTCTTTGATGTGTAGGGCAGAGGTAATTCAGGTGACGTATTTAATCAAAGGAATTTCTTATTAAGTAAAAGGAATTTCTTCAATCGAGGTTACTTTCAATTTTGGATATGTGCATTTAAAATGTATATGTAAGCAAGAGGTTCATGGGGGCCAAGTCGCTCTGAGTTGCGGACGAAGGGCTGAAAGTGACAAATTCCAGGCAAGGGTGGGGTTGCTTGTTCTTGACCCCCCCCCCCCATCCCCCGCCCGATTCTCACTTGAATTTCATTGAATAATCGCATCATAAACATCATGTTTATAAGTATTTGTATACACATGCACCAGATTCCTAGAGAGAAAATTTATAACCCATCTAAAGAGAAGAGAAACGGGAGTTTAAGATGTGTTTTTTTTAATTTCTTTTCTAGGAATCTGGCACCTGTGTTTGTATGTGGTGTTTTGTAAAGGTCATTATCTCTCAGAAAAAAAAATCTAAGACATATTCAGTTTAGACTATAAAGAATTATTCCACAAATATAATTAATTTTCTTACGTCTCTTTGCTTTTCAGCTGGGTATTTGGACACAGCGGCTGTCAAGTTTATGCTTTCATTTGTTATCTATGTGGGTGTAATGGAATAATGACGCATGCTGCCATCAGCTATTTCCGTTATGTTGTAATGTGTAAATTCAGATTCGGTAAGTATGCATTTTGTTTTTAGTCAGACACGAAGCCAGGCGTACACAAGTACTTCCACATCATTACCCCCCCCCCCCCCCAATGTATTGACAAAAAAAGTGTACAAAGGGTAATTTCTAATGTAGAAAGCTATCCTGGAAATGTGTAAAATCTAATAGCTTTCATTGGTTTCACCCCTGAATCCCATAGGACTTTGCCTTGGACCCATTTAGGGCCTCACGGTGGCACTAAAATCCCCTGTCTGAAAAAGTGCTTTCACTTAAAAATTACTTTGAATACGCGCCTGCTAGTCGAACCTTGTTTAAATTCAAATAAGATCCTAACTGGAATAGTGACAAATCAGCTGGTACTTTTTTATCTTATAGAGTGATGAAATTCCTGTCATAATCAACACACTTTGTAACAGTTAATACTTGGCATATTTCAGAAGTAGCAAATATAAAAAAAATACGAAAGGCCTTCCTTGGTCAAGGTCAAATTACCAAAAAAACTTTTGCCACAAATCAGAAAGGAAGGTCCCAATTTTATACTGTGAATAAGTTATTTTCTTTACAAAAGGACAAATAATATAATTATACAGCACCTTACAGTTGGCGGACCCGAAGAGGTGTTCGAAATGCTCTTTTATGAATGTCCTTGAAAGTGTTTAATATGAATATTCATCTCAATGATAGTCCTTGAATGATGAGCATGATTTTACTCAACATCTGATTTTTTTTCTTACAGTATCAAAAGTGAGCTTAAAACACGTACTGGTCATATTAGTGTCGATTTGGTTATACAGTCTGTTTTGGACGTTGGCGCCAATCGTGGGTTGGAGCGGATACGAAACAGAACCATACAATTTTTCGTGTAGCTTAAAGTGGTACTCCCAAAGTATTGCAGATGCCACGTATATCGTCAGTGTCTTCATTTTTGTCTTTATAGTGCCTCTGGTCATCGTAGGGTATTCATATATTAAAATAGTCAACCAAGCGAGGAAATTGTCCCTTGAAAGACTTCGAACACTTTCTATGCCTGGAGATATACGCTCAATGTTCATCCTAAATTTGGAACGCAAAGTCACATGGGTAAGACTTATTTAGTCACATTTTGCAGTTAATTAACGTCATCTGTCTTATGCTTGCCACTTATATCTGCGGATCTAGATTTCCCCGGGTTAAAAAAAGTTAAAATGGGGGGGGGGGGGGGTGGTTGAGATTCAAGTTCGATAAGGAGGGACCTACAATTTTGAGATAGGCATACACAAATATCGGAGAAATACTAGTAAACATTTGTGACATATGGTCGAAGCAGTGGGTCATTGCTAGTCCCCGTTAAACCCCGTTTTTCCTCTAGATCTGCGCTTAAACCAGATTTTGTACTGCAACAAGTTAAAAGTCACGTTTGTAAAAACAATTGATGCCCCATACCCCTTCTTTGATTATGAAAGCAAGAGATTTTATACTTGGATCAATTAATCTATAATGGTGTATAAATAGTTCTATAGTTTTTAGCTAGTTAAAAATCGAAAACCGAATCCGAAAAAAGAGAATAGATTTCCTTCTAATTATCAAGGAATATTTGCTAACATAAATGTCTTATTTAAGTTAAATAATTACTTAAATATTACCCCAAAAGTGGGAGGGGGCCACAAACAAGGCTATGTCCCCACTTTTCATAGTGGTGGTGGTGGTGAGGGGGGGGGGGGGGGGGGGCACGTGCCCCCACTGCCCACTTCTCCTATGTCCTAGTAGATTTTCATATGATATATCTGTATACCATCCTTCATTTCAATATGTCCATCAATTGCAGATATAATAAATGGAAATCTTTAATTTTGTGGAATGTTTCTAAGTCCAAGGGGCATAACTCTGTTAGTTTTTTCTTCAATCAGACCTGAATATGAACTTTATCTGAATTTTTACGTGATGTATCTATAAACCAAATCTCAATTCAATAGGTGAATCCATTGCAGAGATAATGAATGGAAACCCATAACATAAGTTCAAGGCAAATAAGGAAATAAATTATCAAAAATTATCCGATCGCACTCAAATTCATGGTGAATACAAATCCGAAACATGCAAGTATGGTGCGCGAAATTTGTTTATGGTAGTGACTCTATGACCGCAGTGGGTAATCCCTTCTGTAACTTGTTTCTACAAATATTTCGAATTTTGAAATATTTTATCTGCCTTTCATCTGATAATATTCAATTTTATCTGTTTTAGGTATGTTTCCTGATGACTTTGACATTTTTGGTCACGTGGTTACCTTATGCCATCATTTCCCTCGTATTTGCTTTCGGCTTTTCTTTCGAGTCTCCTGTAGTTATATTGCCAACAATGTTCGCAAAATCATCATGCGCATACAATCCATTTATATACTGTTTCACGCACGAAAAGTTTCGCGATGCTGTTCTGAAGATATTTTGCAACAGGAAAAACAAAGTACATATCGGGGACGAAAGGAATGAAAGTCTACCATGGAGAACCGAAGAACGAGAAGCAACTGTGTCTTACCATAGATGGGTAGGGGCTAGGAACATGTTCACAGCATCGTCGTTCCAAGACGGAACCGACTGTTCGTGTTCCCAGAAATACATTCTTCAAGAGGACGTAGTAAGAATACACATGGAACCGCGTGCTCCAGTCATGGAAGCTGATCAAATTATGACAGATTTTTCCAATTTCTAAGAGAAAATTTTGTAAAATATAAAGTCAGTATCATTTGTTATTCCAAATTTTTTAACTGTTTCAAATATTTTGAAACGTCAAAATTATGGACGAGAGGAACGCGAGTCTACCCTGGAGAACCGAAGAACGAGAAGCAACAGAGTCTTACCATAGGTGCATGGGAGTTAGGAAAATGGAACCGACTGTTCGTGCTCTTAGAAATACATGATTCAAGAGGATGTAGTAAGAATACACATGGAACGGCGTGCTCCGGTCGTGGAAGCTATACCAGTAATTGACAGACTTTTCCATGTTCTAAGAGACAAAATATTCATGTTCACAAAATGACAAAGGGACTATAAGGATGGGAATGCAATTGTAATATATAAAGTCCATATTTCTTGCTATTCCAAATATGTGCTCAAAATGTAATGAGTTCCTTGGTCATCACATACATTACAGCCGTCGCAAAATAAGTTGGAAACATAATTAGCCGATCAAGACCTTATAAGGTTTTCCCAAAGGGTCGACAACTTGGTAAAACTTAAAAATTCCATGCATAATTAATTTTGGAAGAAAAAAATAAATAAGGACATTTACCGTTTTCCTCGAATGACAGATCTAATAGCCAAACCCTCGGTAGAAGAGTACCTTGAAACATGACCACTGAAGTAAACAAATCGAAAGAGTTTTTCTCCCCCTAATCTGACTCTTTATTAGCAGGTGCTGCCGACAAATAAGGTCAAAAACTCTACGTAAATTGACTTGATTATTTGATTAATTTGCTTCTCTGAGATGTTTTGCGAAATCGATGATGCATTTCCATAGATAACACTAATTTTAAATTGTTCTATCAAGAACCTCCGTGTTAATTCGAGATCATATTTGAAATGAAAATATTAAAATATTATAGAACGCTGAAAAAGTCACGAAGGGACCCGCCAATGATTTTGTCTCATGATAGTGGTACTTTTTATTATACAATACATATCGAAATATAACAGCTGAATACTTGAACTGGAATTTTCGAAACGTCATACACAGGCTCTAATGTATCAATTTTTCCAAAGTTAGTCAAATGCAAAGTCAAGGTCACAAGGTGAGCAATTTTGGTATCCATAGAATGGTCTTGCCACAAGAAAATGCAGAAATGGAATATCAAAGTCCTATTACCATTTAAAAGTTTTATTTTTAAGAATTAGGTCAGACTGTCAAGGTCACAAGGTAAAACAATTTTTGTAAACATAGAAAGGTCTTTCCAGTTGCTACATAGAATACTCATGTGAAGTATGACAGCCCTGTCACTTACCATTCAAAATTTATGACGAAGTTAAAGAAATGACCTTTTATCTTAACAAATGCAGGCGTTATTCTCACAATATAATTAATATATTTATAAAATATTAAAGATAAACCTTCATAACTATTTAAGTTGTTGTATTACAACCACAGTGTTTTGACACAGAAACTATATGTCTCAGGCATGACCTCGGCCTTTGATCTTCCGACCTCAAAAAGTGTAGGCATCATCCTTACAATATGGTGAATCCGTATACATGCAGATACCGTGTTACAACCAAGAGTAGACGGATTGCCAGACGGACTGACAGGAAAGGTTATTTCAATAGGGCCACAACTTTTGAATGCAGAGTCCTTTATAAACATGTTCCCATCAGCAAATGACTAGTTAAAGCAAACTCTAAAATAGTACAATAGCATGTTTTGTTGCTTTCTTGACTCATAAGCGGTGCTATCTGATTGCAGAGAAATTGAGAATTGCCTTTCTTTTGCGAAGATAAAAAAATCAAAATATATATTTAGTATTAAAATATATATACGTATGAAGTAAATGTATAAAATATCACATGTGCATGTATGTTCATTTGTATAAATGAAATTCGGGCTATAAAGTCTATATAAACGGATGTAAAAATGCTCAAAAAATGTCACTCATTTCTTGTCCTCCTTTTCGTCAAACATAGATATAAGAAGTTTCTTTTGACTCTCACTGGCTCGGAATAATCTCATTTTCAATGAAGGTTTTCCTAATGTGGGGACACTACCATCGACCCCTAAAGGATGGGATGGTGAACATTCTGAGCATTTCAAAGTGTTACAGTACGGTATCACCTCATATTCACACCAGAGAATCATTTGATTTACAACGATATTCGAGGAAGTATTTCGCCCCTCCCTTACTTTTTTTCTATAAGAATTATCTACTGGTTCTCATGAACAATATATGACTCTAGATGAAGAGTAACTCAAGTTATGGTGCGAAACGATACATATTTTTCACATCCACTGATCTAGCCCACAAGGGGATATTGCCAGATTTTTTTTTACTTCCACGAAATCATACTGCAATCAAAATTTCAGCCCCCTTCCCCCTTTCCCTCATCTTGAACGATTTCCCGTAGATTCTATATATTTTTCTGTAATATATATATAGCATCCGCGGTAAATCGTTGTAGAAATATTAGTTAAGAAGAGAGTGACAGAAATGCAACTTTACGTAGACTTTCAAGAGTCAAGATTAGAAAAGATAGAGATTGCAGTCGACAGTGTCGTTAAAACTGAAGATCTTCAAAAAATTGTAGCTGTGTAGCTGATTAAATCGAAAGGGGATCCTGGAATTTTGATTTTGGTATGATTTTAAAGAAAATAAAAAAAATTCTGTCAACGCCCCCAACCCCCCTGTAATCTGACCTTGACCTAAGACCTTTCGACCCACCCCAAATCATTAAGACTCCTACCCTTGTGGATAACTTTTCATCATTGCATGTAAATAATTGCTTAATGCAATGCCGTTTTCTGTCCAGTTTGACCTTGAACTTTTGATCCTACTGTCAATAAGGATGATTCTTCCCCCATGAACAATCTAAGTTTGAAGTTTCACCAATATTGATCAAGAATTACTCAAACGTACGAACGAAACTAATGTACCCCCACACTTCTGGCTGTCGATATAACACAACTTTGTTGACGTAAAGAACGAATCAGATGTCTTTTTAAAAAACTGCTTCTTCTTAATCATACCAGTTTCATGTGGAGAAGGTTTTTGTAGAAAATCAGGGAGGTTTTCCGGATTGAAATCACAAGACTTTTTATGAGATGAGAGCATCTGTTACTGTCATACAAACTTACACGAAGTTCCTCGGTATGGACACGCCACTTAAAAAAAACCTTTCAAAATCAAATCTTAACCGAAATTGAAAAAAAAGTTGTGCCAAAAATGTAAATTCAAAGTTAAAGATTACTTTCATAAAACACGTTTAGCATTACCTTATAGTTGCTGCGAAGGAGAAAAGATGAGCATGAACACACATTTAGCAAATGTTACAGAGTGTATATTTGTATTGTAATTACGTTCATGTCCGTCATTCATGTTTATCACAAAAGAGATCTCGAGTTCCTTTGTACTAAATCTTTGAAATCTCATCACCATGCAAATTTCATTTCAATAGACACAAAGTTCAGGTTTAATAGCATAGCAAACTTCATTTTGATAGTCACAAAGATCATCTTTCATTGACAAGTATTCGTATTTCACGAAAAGCAATGAAATTCTATCTTTATTGATATTTTAACGACAGTGAACTAATTTAGCTTTAATGTATTTGATAACGGATTTTTTTTTTCCACAATAGGGATAGTTTTTCTTCTCTCTCTAGAAAAAGGAGGAAAAACCCGGGCCAGTAAGGCCAAAGTGTGAATTTGATCAATGCTATCTTTACTGATATTTTGACGACAGTAAACTAATTTAGCTTTAATGTATTTGATAACGAATTTTTTTCCACAATAGGGATAGTTTTTCTTCTCTCTCTAGAAAAAGGAGGAAAAAAAACCGGGCCAGTTAGGTCAAATTGTGAATTTGATCAATGCTATCTTTACTGATATTTTGACGACAGTCACGAGTGAACTAATTTAGCTTTGAATAGGGATCGTTTTTCTTCTCTCTCTAAAAAAAAAACAAAAAAAAACAAAAAAAAAAAAAAACCAGAACAAAACAAAACAAAAACAAACAAACATACAAATAAAAATATAAAATAAAACTCGACCAGTAAGGTCAGAGTATGAATTTTATCAGTTAATATTTACATATGCCCATTCATTTGTATAGAATTTACACTGTGATTATAGGAGTATAACCGCAGTGGCATGATTTGAACTATGACGTCATAGTAAGTTGGCTTGATTTGAACTTCGACGGTACGTAGTAACAGAGCCTTAGCAACGTAGTTGTAAACGTATTTTAACGTCATTAAAGCGTGAAAAACTTGAATGTAAATATATATAATAACTGTCTTTTGGAATGTGATTATACTGTGATAACCTACAATGGATCCAGGAATTATGTTCCATAATGCGCGTTAGCGCATTATGAGAAACATAATTCCTGGATCCATTGTAGGTTATCACAGTATAATCACATTCCAAAAGACAGTTATTCTATAAGTATAAGACCTTGATGAATGAAATACACTTGTATTGTGGAAGAAATAATTTCTAAAAGTTTTGTCAAGCGCAACACAAAATACAATTTAGATGGCAACATAAGTTTTACCAATCACAGGCTCTGAAATGTGATGAATCTGTGAAGAAACCGTCTTCATGATCGTCATGAATTTTGCATCTTATGAAAGCTGAACAGTATATACTTGTATAATATGTGCAACATATACGCACACTGTCATCTAGAAAGAATTATATGCAAACAAGGATATCATTCTAAATTCTTTATAATTTCATCCTATTTTTTTCCATTCTGAACTTGAAAGATTCGTAATAGTTGGATTCAAATAATTTAAAATTATGAATTGTGATTGTAACGAAAATGCATATGGAAACTTTTTCTTTCAAAAATTGTCATTTTTATATAACAAAGAATAGAAATTTTTAAAAATGCAAATATTTGAGTCAGGTTTGTTACAAATAATTTTTATCAGGTTCATTACAAATGATTTCTATCAGGTTCATTTTCAAAGTAATGAAACAAAAAAATTCTAACAACAACATGAACAGAATTGGTGTATTCTAATTTATGGATGGCAATGAAGAATGCTAAACGTCTTCAAATTCAATAGCATCATTTAAGAACAGATAAATTTGCAGCATGGACCAGACATGCACGTTTCGGGTATTTAACCCTTGTCAGTGATCCTTAATCTACACAATATAATATGACCAAAGAGTGTGAAAATTATTATGTTAAAAAATGTACTGAAAAAACGTAGCAGGATGGGTAGGATATGATGCTACAGGACCCACGTTTTAGAATTTTCAAGATGTGTTGAAGAGACAGACGATATTTGTTTTCAATATGCAAATATTTCAAAGCAGGTCTCGATAGAGCTATTTTTTTGTTGATAATATGTCTGATTCGTCGATCATACCATTATTCCTGGGTAACTTTATGTCAATTTAATGTTTTTACAAAACGAATTTGATTGATTGAAATCTTCTTTGACGTTTCATAATGAATCTTACGTTCATGTATTACGTTCTTTAATGTGTAGGGCAGAGGTAAATCAGATGACTTATTTAATCAAAGGAATTTCTTATTTAGTAAAAGAAATTTATTTAATCGAGGTTTCTGTCAATATGGATATGTGCATTTACAATTTTGTTAATAAAAGTGGGAGGACTTAATATTAGTAATCCATTCTAAAATATTTTCAATCTACTCAATGTTAAAAATAATTTAGGTAAACATAAAACAAGATGATCAGGTTGGTAAGTATATGATCATTCACAAATGTTCAATAATATTTCATGAAGCAGATGTGTCTTCGAGAAGACAACACTTGGCGCAACTGCTAGAAGGGAGGACGAAAATGTTTTAGACAATCATATCCATAGGCAGCCATTTTGTTCGTCGAATTTGGTGGACAACACAATTTTGGGCACATCGAGGACAAGCTGTCTTTGCTTTTTTAAAAGGGAGGAGGGGTGGGGTTTAGTTCCAGTCTATAATTGAAAAATTTGCGAAGCCTAAAGACAGATGTTCTGTGCGTAAAGAGAAAAATATTTCAACTTTGTTCAGTACTTTAATGCAATAATCATTTCAACAGCAACACTTTAAATCATCGATATTAAATTTGCATCTCAATTTAACAATTGACCGATATTTGATAGGTCACACTTGTCACAGTGTAGGTCATGAGGCCCCAAAATTATTAACCAATCGCATTCAAGCAGACCGATATGTAACATGTTATCATAACATTTTATTATGAAATTGCTTTATGAAACTGCATAACGGATGTATCATACTTTTAATAATTAATTAACTTTTCTGACGTCTCTTTGCTTTTCAGCCGTGTATTTGGACACAGCGGCTGTCAAGTTTATGCTTTCATTTGATTATATTTTATGTGGGTGTAATGGAAAAATGCCGCCATAAGCTATTTCCGTTATGTCGTCATGTGTAAATTCGTTGCTACTGTGCATGCATTCTGTTATTAGTGGGGCACGTAGCGTACCTTGCATTTTGTTATTAGTGAGGCGCATAGCCAGGCGTACGCAAGGACGCAGGTACTTCCACATTGTAACCCCCCCCCCCCCCCCCAAAGAAAAAAGGATAGACAAACAAGTGTACAACGGGCAATTTCTAATGCAGAAAACTGCCCTAGTAATGTGTAAAATCTAATAGCTTTGAATTTGAAGACGTTTAACAGTCCTAGTGGTTTCATCCCCTGAATCCAACAGGGCTTTGCCTTGGACCCATTTAGGGCCTCACGGTTGCTATCAAATCCCCTGTCTGAAAAAGTGCTTCCACTTAAAAAGTACTCTGGCTACGCACCTGTTAGTCGAACCTTAAGTTTGAATTCGAATAAGCCCCAAACAAGAAAAGTGACAAAAGCAGAAAGGATCTCGGCTGGTATCTTTATATGTAAACGAGTGCTGAAGTAAAACACTTTGTAACAGTTCATACAAGGACTGATTGATTTGTTGTGGGCCTGGTATTGAAAAATTTGAATTTTATAAGATATTTTGCAGTATTTTCTATACAATTCCCTGAGCTTTCCGTGGCGCTTAAGTTTAATATTTTCTCGTAACTGTGTCAGAAGTGAAGCATAATTTGTGTCATTGATTGTTTGTCGTGTTTGGAGATTATCTATCAGAAGAATACCTTAAGCGAGGCTCACAACATATCAATAAGCCCTCGTATTTGACACAGTAAGAAGCAATATTCCAAATATAAAAGTCCTTCCTCTTGCGGTAATGTCAGTATTGATCAAGATTAAAGTTGTTTTTTTTTCCAAATATAGGTCAAGGTCAAATGTAGTTACAGTGGCAACAGAGAGTCGTTTGCTATTCGGTCTTTCCTTCCCTCAATAGAATGAGAAGTTTGGTAGAGATCCCATCAAAACTGCACCCTCTAGGCTGTATACATGGATTTTAACTACATTGTATTTCCAAAAGGATTTTAACTATTTCCAATCAGAAAGGAAGTGAACAAGTTATTTTCTTTACGAAAGGACAAACATAGTGATTTTAGATAATAGTTGGCGGACCCGAAGACCTAGAGCTTTTACAAATGTCCTTGAAAAAGTGTACATGGATTTTCATCTCAATGAATTACTCAATACTCGAACTAAGACATCTGATTTTTTTTCTTACAGTATCAAAAGTGAGCTTGAAACACGTACTGGTCATATCGGTGTCGATTTGGTTGTACAGTCTATTTTGGACATTGGCACCTATCGTGGGTTGGAGCTCTCTGTTGCCACCACTCTCTTTCTTGCCACTGTAACTAAGTCAAATGATAAAGAATTTTGCCATAAATCAGAAAGGGTTGGAGCGACTACGAAACAGAACCATACAATTTTTCGTGTAGCTTAAAGTGGTACTCCCGAATGCAAAATTGTGGATGCCATTTCATTTTTCATTTTTGTCTTTGTATCCGTCGATGCTCACTTTGGTGCTCTATTGTGAGTGTTGTTGAGGTTATCGTCTGGATCTTCTTTAACTCATTTATAATGCCTCTGGTCATCGTAGGATATTCATATATCAAAATAGTCAACCAAGCGAGGAAATTGTCGCTTTTAAGACTTCGAACACTTCTATGCCTGGAGATATATGCTCATTGTTCATCCTAAATTTTGAACGCAAAGTCACATGGGAAAGACTTATTTTTGTCAAATTCTGCGTTTATGTAATGTTATCTGTCATAAAAACACGTTATATTTGCCACTCATATCTAAGGATCTAGATTTCCCCGGGATAAAAAGCTAACAATTGGGATGGAAGGGGGGTGGGTTGACATTCAAGTTCGATAAGGAACAAATTTTGAGATAGGTATACACAAATATTGGAGAAATACTAGTAAATAATGTTCATCCAAAATTTGGAACGCAGTCACATGGGTAAGACATCTTTAGTCATTTCCAGTCTGTGACCTTGACATTTGACCTACTATTACCTTTGACCTTGAAAATCAATAGGACTCTTACTTACTTGTCACGAGCAATAAATGTATGAATTTAGGTAAAGATCCAATCAAAACTGTGTCCTTACTATTAATTATTTCCAATCTGTGACCTTGACCTTTGACCTTGAAAATCAAATGTTGCTCTTCTGCTCACTGTCATGAGCAAGAAGTGAATGAGAAGTTTGGTAGAGATCCCATCAAAACTGCACCCTCTAGGCTGTATACATGGATTTTAACTATTTCCACAAGGATTTTAACTATTTCCAATCAGTGACCTTGAAAATCAATAGGACTCTTCCTCCAGTCATAAGCAAGAAGTCTATGAAGTTTAGTAAAGATCAAATCAAAACTGCGCTCTCTAGGCTGCATACAAGGATTTCAACCATTTAAAATCTCTTACCTTGACAATTATTAGGGTTCTTGCTCTTGCCATAAAGAATACATGTATGAAGTTTCGTCAAGATCCGAACAAAATTGTGCCCACTATGCTGTATACAAGGATTTTAGCCATTTCCAATCTATGACCTTGACCTTTGACCTTGAAAATCAATAGGGTTCTTCCTCATGCCATGAGGAATAAGTGTGTGGAGTTTGGTCAAGATCCAATCAAAACTGTCTCCTCTAGGCTGTATTCAAAGAACCAATCAAAACTGTCCTCTATGTTGTATACAAGGGTTTTAGCCATTTCCTATCTGTGACCTTGACGCTTGTCTTATGACGTTGAAAATTAAAAGGGCCCTTCTTAATGCCATAAGGAATAAGTGTATGAAGTTTGGTCAAGATCCGATCAAAACTGTGCCCTCTAGGCTGTATACAAAGATTTTAGCCATTTCTAATCTGTGACCTTGAATTTTGACCTATGACCTTGAAAATCATTTGGGTTCTTCCTCTTGCCATAGGAATAAGTGTGTGAAGTTTGGTCAAGATCCAATCAAAACCGTGTCCTCCAGTTTGTATACAATTGTGACGTACACAATCATTTACACATGAACGACGGTGTTTCTATATCCCCCTGTAAATATGTTGCGAGGTGATAATTAGTGCTGGGTATCGCAGCTGAAACACGTATTGCGATATATTGCAATATGCCAAAGTAGAATCGCGATTTATCGCAATACTTTTGGATTAAATATTTTACATAGAAAAATAAGAATTCAAAGACAAAAGTTTGCTTTATGTCCAGGCAAGAACTGACGAAAATACAAATGTATGTCCGTGATGTCGTCACATGTAAGATAATCGTACATTGTATTTAACCTCCTCACAACAATGACTGCAAAGAAAATATTCTTGTTCATTTAAAAATCTTTTAGTTAAAATGACTACAATGTCCAAAATATGCTTTTTTTTTCATCTTTCGTTGTCAACAAACTTGAACCGGTACTTTCAACTGGTACTTTTAGTAAACGTATCGCGATACGTAATGGGAATTAAAATATCGCAATATACCGGTAAACCGGTTTTATCGCACAGCATTAGTGATAATATATATTCCGTTTTTTCGTTGTTGTATGCGTGTGTTCAGTTTGGGACAGTGCCTGACGTAAAAGCATTATGACGTAATAACATTTCTATAGAAACATCGGTTTTGTAGCGTACTTTCCCTGGATTTAACGTTGGTTTCAATAGAATTTGATTACGTAACAATAGGTTTACGTCAGATACCATGCCGAACGGGAAGTAACTCTGTACAACGAAAATCCCCAATAGAACGCTGAAAATGTCACGAAGGGAGCCAATGATTTTGTCTCATGATAGTGGTACTTTTTATTATACAACGCATACCTAAATGTAATAGCTGAACACCTGAACTGAAATTTCGAAACGTCATACATGGGTTCTGATGTATCAATTTTTCCTAAGTTGGTCAAAGTAAAAGGTCAAGGTCACAAGGTGAGCAATAGTGTTAACAATAGAAAAGTCTTACCACAAGAAATGCAGAAATGGAATAACCATTCAAAAGTTGTGGTTAAAGATTTCTTTTTCAAAATTAGGTCAAACTGCAAGGTCAAGGTCACGAGATGAACATTTTTGGTAACCACAGAAAGGTCTTGCCACATGGAATGCACATGTAAATTATGGAAGTCCTATCACTTACCATTCAAACGTTAAGGTCAAGATCAACGCTTTAAATATAAGGAATGACCTTGACCTTTGACTTTAAAAATGTAGGCATTATTCTTCAGTCTCTATGACCGGTCAGGTCAGTTTGCTACGACAATACCTCCATGACTATTTGAGTATTACAGCCACTGTTCATGTTTCAGAAACTATATGTCCCAAGGTATGACCTTGACATTAGATCTTCCGACCGTAAAAAGTGTAGGTATCATCCTCACATTATGGTGAATGTGTATGGGATTTCAAAGCTCTACGATTAAAACTACTGTAGATATCGTGTTTCAGCCTAAGTGTTGCCGGACAGGCGAACGGATGGAAAAAGTGATTCCTAAAGGGCTTCAGCATTCGATTGTGGATGCCCTTATAATTGCTCAACAGTACGACCAGAATAACGAACAAATGACTCAAAGTATGCGTTGTCAATAATTTGGCTTTTTTTCCAGTCATATAGGGGATGCTCTCTGACTGCAGAGATAAGAAATGCCTTTCTTTTTCGAAGATAAAAACATCAAAATATTTAGTATTAAAAGATATATTTGTAAGTGTTTAAAATATCACATGTACATGAATGTATAAATGAAAAAGACAACATAAACAAGTGTAAAAATGCTCAAAAAATGTCACTCATTTCTTGTCCTCCTTTTCGTCAAACATAGATATAAGAAGTTTCTTCTGACTTTCACTGGCTCGGAATAGTCTCATTTTCAATGAAGGTTTTCCTAGTGTGGGGACACTACCATCGTCCTCCAAAGGATGGGCTGGTGAACATTCTGAAAATTTCAAGATTTTACAGTTCACCAAATCTTCACATAAAGAATCATTTGGTTTTCAACAATTCACAAACAAGTTATACATTATTTCAAATACTTCGCCAGTCCCCTACTTTGTTATGTACAGGATATCCTTTATTTATGTGTAAAATTGTATCACTATACATCAAGATGTACTCAAGTTATGGTGTGGAAATGATATTTCCAATGTCTGACCTTGGCCAAAGACCTTTTGACCTCAAAATCATTTGGACTCCTCCTTCCCTCAAGGACAATTTCTCGCCACTGTAGGTAAAAAAGTACTTGATTTACAGTGCGGGAATTGAATGCTGTTTTCCTCAATGTTAAGTTTGAACTTGACCTTTTGACCTTATTCTATGACATATAGGGATAATTCTTTCCCCATGGACAATCTATGGTTGAAGACTCGCCAGTATAGTTCGAGAATTACTAGACATAAGTAAGGACACGAAATATGTGTCCTTGGTTAGGCATGGTGAAACTAATATACCCCCACCCCACTTTTTCAAGGTTGATATATTAATAACACATCTTTGTTGACGTAAAGAACGATTCAGATGTCTTGAAAACTAATATGCGTCATACATACCAGTTTCATGTGGAGAAGGCTTTTGCAGAAAATCAGGGAGGTTATCCGGATTGAAATCACAAGACTTTTTATGAGATGAGAGCATCTGTAACTGTCCTACAAACTCACATCCAGTCCCTCGGTATGGACATGCAACCTGAAAGAAAAATGAGAGTTTCTGTAACTGTAATACAAATTCACACCCAGTCCCTCTGTATGACAAATATGGATAATGACCATATCCCTGTATACAGCACAAAATCGACAATTCAGAAGATCAGAAAGCGAAGGCATACAAAATCAGGATAAAACAGGAACCAAAGCAAATAAACAAAAACCTCCACCACATGAAAAGAAGCGAACTCCTGATATGGGAGTGAGACCAGGTGCCCAGGAAGAGTAAGCATCTCCTGCTTGCATGCAACACCCGCCGCTTCAATTTGGTAGAACTGTCTCATCCGGTTACTTCTATTTCGGAAGACATAGAGTACAATCTTTGGTTGGATGGTTCAAATGGTTATGACAGAATATCATCCACCATTCTGGAGAGTGGGACATCATACTGTTTGACGAGTTCCCCATATCGACCATAGAACTTCCTCAGTGACGATGTTAGTCGGTCACAAACATATCCCTGACCGAGAAGCTTATCTGAAAGACGCCTAGCTCTCAGAACAAAATCCGTATATTTGGTACTTGCTCTGGCATAGCGTATCAACTGAGATATGAACATTCCACATACAAGAGAAATCCTTAAGGTATTTGTTGTACAATTGAGTCATTTTACATAGCAATTTAATCAACTCCATTGTAAAGTATGGTAAATTTTATGACTGGTAAGGTACTTTCTGAAAGGCAATGGTGCCCTGAGTACAGATATAAGACTCACAGGTCTTAAACTCTTGTACAACTTACGTATTTTGCATGTGTTATATAGAGAAAACAGACATTTAAAAAAAATCTTCATAAGTTGCTTCCCATTGTTTTTCTAGCCTCAATATTATTACTTCTAAGCAGTGGGGCATTATAATCTTTCAGAATATATATAGTTCATAGTACCTTACCAGGCATGAAAAAATGCCCTAGCTGTACCAAAACTGTACGGAACAAAACAAATTGGAAATTATTTTTAGAGCAACGCCGAAATAATTTCTAGAAGGAAGTAGAAAAGATAGTAATAAAGGTACATTTACCAAATACATGAAGAGGGCATATTTGCATTTTAATTACGTTTATAACAGCCATTCCTATGATGCACAAAAACTAAGGCAACTATTAGGGAACATAGCAAAAGAGAGCTCGATTTCCTTTGTACTAAAGCTATGAAATCTCGTTACCATGTAAATTTTATTTCAATAGTGACAAAGTTCATGTTTTATAACACAGCAATTTTCATTTTAATGGTCACAAAGATCATCTTTCATTAACAAGTATTCATATATCACAAAAAGCAATGAAATTCTATCTTTATTGATATTTTGACGACAGTGATTACATTTAGCTTTAATATATTGATCACAAATATTTTTTCCCCACAAAAGGGCTAATTAGTTTTTGTCTCCCGCTTGCGCGTCTGTCCGTCCGTCAGTCACAAAAACTTAAAGATTGTCCATAACTTTTGAATGGCAAGTGATAGGCTTTCATATTTCACAAGTGCATTCATTGTGAAAAGACCTTTCCATGGATTCCAACAATTTTGACCTTGTGACCTTGACCTTGGATTCTGACCTACTTTTCAAAAAAACTTTTAAACCTTGACCTTAACTTTTGAATGGTAAGTGATATGGCTTTCAAATTTCTCATAAGTTTTCATTGTGACAAGATCTTTCCATGGAGATACCAAAATTGTTGACCTTGTGACCTTGACATGCAGTTTGAACTTCTTTCCAAAAATTTAACCCTGACAAAAACTTTTGAATGGTTAGTGATTGGGCTTTCCGTTGGTAACAACATTCTGACCTTGTGACCTCGTCCTTGAAAGTTGACCCACATTTAAAAACTTCAACCTCAACTCTAACTTTTGGATGGTAAATGATAGAACTTTCGTACTTCACGTGTGCATTCCTTTTCAGAAGACATTTTCCTTGGTAAGAAAAGTTTGGACTTTTTTACCTTTTCTTGGAGTTTAATCTTTTTGATATTTAGAATTTTAATATGAGATATATTATGAAAACTTAGGAAAAGGACGGGTCTGTAAGCAATTCTTTAAAGACAAACATCAAAAAGCGGGGGACCACAATTCCTTGAATTTAATTTTGTTTTTTTTTCTCTCTGTCTCAAAAACTCGGCCAGTAAGGTCAAAGTATGACTTTGATTAGCTTGTATAAGACCTTGATGAATGAAATACACTTGTATTGTGGAAGAAATAATTTCTAAAAGTTTTGTCAAAAGCACCTGTGGTCAAATACAAAAGGCAACATATACTAAAGAAATGGAAACGATTGAAAATGGAAAAGATCAAAGTACTTATTAGAACAGTGAAGCATTCCACAGAAATTCACAAAAATACCCGATTTATCCATGACCGTGTAGAAGTTATGCTTGTATTTTCAAAAATTTAGATGGGGTGTGCTGAGCACATATGCAATGCATCATTAAGATGATTTCTACCATTTTAATTTTACAAACATTCATACGAGAAAAACAGAAATATAAAATGGTATTATAACAGAAACAGCAACGGAAAAATACTTTTGTTACCGTACAAGTATAATTACTTAAAATTGACACACTATTGTATAACAACAGTACATAAAATTGTATTTTTGAGCCAATTAATATCTCATAATACAATTTTTTTTAATACTGATTACACTTGGCTTTCCAACACAAAGGATTGACCACAAGATCAAAAACATAGGTAATCACAGATTACGAAGCTCACCTCGTGACAGCAAAATTCAATTCAAACATATTTCTTAGTACATGTATATTGGCTTTTAAAGGCAAAACCACTCAAGCAGAAAAAGTAGGTCAAGGTCATTTTATGAAAGTTTGATCAAAGATACATCCAATATGCAAGTTTGGTACATGTATCACTTATACTTTGCTCAATATTGGCTTTATAGAGCAAAATCACTCAAGCGGAAAAAGTAGGTCAAGGTCATTTTATGAAAGATTGATCAAAGATACTTCCAATATGCAAGTTTGGTACATGTATCACTTATACTTTGCTCAATATTGGCTTTTAAAGGCAAAATCACTCAAGCGGAAAAAGTAGGTCGATGTCATTTTATGAAAGCTTGATCAAAGACACATCCAATGTGCAAGTTTGGTACATGTAGCAGTTATACTTTGCTCAATATTGGCTTTATAGAGCAAAATCACTCAAGCGGAAAAAGTAGGTCATGGTCATTTTATGAAAGTTTGATCAAAGATACATCTAATATGCAAGTTTGGTACATGTATCACTTATACTTTGCTCAATATTGGCTTTTAAAGGCAAAATCACTCAAGCGGAAAAAGTAGGTCGAGGTCATTTTATGAAAGTTTGATCAAAGATACATCTAATATGCAAGTTTGGAACATCTAGCACTTATACTTTGCTCAATATTGGCTTTTAAAGCCAAAATCACTCAAGCGGAAAAAGTAGGTCAAGGTCATTTTATGAAAGTTTGATCAAAGATACATCCAATATGCAAGTTTGGTACATGTAGCACTTATACTTTGCTCAATATTGGCTTTTAAAAGCGAAATCACTCAAGTGGAAAAAGTAGGTCAGATGCTGCATCCAATGCATGGGTCCATCTCGGCATCCAAAGATGAATCACTTGTGCAAGTTTGGTTCCTGTAGCATTAGTACTTTGTCAGATACTGAGCTACCCCAAACTTCTTATCCAAATCACTCAAGCAGAAAATGTAGGTCAGATGCTGCATCCGATGCATGGGTTCACCTCAGCATCCAAAGATGAATCACTTGTGCCAGTTTGGTTACTGTAGCATCAGTACTTTGTCAGATACTGAGCTACCCCAAACTTCTTAACCAAGTCACTCAAGCGGAAAATGTAGGTCAGATGCTGCATACGATGCATGGGTTCACCTCAGCATCCAAAGATGAATCACTTGTGCCAGTTTGGTAACTGTAGCATTAGCACTTTGTCAGATACTGAGCTACCCCAAACTTCTTAACCAAGTCACTCAAGCGGAAAATGTAGGTCAGATGCTGCATCCGATGCATGGGTTCACCTCAGCATCCAAAGATGAATCACTTGTGCAAGTTTGGTTACTGTAGCATCAGTACTTTGTCAGATACTGAGCTACCCCAAACTTCTTAACCAAGTCACTCAAGCGGAAAATGTAGGTCAGATGCTGCATACGATGCATGGGTTCACCTCAGCATCCAAAGATGAATCACTTGTGCCAGTTTGGTAACTGTAGCATTAGCACTTTGTCAGATACTGAGCTACCCCAAACTTCTTAACCAAGTCACTCAAGCGGAAAATGTAGGTCAGATGCTGCATCCGATGCATGGGTTCACCTCAGCATCCAAAGATGAATCACTTGTGCAAGTTTGGTTACTGTAGCATTAGTACTTTGTCAGATACTGAGCTACCCCAAACTTCTTAACCGGACGCGGACGCGGACACGGACGCGGACACGGACGCGGACACGGACGCGGACACGGACGCGGACGCGTGGGGTTATAGCATAAGCTCACTCAACTTCGTCGAGGTGAGCTAATAAGATCCAATGAATTTTTGCACACAATACTATTTAATAAAACCTAGGCAAAGAAAAAGGTAGCATCCCCTCGCAAAACAGGAAAATCTAAGTCCTTTCTAGGCTGTACAAAAAGAAAATCAATAAGGTCCATCCTCTAGTCACTGGCAATAAGTTTGGCTAAGATACGACTAAATCTTTGCCCTTTAGGCAAGGACTTTGACCACTTCAAATCTGTGACCTTGACCTTTGACCTATGACCTTGAAAATTAATAGGGTTCTTTCTCTTGTCAATCAGTGTATGAAGTTTGGTTGAGATTCAAAAATACACCGCTAAAGATAGTATTGCTGGATTGCAAAGTAAGTTTTTGTCACTAACTGGGTCAAGGTCACTAAGTCAAATTTTACATCATAAATTGAAAGGTCTTGTCAGAGGCAACCTACATGTATAATATAAAGTATCAACTTCATACAGTTCCTGAGATTTTGCTTCAGCCAGAAACTTTAACCAAAATCTTTAACTAGGTCAAAGTCCAAGGTCAAGGTCACTAGGTCAAATGTTACAGCATACATTGAAAGGTCTTGTCATATGCAACCTACATGTGGGTTATGATCACTATGGTTACATCATTTGTATTTTGTTGATTATAATCACTATCATGACATCATTTGTATTTTGTGGGTTATGATCACTATGGCGACATGATTTTTTTTGTGGGCTATGATCACTATGTGGCATCATTTGTATTTTTGTGGGTAATGATCACTATGGTGACATCATTTGTATTTTGTGGGTTATGATCACTATGGTGACATCATTTGTATTTTGTGGGTTATGAACACTATGGTGACATGATTTGTATTTTCTGGGTTATGATCACTATGGTGACATCATTTGTATTATTGTGGGTTATGATCACTATGGTAACATCATTTGTATTTTGTGGGTTATGATCACTGTGGTGACATCATTTGTATTTTGTGGGTTATAATCACTATGGTGACATCATATGTATTTTGTGGGTTATAATCACTATGGTGACACCATTTGTATTTTGTGGGTTATGAACACTATGGTGACATCATTTGTGTATTTTGTGGGTTATGATCACTATGGTGACATCATTTGTATTTTGTGGGTTATGATCACTATGGTGACATAATTTGTATTTTTGTGGGTTATGATCACTATGGTGACATCATTTGTATTTTGTGGGTTATGATCACTATGTGGCATCATTTGTATTTTGTGGTTTATGATCACTATGATGACATGATTTGTATTTTGTGGGTTATGATCACTATGGTGACATCATTTGTATTTTTGTGGGTTATGATCACTATGTGGCATCATTTGTATTTTTGTGGGTTATGATCACTATCATGACATCATTTGTATTTTGTGGGTTATGATCACTATGGTGACATCATTTGTATTTTTGTTGGTTATGATCACTATGGTGACATCATTTGTATTTTGTGGGTTATGATCACTATGATGACATGATTTGTATTTTGTGGGTTATGATCACTATGGTTATATCATGTGTATTTTGTGGATTTTAATCACTATGGTGACATCATTTGTATTTAGTGGGTTATAATCACTATGGTGACACCATTTGTATTTTGTGGGTTATGAACACTATGGTGACATAATTTGTATTTCGTGGGTTATGATCACTATGGTAACATCATTTGTATTTTGTGGATTATGATCACTGTGGTGACATCATTTGTATTTTGTGGGTTATGATCTTTTTGATGACATGATTTGTATTTTGTGGGTTATGATCACTATGGTGACATCATTTGTGTATTTGTGGGTTATGATCACTATGATGACATCATTTGTATTTTCGTGGGTTATGATCATTATGGTGACATCATTTGTATTTTGTGGGTAATGATCACTGTGGTGACATCATTTGTATTTTGTGGGTTATGATCTTTTTGATGACATGATTTGTATTTTGTGGGTTATGATCACTATGATGACATCATTTGTGTTTTTGTGGTTTAGGATTACTATGACATTTGTGTTTTGGGGAGATGTGATAATTTTGATGACATCATTTGTGTTTTGTAGTTGTTATCACCATAATAACATCATTTGTGTTTTTGTAAGGTAAAGATCACTATATTGAAATATGAAATCATTTGTTTTTTGTCTCTCATAATCACTATAACATTATTTCTATTTTTGTGGGTTATGATCACTATGAAGACATCATTTGTGGGTTTTTTGTGGGTTATCATCACTATGATGACATTACTTGTGTTTTTGTGGGTTATGATCACTATGATTGTATTATTTGTGTTTTTGAGGGTTATGGCAATGATGAAAATGAATGATTATAGCTTTTTGTGGATTATAATGCTATCATGACATACCGGTAATCTGATATTTTTGTTTGTTAGTTATGATTACTATAAAGTTTAACTTACCATCTGATCACCTATGATATTTTCCAAGATGAAGTCATGATGTAACTCTCCTGGATTAACTCGCTTCCTGCAAAGAAACAGAAAATAAAATAAAGGCAACTCTTTCAAAGTTTCATTTTCATTTCTCCACTTAATGTCTTCCAAGCTGACATTGTAATGCATTAATTTGACTGAAGAAGCATTGATGGAGAAAGTTTGGGTTATGCAACAATCTACTTCAAGAATTCAAATCAAAGTCACATTGTGAAAAATTTAACGTAAAATTTTATCCCCCCCCCCCTTTTATTAACACAGATTCCTCGTGTAGGGCTAGCCAACATTTATTCTATGGAGGCAGTTGTCACCGTAAGCCCATAAGTATCTGTACACAAACTTTCATCCAAACAGCAATTTAAATTCTTACCTCAACAATATACCGTATATGTCATTATCTTTGACCTTGACATTTTAACTCTTACAGAATGAGGATTGTCCTAATGGTTATGGGCAACAATTTGTCATCAGTTTTGGTCAAGAAATACTTAGGTTATGGTGTGGATATGCAGTTGACTATTTATGCCAAATGTGACCTTGAGCTTTGACCTTTTGATCCCAAAATCAATATGGTCCTTCTTAGGTCATGGGCAGTCATAATGTGTAATGGGTTAGATAGTACCTCACAAACCCTGGGGGTTAGACATTATGATTGGCAGTTTATGTGTGAAGTGTAGGTATATTCGTGGTAATATAGTTTATGTATGAAGTATAGGTATATGAGTGGTTAGAATGTTGTACTTTAAGAAATGTATAATTGTGTTGCTTCAATCTATATATATGTGATCGAATGGATTGATAGGGTGAGATTAGTATGAATCCCCCCTCTAATTACTAGAGGAAAGGGGGGGAGGGGGCTGGATAGAGAAGAGTATGAAAATATCTTAAGCCACACAACTTACCTATCTTCAGGACAAGTTTTACTGTTCCTTAGCCATGGCAAAATACACTGTAATATAGAAATATGTGTAATGGCATATAATTAAGAAATAACAACTAGCTAGCCGTGGTTTATTGTCCAGTAATTCCACGAGTCGCATGAACCAATTATATTATCACCAAGCCGCGAAGCGGCGAGGTGATAATTTGATTGGTTCATGTGACGAGTGGAATTACTGGACAATGAATCACAGCTAGCTAGTTGTTATTTCTATTCTAATGTAGCATGTGAATGGGCAGAGCTTAGCGCACTGGAAGTTTGTTTGAGATTTTACACCAGGTGAGTTCTATGGTACATATAGGGAGAAAATTTCAAGTCATATTAGAATTTGGAATTTAGGATAAGAAAATTGTACGAAACAGCTATTATAAAATATACAGCATGACTGACTATACTGAGTAGTAGTAGTCATGTACAGCATGGACAAACATCCAATCACATTTTGTCATGTTTTTATACATGTACATGTTTTACACCTGGTTTTAAACAGATTATTCCCTGAATGAATGAATGAAAAAATCTGATGAATACTGCAAATTTCGTGCAATATGCCCAGATTGCCATCGCATTTGGTGTTACATTTTGTATTGTATTTATTTCTTGTGGATTTATGAGAAAATCAAGTAATACATGTATCATGAAGAATAGATCATTTTTATGATTATTTCAAGAAAGCTATGGCTAAGCCTCGGGAAAATACATGTAAGTATATCATAGTAAAATATACAATGTATTTAATCATTTGTGCATATTTTAAAATGTTCATGCAATCACTGGAATTAGAATCAAATATCTGTGATGTTGATTACTCCATAGATAATAGAGGACCCACCTTTTTACAGAAGCTGTGGCCACATGGAGCCCTCTGTGGTTCACAGAATACATCCTGACATATGGAACAGTATAAATGTACACTCACAGACTCTGGATTCAGAAAATACCTTCAATTTAATAAAATAAAACCTCTTTAGATTCAGAATATGATGTTGATGGAACAAAATTTTAACAAAATCCTGTATTCATATCTTAAATTAAAAGTTATGTTAAAAATATAAATGAAAAAAAAATCCTGTATTCATATCTTGAAGTAAAAGTTATGTCAAAAATATAAATGAAAAAAAAATCCTGTCTTCATATCTTGAAGTAAAGTTTTGTCAAAAATATAAATGAAAAAAAAATCCTTCCCATCTTCAATTTCTGATGCCTAGACATGCTACTGCCAAGGGTCTCAGATTTATTCTTTTATTTTATACCTTTCCACATCAGTGCCTTCTGAGCATTCCTTCCTTTTTGGCATTATGGACGTGAACAAACTACATAAAAAGAAAAATCAGTGATAAAATGCATAAAAAAGATATGTATAAAATCAAAGTGTAATCTACAAATTGAATATAAAATTTGAAAGTGGCATCCTTTGTCAAATCAAGAATTCTAACAGACCACGTGTATGAGCCACAGAACTTTCCATTTATTTCCTTCTTTTCTTAAATAAAGACATTTTTTTTTTATATTTCTTTTACAAAGTTTAATGAACAAGATTTACAACTTCTACAATTGTCTCAAGTTGACTCAGATGTTTTCAGCAGGAAGAAACTTGTAAAACCTACAGAGATTGGTTGAGTGACTACATATATACCTCACACATACAAAATGTCTGACCCTTTGCTGAGTCAGGATTCAATCTTATTTCACAGAGAAAAGATATTGACATTCTACATTTTCAGATGAAATCTTTGTATGCAAAAAATTTTTTTTGAAGTATGCATGTACTGTAATTCAGTATACGGTAACATGTGGTACCTTCTAAGGGCCTGCACTGATCTACTGCAATGATCTACAGATGTACTGCAGTATGTCCCTTGTTGGCACAAATCTAAGTCCTGCAACTCTACCAAGAATGCTTCAAACAAAACTAAACATAAACTTGATTTGTATCACATCTCCAAATCACTATGAGTCTGACCTTTGTTTAATGTCATTCTGCAAGACATTGAAATAAATCCAAGCAGTGGAAAGTTTTTGCCAGGATAAGATACTTCAACTTCCAAGTGACCTCCTCCTTTGACCTATATGACCTATCAAGACATCCTTGGGTCCTGCAGCCATTTTCACAAAAATACTTACTATAAATTTGAAGATTTGTCGTAACTTTCAATTTATTATATCTAAGTCATATAAATCACAATATTCAAACAGTTCTCTTTCTCTAACTCCTGAAATATTCAAAACGTGGTATAAGATTTAAATATTGAATATGGATTTAAAGAAAATTATATACTTGAAAGTTACGACAAATCTTCAAATTTATAGTAAGTATTTTTGTGAAAATGGCTAAATGGCAGCAATTCTGTGACATATAATTCAGATCCATGAAGGCAGTGAAAAATTATAGTCTGAAGAATTCTTTCAACCCATGTGTACAATTTTCGCGTTTTTCACAAATCAAGGCATTTTTGGGCTAATTTTAAAGTAAATAATACCAAAGAAGGATAGTACATTTGTAACTCAACATTTTGTAAAACCAATTTCTATTTAACAGGTATGTATGCTTTGATTTTTATAATAGTAAAATAAGATTAGTTTGTTTCTTTTTTTCAGGGAGCATTTATTTATTATCAATTTTATTTATTTGAAGGCATACCGGTATACGTTCATGCTTAAGCTGAGCTGTATCAGTAAATAGCATAGTATTAGTAAACAGCCGCATGCAAGAATCTCAAAAAAGGTTTGATCGAGTGGTGTCTCTTGAGAATAGTCCAAGTCACATGATACATTATACATTATCATGTGATCCACTGTTTTCTATTACCCCATACGTCACGTTCACTTGTCTAGATGAGACTTTCTGCATGACGTCACTAAAATAAATAAGGACAGCATGGCAATGGATTCTACCAGAATTAAAACTTTTCAGCAGCAATACGCCTGATTAAGGCCTTATCCGGTCAAAAATACAACAGAGGTTGGTAAATAAATCATTCATCTGGCGATTGTGATGAGTCAATTGTTGCGAACATGCATTTACTGTCTGAGCACCTCACTTCCGAAACTGGATAAAAGCAATTTCGATAACTTTGTTATGCAAAAAATAAAATAAAATTTGTATAATTGAATAGATCTCACTTAGTCTTAAATTTTGGTATATGATACATGGTCAAGGGCTTATGCAATCATATTACACAGACAAAATAAATTTTAGGTGGGGCATTTTTAATGTTAAATGTCAGCGTGACGCCGTGGAGTTAAACATTGAGCCTATGGAGAGCGTCACGTGAAAAATTAGCATAGGAGATGACACATCTAAAACTTGTTTTGTCTGTAAAATTTGATTGCTTGCACTGACTATCATGTTACTTATACCAAAATTTACGACTAAGCAAGATCTTTAAAATGGCATCATTTTCATTTAATTTTTCGCATTATGATATAGTCGATATCGCATTTATCTAGTTTCCGAAGTAAGCTGCGCGGACATTAGGTTACGACTCTTCGGAAATTTGGAGAGATTCGCAGTTTTGGATTAAGGTCCTTTCCTGACCCAAAACCAGCCCCCACCGTCCACATAACTGTCAGACCCTGGGTTCAGGGTTTTTCGGACCAACTTCGACCTTGTTATTTGGAGGGGGGTTCGTACGGTCATGACAACCACTGGTATCATCAGCATCAGTAAAATTATATATTGATTACTCTGATATAACTTGAACTAACATCTTGGTTGAAACAAAGACAGCACACCTTAAACAAACACTTTAAACTTGCCGCTGCGCTTGTTTACAAAAATGGATATTCAATGTCAATTTGAGGCTTGAATGAACCCGTATTCAATGAAAGCATTTAACAGATTCAGATCGGTATGGATGGACTCAATTGTTCATAGATTCTTATTCGAGCAAAAACGGATTATTTCAACTGCCTGTCGGTCCGTCCGCGTCCGTCTGTATACCGTCAAATGAAATATTATAGGATGGTCAAGCATGGTGCGTCCAGTGAAGGTCTGCTGTAAATGAGATTAGAATCAATCCGACCAACCCAACTCCCTCCCGGTCGAGACAACTTGCTAAAAACAAAATCCGATACATTACAAAAGTAACAATTATTGATTTCATTAAAATAATCGAAGTATTTGATACTTTTATAATATATATACCTTATCAAACAATATATTGATACTGAGGCAAAAGATAGGAAAATGCATCCCCACCGTTATACATATCAGACAATGGGGCGTTTTGTTGTTTTAATAACAGTTTGAAGACTATATCTTTTTCTTTACAAAAACGTATAAGAACCATAACGTAGGTGATCATAGTCTAGTTGCCAAATGGCTATTTTGGGGTGAACCCAAAAAAATGTTACGCACAAAATGTTTTTGCATGAAAGTGATGTTAATACTCTCTACTTTCATAATCCGGCTGATGCCACTCTGGCACCCTTGGGCATTTCGAAATTTTTGGGAAAAAAGGTAATTTTTCAACGAAAACCGTTGAAAATTGGAAATACACAATTACTTTGTCCATGTTGTAGCTAGAACAACAAATTTGGTATCAAAACAGCAATGCCATTGCCTTTAAGTCCCAAGCTCAGTATATCAATTTACTCGTCCATAAAATGGGGAAAACTATGGATTTTCGATGAAAAACCGTTGAAAATTGGGAATATGTCCTATCTTTTTTCATACCGTAGATAAAATAACAATTTTGGTACCAAACGCACAATAAATGTATTGCCTTTCATTTTGAAAATCAGATTAGCAATTTGCAAGTACAAAAATGGGGGAAAGAATGAATTTTGAATGAAAAATCGCTGAAAATTGGGATATTGCAATGTTTTTTTCCATGCTGTACATGCTGAACAACAGCAAGAAAAATGATTTCATTGCTTTAAATTCAGAATTCCACTCAAGCAAATTGAATCTTCTTGTTTTGTTTTGTTTTGTTTTTGCTGAAAACATGTTTTAAATTGTAAAAAAAAAAAATCGGTTTAAAGAAATTCTAAAACAACAATTTTCGTATCAAAATGATTGCATATTGATAGTTTTAGATTTGCACCCTCTTATTACCCTTTATTCTACTCTAGATATATCATTCCAAATAGTATAAATGTCCTAGCATCATCTTACTTCCATTTTAATTGCATAATTCATACATTGCTTATTTGATGTTTGGTGTCGTGTTTGCTGTTCCCTGCCCGTTTGGTTTCTCTTTCTGTGTTTGTCTTCTCTGTATTTTTACTTGAGATGTTTTGATGTGTTGATATTGGTGCTGCAACCAAGTTTTGTTGGATATCACCTCCCTTCTTATTGCCTTGTTTTTTCATCAACATGCAATTGTAATTCTTGTGTGCAACTACTTCTAACAACAAAGAACCCCTCTTACATGGTTGATCAAAATGCCTCCTTTGCATCGTACTCTGACAATTTTTCTACTCCAAAACATTTACAGAAATAAAGAAAATTGAGCACAGAATTTGTCACATCTGTTTGTTACACAGCTCAGATTTCATGTGCGACTACAACAAATCAACAGGATAATAGATAGAAGTTCAGACGCAATTGGCAAAATATTATCACAATAGATCTCAACATTTACTTTAAATTTAGTTCTTTCAGCAGATCCAGGTTTGATCTTAAGAATGTTTCCTTATGCATGGCTAAAAATATTTCGTTTTTCTTGACATTTTATCAAAATTCTTCAATTAATAAAGTTGGTGGTAATGGTCATCCAAGAGTTTTGAACTCTGTGAGGAGGTTGTTTTACACCATAATTGTGCGTTCTTCGAGACCTCTGGGAAATCGGAATAGTGAGAGGGTTGTGCGCACGTTATCCAGGATAACCACACCGTCTGCTATTTACGTGGCAGATGGCCGGCCTAAGTCGGCACCCGTTGTCCATTGGTCTCGTTGGTTAATGTTTAGTCTTTTATGTTTCATGTTTCTATGATCTTGTCCCTTTTGCGTCTCTTTCTGTGGGTGTCTGTTCTGTGTTGTTGTTGTTGTTTTTTTTTTTTTGCATGGGTGTTTTGGGATTTTGCTGTGGATGCTGCAACCTAGTGTTGTTGGAGATCCCATCCTTTCTCTTATAGCCCATTTCATTCAATCGTACACTGGACCTGACATCAGATATACTGTCTAGATTCTTTTCAATATCTGAATTAACTTCTCTCAAATTTGACACGGAACACCACTTCAAAAGATTTCCAACAGAACAACCTTTGTCTCTCCTATACCATCATATGTTGATGGTATCAATCATCATGATCTGTTCGCAATACCTACATCTTTAGAATAATGTGTAGAATGCGAGTTCTTAATCAATCAGATTGCTTTCTCGATCAAATGATTGCAAGTACATGTAATATCAATCAGTTGCACTTCATTTCATGAGATGTAGCTTTCTTGACTAAATCTTTTATGTCATTGTGAGTGTAAGTAGGAGTCAATTGAATTTGCTCTCTGCAAAGTAATAGCAATTTCAAGTTCAGAAAATAGGGCCAGGGGAGCTGCTGGAGAGGATTTTGGCTGTGCCATGAAGTCACTTTAATTGAAAGCATCACTGATGAGGATTTTTCTATCCGAAACACGTGTCTGGTGCAGTAAAATTGGTTTAAAACTTTCTTCAAGAAGGTAGATAGCTGGAACACTTATCATTGAACATCTGAAGTGTTTAGTTATTTTTAGAATTATATGACCAGAAACAATCAAGGTATTAATTCTGCCATTTAATGGTCAGTTGATACACCAGAGCCCTGCATACATCAATCGATCACAAGCTCCTAGGCATTCTTGTCGAATAGATAACCTGGAGCTTATTTTAAGAACATATTTCGATGTTGAAAAACTGAAGTTATCTTTTTTACATTGAACAATGTCACCACTAAGCAGGTCTTTAAGATCCACTTCAATGATTGAAAACAACTTCACAACCCTGGCAGAAATCATCTATGTTAAACATCTTCAAATTAATTAGCATCATTTAAAAGCAGATTAATTAACAGCGAGGACTAGACATGCACGTTTCGGATATTTAACCCTCGTCATTGATCCTCAATCCAAACAATGAAATATGGCCAATAATGTGTGATAATTATGTCCAAAATATAAGACGTAGCAAGATGACTAGGATATGATGCTACAGGACCCAGGTTTCAGAAATTTGTGACAATTTTGCAAACAGAAATTTTCGAATGCGTTTGAGACAAAGGAGGGGATCTCAAACAACAGCAGGTTGCAGCACCCTTAGCAAAACCCCCTATGCAAATAACACAAAGCAGACTAGCACAAACAGAGACGCATAAGGGACAAGGAACGTTAACGGACAACACAGTAACATCAAACAGAAAGGACTACACATAAACCAACGAGCAACCGGTGACGATTTAGGACGATCTGCCACGGAAATAGCTGAAGGTGTGGTTATCCTGGATAACGATTTGAAGAAACGACCAACCGAAATTGATCAAACTTGGCTACATGTGCCCTCGGGGACTCCTGGTCCGCCAGCAGTGACACTCATCAAGTGGTACAAATGTTAAACGTCTTCAAATTCATTAGCATCATCTAAAAGCAGATTAATTAGCAGCGTGGACAAGACGTGCACGTTATGAATCATAGACAGTAGCCGCTTCCTTTTGAACAATGTCTCAAATTTCACCCACATCTTTCAAAAGCTTGCTACAAGACTCCATGTACTAGTAAATTGTTTTTCTTAATACTGTTGATTTGAATACACATATCTTTGTTCTAGATTTTCTCTAAACGTTTTGCATTTTTCAAAGTCCCAGCTTTGTATTGAAAAACCTTCAAAAATCAAAGTTTTCTCCCTCATTGTTCTTCTCCCATTTTTTTTATGAGCAAGTTGCTTAATATGTATTCAGAATAAAAGACAATAACAAAAACCTTTATTTTGGTACCATAATTGCAGAACCTCATACTACAGTTTGAAAAAGTCATTGCATTTTGCAAATTTTCAGCGATTTTTCATCAAAGAGTAGTTGTTTTTCCCAATTTTTCGTACCAGCAAATTGCAAATATGACTTCTGTATTAATTTAAATTATTTATTTAGCTACAGAATAAAAAAAGATATGGTGTTTTCCCAATTTTCAACGATTTTTCATCGAAAATCCATAGTTTTCCCCATTTTATGGACAAGTAAATTGGTAAATTGAGCTTGAGACTTAAAGACAATAAAATTGTCGTTCTTTTGGTACAAATTTTGATGATCTAGCTGCAGCATGGAAAAAGTTATTGAATTTTTCCTATTTTCAACGGTTTTTCTTCGAAAAATTCCATTTTACCCCAAAATTTCGAAATGCCCAAGGATGCCAGAGCGGCATCAGCCGGATTATCAAATAAGAGGGTATTGACAACACTTTCATGCAAAAACATTTTGTGCGTAACAAATTTTTGGGTTTCGTGAATGGCACCTAGACTATCAGGGGCGGATCCAGACCCCAAATTGCGGGGGGGGGGGCACATACAATTTTTATGGGAATCACTTGCGAGGTCCGAAGGGCCGAGTAAGGGAGGGCATGGGAGGGGCATGCGCGGATCCAGAGGGGGAGGGGCCCGGGGGTCCGGACCCCCCCCCCCCCTGAGATTTTCGGAGATGGGGTCCAGCTTTGGCCCATTTATAATTGAAAGGGGTATAAAAATGCATAAAAAGGCTTTGAAACCTAAAATTTTGGCTCGCTTCGCTCGCCATTTACAAATACACAATTATTTTTCCTGCAAAATTCCTTAATCATTTTCATTTTTTTATACTAAATAGTTTTATATAACTGTCTTGGGTCTCATGAACTCGTATTTTCAACAGTCCCTTACTTCATAGGATGTGACCTTCCTAATCTTTTTCAAGATTTTGTCATTTTAAGATAATAAATTTTTAAGATTATATGGGAAAATGACTTACCTATTTATTCTCATGAAATATAGACAAAATGTGAATTAATCAAAATTTTCTCGGCTCGCTCCGCTCGCCGATATAAGGAGTAAAATATTCAATGTTATAAATAATCATCTTTATCGAATCAAGACAAACTGATATTTCGTATCTAAACACTTTTCAGGCTCGCTTCGCTCGTCAATTCTTCATAAAAATAAACGTGAAAGGAAAGCTAACAATACCCGCCCTAAAAAATCAATCCTTAGAGCGCACGTTGCCCCCTCCCCATGATCCCCGAAATATACCTACATGATAGGTAGACATCCTACAACTTTGGACCCCCTCTGACTAAAAATGCTGGATCCGCGCATGAAATGATCTGTCTTTGATTCGTCTTATTTTGTTTATCAAGAAATTCCAAATGATACACACTCTGAGGCTGCAAATTATGTCCAAATAAAAAAAAAACAAAAAACAGTGCCGAGTAATTCAAGAAGGCTTCACAATTTTGTGATATCCAAATGGCGTGGTTTTCTTGATTTCAAAAGTTTGTGATATTAAAATGGCAGCCATTCCATCATCCTCGGTTCCCCACGCAATTTGTGCTTTGGCTAAACATTCGGTTGAATATTCAGCATAAGCGCAAATAGCCTGGGGAACCGAGGATGCCATTCCATCTATTCTTAGGAACAGAGGTATCCAATTTAGCGCATGTATAAAAAAAACATCAATATTACTGCCAGTTGATACCAAAAACAAGACAATAAGACGCAGGGGTCAATTTTACTCTGGATATCAAAAGTCATCGGTAGCACGACAAATAGTCCGTGGTCTGCTGGCTGGTGCAAACTTTTATTAAGAAAAGGCAAGAATCTCCAGCATGACCACCCGGCACTGACCAAGCGGAACAAACCCCGCTAGAAAGCGACACATAAATGACATCAGACTACAATCCGTCACAGGACCAAACAATGTGCACTAGAACATCATAAAAAACCAGAAGGCCGAAACAGACGTATAGAAATATAAAACATTAATGACAACACATAAACGAAAGGAGACCAATGTGCACCCGGCACCGACTTTTGACGGCCGTCTGCTATCAGCAAATGGTGTAGTTATCCGGATTACGTGCGCACGACCCTCCCACTTATCCGGATACAAAGAATTCTCCATAGACACACTATTGCTGTATTTATATAAACTTCACTCGTGACATCACAAAACAAGATAGTTGAATGCAGCGGCCTCGTGTAACACAGATTTTATGTAAATGGATATGAAAAATTCTATGACATGCGTATTACAGTCTCAGGGGGGTAAAAACTAATGACGAATTCGTAAACGAGGATTTTAATACTTCCAAATTGGTAAAAATGGATACAAAAATTTGACATTTTCTCAAATATCTCTCTTAATTTTCGTCATATGTCTACATTTGATATCCCATTCGCTAATACGTTCAAATCTATGAGGCGCCGTTTTACTATTTATTCCCTATTTTTTGATATCACAAATTTATTTTTTGATATCACAAATTTAATTTTTGATATCAAAAATTCATTTGTGATATAAAAAATTCATTTTTTGATATCACAAAATCGATTATTTGATATCAAAAAATCGAATTTGTGATATCAAAAATTCGATAAGATTTTGTGATATCAAAAATTACAATTTTTGATATCACAAAATTGATTTTGTGATATCAAAAAATCGATTTTGTGATATTACTAATTCGAATTTTTGATATCACTTCTGCAGCTTTGTAGGTTGAATTACACCAATACAGGACATTACAGTATGCTAGCGAGAGTTCGATTTGTATGAGGCGCCGTTTTACTATTTATTCCTTATTTTTTGATATCACAAATTCGAATTTGTGATATCACAAATTCGATTTTTTGATATCAGAAATTCCGTCATATTTTGTGATATCAAAAAATTGATTTTTTGATATCACAAATTCTATTTTTTGATATCAAAAAATAAGAAATAAATAGTAAAACGGCTAATACAAATTGATTTTATGATATCAAAAATTCCATTATTTGATATCAAAAAATAGAATTTGTGATATCAAATAATCGATTTTTTGATATCACAAATTCCGTTATATTTTGTGATATCACAAAATCGATTGTTTGATATCACAAATTCTATTTAGTGATATCACAAATTCCATTTTGTGATATCAAAAAAATGAATATGTGATATCATAAAATCGAATTTGTGATATCAAAAATTCGATTATTTGATATCACAAAATAGAACAAAATATGACGGAATTTCTGATATCAAAAAATCGAATTTGTGATATCACAAATTCGAATTTGTGATATCAAAAAATAAGGAATAAATAGTAAAACGGCGCCTCATACAAATCGAACTCTCGCTAGCATACTGTAATGTCCTGTATTGGTGTAATTCAACCTACAAAGCTGCAGAAGTACCGAGTTCAATCTCAAGACAGCACACGACAGTATGATAATCGAAACATTTCTCCATATTAAAACGTATATTATACATGTTACTCATATACTCTTTTTCATTTGTTATCAAGAGAGCGAATAACATTTCTCTTTTTACATATTTTTTCTTTATCGTCAAATATTTGATACTAATTAAGAAAAGTTAAAACAGGAGGATAATATTGAGAAATTTTATGAAAAGGAGGATATCACCAAAATGAAAACGTTGCAGTGATTACAGTGGGATATACATGAGAAAAAAAAAATGCCTGTGTTTGCGAAACACGAATGCCCCGGTGGCATATTTGTCAGTTTAAACACCATTTTCCGTTAAGTACATGTATGCGAAAGGTCAAGGTCAGGGTCACTGGGTTTAAAAAAATGGTATCAATGGAAACATCTTGTGACAAGGAATATTGATGTGAAATATCAAAGCCCTATCACTTACCATTCAAAAGTTATTCCTAATGTCAAAGTTTTTGTAAAGTAGGTCAAAGGTCAAGGTCAAGGTAAAACAATAATTGGGCTCAAAGGAAAGGTCTTGTCACAATGAATACACATGTGAAATATGAAAGCCCTATCACTTACCATTCAAAAGTTATGCTCAATGTCAAAGTTTTTGAAAAGTAGGTCAAATGTCAAGGTCACGAGGTCAAAAATGTTAAATGTTAAAGTTTTTCGGACAAACAGACAGACAAACAGACGGACAGGCCAAAAACTATAAGGAAAGGTCTTTTCACAAGGAATACACATGTGAAATATGAAAGCCATTCAAAAGTTATGCCAAATGTTAAAGTCCTGTCGTCACAGTCAGTCAGAGAGCAATTCTTAAGAAATCGCTGGTAGAAGACTTTAGATTGGTCAAGTACCAAGGCAAGAGTCATTCTGGTGACACCCTTAACAATTCGGCTTTATAATAAGATCCTATCTTACCATTTTGTATTTATTACCATTTTTCGCGATCAGATGTATTATTTCAATACTAAAGAGACTAATTCTATGACAAAGTTTCTCATTTTTGTCATGATAGGACGTCCAATGTCATTGAAATCATCTAAATCGACCGAAAATCAACAAATACACCGTCAAAGCATTATTCTGATGCACATTTGCCAATTTTCTGTCACGTTTTAGCAAAACTGGTATGATCTATGTTCAGTACTAAATGTTGTGGAAATACTTACGGCAATAGCTTAGCGAATGATAACTATATTAAGCGACGTATATGTATGAGAAAGAAAAACATACGTACCCTCTCTATCCCACCCTAACAATATCGCGTTTAGTATTTAGGCCCCCTGAGCCTGTGTTCTTCTGGCTGAAGCGAGCTCAAGACCAATCACCCGAGAAGTCTGACCAACTTTCAGATAGGACAGAGGATCAGGACCAAGTTCTCTCTGATGATATACAGTGGCGGATTCAGGGGGTGTAGAGCCCCCCCCCCCCGCACTGACCTCAAATTTTCCAAAAACAGGTATCTTTTTGCCCATTTTCAGTAAAAATCGTCAAAATTCGCCCCTTGACTCCCCGATCCGCCACTGATATATTTATTGTAAACTTTCCAAAAAGTTTATGATATCTAAATCCTTGACTTATACGTTTTTAGTTAGTACATGTAAATTTTGTTTATTTCTATTCATGGAAGTCCGAAAGATTAAGATACAGTCAGCCATTCGCAATCATCGTAAATCATTCGCAATAAATAGTTTCTCTTCGTACGCTATATTTCCAATTTAAGGGAAAATTTCGTTCTTAAGTTCACGATTTGAGAATTTTCCCAACACATTAGCATATATCATTACATGTGAAGGGAAAAATCAAATCAAATCCGTTAAAATACGGACATTAATGTTTAGTCCGTGTAATTTCGTAACAAAACGAAAGCAGTTAGGTTTGGCGATTAAGCGTTCATGACGAAATGTAGCGCATTGAATAATAGTTTGGCATCATTCAATGGTAATATACGCAAATTCATTTAATATGTATTGACAAATTTTATATGGAACGATTCTGCTGGTCTGAATTTTCTCTGTTGCTTTGGTCTTAACTGGAGAATCTTTATCAGCCAGTGCTTACGAAATAAGTCATAAAACTGATATCTTCTTCTTTCCAGCCAGCTACTAACAGTTGTTTCGTCTCCATCAGATTCTAATTTCTTGAGATTCTTGCATGCAGACATTTACTACTGGTGTCAAAGCAGTAACCCAACGATTTTGAAGGTTTATTCTTGAAATCGGAATGGTCACAAGACCAATTTCCGCAATGTTTACAGGGGGATGTGCCTCTAGATTTTTCAGTGTGCCTTATGAAAAATCCGTGATTTTGTTTGTTCCTTCTTCAAATCTTGTTTTATATTGGGGTTTGAGGAGCACTATCAAATTTACCGTCTCCTCGAAATTCCGAATGTTCGGGGTTTCCCGCGCTTCAGCAGGGGCCCCACGGGGTAGTGTTGTATAATCGGAAAAATTTTATAATCGATTATGGATTAAAATCGGAGAGGATTTTAATCGATTATTTCGATTAATCGGCAAACACTAAGATTTGCATTCAAAAGCTAATAAATGCCTTTATTTTTGTCTCATATCGTAAATAAACTTACAAAAATGTTCCAAAATAGCAATATTTTTATATAAATGTTAATCTTAATGAATTAGCAAATTCTGAAGTCATGTGACCTGATTGTGTGGAGCTGAATATAATAAATGCTTATACATGTACATGGTCACCAGAAAGGTCAAAATATAGATAAAACATGCCTGAAAAATGATAACCAATGTTGACAATCGGACATTGAACTTGCTAAATTTTGTAATTTACAGGAAATTAATTTTATTTGTAATTTGTCGCTTGTACTAGACTGGGCCAGAGAGATGTCTCTTTGGCTCATTCAGTAGAGTGTTGGACTTAAGAACGGGAAATTGTATGTTCGAGTCCAGGTGGGGGCAGTCTCGTATACACTACATTATGTAACCCATTTAATAGCAGATTACAGGTACTACAACTAGAAAGTTCATTGTTGGTTGTTAAGCATGCTGAAACAGTGAACATTTTGTTCTATTTAGCTTTGCCTACCTCTGTTTTATTTTCTCCGATTATAATCGATTTTCAGAAAAATAATCGATTAATCAAAATCGGACACCTCAATGAAAGATTAATCGATTTAATCGATTAATCGTAACAACACTACCATGGGGTCCCTGTAAATATCTTTGGTGTACTGTCCACTTGACTAAAGTAGATACAAGAGAGGCATCGAACAGAAAGATTTATTTTTATCAATGCGTACTAATATCAAGTGACTCTTCCTGTTGATAGCAAAAAAATAGTTCCTTTGAAACGATCAAGGTACTGGTGTGAGTGGTGTCAGAACAGTTTCCGGACAGTAATAGTTTCTGGACAGTCGCCCTTTTCAAGTACTTTGAAGGAACTTATTTTCAAAATTTTGAGACAATTTTGTAGATTTTTAAATGGAGAATTCAAATCATGAATAATATATACGAAATCTTGCATCTAAATTGCTTTATCATACCACCTCTTTACCCCTTTCTACCCCGTTTGATATCGCTCGCAGGGGGAAGTTGTCGTGAACCATCCTTTTTTTAATCTATGTGATTTGAGAAGTTTCTGTTCTAGTTCCAAGATTATTTTTACACAGTCATTTGTAGAAAAGATTGAAGAAAGCAATATCCAAAAATCATCCAGTTTGGGCTGAAATTGATCGAGATTGACAGCTTTAAAATCAGGTGTCCGGAAACTGTTCCAGTGATTTGCGAAAAATGGGTAAAATATAGGGTCATAAAAACGGTCTAGAAACCATATTTCTTGATATATTTAATATTTTCTTTCAACATGAGTATCTGTGGGAAGGGCATAGCATTATTTGAGAGAAATTTGAATGTTTACCATTAAAGGGCAGAGGAGTTATCCCCGAAAAACCTTCAAAATTGTCCGGAAACTGTTCCAACACCAGTAAGTTCATTTTTATGCAAATTTACAAACCGGAAGTGACATTTTAGCTGCATAGAAACCATCTGCCTCGTGTCATAAATTAATTTTTGTGTCGCCTGCGAAGCATAGCGACACTTAGGGATCACTTTGTCCATTGTCCGTCCGTCCGTCCGTCTGTCTGTCTGTCTGTCTGTCTGTCACACTTTGGGTGTCACAGCCCATAACTTTTGAATGGTAAGTGATAGGGCTTTGATATTTCACATGTGTATTCCTTGTGACAAGACCTTTCTACACATACCAAAATTTTTGACCTAGTGACCTTGACCTACATATTTGACCTACTTATCGAAAAAAATAAGAATGCTTATATCTTTTGATTGGTAAGGGATAGGGCTTTGATATTTCACACATGTATTCCTTGTGACAAGACCTTTGTACACATACCATAATTTTTGACCTTGTGACCTTGACCTAGATATTTGACCAACTTGTCAAAAAAGTTAAAATTTGCATTATCTTTTGAATGGTTAGTGATAGGACTTTGAAATTTCACTTGTGTATTTGTTGTAACAAGACCTTTCTACACATACCATAATTTTTTACCTACTGACCTTGACCTACATATTTGACCTACTTTAAAAAAAAATTAACATTGTATATATCTTTTGATTGGTAAGTGATAGGGCTTTGAAATTTCACTTGTGTATTCCTTGTAACAAGACCTTTCTGCACATACAATAATTTTTGACCTTGTGACCTTGACATAGATATTTTACCTATTTTTAAAAAAGTTGGGATTCGCTATATCTTTTGATAGGTTAGTGATGGGGCTTTGATATTTCACATGTGTATTCTTTGTGACAAGACCTTTCTAAACATATCATGAATTTTGATCTAGTGACCTTGACCTAGATATTTGACCTTTTTTCTTAGAATTGCGTATATCTTTTGATTGCTAAGTGATAGGGCTTTAATATTTCACGCATATATTTCATGTGATGTGACCTTTGTTTTGTTACCAAAATATTTACGCAGTGACCTTGACCTAGTTGATTGACACTATTTTCTGAAAATTTGAGATTGACTATATCTTTCAGTTGGTAAGTAAGAGGTCTGATATTTCACATATGAATTTCATTAGACTTTTATAGTGATATCAGTAATTTTGAACCATGTGATCCACCTCCTAGAATAAGCCGCTTCGCAGGCGACACAAGCATTCCTTGGATTGCTATTTTTTTGAGTTTGTTCTTATTTTTTGATGACGATGAAAAAAATCATGAGTGACCTTGACACTTCAACGGATCTTGTCTATTTTTTTCATCAGGTGTCAGAAAGGGGAACGATGGTGTCAACTGCTTTAAATACTAATGCTGGCAGGAAACAGACGTTTTTTAGGCTAAATCTGTGTAATAAAATGTTGAGATTTTTAATTTCAGTGGAAATTATCCCATTTTATCTTGCAATAATCCAATCTCTTCATTTTATTGGAGAATTCAAGCGTATGATTTTATCAATTTTTTTGAGAGAAGATGAAAAAACGTATGAGTTGTCTCTCTTTGCGGGAGACGGTTTTTTACTGGTAAATTTGATAGTGAGGAGCTAAGAGCTAATTCATCAATTCTTGAAGTCGGACTGGTCACATGACCAAATTTCCGCCATGTTTACAGGGGGGTGTGCCTCTAGATTTTTCAGTGTGCCCTATGAAAAATCTGTGATTTTGTTTGTTCCTTCTTCAAATCTCGTTTTATATTGGGGTTTGAGGAGCTACATGTAAGAGCTAATTCATCAATGGTTCCTTCAATGAATTCTAGTAGTTTTATTCTTGATAGAAACGTTAGATTCTAGATATTAAGCAATTTCCATACACTATGCTCTATGATAAATACCGAGTTTATCCCCCAACTATTTTCAGAACTCTAATTGAACATTTGTGTGACATCACGCAGACTTAGAGAATCCATGATAACTTTGTTGTTTTGTTAAATTGAGATATGAAACTTGGAACAAATGTCTGAAATATTTATCGAATAACTATTCAAAAATTACAAAAATTTTGGACTTTCATCATCTTTTATATCGATCTTTTAACCACAAGATTTCATTAATTTTGAAACATTGCTAAAGCAGTTATCGAATAATCGGGTATTTGGATGTGTTTTATTGATCCATTTTCAATTCTATGTTTATAAATCTGAAGTAACATCTTTTCCAAAAAACGATTTGAAGAAATATATGGAAAATTCCTTCATATATATTATAAGGTTCCTATCAACGAAAGTTTTTGGAGGGTACCCTTTCCCTACCGTAATATCTCATCTGAAACTATCATTGCTTAATAAATGACTAAAAACTATACATCAAGTCACCCTTTTATAAAAGTGTTGGCTCTGATTTTGATTTCTAGTGAAATTTATAAGTTTCCTTAATTTTATCCAATTTCATTGATTCAAATACCCCCTACACCGATATCGTTCGGTTACTTCTTCTGGTTGGTTACTGCTTCCGTTTGGTTACTGCTTTGACTCCAGTACTGTTTGCGCAGCTAGCTTCAGAAATTGGAAAATTGAAGTTTTGTCTCATTTGTCGAAATGTTTCCAGATTAAAATTCATATAGGGGGATAGATGTCAAACTCTCGTAACTAATGGTGTATGTTATACAGTCAAACCTGTCTTAAAGTGACCCTCTTTTTAGCGACTTCCTGCTTTATGTGACCTTTTTATTCCTCCTGAGCAATTTTCCTATCAAATTAACCTGTATATAGCGACAACCTGTCTAACGCGACAACAACCGAGATTTTTCTGTCCGGTACCGAATTCCGAACCTGTATATTACAACTTTTAGTGTTGCCAAGGAACAAAACTACATAATATTTTACATCAAATCTCTTCATCAGTGTCTTTCATAATTAATCTTCTGTGATAAATGAAATGTAATGTGATTTTTAATGTGTAATACGATTAATCAATAATTTGAATAAATACACGAATTGATATATGCAGTGATTCAGTTAATAGTATTGCTCTTATACTATTAAAATTTTGTTTGTCAAAGTCAGATCAGCTTGAACCTGTATTCAGTGACCACCTGTCTTATGTGACCTATTTTCTGTCGGCCCTTGCAAAGTCACATAAGACAGGTTTGACTGTATGTCTGTACGACCAGTACTAATTTCATAGTGAAAGAAAATAGATTTAGATGGGGAATTTTCTATGTCAATTTTAGGGTAACATCATTGACGTTCTTCTTTGACTCAATGTTACACATTAACGACGTCGCCCTAAAATTAACATTGAAAACACCCCATCTAAATATATTTTCTTTCACTATGAGCGTAGCACTGGTCTTATGGACATATAGCTTACACTTTTAGTTACTATCGTTCAAGATCTATCCCCAAATATGAATTTCAATCTGAACATTTTCTGGCAAAGTAGACAAAACTTCAATTTACTGAATTCTGAAGTGAGCTGCGTGGACAGTAATAAATTTGTCATTTGCTTAATCAAAATAGGAAATATCTCAGTGTCAGTATGCTGTTGTTTAATGATACAGCTCTGCAGAGCCATGTGCAAGAATCTCAAAACAGATTTAACAGACTCACGCATATGTTTAATTTGGCTCCAGGTACAAATGTGTACTATCGCATATGTAGAGCTTTGTGTCCTCGTACAAACAAGGTACTGGTAGCAGTCATGTGAATCATAGTTATGCATTGAGATTGATATTCAGGTTATTCTTCTGGCCAATTTGAGTTCAAATTGAACATGTGTCTTTATTCCCTACAATGTGTCATATTCAAAAAAAGTGAATTGAGTTACGACCTTTCGAAGTTGTAAAATTTATTTCTTGATATCCTCTCAAGGTACAACTTTCATTGACTTCACTGTCTGTTCCATTTGAGTGACAGGTTGTCGGTACCATAACTGACAAGTGAGTGTTGATTACATGTACTTTACTCTCATTTTGTGTAAATGGCATTTGTTTTGTTTGCTAAATTGTGCAGTATGCAGCAGAAACTCTTATACATGTACCATGCATACCTTGATATGATAATGAAATAAACTTATCGAGATTAATTACTGGTAAATAAAAAAAATGCAAAGTTGGAAAAATTTCTTTTTCAATAGAAAGAAATTTTCCAAAGCATGTGAAGCCAATGGCTGACTCTGGAGAAGTTAGCGATTGCATTCATTGCTAATTGGATGATTGAAATCAATGTAGGGGTAGACGTTATTTGCCTAACACAGCATTATAATTACTGTACATACATGTAGTAACACTGTAAATTGTATCAAACCAATCCATGTTTTTTTCAGGTATGAGAGTGCCATATTGTCAGATGACGATGGCGTGGAGTAGACGTTACTCGCTGAATTTATCGCTGTGATGAATCCAGTGGAAGTTTGGGTCCCTTTCTCGTCACACTTCTTCAAGCCAATACAGATGCTCCCTTTCAACCCCTTAGAATTTTATCACTCATTTATAATTGTAAGTTATTTAAGGTGTCTGATGTATTCGCTATTTTCGAAAACCAGAGTTACTTCCCATTTGAGATGGTATCTGACGTAGACTGATTATGACGTCATCAAATTCCATGGAAACAGTCTTAAACATCTGGTAAATGACGGTATAAAATACACATTAAATCATTAAATGCCATTTTTATGACATCACAGTGGTTTTACGTCAGATACCGTCTGTAAGGGGAAAAAACTTTGTATTACGCAAAGACTCAATACCGGTAGTGAGAGGTAATTTGAACGAGTATGCTAATTTTTGCTACAGATTACATGTCAGTCTAGAAATCTAAAATCACGAGGAAAAAAATGCTTGCAAAAATTGAATGAATTCTTTCCAACAATGGGATTTTTAAAATGCAAAATACAGTACTACATGTAGTAGCTTAAGAGTTATTGGTCCTTATACATGTAGTTTCTATTGAACTGTATGGGAGACTGACTGAGACAATACTTTTATACTAATATTCAACTTTTAATTTAAAAAAATTATTTCAATGTATCGTACATGTACTTATACAACATATTTTCTAATGCATATGAAACTAAAATTATAGAAAAAGGAGATAAAGGAACTAACCTATAGAAAAAGGAGATAAAGGAACCTATTTTCATTCTTCTTTCACAGTTTAGACCATGTCAAATCAACTGCCACCCATTGGTGTATTTTGGGACATAGAAAATTGTTCTGTACCTAAATGGAAGTCTGCCTTAAGTGTTGTCCAACTGATCAGAGAGAAGTTCTTCGCAGACCACAGGGAGGTGGAGTTTATGTGTGTGTGCGATACAACTAAAGAAAGTAAAGATGTTATACAGGAGCTCAACAATGCACAGGTATGGTACAATTATTATGATTAAATAAGAGCATTTTTGTCAGTGTATTTAATCATCAAACATCACTTTCAACAGATATTTAAGATTTAAGATTTGAAATCTGCTTAGAAAGAAATGTATATATTACATCATCTAATCATGGTTTCTAGACTTCTAGTAATCCTTGCCTGTATTATTTTTCTTGAAATTATACCACGATCTGATATCCATGGATGTGATAAAATTTATAAGTTAAACAAGCTCTGATATACATGGATGTGATACATGTAGATTTTTAAATTATATAAACTTAACATACATGTATGTGCCTTCAATCCAAGTGAATGTTGCCTTAAAACCAAATAATTTTTCAATGGGTTTGATCAAGTCATAAGATATACACATGTTTTTGATGTACAGGTCAATGTAGTGCACATAAATGCCACCAGCAAGAATGCAGCTGATGATAAATTACGTCAGAGTCTGCGACGTTTTGCCGACAACAACACTCCCCCTGCTTCCCTTGTCCTCATCTCGAGTAAGTACTATGTTATTTGATGTACATGTACATTTACTATACTATATTGTAATATGAAGATGTCTGTGGTAACAATCAATACCCTTTTCTGCCAGGTGCTTTTGTCAAACCTAAATGAATTTTTGAATTCTGTAGATTTTATACCAACTTATACATGTATATTTGAGCTAGACATTTAAAGATTGCTTAACTTAATGAAGATAAAAACTAAGATTGCTTGACTTGATAAAGCTAAAATTCTTATTGCCAAACACAACCTTTATCATTCTTTTTGCAGGTGACGTCAACTTTGCTTCAGATCTTTCAGACCTGCGTCATCGTAAAAAGTTCACAGTTATTCTTGTACACAGTCGCCATGTTGCAGAAGCCTTAAAGATATGTGCCACTCATCATTATGTTTATGAAGATTTAGTTGGGGATCTTCCACAGAGAACTGCTGAAGGGGTATGTGATTCATATGTACATGTATATATTTACATGGTGAAGGGAATCATCATCTTAGACCTGTAGTATTGGTACTTTTTCTCGCATTAATTCAGCACTGATAGTAAAATAAGAAGAAAATAACAATCTGAACACAACAAGCAAATTTAGAGAATTCTTCTCCCTCTTTAATGCTTGTCGCAAAAGTAGGTCACAGATCATAAGGTAAAAAGGTTTGGTATCAGTTGAAGTGTTTAGAATCTAATTCAGACACAAGAAATTTACTAATGAAAAAAGAAATTTTTATCAGTCACCATTCAGAAATTATGCCCAAGGTTAAAGTTTTTGTGACAGATACATGTATCGGGGCTCTCGATCATTGTAAATGTGGGGCCCAATTTCAAAGGCCCCTGGCCCCAGTCCCACAATATGCATGAGAGCCCTGGATATACAGACTGCTATTAAAGAGGGAGAAAACCTCCTATCCAAATAAAAGTAAGATAGAACATTGTCTATAATTTTTGTTAAAAAAGGTAACTGGATAATGTTGTTCTGTAAATCTTATTACAGAATTCTGATGATGGCACAGAGTTGGAAGTTTTTGACTACCCTATTCACATACCTCCAAAGAAAATCCACCGCAGACTGAAGACGATCTCCGTTAACTGTGGAGGGCGTGTCATCAGCGTCACAGAGAGGGTAGCTGTCGTCAGATTTGCCTGCCATAATGATGCTGCTAAGTAAGTGAAAAACCATTGTATATATGGATTTTTCATACTTTATATCTTCATCTATTCCCATACCCATATAATACTATATTGTATTACTAACCAAAAGGGTCTCTGCTGACTAGGTGAATGTCTGTCATCTTGAAACAGATAATGCATAATACTCATGAGAAAAAATTAGGCCAATTATATTAAGTTGAGTTTGATCAATGATGGGCACATTTTGTAAAAAGAAATGAAACAGGCAGGTTTTTGGCTGGATAGCAAAGCAGTTCCAGTCTATAGGTTGATGATGTCTGTCTGTCCGTCTGTTCATCTGCGGTCAACATATTGGTGATAGTTTCTGGTTGAAGCAAAATCTAAGGAACTATTTGCAGTAGAATCATGATACTTTACAGGTAGATTGCCCATGATAAGACCTTTCAATTTATGCTGTAACATTTGACGTAGTGACCTTGACCTTTGACTTTGACCTAGTTAAAGATATTGCTTAAAGTTTCTGGTTGAAGAAAGATCTAAGGAACTAATTGCAGTAGACACATTATAGTAGACAGGTAAGTTGCCCATGACAAGAACCTTAAATTTTACCTATTTACCTTGACCTTTGACTTTGACCCACCTAAAAAAAACTTAAGTTTGGCTATATCTCTTCAACTACAGAGTGTGAGGCTTCTATAATGTATTGGTAGATTTCCTTGGGACATTAGCTTTCATTTTACACAATGACCATTGACCATTGACCTAGAAAAGAATTAACTTCAGCTATATGTGTTTATATATTAGAGATAGGGCTTTGATATTTCACATGTAGATTCTTTGTGAGTTTTCTCTTGATACTATGACCTTTAATCTTGTGACCTTAACCTAGTGAATTTTATGTTAATTTTCCATCTTTTTTAGCTCACCTGAGAAATATTACTTTTTCTGTATCAACATAGCCTTTCTAACATGTCTAAAGTCAATTAAGACAAAAGATATATAGATAGATAGATAGATACTTTATTGACCAAAATGGGCCCTTGCGGGCATATAGTATATATATGGTGGTAAACAGGTACACATGGTGCTTACGGTAACTACAACAAACACAAATATATATGTATAAGACAGAAAGACATCAATTTGTCTTGGAATTGATCTCTCTCTATGGGCTCACCTCCAGAGGAAAAGAAAATTGGTGGCCGTCGAAAGAGTATCTGGGGTGGTTGTTTGATGATATCAGCAAATTATATATGATAATACATTTATATACCTTTGGTCATTTGAGGCCATAATCTTTGAACTATGGCGTGGGTTGAAGACTTGAGGTGGTCCTTTGCAACAATTCTGTGTAATATTATTGAAATACATGTGGCTAGTCAAAAGTAATGGATCTGACAATCACATACTAGTACATTGTGACTTAGACCTTAAAATAAAGACTTGACACCACATCAATGCCGGTACTAATGAGATCTATGAAGAAGGGAACATCTTATGGCCTTGGCCAGGTTTTATCCATGATGTGCATTATGACCTTTAAACCCACCCTTGGGTCCTTAGCTACAATCTTATGAAATATAATTGAAATCCATGCAGAGGGAAAGGAGCTACTGATTCCGAATGGACACGTTACACTGTTTCCGACTCATTTTGCATGTATCACCTGTCTGTGAGTATTCTGAAACAAAGAGTATAAGACCCCCCCCCCCCCCCCCCCTCAGAAAATTGTGAAAAGGTGAGCCAGTGTTTGGCCTTTGTTCTGTTTAGGGTATGTCTTCAAATGATGTTGTCATATTGTGAACCACAGGAGCTCGATGCCAACGATCCACAAGAATATCCGCCCCTACTTTCCTTATATATAAACTTTGACTATAGAGAGATGGGAATGGGCGGGTGTCATTGAGGGTTGTTGGCATGCCGCATCGAGCTCCTGTGTTGCGAACGACTACTTTAACGAGTGAATGTCGTACTTTTTGTTCAGCGCTTAGACCTGAAATCGTCGGCAAAAGAATTGCAGAAATACAGGGAAACGTGTCTATCTGAAAATTTGTTGGAAACTCGCACGATTACACAAGCTAGGACACACTGTGATCAATTCGTGATCCCTTTTCACCGTCGGACGTAGCAAGTTGTCTGCAAAATGGAATGTCTATCTCGCGGAAATTCTGAACATTTTTAAAAGCTTCTGCGATGGACGAGACTTAGGTTTTCCACACTCGCGTTTACGTCAAAACCTCCAATGTATTCAAGCTCCAAAGGCTAGAACTCGTGCTCATGTAGGAAATACTCTCAATCAGAGGAACCGAAGCGGACTCCGCGTGGTGCGAGACCAGTGTCCAGTTTCACAAATATTCTTACAAAAAAGTCAGAAAATTTCGCAACTTTCGTCATCGAATAAAAAGTTTTAAAAAAAAATCTATGTCAGATTATATTATATTTTCTAATATCATTTCTATTCATGAAATTGATAATGAGAGTATGCGAATATAAGTTGATCAAATGAACTTACTTAAAGGGATAGATAGTTACGAAAATTCCTGAAAACGTCCGCTAGATTTTTTTTTTGGATACAGGGTGCCTAGGTAAATGTAGAGTCAGCGTCTCCTCTTTGCATTCAACACCTGCCGCGCCGCTGAAAAAGTGAAATCTATTCATAAAAAACACGTTCTTCACTTTCATAAGTTCCTTATCAAATGGCTTAAAAGCACTCCCGATTAGCCATTTGATACCGAACTTTTGAAAGTGACGGACCTAGTTTTTTTGTAAGGGGAGAGAGAGGGAGAGGGGGGGGGGGGGGGGGGTTAGTGACCATCTTTTGATCCACTGTATTTTACCCCCTGTCTTGCCAAAATTAATATAATACTACTAGCGATGTGTTTTCTTGAGAACTAACATCTTCTAAGAAGTTTTTACGAAGTCACGAAAGTGTCAGATGTCTCTTTCATACCTTGTCAATATCCACGGTCTTGGACTTGCATGAAAATGGGTGGAATCTACGGCATCTGTAATTATTCTGTATTGTACAGTATTGAAACCAATATTTTCTGAAAACTCTCAGCAAATGTAGAATGTACACACTGTGCATTTAAAAAAAAGTTCCAGATGTTTGTATGTGGACTCGATTTTGGATAGATTATGTAAGTGAATGTTAAGCTCTTTCTCTGTTTGGTCGTAATTTCGTATGGCAACTACGACAAAGACTAAACAGTTTGCCTTGTGTCCTGGTACGCGATACAAAGGTTTTTGGTGGTCAGAGAAAGATCTCCATTCTCTTTAAAGGTCAGTTGTCATAGTTAAAAGTAATGAACATGATGCAGACTGAAACGTTGGCCCTACCTAGCCTGCTCAGTAAACCGGTATTCATACTTTTAATGAAGAATCACCTTGGCAAGAGGAAGATGGCGATCGGTGACCGAAGGTCAAGGTCATAGATTTATATGCCTAAAAATCCGCAGAATGCGAAAGGAAACCTTATTTATGGCCAACTATGTAATGACGCGGGCGTATAGAGTACCTTTCACCAAATTAAGCAAATTGGGATTTATCAGGAGGAGATGACTTTTGGATCCAGAAGTGACAGGTCAAGCCTCAAGGTCACTATTTGGGGAAATAGGTTCAATAATAATCTCTAGACGATAACTGAAGGACCTTTTCAAACTATATCCAAACCAAAATAGATGGAAATGCACCTGTTGATGTTATGGCCCTGTCACACCTGCACTTCTTTGGCCAACGCACGAGTAACGACCTTCAACACACTGGCGAACGTCGAGGTTTTGTTCGATATTTCCCAAGAAGCAACGTTCTCAACGCGCGTGTAGCGACCTTGTAGCGCACGGGGAGCGTTCTCCCAACGATCACGGCGTATTCCCAATACATAAAACTAGTTTATGATTTACCTGTTAACGTTCTATAACGCATGCCCAACGACCTTGCAACGTTCGTCTAACGACTTGCCAGCGACTTGCCAACGACCTGTCAGCGACCATTCTTATGACTTGCAAACTGCAAGTATCTGATCGATATCGAATCAAACAATTAAAAAGAAAAATAGTTTGTTTTCTATTTCTTCAGCCATTTTAAAACATACTTCGAGGAGAGAGGATGCCACTACGAAGAGATAAAAGAGGGGGGGGGGGGGGGAGGAGTGGACAAATCATAATGCCCCATCATTGACCCTCTTCTCCCCGCCTTCTACTCTCCCATCCCATTCCGATTATGATTACGTTTACTACATTTTTTTCTCTTCACGAATAACAATAAATCCATAATGTTGTTCCGATGATTTAGAAGAGCTAGCCGTAAATGTCTATATTATAATTCATCGCTTTAATAATTACAATTGGTATCAGCAAAACTTAATTTTCAGAAAACATTTCGTTAATTCTATGATCAAAATACATTTAAAATGAACAAATCTTTAAGGTCGTTGTCAAGACGTTATGCACACGCCAAGGACGTTAGGCTGTCGTTATACTGTCGTTAGGCACACGCTGAGGACGTTAGACCATCGCTAGAACGTCGCTTTGTACGCGTTAGACATGCGCTCCGCTGTCGTTACACGGTCGTTGGAATTTATCGGCGACCTCTCAACGTTTAAGCAACTACTGAGTAACGACTGCACAACACACGGGAACACATTCCCAGCGTGTGCCGGTGTTATAGAGTGAGCCTTCCCCCATAGCCAGACTTCCCCCCGGCGGTCCCACTCTAGGGTGAGCCTTCCCCCCGGCGGTCCTACTCTAGAGTGAGACTTCCCCCAGGGGAAGTCTCACTCTAGAGCGAGACCTCCCCTGGGGAAGTCTCGCTCTAGAGCAGGACCACCCCCTGGGGAAGTCTCACTCTACAACTAGTTATAGAGTGAGACTTCCCCCATAGTGAGACTTCCCCCCCCCTCCTCTCCATGCGATTGGAATTCAGCCCGTCGTTGTGCTTGAGTTCTGTCAATGTTGCTGTGAATAGTTAGCTGTGCATACTAGGGGTGTCACGATAGTGGAAACACGTTATTGCGATAGTTTTTCACTGTATTGCGATATATTGTGATATATTGCTTTCTTTATATTTTCAGTAAAATCCAGGCATACACCTTCTGGACTTCTAATTGCTATAACACTAGAATTGGATGAAAAATAAAGAGTTTAATTAGAAGAAGAAATTGCGATATATTGCGATACGCATTTCGTATCGCGATAGGATATAAATCATTTGTGTATTGCGATATATCGATATATTGTGACACCCCTAGCGCATGCCCAACTGTAACCAGTACAACCTTCATATATCTGACCATGAGGACAATGGAAACAAAAGCTTTTTACTCGTATTTTAGCAGTTATTCTCATGCGAATTATGCATGGATTTATTTAGATATTCCTCGTTATAAGTACATTGTAGAAATATGTCTTCGTACGACAGATGTAATTATAAACTTGATCTACATGTGTTTGCATACAAGTTGTCGCTTTGCCTGAGGGACACGGTACGTTCGCTTGACATGTGCAATACGAACTTCGTAAACTCGAACGTCAAAAATTGGAATACCCTTAAAACACGAAGTTTGATAACATAAATTTAATTCGATAACTTGAACGACTCGTCCCTTGCGATTCGAGAGTTCGACGTTTGACTGTATTACATAACGATAGTGTACGGTCGCTTTTATAATGATGAAGAGACCGTATACTATCGTTGTTAGATATTGCACCTGTCAGGCGAAGCTACCGTTTTAGTAGAGTGATGTAGGCATGCACTGCACACGGAAGGGGAGGGGACTTAAATTACAGGCGTGCGGCTGGAATGGGGTATACTTTTAAGGCTTTTTGATTTTTAATTGGTATCATTTTCACTTCAAATATATATCACGGCCTCACCCCCACAAATTTTATAAACCCACTATGGACCCTATAAATACGTCAGAAACAGACCTTATAACTAATAGTATATTGTGGATCGGCGTAGCCATGTTGTAGGAACGACAACGTATGCCATCACATCGACGTAGTATATTGTGGCTACGGCGTGGCTATGTTGTGGGAACGTCAACGTATGCCATGACCACGACGTAGTATGTTGTGGATTTGACGGAGCTTTGATATGGGAATGACAACGTATACCATGACCACGACGTAGTATATTGTGGCTACGATGTAGCTATGTTGTGATAACGACAACGTATGCAATGACCACAAAGTAGTATATTGTGGCTACGGCGTAGCTATGTTGTGGGAACGACCAAGTATGCCATGACTACGACGTAGTATATTGTGGCAACGGCGTATCCATGTTGTGGGAACGACAACGTATGCCATGACCACGACGTAGTATATTGTGCCTATGGCGTAGCTATGTTGTGGGAACGACTAAGTATGTCATGGCCACGACGTTGTATATTGTGGCTTTAATTTGGGAACGACAACGTATGCAATGGCCACGACGTAGTACGTTGTGGCTTTGATGTGGGAACGACAACGTATGACATGACCACGACGTAGTATGTTGTGGCTTTGATGTGGGAACGACAACGTATGCTATGACCATGACGTAGTATGTTGTGGCTTTGACGTAGTTTTGATATGAGAATAACAAGGTATGACATGACCACGACGTATATTGTGGGAACGGCGTAGCCATGTTCTGGGAACGACCAAGTATGCCATGACCACGATGTAGTATGTTGTGGCTTTGATGTGGGAACGACAACGTATGCCATGACCACGACGAAGTATGTTGTGGCTTTGACGTAGCTTTGATGTGGGAATGACAACATATGCCTCAAGGTCAAATGTGTACTCATAGCCAAACTTCTTGCCCGAGCCATAACTCCTTACTGCCATGTTGGATTTGAATCATATTTCATACAATTGTTGTCCATGACCCAAGGGTGTGTCACGACCTTGACGCAAGGTCGTATCTCAAAGTTCAAGGTCACAGTGCACAGATAGCCAAAATCCGTGTTCGGGCTATAACTTTTCACTGGCAACTTGGATTTAAATGATACTTTCCACAAATATTCGTCCATGACTCAAGAGTGTGTCTTGACCTTGACCCAAGGTCATATCTTCAAGGTCAAGGTCACAGCGCACACATGGCCAAACTTCTTGTCCGGGCCATACCTCCTTACTGTCATGTTGGATTTGAATAATATTTCACACAATTGTTGTCCATGACCCAAGGGTGTGTCATGACATTGACTTAAGGTCATATCACAAAGGTCAAGGTCACAGAGCAGAAAATCCGATACTCGTAGAATAAATTCCGCTAACACTTCAATGAACAGTTCCGTATTTAAAGTTTTAATTCGTTTCAAGTCCGAGTTGAATTCGTTTGAAGTCCCAGTTGAACAGTTATAAATAACCCAGACAAAATCTGTGACACACAGATGAACATACGGACAGCTAGACGACTATGGGAGACATGATCGCCAGTAATATTGATATGAAGTAACTCCTAACTGATTGCTGGAGCTATTATTTAAGTATAGATCACCGGAAAAGAGACGAGTTAACACTGCAGTAGGATCACTAAGGGGGAGAAGACTGGCTCTAGAGAGGGGGTGGACAGGGGGTAGGTCTCTCCCCCTCCCGCCCCTTAACCCCCCTGTCTCCCTACTTGGAACGGCGCGCGCTGCGCTGGCTCAAAATTTTCCTCTTTTTTTTTCTCTCCCTTTTTCCACTTTTTTCTCCACTTTCTCTCCTCCCGCCCCCTCTTCCCCCTTCCCCATCCCCACTTCTCCCTCCTCCCGTCCCCTCACCTCCCCCTCCCGCTCCTCATCTCCCACCTCTCTCTTACCCTGTCCGCCCCCTCTCTATAGTGAGCGGCCCCCTCCCCGGTGTGCGGGGAGGCGCCTAGAGTGAGCGCCCCCCTCCCCGGTGTGCGGGGAGGCTCTCTCTAAAAAGGGACTGCGGGGGAAGTCTCACTCAAAATTGGGAAGGGGGGAGGCTGGCTCTAGAGTGGGACCACCGGGGGGAAGTCTGGCTATGGGGGAAGGCTCACTCTATAACACCGGGCGACCTCCTAACGACTCCATAACTAACGATTAGACGTTGGGCAGTCGTCGGATGTTTTGTGCATGCACAAAATTTTTCGACGACCACAACGCACGCCAACGTCCTCCAGCGTTCACCCAGCGATCACACAACGACCTTCAGCGACCACACAACGACCAGCCAGTGACCTGAACGTTCTTCGACGTGTTGGAGAATTTACTTGGTCGTTACTCGTGCGTTAGCCAAAAAAGTGAAGGTGTGACAGGGCCTTTAGCGTTTAAAGAACGCAGGTCAAAGTCAAAATCAATACGTAGAATAATTGGGGTACAAGTGAGAAAAGTAAGGGGGGGGGGGTGCAAATTTGAATATTTTTAATATTTCCTCATAGGACAATGATGGAATGGATAGAGTTATATAACAGTTGTCTACGATGCACTCGTCTTATGCCAACTCTCAAGAATGTCGATTCCCTCTGTATGTTCATGCAGTGTTGCCAATGATTATGCATGTATAACGAGGTGTATGTATTTCTTCGCACGGATGAGTTAACTTGCATTGTGTCCACTGATGTATATCTATTCTATTGTGATAAGAGACGGAGAAAGGTGAGGTTTACTCACAAAGCGTGGTGATGTACTTGATTGAACACATGTTCAGTTTTAATTATTGTTTTCAGGGCCAAGAAGAGAATGGAAGGAGAGGATGTGTACGGCGGTAAAATAAAAGTCAAGTTCCCAGATACCGACGATAAAGAAGAACGCAAAGGTATACAAGTTATATAACACGTGTACTTGGTATATGTAAGCTAAGTCTACATATAGCAATGGGGGAAAAGGTGGTCGTGAAATAAAGATAATGAAGAGGGGTTGAACGACTTGACCAGGGATTCATTTAGACTGAGAGGGAGCAAGTGCGGAGATAGAAAGGGGATGGGGACGCAGGATCCCTTATTTATGCTGGACTTTCAATGACTTGCTAGAACTCGCCACCCCCCCCCCCCCTTTTCTGAGAAAATTCTAGATCCGCCTATTGGGAGAATATGATTCTGCTGACGAACTATACAAAGAAAAAAGTACGAGATGGAAAGTAGCGCCTTATAAGAAATTCATTTTAGAGATCAGTTTTGTAAAAAAATTCTCGTAAAATCTCAAGGTGGAATTCTAGATTTCGCGCATTTCTGAGTCCTGGTAATGTGTATTGGAGACTTAACCTTAGGCAATAAGGTGTAAAACAGGTACGGGATTACTCCAGAAATGGCTATAATAGCTAAATATGGCTATAATAGCTATAAATGGCTATATTGGAGAAATAATTTTAAGTACTAAAAAATAAAATTTTTGAATTTTTCTTTCAAACTCAAAATCGCAAATCTTTATGACCATCTGATCAAAGTTTACAAAAGAAGTTGGTATGCAAAACTTACAATTTTCAAGTTTTGACCAGGATAAGTTATCAAAATTTGACTCATTCAATCTCAAAGATGGTTCATTTTACATGTCAACTTCTTTAGTAAACATTGTTCAGATGGTCATAAATATTTGCGATTTTGAGTATTAGCTCAAAATTCCAAAATTTACTTTTTTAGTACTTAAGATTATTTCTCCAATATAGCCATTTATAGCTATTATAGCCATATTTAGCTATTATAGCCATTTCTGGAGTAATCCCGGACCTGTAAAACATTCCTAAAATTAGGGGGATTTAGCTAAATAACTACTGAATCATTCAATGAATTGTTATTGATTAAACCCCCCCCCCCCCCACACACACACACAAGGAAAAAAAAAACCACATGCTAAAAACTCTGACATTGAACTTCTGGACAAAGTTACATAATGTCTAATTCAGAAAGCAGAACTGATACTGATGATGATGTTGATACAACATCATCTGCATCAGTTCTTCCTTCTGAATTACGTAATATCATACTTGAAAGGAGGTCAAATTCACGTCAAAGGAAAAAAAAATGGGTAAGAGTGCTGAAAGATATATGTGCTAAGTTCTAGGCAGTAGAGTTTGTATGGTCAACAAGTTTTGGACGTGTAATGCTAAGGATGCCACATAAAATGATTTTCAATGTCAGGAGTGAAAGGTTGAGATCTGAAAAGACCATGAAAGAAAAGATAATAAATACTCTAAAAGTCATACAGATGACTTTGAGTGGTCTTCAAACTATGATGTGATTTGCCCATGATAAAACTCAAAGAAAAGGACACTTTTGATTGTCAAGGTCAGGAGTTGAAGTTCAAGGTCACAAAAATTGTGAAAAAAAGGTGAACACTAGCAACAATTATCTACTTGCAACAATGTTGTAGGGGGAGGTAGTACTGCTGCCTTTATATTTGAGTGATGGAACTTAATCAAAACTGTTTTCACTCTAGAAGTCTCATTTTTCAACAGACCTACATCAGACCTAATATACTCACTGGTCATGATGTAACATGAACCCTTTTGATGCCAATTTGTGAAAGTCCCATGTAAACACTTTAGGGGTTCCACTTTGTGTAGAATTGAAATTTGCTTGCTATATTTCATATAACTATGCTAGTCGAAGGACATGATAGTCAAAGATCAAGGCCAAAAATTGGAATTTGTCAAAATCATTGTTTACGTTTTATAGTGCATTTTTCAACAGAACTTCATCAGACTTTTATACTATATGGGAGAAAATTATTGATTTTCAAGATGGAAGATGAGAACTTGAGTATAAATTCATTGATTTAGTACTCACGTTATGTGAGGAAATGTTTTTGATGGTCAGCATACTAAAGCAATCGCATTAAGATTTTCATAATGTCAAGGTCGTTGATTGATTCAAGGTTACATTAGCCGTTCAAAGAAAAGCCTTCATCATGTCAAAGAGATTTATAATAATAGAAAAAGTTATTTTTGTGATTTTGCCATATGAGGGGATGTTACAAACCAGTGTTTTTTCTGACTTGGGGGAAGGGGGTCAAGGCCCATAAGCTTGAGGAAAATAAGCACGTGAACAATCCAAAAGGGGAATTTTTGAATAAATTAAAACTTTGCAAAAACTCTGTGTGATAGCACTAGAATGACTGTTAGTACAAACAGGGGCATTAAAACAACCATATTTTACTATTCTGATTCATATTTATTAGCTCACCTCGACGAAGTTGAGATAAGCTTATGCTATAACCCTGATGTCTGCGTCCCCGTTCGGTTAAAGTTTTTGGGGTAACTCAGTATCTGACAAAGAACTGATGCTAGAGTAACCAAAGTTGCACAAGTGATTCATCTTTGGATGCTGAGGTGAACCCATGCATCAGATGCTGCATCTGACCTACATTTTCCAGTTTAATGACTTTGTCAACGTCTGGTTAAAGTTTTTCGGGTGGTTCAGTATCTTACAAAGCTCTGATGCTATGGTAACCAAACTTGTACCAGTGATTCATCTTGGGATGCTGAGGTGAACCCATGCATTGGATACAGCATCTGACATACTTTTTCCGCTTGAGTGATTTTGCCTTTAAAGGCCAATATTGAGCAAAGTCTAAGTGCTACATGTACCAAACTTGCATATTGGATGTATCTTTGATCAAACTTTCATAAGATGACCTTGACTTTCTTTTTCCGCTTAAGTGATTTTGCCTTAAAAGGCCAATATTGAGCAAAGTATAAGTGCTACGTGTACCAAACTTGCATATTGGATGTATCTTTGATCAAACTTTCATAAAATGACCTTGACCTTCTTTTTTCCACTTGAGTGATTTTCTTAATATACATGTACTTAGAGATATGTTTAAATTGAACTTTGCTGTCGCGAGGTGAGCTTCGTAATCTTTGATTACACTATGTTTGATTTTACATGGATTTTAAACATTTTTTTCTCAAAGAAAAAATTGTGTATATGAGGGAAAATCTCCTTGACAGGAAGGGAACAATATATTGGTATTCTCCAGAGAGAGGGGAATGGGAGCGAATATGGCCACATTTTTTAGGGGAAACCAGAAGTCTCTGACGAGACTGTAGCTCTCCTGGTTGTTTTGTTTTTTATTTGTTTTATAGTTACTCATCGACAAGTGAATAAGATACATACACATAAATATCAATTTCCATTTTTTAAGACCATAGGGAGCAGGCGTTCTAACAAATTAAAAGTAGCCTAACAAAACAACATATCCAATAGACTGCAACTAGAATATCACACATATAATTAATAATATCCAAGATAAAGTATAAAGAATACCACACCCATTTTCCAAGATCCCAGGGGGCAGGGACTGCTAGCTCAAATGAACAATCAATGACATAACAAAACTACAGATCCATCTTATTGATTGAGAATTACAACAACTCACATTCATTAATAGCTTTGAAGAGTTGAGAGCACAATTATATGGGAAAAATGACCACACCCATTTTCTAAGACCCTTGGATCAGGGGCTCAAACTATATATCAGACACACAACAAGAACACAGACCAATCATATTGCAAAAAGAATGAAGCCTCAATCATTTATACTGTCAGAGGAGTTGTAAGCACAACATTACAAACAGTTACATACTAGGAGAAAATGACCACACCCATTTTCTAAGACCCTGGGGGTCAGGGGTTCAAACAAAATATCAGATGCACAACTAGATTACAGACCCATCATATTGCAAAAAGAATCAAGTCTCTATCATTTATAGTGTCAGAGGAATTGCGAGCACAAGATTACATAGAGTTATATAGGAGAAAATGACCACACCCATTTTTTAAGACCCTGGGGGTCAGGGGCTCAAACAAAATATCAGGTGCACAACTAGACCATAGACCCATCATATTGCAAAAAGAATCAAGTCTCTATCATTTAAAGTGTCAGAGGAGTTGCGAGCACAAGATTACATAGAGTTATATAGGAGAAAATGACCACACCCATTTTCTAAGACCCTGGGGGTCAGGGGCTCAAACAAAATATCAGGTGCACAACTAAACCATAGACCCATCATATTGCAAAAAGAATCAAGTCTCTATCATTTATAGTGTCAGAGGAGTTGCGAGCACAAGATTACATAGAGTTATATAGGAGAAAATGACCACACCCATTTTCTATGACCCCGGGGGTCAGGGCTGAAACAAAATATCAGGTTCACAACTAGACCACAGACCCATCATATTACAAAAATAATCAAGTCTCTATCATATATAGTGTCAGAGGAGTTGCAAGCACAAGATTACATAGAGTTATATAGGAGAAAATGACCACACCCATTTTCTAAGACCCTGGGGGTCAGGGGCTCAAACAAAATATCAGGTGCACAACTAGACCACAGACTTATCATATTACAAAAATAATCAAGTCTCTATCATTTATAGCGTCAGAGGGGTTGCGAGCACAAGATTTCATAGATTTTCATGACCACGCCCATTTTCTAAGACCCTGGGGGTCAGGGGCTGAAACCAAATGTCAGGTGCACAACTAGACCACATACCAAGTAAGATGCAAAAAGAATTAGCTTTCTATCTCCTATGGTTTCAGAGGAGTTGCGAGCACAAGAATTGTTAACGGACGGACAGACGGACGGACGCTGGACAACGGGGTATCGCATAAGCTCGACTGGTCTCGCTGACCAGTAGAGCTAAAAATCGCTGCAAACAGTTACATATTGTGTTTTGTCTTTTGATAGATCTCATACACCATACAATTGGGGATGATAAATCTTTAAAAAAAAATGTAATGATCGCTGAGCTATGTAAGTCTCCCCTACCAGCATAAATTTATATCCTGCATCTTTATTCATCAATTCATTATCTGCAATAACAGCCAAACAAAGTCCGGAAAACTGATTTTTCATGAAATTTGCTAAGTCCAAGTGCCATAAATCTTTTAAAGATAGGTCAATGGAAACCAAAGTCAAATTTGGTCTGTATCAAACTAAGATGTATTCATATAACAAAAATCAGTTCATTGCCTGCAGGAGAACTGAAGAAAAATCTGAAAAACTGAAATTTTCATGAAATTTGCTAAGTCCAAGGGCCATAACTCTTGTAAAAATAGGTCAATGGAAACCAAGCTCAAACTTGATCTGTATCACATCGAGATATATCCACATACCAAAAATGAGTTCAATATATGCAACAACAGCGGAAAAAAAGTCCAGAAAACTGAAAATGGGACAGACCAAGAGGAAACTAAGAGTCCCCTTTGGTGTTGCCGATAGGGGACTAAAAAGAAATTTGCAACTTGACTGGAAAGTATAATTTTCAGTTCGCCTTTTTCGCTTCAGATTCTGACCATTTCGGAAAACCTCAGCAGGATAAACCATTCTCACAGTTCGATAGTAAACATAGTAAAGAGGATTCAAAGAATGTAGGAAAGTCAAACGGGAATAAAGGGAAGAACAAAGGCAAAAAGAATGCTGAAAATCAAGGATCTAATGATGACTCTATAAACAATAATAATAATAAAACTTCAACGCAAAGTCAAAACCAGGAAACTGCCTCCCCCAACAACCTTCAGAATGTTGTGAATAAATTTGCCAAGGACAAAAAAGGGAGTCGTCAAGTGTTAATGTTACAGCAGCAACTGTATCAAGAAGGCCAAGAAAAACCGTCGTTGTCCGATTCCGAGATGAACAGGTACAATAGCTATCAGCAGAGCACCACCTACCAATATAACCAAAGTGGAGGAGGTGGTTATCAACACTACCAATCCTACTACAACCAACAACGGTACAATGTTCCCAACTCCGGTCAAGCAACCAGCAGCTTTTACCATTATGGCTCGGCCCATAACCAGAGTTTTAGCACGTACAGTGCGTACAAGAGTTTATATGAAGGCAATGGCAGCAACTATAGGAATAAGAAGTATATGAACAATGGTTACGGCAATGCAAATAACCATATTACGTACCACAACCATAATCAGCAGCAGCAGCAAGGTGGGGGTTGCGTCCCTTTTAATCCAGGTCCGTACAATGTCCCACCCCCAGGTTATTGCAGTGAAGGGGAGGGGACTCAGCCTGCTTTCTCCAAAAACACCTTTTGTCCTATCACTTCCCCCTCCCCCTGCCCCAGCACTAGCAGCAGTTCTTCATGTGAACAGATGGACAGTGCAGACTGGGACTCTATCTCAGGACCTGTAGAGTTACTAGTCTCCAACCTTGACTATAACATCAGTGCTAAGGAGTGGCGGAAAATTCTCTTTACGACCTTCCATCCTCATGTCAGGGTAAATAAGTGCTATATCATTCTGTTTTCTTCTTTGAAATTCATTAAATTTGCAAGTTTGAAGATGCTCTTTCTGTATCAGATTTAGTATGTATCTGATATTTTAAACTTTACATAATGTGAGTGTGAATGTAAGAACTCTTGATGAAGAAGCCGTAGTGCTTTGAAAATTTTAGGTAAAATTCCTTAGTGCCTAGGTCATCTGCACCTGAGTTGCAAAGCTATTTATTTTGCTTAAAATCTATCATACTTTTGGCTATGCTATGTTTCGCAGATATCGGGAATTTTTCGCATGTGTCTAATTTTTGCTAAGTTCGCGAGCATCATCAAATCGCAAAAAATGGATATAGCGAAAAAAAAAAGACAGATCTGAACCCTTGATCTTGTTGTTAAATTAGCAAAAATTAGACTCAGCAAAAAAAAAATTACACTTTTTTCGGATCATTTCAGCAAAATTTACCTAACGCGAAAATTACCCGATATACGGTATGCATTCCTTGGAATTACTGCTCCTTCTGACTTTGCACATACATTCTCTGGAACTGTACTTTATGCAAGTATATTATTATCCTTTAAAGGTTTTGAATGTACATGTAAAGACACAGCCTGACAACACCAGCCTGGGTATGGTAAAGATTCCGAGTGTAGAGGAGGCACGCTTCGCAATATCCCAGTTCCATCGTAAGAAAATCGGCTATAAAAGGATCCATGTTACACTCAAGACTGAGGATTCTCAGAGACCTGCATCTAGCACAAAGTAAGTAAATCTGAAGAAATTTTATAATAATTATAGACAGGTATTTATCTAAGTGCATTGTAATGCAAGCATATACACAGTGCTTTTAACAAATGTTTGAATGAAAGGGTTATTATGTTGCTTTACCTTTTATATCAGTACTTTCAATGTCATAAGAATGAAAAAAAAAAACATTCAGAACTCTAAATTGGTTTACATGTAGTAGTGTTGAGATTGAAAATTTTGACACTTGATTTGTTTAATAATCTGATTAATAATATTACAGGGCAGAAGCCATGGCATTGTTATCTGAAGCTAAAGGAAATGTTCTGCCTCTCTTTAAATTCATCGAACTATTTGATAAAAGGTAAGAGTACTGTATTTATATCTTCAGTAATCTTGATAAAGCTCTCTTTCTGACATACATGTATATTTCCTATTTAGCCTATAGTTGATTCCCATCTACCACCAATATTTTAATCTTCAGAATTGTTAAAAGCCCTTAAACTTGATGTAGATACTAAAAGTGCATATTTCCTTTTCACATTATGTATTAGTCCAGACTTTGAGGCCATTTATTTTACATAAAAAACCTGAAATTACTCTGATATTCCACAAGAAGCAATGTTTAAGATTTCAAAGTAATAATCAAATCTTATTCCAGGTATCACAGGTCAATTAGTGTGTCAGAACTATACAAGATGAGGGACACTATAGACATAAGAGAGCAGGGAGGGGCCGGTAGAATGGTGTACCTCGCCAACAGTCCTCAGTCCACCTCCCCTAACCTGGAGGGTCAGGATGCAGAAGGCTCGGAGATTTTAGAACAGCCAGCGTGTCATCGTCATTGTCCGGAGGGAAGTCCGGCTTATGCAGAGGCAGTCAATAGTTGCATGCTACCGAACGTTAAAGTCCGTTTAAAGACATTTGCAACTCAAGTTCACATTCTATTGCAGTCACATGAGGGAAATATGCCCCTGATGAGGTATTTATGACTAATGATTGTCATTGACACAGGGAAATTAGATTTTGAATAGCGAATTATGTTGACACATCTTATAAACTAAATTCTGTAGAAACTATACAACCTTTAAATCTTACTCAAAGTAGGTGTATATTAAATTAAAAATTTTTGTCAATTTGTGTTTGCATACATGTTCTTGAATTGTTTCAATGTCAGGTTTTTTTCCCCCCCTTGTTTTGGGGCCGAATTTCGGCCCCTATCCAATGCCAAATTTTCTCTATTATTCCCAAAAAATCATTCTTAAATTCCCAAAGAGGAATTATGAAAAAATCACATGAGAAAAGAGGACTCAAAACCTGAAAGTCTGAGCACAAAATGTCCTATTTTTAAGTGCATTTTAAAGTTTTTACTCATTCCTTGCTCAGTTCAAGCAAATCAATGGATTAGCAGTGTACTTTAGGGTTATACTTTGGTGAGAATTTGAATAAAAATTTCCCAATTTCAGCAAAATGTCGCAAATTTCCCAAATGGGACAGGCACAGGCACCTTCCCTAAAATATAAAAAAACCCCAAGAAAGTATACTTCATACCTCATAGTATACTAGACGTAGTTTTCTATGTTTAGGGGATATGAAAGATACCAACTTGAAACACCCAAAACTGACTTAGTTGAGATGTTGATACTGTGTCATATTGGTTATTTCACAGTCTTTGACATATGAACTCTTCTTTACAGTTTTCCAGCCTGTTACAGTCATGAATGTGGGCCCCTGCCTATCTCTATGGAGGGAGGAGTGCCGTTAGAACATTTGATAAGCTGTGTGCCGGGCATACAAATACAGGTGTCTCCATCTGGTGTGAAAAAGATTCAGTGGGCAGAAAACAGGCCACCCGCTCCCACAGGTATGAAAATTTAATTATGTCCCTGTAATGAAATTAGGAAAATACTCCCACTATTAAAAACTAGAAACAAGCAAAATGAAGAATTACTATAAACGTGGTTATTTTCACGGGGGAAAATTTTGGGATTATAACATCAAGATGTTTCACGATATTATATTCAATATAAAAATGTCTTTCCCATTGTAAGAATGCAGCAGGGATATTTTAGCATGGGGAAAATTTTTGCGAGGTCACTTCATTCACGAAAACGCGAAAATTACCCCCGCTCAAAAATTTCCACCTTTACAGTAAGTGTTTTAATATATGTGTTGTATATGTATATATTGTAACGCAGCTATATAGTAAAGAGAAGGGTGACGACGAACGACACACTCTGACGACTATTGACACACAGAGTACACACAGTACTGACAGACTCTCGACTCAATATTCTATACGTTGACACCTTGGCTCGCCCACTGTAATATTACTACAGTATATGGGGATGCCAGACACTTTCTCATAAAAGTGACAAAGACCACTTAGAATCAGTTTCTTAATTTATTTAACACACAGGGTTCCTCATAACAACTCATGACAACAATAAATAACAAAACGTACAATATCGCACTAAAACCCAACCCAGCTGATCACTCTGTTAAAAATAAAACTCCTAACTTATTCCTAACGCTAGTATTCTCAGATATATCTCCTACTGTCCTAACCAGTCGGTCACTTGATAAGAGATCAAGTATATGACCGACTGCCCCTACTTTGTCAAACGGAATAAAACTCTAAAATATACGGAAAATACGTAAATAAACTCAGAAGATCACTCAGTAAATAAATAAAACTGAATATGTGATCAACGAAGTAAAATGCTAACCTAAATCGCCAAATTAACCAAAGTCTAAAACGCCTCTGAGACGGAACGTACTTCACTAGAAAACTATACTACAGAGAAAGGCACTGCTACTCGTAGTAACCTACATTTATAACCTGACGTAATACGCCGGTATCACGTGCACCAATCATATCGCGTTGACCTTTCCAGCGAGACTCGACAGCCAATCAGATACGTGGGAATGACCTTTGCTGGAATGTGTTCCCACGCCCGATTATTCCTAAGTTTTCCTAATCGCTAATTACAAAAATTATCAAACAATGTCATTATACTTCTATAATAAAATAATAACTCTCTATACTGATAAATACAAAAAGTAATTAAAATATAAACAGGTAACGAATGTAAACACGAAGAGAGATCGTGAAAACATGGCGGCAAGTACGATGAATACACATCGTGTAGCAATACATTACAAGGAATACACACATATACAACCGCTCTAAAATGAATTAAACAAAGAGGTAAGCTACTACTGGTTCTGTAAATTAGTCACAACAAATAAAAGTCATTTTCAAACAATACAAAGGTCGTGACATAAAAATGCACACAAAACGTTATCAGCTGATCGTCAACAAATAGTTGGAATACACAAAGCAGCATAAAAATCTCAGTGTTGACGACCGTTACAATATTATAAACTTTTGATTTATGGCTCTCTCTTGGCATTGTAAATCAAGTGATAAACATTTCAAAAGATTTGTTAAATTTAGGTTTGATGATATCTAATGAGCTCACAACTGTCTAATGCAACGCTTACTTTTCACAATTGGTAAAATGTAACTCTAAAAATAGACGAATGTATACATGTATGTGTTTCCTTTGCTGTTATGTCAATCAAGATCATTTGCAATACCCAGCCTAGAGTTAATAGTGACACATTAGATTTCGTCAAAAGATGAGAATGTTAATCATAACTTAAATGATGCATTTCTTGGACGTAAACTTTACCTCTTTGTTTCTTTAAATTGAAAAAAAATATTAACGTAAGAAATGTGTTACATGGTTTCAGATTCTTCACGCCTGTGTACCAGTCCTTTGTTAAGTCAGCAGTTGAACCAGTTCAGTCGTGAGATGATAGATTTGTTGAAGCAGCAGCCTCAGGGCCGTATGCCGTTTAGTAAGTTTATACCGACCTACCATCATTTCTTTGGACGGCAGTGTCGAGTGGCCGACTACGGTTACAACAGACTCAAGGACTTGTTTGAAGCAGTACCTCATGTTGTACAGGTAAGAAAGTAGCATTAATAGGGTTTCAGAATGTACAGTTTACTCTCGTTTACTCAAACTTGGTTAACTCGAACTTCTGCTTAACTCGAACTGTTTTTAAAAGTCCCGATTTGCTGCTATTGATTTCTATGCAATTTTACTCCTGATAACTCGAATTCCGATAACTCCAACTTTTCGTTAAGTCGAACTAATTATTAGGTCCCATAAATCATTTTACATTGAAAATTTATCTCAATAAGTCAAACCACAAATTGATTTCAATTCTTAAACAAAAACCAATTAATTATAAGGAGATCGGTTGGCCTATAATTGATACTCTCTTGCTATGGAGTCGTAAATACAAACATAAAATCTAGCTTGGTCATTAAATGTGGACAACATGAACGTTTGTGAACAGTAATAGGGAGAAGGGAAATAAGCCTTTTGAAAAATTGATTGCTGATCATGTACTCAAAAAGTTGAACTCCTGATAAGTCGAACTATTTCTGATGGTCCCCTGAAGTTCGACTTTTCGAGAGTAGACTGTATTTGAAAATGAAATGGATGTTTCAATAGAATTTCTAGGGTTCGCCAACTATCTGGCATTGAATATGTCGGCATACTTTAAACATTACGACGTCATAAGAAATGGTCAGTTAAGTACTATTCCATATAAGAATCAGGCAGGCGGTGACACATGAAGGGTCACCGATTTTGATGAATCTTGGTATATCATACATATGTCTACATATATAATCAAAAATATTAGACATATGTTGCTTCCACATTTTTGGTTGCCATGGCAACACATTTAATTTATTACCTCCAAATGGGACTAAATCACAAAGTCATCTTGCTAAAGTACTGTTTTATTGATTCAATAACAATAATAAAGATGAAGTATTAACAACAAATCTAAAAAATGCTCTGATTGGCCTTTTGATGATGACATCACATTATTCAAGTCCACCAACATGTATGTTGTGGGACATAAGGTGATCCCTCATTTATTTGAGGCGGTACATGATCTATCAAACTGAAAAGTTGTAAAATAATTTTGAAACTGGCTTTGAAAAGCAGGATGTGTGTAACATGACTCACAGCTAGGGAAAAGCAGAATTCTTGTGACACAGATTATTTTGACATTTTTATAGGTATTGGGTACAGGTGACAGGAAGATTCTAACTCTCAGTAATAGGGCACAGATACGGAGATTCACTACAGACTTGTTGAAGATACTGAAATCCCAGCCGGGGAAGGAAATGCCTGTACAAGTAATACCAGCAGCTTTTGGTAAGTACAATGTAACTGTATGCATTTATCAGGCCGTAGGAAAACGAGGGCAGAATAATTTCATGTAACGATAGGTACTGCTACATGTAAGTAGTAGGGTTTTCTTAACTGATTTCATTTAAGTATTTCCTATAGATGAACTCAACAAATATTCATAGTATTAAAAATAGGCTTGGCAAGCCTCACGGTACAAGCGAATTCCAGACCCTTGGGTCGGATTTCACTGTCATCATTTACAACTGCCGATAGATTCTGCTATTCTTTTATTTAACAGCAGTGAAATGTTTGCATGTTTTGACTTCAGCATTAACAGGTTTAAGTCAAATTGAATTAAAGTAAAATGATGATAATGTTTGAACATCGAACCAATGATGTATGCCTTTATTAACAGCTTCAATGTTCAATAAGAGATGGGACGTAACAGAATACGGCATGGCGTATCTGGATGATTTACTATCTGAAGTCCCCTCGTCCTCCATAGCTGTAAGTAATGGGCAATATTGTTTATCATATTTTCATGAAATTTCTGTTAAAAATGTTCACTTAAGATTATGTAGATACATCATTTTCCAAGCGAATGCAAGTGAGGACTCCAACCAAAGTTTTAAAGTTAAGAACATGTTTTAAAATAGTTTTGATTTTGATTGAAAAATATAAAGCATCAACACATAAGAAATTGGTCAAAAAAAAAAAGCAAATTAAAAAAAAAAAATAAATAAAGACCTACTACATCATGAAAATTTATTGAAAATACCATGTACTTTAGTATGAATACATGTAGATGGATACAAAATGAGATGGTGAATATTTGAATTTCAACAGGTCATTCAGGAAGGAAATGAGAGTATTGTAGCCATCCCCAAAAAAGGTAAATGTTTCAGACTGAAATATGTGAAAGAGGTTGGATGAAATTTCCAGAGTTTGTCTTGGATGTCCCTTTGCTTTGAATGTCCTGTCATATTTCTAGCCTTATTTTGATGCGAGACAGATGAGGTTGATTTAAATTTGCCATTCTTTAAGTTACATTTTATTTATATTGATCCAGTTTAAACTCTTTCCTTTAGGAGATTGGCAAGAAATATGCTAACTAGTGTGCAGTGTTTCTTGATAGTCTTTTCAGATTTAAAGAAAAATCATGAAGGAAGTACATCTTTCATTCAAATAACTTATGCACACATTTATTTTTTAGACCAATCTCAGGAGGAGGTAGAGAGGACCAAGCAGTTTGCGTTGGAGGTAGTGGACCTACTGAAACATAATCCCCAGTGTCGTATGCCCTTTAACAAGTTCATCCCGGCCTATCACCACCATTTCGGTAGGCAGTGTAGAGTATCGGAGTACGGCTTTACAAAACTGGTAGATCTGTTTGAGGCAATCCCTCATGTGGTAGAGGTAAGCCTTGTATTAATTTCATATTTTGAAAATATATTACTGATTTGGGGGGGGGGGGGGGACATGAAATTTTTCGGTATCTTCTCCACACATACATTGTATATATGATAGAACCATGATTTTGCCAAGCTACAAATTTAAGTAAAAACTTTCCTCAATCCTATTATTTTCATTGACCTCATCTCTATAGAAAATGCCTTGCTCTGAATAACTGACAGCAAGTACATATTAGTGTAATGAAATTCTTGGAAGGAACTAATTCAGTGATTTCACATACTTTTGTAGTGCAAAATAACAGCAATGCATGACAAGCTTCATAAATCTATGTATCGATACTAGTATAAGAAACGGAAATTTCTCTCATACCCGCGTATGTGTTACAGAGAAGGCCCATGAGATACAGCTATGTGAGCTACTTCTGTATCACATATCACGTGACAGCTGTATCACATATCACGTGACGCTATTGTTTCGATTGTTTACGTTATTGTGACGTCATGATTTCAGCCCGCAAAACAAACAAGCTAGCGGCGACGTCGCAATAAAACATCGATTTTAAGATTCATCCGTTCCACCCTCGGGGTCTCAAAATTTTGCAAAACCCTCAGCAAGCCTCGGGTTTTACATGATTTTGAGACCCCTCGGGTGGAACCGATGTATCTTTCATAGAATACCATGAAAGAGTCTTATAGTCTTTACCATGAACATCTGTACTTCCCATTAAATCAAATGCATATGTCATCTAAAATTTGTCGAACATAGATTGAAGAAGAGAGTGAGGAGAGACTGATCCACCTAACAGAGCCGGAGCTCAGAAAGGTTCTGGCCGAGCAGCTGGTAACGCTACTTAACGTCCAGAAGAACCAGTGTATACCACTTCACCACCTGATGTCTGCCTTTACTTGTCATTTCGGCTTCAATATACCACTGTACGACTTTAACGTGGACTCGGAGGAAGAACTACTGACCAAACTGAAGCATGTAGTAAAGGTATGGTTTTGTCATGTTTGTGGTAAAAGGATCTTAATTGTGAGAAACTGATGAAGAATTAGTCCTTTTGAAATTCAGTCACCTTTCACTTGTGCAGGTATCCGACGTCTATTAATTGTGACAACATCAAATTCTTCAGAAAATCATCGCAGCATTCAAGGGAAACAATGCTAAAAATGACGTTTTCACATGAATTTAATGACCTCACAATGCTTTTAGGCCATAAGATGAACACAAGGCTTTAAAATTGAATAAAAGGAGCCTGCTAAACTTTATTTCTGTTCAAGGCACACATCTACTTCATCTCATCTTCTGTATTATGTTTGCTTCTTAAATACATAGATTCTAATTTTGCGAATTCAGTATTTGGCAAATTTTTCAGTGTGATATTACATGTACAACAAATTGAGTCTGGAACATGACAAGTCTTTAAAAACATGACAAGTCATAAAAATTTTTACATGAAAATTTACATATTTCTTGATTGACATATTATTCAAATATCTCCAGGTGGAGAAAGTAAACAGGTGTAAATATGTGAAACTAGAAGACAGAAGTGAGACCCCTCAACTGGCTCATCAAGTTCTACAACTCTTGATGGACCACAGCGGGGGTAGTCTCCCCCTGATGGAGCTCTGCAGTAGATACAAATCTATTTATGGTGTGGACTGTGACATCAAGACCATCAAAGATGAACTTCTAGATTTTGTACAGGTTTGTTTCTGACAATATTATCAATAGAATTTCAAATGTACAAAATGTATATGTACATACGAGGGGAAAGATGAATTCTGTGCATTTTTCATACCAAAGGTCATAGGGTTAACATTGCTGATTTCAATCCCATCAGTCAATAATCATTCCATAAAAGGTCAAAGATAAAGATCAAACAGAACTATTATGCTAGTGATAAATCCCTTTTTGCATTACAGAATTCAAACTTAAACACAATAAAAATGCTTGTGGATCCATATTAATAATACTATTTTTTCCGAAACATTAGGTTACAGGAGATGACGAGTCTGCAGTCATAAGTCTGACGGCACTACAGGCCTTTGCCAGGGACGTCAGGATCTTACTATACATACATTCTAAGCTACTCATCTCAGATTTTGAGAGGGTCTATAAGGAACACTTTGGGGTAGAGATTAAGCCAGCATTATATGGCTGTCCTACGATCACTGCACTGTTGGAATCCATACCCCACGTTGTAACCTTCAGTGGTAAAGGACTACACAGAGTGGTGCAGTTGTCGGCTAATGTTACAGGTATGAGTGTTTGTATTGTATGATCGACATTCAAAGCTGCTCATATTAAGACTTTGAGAGCTCTCAGATGACAAAAATGGCCACTTGAAAAAATTCTCTCTAATCTTTTACAAAACATGTAATGCACAAAGTTCTGAAAAGATCCAATTTTTTAAATTACTGTCTATGATAATTCTGATTGAAAACATCAAAACCTTTCTGCAGACAGTGTTCTCCCCAGAAATTTCAGATAGCATGGTGCTAAGTCTTTGCAACTATTTTGTATAACAAAGACAGTGAGGTTGGATAATATGTCGAGCAATAAGACGGATTTAAAATAAACTTAAACATAAAAACATCGCGTATTACCATCATGCTGTAACTATATGACACAATCTAGCGATTATACATGTAGATGAAAATGTTTTCATGAATGATCATCTTTTGTTGGTCATTGATAGACCCTGAGAATGCAATTATTTTAAAGTATGATAGATTGACGTGTGCCAGTAGAAGCTAAAACGGCCCTGGGGAGTAACACTGTCAGCAGATCCCTAAATTTAAGTCACATGTTTCAACAAGCTTTGTAAAATAAAACTGATCTCTTCTTCTGATTTGATTTCCGTAAAAAAATGTGTTGATTATGAAAAATATAGAGGTCAATGTAAAATTAGTATACATGTATATAATGTTCTTTAATATTGTGTCCTTTTAGGTTTGCCATGTAGCCGTAAGCCATCATATTCACCCTCGGCCATGGATTCTGATACTCAGTCTAGTGATTCTGGGGTCACAGATACTCATCCTGAAGGTAAATCTGTTATAAACATACATAGGAGAGGAATTACATGTAGTAACAGGAAAGGAAGGGGATGTCATTTTATAACTTTAATTCAGTAAATGTATTGGATTTTATCAAAAGTTATGAAAAATGAAAAAGGGTTTACCCTTTAAAGCCTAACAATATAGAATTCTACAAGTTTCTTTGTATAGACGTAAAATATTTCTCGTAATTTTCTTATTTTCTTACTTCTGGCCTATTTCTGCCATCTAGTTGAGGACATTATGAAGCATGAAGTTATGACAGCCAAATCATCCAGCCTCCTGGAGGGTCCCGTACCGTCAGCCATTCCCTCACCGGACCTTAGACCTGTTGTCCAATCAGAGACAGACTTGATGAAGTTTGAAACTGTGGCTGGTAGGGTTATATGAATTGTTCTGCTTTTGACAAATTTTCATTTCTTTAATAAGATTTTGATACTTGGTATGTTCAGGTTGAAGTCTTATGATTCACATAAGGTTAATAATGACCAGTGACTATATAGAATCATTAAATTGTCCAATTTTTAAAAAATCCCCTTTAAGGAAGTGTACATGTATTTTACTTTTACTTCAATATATTTTTTTCTTTAGATTTGGTTGAAAAACTGATGACCTTGAGTGAGGAGGAAAAAAAGGGACAGAAAACACCCCTTTGTCGGACACCTACCTCCGAGTTGTTACAACTTGCCGCTCAGTGTCTGCTCTCCAGGCCTCCCTCTACTGAACCAGAGGTCAAGGACACTCCAGAGAGCAAAGGTCAGACTGGTGAGAAAGGTAGCTCCTCAAAAGAAATAAAAGAGGAGCCTCAGGTCAAGGTCAGTGACGAAAAGGGATGGTGGAAAGTAGGTCAAGATCAGGTCAAAGATGAAGAGACATTGGCTGACAAGGCCAAGAAGGAGAGCTTCGAAAAGACGGAGCAGGAGAAAATTTTGAGGGAGGCTATCTTCACTCATCTAAAGAAAGAAGTTGAAAGTCGAAGGGACAGTAAGGTGAAGGAATCTACACCTTCATCTGAAGGGTTTGTAGGCAAATTGGTTGAGATGAAAATACCGACAGCACCTACTGGAAAGTTCCTGAATCGTTCAGCCGACAGCGTATCATACGATAATATGTTTCGTCAGGATCTGCCGCTGGAAACGAGCTCGGTGAAGTCCGACTCCAGCACACTTAGCGACAGATCACAGGAGTCTCCTAGAAAATCGCCTCGAAAACCGAGGATCGCTGCAAAATTCCCTGTACGCATAGACATGGGAAATTAAAGAGGGTTAGTTTATGAGGTGTTTTTTGTGTATTACTTACACATAGGGTTACTTTGTTTCTGCTTGAACTTTATTGGTAACATACAAATTTTTATGTGCTATGTGCCTTGTTTCGAGAGATCTCAAGGCAATTTTTCTTCATTTTGACATGCAAAGTGCTTGCAGTTTCTTTATGACTTGATTCAGAGATGTTTTCCATTGCATGGAACCGATAATTATGAATGTATGTGAAAGTTTGTATCGGTGAATGTTGTTGATATTTATAGACATACAACGCATTGGAGAGAGAACGTACCATACGTTTATGATTAGAGAGGTTGAGATATGTACAAATGGTGACGGGGTAACAACGTTCAGTGCACGTTGTTGATATTTATTGACAAGCTACGTATCGGAGAGAGAACGTACTGTACGTTATTGATACGACAGATTTATAATTATGTTCCCACTAATATGTTGAAGGGATAACAATGTTACTGAAAAATTGTTGAAGGAAACCATTTATTTATGAGCACAGAAATGATATGTTTATAAAAGCATACAACGGCCTAATTGGATTTTTAAAAAATATTACGGCCCGTTGATGCTTGAAATGAGGTTACTGTACAGCAATTTGTTGATCGTGTTAGATTCATAACCAAGCTGACACAGACTCTGTCTGTAGTTTGGTTACAATGGTGATTTTATGGGTTACAGGTATTATGATTAATTATTTATAACATGACTTATTGATTAATATAATAGAATTAAAGATTGTTTTATTGGGACATAAAAAGAGCAAGCATATAATTGTGAAGAATGGATTTTGATATGTTAAGGGAGAGAGAGATGATGAGAATTTATATCGTTTTGCTGATGAAGCATTGCAGTATTTACAAGAGATCACTTTGTCTGGCATCTAAGTTTACACTTTTATATTCTTTTTGTAAAAGGAATAAAGTACAAACAGTACATGTACATTGTAGGAGAATTAGTACATGTACTGTCATAAGAGCACTGTACATTGTTTTCCAACCTTGTTACTGACATCTTTCGGCGTTGTTTTTCATCACAAATTGTCACTGTTGAGGAAGTTATTCTGTTGTAGCTGAACAATGAAAAAGGCACCAAAGGCTTCACTTCAGACAGTTGTGTCTCACTTTTGTCATCTATCATAAATTACGCCAAGTGTTTTATTGGAAGACTATGCTAAATGATTAAAAGATATGATTGAAAGCTATGTTATGTACCAATCCTTGATAAAGCTATTACGTTATGTTATTTTGCCCCCCTCCACCTTCGCTGTTTCTTTAAAATATGGATGGGCTAAAATAAGTGCACATACAGTTGTATTACCCACTTTTCCATCCATCCATCTACATATCCACAGGATATGTACTTGACATTTAGCCCTAAAAGATCACATTCAATAGAGGTCAAGGTCACAGCCTATGAACATTGTGGGCAGGGTACAGACTAATTCTCGAGCTGTAAGATTTTTGTACTTGGCATGAAGGAAACACTAATGATCTTCAAAATCAAAGGCTTCAAGTCAGTACTCGAAACAGTTTCTGCTATAAAGATTTGGTATCTTAAGATGTTTGTCAATCTTTACGGCAAAATCCGACCCAAGGCAATATATAGCGCAGGCAGCATCTATTCCTTGAACATAGATGGATGTCTTCGAAGGACAAGGATACATGCGAGTTCATTTGGCAAATTTCGATGTACTTTCTCATCAGACACAAATCTTGATCGTACATGAACAGTGACAAGATGTTATGCATAGTAGTCTTCATCATATAAAAGTGAAGGGTACATCATTTGATTTCATTATTTTTGTTATTCCCCAAGATTAATCTGCTTAATGTAATCCTTTATGTTAAAGTCGCCAATACATTGCAGATTTTCTTTGTTTTCCTACATTGTAGATTTCCATCTATTACTTTTATTGGAATGCATGAATAGTACTCAATATGTCATATTAGTAATGTCATGTGAGAGCCCTTCCACTAAGCCCTACAGATTACATCACACATACATAAATTCTAAATTGTGGCTGAAGTCTTACAGGCTTTCTACTCTACCTTGGTGAAAAAGAAGGAAAAAAGTAGGAGTAGTCAATGAAAAAAAGTAGGAGAAAAATAGGAAAAAATAGGAATTAATAGGGAAAAAGTAGGAAATTTTCCATCACTTTTAGCGACAATTTTCAGTAAGTATGACACACAAATCATAGTAAGCAATGATTGTAGACTGGTAATGTTCATCTTTGAGGAAATCACAGAGAGAAATAAGGACTGATTGATTTTTCATGTAAAATATATAGAATGGGCGAGCAAAGCGAGCCCGAAATTTTTTAAAAACTCTGAATCAGATGTTGATGACAAGTGAAGCAAGTAATTTTTTACTTTTGAGATGAAAAAGTAGGAATAGTAGGAGGTTTTGAAGAAAAAGTAGAAAAAAATAGGATCAAAATAAAAAAGTAGGAATAGTAGGAAAAAGTAGGAACAGTAGAAAGCCTGGTCTTATTGTAATGTCACAATGCATACAATCTACATAATTTGTCAGAGATTTTGTTGGAATTTGTGGAAGGCTGATTTAGAATTGTTTACTTTCTCAAATTCTCAGTTTATAGTGATATAAACTGTAAGAGAACTGGTGCCTATTTTACAAAAATACATGTACTTATGAAAAATTTAAGCAATTTTGTAACTCTTGATCACCTGGTAACTTTTGTAACTCTTGATCACCTGGTACTTCTATAAACTAAAATTTGCAATGTTTTGTTTCTGAATTTGTATTTAGTATGTAGAAATGCTATTAGAAAATACAACATAATCTAAAGCGAAAACGATTTTAAGCTTTTATTAGATGAAAGTTACGAAAATTCCTAAAATTTTTCGTAAGTATTTTTGTAAAACATGCCCACGAGCTTGACGACTTTTAAAGTTTGATCCTACTCTGTCTCCCTTATTTTGCTCTTCCTTTTATTGCAGGAGTTAAGGCTCTTTGCTTGAGGTCACATAATTTACTGCACTAATCTTTATACAATGTATATTATCCCTAAATTGCAGTCCAGTACAAAATTGTCTTGTGTCCGATACGTGTATGATCACCAATGTATATGATTGTCAAGAAATGAAATGATGAAAGGGGCCTTTTTTTGTAAGAACATTTCAAGTCTTGCTCCCTGCTCAGGAATGATTATACCATTTTCTTTTACATTGTACTATGAATTTTCAAGTGACCCATTCTAGGGTCAGTCAGGTATGAATTGTTTTGTCGTGGTCTCTTGCTTAATGATGTCATTATTTTGATTGAGTATTTATTAATTGACCCATGGAGTTTATATACCGCAATTCTCGTACATTTTAATTAAAATGTATAACTGCTCTTGTAACTATGTACATAGATTGTTTTGATGAATCATGATGGAAAAAATTGCAATTGTTTGATATGTTACATTGATAACATCTGAAGTCTTGATAACGAAGGTACTTGTACCTTATTTTGATGTACCATTTATATTTTTTGATGAAGAAAAAGAAGAGATGAACTTATATAAAGAAAATTCTTTATTTTGTTTGCTTTAATGCAAAATCAATGCATTTTACCTTTTGAATTCTATAATAAATGCAGCTTATGGAAAAATTCTACTTCTGTTTTATTTTGTCAGAAAAACTTGGAAGTCCTGACCATAAACTATTTCAGTGGAAAGAAAATCTGATGTCAGGGGTGTAGCAACCAAATTGTTTTATAATTGTTTATTCCAGAGGCTTGTTCGTTCACTTGTTCTGATTTGATGATCTTTTTCTTTCCATAAATAAACAGGGCTTGTCTCACATCGCATGGTATGGTCTATTTAGTAATTTACCATTAGCTTATCAGCTGAAAAGGTAGCAGTCTTTCCTCTTAAATTCATGGCATGAGCAGGACATGCCTCAGAATACACACATGGACTGTGTTGACCTTTAACCAATGACTGAAATTGTTGCATTCTTTCCCCTCGGTCAAATTCAGGACATGCCTCAGTGAAGACTGTGGGTTGGTCCATGTATCAGTGACTGGATATCAACTGAAATTGTTGCAGTTTTTCCCCTCGGTCAAATTCAGGACATGCCTAAGTTAGGACTCTTTGGGTTGGTCCATGTATCTGACTGAATATCAGCTAAAATGGTAGTAGTCTTTTCCCTCGGTCAGATTCAGTGATTTGATGTGATTCTCCAATGCACCTTCAGTTAAATCCTGTCAGAAAATATGTAGAGTTATCTTTCTTTGCAAGCTGAACAAACTGACTAGTGTTAACTGTAATAAGCTGTTTTTTCAAAAATAAATTTATTTTTTGCACTTTAAAAAAATGGTACTACAATATACCATTCCAGTTGTACTACTAAGATGAGTGAGTGAAACCTAAAATATCAATCCAAATAGAGTCACAAAACCATTAAAAATGCAAAACCAAACAAAACGACATTCTGCGAAGAAGTAAAAGTGAATCCCCAATGGAGATGAGATCAGGTGCCCCGGAAGAGTAAGTATCTCCTGCTTGTCTGTAACACCCGTCACACTTTAGCCGTGCAGAAAATGTGTGACTTCACAATACTTACCAGTTTAACACATATTATGAATGGACCTTCAGCTTCTGTATAGGACACGATTGGGACTCGAGGTTTGGGTTTCTCCTGAAAGAGGAATCTTTGGAATGTCACTCTATTGTATTTATACTTCAAGGATGAATAGATTGTTTATCGTGTACAGAATGGATATAAATGTTCATGTGCAAAATAATGTTAATTGTCCAAATTATTGATGGCGATAGAACTGTTGTATGGCGATGGAAAGAACACATCAAACTATGTGTCCAAATTTTTGTGAAACACTGATGTTGGCGGACAGTAAATTTGAGGATCCAGTCAAGAAAGTCCAAATTTGGTATCAACAGAAGGTCCTGTCACATTTGGAATTTGCAGACCCTATAAATTATAAATATGATAAAAATAAAAAACCTGTGTTTGTGAAACACGAATGCCCCAGTTGGCATCTTTGTCAGTAAAGCAGATGAAAAGTAGTTTCACATTTGAGGTCAAGGTCATAAGGTCAAATTTAGTATCCCTGGAAAAGTCATGGAATTCATATGTGAAATATGAAAGCCCTATCACTTACCATTCAAAAGTTATGGCTAATGTTTAAATTTCCGATATAAGGTCAAACTCCACGGTCACAAGGTCAAAAATGTTGGTATCCATGGAAAGGTCTTGTCACAAGGAATGCACGTGTGAAATATGAAAGCCCTATCATGTACCATTCAAAAGTTATGCCCAAGGTAATGTTTATCACAAGTAGGTCAAACTCCAAGGTCAAGCTCACAAGGTCAAAATTTTGGTATCCATGGAAAGGTCTTGTCACAAGGAATACACATGTGAAATATGAAAGCCCTGTCACTTACCATTCAAAAGTTATGCCCAAGGTTAAAGTTTTTCAAAAGAAGGTCAAACTTCAAGGTCAAGGTCACAAGGTAAAAAATTTTGTATCCATGGAAAGGTCTTATCACAAGGAATGCACATGTGAAACATGAAAGCCCTATCACTTACCATTCAAAAGTTATGACCAAGGTTAAAGTTTTTCAAAAGTAGGTCAAGGTCATAGGTAAAAGATTTTGGTATCCATGGAAAGATGCGTGAAGGCGTTCAACTCTCACGCAGACGACCGGGGTTCGAATCCCGGTGTGGTCATATGAGAGTTGAAAGTCATATCCATTCGTTCGTCCCTACCGAGTCTCCTGACCGGGGGGGGGGGGGACTATAAAGCGTTCATGCTGCGGCAAGGGTATCCAGGTGTGGTAGCACCTTATAAAAGCCGTTGGAAATACGGACCATCCAAGCAGCACATAACTATACAACCCTCCTGCATACATGCATACACCAAATACACAAGTGGAGGGTGGGCATTAAAATGGGATAGTAGTACTCCGCCCCTTAAATAATAGAAGGGGCTATGAGGCACCCCAGAGGGGAACGGCCTGGCTAGAGTACTCTGTAACGGGCAATTGGCGAATGAGTTCCCCGCAATATAACATCAATACAGCCAACTGACGCAATAGAGGGCTGCCAGGTGCCCAAACAGAAAGAAAGAAAAGAAAAAGAAAGTCTTGTCACAAGGAATACACATGTGAAATATGAAAGCCCTATCACGTACCATTCAAAAGTTATGCCCAAGGTTAAAGTTTTTCAAAAGTAGGTCAAACTTCAAGGTCAAGGTCACAAGGTCAAAAATTTTGGTATCCATGGAAAGGTCTTGTCACAAGGAATACACATGTGAAATATGAAAGCCCTGTCACTTACCAATCAAAAGTTATGGCCAAGGTTAAAGTTTTTGCGGACAAACAGACAAACAGACAGACCAACGGACAGACCAAAAACTATATGCCCCCGAATCTTCGATTACGGGGGCAAAAAAATCTGGAAACTGATTGTCTGATGGAATAACAGAGAAAGCAAAGTGTTATATATTGCGATTGTCATTTTGGGTGTTTAGAGCGTCTCATACCCCTGTGGTCATGACATATCTCAAATGGTTTGATTTAGAGACGAAATTAAACAATCCGCAAATAGTAAGAAAACGGAGACAAGATAAAGAAAAAATTGCTATTTCTTTCACAGATTATATCTAAAGCTGCAGATGTTAAAAAAGAATCTGTAACAATAAGGTCTAGACAATCATATCGTATCTTGCTGTTAGAAATGAAGACGTTTTACGATCTCTATATGGGAGGATGGTGGATTAAGTTACAAGCAATCCAATACATAGGGTGTCCTGTCACAACAAGAATAGCCACTGGTCAGCGGTGTGCCTGGTCCGTATCCTCCCGGTCCTCGTAAATCCCTCACTTACCACTGGGTTTTATATTGTTACTCGGGACAGTGGAGTAAAACGCCGGATAAGAAGCTTATTGTAACAATGACCTCGCAGTTTATAAGTCGCGGTGTGATAAATGCTCGGTTTTTCGAAAACAGTAGGAAGAAAATTCAAGTAAAAATAATCATTTTATGATTTGAATAAAAACGGTCGTCAAATAGGGATTGTTGCAACGCCGATTTTAATAGTCCGTGAATCAATAAGCTTTTTAGACTTGGACGCTTTAACGATGACTTTCAATATATTTTTATACAACGCAGAATAAGCCAGAATCGGGGTTAGTAATTGCGTTAAATGCATCTTCTCAGAGTTCTAATTTTAGGTTGTGGATTGAAAAGAATTTTGAAAATGAAGAAATTCCCTCCAATAATGACTGGTGATCCAACTTGTACCTTAGGTTGCTCTTCGGATGCTTCTCCAATCTTTGGTTAAGAAGCCCAAGGGAGTTATTGACATGGAACGATACGTCCGTCCGTTTGTCGTCTTTACGGTGTACATTTTTGTAACACTTACAAGAAGGAAGTGCTCAGGTCCTCGACAAACAAATCTGATATTCGGTCCCATTTCTTAGTGACCTTATATAAATAAATCAAAAGAAAAGCCAGTCAACTATGGATGCAATGGGACTTTCCAAAATCTACAAAATATTAGATGGCAACATTTTAGCTAAGCCAATCACAGGCTCTGAAATTGCTCGTCGTGGAGAATCTGTGAAGAAACCGTCTCTATTGTCGTCATGGATCCTGTATCCTACAAAAGCTGAACAGTTTATACTTGAAAAATATGTTGCAGGAGCGCGGTTCGAACTCGATACCTTCAGCATGCTCTACGGCATGCCAATCGGGCGCGCTGACGACAACGCAACCGAGGTATAGTTTCCATCTATGTTGGTTAGAAGGTTATTCGAAGTTTCTACATGACTAGAAAGGGGCTTCGCTGGGGTCTCTTCAAATTACCTTCTAACCTATACAAAGAACAAATTTCATCAATATCAGAAAATTATGCAGTTATACATAGATAGTTCTTACCTTAGATTCGTGGTATTCATAGAAACCCCTCTTTATCTTTTTCAAGTCCACATCACAGAACGCTTTAACCTATAGAACAAAATTAAAAGAACTCTTGTTGAGTGTTATGGCATCTTTTGGTGACAATGGATTGTTCTAGTTTTCTCGAATCAGAAAAAATAGATATCTAATCATAAACGTATCTTTTTACAAAATAGTAAATTCTGCTGTTTATTTCAGTATGAAGAAAATTGCTTTAATTTCATTTTAAAGGTTTTTTTTCGATATCGAGGGGCTAAAAAAAAACCCCTGAACATGTATGATGATTTTCATAATTGGGGAGCTACACAAAGCACACTCTAATAAATGATTTGAGAGAAAGTTTAAAAATCGCATTTTTGTATGTTTTTTAAATATCGGAGAGCTACAAAAACACATTCTCATAACTAATTTGAAAGATGAAAATAGTATTTTTGTATTATTTTCGATATCGGGGGTGCTACAAAAAAGCACACCTTTAATCTATATAAATAAGAAACTTGAATGAGGGGGGAAAGGGAACCACTCTAATCTTTTTATAGGATAGGGTTCGTCTGTTAATTTTACCCAACTTTATTACAGTGGGAAAATGCAAACTTGAAAGCAAATTAAAACTACAGACATGTAAACATTACAATGCATCAAAAGAGTTAATCAACATTTATTGACGGTGTAAAACTATCAGTTTTTTCAAGCATGCCTTTTTGACTTTGAATTGGTGTGAAAGTTTGAGCAAACGTTAGGTATTTGATCTTTAGAGCCGAGCGTTTAGGGCAACAAAATTACGTTTTTCTGAAAACATTTATGTGCATCTAGAAACTCACACAAAATGTTTCCATTTTAATTCCATTAATGACAAAATTATAGTCCCATTAAACAGCGCAAAATCTTGACAACGGATGTATTTATGTCGTCTGCGAAGGTCAAAGGTTACACGATGGGACCATCTACTATTTAGCGGACGAAATCAATCGCGAAAATGATTGAAGAAAATTAGTATTTCTCCTTTTTTTCACTAGACCACCGAAGATTCTGCCGAACAAATACTGCGCTTATTTACGATCCTCAAAAATCAACCAATCTATGCACAACAATAACACGCATTGTACTCGGGATTGTAATTTGCTACCGAAAGTGCAGATTATCACCAAACTTTATAAAGATGTCTTAATGCTCGTCAGAGTACAAGGACCGACTTTGTCCTCTCTCCGAGTTGATTTGTTATACTCAAAGAAAGCAAATCTTAATTTGATCGAAATTTTCAATGTGTTAAATCTGTGTGAAGAATTGACACTGTCATTAAGGGAGAAAAGATAGAATCTTTTCAGAGACGTATAGGTTGCAATCTATCAAAAGGGTACAGAGATAAGTATACAATATCAAAACAACTCGTTTCAAATCGGATTTAATTCTGACATTTAGTTGACTGGTGAAGTTCTCTGAAGGACTTAGTGTATATATAAACCACATGGAGAGACTGTATCTATTTCAAATGGGATCACACACTTAAGATCAACTGCTCTGCAAATCTTATCTTTTTGTACAAATCTCTCTCTCTCTCTCTCTCAGAGAATGAGGACAATCCAATTTCCAATAAAATATCCCGCTTTATCACATGATACACCCGTTATGCAGTTTCATAAAGCCATTTCATAAATATATGATATGATAACACGTTACATATCGCTCTGCTTGAATGTGATTGGTCAAGTTTGGAACCTAATCACATAAACCTTGACAAATGTGACCTTTCAAATATCGGTCAACTGTTAAATTCAGACCCGGAGTCAATATTAATGATTAAAATTCTTGTTGTTTAATTAATTCTTGCATTGAAATACTATTCAAAATTGAAATACTTTTCTTTTACGCACAAAATATCTATACGATGGGGACACTACTTCTCATGGCGTAGCAGACGACCTGATCTAGATCACGGCGTGGTTCGCCTCTATAGTTCTCGGAAACGTTGATTTCACGTAAGAAATACACATTTTTAGGAAACATCATGTGATAAAAAGAATCTCAAATGAATTTTCATTTCATACGATGTATTATGAAATGAAAATTCATTTGAGATCCTATATATATAGGTTATATATATATATGGGTTATGTCCGATTGATCATTAATTACCCAGGTAGTAAAAACATTGACAATCTATGAAAAGCACATCCCAACATTTTCTGCTCGGAACTCCTAAATGTATAAATTCGATTTAATACAGAAGTGATAACGTTTTGATTCTATCTTAGGCAAGATTTTTCATCAAAAATTGACAAACACTGGAAAAATTTATGAGAAAGATACCAAAAGGTGAGCTAAATAGAAAGCTACTGTACATGGTTCGTTTTCAGATTTTTACGGCAATGAAACAAAAATCTGACACTTTCTTGAATTAATAGGGTACTTATTAAAGGTGGGCAATGAACATACAAGAAACCAACACAAAAACGAACATGATACCAATTTCCATCAAGTAACAAAACTAGTAAAACACCAAACTTGGGGAGAAATAGAAAAAAAAGCAGCTTTTTCCTCAGTTTTTATTTTGCTCAACATTTATTAGCAGTTGGTCGATTTAAGATTTGTCTGGTCGGAAAATGAAAAGTAAATCATCATACGATGGAAACTGACCCGTCATGTAACCGGAGAGTAAGTCCACCTGTCACCTAGAACGCCCGGTTATAACCCGGGGGTAATAACAACTGTAACATGTATCTAAGGGAGATAATTACCATAGGGATTTCAATTTCAGACCTCAAATTAAAAAGTTAATAGGTTTACACTGGACTGTCCATACAGCACATTACAATGATGGATGACCCGGGCGAAGGGTCGCCTCCCTGTCCTTACAGGGGTCAGAGGGCAGGTCGGAGCTATTGTGGCCACTGGAGTGACCCTTTACTGACCAGTGTCCACTTGTTTATGGATCTAATGAAGGATGAGATACTTGGACATTATCGCCATGGTTTTCGATTTCTGCACATTGACCATAATAAAATAAAGTGATTTAGGAAAATAAATCTAAACCGAGAGAGAGAGAGAGAGAGAGAGAGAGAGAGAGAGAGAGAGAGAGATTCTGCATTATATTCAGACACCAAAACAGGAAGTAAGGATGTCCTCTGTATACTCAACCGAAAAAGAAACAAAAGAATCTCTAGAAATAAAAAAAAAAAAAACCTTACAAACTCGGAAACAATGATCACACAGACAGAGGGACCAACAAAACCAGACTTGCATACATTATCAAAACTCAGAAACTCCACCCAACTCCACCCAAGCAGACTGTAGGAAGGAAAAGGTAGAAAACAAACAATTTTGTTGCGTCCTTTGAACAAATCATGGCCATACTTCATACACTGAATATTGCACTTTGTATAGATAAATGTTCACTCGATGAAGAAAAAAAATGTTTCCTATACAAGGATTGTATTTTTACAATGCAAATTGTTTGGGCGCTAATGACAGACAAAATCAAGTTCTGCATCCTAGATATGTAGTTAAATTTTGCAATCAAATACTGAAGAAAATTTTATTGGCCCTACTGGTGTGGCGATGTCAGTTAAGTCCCTTTTAATCTAATATCATGTATAATTTGGAGATATCAAAACGGTCAGATCATTTGAAAAAAGAAATATGACAAGAGTTGCGTCGAGAGGTCAATTTCAGTCTCCTATTGTCCGAAAGTGACAAATTCTCAGATTTTATATCTCTAAAATTTCGTTTGCATTTTATCTCGACGTTGAAAAAGTAAATTAAACGTGTTATAGGGTAACTTATCTAGATAATGCAGGTGTTCCCAAGCTGTACCGAGGTGCTTAATTCTGTAAAAATTGAATTTTACACCCTAAAGTTTTCACTGCCCTGTACTTAGCAGATGTTAATAAGATGTCCATTTCAAAAAGCGATATTTACAACCTTTTTACAGCGGATTTATTTACGAAAAAGCCTCTTATTATAAATTGTTGCTGGCGCGAGGACAATGAAAAGCACGCCCGACTTGCACCATTGTGCAAAATGGACACAAAAACGGCATGTCGTACAATATGGTTAAAAAGGAAATTCATTAGTATGCCTGACATTCTACATTAAATTTTTGTTTGCATAAAGATTTGGCGCCCTTTTATAACCGCCACAAGATGAAATTATTATTCCATTCAAAATCTAAAGAGCAGAGTTTGAAATTGGCTACTCCCTTTTAGAGTCCTGGTCAATCACTTCTAATTTGATACAAGAAAAGACAGGATTTACTAAAACCATCAAATAATATTTCTTTCAAGAGTCTACTCTCCAACGGGCATGTCAGTGGTCGAGAGCACGAAAAAAGTCTTTGAACTTTTATCACTGTTATTCGTTATTGTCCAATGGGATACAACCACCATATAGAAAGGGTCTCTTTGACTCGCTGGGGTCCTTTAATCAGAGAGTTTATTTTGACTGCTCTGTTATTAGTTTCTTTTTCCTTACAATCTTGAATGTTTATTCTCGGTGTTTCCATCGACAGATCTTTGTTTGAATGAATAAAAGCAAATATTCAAAAAATAAAGTAAACTGATATTGCCATGTTTGTATCACCCTAGGCGTTTTGAAATTGCTTTATATAAACGCAACATGAAAATGAAACTTCGACCTATGAGATTTTAAATATGAAATCATACATTTGTACGTGTATATGGAAACTAATATAAAAACTAGATGCTGTCTCTGAAAAACCAGAAGTCTCTGACGAGACTGTAGCTCTCCTGGTTGTTTTATTTTAAAAGATCAATTTCCTTTCTTTTAAACCAAAGACCATTATAAGGAAGCAGGCGCTTTAACAAATTATAAGGAGCATTGCACAACAAAACAACATATCCATTATACTGCAACTTGAACTAGAATATCACTCATGGAATTCAAAATATCCCAGATAAGATATTTCAAAAAAGAATGCCATGACCATTTTTCAATATCCTAGAGGCCAGGGGATGCTAGCTCAATGACACAAAAAATAAGATTCAAAGAGATATATAGGAGAAAATGAGCACACCCATTTTCTAAGACCCTGGGGGTCAGGAGCTCAAATAAAATACCAGAATCACAACTAGACCAAAGACACATCATATTGCAAAAAGAATTAAGTCTCCATCATTTATAGTGTCAGAGGAGTTGCGAGCACAAGATTACATAGAGTTATACAAGTGAAAATGACCACACCCATTTTCTAAGACCCTGGGGGTCAGGGGCTCAAACAAAATATCAGGTGCACAACTACACCACAGACCCATCATATTGCAAAAAGAATTTTAAAAGTCTCCATCATTTATAGTGTTAGAGGAGTTGCGAGCACAAGATTACATAGAGTTATATAGGTGAAAATGACCACACCAATTTCCAAAGACCCTGGGGGTCAGGGGCTCAAACAAAATATCAGGTGCACAACTACATCACAGACCCATCATATTGTAAAAAAAATTAAGTCTCCATCATTATAATGTCTTTGGAGTTGCGAGCACAAGATTACATAGAGTTATATCAGTAAAAATGACCACACCCATTTTCTAAGACCCTGGGGGTCAGGGGTTCAAACAAAATATCAGATGCACAACAACACCATAGACCAATCATATTGCAAAAAGAATTAAGTCTCCATCATTTATAGTGTCTGTGGAGTTGCGAGCACAAGATTACATAGAGTTATATAGGTGAAAATGACCACACCCATTTTCTAAGACCCTGGGGGTCAGGGGCTCAAACAAAATATCAGGTGCACAACTACACCACAGACCCATCATATTGCAAAAAGAATTAAGTCTCCATCATTTATAGTGTCAGAGGAGTTGCGAGCACAAGATTACATAGAGTTATATAGGTAAAATGACCACACACATTTTCTAAGACCCTGGGAGTCAGGGGCTCAAATAAAATATCAGGTGCACAACTACACCACAGACCCATCATATTGCAAAAAGAATTAAGTCTCCATCATTTATAGTGTCAGAGGAGTTGTGAGCACAAGATTACATAGAGTTATATAGGTGAAAATGACCACACCCATTTTCTAAGACCCTGGGGGTCAGGGGCTCAAACAAAATATTAGGTGCACAACTACACCACAGACCCATCATATTGCAAAAAGAATTAAGTCTCCATCATTTATAGTGTCAGAGGAGTTGCGAGCACAAGATTACATAGAGTTACATGTATATAGGTAAAATGACCACACCCATTTTCTAAGACCCTGGGGTCAGGGGCTCAAATAAAATATCAGTTACACAACTAGAACACAGACCCATCATATTGCAAAAAGAATTAAGTCTCCATCATTTATAGTGTCAGAGGAGTTGCGAGTACAAGATTACATAGAGTTATATCAGTGAAAATGACCACACCCATTTTCTAAGACCCTGGGGGTCAGGGGCTCAAACAAAATATCAGGTGCACAACTACACCACAGACCCATCATATTGCGAAAAGAATTAAGTCTCCATCATTTATAGTGTCAGAGGAGTTGTGAGCACAAGATTACATAGAGTTATATAGGTGAAAATGACCACACCCATTTTCCAAGACCCTGGGGGTCAGGGGCTCAAACAAAATATCAGGTGCACAACTAGACCACAGACCCATCATACTGCAAAAAGAATTAAGTCCCCATCATTTATGGTATCAGAGGATTTGCGAGCACAAGATTACATAGATTTTCATAACCACGCCCATTTTCTAAGACCCTGGGGTCAGGGGCTGAAACAAAATGTCAGGTGTACAACTAGACCACATACCAAGTAGGATGCAAAAAGAATTAACTTTCTATCTCCTATGGTTTCAGAGGAGTTGCGAGCACAAGAATTGTTTACGGACGGACGGACGGACAGACGGACGGACGCCGGGGTATCGCATGAGCTCGACTGGTCTGACGACGATCACCCCCTCCCCCTCCCCCACCGACTTTATTATACATACACTAATGCAAAATATTGCTGACGGACGACGGATGGATTGACAGACAACAATGTAAATCCCAAAGCAATGGGAAAGACAAGCCAACTCTGGAAAAGGATGGAGAGGGGGGGGGGGGGGCTTTAAAACTCTGTAAAATATAGTGTCCTAGATTTAATTAACAAGATAACGATGAACTTTTTCTTTCATCGTATACATTATCCAATTACCTCCTCTGTGACGTTGCATGCATAATTCTATACGAAAAGGTCAAACGGGTGACTTAATTAGAGATGAATTAAGGTAGGGTTCATAAGGGGTCGCTCATTTAAGATAAAATCCGTGCTTATACTTTACCCTCAAAATTCCAATTTCACTTTTATCTTGGGACCTTATACGTTATTCACAAGGGGAATAACTGTCACTTAGTGGTTATATGGTCATAAAACATGTCACATCAAGGGAAACTAGATCCAAGTGGCCAGTAATTGAGAACTATAGAAATATGATGAAGATAATTGAAGAGTGGGCTTGATTGTGTGTAATGGGGAAGTTAGTGTACCGAGTAAATAATCACCCGTGTCTGCGCATATCTACTCGTAAATTTACGGTCCTCATAAATTTCCTATTCTGCACTCGGATTTTTAGTGTTCTAGATAAAATTTGAAAATAAAAATCTTGAAACTTTATGATCTCAGAATATGATTTTTCTGTTTCATATTCGTAATTTAATGTGAAATGAATTTTAATCATTGTGTAAAAATGATTTCCACAAAAGCTTTGAATCAAATATTTATTATTTCAACCTAGACAAAGACCCCGCTTCCATCACATACACAATCCCTATACATTTATTTATTACATGGAAGATACAGAGGGGGTTTTTTTTTGGGGGGGGAGGGGTGTCACAGACCCTTTGGCTCCTGTGATTTTGATGGATTTGCACTACCAGCGTCTGATTCATGTAAGATCAGTGTACGTTTGTTTACATGCCACTGCAACTGTGCACCGCTGATGATTTGTAGAAATATATAAGCCAATGCATGCATGAATTGATAGGCAACTATGAAATGTAAATACCGTACACCCTTATCTTTTTTTTATCTTTGGTTAACAACAGATTTATATTTACGTATCGTTAATTAATAGACATACATATCCATGACATATTTGTATCTCTCCGGCTACTAAGTTTTATCTACTTTATAATTATAGGACAGGTACTATTGATCTTCTACTATCCGAAGCGTTAAAATAACAAGACTCCCATGCAATGTGACGAGTTGCAAAACTTGCACCTGATAGTGAATGATGTCTTCCTACGCTATTGTTAGACAGATTAGAGCCCTGACTGTAGCATTAGCACAGCAACATACACTTTCAGTCTCAATTCATTATGATCTGTTAACTAATAAGTTCTAAAGTATTACGACCTTGACCTTTTGACCCACAAATCAATAAGGCACAATATTTTCCTTGTGGATAACATTTTAGCAATGGCATGACGATAGATGCAATACACACTCTTTTATTATTCAGAAAACATATTCAATAATCAAAGTTCTATTACCTTGACCCCAAAATCAATAGGGCACATTCTTGACTAATGGGGAAAATTTCTAACAAGTTCAATGATGAAAGGTGCTGCACATACTCAATTTATATCCTGAAACCATTTTCAATTATCAAAGTCATATGGCCTTGATGTTCGACCTTGACAAATGACCTAAAATCAATAGGGTACTTCTGGCAAGTTATATGATGGTAGTTGTAAAACACACTCCGTTGTAATCCAAACAAGAATTCAAACATCAAAGTAATGTGACCTTGACCTTTGACCATTTACCTCAAAATCAAAAGGGCACATCCTTGACTCATGATTACATTTCTGGTAGGTTCTATAACACACCTTATTATTATCATCCATAATTCATTTTCAATCAGCAAAGTCAATCGACCTTGAACTTGACCTTTGACCAAAAATCAATATGATAAATTATTGGAAACATTTTATGACAGACTTCAAGATCAACAACATACAAATACAAAGGATTCCAGATATGTTCAAAAACATACTAGTAGGTAATCACAGATTACATAGCTGATCTGGCAGCAGCATGTTACCATGGCAGCAAAATTCAATTAAACATTTTTCTAAGTACTAGTTAGCAATAATGTTAAAGAACGTAATCTTATAAGAGTTTTGCAAAATATACATTCTATATACTGACTTGCATTTTATACATGTAACTAGATTCTACATGCTCAGAATTCAAAATTATATGCAAAATCATTCAAATCAAAAGAAAAATTAGGTTAATTTATGAAAGACTGACCAAAGATACATCCAATATGCAAGTTTATGGACCACTACTAGTATACTTTGCTCCATGTTGGCTTTTTCAAAAAGCGATATAACTCAAGTGGAAGAAAGTAGGTCAGATGAAGCATCCACTGTGTTGATCCATCTTAGTATCCAAAGATGATCCCCTGGTTTGAGTTTGATGATTGTGGCATTAGAACCATGTCCAATATTGAGCTACCCTAAACTTCTTTACCAAGTCACTGATGCAGAAATGTCAGGTCATGTAGGTCAGATGCAGAATCAGATGAGCAGGTTGATCTCAGTGTCCCAAGATAAATCACTTGTGCAAGTTTGATAATTGTAGCATCATTACTTACTCAAATACTAAGCTACTCCAAACTTCTTAACGAAGTCACTCAGCAGAAAATGTAGGTCAGATGCAGCATCAGATGCATATGTTCATCTAAGTATCCAAAGATGAATAATTTGTACATAATTGATTACTGCAGCATCACTACTTGGTAAAATACTGATCCAACCCTAACTTCTTAACCGATTCACTTCACAACAACATTAAGAAGTATCAAACACCATACCTTCTTCTGATTCTCAGGAGATAAAGATTTGTAAAACTTCTTTCCCTGTTTTCCAGCATTCCATATTGTAAATGTCAGCCAACTGTCAATCACATTCTTCTGAATGTACTTCATCCTGATGTTCCATATTGTGTCTCTGCAAAGAGAAGTAAAGTGAATGTTTGTTCTATGTCACTCTCATCACTGTGGCGTATCACGTGATATGCAAATGATATGTTCCATGGGAATCCCCTTTGATTAAACCAAGTAAATACTGTCTAAATCTAATTTATATGAATTTACTTTAGACCTATCATATGGCCATTATCATCAATTATATGATGATAATCTATTCTGGTCAAGAAAAGACGTATATTTGGAGAACACTTAAAATTTTGTATCCGTCCGTGCACCATATCATTACGTGTGATGAGCATTGAAAAATTTCTGTTTTAGTGTTCTCCGAATACATATCTATTCTTGACCGGAATAGATTACCATCATATAATTGAGCTTTTATCGCACCAAACAAATTTTTATCAGCAAATCCGATCAAGACTGACACTTTTCAGAAACTCTGCTACCAGTATTCAGAAATTTCAGATTAGCCCAAAGGGCATCTTCACGAGTCGCGGTGATCGATTCGCTTCTCTTCTCTTCTCGATCGAGAGAAGAAACGTGGATTGATCACCGCGACTTGGGAAGATGCCCAAATGGTAACAAATGTTACATGAAAAATAGATTTGTATGAAAAAGGGGAACAAATGATAAGGAATATATTCATATCTATACACATTTATTATTAATGTAAAAGAATATCAGGTCAAATTTAACATTTTGGTAATTTTTTTTTATTATATATTTTCACCCATGTTACTGATGTAACTTACTGATGAATAGAGAAAGATGTAGCCTCTGTATGATATCTGTACATTAACAAGTCCTCCTCCACTCTGTATAGGTCACCTCCTAACTCTAAGTGACGGAAAAAGAATATCAAATCCTCTGGGACTCCCTACAAAAAGATATAGGCCAGATATCTTAGGATTTGTGATCAAGTTTTCAAACATCATTGTGTCATAAAATAGAAAATAAAAATATAGTTAGTAAAATTAAAAATAAAAAAATTAAACCTAGGCAAAGCAAAGCGTAGCATCCCCTCGCATGGCATGTAAATCAATGTACTCACTTAGGCTGTATACAAGGATTTCAACTGTTTCCTTTCTGTGACCTCTGACATATAACCTTGAACATCAATAGGGTTTTAGTTTGTAAAGTTTGGTCAAGATCCATGTAAACCAGTGTCCTCTAGGCAGTATACACAGATTTTAGCATTTCAAAACTGTGACCTTGACCTTTCACCGATACTTGAAAAGCAATAGGGTTCTTCCTCTTGCCAAAAGGAATAAGTTTGTAAAGTTTGGTCAAGATCCAATAAAAACTGTGCCCTCTAGGCTGTATGCAAGGATTTCAGCCATTTCCAATCTGTGACTTTGACCTTTGACCTTGAAAATCAACAGAATTCTTACAGTTACTATAAAGAATAAGTGTATGAAGTTTGGTAAAGATCCAATTAAAACTTTGCCCTCTAGGCAGTATACAAGAATTTTAGCCATTTCCAATCCGTGACCTTGACCTTTGACATATGACCTTGAAGATCAATAGAGTTCTTCCTCTTGCTATAAGAAATAAGTGTATGAATTTTGGTCAAGATCCGATCAAAACTGTGTCCTTTAGGCTGTATACAAAGTGTGATGACACGGTACACACTTACACACTCTAGGCTGTCTACAAGGATTTTAGCCATTTCCAATCTGTGACCTTGACCTTTGACATTGAAAACTGATAGGGTTCTTCCTAAAGTGAATGAAGTGTGGTCAAGATCCAATCAAAACTGTGTCCTCTTGGCTGTATACAGAAGTGTGATGTACACACTTACAAACTTACAGTTAAACAGATATAGCCAAGTGTGATTTTAAATTTTCGGAATATAGGTCAAAGGTCAAGGTCACAGGTCTTGTCATATGGAATCTTCGAACTTCGTGTGAAATTTGAAAGCCATACCACATAGGATTCAAGGTCAAGGCCACTAGGTCAAACGTCAAAGTCTCATATGAAAGGTCTTACCAGTATATACCCACGATGCAAGGTCAAAGTTCAAGATATCAACTGAAAGGTCGTGTCACATGCAATGCACATAAGAAATATCCAAGTTGTATCTCATATTGTGAAAAAGTTATGGGCAAGATTACAATACTTGACAAACAGACATACATGTACTAACAGACAATACAAAAACGAGAGTCTATCAGATTCAAACAAAGTTACCTTATTTGCTTTACAAAGTAAAAAGGGCAGTAGTTGCACTGAATTCATAATCCATGATGAAGATGATATAGCAGAAAAACAAAAATCGTAAACAGAAAAAGCTTTACCTTTCCACCTTCATCAAAACCTTGTACTTTTTCGAAAACTTTTCGATGACAGAACCAGGTGGGCATGATGAGTGATGGACCATGGGATGTGTAGATTTGTGTGTAAAGCTGCTGATTGGTCAGGGTGTTAGCCCAGTGTGTATAACGATTGGTCGATCCAGTAGGAAGTCTGTGGAAATTACTTCCTATAATCTGGAGAAATTTTACTACATTACAAGAATTATGAGTAAAGATTCAAAATTGGAATACAAATGCTTCCTAGCTCCTCTTTAATGGAAGAAAAAGCTGTTTTCTTACTTTTCCACTCCATTGTGATTTTTTTCTGATGGATATCAAAATCATTCTTTTTATGAATGTTGTGACACATTATAAAATACCTCCTACTAACTAAAACCAAGTATTACAGTCTTCGTGAAAACTCACTAGCCCGACCGCCCTGGCTACCAAATATTTCCTCGGGCTACCAAAATTTGATGCTGAACTAGCCCGACTGGCTATTGACTTTTAATGAAATGCAGTGTTCTGATTAAGGGCCGACGGCTGGCGATTTCTCCTCTTATTTTTATACTTGGGGTAAAATCGCCGCCTTCTTTCCATAAAAGTACACGTTGCGTCTCAACTTTTATCGCTGGTTAAGTATGAAATGTTTATGTTATTGAACATGTTTCAAATGAAATATAATAATGTTTTCCTGTAAAATCTGTTTATTAAAATATTGTCCTAAGATACAAGATAAATATTCCCGTAACAACAGTGCATTGTTTTCAGCGCAGCGTGACGGGTTATTTTAAGGTACTGAGTATAACATGTTCAATTAAATATCTAACAATTTCAAAAATCTCGACTGAACACTGAAATAAAGAGATTTTTATGAAAATTGTATAACTATTGGCTAAGCGCCGCAAGCAACGGCCGACCTATAAGCGAGTATGATTCAAATAAGTTCTTTTTTTCTCCGTCCATTTTCTGCAGGCAAAAAGCGTATGTGAAATTATATTTATACAAACAATATCATGCATTCATTGTAAAATTGAGTCTACTGATAATGATGTAGCTGACATCTGCCAGAGAAATGATCGGGTGGCGGTTTACCTTCGTTCAATTTTTGTGTATACTCTACCTCTATATATGTGTGAATTTTTGCCTACTCAACGGACCTAACTGAGGAAACCATGGGTCTATATAGCGTTTTGATTTTTCTTCAATGGCTAGTGAAAATTTTGGGTGGCTAGTAGATTTTGGCACTCAACTAGCCCGGCTGGCTAGTGGTCAAAAAAAGTTTTCATGAAGACTGGTATTATGTGTTTAAAAATTAAAATTATGGATAAATTTTGCCTAACAGATATAGGATAAGAAACTTATGACTTTTATAATTATGAAGTAAAAATATATTTAATAGTTCCTTACTGCCTGAGGGTGTGCAAGAGCTGCCTGGTACTGCTTTCTGATCCTTGACACATGCATCACATCGTCCTGTAATATCAAGAACAGAAAACATTTCATTCAAAGAAGTTCAAATGATGGCATCATACATGTATTTTCATTTCTAAACTAAGTATACATGTATTATATTTAATTTCTATCCATAATTCTTTCTTTCAAAATATTTTTCATGTATTCATTAAAACAATTTTTTTCTTTTAAACTTCATTCTGAATTATGGTATTTTCAGGAAATCATTAGGAATGAATACATGTGTGTCCCCAAAACCTTTGCCATCATTTCTTTTTTTTTTTTTCGTTTTGCACTTACATGTTAGTGAGTCTTTAAAAGTATTAAATGGTTTGAAAGGAGCTGATAAGATAAGACGTAAAATCTGCCCTAAAATGTGGAATTTTGAAAATGGAAATTTTAAGAAAAATCGTTCGTTAAATTAATACAAATACAGTATCCCATCAAACTCTGAATGTATTTTAGATCTCTTATGCATAATATTGCTAATATTTGGGTCAAAACTTGTATTTTTCCCATAGAAATCAATAGAAAACGGAAAAGTTTTTTTGAACTTTTTTCCCCTCGGAGATACAGAACGCCACTTATACTGGAGGTGTATATCCATGATACAAATTTTCTAGAAAAATGGGGTGCTGTATCTCCGGGGGGAACACTACCCCAGAGACGAAAAACCAAAAAAGGAAGGGGGGGTGCATTTGTTAAAGAATCGATCTTTAAGATCATTAAATATGGAAAATTTGACTAATTTTCCTCCTTAATCCAACAAAAAATGTGTACTAAATACGAATGAATGAAATGTACAACAATTAGGAACGAAATAAGCAGAAGCGATGTGGATTTCTCCGCTACTGTGTATTTCGTGCTCAAGAAGCTTCTATTACAGCCATTACATGCAAAATAAGACCGTATTTTGAGTTCCAAATTTCATTATTTACTGATTAGAGGAAATAGAACTTTCGAATTGTATTTCTGATATACAATGTAGATGTATTTGATATCTTTTAGTTAATATTTATCCATTTCAGGCAAAATATTCTAAAATTTCTACGTTTATGGTCGATATTATCAGTTTTATTACCTGAGTACCCCCTACCTCTTCGGACCTTCATTTTAGAATCTTGGGAGCATTTCATGGAAAAGTAAAACATACAAAAAGTCTTCAAATACAATTTATTTCAGGAATGATTATTTTTTGTCTGCATATGTACCATCATGTTGAAGAAATACGGCACGAGATTTAGGGCTAAAAACGGCCCTTATCTTATCAGCTCCTTTCAAATGAGGCTTAGAGAAAACAAATTAAATTCTTAATAAGTATAACTTCACTCAATGCAAAGTTCATAATATTCATGGAAAAAAAATCATTCTGTTCTTAAGAAATGATAATGAAACATAATTTCATAAAAATACCTACAGCATCTAGGAAACTTAAGTATGTTCCCCTACACTGCTGTACTGCTTGGTTCTTGGCATATCCAACTGTTGAGAAATGTACATGAAATCTATCAATTTCACCACATGCACTACGTGTAAGATAACTTTGTAAATTATAGATGACCTATTTATTATCAGACCTGCCTATCTATTTCTTTCCGAAAGTGTAATATGTTGCTCAAGAAAGTGTAATTTAGAGATGTAAAGCGTAATTTAAAAAAACCTGACTGTGACTTTGAGAAAAAAAACCACGTTCAAATAATTTATGTATGCGAGTCTATTCGTTCGTTAAAGGTACTTTAAAAAGTCATTCTGCTAGGAAATATGTTGGAGGCATAAAATTGAGCTGCAAAGGTGTATAGCGTAATTGTAGGTCAAAAACCGTAAAAATTACGCCAAGATCGTAAAAGTAGGCAGGTCTGTATTATATCCATTTCATTGGAAATTCAGGCTGTAACCTCTGCAAATATAAATAAATTTCAAAAAAAAAAAAAAAAAAAATTAGATGAGAATATTCTAAATTTCTAAGACTGTCAAGAAAAGTAGAGTGTAAAAGTTGCATCATTCAGATCATAACTTTTTGTACTTAGGTAAATTTCAAAGAATGTTTTGAAGAATACATGGATATCATATTTAACTTAGTAAGAGAAATGTAAAGCATAAAATCTCAAAACATCCCGAGCATTATATAAATTTATAGTACAAAATCAGGTAGATGAAAGTAATAAAAAAAAGAAAGTTTACAGAAAATATGTACCTCCTCGAGGACTTTCAGATGTGTGACCTCCAATGACTACATCAATTGATTTCTCTGCAAACTGCTTTTCCCACTTTCTTATTAGATCTAAAGAACCATCCTAAAAGTAAAAGTGAATTAAGAATGAGAGAGTATATAGTTCACCTGAGAAATATGTACAGCATAAATATGTATTAAAAATGATTCCTTATAATGATAACAAAAGAAACTTACTGAAGAAATCTCAACAAGTACTGTAAATGCAAAAATTTTTCATGTGGGGGTAATTTTCACCCATTTGACAAAGCAGTGATGACATGTATAAATGGATTAATATGGAATTTTTTTATACCCCGGAATCAAAGATTCAAAGACCTTGACCTTTGACTTACTTTTCAAAAACTTTAACATTGGGCATAACTTTTGAATGGTAAGTGATAGGGCTTTCATATTTCATATGTGTATTCCTTGTGACAAGACCTTTCCATTGATACTAAAATTTTTGACCTCATGACCTTGACCTTTGACCTACTTTTCAAAAACTTTAACATTGGGCATAACTTTTGAATGGTAAATGATATGGCTTTCATATTTCATATGTGTATTCCTTGTGACAAGACCTTTCCATTGATACTAAAATGTTTGACCTTGTGACCTTGATCTTGACCTTATACCTACTTTTCAAAAACTTTAACATTGGGCATGACTTTTGAATGGTAAGTGATATGGCTTTCAAATTTCATATGTGTATTCCTTGTGACAAGACCTTTCCATTGATACTTAATTTTTTTTACCTCATGACCTTGATCTTGACCTTTGACCTACTTTTCAAAAACTTTAACATCGGGCATAACTTTTGAATGGTAAGTGATAGGGCTTTGATATTGCACATGTGTATTCCTCGTGACAAGACCTTTCCATTATTACCACAATTTTTTACCTCATGACCTTGTCCTTTGACCTACTTTTCAAAAACTAATAACTTTTAAATGGTAAGTGATAGGGCTTTGATATTTCACATGTGTTTTCCTTGTCACAAGATTTTTCCATCGATGTCAGAAATTTTTAACCCAGTGACCCTGACCTTGACCTTTCACATACATGTACTTAACAGAAAATGGTGTTTATACTAACAAAGATGCCACCGGGGCCATTCGTGTTTCACAAACACAGGCTTTATTTTCATTCATTTTTCAAAGTCATGTACCAGTCCAGAATATAAACAAGAGTATTTGTATTTCTCTAAGAGAGATAGAGTAGATTTTATTCTATCTATCTAGTGAAAGTCACAAATCTTATTGATATAATTTTGGTGCTACAGGTGTTACAAATTCAGTATGGTACTTGTATTCCATTTTTAAAACACAATTTACGACACCTAAATTACACATACATCATACTTACAGTAGAACTATCATTATAGATGGAAACTTCAAATTTCCCCTCAAAATCTTGATTGTAGACGGCTTCTAAACATTCATCCAACCATTTGACAGTATTGTAAACTGGAATGATCACACTCTGCAAGTAATATTTGTACATAAATTTACAAAGAAAATGATTCAAATATCAAGTAGAGAATTGCACTAAAATATCCCATACAGAAGTTGCACATTTGAGGTTTTCTTTTATATAAGGTTTGGATTCATAATTAAAAACAAGGTACATCAGCTGAAATTGACCATCTTTTGACACAAGGACTAAAGATTTATAAAGAAAATAATGATCCAAAAAGATTTTGATATATGGAATGCACTAGTGAAAATATGAAATATTTCACAAGTCTCTGCATGGACTGCTTAACACTTTTTATTAAGATGTGAAAAGCTTGCTGAAACTAGAGATCTTCTACCGGTACAACTAGAGTTAATTACATTGTCAGATGATCTATTCAACACTGCACTTCGGAGTCTCTCTCAAAGTCAAACGGAAAAAAGTTAAGTTTCTCTTGGATATATACAGTGAAATGGGATGTCATCCGAATTGTGCAACATTGGACTTTCACATCAGGAGGTATTGCTACTCTTTGCATGTGAAAAGGTACAAAATTCTGTGTAAAATGCCAACACCGAAAAGATATGGACTCTGATCGTGCTCATGTAAATTTATGTACATGTACATAATTTTTAGTTTTCACCTTTTAGAGGTGTACGGATATAGCTTACTCCAAGTGAGGTACTCCTATTCCTAACAAGGAGGGATCCACAACAGATAACATGGCAAAAGGTTATAACACTTTCATTGCAGATGTAAAAGTACATGTAACTACATTGTATTCATGGTGTCTTCTGCCTTTGAAAACTGGGTACTTTTAGATTTTAAGATTTCCCCTGTTTAAACATGAAAGGATCTGAATAAAACTTAAAAATGATACCTTTCAATGCATCTTGTTTCAGTGGCGGATTCAGGGGGGTGCAGAGGGATGATCCTGGTTGCATACTACATGTACATGTATCACTTTTCTTAGATGTGGTATTTTGAGCCTTACATGCAATCATGAAGTCTGCCCCTCCCTCTTCGCTATACAAAATGTTCTATCTTCCATATGGAAGACAGGACATTTGTTCAGCAAAGAGGGAGGACCGACTTCATGATAATACCTACTCCCTGTGCTTACATGAATTCTAGTATGACATCACTAACATTTGATAATGAGCCTATGAAAAACTAGGCAAAGTCCCTGGAAAAGGCTCATCTAAAAAGAGTTTTGACTGTTTAATTTGAATGCATCACAGAAGTCAGGAGCGAGTACAGCAGTATCACAAGTATGCAAATAGCACGAATGCAAATCCATACTTCTGAGCTGTGAACATTTGATAGAGTTGCAAATAAAGAGATCAACCCTGACAGTGTTCTTTTTCCCTGAGGCCTATTTCTCCTAGGTCAACAAAGGGCAACACACATGTCTTACAAGTTACACTGTTACATGAAGCAAGTGCCCGGAGTCAGAGACCCGTCGAACTACATCGTGACGGAGTACTGACTAAACGTTCATATCAGATTCTGTTTCAAAACAGATTGAAATGTAGCAATTTTCTATCTTATTCTATATATTTACAACTAAGTGCTGTCGTGTTGACATTTCTGTCGAAGTCAAAAATGTTGCAAGGGCGCTGACATATTGATTTTATACCGAACCCGAATCCTTTTTTTTTTATAAAATAATTCGCACTCTATTTTTCTTTAGTGGCTTATTATTAATTATTTGTGATTTTTTTTAATCATCAACAAATGTTTATTTCAGTATTTTTTTCATGTTCACCCTCCATTTTTGTAGATCGACGATACGAAGTTGGACACAGGTGAATTGCATCTCTCTCTCTCTCTCTCTCTCTGGTTAAAGGTAGAGGAGGGTATTTTAGCCCCCTATTCGCAAAAAAATGCATACATTTCTTTAAATTCACAATGACAGAAAAGAAGCAAACTATGAAAATAGCATACTATGAACTAACTTCCCTTCCCCAGAAAGTCAAATAAAAAACACAAATCAGAATCAATGGGCATTATTTAAAAACCAGGAAGATGCAAAAGCAAAGAAAATAACAAATATATTTGCAACGGAGTAGTTTTAAGAGAAACCCCAATAGCAATGAGATCAGATGCCCGGGGAGAGTAAGTATCTCCTGTTTGCTAGCAACACATGTCACTAGTGCCGTGAAGAAAAGGTCATAACCGCTGACTGGACATCGTGTGAACCCCCGGGGTAGACCGTACGAGCTTCCCCGTGGGTTACACACGATGCTGACTGGATCACAATCAGGCAGGGTCACAGGAGTTTTACAACTCTGGATCATGAGAAATTTGTAAAATATGTGTCAGTCAATCAGAAATATTGACTGTCATATTGGTTGACGGACCATGTCAATTACACAACCTCGATAGTGGACCTTGTCAGAGTACATGTAGTCTCTACCTGTGAAAGTTTGGTGAAACTCCATGCAGCTATTGCCATGACTGTAGAAAGGTCGAAAACCGCGGAGTCATTCAATGAGAGCACTTGGTGGTCTTCTTGATCGGGTAAACAAAAAAACAAAAAAAAAACAAAAAAAAAAAAAAAAAAAAAAGAAAAGAAAGAAAGAAAAAAAACAGCGTTAGTGATGTTGACTTCAATCACAGGAGCTCGATGCAAACGATCCACAAGTATATCTGCCTCAACTTTGACTATAGAGATAGAGAGATGTGAAGGGGCGGGTGTCATTGAAGGTAGTTGGCATCGAGCTCCTGTGACTTCAATATAACGAACGGACACAATCATCGGAAGGGGAATTTCAGCCGTAATTAAGCCACTTTTACGAACGTAAAACTTGTATTATTTTGTCAGATCTGGTTCTTTATCCCACCTCTGGCAAATTTCTTGCAATCTGATTGGTCGAGAAGAACCGAATATTATGTTGTATTATTTTACTGACATGATATTATTTTAATATCCTGCTTCCACTAAGACGCTTTACGATATTGACGTCACCGAAATGCTTTGAAATATGTTGACGTTACATACACAAGCCAAAAGCCATCGGTGGGATAAATTCGTTATACAGTGTTTTACAGGGGGGATACAAAAATATATTGGGTCGATGAAAAAAGTTGTATTGGGCTCGGCTTCGCCTCGCCCAATACAACTTTTTTCATCGACCCAATATATTTCTGTATCCCCCCTGTAAAACACTGTATAACTAATATTATCTTCCGCAATATTTTTTTTTTCAAATTTTGATGTCTTCTGTATGCATCTAATTTAGTTTATATCTTTACCTGGATATGATTCTCAGACTGTAGAAATATAAAAATTTACACCTTTTTATTTTTTTTTTTAACTTTTCCCCCAGCGATGTTGTGCGCCATTATATATACATGTACATATGATTTTTACATCTCCAATTTTCCCCATCGACGTTGTACGCCATTATTAAGGATTCCGACTTCCGTCGGAATCCTTTCTGTTATTGTATTGTCTTTTCTTTATTCTTATTATTCTTATTATTATTATTATTATTATTCTTACCCCCAAGTCAATCCAGAGACGTTACAACAAAGTACCGCATCATATGATAAAATGGAAAGTATCATGTGAAAGAGCAAATAAAGATCTTCATATATATTTTTTTTCTTGTCGAAAAGTTCACATATGCCCCCGCTAGAGGTCATCAAAGGTCAAATCTTTAAAACCTTATAACTCCTAAACTAACCGTGCGATTTGAATGAAATTTGTTTTATATTGTTCTTTGGGAAATTTGCAAACTTTTATACGCTTACATGCTCGATAAAATATTTACGGTTTTCGTGCTATTTTGAGTTGAAAATGGAACTTTAAATTGGCACAGTGCCAATTTCTACAGTTTTTGAGATTTTGAGTTGAAACTTTGATGGTAGGTTACTTATAGGTAGTCATTGATGATGACCTAGTTTCAAGGTCAAATTATGATTCTCAAGGTCACAACAAACTTTTGCCTATAGAACAAAGACTATTTGACATTGACAGTTCAAACTTCATAAATACAATCATTGATCCAAGCCCTTTCACCTTGACCTTGACCCAAGGTCAAATTCTCATTCTCAAGGTCACAACAAATTTTTTCCTATAGAACAAAGACCATTTGACCTTGAGAGTTCAAACTTGGCGCAAATATTCCTTGCATCAAGTCCTTTCACCTTGACCTTGACCCAAGGTCATTTGTTCGATTTCAAGGTCACAACAGACTTTCGTTGATAGAATATTGAGCTTTGAATAGATGAAAAGGAATCTTTACGAGAATAAACTAAAGTGCTTATCTTTCATCCATGACCTTGGTTCAAGGTCAAATCAACTTTTTCAAGGTCATAAAAAACATTTACTCTTGTAGGATTGATAAGATTTTGTTCTTAAATATTTATTCTTCGCACAAGTAGTACTTCTTATTTAAACTTTACATAGTAAGATAGATAACTCTTTTATTCTTGTGCTTTGTTTCCTTTTTTTATCTTAGTAGCATTACTTGTCTGTACTTTCATGCTGTTGTCATTCTCTATTTATAGAAGTTTTCTCATTGCTAATTCATTGTGCAATTCTTTTTGGGATAGTTATTTAATAGGATTCAAAATGGATAGGAGTTTAAAGCCTTCCTAAACTTGAAAGGTATCTATCGTCTTTTCTTCTTTTTTGTCGATAAATAGATAAGAGTCCCAAGTTGGACATAAACTCTTTTGACTCATTTCCTGAAGTGAATAAGGTACTAAAGTAACTATTCTTTTTTCATCTTCTTTTTTCGGATTTTAACATTTCAGCTCCGAGGAAGGTCAAATAAAGGAGGAATCCGTCTGTTGCTTGCAACAGTAGCCATCTAGTTATACATATGATTTGTAAGAAAATGAAAGATTCCCCGACAATGACCTAACCTAGTTCGTATTATCTCTACATTCTATGGTGGCATACTTCTGCCTCCTACATGCGAGATATTTTTCTTTAGAATATGTCGACATGCGACTTACTTATGTTAATATGCAACTTATTTATGTCTACATGCAACATAATTATGACAACATGCAACTTATTTATGTCAACATGCAACTTAACTATGTCAACATGCAACTTATTTTGTCAACATGCGACATAACTATCTTGCATGTCAACATAATCATCTTGCATGTCAACATATCTATCTTACATGTCAAAATATTTATCGTGCATGTCTACATATTTGTCTTGCATGTTGACATAAATAAGTTGCATGACGACATAATCTATAGAAAATATCTCGCATGTAGGAGGCAGAAGTATGCCACCATAACATTCATCAAACACCATACTATAGTATACGCCGCCAGAATAGAAAATCTAATTTCTACAAATCTATTTTACAATAGGATTAACTAATTGAATTAGATAAATCAAATTATTTTTATGTGCATGGGAAAAGACTTGAACATTCGTATGCACGATGGACATCTTTATTTTTGGCATTTCCTTTGCTTTGATTGTCTCTTCCTTGTTAATTCAAGTTGCATATTTTTTCGTCTCTGTGTCGACTTATTATTTCATTACTACTATTTTGCAGAGGGGATATGACATCGCAACTGTGCGTCCGTGTACACATTTTGTATTTATGTTTGTTTTTGAGCTTACACGTATGTGTCTTGTGAATATCATAGGAAACGAAGCAGTCTTGAAAACCTTTCACAAATGTTCCACATAGGGCAGAGGCTGGACCCTATTGATGTTTAAGATCAAGGGTCAAAGGTCAAGGTCAGTGTTGACTAAGGCTTAGCATCTTGCCATCGAAAATAAGAGGAAAGAGCGATAACTCTGTTTGGAGATTGCAAAGAGGAGGGATATAATCAATCCTAATTACATTCAAGGTCAAGGTTCAAGGTTAAAGGTCACTGGGGACTTGAGCTTCATAACATTGAGAACAGCACATATCTCGTCATATAATTGTCAATAGTTTTCAAGGTCAAAAGGTCATTAGGGATTAAACTTTGAAAACTGTACTATGCTAGCGTTGCCTTGCTTATTTACAGATTTTTACTTTTTTTTGTATATTCTGTAAAAGTTAGATAGGTAAATTATGTCAATGGTATCTAAGCCTTTATGAGTACATGATCGACCTCATTTGTCTCTGTGTTCATCCCTAGTCATTGCAGTAAAAAAAACCCATTGCTTCACAACTTACATTTTTGAACGATACAGAAGAATCAAAGGTCTGTATTAATAAGCCTTAATCATAAATGCGTGTAATCTATGATATTTTCTTCCAATTTTATGCATCTTGCTTAGAGTAAATTTTGCGCTTTTGATTTGAGTCTCACACACCGTTACTTTAGGTCAATTTGAATTCTTTTGAAATTTCTAAATACATTCAAAGAAGAAAAAAAATTGCACAAACGGATTAAAATTATGGAAGACTTGCATGCAAAATAAAACTTTTCTTGGTCAAATTTAAGAAGTATTCAGGATTTCAAGATACTATGATAAAATAACACGAAAACTTCCTGCATGAAGGAAGGATAAATGAAAGGATTTTCAGTGTATTCATATCATTTTTGAAACATTGGAGACCGGGAAAAAATCAAGTTAGAATCTCGATTGTTCAAGATGGTGGAGAGTGGCCCTTATTGGCTTCCATACCAGGATGACCAATTTGTTTAACACAATTTTTTTGACTTTTTGTATTTTTATTTTTTCTCGTTTTTGTTTTTACAAGTTTGGTTTGGACACGAGTCCAGACTTTACACTCAAGTGATGTTAATCAGCTAGTGACCGGGCGCACGTAGCCTACCTGCCCTGATAGAGTACAGATCTTATCATAGCTCCAGTATTTATTCATATACTCGAGATAAAATTTGTATCCCGTTACAGAACAGGTAAACATACGAGATTTGTGTCAGCCACTTGACATCATCTTATACTGAATTTTCAAACTCGTTCAAATTGCATTTGAATATAAACAATAAAAAAAAATGTAAACCAAAAAAAGAAAAAAAAAACCTTGAAGGAAGAAAAATAAACAACTCCCACGTCTAATGATGTAAAATATAAAAAAAAGGTGAAATTTCTTCAATAAAACTCTTGTTAAGGGCGTCAAGTTAAATCTAAAGAGCAATCTTTATATTTTCGCATAATTTCACATTCCATCACCTGAGAAAAAGCAATTAAAATTATTACATTAAAATGTCAAACGAAATAACTCAAAACTTTTCTTGTTAGTAACTCCGCCCATGACAAGTGAGCAATAGAAAGCTCGCGTGTCAAGTCGCGCTGTGATTGGTCGTTTAAACTTAAAGTCGACATCTCAAGAAAATTGTATCTTAGCCAAAATAAATAGCACACGGCTAGTCTAGGTTACTATACTTTACAAATGTCTATCGTATAGCATAGTGAAATAATCGAAAAACTTGCCCATGGATAATCCTTATGTTCAAATGATTTGAATTAGGACTATAATACGAAATCAGCTGATTTAAAACGAGGAATTATGTCAAACATGTAGATTTCATATAAATATGTCGGCATCTTAAAACGAATCTTAAACCTTCCGACATGGAACTGTACCTGGGGAAGGTGATGAACCTGGTGACAATATTTACTGCAGTATTACAAGGATTTGCTCACGAAATATGTGAATCATGTGATTGTTCATTAAGGTAAGTAAAAAATTGAATTTTTTTTTTTTTTTAAGTTTTGTCAAGAGAGAGAGGGAGAGAGAGAGGGGGGGGGGGTATTGAAATGTGTTGTGCATGCATTTTTTTCAGTTCTATATACAATATGTATAATATACAATATGATTTACGGTATTTTTTCAAATTTTCTTGATGCTTGTTGTGCAAAAAATGTTTTCTTGTTTTGTATTACCGTGAATCCATGCCTTATGTCTACATTCATTAAGATGCACTATGATTTATGAGGTGTTTTCGTCATGTTTCTAGCATTTTTAAGTTGATTTTATAAAGAAATCAGTTTTAAGATAGCCATATTAATTATGTAAGAAGAAAATTGACATGAAAGAGGAAATTTACATAATTTTCTTGTATTTGTACTTGTTCTTCGATACAGTACGTGGTACATGGTACGTTTATTAGAACTGTATGTACCATGTAAGACAATACGACACATGTAGGTAATGTCGCCATACATACAGAGGATATAGGTAAGAGAAGCGACAAGGTTGTCTATATCAAGGCAGTCGATGTAATTTACATAGAAAATTAATCAAAAATGCACGGGACAGGTAAACAAGGCATAAATCATTGACTCCGCAGTAATACGTTCTATTCAATGAAAACTTGATACAAGGAAAGACTTTTAAGACCAACAATCAGGTTCTTAGGGATAATATTTAAGAAGAGAGCACAAAAAGTAATGAAAAATAGCTCAGGTGTAAAAGGCACTGAAATGCGGCGATGATTACATTACTAGTTGCGAAATCGTATTAAAAACTGGAAAAATAGATTCGATTTTATTACAAGATTGAATTCCTTAACTCTGGCATATTGACGCCACCCGTAGCGGCGACACTGAATCCCTGTAAAATCATCTCTGGAAAATGGAAAAAAAAAATCATTTTATGGCTGTACACCTGAAACTTTACCTGAGTCCGTATCATTTGTCGTTTCTATGGCGCAGTCAAGTAGAGGAGAAAAAAGAACAAATCGTAATGCTATTTCGACTCCCTTAAATGGGTGAAAAGGTATAAAAATCTTCTTTCAGCGATTCAAGTTGCATAATTTTTATCAAAAAGTGTTCATACCTTTTTCCTATTGAAGCGATTTCAAAATCTTAATTAAAGTTCTATGCAGGGGTATTATAGCATGAAAAGGGGAGTTCATTCGAACCGGTCTATCAACATGTCAAATCTTGCACTTTATACATTGATAGATAATAGGGCCTTCTTGTAAGATTGTTAAGATTCAACAAATAATTCAATACATATAGATAATTCAGCGCGTGGCTTTTAACGAGCCACTAGGTGGAGACACTATCGCCGATATATCATTTTAAGTTTACCTTCTCGGCGTGCTGCCAGTCGGCACTCGCGTGACAATTTTTATTATACATATGTATTTATCTACATAACACTTAGACAAATTTATTCATAACCTGTTGATATTTTCACGGTTCGGATGGCAGCACAGTTTCTATTGAAAATTGGCGCAGGTGCGCTCAGGAGAAAGCACTTATATAAAATATTTATGTACGAAAGACCATCGCTACTTTTGATCCCGTCTCTACTTTGGTCCATTTACGATGTGGATTGAATTGCGAAAAATGATTATCTTTGCCCATCATCAGATGTAGGCCACATTTAACTTGTTGATTAATTCAATTACGGAAGAAAGCCATCCAACGATCATCTACCGTGAAGCGTCTTCTTCAACGTCAGCCATTTTGATTGCCCCGATACCAAAAAGTTAATCAGTGAAATTGCTATATTTTGGCCATTTAGTGAACTTTATTATAGAGACATACGATGATTAATGGCCTTCGTAGACAGTATCTAAGAGGCTCTCGATTTAAGTTATCAATGACGGGTGTCCAATATCAATTTGCTCCGAAAAGATCCAGAAAAATCCCATTGATCTTTGCCTCTTTGAAATTCATAAGCGTATCCAAACTTTCAAGGGGACGGGGCCATGTTTTTGGAAATTACAATCATGCTAAAAACTTGTAATAGTTGAAATCTCTGAAGTTAACATGGATGGAACTAGATTTTTCCAGGTGGGGGATCGGTCTGTCATAGGGGAACCAACCATAATTTTCAAAAATATACGTAAAAACGCAAAAAATGATGATTTTTTTCGGCAATTTTCATGGGGGATCCTGATCCGCCCTAAAGTCCCCTCTTTATCTACGCATGGAACAAAAATCAAGTGACATGGCAATTCATACATTTCTTTTTCATCTTGACAAGCTATTGGAATAAACTGAGCGTCCTTTGCGTAAAACCTTTGCTGTCGTTGTAAACGTAGGAATTTAATTTTCTCTGGAAAAATCTCCTTTAATTCTCGGGCTGCCTGACTACCGGTTGCTATCTAAATAGAAGGAAATTTCAATGAAATTAATTTGAAAAATCTTCTGAAATAATCTAGTTATCTCAACGCACAAACAGACAGTGGAGATAGTACACGAGTTTCCTGTGAACCGAATTGTAAATGCGTTCGAAATGAGTTTATCTGGCTTTTTGTAGATTTCGGGGTACAATGGCCGTATGTTTATAGGACGCTTCACCTTAGATACGGAACTATACATGAAAAGGAAAACTCCCTCTCTTATCAAATATTCGACAAGAGATAGGACCATATGTCTGAGCATTTATCATTGGTTCAAATGAACTTTACACGGGGACAAATTGTAGTATTTAAAACAACATGTGTTTGTTAAAATATATGCCCCCGTCGGTAACTATCCTTATCCGAGGTCAAACTCTATGCAATATCAAGGTCAGAAGGTCAAATTATTAACCATCCAAACACAGGGATTTATCACGCTAATACCGTTTGCAGTATTTACTATAGATATGTGCTAAAGGGATCTAACTCGACGTTTAACGAAAAATTGACAAGTCATCTTTAAGTCTTCAGAAATAGGCTAATAAATGTCAAAACCTATTTTCTGTGGTTTATTTCGATAGATTAATTCATACTGAATTTTCATACGAAATTTGAAATCAGTACCTCCCTTACGAGCCGAGATATGCCCAATACCGCTCTCTTATGAGCGCCGCATTTCTAGGTCGGACAAAAAGGTGTCCGGTGATAATCAAGCAGTATAGACAAAATTTGGTTACTGCTTGATCGTTTAAACGTCCGAACACTTCAAAGACATACAACTGCATGATTATCTACTCTTCCCATGCTTTTTACCATCTCAAAAATCGCTGGTATATGAAAGTCCCTCATATAGCTACCTCTTTGCATGCACGTATATATATATATGTCTTTCATAACTCTGCACATGTTGAATTTAATCTTGCTTAAATCCGAAGCTTTTCTTATTTCAAAGTCGTCAAAAAAGACTTTATTTGAAATTGTACTAAGCATATATGGGACTATTTCATGCAATGTTATGTATTTGAGATGTTCGCATCATTGAATGGTCAAGCGGTGCCTCAAGTTGATCACTGATGCCTGATTATCATCGGACACCTTTTTGTCCGACCTAGAAATGCGGCACTTATAAGAGAGCGGTATTGGGCATATCTCGGCTTGTAAGGGAGGTACTGATTTCAAATTTCGTATGAGGATTCAGTATGAGTTAATCTATCGAAATATATCACAGAAAATAGGTATTGACATTTATCAGCCTATTTCTGAAGACTTAAAGATGACTTGTCGATTTTTCGTTAAACGTCGAGTTAGATCCCTTTAACACATATATATAGTAAATACTGCAAACGGTATTAGCGTGATAAATCCCTGTGCATCCAAATAACCAAGTGTCGTTGACCGTTTCTGCTGCTTAGTTGACCGAAATCTCGTGCGTATTGATTTTTTCATGGCATTATACATGTGTAGTTGACCAGATTGAAGGCGATGACAAGTTTTTTTTTAAAGGTCGTATTTATAAAGGCTTTCTATCATATTCATAAACATAAAATATTATATTATATAATTTATATTTCAGTGATCTCCCAAATTCAGATCATGGAGTTCGCAGCGTGAAGACGATGTGCGACGAGGGGACCATAGAATGGTACAGTCCATACGGGGCCCTCAGCATCGAGCTCAAGTATAGCAGATCCGGTAGCTACCGCGCATGCTTCGTGATAGAAAGTGTCAATACGGAACTCCAAGTATCTCAAGAATCCTGGAAGAATTCTAAGTTTCCATTATCTCATAGACTTCCGCCAGCGGCATCTTTGAAACCTTTAGTGAGCATTAATGGCAAACAGAAAGAGTTTTGTGTGACGTCATCAACTCCGGTGATACTATATTTAGAACCAGTTAGGACTCAGTACATGTCTGGTCTTTCACATGTGAAGTTTCAGTATTTATTAGAATCTAGGAATTACAAGGCAGAATTGGATCCAATTGAAGGTACGTTTCAACACAAACTTTGAAACTATTTTCATTTTTGAAATCAACAGGAAGGCAGAGATCTCCAACAAGACCCCAAATGCAACAACCATAGCGAAACACAAAAACACACGTGAAAACAGATTGAAGGGACAAACAAGTGTCTTTTGCTAACTTTCAATTCTGAATAATTTAAAGTGAGCACATGACTAAAAAAAGTAGTCATGTGCTCACTTTAAATTATTCAGAACTGAAAGTTAGCAAAAAAAAAAAAAAAACAAAAAAAAAAAAAAAAAAAACAAGCATGAAGAAGGCATGGACAATGCCTGATATACAACAACAAATGTCGCAAAACAAATTTAAACGAATTTGAGTGCTAATATGGAAGGCCCGCGATTATCCGGATTACGTGCTGGCAACCTTCCAGAGCACTAATCAGATTTGTTATTTACGATAAATTGTGAAAATCATTTTGATGTTAAGGTTTTATCTTTTAATTTTGGCTTAAAATGTAAGTTGCCTATCCGAAACATGCATGCATCTTTGACCATGAGTTGATGGCAGAGTTGCTCCCTGGCTGCGAAGTTGGAAGTCGCGCAATAGTGGCAATGCAAACTAAATAATGATATTTTCGAGAAAAAAAAGGCCCGCAGCACTCTATAATAAATATAGGATTGTAAGAACATTTACGTGTCCATGCATGTACCGTTACATCTATAGAAACTTTTCTCAAAATGGGATAAGCATTTGACATAACTTCAGGTGTTGAAGATTGATGAATGCGAAACGACCTCGTAAAGGGGGCGTGTCTCGCTGGGAGATGACATGCAATATTTGCACAGCGCCTCATAATATATAACTGTCTTCCTGCAGTTTTCATTGTAAAACTTCTATTATGTGGGGACGGATCGTGTCAGAACAAGTACTGACCCTTTCTTTGTTTGGTCGTGGCTTCTTTTCTTTTCGAATGTCTCTAATTCGCTTTGCCGACAAGGCGAAAATCTCCATCTTTCGACGCAAGGAGAAGCGCTTTGAATCACCCTCTTTTTTCAATTACAAGCTTTTTCAATCCTGTATCCTTAAAGGAATTTAAAACTAATCAAGTTTAAATACCATCAGTGGAAAAGTATTCGTGTTATCAAAGGGCAAAGAGGACGGGCATTATAAATGTCCCCTAATAAAATCCGAAATTAATGCTTTTCACCAGTATTGTAAGGAGATCGTCCTGGGCCGTTCTAAGGTGTTTTCCACCAAGGTGATCAGATTTTAATTCGCAGGAAATTAAAGTCAGAATGCATTAGGTATTCATTGCAATAAATATAGCCCATTCTTCAATTTTTAGGGGAAATCCATTTTACATGAATTTGTAAATTCATTATTGATTTTTTTCTTTCACAAAATCTGTTCTTTCAAGTATACCCCCGTTTTACTTTTCTGACTCGTATTAAATAACAACTTCACCTATTGTTGTATATGTAATATTTCTTTAACCTTTAAAGGCTTATTAGAATTTTTCGACTACTTTGTAAATATTGACTTCAGAGGTGGTAATATATAGTTTCCTAACAATGAATCTGCCGTTTATTGGCATGGAATTTTAAGTTTTTAAAGCGGCCATGAAACACTGTCCTGTTATTCAAATAGAAAAGATTTTATATTTACGAAAGAGGACTGTAATCGGAAATCCGCTTTGGATACCCGGGATTTGGTATAAGGATCTTATTTGTTTATGTAGTCACCCCAGGTGGCGAAACTATTGTACCTCTAAGCCATTGGTCAAACTTGGCTCTTATTGATTTATTTGTATAGTTTTAGAAATTAAAAACCTCAAACCCTACGACTGTTTCGGACGCAATTAAACATTCTAATGGAAGAACAACAAATGAGTCATTTTCAAAGAACTGTCCGTCTGCATTAACAGTTATAAATAATAGATTTGATCACAGGTGGATTTATACGTGTTAGTTTATTTTGTAGCCCCATTCGAATCTTTTCCAGCCAGTTTTAGTGTTTTGACCTTGAAAGGAATGTACTTATCATTATATATGGACAAGCGAATGTATTTGAAATTGACCAAGCGTCAAAATGAATTTTTCCTCGGCTACTGCCTCTTTGTTACTCGTAAATTAAACGCGCAACGAATATTAAATGACAGACCGGGATATGCGCGTCTCTTTTGGGTCGTAAAATTTCAAATTGTTTTGTTATCTGATCACTTCGTACCCGAATAAAATGTCAAGAAATTACAGGTGTGAAATGAATAACCAAACCATGCAAAAAAGGGTAAAAGTTTCATCATTGCGCACATGTACATTAAGACGAATAAATCCAACAAAATGTCTAGGAATGGGAGGGTCTGTCTAAAGTTTTATGACAAATTTTGTATTGTACCCAAAATTTAAGGTGAAAGTTACCGTGGCATTCACGTGTTTAATTTCTACCCTCTCTTTCGTGTTATCGTTCTTGATCACATACTCGAGTTTGTGTCAAAATGAAGGTAAAAAGAGAAACCCTTGTTTTTCTGCAATCATTTGAACAGACACTTTCTAAAGACCTGTCACTAGTTGATCACGGAAAGCGATACCGTATCGACTTGACTTTCAGTGATTACCTCGGATAAAGCGGTCTTTGTAAATTGTTAGCCATGCACCTTAAGTCTACTCATCCGTCTTTTCCTACAATGTTTTAGTCTCCTAATGCCGATTTTTTTTTTTTTTTTGCCTTTTTGCCTTTTTGCACAAGACTTATCTTCGAATCAGTGAAGACTTGCGATACTATTTCAACTTCCCTTTGTCGGTATTACAATGACTGACAAAAACGCCCTTTCAAATTTAGAATCTCATATAAAGCAACCTATGATTCATTGTAGTAATTGAGATCTGTAAATGTATACACCTTTGAAATCTTTTTGTTTCAAATGATTTGGAAAACCCTGTAAACTACGTAGATAACATCTTAACCTTGAAGTGTTCTATGTTTATCGTTTGATGAATTGTATTGCCAATTTAGGTAATTTAAGCCGAAAAAAAATTGACAGACTTTGAAAATATTTTACATTTTTTTTTTATTTCAGAATGTCGGCCTTGTAATAAAGCAGAGTTAATAATGGCATACTGTTCAAGTGATTTTGGTAAGTAAATCATTACTTAAAAAAAAATTTTAAATGTCTCCGGAAACTTACAAGGTAAATAAGGGGAAAATCCTTAGATTGAGCTACTGACTAAATTTTTTTTTCTTGCCAAAGAATTGAATATTCCTCTAATGACAAATGAAATCATGAGGTTTTCTCAACAGTCGTGTAGTATGCGGATCAAGAAAAAAAAATCAAAAAGGGGCTGGAGGATAAAATGGTCGAAACTGTTATTTTGGACAGCTTTAAAGTTCCAAAAATGACAAATCAGCCTTTAACAAAATTTGATTGGGGAGGGGATTTTGGTTCCTACGCCTAATCTACATCCTGTTGTACATTTCCGAATAATTTTGGACATATTTCATGCGCAATGAATTATATTATAAGTAATGAAAAATGGAACTCTTGATTTTTTGTTTTGTTTTGTTTTTCTTTTCTCTAGTTTGCTATTTTGAACTCAGTATCTTAAATATATTTTTTTCATCTTTCAGTTATAGAGGGACGCATGGCAAATGTGACGCATAAAGATGAGGAAAGCAAATCGTACGTTGGCGTGCATGTGTCACGCGTGATCCGCCAGCGTGACACTACACTCTTTTACAGACCGTACCGTGACAGCAAAGAACTTTACGGTCACGTGGTCATTCCAAGGCATTGTGAGGCAAAGAAAAGCAAAGGCACATTTTTATTCGCGGGAAAAGTGCGGTTCGGAGAATTGACAAAATCTTGCTCATTATATTTGGACGATTGGGAGAGAATCGCAGCAAATGCAATAAAAGATGGTGATATGTTGTGTACGTTAAAATGATGTAATAATGACGTCATTTTACGGGATCTCGATACCGTGAGGAAGACGTGATATTTTGCTGAATATGGGGCCAAATTTTACGATTTATCCATGGAAGTCTGTGATATTTGACGCGACATAGGGTGACTAGATGGACAAAATAGTATACTTTTAGATGGGACCAATCGCTATGTTCCATTTAAAAACGATCTCATCAGAATTTGTACTTTGTGTTCAGAAACGCTGATCGAATCAGATTTCAACAAATTTTCTTCGTGCATCAGATGCTGCTATAAAGAATTACGTATAATAGATTATGGAAAAATATCACTGTATGTATGTCTTAATTCAGGAAAGACGAATTGTCACTATTCGGAAATCAGATACTAGTATTTAGGATAAAATTTTTCTATATCATTCCAGTCATTTTTCGAGTGCGAACGAAACAACTTACGTTTGCATTATCATTTTCATCCTTACATTATCATAGTTGGAAGCTTCATTTGTTTTCAGAAAACTACAGTGGACATTGAACTGACTTAATTGCATATGAAAAGTTGTTATATTGCGAGGAAAATATATATTATTGTTATTGTTGAAATGTTTCTAAAATGCAAAAAAACTACTACAAAAAATAATAAAACATTACAAATGATGCATTATTGTTTTTTCTCTGTACGCTTCAAAGGAAGGCGACATCTGGCGTATTTCCGGGAGGGATACGCATTTCTCACATTCTCCCCCTTCCTTTCATTTGCAAGGTATGTATGTGGGTTAGGGGAGGTGCTAAAAGGGGATGACATTTATGGCCGATTCAACGATAAAATAAATAGTCATCACAGTCCCTAAAAATTTGGCGCCAACCATCTTCCATGCTATGACCTAGAGCGTTTCCTCTCGTTGGACCTTTGTCACCTTATGTCAGAATGCATCCACGGTAGTATGGACTTCAAGCAGAAACTTTTTTACAATGGTGTAAAAACAGAATCGTGGTGTCTTTGCTTAGCCACTAATCCTGTCTTCTGAATTCGGGCTTCCCAAGATCGAGTTTGTGGCCAAGATGCGACACCTACACTGTTTATGTATTTGTTGTCTACAACGGAAAAAGCGCTGTCTTGCCAGAAAGAACAGTTTTGTTCAACGTTGTGCTGTCATGACCATGCACGTCAAAGGCATGGATGATTTTCGGACAGTCCCCATAAATTCGTTGTATTTATCAACAGCTGATACACGCACTGGTTTATTGGACGAATCGTCCTTTCTGCTTTACATTGTCAAGATTTGACAACTACTGTAAGAAAAATCATTGTTAGTACATCGTAATAAGGTGCGCATCTTGGATGTTCAATTACAATTAGAATAAGTTTTTTCCCCAAAAAGTGCATTTTTGACCAAGATCATCGAATTTAAAGGGTCCCTGTCTTCTAATATCTCGTTGTTTTCGTAAAGCTCAATTTTATGTAATTAATTGAAATCACCACTCAAGTTCTGCCCTGATGTCTTCAGTAGCGATACCATCGAGAGTTCATCAGTACCTCCACAGGACTATCTAATTTGTCTTACTCGGCTACAGTTCAACCTCCTTCCACACGTGCAAGGTATCACTGAGTTTGGGTTTTCACAATCGAAGCTGTTGCTTCTAACACATTAAGCGAATCAAATTGTTGCAGAATCCGGAAAATTACATAATTGTAACCAACTTCTCCTTTCGAGTTTAATTGGGCATGAAGTTCTCTCCGATAGGGTTAAACAAAGGAGACGCCGAACAAATCATCTGCCTCAAAGTCGGGAAATTTAAGCATATTGACCCAAAACACCATAATGAAAAGAAAAAACTTGGTCTACCACAGTCACCATTATTTCATGGTAAGACAACCCGGTTACTGTGCCTTGGATGACAAATTTTGAGTAACAAATACGATCAACTTCTGACCTTATGGTGCGTGATAGTCGGAAACTTTTTACCAAAATATGGGTCTTCTGTATACAATTGGGCCAGATTTACCGAATGATCTAACAGCCGAAACGATTTTACAATGAACGATTTCATGAGCATATCAATAAGAATTTCCAAGGTTCAAGGACTGAAGTAATAGGGTAACTCCATACAGAATTTAAAATTGGTCCAAAAATTGTTTGACAAATTCGATGCGCATTAGCAAATAGTCTTGTCCCATGATGCCTTGCAAATGGAGTGCAAGGCATCATGGGACAAGACTAATTAGCAAAAAAACAACGTGGTCCCGGACATGATTCCATCACGAAAGACGGACTTGTCTTTGTAACACGGGCGTGTTTAACACGTGTATTCGGTGTTTGGTGTTTCTATTTGTTGTACAGTCATGTGACTTCAAAACAAGACTTTGACACAATTCGTTTACAATGAGTTACAGTGATTTCTTTGGAATACCGGTATTGTCTCCGAAAAGACTTCGGCAAACTTTATTGCTACAGTGATACAAAATATGCTACTGTTCAAGACATTGTGTTTTCACTGTTTTGACAAACGTTTTCCCATAAAAGGTTTGACAAAATTCTAAAGGGAATTCTTACACATAGTGAGTCACTGGCAGCACTGTGGTACTCGATTGTTAAGGAATTTTATAAACACAATGTGTTGACTGCCATCTCTTTGACAAAATACTAGTAGACAGTTACGGAGACCTATTCGATAAACTACGACATAACGGTGACTTGTACACATGATAGCAACTCTTCAAACTGCGTTAAGATAACGCATCTTTTTTGAAGATGAGATAACGTGAACAATATTTGGTTCCAATCCTGTATTGATTACGTTTATTTTAGTTACAGCTGCAAGGAAGACGCTACTCCTTACTTCGGGTATTTTTTTTTTACAAAAATAACCGAATCAGAAGTAGCGTCCTTGTTGTAGCTATAACTACATTATATTTACAAGTAATAATGATCCAAATAGACTTGTACAAAATGTGCTGGACCTCAGGTTTCACCAGCATTGTCGCAACTCAAAATGTAATAATAAGCTTACGTGTAATAAACTGGATTTATTACATTTTAGGTTGACCATCCAAACCTTAAATGTAATGAAAACCTAAATTTTCAAGACAACCATGAAAATTAAACATGAGATCCCAGTTTGTTTGTCTATCTGTAGGTACCTCTGTGTACATATAAGGCTATGTCACTATCTATTTTTTCGTGTTAAAAATCTATTACATTTTAGATTATTATTACATTTTGGGTTTGGATGGTCAACCTAAAATGTAATAAATCCAGTTTATTACATTTTAGGTTGTAATTACATTTTGAGTTGCGACACAGCATCATGTCGTCGTTTAAGAATGTAACCATTCATGTATCTCTCCGTAAACGGAATAGGACATTTCATTGTTTTTGAAAGGGATTTTGGGCATCTCTCTTCACGAACAATGTTTTCAGTATCAGCGAGCCGTGTCCGGAGGAGATAATGAGTGTTCAAGAAGGATAAAGAGGCGATTTAAATGTGGACATAGGTCGGCTGGATTAGGCAGTTCGAATGAAATACTATCCCGCTTGTTTCAGTCTCTACAATGTTAAAATTTTAGAAAGGTTTCAAACCATTGTTAACACAGTTTTATTTCTTGTCATAGAGACGGAAGATTTATGGTTTCATTTGATTTGAACAAGACACGTTATAATGTTGAATATACAAACGAAGAGAACGAGTAAAAAGAAAAGAGAGCACAGATTCAGAGGACCAACAAATAAACAAAGACAACACAGAAGCATATAACAAAACACATATCAAACTATGTGTATTCGGGGCGGACATATGACGGCTTAGTTTCATAGTTTATTTGCAAAAAAACACATAGTTTATATGAATTATAAGAAGACAACAATGCAATACACATTCATATTGCATAGTGAAAATTTACAGGCAGATAATAATATTGATAATGATAATATTCATAAGAAAAGTATGATAATGAGAAATAGTGTATCGTTTAAAGATAATTAAGATGATAAAAAATCTTTTTAGGCTACCTCCTATATATAAAGCAAATTGTATATCAATCAGGATTACTTGCGCTCAACGCTCCCACTCATTCGGATACAAAGAGGTAGTTAGCTTAAACATATTTTATTGCATAAGACAACAGGATAAGATACAACTTTTGAAGATGAGATATCGTGGATAAGAATAAAATCTAAAGTGATTGAAAGTGTTTAGTTCCTATCATGTAGTGAAGTAACTGTTATGTTTATTCGGTCACGTACATTGCACAAACTTATATTCACAATTCAAAGATACTTGGACCAATTGTGCTGAACCAGCATCTGATTGTCGTCAACAAATGTAACCATTTATGTATATCTCCGTTAACGCAAGACACGTTATAATGTTGAATATACAAACGAAGAGAAAGAGAAAACTAAGAGTCCCCTTCGGCGTTGCCGGTAGGGGACTAAAAAGAGCACAACGCACTCGAGCAGAGACAACATGATAGGACAAACCATAAACAGAAGGGGCAATACTTTGGACGGCTATCTACTACATTTTCAGTAAATTATGTCACCATCAGGGTTCCTAGCACATAACCCTCCGACTCGTTCATATTCAAAGCGGTTGTCAAAATATTCATGTAATTAATTTATAAGTGTTTACCTGTAAGGTGAGATAAAAGCAGGACAGGAAGACGAGGGTATCCCAAACATTAAACGGGCACAAGAAAAACACTCAGTACTCTGCTGGTTGAAGCGATGATCAGTTACCGAACAACTACTAGTACCTCTAGAATTTATCCCTTACCGTTCATGGAGTCCCGTTGTGACAGTTGGTCGGATTGCAATGATGAAAACGATACTGGTAAAAAATGTTTTTGATAAATGCAATTGAGTGTCATTCTTCTTATTTTCTTCTTATTTTGCCAAATACACGAACATCCAAGTAGAGTAACCTACAGAGAAGAAATTATCAGCTACTAGTAGTATTTGTATAATAGATACTAGTAGTACCGTATCCAAAAGAAATATACTGTTATATAGATATTGTACATATAAGAAGTAAGTTTCAAAGACGTTACAATCAATCGTTCAAATGACATAATTCATGATTAATTATTATAAATTTACGTTTTGTCTCAAGACACAAACTTTAATTTACTAACACCTGACAACAAGCACCTTGGAAACATATCAGAAAAAAAAAAGCTAAAACTTGTTTCAAGACGTTGATAACAAAAAGATGTAGAATGGTCAATGTGACCTAGGGCAATGAAATACGATCTAACATGTATTTAGCGAAGGCAAATATGTTAACGACTTAATTTGTGGCCAATTTTGTTTACAGAATATAGGATTTCAGATTAAAACAAATTTAAGGTTTCCCTCTAACGGATGCCAGGCTCCCGCACTGCTTTTTGTATCTGATAAAAGACATTCCGATTCGAGGAGAGTCTTTACATTTTACATTCTTTTGTGTGATATTTGAAGACAATTGTTACCAGCTGGTGTGTTTAGAAATTAATAAAAGTTAAAATGTACATTTATGTCAACTTAAGTAGTTGAAACGAAGATAATAGTAGGAAAATCCGAATCAGAATAATGAAATATGAATCTGAATTATGTTACTTTAAGAGCACAACATGCCAGCAAAGAAAAAAAATTATATATTTAAGTTATCTATTTATTTTGAAATCAATGAATTTTGAAGTCCTAGTCCTGTCCCTAATAATACTTCCAAGTTTTATACATCACGAATGAGGCATATAATTTTTTGAAAGTATGAATAGATAAATATACAAATGAATTTATAAATCAATATAGTTTCAATAACAAACATCCGTAATTAAAAATGTATGAATGCAATTTAAAGAAATATCATTTAATAAATCAAAGTTATCAATCAAGAGTTCAAACGTCTTCTGTTATGAAATTGAAAAAAAAAAAAAACAACAAAAAAAAAAAACAAAAAATACAAAACAAAACCAAACAAAAACAAACCCCAAGAATGACAGAATCATGAGATTGGACCGTTTCTTGCGTAGGATGCATTGTTCATTGAAATAGTTATGATTTTTATGCTGAAGTCTGCAACATTAATCATGATGGCGTTGTCTCCTCGCAAAAGATACGTTCTTGAGAGAAAAACAAAACATTTGCATAGTCATCTTTATGAGTAAGCTTCTGTCTGAATCATTGGTATCCAACTACGTACAAATCCTCGACATGATGTAACTGTTGGCAAAACTTTACAATTATGATCGATTGTATGTTATACACATTATAGGAGGGGCTTGTTGACTTAAAACATGGTGTAAAACTGTTCCCATAATGTTGCATAATTTCTAAAACTTTGAGTCCAGACTTATAGTCCGAAATATCTCACCGAAACCCATTCTTTGACGGTTATGTTGCGGTTGTGGCCTCAAAGGCTGGTTTTGGTCAGGTACCCGGTATTTCGGACTAGTCCAGAAGGAGAGAGAGGTGGGGGAGTGGTCGGGTTTCCAATAACAACCATAGCAGAGACATACAGTTATGACTTTTAGCAAATCAAATGTAAAGGTAAAAAAGATATATTAATAATTTTTTGATGAATTTTGATTGAAATTATAGAAATCTGCATTTTAGATGTAAACTTGAATAGGGGTATGAGAGATTTGGATTGTCGTCGAACGAAGAATTAAGAAATCTGCATTTTTTGCAATGGGGATTTGGATTGTCGTCAAGACCTTTCGCCTACATGCCATATTTAATGTTTTCCTGTCCGTGTTTTCCTGCTTCCCAGAGAATGTCGAGATTCTGATAATGTGGAAGTCAAGTGACATTTATTGATAGTTCGGAAAGTCCTACCACAAATATACAGATGTTATATGTCCTTAATAAAAGCTTGTAGAGGTCTTAGACAAGGTGATCTAGACACTAAAGGGACACTGCAAGACCGATAATTAGTAAAGACTTGACAAGAAACAAGGTATAAGTCGGGGGAAAAAGACGACAAACAGCGACAATCGACACCTGTAACAATGAGAATTCTCGATTTTTCTCACGCATATATTTGATCATGTGATACCGACAAAAGAAACGTAAGAAATTCTTACACCTTTAATCGTCCCGTATTTATTTTTTAAGGGTGGTCCATATGAGGGCTAATTTGTACGTACATTATGTGGATGGTAGTGTATAATTTGTGGTACGGTCTGTTCCTTGTATGACCACTTGTTGGGAACGTGTCATCCTCCGAATTGTTACATTTTATTTCTTTGCAGCATGATGTCTTCTAATTGGTGTGAGGTTAAAATATTGTCTGTCTGGGATTTTAGAACCTAAACCCCCGAGATTCTGACGCACTAAATTGACTGGCCCTGATCCAGATCCCTGCACAAGCCATATTATATTGTTTAATTTAAACATATTTATTCAAATATAAGCATATATAGAATGAACAATGCATATGATGAAAATAAATGGGATATAAAAAAAAGCGTAAAGCTTCTGACGCACTAAATTGACTGGCCCTGATCCAGATCCCTGCACAAGCCATATTATATTGTTTAATTTAAACATATTTATTCAAATATAAGCATATATAGAATGAACAATGCATATGATGAAAATAAATGGGATATAAAAAAAAAGCGTAAAGCTTATTCGAATTCATTTCCCAAATTCAAATTCATTTTCCAATATTATATTGTTTCTGTTTCAGACACCAGAATATCGACCGTACAGGAAAATTGGAATCATGTATCTTCCCATTTGTTTGTGTCGCCAATTGGATTTTCGAATTTTTTGATTTGAATTTGTATGTCTAATACACCGAATTTGTTTGTTTGTTTTTTTTTTGTGACTGATATAACTCTCTGGTCTCGGAGTCAGATCTCTTTTTGTTCTTAAACAGCCCTACAAGTTCATCATGGAATTCACTTCTTTCACACCGATTATATTTTGTCAGCAATCTTAACACTAATAACAGGGCTTTTTTTCCCAAAAGTTAAAAAATTATTTGAATTAAAATTCTTTCTCCCTAAATGCATCTTTAACAAAAATATTAGGAAATGAATTATTGTCATAAATTACATTTAATACCCACTTTTAAAATATTTCAAAAAATCCTTTTTCACATTTTTACGAGAAACGCCGTTATGAACACGATGAATGTGCTCAAGACGAAGAAACCTTTTGGAAAACTTTAGAAATGCAATTTGGACATGATTGACTTCACATTTCGGGTCATCTCACACGATCAGTTATTAGGTATACATATCGCAAGGATTTATCATTTATATTTGAATTTTATTTCCGTATTAATGTTTTCCTTTTAAAAAATTTAATGCAAAAAGGCAACGGGACCGTAGAAGAGGAACGCGCTGTATACCTCGGCTTGCATTTTTTAAGCGCGCCAAAACTCACTCATGCATGACGAACACTCGTCTTTTTATCTAAAATAAAGAGAGAACAGTTATACTTTATCTTGCAAGCCCTCGGTCGAGACGCATTCAAACCACTTGCAAATAAGTGTGCATTCAACAGTTTATCGAGAATCCCCAAGAGGGCAATTTGAAGCACATCTGTACAATACATTAATCTTACACTGATGCTCTTTTTGTAATATCATATTGAAAAGATGACAGAAAATTCAACAAATTTTTGAAAATAGATACTAATTATTGCGCATGTAAATATCTAAAAATGACACAATGTGAAACTTTAAAAAAGTGAATGTAAGTAAGAAAACTAAACAGTCACGGCACCCCAAACGCAAAAGGCCTGAAGCAAACATCACTGGGAAAATTTAAATACAAACAATGTAATTATAAAAATCGATTTCACGCAATATTATATAAAAAATGATTTTTTTCTCTCGTAGATATACCCATGAGAGATGGGGGGGGGGGGGATCATTCCCTAAACTTCGTTGGCGGGGAAATAATTGTTCAATTCTGTATTGACCAAAGCATGGCAAATATTCAACAAATTCTATATAGTGATGGGAAAATATCCACTGACCACTATATGTCATGTTTTTCACAGTAGATCTGGATACCAGAATGATGTGTATCAAGTACCACTTACAAATGATCAGAGCACACTGTGTAAGAACATATGAAAATCATCAAATCACTGATGATCTAGACATTGAAAGCTTCATCCACTTTCCATATGCCATTTTACCACCCATCGCTAGACGTTCTGCAGCCTGTAAGCTGAAACCTCGGCTTTCATTTTTCATCGCTCAATTATTCCTTTATAATATCAAAGTTTTGCTTCCCTCTGTTTGAGTGACAAGTAATAGTGTTGAGGTCAAGATGTTTTTAATCTGTAATGACTTTTCAAACAACTCATCACATTCCTTGTGTTTATTTCAAATAAATGTAGAAATCTACGTGAAATCTACATGCACATTGTGTACTTTGATCGATGCAAAAAGCGGGAAGTAACAACTTGAGCAAATCACGTTTTACTTTGCATTGATCTGGAATACTGAAATATTAACTTTTTTAAAAGACATCAAAAGTCATAACTCTACAAAAACAGGTCAACAATGACCAACCTCGAATTAGCATTGCATTGATTAAAGACGAAGCTTCATATCAAATTCATTACAATTTTTCTACATCTTTTGCAGAGAAAATCCGAAAAAAAAAATGCCAGAGGGAAAGATGGACTGACGGACGAACAGATGAAAAAAAAAAACAGTGCTGTCGTCACTGCAGATGGGTGGATTATTCCACAGGGACTACAATCTTTCTTTTTTATTGGTAACTAATAAATACAGTTATACGTGTATATGGAACATAATTATCGAATAATCTATAAAGTCCCTTTGGATCCTTCCAGGATCCTATCCGATCCCTTTTCCGTCACAATCTCATGGATACGTACGCGCCTTCTTTTTTTTCTCAAAATTTGATGTCTGTCGCCAAGCCCATCTTCAATTAACAAATACCTTCTTTAATTGGTCATATAACATGAATATAATTTAAGGAACCTATAAATCTATACCTCGATCAACACGCATTGAGTCCTTAAAATGCAAATTACGATCTTGTAAATGTTCGAAGATAAAATCACATTTGCCTTAAAATACGGTCAAAAACCTCTTTAAAGCACAAGATAACATCTAAAACAGTCTATTACTGAAATGAAAATGACATTGAAGTTGTCTTCAGCCATTTAGTTTTCTTGTCCATTTGCTTACAACAAAGTCCAAATACAATTGCCATCGACTGATAATCCTTTGTCATTTGAGACTGTACTGTAAGTAAATAGCTTTTTTTCATTATATGAGAAAACATCCCTTGAAATAATACGTTGAACTTTCTTTGTATAGCTGAATGCGAGTTAGCCGAAATTTTCCATGCGCAACACCGAGGATATCAGAAGTAAAGAGAAAAAGACATTTTACAGAGAAGAAACATCGTTCGTTTGCAAAAACAAAAATTTGAATCTGACTTTGACAACTAGTCTCTACAGAACTAGCTCTTACAGAGAAAGCCAATCAGACTTAGACAGGGCGGCCACAGATTTTGATAAATGAAATTCCCTGAAATTTCCATGATTATCCCGGATTCGTACAAGATTTTCCCTGCGCACAAATACTAATCTCTTTAAAAAAAATAATTTAAACTTTATTTATTGTACAACGTTTAACAAACAACTTATATTAATGTCTCACGTTGGCTCAGATGTTGGCGTGAGGGGGTCCAAGGAGCAGGAGGAAACCGGAGTACCCGGAGAAAAAACCCCTGTCGAGGCCTGAGTGGGGGGGGGGGACCACCTTACTCCCAAAAATATGTGATCTTGTATGTGACCTTGGTCCTTATTGACAGAGTCCCCTCATTACTGACCAAATTAATGGATGTTAAATGCATATCGATAAATTTAATGACGGGTGCCGCACAATAATCCCAGTGTTGTCTTATCCTTGCAGGCGAAAAGTGCAAGCAATGCGAAGTCCAAATTTGACGACAGGAGAACTATATATATATATATATATTTTTTTTTTTAATTTATGACTGTAAAGTGTTACCTAGACAATCAGTTTTACCCCCACTTGAAGCTCTCCTATCGATTTTTAATGTTTCGTTGCTCAAAGAACATTAAAAGGATTTAGGAGGATATGATGAAAGTTTGATTTACCCTAAATGGCTCGCAATTAGTTTAAAATCTTCTATAAAACCGCTCAAATACCGTCACTAATCGAATTAAGCCTCAATCGTATGAAAAGCAATTATTGAAATGTTGCAACTATAATTTTAGTACCGATCTCGTTAAAGACAAATCGATAGAGAGCGAGGGTATTGAAATGTGTAATTTATTACCTAGATGCCAAAAATTAGGCGCATTAGTTGACAGAGATCAAAAGAACCTTGGTGTATAATAATTCAAGCAAACGAATTACTGTTATCGAATTAAACAAAACTGTACAGAAGATAAAAGTATAAAAAAATCCTGTATCTGCTGCAAGCTCCGATGAATGTGCAATTTTTTCCTGTCATCGTTGAAAATCAAAAACTTCAAAAAGTTTTTATGCCTCAGAGGCCTGGGAGAATTCTTGCTTCGTCTACATAGATGACGAAAAATGAAAACTAAAATAAAGATGACGAAAGTAACGTTTTTTATTTTTAATTTCAAAGTTTGTCGTATTTTTATATACGTCATTGTATCAAAAACAACATCACATGAAAACAACATCAGTTGTCCAAAAAAAAAAAAAAAAAAAATCGTAAGTTTGCTGAACACTAATGCAACCGAAAGTAGACAGGATTTGAAATTTCCTTTTTCTATAACATTAAAGCTGTCTACAACAGAGTAAGACATGAGGCCAAAAACATTAGTCCCCCGAGCTTTTAAATTTGGGAACATTTGAACACGCTCATTTTTCATCAATACTAAACAAAATTATCCCCTAAGCATCAAAGTATCACAGCTCTATATTCAAATAAAAGCTAAAGTATTAAAACTGTGTTTGTTTTTAAAACACACAAACACGCTGAACAGTGTTGTAAATAAATACAAAAACAAAACTCAAGATGAGCACAAGGTTTCATTACAATGGAAACAAATGAAAAAAAAAAACCTATGCAAGACATAACTGCCCCACAAAATAATTATAAGAATGCACGTCAGTGGGTAGGAGCTGTCCAATCAGAATGTGGTCTTGCTATGAATTTCCATTACTTATATGAAATATTACTTTTGCATAAAGTAGGCATTTTTTTAAATGGTGAAGGGGTTTTGATACATTCTTAAATCCCATCCTTCAAGTCTCACACCTTCTCTTCTTCATTTAGTGACCTTGACCTTACTTATCAACCTTGCAATTATTGATAACATGTGCAACTGCTGGTAGAGACCTTGACCCTCCTATTCTACACACCAGACAATTATTAGGAAGTATATAAGCATCACCACTAGCAAGTATGGACAATATGGGGATATAGAGTTTGGATCAATAAACCAAAATGTTCCTTTACTAAATTTGACCAGATTTGACGGTTTCTGTTGATAAACAAGTAGTTGATGCTTACTCCTAGTCATTTGGTCTCACTCACATTTTGGGAGTTTGCTTCTGTACATGTGGCACACCTTTTTTCCATTTGATTAATTATTAAGTTTTAGGATATTCCTTTACTAAATTTGACCAGATTTGACCGTTTTTGCTGATAACCAAGCAGTTGATGCTTACTCCTAGTCATTTGGTCTCACTCACGTTTTTGGAGTTTGCTTCTGTACGTATGGCACACTTTTTCATTTGATTCATTAATACTAGTAATTTTTAAGTTTTAAGATATTCCTTTACTAAATTTGACCAGATCTGACGATTTCTGCAGTAGATGCTTACTCCCAGTCATGTTTTGGGACTTTGCTTCTGTACATATGGCACACTTTTTCATTTGTTTCATTAAAACTAGTAATTTCAAAAGTTTTCCAAGGTTTTGTCTATTCTGTGGTTTATGATTTCTAAGACAAGCAGCAGCTTCATAAATTGCAGATAAACCTTTCTATCTAAAATATAATACATATATATTAACCAGTTGCAGTTGAGTAAGTCGGAGAGACAGACCTATAAAGAAGATGACCCTTTTTGATGAATGTCATATAAAAACAATGACTAAAGGGAAACAAACATTAGCAATATAATATAGAGGAATAGCTACAAGATAACTCCTTTTTAAACAGGATAATCTTACTCCTCTTGATGCTTAACCTACATGTAATTGACCCTTCCGATTGCGTGAAAAAAATGCAAAATTTCGTAACGTCACAATGCTTTTACCTCGGACAAACAAGCTTTGAACCTCAGTCAAACATCGAAATTGCATTGTGACGTCATGGAATTTCTCAAATTTTTCCCGCGTTCAGAAGGGTCAATTATCTTGGGCTAAAAAAAATCTTGATATCATCAAAATAATTCAATAGAGGTAAACATATTACAAAAAATACACAAAAAAGCTCACAAGATTTAGTTAGAATACTTTTAAAAAATGTTACCTTTTACAAAATGGACGTAATTTTTTACAGCTAATGCTGTTTTCATTGGACTATAATATTCATTTTCAAAATAAATTCATTTTGAATAGTAACAGGTAAGCATATGGAATGGAAGTAAAGTTGAACATACACATGAGAGAAATAATGATGGTTTATATATTTATAATATATTGAGTCTTTGCGGAAAACAGAGTAATTTCCCATTTGAGACGGCATCTGACATAAAACTATTATGACGTCATGAGAATGGTAAGGTAACGTCGATTTTATACCATCATTTCCCGGAGTTTAAGGACGGTCTCCATAGAATTTTATGACGTCACAATTAGTCTACATCAGATACCGTCTCAAGGGGAAGAAAATCTTGTTTTTGAAAATACCGAATACCAAGACAGCCAACAATAAGCACCAACAACATGTAACTAGGTATATTACATACATGATTATATACGTGTACGTAGATGACCTACTTTTTAAATTCACCTAGAAAATATTTGTCATGGACAACCCTTTCAAAAAACTTTATTTTAAACATTAAAAACATGACTGAATAAATTGTGCCAACTACTTTTTATAAACTATGCATATTATAAAAAATTTACGCAAGTAACAGTGATAGTTGTCTATATGTGACACAACAATGGTGAAAGCACTAATATAAGCTTGGCAAGATTCTAACAGATGTACTTCTGACATGGTTGATTATAACAAAACTATTAATGTTTCAGAGGAAGATGTTCCCATTCATATACAGGTCAAATAAAAATGATATAGGAAAAGCCAGTTCAATGCAAAAAAAAAAAAAAAAAAAGAACAAACACACGTCTGTAAATAACATAACAGGCCTATATTTGGTAGTATTTTTTTTCTTAAAACATCGCCAAATTCATCGTCCCACGATTTACTAAAGAATGAACATTTGGTATTGAAAAATCTAGGGAGTGAAAAAGGTATAATTACAAAGCCTTGGTTTTGGGACTCTTAGTATGTAAATATCATTTCAAGGAATGCATGTCACGATGTGTTGCCTGCGAAACATAGCGACACTCAGGAATCACTTTTATAGGTTGTGACATCCAAGTGTGACAGACAGACGGACAGCAGACAAAGTGATTGCTAAGTGTCACTATGCTTCACAGGCGACATAAAAATGATGATGATACTAATTCAGTAAACATGGTACAGCTAAAACCATCACTCTTGACTATGCTGACGACACCATAGCAAATGCTGAAGTACTCTTAAAACAAAAAGCTATACAAATCTATTATAAACACTTAAAGCTATACAAATCAGTGGGACTTTTCAATTACAAAGTCAAAACATATGGCAGTTTTTGATGTATAGAGGTATTTATATAATTTTCTCACTCTGGAAAATATCTTAAAAATTCAATTTTCAACTTTGAGTGAATCGTAAAATACTGCTGGCTTCTAAAACAGATTATAAACAAATATGCAATGAAATCATCACTGCTATTGGTATAAATGTAACTATCAGAAGTGTTATAAACTTCATGTGATATAATTACAAAAGTATTAATGATAGCTCATTGCACACATTTTTTTTAATACGAAAGACAATCTTTACATCAGAGCATTGAAATATTAAAGAAAAATGAAGTTTTAATCTTTAATTCAGTACATAAAGAAAGTTAAGTTTTAATTCTGACTCAAGTACAGTAAAATCAAAACTTTTATCACATAATAAAGTCATAATAAAAATAAACATATAAGGTATAAGAAGATCTATAATATTACCAGTAATATCAATAGCAAATGCTGCAAAAATGAGGGAAAATTGGGTTTTCAAAATAAAAATATTGGGTTTTTTTTCTCAAAGTAAACATATCACTGTGTAAAATTATTATAAAGCAAAACAAAGTTGTCAGTTACGTATTGTAATGGAAAAGACACTGGTTACCCTTTATAAGGGGGTAGCAATGAAATAAATATCATATTTTATGACACAATTGTATTTTGGGGTATAAGAAAGATAATATGAGATCATTTATTCAGGAAAGTATATAAACTACGATTCTTATACATGTGTATTCCAATTCACTTTTTTACACATGATTGGTCACCTTTCACAAATGGCATGTCACCTTCTATATATGACTTGTCATCTTTTACATATGACTTGTCGCTTTTTTAAACATATGACTCGTCAAAAATTTAAATATATGACTTGTCACTTTTTTTAAATATATGACTTGTCACAATTTTTAATATATGATTTGTCACAAGTTTAAATATATGACTTGTCACAATTTTAAATATATGACTTGTCGCTTTTAAATATATGACTTGTCACAATTTTAAATATATGACTTGTCACAATTTTAAATATATGACTTGTTTCCTTTTACATATGACTTGTCGCCTTTTAAACATAATTTGTCACATTTTTAAATGTATGACTTGTTACCTTTTACATATGACTTGTCACCTTTTACATACCAGTTTTCAACTTGTCTCCTTTCCTTAACATATGATTTTTCTCCTTTTAAATATGATTTTTCACCTTTTACATATGACTTTTCACATTTTACATATGGCTTGTCAGCAGTCATTTAAGCGAAATTGACCTGAGACCTATGGTTCAGGGCCAGAAGGTTGGCTTGACATTTATGCGTAATGACAATCTCTGAAGGGTGAGTTTGTTCCCATGGTTCACCATCAACTTGCATAGGAACATTACTGTCTCTCAATGAAATCTGAAATATAGAATGAAAGCTTTGTATCATATGTGCCATATTTTTGTGCTTTCTTCTCTTCATCTCGTAAGGCAGCAAAGAAAAATAGAAAGAGAGAGCTCTAAAGAACGATTCTTACTTTTTCTTCTTGCTTTCACATAAAATAGCAACAGAGAGAGAGAGAGAGAGAGAGAGAGAGAGAGAGAGAGAGAGAGAGAGAGAGAGAGTTACCTTGACCACTTTAGCTTGACCAAGTTTGATGGGATCAGCCAATCCGACTTGAAGCTGTGCAATGTGGAATGAAGAATATAGACCCATCACCTCCAATAAGCCATCATCATACCTGTAAGTAAAATGCAAAAATGTAGACAAACTATGTTAAAACTATGTCGCCTCGAGTAGCTATGATAATTTTAGACCTTCTAACAAAAAAAAATGTTATGATCGCTGAGCGATATAGTCCCCTACCGGCGGCATATATTTATGTCCTGCAACTCTGCCTATGAATTACTCTTCAATTAAACATATATGAGTTTAAATTAAACTTACTGTCTGTGCAGTTCAGTTCTGAGGTTTTATCTGCTTTATCGATTCGAAAAAGAGGTCAAGCGTGACGAAAGTTGAACTTGCTCTGTAACTATCCAAGACTAAGCTGAGTATCAAATTTCACCTGAATATCTCTATTTGTTGCAGAAAGAAGTCTGGAAAACTGACAAAAACTGAATTTTCCAAGTCATAAAGGGGCATAACTCCTCGAAAAATAGGTCAAGCGTGACATAAGTCGAACTTGCTCTGTAACTATCCAAGACCAAGCTGTGTATCAAATTTCATCTGAATATCTCCATCCGTTGCAGAAAAAGTCCGGAAAACTGACAAAAACTGAATTTTCCAAGTCATCAAGGGGCATAACTCCTTGAAAAATGGGTCAAGCGTGATGAAAGTCAAACTTGCTCTGTAACTATCAAAGACCAAGCTGTGTATCAAATTTCATCTGAATATCTCCATCCGCTGCAGAAAAAAGTCCGGAAAACTGACAAAAACTGGATTTTCCAAGTCATCAAGGGGCATAACTCCTCGAAAAATGGGTCAAGCGTGACGAAAGTCGAACTTGCTCTGTAACTATCGAAGACCAGGCTGTGTATCAAATTTCATCTGAATATCTCTATCCGTTGCAGAAAAAAGTCCGGAAAACTGATATTCGGACAGACGGACAGACGGAGGGACAGACGGACGGACAGACAGACCGAGCGGAAACTAAGAGTCCCCTTCGGCGTTGCCGGTAGGGGACTAAAAAATTAGAGAGAAGGAAAGCATCAACAGGACTCGGTTGTAGCACCAACAGCAATACATCGAAACGCTCTATTTTACACTAACAGCAAAATACTGAAAAATCCAATTGTACACCAATAAGGTAGCAAAACACCAATACACCCAATGGTACTCAAACAGAAAAACACCGAATCACCCTTTTGTAAAAACTACAGCGAACCCAATGGTACACCAACAGCAAAACACAACAACAGCCAATTCTACAGCAACAGCAAAACACAGAAACATCCAATTGTACACCAACATAAAAATGCTGAAACACCCAGTTGTACACCAACAACAAAACACAGAAACATCCAATAGTACACCAACAGCAAAACACCGAAACACCCAATGGTACATCAACAGCAAAACATAGAAACACCCAATGGTACATCAACAGCAAAACATAGAAACACCCAATTGTACATCAACAGCAAAACATAGAAACACCCAATTGTACATCAACAGCAAAACATAGAAACACCCAATTGTACATCAACAGCAAAACATAGAAACACCCAATGGTACATCAACAGCAAAACATAGAAACACCCAATTGTACATCAACAGCAAAACATAGAAACACCCTATTGTATGCCAACAGCAATACACAGAAACACCCTATTATACACCAAGAACAAAACACAGAAACACCCAATTGTGCACCATCAGCAACACACCAAAACACCCAATGGTACACCAACAGCAAAACACCTATTGTACTCCAACAGCAAGACACAGTAACATCATATTGTATGCCAACAGCAAAACATCAAAATCCAATTGTACACCAGCAGCAATACACAGAAACACCCAATGGTACATCAAAAACAAAGCATCGAAACACCCAAATGTACACCAACAACAAAACACAGAAAACATCCAATTGTACATCAATAGCAATACACCCTATTGTACACCAACAGCAAAACACAGAAACATCCAGTGGTACACCAACAGCAAAACTCCCTTTTGTTACACCAACGGCAAAACACAGAAACATCCAATTGTACACCAACAGCAAAACACAGAAACATCCAATTGTACACCAACAGCAAAGCACCGAAACATCCAATTGTACACCAACAGCAACACATCCACATCTTATGATTCAAAAATGAATACAACTTATACGGACTAAATAGAACTTTATCCTCGTAAAACACTGATACCCCGGACAGTATAGCGAATTAAAGGTGAACCTTCCCATTACATTAGTAACAAGGTTTTTCAAGGTAAGTGAAAGACCAGGGTCAAAGTTACATGCTATAAAAGTATTCTGGTACCAAAGGAAAGGTGTTGTCACAAGGAGGACACATATGCCAAATAGGAGGGTCCTGTGGACAAGTCGACCTTCGTACTGTTGGAACTCTGAACTCGTGAATCCTCGGACTAGTGGGTCGACTCTAGACTTGCTCAAGTCCTTATATCAAATAAAGTTATATGAAGATAATTGCAATTATTAATTATTTTTTTTAAGTAGAAAGAAATTCCCCTTTTAAAACTATAAGCAGTGAGCAAGTGGTTGCAGAGATATATCACAATTCAGAGAAGACAACTTCTGCTTGCAAGTAAAGAAATATGTATTTAATTTTTAAATTATTTGATATAAGGACTTGAGCAAGTCCAGGTCGACTCGTCTTAAAGTAACACAGCACGGGCTTATTTGTGTTTCAATATCAATATCACAAACATACAAGCAAGCAAACTGAAAACACGAGCATTTTGTCCATGACTCCTCTGACGCAATTCGTGAAGAATTCGCAGTAAAAATATCAAAAGTTCTATTTGACAAATTGATGCGCTAAACACAGGTGGGCTTCAATGCAATGCATTCTCTATGACATAACAAATGTCGTCACTTTATTTCGATCATCCTTAAATTGTATCAGCAAGAGTGATTTACAGTCGTATCTTCGTGATACATAGCTTTAACGCATTCTTATCATAGACATGCACTGCCAGATGGCGAAGATTAAGAAACGCCGAAAACTTTTGAAAATTGTAAAAATGTCTTGCAATGTTGTCACTCTCATTGTATAATAAACACAAATCAAGCCCAATGCAGTATTTTGCAGGCGGGGAAGATCAAGGTCGTTAAAACTCCCTGTTGGGAGACCAAGTATATGTACTTAGGACCGAGCCTCACTGAATGCTCTCAAATCAACACTCGAAAATAGCGCGCTGGGGACGTTTATGTACCACTTAAATCTTTGGGAACAATCTTTCGACATTATTGATATGACATAAATAAATATCTCATAGATGCAGGGTCGAAATGACATCGAATTTTCCCACATTCTTCTGGGAGCAACGTTCTTATATAAGAAAGTGGCCTGGGAAAATTTCGTCAAACTTCTTGATAACTGGCACTTGAGTTTATATTTTATATATTGTGAAAGATATATGGCGATGGCATCTGTTATGCTGAGGGTGTAAACATACTACAAACACCGACTGAAAAGTCACTGCCTCACGGACTATGGAACTTAAAAGACGCATTAAATCTGTCAAGAAATCTGTAGTCAAGCTATTCGAAACTAGAAATCAGTAAAAATAAGGGCTTCTTTGATTTAGGCAGTATTCTAAATTTGCATCCTACCCGCAATTAAATGTGCTTTGAGGTTGGTTCAATACCCAATGGATATTTTGTTTGCAAAATCCGGAGAATATAAACATATTCGGCCTTGACCTTAATATAATAAATATTGTATGGTTCGAATTGGATGGATCCGACATTGACTGAATAGTGAACGTGGTTGTTTTTACCTTTTTTGTGCTGAACATATTCGGCTTTTCATATACTACAGCTATGACCTTGACCTTTAACCTTAATTTAAATATGGTTCTACTTGTAGCCATTGTGGTCTACTGTTGTAATGCTTTTCGCTCAGCTTCCGGTTTACGGTATACATGTACATGTAAAATTGGATATGACCTTGATCTTTGACTTTGAAAATCAATGCGGGCCACCTCTTGCCTTTTTATCCATCGTATAACGCAGGGTTGCCAGTACTCTTGGTGAACAAAATTCCCTGACTTTTCCCTGACCTTTCACTCACCAATTCATGTTTTTCACTGACCAAAACCGTCAAATATTTAAACGGCCTACTGACCTACCCATTAGCCGTCCAATCTTCCCATTCTTTTTTCTGATTGTTTTATGTTTATTTTTCAATATCTTAATAAATCAACATGAAATACAACGTAAGCCAATAATAAACATAGTTTTCTTACTGTTGGTTGATCAGCTTCAATAAAGTATAATTCTTAAGAATATTTTTTTCAGTTCTGATGTAATTTTTCCCTGACTTTTCACTGACTTTTATGGATTTTCATTTTCACTGACCAAATTCAAAAAGTTCCTGACAATTCCCTAACCTTGAAAAAAACGGCAATTTCCTTGATTTTTCATATGAATTTTTAAAGCTTGGATTGTGGTTTTATCATATCCCTCCATTATTAGTAATGGTACTGACTATGGACGGACGGACATCATCATTACATTATAAGATCATATGAAGACGAACATATAAAAAGAGGTGCAAAATAAAAATGTAAAATAAAATCACGGCGATATATTAAATCGGGTGTGACCTTGATCTTTGACCTTGAAAATCGATAGGGACCACTTCTTGTCGTGTGATCCTTCGCGCCAAGTACGAAAACCTGAAATAACATTATAAATAGGCGTACATGACAATCTTCCTCATGTGATGCAACATATCTTTCACGGCATTGACATGGGAAGACGGTCGGAGTTTACGTTTTCGTTTCTCGGAGAATAACATATGTGTTTGTGTGATAATTGATAGATGGACGCCGTGATTTGTGTCACATGTGTTAAGCTTCATCACTCCCCTAAAGTGACAATGTCAAGACGGCAGCGCTAAATGAAATTCGGATTTTTTTTTTTGGCGAATAATTTCAGAGATCCTAGTATCATTATCACTAAGTTTATGGGAGATTATGAAGTATGGTTTTGATTTATCCGATGTGACAGACTGGGATTGCTTGGCTTTTTGTGGTTTTCACAGCAAACTCAGACACAGAGACAGCCTTTGAATTTTGAACGGAAATGTAAGACAGAAAAAGATAGAGTCAAGTATAAAATATGCAACTTTTTTCCGTATAGGAAAATGTGTCAATGAAAATGAAGGAAACGGATCCCGATAAAGTGCGAAACGAAACGAAACAGAGACACAACAAGGCATACGATGTGATAAGAAACACGCATGCCGCATCCGAAGCTTGTTAAGTATGAATGATGCTAAGAAGAATGATTTTCATGTGAAGGTCTTTCACAGTCACATTCAAAGAAATTTCAAAAGTACAGATCACGAGGTCAAAAATTCGACAACATTAGAGATGAACAAACTATTAGACAGACAAACAAAGCTACAGAGCAAAAGCTATTAACATATATTGCCGAATATCTACAACGAAGACATGAAAAAGAAGTATGCATATAGGACTTACTAGTAAATTCGTAAGAGACCAGATTAACGATTTACGTGGTCCTATGTTTGCGCCCAACATTGAAATATTGGCCCTGAGGACCTGTAGCTGGGACAGTCTGTTGATGAATGTTACCTACCAATTTGACCCAAGTAAACTTCTGTCTTATCTTACTCATTTTTTTCTAATTTTTCACATTTTAGAAAATGTCACAAATGAGACATGTTTGTTCTATTTCCAATCGCACATTAGGATTTAGTATCGTAATATAACCGCTTTGTTTACCACTAGTCGCCAAGAAAGTCGCCTATGCTAAATCAATGAGACTTTACTTCAACCAAATTGCATTCCTCGTACCATATTCTCTAGAAGTCCTTATATCAAATCTAGTTATATGAAGAGAATTGCGATTATTAATTAAATTAGAAATGCCCCTTTTAAAACTATAAGCAGTGAGCAATTGGATGCAGAGATCACAATACAGAGAAGACAACTTTTGCTTGCAAGTAAAGAAACATGTACTTAAATTCAAAATTATTTGAAATAAGGACTTGAGCAAGTCTACATTCTCTCTCTCTCTCTCTCTCTCTCTCTCTCTCTCTCTCTCTCTCTCTCTCTTTCTCTCATAAAAGACATATGGTTCCTATTCACAAGGTACTTGAACTTTTACTATTTTTCCATTTGAGCACAAGTCATGAATCCTATATGAGCCTGACACTAGTAACGGCAGCTACATTGTTTATGAGATACCCTCGTCTTCCTATTCACCATTACATGTCCTGTCTCCGTGATAAATGTGAAAGCACTAATACAGATAATGGTCCTTGGTTTTTTGTTTTTCAATAGGGTCAAACGGTACAACAAGGACTCTAGAGCCGACAAGTATTAGCTTTTACAAAAAGCATGCCGTCAGTTTTACATTCGAGTCAGAAAAAAATCGAAATGCATTCTTACATTTGTAAAACCAATTGCGCATTTTCAGTTTTTTTTTCGTTTTTAATTCCGATTCGAGCAACGGGAATTCCCGAGAATTTGCGATTGTTGTAGGACGTGTTGGTACAATGACTTTTCGATACATCTGTCGGAAGATTATGCATTGATACGATGTCTTTCAATTGTCCGATCACCAGCTAATGTACAGATTCTGAATATTCGATTTTTTTTTTTGTAATTGTCGACCAATCATATTGCTCAGAGGTATTCTATCCGTGCAAGCAAGTCACACAGATGACAGTGACTGCCGGTAATAATTCAAAAAGAACGGTCAAGTACCATATTCGAATACACCCTTTGTCGTGCACACAAGAATTTCGACCAATTCCATCTGTGACATTGACCTTTGAGTCTTTGATCTTTGAAATAAATTGGGTTCTTCCTTACATTATTACTAAATAAGACTTGCCAGAAGACAACATATAGCAGGTTTTTGATAGTAAGATGGCAATTTCATAAAAAAACAAAAGTCAAGGTCACTAAGTCAAAAGTCATGATATCAAATGAAAGCTATGATCATGAGGATTCTATGTGTGAAATATCAAAGCCCGACCCCTTATAGTTCTAAAGAACGTCAAAGTCACTCGGTCAAAAGTCATGATATCAAATGAAAGCTCAGGTCATGAGAATTTACATCATGTGAAATATCAGAACCAAGGTTAAAGTGTTATAAAAGTACACATGTAGGTCAAGGTCACTAGGCCAAAGTCATGGTATTAAATGAAAGCTCTGGTCATGAGGAAACCAAAGCCCTATCCCTTAAAACTTAAAAGTAGGTTAAAAGTCAAGGTCAAAGTCACTAGGTCAAAGGACATGGTATCAAATGAAAGCTCTGGCCATGAGGAATCTATCTGTGAAATATCAAAGCCCTATCCCTCATAGTTTAAAGTAGGTCAAAGGTCAAATTCAAGGTCACTAGGTCAAAAGGCATGGTATAAATGAAAGCTCTGGTCATGAGGAATCTATTTGTGAAATATCAATCCCCTACCTCTTATAGTTGTTAAGTAGGTCAAAGGTCGGGTCAAGGTCATTAGGTCAAAAGTCATAAATAAAATGAAAGCTCTGGTCATGAGGAATCTACATGTCAAATATCAAAGCCCTACCCCTCATAGTACATGAGATATAGCCCAACTTAAAGTTTTTTTAAAAGAAAAGTTAAACTCAAAGATATAGGTCACAAGGTCAAAAGTCAAGGTCTCAAATGGAAGGTCTGGTCATGAGGATATTGTATGTGAAACATCAAAGCCACACCCTTTATAGTACATGAGATATAGCCCAGAATATTTTTTTTCAAAGTTGGTCAAACTTTAAGGTCAAGGTCACTCGATCAAAAGTCAAGGTCTAATGAAAGGTCTGGTCATGAGGTATCCACATGTGAAACATCAAAGCCCTATCCCTTGTATCCCTTGTAGTACATGAGATATAGCCCAGGTTAAAGTTTTTATAAAGTAGGTAAAACTTCAAGGCCAAGGTCACTTGGTCAAAAGTAAAGGTCCCAAATGAAAGGTCTGGTGATGAGGTATCCACATGTGAAAATCAAAGCCTTAAAGTACATGAGAAATGGCCCAGGTTAAAGATTTTTTTAAGTAGGCCAAACTTCAAGGTCAAGGTGACTTGGTCACTAAGACAAAAGTGAAGGTCCCAAATGAAAGGCCTGGTGAAGAGGTATCCACATGTGAAATATCAAAGCCCTACCACTTATAGTACAGTGCATGAGATATAGCCCAGGTTAAAGTTTTTTAGAAGTAGGTCAAACTTCTAGGTCAAAAGTCAAGGTCCCAAATGAAAGGTCTGGTGATGAGGTACTAGTATTTACATGTAAAATATCAAAGCCCTACCCCGTATACTTCATGAGATATAGCCCAAATTAAATTTTTGTCCACGCAACCGACGACGCCGACAATCAGCTAGGCTATGACATTAGCTCCCCGGACATTCGTTACGGCTCGCTAAAAAGTTTAATGAAGTTCCGCCGAAAATGTGTTTTCTCAATTGTATACATGTATAAGGATTTTGACCAATTCCAGTCTGTGGTATTGCCCCCGAAAGTCAATAGGGTTCTTCAAATAACAAATAATAAAGAGTGCACATGCATGGTTTTATAGATTTCGTTACAAATGCGCTCTAATGAGTGTATACGTGTATTCCAATATGTGACCTTGACCTTTGACTCTGTAAATCAGATAAGTTTTTTCTTAAATCATAACTTTAATACGAACGAAAACGATCCGTTTAAAATGCGACGTCTAGAGTGTATACAGGGGTTTTGACAATTTTTTTCGACTACATCCTATGATCTTGAAAATCAATAGGGTCAAGTGTATGAAGTTAAACCAAGATCCTATCAAAATATCACCTCTTGGAGGTATTCAAAGTGTGACGAACACACACTCGCACACGAACGGCTGCGTTAATTGGGGGATCTTTCATTACCTTGGCTGTTTGAACTCCGACTCGTTATCCTCAGTACCCCAGGGCTGGCATCCTCCTCCCCAGCTACTGATGTTGAGAACCACAAACCCCTCGATTTCAGGGAGGGTCAGAGGCACTCCGTCTAACTCAACCTGAAGCGGAAACCAAATCGTATTCATTCATTCCTCCAGAAGCGTGGATCTAGAGGGGGACTAGGGATGATGAAACCCACCCCTCCAATTTTGCCAAAAAAAATTGTTTTTTCAAAACCACAGGCTGGGCAATCCTCCTATGATGGGCTTGACCTACCCCCTCCCCCCGGGGAAAAAATTTCTAGATCCGCCAATTCTTCATTTCGGGTTGTCAAGTTCTATACGTAAATGTCTAAGTGACATAACATCATGTTTGTCTATTTAGCATTTTTGACCTTAGATTTGAATCTGAGACCGTGGTACAACGCCTCTGTTCTCATGTTGCTTTGATCTGAATACATATTTCAGCAAAATGCACTAAATCACTCTAATGCTAAATATTTAAGACGAAACACATTTGCTTGATTTTTTTAAAGGATGATATATAGACACCTAAGACATAGGGCTAAAATTTCAACCACTAACTACTGCACCCCCTGCATAACGCGCTGCACATTGGTAATTTATAGAACTTAAATAACGTCTATACTTTCAAACAGCTGGGTCTACTTAAAACTAATGGAACGTCTCTCTTGTAAAACGGTACTGGAATTTTCTCCTTTTAGTAATGATTTGCTTACCTTAATCTTCTTATTCAGATGCTTGCATTCATTTTCCAAAACATCTTTTGTCCCATAATAAAAATAGCACAACTGCAACGAGAAAAGAAAAGAAAGTTTACATTTTATTTCATTCTTGTCCGGCCAAACTTTTTTGAAAGTCTCTGTGAGTCTTTCAATATTTCGATTTTGAAGAACCGCTAGATGAGACAATTTTATTATTTGACTTCTACTGACAAAACAGACAGACAAATGGACAGATAAAAAACTAAATATCGATATCCCAAATCTATTTGCGCGGTATTTTGTGTTCCAAATAGCAAAGAACACATACATGTATATATACATGTATAGCAAAGCGACCAAACAAAAAGAAGGCGAAGTAGACGTCGTCTGATTTTTTCTGCACGTTTTCTGCAATGGACAGAGACATTGGCCTGAAGTTTGGGCATAGCTTTGAATCCCGATCAAGTGTGGTCAAGACTGACCACATATGATTATTGAATTATACCGGTGGGGCGGTTTATGTTTGGACATATAAGAATAACACGGATAGGTGAAAAATCTGCATTACTAAATTGTTTAAATGGAATATTTTCGTTATACCAATACAAACTTCAGATCTGTTAAAGACCCGGAAATAAATTGAAATCGCTTCCGTTAATTAACTTCCTGGATCAATGCAGTGTTTCAGAAGCCTGCATGCCCCCTTTACATATTATCTTCAAAAATAAATTCGTTAAAGTAGACATGTAATAACAAATTATATTTTAAGCCGTCACGAGCCTATAAGTCGGCTAAAAGCATTTGTACTATATGTTCTACAGGTACTTAGGCTCTCTGGGTATTTACGGTATGCATTTGAACTCACCAGCATCAATGTACTCCTAGAGTGTTCGAAATGTCGGTATGATATTGCAGCGGCGAGGTTAATGTGCAATCTTTACATCTGATGCTATTCGCAGTGTGCATAATTTGTCCAAGTTAATTTTGGCTGGCATTACCAGCTAAAAGGGGTTCGGTTGACAGAGCTCGTCGCCTATTTCTTGTGGGAAAGTGCTGGTGAAAGCCGACATTCCCGCTGGTTCGTCAACCTGTTCCGCAGAGCTTTATCACGAAAAGTCACAACAACCTGTACTCATCGTTCGGATCGGGACTCGGGTTTTCTATCGACACTTAAATCAACATTATGATTTACCCACTTTTTGTCAGATATGAGTGTTGTTTCGCAAAATATGCGGCTTTTATGCGCCAAAATCTGCATGAAGAAAAGATCAAAAGAAACAGCGATTTCGTTTCACTATTATTTCATTTTTTGTTCACTTAAAGTATAACTCAAGATACTTTTAGTGACTGATATTTTCCTCAGCAAGCCAATCCATGTTGCAATGTCTGAAAGCAGTACAATTTTTACGCATTTTGTTGTTGCTTGGACAGCATTTGAACAGCAACGCTGTACAAGTTGTAGTCACAGAAGCAACCAACAACACTTTGCAATTAGGATAGACTGAATAATCAAGTCTTTTGGCTGCCGTCTTGTAACGGTAGCCAAGAGACTGAATTATTCAGTATACTATTGGGATGGTTTTTGTGTCCAAATAGCAAAGTGTTGTTGGCCATTTGAGCGGCTAAGACAGATGTATCAATATCTTTATTCGTTTTTATTTTTGCAAGACCTATATTAATGTGACGCTTTGATTTTGAACAATACAAATAAAAGTATTCTGGGTCACATCGACATATAAAAAAGAATCTGTATGTTTACAAGATCCATTGGTCAATTGAAGTTTTCTTGGACAAAGTTGTCTGATTACACTATCAAAGTTTTTTGAGCGACTTGAACATGAAAACGTGGCAAATATGCACCAAAACAGAGATGGATCTTGTAAACACTGTGAATATTTTTCATGAAAAATTAAAAATTATGTTTGTAGTTGTTCATTGGGCCATATGGAACAATAAAGCACTAGCTGAAGATTTTTAAAACAAAAAACGTACCTATGGAATTCACTGCATCATGTGCTATATTCTTTACTTTTAAAAACGCCCTTTACTTATATTTCTTTCTTGGATACTTTTTAAAAATACTTCTGACATCATTTTGAATCTCTATTCTGATTAGCCGATTCCCGTAAAGTTCGTCATAGTGAAAAGTGCATCTCTGGTAAGTTCCAACCAAGGGGTAGAATTACGTTAGGGGTCGACACCCCCCCCCCCCGTTTTGATCCACGCTTGAATATTGATAATATTCACAGTGCAAGGTAGTTATGGGATTTTGGTCTGTTTGAACGATTAAACAAACCATGTGTTACACTTGGGGTGTAAAATACTAATGGTAACTGATAAACTTGCCGGTGGCTTGTTTTTTACTCCGTTAATTTACCTTCCCCTCTCACTATCTGTCAATTTTAATCTAAATACCAAATCCCCGTTTCTTTTATGTGTTGTGGCACAGGTGACCGAGTCTGGATGATGTGGCATTAAGGGCCCCTCCATCAGGGGGAGTGGGGTCGTATTACCCCGTGATGGGGGTACGAGGAGCACATTACATTAAGTACTTCATTATTGACCACTATCAAATTACTAGTACCCTGTCCAGTGGCGAATTTTAGGTTGCATCCCAAAATCAGCGCCCAATTCCAAACCTCACATGAAATCTTGTAGATCCTACATACCCCCTCCCCTTTCTCTCTCTGTTGAAGTTTGAACTACTTACTACCATATTTACTTTGTATATGTAGATCCTTTAAAAGAACCAAAGCCCCCCCCCCCCCTACTTCCCCAGTCCGTTATCATGAATCCGCGTGTGCTGTCTGATAACTTGTTTGTAAGAAAAGCGGGTACATTTATTATATCAAAATACATGTAACAGGTGTATTTGAAGTAAACTCATCTTCAACAGGCGCCGGTAATACGATATGAGACAAAATTTTATGACCCATCTCCGCATATTACAATACATGTTTGTATCATCTTTCTCAAAAGACACCACTTAAGTCATAGATTTGTCCTAAACGAGCAAAATCAGATTTTGAAATTTAGGAGACGCCGACTGTCAGAATCAGATGTACTTTTAATTTTGTAGCATTCATTCAAACAAGAACTTATGTGTTTGGACATACTTTTGAAGGTTTTATTTTTTAAATAAAATTTTCCATGACGATGAAAAAAGTAGGTTTTAGAAGGAATCCGTTCACGAGACAACCTGACTGGCCTAGTGTTGTCCGACTTCGGTTATTTCATTCTTAATTTAAATAAGAGGTATCGGGGGTCAAATAAATTCATGTTTTTTTTTTCTTTCTGTTGAATGCTTATCAGATTGAAGAAAGTATGATTTAGCTGCAGCACTCGCAGCAAAACACCGAAACGAACACAGAGCCAACCAACGGGACCAATGGTTAACGGTGCCGACGTAGTACGGTCATCTGACACGTTAGTAGCAAATGGTGTGGTTATCCGGTTTCCGTGCGCACAACCCTTCCACTAGTCCGGTGACCAGGACTACCGGTACACACAAACCAACGGAACTAATGGTTAACGGTGCCGACATAGTACGGTCATCTGACACGTTAATAGCAGCAAATGGTGTGGTTATCCGGTTTCCGTGCGCACAACCCTTCCACTTGTCCGGTGACCAAGACTACCGGTACACAAAAAATCAACGGGAACAATGGTTAACGTTGTCGACTTAGTACGGTAATCTGACACGTTAGCAGCAAATGGTGTGGTTATCCGGTTTCCGTAAGATGACCATACAAACAAGGAAACAAAACGAATATGCCCAAGTAACAAAGACATGAACGATGAAGCAACATATATGTGATGACTGCCCCTCTCCCTTCTCCCCGAAAATCGACACAGGTAAGATTGGAATCTTGTCCCCTGTCCCCCCCCCCTATATTTTTTTTTTGGGCCAACATCAACTTTAAAAGATTTCTTGATTTTCTTTTACGGAAAACCGGACCGGAAGAGTGGATAGGCTCAGCTCTGCCTGTATTTTCTATCAATTTGAAGGATTTACTGTGCTCACTTCAAATGACTGAGAAAGACTCTTACCACCCCTTTTGTATACTTTAACGACCACCCTTCAAAGAGTATCTAATACATGAAAACATCCATCTTCAAGAAGCTTATTACGATGTGACAAGTCGGTTCCACGGAGGAAAAAATATGATGCAAGTCGAAATGAGATTTTAACGAGGCTAGAAAGGGAAAAGACGATTGCCGTAATGTAACTGACGTTTTCAAACTCGTCTCTTGACAAACTGTTCCCCAAAAAGAGCTTAATTTTCTCTCAGAAATTATGAATAATGAAAGGTCAGAGTAAAAGGTCTACAAATCAATGTCAAGTGTCAAATTGTTAGAATATGGGAGCGGCGATGTACAAACATCTAAACAGACGTCTTGCGATGATTAGGAAAGACAATTCTGTTACGTTTTCTGAGATAATGTCTAGAGGGGGAGTGCATCTATATCACAAAGATAGCTATCTAAATTGAGACCCATGGCCAACAAAAATCTGAAAAAGCCATGACATCATTAGAAAAGACAATTTTGTTAAGTTTCTGAGACGATGTCAGATCTATATCACAAAGATTACTATCTAAATTGAGTCCCATAGCCATGAAAAATTTGAAGAAGTCATGACATCATTATAAAAGACAATTTTGTTACGTTTCTGAGATAATGTCTAGAGCGGAGTGCAACTCTGAAAGAAGTCATGACATCATATCCTGTGCTTTGGTATGAGTTGATGTAAATGATTACTTAGAACAAAGGAATATGAAAATTTGTTTCAGAATTCAAAAGTAGTGAATTGTAAAATTATATGTTTACAAAACAAGTACTTTAGTTTTAGGAGGATCTGTTATTCATGATTGATTGGTGGCCTTGACCTCTTTGACCTTGAGAACATTCATTTCTTGACCTTTAAATCATTTGACACACAAAAACACCAAAATGCACAAATACAGAGGGGACAGGCACAAACACACAAAAACACCAAAATGCACAAATACAGAGGGGACAGGCACAAAATTGAACTTTACTCATTACTGGCTATTCATCAAACTGATGCTCCACACGTTTCAATGCAGTATCTTTGCAGATTTTGAACAAATGCCAGAAAAACTTGCTTAATAAGTCCAAGATCAGTTGGTCAAGAAAAACCAAGGTGACTATCCATCATTTACTTGTTATACTGACTTTTCATCAAAATATCTGTTAAGTTGATAGAGATGACGTTCTTCAAAGGACAAAGAAAGGGTAATAACTCATAAATACATGTACCAAAGTTGATTTACAACAAATTTCTACAGTAGTCTTGATGAAAACAATTCCGAAGTTTTCAAACGACTAAAGTAGGCAAGTGATGAACAAATCCAAACTTAATCGAAGACCCATCTCATAATTAAACTCAACAGCGACGTGTCACAGCAATATCTGCAAACTTAAATAAAGTTTCTGTTCAAAGGGCAATAACTCCCATGAATAGGATGTGTTTGTGAAACACTTGTGCCCCAACATGGCATTAAAGGCCGACGGGGGACTATATAAGGGGACAGGTAAATTTTCTGTTATTTCCTCACTGACCGCTAAAAGGTTAACATCTCTTACTGGTATCTGATTGGTTCCCTTTAATCCTTTTACCCCTATAAATTTTTGATTGACAGCTTAAAACAGATGAGACTCGGATATCTCATTAGCATAATAAAGGATTACCTGTCGGTTTGTCTTTGATATAACACGCCGCTCGCAAATGGCGCTGTCTTCAAAGACGGTATACCACGCTTATCAAGCTTATGTCACTCAGGTATAACTATTTACGACCGGGTGGTTCCCAACGTCGGCCTTTAAGAGATAACTGCTAAATTTCATCATAATATCGTAATCCAAGATCAAGGTCAAATACTTTTACCAATGAAAAAGTCTTGACATAAGGGATACACGTGAAAGCCACATTGTAAATCCTTCAAAAGTTGAAGTTTAATGTCCAAAATAGGACACATACAGATGGACAAAGTATAGAATCTATACCCCTGTCTCATTCACTGGTTGGAGATTGAATACGCTTGATCATGCATTTTTGAACTGCTTTTTAAAGTTAAGTGGAACTTAATATGATGTACATCTATCTTGATTAATGCTTCGTTTTAAGGAAAATAAATCATTTTAATAGTGTAAAAGAACTTTGTGTATGAGAAAGACATATTCAAATGTTACTTCAAGTGTATGGAAAAGCACATGATTTCTGTCAGCCGTAACTGCTACCTTATGTAATTTGTTTTCACATTGTTTCAATTGATCTACAAAAGAAAAGAAAGGATATGATTGGAGGGAGCATAAATGATTGATAGAAACCAATAACCCCTCACCTTGTTAATGACTCTATGGGCAAACAACCATGGTCTAGACTCCCTCTGTCTATGGAAATTTAATGTCACTAGAGCGTCTACCCCTAGAGAACAGTAGTTACTCATTACCATCTGAAACAAATAAGAAATTTGATAAATTTGTAATATAGTTTATCTCTAAGGAGAGACTAATAGAATCTAGCACCACTTTGAGTTCCGGATAGAAAAATATCAGTCTCGGGTGGGATTGATCAAGTCCCAACCGAGGCGTTAGCCGAGGTTGGGACGTTGATCATCCCACCCGAGACTGATATTTTTCTATCCGGAACTCAAATGTGGTGCTTGATTATTTTTCTCGCACATTGAAATCTTCAAAGTCCCCTTGTTTACCCATCAGAATGACTGAACGTCATGCTAAATAAATTTGCACGTGAAATAACGTACGTCAATTTGTCTGTGAAGTCATAAAGGAACAATCAAAAGTGCCGGATCAGGGGTGCCGGATCGAATTCTCTAGCACCGCTGAAAAAGGGAATCAGCCTATCCGATGTGCGAGAAACTCATTTTTGTATCAGAAGTTTGTGGCTAAAGAGAGATAACTCTATCTTGAATTAGCCCCTGAAAGAAACAACTTATTTACCTTCTTATATGATTCTTTGTGTATGACACGTCGTGTGTGACGGATTTCAACATTCCACCTGGAAAAAAAAGGTGATAAAATGGATTAAACATCTTTTATGGAATTTCATCTCATTAAATTCTGCTCAGCATTTATCTGTCTAGCAATTGGTCAGAAATGTAAACTGAGATACGTGTAAACAAAGCTACATGTTTTTTTCAGCAAAGGGAACTAAACATTACAATACATTATAAAGTGCATTTTCATGTACATAAAACAATTTTAAAGTGTTTTTGTATATAGACGTATTAATAGATGTGTAACTCTATATAATATGCCTATCTAGTTTGACAGGCTTTGGTGCTTGTATCAGACAGAGGAAGTCCTTGATCTTGACGTCATCGCATGTGTATTCTCCCCAGCCCAGGACTTTTGATAAATAATTACCAGTACCCAGGGTAAGTCTACATAAAGTAAATGTAATACTTATGATCTTATCATAACATACCTATCTAGTTTGATGGCTGCTTGTTTTAGTCTTATGAAGTCCTCGATCCTGACGTCATTGTGAGTGTAGCCTTCTCCCCGGCTGAGGACTTGGGATAAATCATTACCAGTACCCAGAGGGAGTATACATAAAGTATATGTAATATGATCTTATCATTACATAATATCTAGTTTGATGGGATGGGCTGCTTGTATTAGTCATTGGAAGTCCTCGATCCTGACGTTATCGTGAGTGTAGCCTTCTCCCCAGCCGAGGACTTTGGAAAAATCATTACCAGTACCCAGAGGGAGTATACATAAAGTATATGTAATATGATCTTATCATTACATAATATCTAGTTTGATGGGATGGGCTGCTTGTATTAGTCTTTAGAAGTCCTCGATCCTGACGTCATCATGAGTGTAGCCTTCTCCCCAGCTGAGGACTTGGGATAAATCATTACCAGTACCCAGAGGGAGTATACATAAAGTATATGAAATATGATCTTATCATTACATACCTTTCTAGTTTGATGGCTGCTTGTATTAGTCATAGGAAGTCCTTGATCCTGACGTTATCGTGAGTGTAGTCTTCTCCCCAGCCGAGGACTTGGGAAAAATCATTACCAGTGCCCAGAGGAAGTATACATAAAGTATATGTACAATGTAATATGATCTTATCATTACATACCTATCTAGTTTGATGGGATGGGCTGCTTGTATTCGTCTTAGGAAGTCCTCGATCCTGACATCATCGTGAGTGTAGCCTTCTCCCCAGCCAAGGACTCGGGATAAATCATTGCCAGTACCAAGAGGGAGTATACATACTAACGGAGGATTCTGTAAATACACAATGTTTGTGTCAAATAAGTATATGCACTTATCTTTTGCACAACCAAATTTTAGTGGAAACAGGGCAAACTGTGAAGCAAGATTAATCAGAAATTAGAGCACTTGAGCTATTTCTATTAAAATCTTTAAGTACTAATTGATTTAGTGTAGTCTTTAATCAGCCCAGTCTTACATGTAACAGCCCTAACTCTGCCAAAGTATGAATCCCAAGTACAAATACAGTATACAGTTTGGGACAATTTTCATTTATAAATTGAGAGTACATGATGTACATGTATTGTACTTGAATATCACAATAACATGTGCACAAAGAATTATTCCAATACTTTTGCCAACTGTTGCACTACCTGTACATACATCAAACGCTGAAAGATAGTAAAATTGTTACAGTTATAATGTTAAACGTTATTATAAAATCAGAAATAAAGATATCAAATTCAAACAGCGACTCCCAACTTACTACCATTCACACTTGCTGCCTGATGACAGTACATGAATATAATTACAGATGTACCTTAAAATTGAGGTTTTCGATTGCACTGAGTACCCAGCCTATAGATCCATCACCACCACAGACCAAGACCCTGGCTGTGACATCAGAAAGCAGGTGACACCATTCTAAACCGCCCTCTGGTGGAATGTCATCAAGATCTATCACCTAAAAGAAGACAGAATTGGAAAATCAGATATAGATTACAAATTGGGGATACCGTATGTTCCAAAGAAGGTCTAAAGAGTTTAAGTGATTTTGTTGGCACTTGATTTACTAATAAGGATTTTGAGAGAGAGAGAGAGAGAGAGAGAGAGAGAGAGAGAGAGAGGGAGAGAGAGAGAGAAGAATCTTAAAACAGTTTCTGTGAATGTAAATGTAGGGTGCAATTGCATGATTGAAAAGATCAATATTTAGTTTAAAAGTTGCTTTCATTATGACATGAATAATCCTTCAAATGCACAGGTTTATCATACAATAGAATATAGATAAGTATATACACATGTAATGATACATATTATGAAAAGAAACACGACATTGACGTAGAAATCTTTTTTTAAAGCGAGACTTACTTGTGAGGAATTGAGAACACCTCTGAAAGCTCTAAGAATATATTGTCCATCATTATTTCCACTTTTCTTGTTCGCAAAAACAATGAGCGGACTCCAGTTTGAAATGGGTGGCTTCCTAGCCTCTGACACTATGTAATGTCTCCTACCCTTAAAACCTTTTTGTTGTAGTTTGACACAGTTAGGAGGGATCACAAATTGTTGAAAAGGTCCCATATCACACGCCTGCGGCTCTTTTGGAATACAATTCTCATGGGTGGACCTGCCACACCATGCACATCGGAAATCACTCATGTGTGCCATTGTCCCGCAGTCCTCATCACATATATAACACTTACTGTACAACGAAAGATTTCCCCGTACCCAATGGTGACTTGTCATTTCACCTACTTGCGATACTGGTTTACACGGAATTCTTTTGTTGGCAGCTTTCATGCTGTGGTCGTCCACACAAATACCACACGACTCGCAGCATGCACCTTGTCTTATTTTATAATGACCTATATTGCAGTACGTCTGATCGGGGAAGATGTCCTCCATGTAAAACTTATGGCCCTTGCTAACGTCACTGGCAAGTACCTCGTAATGCTGTAACCGACTGTTTCTGTATTTCCTCATCCACAGATAGATAACCAGGAACGTAAATCCAAACACACTCAACACTAGGACTGAATCCATCTGATTAAAAAAAATGCTTCTTGATTTACATAGATTAAACATAGGTAATCACAGATTACAAAGCTCACCTCGTGGCAGCAAAGTTCAATTCAAACATATTTCTAAGTTCATGTATATTGGCTTTTAAAGGCAAAATCATTCAAGCGGAAAAAGTAGGTCAATTTCATTTTATGAAAGTTTGATCAAAGATACATCCAATATGCAAGTTAAGTACATGAAGCACTTATACTTTGCTCAATATTGGCTTTTAAAGTGAAATTCACTCAAGCGGAAAAAGTAGGTCAAGGTCATCATATGAAAGTTTGATCAATGATACATCCAATAAGCAAGTTTTGTACATGTAGCACTTATATTTTGCTCAATATTGGCTTTTAAAGGCAAAATCGCTCAAGCGGAAAAAGTAGGTCAAGGTCATTTTATGAAAGTTTGATAAAAGATACATCCAATATGCAAGTTTGGAACATGTAGCACTTATACTTTGCTAAATATTGGCTTTTAAAGGCAAAATCACTCAAGCTGAAAAAGTAGGTCAAGGTCATTTTATGAAAGTTTGATCAAAGATACATACAATATGTAAGTTTGGTACATGTAGCACTTATACTTTGCTCAATATTGGCTTTTAAAGGCAAAATCACTCAAGTGGAAAAGTAGGTCAGATGCTGCATCCGATGCATGGGTCCATCTCGGCATCCAAAGATGAATCACTTGTGCAAGTTTGGTTACTGTAGCATTAGAACTTGGTCAGATACTGAGCCACCCCAAACTTCTTAACCAAGTCAATCAAGCGGAAAATGTAGGTCAGATGCTGCATCTGATGCATGGATTCACCTCAGCATCCAAAGATGAATCACTTGTGCAAGTTTGGTTACTGTAGCATCAGTACTTTGCCAAATACTAAGCTACCCCAAACTTCTTAACCGGACGCGGACGTGACACGGACGCGGACACGGACGCGGACACGGACGCGGACACGGACGCGGACGCGGACACGGACGCGGACGCAGACGAGCGGGGGTATAGCATAAGCTCACTCAACTTCGTCGAGGTGAGCTAAAAATGCAATGAATTGTTCATTTTAGTTGATGTATACTTGCCAATCTAAGGTATGGTTAAAAAGAATCTGCAATATTAAAGCCCTACCCCTTAAAATTCAAGCAGTGCAGGTATAGCAAATCAATACATTTTTTTTTTGGAATGAAGGTTAAAGGTCAAGGTCACTAGATCAAAAGCCAAGGTCTTGCCATAAGGAATCCTAATATAACAGGGATGGAAATTGGTAAGAATTTCCAAGGAGCCAAATACATGTAGGCTTGTAGGTTTGAAATTCTGGTAGCCCTTTATAAACCTTAGCCTTTAGGGGCCCATTATATTTAAGCTCAAAAAAGTTTAAGCAAAGTTAACTTTTAAGGTTTACTAAAATCGTCATCCATATAATGGATGGCTGAAAATTCCTTTTCCTTTGTTCTTACTTGCGTTTGCATCCGAACTTGAGTTTATAATGCTTTCTTCGTTGGCAGCTTTTTGTTTTTTGAGTACAGCAAGGCCAAGGTTTTGGGGCCGCCTTGCTGCTTTTTCGTAATATAAATAACATGAATAAGATCACGCTTCTTCATTCACACAAAGACAACTTGCAAGACAGTCCACAATACTCGCCTTTGGGGGATACTTCTTGAGATCAAAGGTGCTCGTGGACGTTGTTTCATTTGTTTAATCTTAATTTCATTTGTTCAGATAATCAGAAATGTTGATTTCTATCATTTGTCAGTCAGACAGTTATATATCCCAAAATGGTCCCCGGGTGTACTATTCTATATGCTCTAAGGTCTAATGAAAATTAGTATCTTTTTTCCCAACTTTGGCTAAAAAATTTCTCAATCACATGTAGACATGGTAGATGGAATTATCACGAAAATTAGTAGCGAAGCGAAGTGAGCAAGCTTTAATGGTAACACATATATACGAAACAAGTGGAAAAATTAACGAAAATAAGGAAGAAAAGATACATACTGACCAATTCATTTTTCTTCAACCAAGAATTGGCAAGATGGGCGGCGCCATTTTAGTCAGGTTTTATACGAAAATATTTCTAGATGAATCTCTATTTTTGTAGCTATATGGTGTAGATTTGGTTTTAACAGTGTGTAACATAAAGCTAGGATGAAAAGTAGTGAAATAGTTGAAAAGTGTAAGCTTATGATGTCTACAACAGGAGACTGAAAAATTTTGAATCCTTAGTTTTGTATCTTGTAAGAAAATTTTTGAATCCTTAGTTTCGTATGCAATATGGATTTTTTTTAATCCTTAGTTTCGTATCCTATATATAAACACTGCAACTTGCGTCGGCCCATGCAATTTCATGCACCGTCTTCGCTTCGCTTCAAGGGCTTTGCCATAATTCATATTAAAATTTATTGCTTCATAAGTAGCAAATTTACTGTTAATTTGCCATAATTTTTGTAATCAATACTAATCAGAAGTACAGTTTTGTAATTACCATGATTACCGTAAATCAAATTAAGAAGAAAATCATGATTTAACATTCAATTCTGATCTTTTGATTGTCTCTGCAGTCATTTACTTTATCCAAGTACTTCCCACAATATTCCAAATGTCGTAAATTTTCCCAGTCGCAAGGGCCCCGACCCCATTCCCAAATTACTGGAAAAAAAACCTGGCCTACATGTACGAGTCTATGACTGTGAGCTGGGCGACAAAAAAAAAGCAGTATTGTCATCATGCCATGTGATAAACTGACATAATGAAATTAAGGAGAACTCAACAAAGAGGTCAGTGTTATTACCTTTTGTAATTCTTCAAGACTGCTCACTGTGCTATACTTGTAGTTGGCATGTTCATCCATGTCCATTTTAACATGGCGAAATTCGGACTAAATTAGTAAATACGAATAAATGAACTGAATCAAATGGACTCTTCAATCTTTTAAACTTCAATAATAAGATAAAGTGGCATTTTTCATGTCTACTTCTCTACAGAATCAATAACACGTGAATTTTTGTTTATTCTTTCTCATGACATTTTCCCGGAAGTTTACTCTTTCTTTCTTGAAACCTATAACGTACTGCATGGAGCTACGGAAAAACAGAATAGTTAGAAAAAGCTTGGAGCTACGGAAAAACAGAATAGTTAGAAAATAGCTTATACACAATGCTATGGAAAGCCAAAGGGGTCAAAATTCTAACATTGCAACTCTGCAATTGTATATTCGTAAATCAAGATTTGTGATTTTTAGTTCTGTAAATGTACATTTGTAACATTGCAACTCTGCAATTGTATATTCGTAAATCAAGATTTGTGATTTGTTGTTCTGTAAATGTACATTTGTAACGTTGCAACTCTGCAATTGCAAATTCGTAAATCAAGATTTGTGATTAGTTGTTCTGTAAATTTTACATTTGTACATTGTATAACATTGCACTTTTGCGGTTGTATATTTGTAAATAAATGTCTGTGATTTGTCTTTCAGTAAATGGACATTTGTTCTCTGTTCATTAGGCACAGTCCATTTGATATTCTGGGGGGGGGGGGGGGGGGGGGGGGGGGCTTGGGTTTTTTGTCGGAGCAAGATTATTTTTTTCGCCCCGGACCAGGGCAAAATTATTTTTTTCTTGCATAGTTGGAGCAAGGAAATTTTTTTAACAAAGTGATGCGCATATTAAGAATGTTTGTGTTTGATTGTTAGAAATTATTTATATTTTTACTCAAAACTCTAAATAATAATATATTAGTTTATTTTTATGCAAGAATTCATTTTAAACAGAGAGATAAAAGATTTTTACAATACAGTTCTCAATATTTTATAGGGTCCCTTTAAAGTACGAAACGAAAACGAAACGAAATGAAACGAAACGAAAACGAAACGAAAACGAAACGAAATGAAACGAAACGAAATGGAAAAATTCAAACAGCCAAAACGCAAAAGTCAGATTGTATGTTGTTGTTTGGAAATCTATCTAGGCACGGAATTCCCTACTCTGCATAAGGAGCACCCTTCCTTGAGTGTGGCATTACCTAGGAATAAAAAGGAACTAATAAATAGTCGAGGGAGAGGACAGGTCAAGAATAAGAGGGAGGTGACAATGTGAATTTGTTGATAAACTTTAACACCCTCGACCTGCACGGTAGCTAGGTCATATGAATGCTTTCAGTGCTTCTGTGTTGCTTGGCGTTGTGCTGTCTTGTTTGTATGGTCATCTTATAGTGAGGTTATTTTACACAAAAGGTGTGCGTTCTGAGAAACCTTTGGGTAACAGAAACATAAGGCCATCAGAGATGTCAGCGCTCACCTCGACAGCATCATTGTCCCAAGACCAGCATCTGTACCTACATTGCACAATTTATTTCCAGATGCATAATCCAAATAAGTTTGATTGATTAAAAAATTCAAAGAAAGCTGGAAATGAAGATTCTAATTTTACCATACCTGGTCAATCAAGCGTAAAATATAGGTCAGATGCAACCTCCGTACCATACATTGATGTAAGCATCCTTTGATGCATCATCCATGCAATTGTGGTTGATGTAGGAGTAATATAGTAAGGCAGGAATGAACCTGTCCCATTTTACTTAACCTGCTCACTCAAGCATAAAATGTAGGTCAGATGCAGCCTCTGTACCATGCATTGTTGTAAGCATCCTCAGATGCATTATCCATGCAAGTTTGGTTGAATCGTGGGACTTATAGTTTGGCAGGAATGGACCTGTCCCGTTTTGTTTAACCTATAGTGCGGACGCCGACGAGGTGAGCTAAAAAGTACAGGTAATCCGGATAACTACACCATGCATCTGCTACTAAGATGGCCGTCCTATGTTGGCACGGATTGCCCATCGGTTCCGTTGGTTTATATGTCGGCACGTATTGCCCATGGGTCCCGTTGGTTTATGTGTGCTACTGAGTCTTTTAAATTGTTTGATGTTTTGCTTGCTTTTATATAGTGCCTATTGGGGCTCTTGCTGTGTGTTGCTGCAACCAATCTTGTTGGAGATCCCCTCCTTTTTTAACTCTGTCAAAAATAGTCGAATCACCGAATCACAATCATACTAGTAATCGTACTTGATCATATTCCTGTAGTAAACAAAATCATCATGCAGGATTCATCAAAATCCCCCGCAAACTAAGTGGGGGGGGGGGGGGGGGGTTCCGGACTTCCCTGGAATTTTCGAAGCATAGTTTGATAACGTTCATAAATATACATATTTCATAAGATTAAGTCCCGATTTCCTTTTTTTGTCATAACATTTGAAAAATAACATGAATTTGTATTTAAAATCTATCATTTTTATTAATTTTTTTGGTCCACATTTCAAAATTTTCCCGGGCTAGCTTACGCTCGCCAGATTTTATTGCATAATATATATACATATCAATTTCAAATGATGCTTACCTTTGCAACCCTTATACACTGCACACCTTCGTCAATAAACAAAGACAAATAACTGAAAAAATACAGTAATAGAGGATACAAACGGTATTATAGTCTGTCCTTTTTATTCCAACTCTGACAAATTTTCGAGGACTATTTCACATTTGATTATCAATCAAGAACAACGCGATGGAAATTCAAGACTTCAATCTTTTTGCTTTATTATAATTTTTTTTTTTTTTGCTTTTTAAGACCCCTCCTGGAAAAAAATCCTGGATCCGCCCATGCGGCATCATATTCCTACTTAACTTTTTGTAAAAAATATTACCAGCAACGGCATAGCTGCTCTGCATGAAAAAGTGGAGGGGCACAACATCCCAAAATTTCTTACAAAAAAAACAACAAACAAACAAACAACAACAATAAACAAACAAACAAACAAAAAATCGGGGGTGGGGGGTGGGTAAAGAATGGGGTTTTCATGTTCTGTATGCACATATATCCATTTGGGAGTGCTCCGAGTAAACGTAGGGTCATACATAGAAGAAGAGGAAGATTAAATATTGTCGATATTAATTATTTCACGTTTATAAACTGTTTCTGGACAGGCAATTTTTTTTCCATTTCGTTTCGTTTCATTTCGTTTCGTTTTCGTTTTCGTTTCGTTTCGTTTCGTTTCATTTCGTTTCGTTTTCGTTTCGTACTTTAAAGGGACCCTATTTTATATAAGGTACATGTATATTACATGTACATTTATAAGAGGGTCTGAGGGGAAGGTCTCCGGCCTAGACAAAATTTTACATGTAAATGTAGAATTGTAAATTGGTGAATAACTGAAGTTATATGAAGGAATACATGCAACATGTATTACTAGCAATACATAAATATTCACAATATATGTAAGCTTTAAGGAAGCCCTTTTTTAATTTCACACATGTATAACTTTTGATATCTTCATATATATATATATATGGACTTTGCCATAGTAAATGATGTTTTTATAGAAAATATATAATGGCGAGCAAAGCGAGCCAAAAATTTTTGATACAAATTGAAAACTGCGGCGAGCGAAGCGAGCCGGAAAATTTTCAAGAATTTTAGCAAAATTTTATGGTAATCTTCAAATTCAGAATATTTGTAAGAGCAAGATTATTTTTTTCTGTCACACCATAAGCAAATTTATTTTTTTCATCAAAATTGAGAGCAAAATTATTTTTTTCGAAAAAAAACCCAAGCCCCCCCCCCCCCCCACCACCACCCCCCCCCCCCCCCCCCCCGAATATCAAATGGACCGTGCCATGCATCATTCGTACTTCCAACATTCTTCATTCGTAACGTCGCATTATTACCGTCAGTCATGACTGACGGTATACTGTAATCATTCGTAACCTACTTGCGCGGATAGAATACCTCTTGGTAATATTGTATAAAATGCAAATATTCGTCTAGGTTATTCAGAATCTGTATATAAGATTCTTTCATTAGGTCGGCTTAAGAGTCTAGATGACCTGACAAATGAAAGTCATATCGCACTAGTGTATTTTCTTCCGAAATATGCACCGAAAAGTCTTTGTACCGATACGTCCTATACCAATCGCAGATTTTCGGAAATTTCCGTCACTTTGATCGGAAAAAAAACCCGGAAAAGTCCGGAAATGTGCGATTGGTAAATGCATTTTTTCTAACTAGAATTGTACAACTTGTAAAGTCAGCTAACTGACGGCAAGCTTTTTGTAAAAGCTAATACTTGTGCTAGTTTTGTATCATCACTACAGATGGCGCTTTAACGGGTCCCTTTAAAGTACGAAACGAAAGGAAATGAAACGAAACGGAATTGAACAAAATAAGCATGTTCAGAAATATTTTATCATATTATAGTACGTGAAATATCGACAAATTTCGATGTTCTTCTATCCATGACCCTACGCTTACTCGGAGCCTCCTCCTCCCCCAAAGCTTCACGAATGTCAAGGCATCTTTTTTCACTCAGGAGTCAGTACGGTGACAAAGAAAGGGATCTCCTCCCCAATCTATTAGGGGAATCTGGGTTATTCTTCACGATCTGGATTTTGTTCTCTGTTGTTTCGGTTATTTAAAGAATCATGGTAATAAAATTATGTATTTTGGTTGCATAATAACAATGGAAATTAAATGATTTTACTTTCATTCATTGAGTATCTGAAACAGTATTAATTTCTTTTTTTTTTCGATGGCGAACTTGAACATACCTACACTAGGGTGCATCCAGAACTTCAACCAGGGACGTAACCGGGTGTACATTTGTACGCAAAAAGTCCACATCGTGTTCGCAAAAAAAAAAAAAGAGAGACAAATACCTCCTTCTAGGGGCGATTATGACATGTTTCGCAAACTACTGTCTAAAAAGATCCGATTTAAATAAGTTTCTCAAACTTTTCTCAGGTTTATACATAGGCGAATTTACAAACAAAGTACGAGTCGATTGTGAAGGACGCAGGGTTCTCACGTCCAATATCTATGTATGTGGACGTACATGTTTGGGGGAAAAGCTACAGCATATCATGTTCATATCAAAAGTTTTCTTCATCTTTTAGATACGGTTCATTGTTTGCTGACATCGAATCATGCGCTTTATCCTTCTAAATTCAGCTTAAATACGTCTCAGAGACAACCAAGCTTCATTTTTTCCAAATGTTCTCGAGGAAAGCCTCTGAACTCCCACCATCGAGAGGGGAAGACATCCTCCTATTCTCTGCCCGAACTCGACCACTCGAGCCTCGCAAATCATCCTCCGCAAAATCGGTTGCCCCCCCCCCCCTCATCTGCAGACGCCCACAAAGAAAACACATTATTCTACTATTCTTACACTTGTAAGCACTTATTTATTTGTCCGCAATTGACAAGAAGGCAGGGGATTTGAACTTCCCTTCAAATAGAAGGGGATTCGTCGGTGATTTTGAAAATTGGCCAGTGGAGCTTATCATGTTTTAGCTGAATCTACACGAGTACAGGGTGATCCGATGAAAACAAACGTAAATACTATACATATATGTAATGACATTTTCTAATATTTCATAGCTTCCGCAGTTTTCTGCAACTTGAGTTTCTCTGAGAATATTTGAGAAAAAAAATATTAGAATATAGTATATACCATTGAAAACGGTGAACTTTGAATTTTCATTACGTTTGCAGTATTTCTCCGAGTTTTGATCCCCCCCCCCCAAAAAAATAGAAATCGGAAATTTTGGGGGAGGGGGAGGCTGCGAGTAAGCGTAGGGTCATGGATAGAAGAAGAACATTGAAATTTGTCGATATTTCACGTACTATAATATGATAAAATATTTCTGAACATGTTCAATTCCGTTTCGTTTCATTTCCTTTCGTTTCGTACATTAAAGGGACCCGTTAGAGCGCCATCTGTAGTGATAATACAAAACTAGCATAATACGACGAATGTTTGAAGTACGAATGATGCATGTTGTGTTTACATAATGAACAGAGAACAAATGTCCCTATACTGAAAGACAAATCACAGACATTTATTTACAAATATACAACCGCAGAAGTGCAATGTTATACAATGTACAAATGTAAAATTTACAGAACAACTTATCACAAATCTTGATTTACGAATTTGCAATTGCAGAGTTGCAACGTTACAAATGTACATTTACAGAACAACAAATCACAAATCTTGATTTACGAATATACAATTGCAGAGTTGCAATGTTACAAATGTACATTTACAGAACTAAAAATCACAAATCTTGATTTACGAATATACAATTGCAGAGTTGCAATGTTAGAATTTTGACCCCTTTGGCTTTCCATACAATGCAAGAGCGTAAGAGAAAGGGGGGGGGGGGGGGGGGGGGGGGGGGGGGCAGCCGGGGCACATGCTTGTGCCCCCACACTTTTCAATCAAATATTTTATGATGTATTAACATTGTTTAAAATAGCAACATTTTGTACCATTTTCTACAATTTTTCGGTAGATTTTCAAAATTTGTCTTTGGCTCTCTACCGCTCGTCAGCTCTTTTAAAAGTTTATAAACGTTCTGAATAATTTAGCTATTCTGATTCATCATATATCCATTTAATAAGTCTTTATCAACGTACATGGAGACATTATATATTATAGATAATTATTACATGTAGTACTTATTAATGATAGAGGGTATAGACAGTATTTTCTGATAAGTCTATATATAATTTTGGCCAAAAACAAAAATTCCTGGCTCGCTACCGCTCGCCAGACATTTATTCATGTACTTATAGAAACAGATCTAAAATTTAGAACTGTACCAGATAATCTTTTGTGCATACAGAACATGAAATCCCAATTCTTTATCTCTCCCCCCTTTTTTTTTTGCTTGTAAGAAATTTTGGGATGTTGTGCCCCTCCACTTTATCAGGCAGAACCACGCCGTTGTTATGTCATCATCTATAGATCTATATGCCGTGCCGTGAAGAAGTGATATCTAGTGTTTTGCTGTAGAGTTATCTTACATTTTACGTGTTTCGGGTTTTTTTTAAAGCATCTTCAGAAAACGATAAAGTTATCTCTGCATTAGTGCATACATGTAAGGAATGACTATAATAACTTGATGAGATTACATCAAACCAATCGTGAAGACGGGACTCCATGACGGGCCTTGTCAAAATACTGCTTCATACTTCTTATCATACCTGGAGCTTGATCTAACTTCTCAAATGAATAATCAAATTCCAAATCCTTTATTTGATGAGTGGCCTCCGTTCAAGAATTTTTGTCCATCCGGCATAGGATCGGACCCCTTCGAATTATTTACTTGTTTGTGATTTCACTTTAAATAAAATACATGAACATCTTCTCGAGACAATTTTACTTAATACACTCGAAGTCTTGTCTTGATAAGATGTGTACACATGAGAGGACTTTTTGTTCCTATAGAATAGAATAGAATAGAATAGAATAGAATAGAATAGAATAGAATTGTAATTCATTCCAAATTAGCGCCCCTTGGAGCATCACATATAACAATTATGATTTGGAATAGAATTGTAATTCATTCCAAATTAGCGCCCCTTGGAGCATCACATATAACAATTATGATTTGAAACATACAAAATTACAAAGACATATAACAACATATATATGCTTCTTGGGAGACCTTGCATAGTGACCAACCGTCCAAAGTCGGCACCGGGTGCGCATTGGTCTTCTTCTATATTTTGGTGCGTCTGCTATATTAAATGGTTTGCTGAACCGTTTTGTGTGGGTGTTGTATTGTGTCTCGTCCCCTGATGTTTTTTGAGTTTTTTTTTACTCTGATGTTCTTATTCTGCATGCGGGTATGTTCCGCTGAAGGGCAGTTTTGCTGCAGCGTCGGTCCACCTCTTCAACATATCAATCCGACGTTATCCGGATAACTACACCATTTGCTATGGATATAGCAGATGGCTGTCCAAAGTCGGATCACTGTGAAGTGTCTTTTATGTCTTTGTTTGTTTGTGTTTGTTAGTTTGTTTCGTTTGCATGGTATCTGCGTGCTGTTTGTATTGGTTTTGTGCGTGTGCTTGTCTTCAGCAGTGGTCACTAAATATTATTATTTTACTTCGTTGATGTTTTGTTAACCGTAAACAAAAACTCTTAGAAGGTGGACCTAATTTTCTTGATTGTATAATGGTCGTTTAATACGTGAATTTAAATGTCAAAAGTAAGATTTTTTATACCTGTTTGGATAAGGGAAGCATCGTTTGAAACAGATTGAACGACAAAGAGGGATCTGAATGATTCCAGTATACCGTCAGTCATGACGGCAACATTCGGAACACCATCGCCATTTTCAAACGGAGCATGGCCCAGTTGAGAAGATTATGAAAAAATTTAAATCTTTGAAAACAAATGCATGGAAAAAGTTCCATCCGATAAAGGACTGTTTTTCATACGCCATTTTGCTTTTAATTAGACCGAGAACAGGCCAAACTTTTATTCTATACCAACTCAAGAATAAAATTTTGGCCTGTTCTCTGACTAGCTTTTAATATCCACTTTACATATACATCTGGTTCTTTCTTGTATTGGGTCCCTACATTTTGTCGATTTATTTATGTCGTCATTTTACAGCGAGAATGCAGTTGTGTGTTCATTTAGACCACCCGGTAATGCTGGCGTCACACTGTCCCGATTTAAGCAGCCGATGGCCACACGATAAAGGATTTTTTCAAATTCGGGTGTGATCGTAATATCATCGGGCTATTCGTAAGGCCATCTTGAATCATCGTATGACCGCCGGCTTGATTTGTCAAACTTCGGGAACAACTTCGGGAGTGCTGTCAAAATCTTTGGCATGCCAAAAAATTCCCGATGGCACTGCCGAAGGACAATCTTCGAAACAGGTTCGTGTAATCATCTTGTCCTTCGTAAGACCATCGAGAAGGCATCTTGCGTATTCGTAACATCTTCGTTTCTCCTTCGAGTTACCATCGGGACCATCGGGGAAATTTTGTCATACGAAGGCATAACGAACGTGTCAAGAACCTCCCGATGGAGTTAGGAAGGCTATACGACTTCGTGACAACCTCGCAATTCCATCGAAATGACATCGTAATGTCATCGTACTCTAGTACGATGGCGTAAAGGTGGGATCCCGATACAAAAGATGACAGACACAAATATTAAAAAAAAGAAAATTTCAAAGACATAATATTCAAAGCCATTTAAAGTGAAGTTACATGTAATCCAAATTTATCATAATAAAAACTTTTCTGTCTTCTTCAAATTTGCAAATTCACAATCAATCAATAAAGCAAATGTCGTGCCTTGATAATGTTACTATAAGGAAAAAGAGGGCAGAAGCATTGTTTCTTTAAATGCATCCAAGAGGGCATGTACAGACTCAGTATTTTCTATAATTACTGGTAATACTAGTATCTTGTTGTGACATATATCCATTTTCATCTTTCTTACATTGAATCGTCACGTCTTCCACTTGTTTCCACCAATGATGTTTATAAATGAAATTCGTGATATTTTAAGACGATTTTTGGTTGACAATAATACATGTCAACTGCTACGCAAAGATCGCTGATAACTGAACCCGTTGCCTATTTGTCCGTCTGGTAGTCACAAACTGTAATGATATATGCCTTGTAAAATCAAACTTTCAAAGATGGTCGAACATTCATATATATCTTGGCTGACCATGCTACATAGACAGTGCGTTTCAGATATTCGATAACATATACTAGTATTTGAGTTGCTAACTTTTGGGTATTTTTTGTATTTTTCTGAGACAGAAATAATAAAAGGCGGAGGAGGAAACCATTGATATTTTTAAACATCCAAAACGTGATGCATTCCTGGTTATAATCCGATGCATCGCATTTTAGATACGACGTCGTGAAGCAATCTAAAAGCCTTCGTTAATACATCGTAAGCCTTCGTATGACCTTCGGATACGTTTTAAGATAAAATTTGTCCCGTCGTGTTGTCATCGGGAGCGGTTCGGATACAATCGTGTAGTCATCTTTTAGCATCGTGTAATCGTCTCTTAACATCGTAAAAACATCGGTTGCTGAGCGGGTCTTAACCATATTCGGGAGTAACTTCGCACGAAATTGAAAATTTCATATTCGTATGTCCATCGGATATCATAATCGGGACAGTGTGATGCCTACATAACACCGAACAAGTAGGAAGTTTATACGCACGTAATCCGAATAACCATATCCTTACCATTTGCTACACATGCGGCGGATGACCGTCCTTCGTCGACATCGATTATCCATCGGTCTCATATTGGCTTATCTTTGGTCTTTTGTGCTTAGTGTTTTGATAAGAAAGAAAGGAAGCGAATCTCCAACGAGACTCGGTTACAGCTTCTACAGCAAAGACAGAAAACACCCCAAGTGAAAACACAGAGTAAACAATGTTTGAACATATATAGCAAGAGACGTAAAAGGGATAAGGAACACCAAATATGATATCTAAACACCAAACACAAAAGACTTCTGTTACAGTAACACATAAACAAACGAGACCAATAGGCAATGGATACCGCATAGGATGGTCATATGCCACATTAGTAGCAGATTATGTAGTTTTCCAGGTTACGTACGCACAACCCTCCCACTTTTCCGGTAATCCAGAGGTCTCGAAGAACGTAAATTGTTGTGTATAATAACTTCCTCACTGTGAGATGACCACACCAACAAGACAGCAAAACTCAGAAGGCCCAAACAATAGACAGCTGAATATGTAAATACATATAAAATGGCATACGAAACAGTCCGGCTAATGGCGGCTATAACGTAACATCTGCTACTTGGGTCCCTACATTTTGTCGTCTTGTTTACTAGTACTAGTTACTAGTATGACAGCCAGTACGTTCCGATCTCTACAACAATCAACTTATAGAGGAACGTTATTCTTTAAGTGCAATTATCTTCTTAGTTTGTGTTTTTCGACACAAACATTGCCTTCTTTATATAGATCGATGCTCTGATTGGCAACCACTGCCGATGTTTTACAAAAAAAGTATGCACTAAATGCCATCGGACAATTTGAATTTTAAAACCTAATTCATGGATAAAAAGGCAGCGAAAATCCAAGTTCTCAACTGTTCAAACAGACCATAATACTAGCTGTTACAATTCCATTGTATACACTCAGAGATACAGTACAAAAAGGCATTTTTTGCAAGAAACAATTTTTGTTAATCTAGAGAGTAAATCTATAACACCAATACAAGTGCTCACCAAAGAGGTAAATCCGTGACCATTCAATGAGTGAAATTCAAACACAAAATAAAAGATGATAATCCAAAAATCATAGTCAATGGGCATACAAAAACACGAAAAATACAAAACGAAACATTTAACAACCAAACCATCCTTGACATGAGCTTAAGTAAATCCCCAATGAAGATGAGGTCAGATGCCCAGAAAGCGTGTACACGTATCTTTTGCTTGCTAGCAAAATCCATCAATTCAGCCAAATATAGTTCAACATTGTAGAATACCATAGTAGAAAAAAGGAGATCCACAGTCATTCTAATATAAGCACCCATACATATAGGGAGTTTCAGACACAGCGGTATTGCATAGTTTGTAGCAATGAAAGAAACATACTCCAATTCAAAATACATGTGAATGTAAGGTTCAGAAATGAAATAAGATAATTAGATGGGATACAATTTATGATAATTAATAAATGTTCATTATAACAATTAACTTCGATCAAAATCTACTTTGCATTCATTGTTCATCAGTAACAATAACTCTCAAAATGAATAGCACTTTTATATGAATTCAACTGAGGTGTTCGAATGTACCGGAAAGTACACATGCGCCTGCGTCAAGTTTCTGAAGATCCGTCCGAATAAGAGGCATTTCGTCGTTTTTCATCCCTCTTTTTGATTGACTCTGGTTATCTGATAACCCTTTTTATACTTTCACTAGGTGGAAACATCCGTAGGCTCTGCTTTATCATCAGAATGTCCACCAGAGGGCGCTGACAGCAGAAACTTCCGCTGATGAAGAGTCTTTGTAGTTCCGGTTAACATTTCTCGAAACTGATCAGACTTGTTCGGAAATGTCACTTGTCTAGAAACTGATCCCACTCGCTTTAGAGTGTAATAGTCGCTGTGAATTTCACTACGGGGATCGTATAAATCCTCTTGACCACGGAAACTGATTGTAAACAAACTTGGACGACTATCCGGCTTGTCGAACAAGGTTTTTCTGGTGTGAAAGATTCTTGGATTGACCGAATTCGAAAAGTCTGGTCGTTTACCTCGCGACGATACACTTGCTTTGGATACACTCTTGCTAACTTTGCTTGAAGAGGACGAAATACACGTTTCCGTACGACTTTTGTCGATCGTATCCGGTCTTGGGGAATCTTTGCCCGTCAGGAGCATCCGCTGCTGCTCCTCGGTCAGGGTCGGCTTCGGAAAGTATCTCCCCGGAATCTGTTTACATTGTTGTAAGGCAGGGCGCAACAATACCACCCCCTTCTTTTTATTTTCCTCTTCAAATTTGTCTTGGAATGGCGTTATATTCAAAGGAGTGCAAGAAGCTCCGTTGAACATTTCTGGAGGCTTTTCGGTTCCGCCGTTATTCGGAACCTGGATCTTGTAACTGTCTACTATCTTTGGCGGACCTCTGATTTTGACGAGTATAGAGAGCGGTAAATTCCGACGATCCCTGGGTTGGTTCTTACGAAATTCATTCTTCCTATTTCTTTTCTCCAATAATTCCCAGTTGGATTGGTTCCGAGTGGGGATACACTTACTTAAATCTAACACTGAAGTCATAGTTTGGCCGTCACAAACATCAAACTTTCTTAAATTTCTCAACTCGCAGTGACTCTGCCATTTCTTGTGATTACAAAAGATTGTACATTTCGTTTAGATCTCGAGACTCATCGCCTACATACACTATTCAAAACTTTCCTATTTTGAGAAACAAGGTTGCATTCAAATCGTTCATACTCTTTGTAATATCCATAACTATGGATAACACAACAATGAGGCGTATTAATTCACTGGTTATTAATCCAGGATTAGTGTAAAACTCTATGGCATAAGGTCGGGGTTCAACTTGAGAGCATATGCACAAAATATCTATTCAACAGCATTTTAAATGGATTAATTGCCGATAACTTCACTTTGATTTCGGAATAGCTGCATGCTCTTCGTGTATATCAAACGTTTTCATCGATTGTGTTTAAATCGTGCCTCTTACCCATTACCCTTACTTCGTTAAGAATGGAAACACTTCTTCAATATTAAATGACCGTCTACGTCAGAGGAAATGAGAAACTTTAACACATGAGCAATGCACTAGAATGTCTTCAAGATTTGGAATAAGGATTCTTAATCCATTAAATATGCAGGACGTGTATACTTATTTTCTCTAGTGTATTGAAAGGAGATTTTGCATGTCTCCAATCCCCATCAAGGGAGCAACCATATACCATTGTTTAAAAAAAAATAAAAGCGGTCGCATAATTCGATTTTTTTTTTGTTCACCGGCCCTTCCGACCGAATTTTATTTAAAACAAAGTCTTTTTGTCATCCGCTTTCTAAAAAGTCCAATGTTTGCTCCCCGAAAAGGAGGATATGGAGGAACTGCATAAAAAGTCATCTAGACTAACAGAGTACAAATACTGCCCGTCTTGATCGAAGTTTGATCTAATAGAGGTTCTATCCACAGGGATTCATCACGCTTCCCGGTTGCTCTATTTACTATGGCTTATCATAAGATAAGATAATCCATAGAAAATTTAGCAACCAGGAAGCGTGATGAATCCCTGTGGTTCTGTTGTATGCCAAACAAAGAAAAAATAACCCCTTCAAAGTGTGACCTTGATCCTTTATCATATGTAAGCTCATTTTCCATCCATACATTGCCAATATTGTAAGCATGTACAAAATGTAAAAGCTCGATTTTTCTCAGCATATAGAGTGCGATATGTATACGGACAGACGGACACCAAACAAGGTTTTCCTATATGTCGCTACACAATGTCCCTTGACCAGAAAAATAAAATTCATCCTCGGCTGCCCACATATTTGTGACGCACTTCGGAATAGATTTCATCCGGAGAGTTAGGGACATTGAACGAGAACAGAAAAACAATAAAAATACAGTATACATCCATCCCAGACAGTTTTCAGACGAATGGGTCGAATTGTTTAAAGTTTAAACTTTTCTAAATGTGTTTGCATACGGATAAAAAAGGCGGTCGGGTGGGGCGGAGTGGGGGAGGGGGTAATACGACTCAATCTATGCGATAATAGCATGCAATAGCTCAATCCTTCTTTCGCTATCAAATCATATATCACAGTCATTGCAATATTGTAAGGGAGCGATGTGCAAGAGAATTCATACAGGCGCGTAGCCAGAGTCCTTTTTTTCAGACGGGGTATTTGGTAGCCGCAATAAGGACTCCAAAATAGGTACAGGGCGAAGATCTGATGAGGATTCAGGAGCTAGGTGCTCAAAGCCTACGGAAGCTAATTCCAGGACAGTTATCTACAATTAGAAACTACCCTTTGTACATCTTTTTGTCAAAAATATTTTTTGACATAACGAGGTAAAAGCAACTGTGTATTTATAACGAAGAGAAAATGAAGAAAACGATATGTTGTCGTCTGCTTGACAACAGAAAGTTCGCCCGACGTCGTCTGTCGGCGACAGGAGCCTGGAATGTTGGCGCGTCGCTGGCCGTATTCCCGAAGCGCTCCGAATAAGGTAAGAATGAAGACGTAAAGGATAAGTCAGTGATATGAATCCGAGTTTCGATGATTTATTGCACACTTCAACGATGGATATAGAAAAGTCCAAGATGCGATATGAAATAAACAATAACAAAATCCAACTTTATCAAAGACGAGACGGATGTTGTCAGTTGAACGTCTGACCTCCGAACTGAAGATTTCTATTCAAAAATCAAGTTATAAGATTAATTACATGAAATGGCATGTTGAGTCAATATAATTGAGAGTTAAGAAACAAGTAAATTAATTTAGTAACCAAAACAAACAAATCAGTTGGTAACGTAAGTGGACATGACACTCTGTCCCTTTTGATGTAAAGAATATATATACAAATTCTAAAGAAGGATTAATTACGTAATGTGAAGGTTTGAGCGATGGACGTTGATTTAACAGTTTTACAATTAAACGAAAATTGAATTAATCCCAAAGAATAAATGATCTAAAGAAATAAAGATTAACAAGAAATTTCTCTGGAAACAAACACATTAAAATCGAATGTCATAAATTTGATAAAATGAATGTCTGAATATAAAGATGAATGTCCGAATATAGAAAAATACAAATTATGATAAAAGTCCAAAATTCCTCTATGATAATATCCCCCTTCCGTCGGGAAAACTCGTCCCGAGTTTTAGAGAAAAGTTCCACGGCGTGATTGGCGACGTCCTCTTTTGGGTTGAGCGTTTACGTAAGGCAACGGAACATGTTGTGACGGGGCGTTCGGCTGTTGGAACGGAATTGTCCTCTGTTGCTGTACATGTTGCATCGGGTGATATGGCATATTACATTGCATTAGATCATCGATTTCATTGTTAAGGTCACAAATAAGTTGTTGGTCCTTCTCATGTAACAGTTTGAACTTTTCTCTCTGTGCCATCTCCGTTGCTAGCATTTGCTTTAGTTCTTGATTCCTTTTCTCGAATTCGAGAAATTCCTTGTTTGAGTTTTTAATAAATGCCTCACAGCATTGTTTGTGCATGTCACGTTCCTTTTCCAGTGCTTGAATTTTGTCCTCGAGAGCAGACACTGCATCCTTCTGAACACTGGACACATTCATTTTATTTTGTAGGTCACGCATCGTTTCCTTTAATTTAGAATTTTCCGCAATTAATTTTGAATTTTTCTTATTCAAATTTTTCACTTCCGTTGATAAATTTTGTTCTTTTACTTTGTTCGATTCTTCTCGTAGGCATAACTGATTCTGCAGATCGCGCACTGTTTGTTCCAAAATACAATTCTTTGTTTTTATGTCTTTGACGTTCTCAGATAGCATTTGCTCTTCTCTAACGTAAGATTCCTTGATTTTCATCATTTTACATTTGACGGATTTGAGTTCTGCTCGTAAGGTACTGCGTAAATCCATGCACTGAGCAAGGGCAGCATTACTGATATTGGCGAAAGGAAACTCCTTCCGCAAAAGTACATTTTGATAAAAAGTTTGAATTCTCTGTTTGTCACGTTGAACTTTCTTGGATGATTTAGATTTTTGCGTACATGTCTTTGCAAAATGTCCAATTTTGTGACAATTGAAGCATACCTTATTGTTAGCTGGACAGACGCTGTTAAAATGTCCGTATCCGCATCTATCGCATGGTCGTTGCACGTAATATGAATGTAATCTGTTTCCATCCATCGTTGTAAGTCGTCATGGGAAATGGTAATACTCGCTTGACGTTGAGGCACTAGGATCTGACTACTGCAAAATATATGCAGCAGCCCCGGGCACTGTACCCTTAGGATTCTCACACCAATTATAACGAAGAAAAAAATGTAGAAACGATGTGTTGTCGTCTGCTTGACAACAGAAAGTTCGCCCGACGTCGTCTGTCGGCGACAGGAGCCTGGAATGTTGGCGCGTCGCTGGCCGTATTCCCGAAGCGCTCCGAATTAGGAAAGAATATGGCGTAAAGGATAAGTCAGTGGTATGAATCCGAGTTTCGATGATTTATTACACATTCAACGATGGATATAGAAAAGTCCAAGATGCGATATGAAATAAACAATAACAATTCCAACTTTAACAAAGACGAGACGGATGTTGTCAGTTCAACGTCTGACCTCCGAACTAAAGATTTCTATTCAAAAATCAAGTTATAAGATTAATTACATGAAATGGCATGTTGAGTCAATATAATTGAGAGTTAAGAAACAAGTAAATTAATTTAGTAACCAAAACAAACAAATCAGTTGGTAACGTAAGTGGACATGACACTCTGTCCCTTTTGATGTAAAGAATATATATACAAATTCTAAAGAAGGATTAATTACGTAATGTGAAGGTTTGAGCGATGGACGTTGATTTAACAGTTTTACAATTAAACGAAAATTGAATTAATCCCAAAGAATAAATGATCTAAAGAAATAAAGATTAACAAGAAATTTCTCTGGAAACAAACACATTAAAATCGAATGTCATAAATTTGATAAAATGAATGTCTGAATATAAAGATGAATGTCCGAATATAGAAAAATACAAATTATGATAAAAGTCCAAAATTCCTCTATGATATATTTGCGCCACGATACGCCTGGAATACATCATTGCACTCTGTCGCTATTGACTGTACAATAGCACTTTTCTAATAGAAATGGGAATTTTCTTTAAAGAAAATCGTCAATTTTGACTAAAATTTGTATAAAAAATCTCTTATTGTCAAGCGATATGTTATTTTGATAGTGAGCGGATTTTGTGAAAAAAGTTGTAATGCGATTCATCCTATTCTTTTTTAACAATCCTCTCTTGAAATAAGTATAGCGATTCTGAACATTGTCTCGCGAAGATGGAGGCACCACAAGTCACAAGAGCGAATTTCGAAAATAATTCCAGGGGGATCCAGCCCGTCAAAGAGGGTGGAGATTATGATTTTGAAAAAAAAAAGAAACGTGAAAAAATACCTCCCCCTTTTTTGGGTAAATTTCATATCCCTGAACCCCCCCCCCCTCCCCTCTAGATCCGCGCTTGCACTAAGGCAATGACAATAGAGTGGCGACGTTACTGTTACTGTTTACGGTCAAATATCTAAAATATTGAAAAATATTTACAAGTGTGATGTTTTATTACAAATACATAACGCTCATATGTCTAAAAATATAATGTTTTTTTTTAAATGATGATAAATTTATAAAACATAAAAATCATAAAATAAGAGCACTGAAAAAAAAATCAAATTCAAGGAATTGTGGTCCCCCGCTTTTGGGTGTTTGTCTTTAAAGAATGTTTACAGACCCCCCCCCCCCCCCTTTCTTAAGTTTTCATGATATATCTCATATATTATCAACATTCTAAATATGAAAGATTAAACTCCAAGTAAAGGTTAAAGGGTCCAAATTTTGTTTTGTTACCAAGGAACTGTGAGGGTTTATGAAAAGTAATACGTATGCACATGTGAAATATTAAAGTCCTATCGTTTAAAGTACCACCCAAAACTTATGGTCGAGGTTGAAGTTTTTAAATGTGGGTCAACATCCAAGCACGAGGACACACGGTCAGAATGTTGTTACCAACAGAACGGTCTCGTCACAAGGAATACATATGTGAAATGTGAAAGCCCCATCACTTTTCGTTCAAAAGTAATGGTCAAGGTTAAAGTTTTTGAAAAGTATGTCAAACTCCTATGTCAAGGTCACGAGGTCAAAAGTTTTGGTCTCCATGGAAAGATCTTTTCACAAGAAATACACATGTGAAATATCAAAGCCGTATCACTTTCCATTAAAAAGTTATGGACAAGGTTATAGTTTTTTTAAAGGAGGTCAAAGTCCAAGGTCAAGGCCACAAGGTCAAAAATTTTGGTATCCATGGAAAGGTCTTGTAACAAGGAATACACATGTGAAATATGAAAGCCCTATCACTTTCCATTAAAAAGTTACGGTCAAGGTTAAATTTTTTAATAGTAGGTCAAAGTCGAAGGTTAAGGTCACAAGGTCAAAAATTTTGGTATCCATGGAAAGGTCTTGTCACAAGGAATACACATGTGTAATATGAAAGCCCTATCACTTTCCATTAAAAAGTTACGGTCAAGGTTAAAGTTTTTAATAAGTAGGTCAAAGTCCAAGGTCAAGGTCACAAATGTAAGTCAAAGTCCAAGGTCAAGAATTTTGGTATCCATGCAAAGCTCTTATAACAAGGAATACACATGTGCAATATGAAAGCCCTATCACTTTCCTTTCAAAAGCTATGGGCAAGGTTAAAGTTTTTGATAAGTTGGTCAAAGTCCAAGGTCAAGGTCAAAAGGTAAAAAATTTTGGTATCCATGGAAAGGTCTTATCACAAGGAATACACATGTGTAATATGAAAGCCCTATCACTTACCATTCAAAAGTTATGGGCAAGGTTAAAATTTTTAATAAGTAGGTCAAAGTCCAAGGTCAAGGTCACAAGGTCAAAAATTTTGGTACCCATGGAAAGGTCTTGTCACAAGAAATATACATGTGAATTATCAAAGCCCTATCACTTACCATTCAAAAGTTATGCACAAGGTTAAAGTTTTTGTGACTGACGGACAGACGGACGGACGGACGGACGGACAGACGAACCGGTTTTAATGTCCCCGCGCTTTCGCGAAAGCGGGGGACAAAAAAACAAACGCTACAAAAGAAACCATAAAAGTAACAGCACAGAAAAAAATACTGCACGGAATGTATTGTAGATGGCGCTTTCTCTCTTGTACCTTATGACTCTCAGTGTTGTAATTTTTTATAATTAAAACCATAATTAGGCATGGTCCATTTGATATTCAGGGGGGGGGGGGGGGGGGGGGGCTTGGGTTTTTTGTCGGAGCAAGATTATTTTTTTCGCCCCGGACCGGGGCAAAATTATTTTTTTCTGGCAAAGTTGGAGCAAGGAAATTTTTTTAACAAAGTGATGCGCATATTAAGAATGTTTGTGTTTTATCAATAGGTATTATTTATATTTTTACTCAAAACTCTAAATATTAATGAATTAGTTTATTTTTATGCAAGTATTCAATTCACTTTTAAACAGAGAGATAAAAGATTTTTACAATACAATTCTCAATATTTCATATTAGGTACATGTATATAACATGTATAAGAGGGTCTTACGGGAAGGTCTCCTAGACAATTTTTTTAAATGAGACTAAGAATTGTAAATGCGTGAATAACTGAAGTTCTCCTTCCAAGCTTACAAGAACATGACTCTATGGGATACATGCAACACGTATTAACAGCAATACATAAATATTGATAATTTGGTAATATATTTAAGCTTTTAAGGAAGCCCTTTTTCATTCACTTACATGTATAACTTTTTATATCTTCAAATATCTGAACTTGAAATGCTATTAGTAAATAATGTTTTGATAGAAAAGTATGGCGAGCGAAGCGAGCCAAAAATTTTTGATACAATTTGAAAACTGCGGCGAGCGAAGCGAGCCGGAAAATTTAAGAATTTTAGCGAAATTTTATGGTAATTCTTCAAATTCGGATTATTTGTAAGAGCAAGATTATTTTTTTCTGTCACACCGTAAGCAAATTAATTTTTTTCATCAAAATTGAGAGCAAAATTATTTTTTTCGAAAAAAACCCAAGCCCCCCCCAGAATATCAAATGGACCGTGCCTTAGTATTATTGCAATTCAACGAAAGCACAAGATAATTTATATTTTGTAAAAAAAAAAAACAGATTGCGCCTTTTAATATCACTGTACAATGATTGCATATTGGAGTCAGACTGATAAAACAAAAAAATGTTTGGTTCATGAGGAAAACATTGAAATATCTGATTTCGTAATCAATATTTTACAATCTTCTTTTTCTTTCGTTTGAAAATACACCAGCCCAGGGAGAATTTATCCTTTGATATTCGGAAAATTGTTTGCCCGGAACTTTTTTGGTTTCTCTCTTTAATGTCAACTCAAGTGTCTTTTGAACTCTTAATTAAGTGGAGTTCCATGATTTGGATTTAAGCACTTAAATAACATTGAGGGATGGAAAATTTTGACAAACAGAAATCTCTATCTCTTAGTAAACTCGATTTAAGTAGAAAAGGACTGTTTGACGAACACATTTTAGATCTAATTTTGTATATAAACAAACTTGAGAATTATTTTACGACAAGTTCGTGCTCTGGTAGAATTATTTTATTCGATGACTCGTTGCCAAACGATCAACATTCCTCTCAATCACCTGAAGTCATTGTGCCTGAGCCTGAGGTAAGCATGTCTAATAACTAAGAGTGAAAGAGTGTGGGAGCTGTTTAAGAACATATGAATTACTAATTTAAGAACATATGAATTACTGGAGTCAGAACAGTTTCCGGACAGTAACAGTTTCCGGACAGTCGCCCTTTTCAAGTACTTTGAAGGAAATTATTTTCAAAATTTTCTGACAATTTTGTAGATTTTAAATCGGTCACACTAATGAACGCCAAGAGAGTAATGAATGCCAAGACTACGCCAAGACACGCCAAGGGCTATATAAGACAATATATTATTGATTTTCCTTCATAAACATGTATTATACATGTAGTATAATTTGAACATTAACAAAATATCTTTCGAAATTATAAACGTATTATGTTTATTTTCTACATGTGAATATCTGTGTCAAGCAAAGAATTAAAATCACGTAAACAAAATTATGCATCCAAGATGCTTTATCACACCACCTTTTTACCTCTTTCTGACCCGTTTAATAACGGGGGAAGTCGCCGAGAACCATACTATTTTAATCTATGGGATTTGAGAAGTTTCGGTTCTATTTTCAAAATTATTTTTACACAGTCATTTGTAGAAAAGATTGAAGAAAATAATATCCAAAAATCATCCAGTTTGGGCTGAAATTGATTGAGATTGACAGATTTAAAATCAGGTGTCCGGAAACTGTTCCAGTGATTTGCGAAAAATGACCAAGATATAGGGTCATGAAATTGGTCTAGAAACCATATTTCTTGAGATATTTAATATTTTCTTTCAACATGAGTATCTGTAGGAAAGGCATAGCATTATTTGAGAGAAATTTGAATGCTTTCCATTGATGGACGGAGGAGTTATCCCCGAAAAACATTCAAAATCGTCCGGAAACTGTTCCGACACCAGTACTGATTTCAATGGAAAATGAGGATCTTCTTTCTTTTTCGTTTAGCGCAACCTCAGTTTCCATACTGTAGACTACGTATATGATCCATTGAAATAAATAAATTACCAATATTTTTGTGCAAATGTATTTCTGTTGACTATACATGTTGGCTGTGCTCCAGGTTACGACTAAATTGATTATATTTGTGACTGAAAATTTGGTTTTGCGACTAATTTAAATGAACTTGCAAAATTTTGCCTGTAACCATGGTAACAGCAGCGAGTTAAACAAATACTATACTGATTTATCAGAATTAAATTTCAATCCAAATAAATGTGTAGGATTACACATATATTGCATGTACTGATAGCTGGTATTAAGCAAAAAAAAAAAAAAAAAAAATAATAAATATTTGCAAATAAATGAAGAGAGACTATGAGCCTATACATGATATTGGGTCGCTAGTTGGTAAAACTAATCAGTTATATTCAATTTTTTATCTCTTTTTCTGCTACTCTCCTTTTTTTAGACTATCTAACATTAAAAGTTTAAACTACGTGGACATAATTTTTATGAAAACAATTACAAACACAAACACATCATAATTTTTATGATGTTGCAATAGAGATGTTTAAGGTGTTAAATTTGAAACTTCTCAGGAATGCATGTTCATTCTTTTTCACCCGTTCTTTGATGGGATTGGTTTTGTAGAATTTACTTGTACTTACTTGATTTTGAAGATATATGATAATTTAAATAACTTTTTTTCAATGGACAATGAATGGCTTCATACACATGTACACTTTGGTAAATCTGTTAATCATGTTAATTGAATCATTTACAATTTTCTATCTTTGTTTTAAAACTTCTTTTGCCATTGGCGAAAGATTAAGTGTGAGTCCTGCCAAACTGATTACATCGAAGTGTTTTCTAGTATTAAAACGATCGAGGCTTTCCCTACAGAAAACTATAGGTTTTTAAAATTAAATCATACTGATTGATCATTATCAGTAATGAGTATAAATATTTCCTCAGTCTCTTTCTACCTCTTTTCAGACAAAGCAAACCACCAGTATTGCAAAAAAGAAAGGATGTAAATGGCTGTATACTAGTCATGACTTTGCAGATTACCAGCAAGTTGTAAGTTACAGAGTTTAAATGGGTAACTCGTAGTTAGAACATACATGTAGACTAAATTATAATTGCAGGAACTTCTTGTATGTCACACAGGCTCAACATCACTAGAGTAAGATTTCTATCGATTTTCAAGGTCAGAGGTCAAGGTAAAGCTACAGCCAACTGCAATAGTAAAACCTTTAGGCAGAAAACTATAGTACTGGCTAAAGTCGTAAGTTCAAGCATGACACACAAATTGACAGAGACACCATAGCAAGGAGAAGAACATGAGCCAAGGTCATGGCTCTAGAATCTTTTAGGAAATGTGGTTCTTGACTTTATTGATGGTACACTTATTCATTTTTAAAAACATGTAAAATATGCTAAATATTACATAGTGTGAACCCCTTTCCAAGGATCCCTTAGGAAGTATTTGATATTGTGTATCTTATTTTCTTCCTTCCTACAAAATTCACTGGTTGATAAAATGTATGTACCAAAATTGGTTTTTCAACAACAAGACAAGACAAATCACATATTTTTCTTTCAGTTAGAGTCATCATTAGCTGTTACTGGTGATGCAGTCTTTAAGTTTGAGCCATTTGTACTACATGTTCAATGTAGGACCCTGGAGCATGCTCAGACACTGGTAAGACTTACTTGTAAATACTTGTGTCTCTAAATATAATCTGCAGATAGTGTTTTAGAGAGCTTTTCACTCTCGTCTGTACAAGTATATGGGATTTCTTTCTTAGGCAAAGTCCCTCTACTGTATGAGCTTTCTCCATTTTTGAGAAAAAAAAAAATGACCGAACCATCCCCCCCCCAAAAAAATTTCTTCTTATCTATACGAGATAATTTACCAAAGTAGTACAGTAAAATTATTTCAGTCAAATGACCCTTATGACTGGTATTAATACATATAGTTCATGTTTAATCTTGATGAGTTATTGATAATCATGTGGCAGATACTGGGCACATGTCAACATCTATGTATGAGATAACATTACAAATATGTACTCTAGATAAACTGAAGTTTATTTGCATCAAGTGGTCTCATATGATAGACATAAGAAAATTTAGGACATTGTTCTTTGGCCTATTTTCTATAGGAGTTGAGTTTCACAGACATTTGGTGGTCACTTTCAAGTTGCATTATTATGAATAAATAAGTAGCAAATGTTGGGAAATTAATTTAACTGTTGGATATATATACCAGATATTTTTAAAACTATGTATCTATAACATTTATACAATCACAAATTAGCTGAAATCCTCAAAGGGCATTGTTAAATACATAGCAAGAACAAAATCAACAAACTTTTGTCTTATCTTAGCTTTTGAGTGGAAACATACTGTAGCTCTATGTGTCCATGACTATACTGCTGTTTCTAAACCAAGTATGTCTATCAGGATATTGTAGGCAAAAAAATACTTTAAGAAAGAAAGCCACAAAAATGACATGATTTCCTTCATTTAAAAGCAAACAAAAAGGAGAAATATTGGACAAGGTTTCTTGCATTTTTTGTCACTGTTTATTCATGCTTTCTCACATATAAAAGGCTGTGATTGCCAATAACTTTTTTTGAGCCACTATTCTTATGAAATTAGAAACTTCCGTATATGAAATGAAAAATTTATTACACGTAGATATATTTGAATTTCAGCTGAGCTGTGCTGTTGGTGCTGGATTTAGGAACTCTGGGATCAGCATCGGAAATAAGGGAAAATTCATTGTTGTAAGTAATTGTGCCTCTGTATAAGTATTTGGTTGATTATAGATGTACGTTAGTTATCTACATTTACATGTAATTTGGAACTTTATTAATTGATTTCATATTGTGTATATATGATGTGCCGTACAGTACAGTTTATAGCTGTATGGTTTCTTACCATCCACTTAACAAAACTATACTTTTCACATTTGTAAGAAACAGAGTGTTGCAAGTAACAATTTATACGGTATTTCTGATGTATGTTAACAGTTAGGTTTTAAAAACACTTGCCCAGTACATCCTATAAAGATAATGATGTTGTGAACATTCATTGTGTATCGGCAATTATTGTCAGAGATCTTCATATTTGTAGGGTGTAAGAAGTACACACTCCTTGGAAGTTCCCATATCATCAAATGGTCACTTGCTGGTACAAGATCATGTAAGTTGTCTCTCTTTACATGTACAAATGTACATAACCAGTACGATAAAGGGCATCAGAAAGTTTTTTTTTAAGATTTACCTCTAGTTTATTTTCCTGAATAAAAACTGTGAAAAGGTGTTATCATGCCTCATACTAATTTCATCCAAGGACGTAGCGGCATAATGGTCACATGATGTCCTACTTTGATGCAGAAGTAGGTCACTAACTTTTCAAATGTCAAAAAAAGTTACAAAGGAAATGTTACAAAATGGTTCTTGGCATGATGAATTTGTTATAGGGTTTGTTCCTGTCATACTTCCTACTCAAGCAGACTTGCCTACTTGATCTTTCACTTTAACCCTGAAATGCTGGATAACTCAACATTTCATACTTTAATTGCTGCGAAATCTTTTCAGCAAACTTGTTTCCAAGATGGCATGTACAGCTACATGTAATAGACATTTTTACATTTTATGTGTCAAGGGAGTAGGGCGGTACATACAGACAGGTCCAGGTGTAATCGGGAAAAAACAAAAAACACAGTGCAGAAAAAATCAGAATACGCAGTGTTTTTCAGGTGTTCTCTCATCAAACTTTTTTTTTCATATATTGAATTTAAGTTATCCCAATTTTTATTATTTTATTATTCATATTTAATTATATTCATATTCATTATATCATTTGAATTAAAGTTATCCTTATTCATGATTTTCTAAATTAAGAAGAAATTGTATGGGTAAGTAGAAATGAAATAAAAATCATATTCTTTTACATACTTATTATTTTGAATTTATATATAAATTTCTTTAAAAAAGGAAGAAAAAAAAAAACATTGAGTAACTGGAAATAGAACAAAAATTTCATATACAAATAGGCCCAAATTATTTTGATTTGTTTACAGTTTAACTATCTGACAATATACATAAAATTTATAGATGAACCCCGTCTTTGCATACATGTACAAAAAAATGTACGTGTCAATTCTAGGTTTAAACATTTTTATTGAAATAAATACATTGTGTATTTGTTCTTTATGTTCGGCCATGGACTCCGATCTATTAATTTTCAAAGAAGTCGGTATTTGAGTTTGCAATCGCTCTCCTCTTGTTTCTCTAATTTATCGTATTTATTTTATGTAGACCCGACCATATAAAATTCATTCTTTGTTTCCCAGACACCGCCACGCGCTATAATTTTTCACCGACGAGACGTACGTATTCATGAAAAAAAAAATCCGTCATGCATAGCTTCCGGTCGCTGGTTAATTTCCGATCGCTGGTTACTATCTATCTATCTATTTATCTAAGGAAATAACATTGTCTTGTAAATCCGTCTTTAAATAAAAAATGTTCCAACGTACAATCAGCGCGCCGTGACAAGTCATTTTACGGCAGCGTCTAATCTGCGAGTATAAGGTGTACGATGAATAGAACGCTGTCTTAAAGACTTCATTCACGCATTGTAAATATTTCTAAAGATTATCCACGTTGACGATTCAGAGCTACTTGCTATTTGTCGATGAAAATTACATGTATTAAAAAGGCCGGTCTGTTCGCGTGCGCAATACATTTTGTTTGCTTTTTATGAATAGTTATTATTCACTTTTTCCGGCCTCTATTCTATTCTATTCGTTTTACTTTATTTTAATTTTTTTTTTTTTTTGATTTTTTTTTGTTCGTCGTACCCCAAATAAGTTGAAATTGAAAAATTAAGAGAGAGAATATTCAGAGAGAGAGAGAGAGAGAGGGAGGGGAAAAAGAACTATACGGAATGACATTAAAATATCCTCTATAGTTCTTCTTATTCCAGACCCCCCCCCCCCAAAAAAAAATTCCCGACTCACAACACTGTCTGCTGCTTTATAGTTCTAAAAACGGTGAATATCCCATCCATTGATTCTCTTAAAAAAAAGGGGAGGGGGGGGGGGGGGGTTCGAGCGGGCGCGGTAATGCAATTATATTTTACAGGTACGCAGGTACGGTAATCTTCTACCTAGTCCAAGTATATTTCTGGCAGAGGGGTTGACAATCAACTTGTTTTTCACACCTTTTTGGCTGACTGCGCACAGTATAACGACTGTCTATACATGTCTTGAAAATTTAGGAAAGGGTTCCCTTCGGCGTTACCGGTAGGGGACTAACAAAAGAGGGGGGGGGGGGGGTGTAGGTAGTTTACCATTGCTTTTGAATAGGACCTAATCGTTTAATTTTGTAGAGTCTTGTAGTCTTTTGTAGAGTTTTGCAGAGTTCTTGAAATCTTCCAATTAAATGTAGGACATTTAGGGATTTTTATCTGTACAAATAAAAGATATAACGTGCGATTTTATCGGACCCAAAATTTTTTTTATCAGCAAATCCGCTAAAACCAATACATTTCACGAACTCTGCATCTACATTAATTTTACAACACTAAAAAAATCTTACTATTCCGCCGTTTTAGGCCTGGCCATTCCTCGTTTCCGCCACCTTCTTACTTTTTTTTTAAATTAAAAAAGCATATCGAAAAAAACCCCAAAATTACCGGCCCGAAGCGCCGACGTAATATTCGCTATTTTATTATAAAAAATATCATGAAAAAATGTAATTGCAGAAATATTTAGATGCCGCAAATACATTTCACGTAACTCTCTCTTTCATTCCCTAATATTTTACAAAAAAAGAAAGGGTAAAGTGTTGGGGGATTGTCTATTTATCATGTTTATCTTGATATTGAATATCTCTCTCTATGATACCACGACTCTCTTTCACACCTGTACGGCTCACTGAACGCCGCTTTAATAATCTCCGTCGACGTAGACGGCACCAACTAAAATAGCGTAGTCGCCCGACTTGCCAGGTTTTGATAAGATAGTATTGGTACATCCCCCCCCCTTTCGTATCCGATGTACTCCATGCTGTAAATTCCTAGTCTGTGGGATAAATACACGATTGAACGTCAGTGAAATGTCCGTGATGGTAAATTTCAAAGATCAATATATTATATTAAAGGTCCTATTTAGACGGGAAGTTAAAAGATGATAAAGTCTACGGTGTCGTTTAAAAGACATAAATACCGCGCTGTGTTTATTGATTTATACCTGGTTCCAGGTGTTAAACGTCTTGTAGTCCACAGCAAGCTTGTATTTACCAGAGAAACGGCTTTTGTGGCTTCCACCTCTACTACGCCCGTACGTTAATCTCATTTTCCGTCGTACTTTTAACATGTAGACCGTAATTTTCCTTCATTAAATGTATGATGAAACGTGTTACATTATCAAAATACATGTGTACATTGTATATTTCTATATTGACATACCCCCCGCTACGAGAAAACGTTTACATGTATTGCTTGATTCACGCCGTACCGTCACGTGTCATAAGTTTATCGCGTAACGATATAAATGTTGTTGTCAGTCAAAAAAAAGAAATCTGACTGTAACAGGAGCGCAAATTAATTTACCCATCTTTAGTATTTATGAAAAAAAAATCGTGACGTTTTTAATTAAAATCTGGGAGAACTTGATATACAAACACTTTATGACTGTTTAAACGACATAAAATATATATCAAACTCCAATACCCCGGCCATAATTGTGAGGACTCTAAAATTTATAATTCCCGTGTTTTATCTAGTTCATATTCTGAGGCGTGGGAAATCATTGTCCGGAGAAGTCACCTAAGCTAAACAGATAATCGGATTAACGCAGGGGTAAATGTTGTTTGCACAGGCAGCGTTACCGGCTGAAAGTATTGGACAAATTCATGAGGGGGGGGGGGGGGACACTGACCCTGAAATCGATTCTTTGACATGTTTGAAAAATATGTTTCAATTCTTAAAAAGCTTTTCTTTTATTGAATGAGATTTTGTATAATTACAAAGTACAATAATTTTTTTTATAATCATTGTTTTGTTCTTATGTATATTTTTTCTTTCAGATATCCATATGTAAAAAAAAAAAAAAAAAAAAAAAAATAAGAAAAAAAAAAAAGAAAAAGAAAAAGATAATTATGTGTAATTAATTATAAAATAATTTTATCTTATATTTTAGCATGTTTTAATTTCAGTTTTTGAATGTCCAATATGTGAAAAAAAAAAAAGAAAAAGAAAAAGATAGTTATGGATATTAGAAAGAAAAAAAAAGAAGAATAATTATAAAATAATTTTATCTTATATTTTAGCATGTTTTAATTTCAGTTTTTGAATGTCCAATAACAAACTTCAATTTATTATAAAATTAGTGGATATTATAAAGTTTAAATTATGAAATTAAAATACACTTTTATACATGTTAAAACTTCAAGTGTTTGTTAAGTTTTGAAAAATAAACAGAAAACAGCCTTCATACATGTAATGGTATCTAATATTTCCTTCTAGTATAAATGCCGCTACCTTGCCTTTTGTCAGGGTAACTTCCATACCTGAGCGATTTTCACACCTTCCATCAGAGGGGCATATAGCAGCTACAGAGGGGGGTGAAAGTGACAGAGGGGGAATACAATAACACTGTGTTTTCTGATTTACCTGTAGAAAACACCTGAAATAAATACACTGCGTTTTTTGTTTTTTCCCTATTACACCCGGACCTGTCTGTAATGACACATGGAGTTATAATCATTTTATCCATTTCTATGTCTAGCTGTCTATTAAGGGCTATAAATTGCTTATGATTTTATAATAGGACTTTCAAATTTCACATGTACTTCTTGTTGAACGACCATAGCAACCTTAATATGATTTCCATTCTGCACACACCAAACTTTAGACGTTGTGAACTAGACCTACATTATTTTATACATTTTTGATTTGATTAATAAAAGTGAAAAATAACATCTTACATTGACTATGTGTATAACTTTGGATCAGGTTGTGGATATATCAGATATGTATTTTTAGTTGCAATTGCTCTCTGTCAAATTCAGAGTTTTGAGCTCCTGACCTTTAGCTGAACATTTAACCTACTTTCAACAAACATTTAAAGCCAGCTGTTACTATTGTTCATGTATGCATGATTTTTGTCAATTACTTAACTTAAGTTCCTTGAACACTATAGAAATATTTTATTAGAAAAATGTCATTTTAATCATTTAGGATTTTGATATTCTACATTTCATTTTACAGTATTTGCAGTATCTGGTTGAACTAGCTAACAAGAAACTGGCAGAAAACTTTCAGAGAATTAACAGGTATGTTACTCAGATATTCCATGAATACTATTAAAGATGTACAGAGAATTAACAGGTATGTTACTCAGATATTCCATGAATACTATTAAAGATGTAAAAGTACGAAAATGACGGCGTGTTTGCTGACCCAAATCTGATTTGAACCCCCCAATCCTCTAATTGCCATTTGACCACAAGGATCTGAACACAACAGGCTTTTTGCAGTTCTAAAAGAATGAAAATCAGCCAGATAGAAAGACTTGTCATTCTCAGTTTAGTTGTTGTCCTTTTGTGTTTGGCTTTCATATTGTGTTTTTACATTCCTTTTGAACTTTTACCCTATTCTGTTTTACTGATGTCCATTGTTTTGTTGTCTTTTTGTTTAATTTGCTGTCTTTTTGTGCTTGTTTTCCATTTTGTATCTATTGTTCTTTAATGCTACTCTGTCCTATTGAGTCTTTGTGAAATACAGAGTTTTTTCCCCTTACAGACGGTATCCGACGTAATACCATTGTGATGTCATTAAAATGGTATGGTAACGCCGATTTTATACCATCATTTCTCAGACTTTTAGGACTGTTTCCATTAGTGTTGTAACGATTATCGCCGACATCGGCGACATCATCGCTAATACCTTCGATTTCGATTAATCGATTATGTTTTTAAGAATCGATTATAATCGGAAATATTCAACATGGAAAAGAATGGCATAGTTTTCGGTCGAATTCGCGTATGACAAGTACGAATAAAAGAAAAGTAGATCAACGATCGTTTCTACGAGTTAAAGTTCCGGGCGTAGCGTAAATAATTTGAAAAGGATACACTCTCTAAGGCATACAATGGATTCTCATTGAATTTAATAGTAATGACAAGTACTCTTATAGAAAACTTCAATGTCAGATGCGATACGGGCCGTGCGATACGTGGATATCTACTCCCCCCCCCCCCCCAATGCATCCCTGCATATGCTGTTTAAAATCAAAGTCGATTATTACAATCACATATTTGTTTTGACTCCATTACTGCATGCTGTGATCTTGACAAAATATTTCATTTACTAGACAGGATTTTATCATTATGTGGTTGGAGTTCTTTCTAGACATTTTGCTATGTATATTAGCATAAGATTTAGTGAATTTTATTACTTGTCATATTTCTGTCTGTAAAAACAAGAAAGAATTATTTCCGATTAAATCGAAATAATCAATTAAAATCCTCTCCGATTATAAACTGATAATCGATTATGAAATTTTCCCGATTATACAACACTAGTTTCCATTAGAGCTGCAACGATTCACCGCGGTGCACCGAGAATCGCGATTCTTAGCTCTGACTCGAATCGTGAGTCATAGTGGTCGAATCAGAAACGATTCGAGTCGAATAGTCTAAATAATGCAGAAAAACGTTCTAATTTCAACTTTAAAGTATTCACTATTCGCACAAATCGCAGGATTCCCAATAAGAATAATTTAAGGTGATGATTTAGAATAAAAAGTTAACCTTTGAAGTGCATTTTACCTAGCAATTCGTAAGAAAATACAGGGTCAGAGGAAATTCGAAACGGCGACTTTTAGGCACGGTCCATTTGATATTCTGGGAGGGGGGGGGGGGGGGCTTGGGTTTTTTGCGAAAAAAATAATTTTGCTCTCAATTTTGATGAAAAAAATAAATTTGCTTATGATGTGACAGAAAAAAATAATCTTGTTCTTACAAATAATCTGAATTTGTAGAATTACCATAAAATTTCGCTAAAATTCTTGAAAATTTTCCGGCTAGCTTCGCTCGCCACAGTTTTTAATTTGTATCAAAAATTTTTTGGCTCGCTTCGCTCGCCATAGTTTTCTATCAACAAAACATTATGTACTAATGGTAATGTTCATATATTTGAAGATATCAAAAGTTATACATGTATGTGAATGAAAAAGGGCTTCCTTAAAAGCTTAAATATATTATCAATAATTATGTATTTATGTTGCATGTATCCCATAGAGTCTAATGTTTTATGTTCTTGTAAGCTTGGAAGGAGAACTTCAATTATTCACCAATTTACAATTCTACATTTAAAAATTTGTCTAGGAGACCTTCCCCTCAGAACCTCTTATACATGTTATATACATCATAACATGTACCTTATATAAAATATTGAGAATTGTATTGTAAATATCTTTTATCTCTCTGTTTAAAAGTGAATTGAATACATGCATAAAAATAAACTAATATTATTTTAAAATATTTAGAGTTTTGTGAAAAAATATAAATAATTTCTATTGATAAAACACAAACATTTTTCATATGTGCATCACTTTGTAAAAAAAAAATTTCCTTGCTCCAACTTTGCAAGAAAAAAATAATTTTGCTCTGGTCCGGGGTGAAAAAAATAATCTTGCTCCGACAAAAAACCCAAGCCCCCCCAAGAATATCAAATGGACCGTGCCTTACCGTATTTCAACCAGCGCTCGTGCTACCCCAAATTGAAAATTGCCTCTTTTAAAGTATTTTACCTATGCACTTCTTTGTGCAAACTGGCTAGTTATCATATATCTTTTGTACACAGTATTGAATTTATATCCCCAGAAGGCCGTTCTGTGGAAAGGGGGGGGGGGGTTGGCTTGAATAATATTTCCACATGATACATAAACATATATATCATACAGTGCTTTCACATGAACTGGGTATTTTATGCATTTTTATACCCCGCCATAAAATGGTGGGGGTATATAGTGATGCACATGTTTTTTTTTTTTTAGATTGAAATTAAATTTTTCAAATAAAAGGAAAAAAATTTAAATATCCTTGGAAAATTATATTGCAAAAAACTCGAACCGAAAAAAACCGAATCGAGACATAAAAATCGAAATCGAACCGAATCGAGAAGTTCCCGACTTGTTGCAGCTCTAGTTTCAATAGAATTTGATGACCTCATAATCAGTTTACGTCAGATACCGTCTCAAATGAGAAATAACTCTGGTTTTCAAAAATAGCGAATAGTGTATTACTGTCCCTGTGAGTCCATTTTCTTTGAGTTGACCTTTTGTACATTATTTCCATTTTGTATTTAGTTGATCATTTTGTTTCATTGCTCTATGCTGCTTTGCTGTCCAGTTGAATTATGCTGTAGTTTTGTATTTTGCTGCGCCTTTATAAAAGTATTTCAAACGCATACATACATTTTGTACTTTATCTGAATACATTTTCTTTCTTTGTAGATTTTTCCAAAATGTGAAAGACTCGGTGGAAAGCTGTTCAAAGATGGAAAGATGCCAAGGAAAGTCTGACAAAAGAAGCAAAAAACTTAAAACAAAGAATGTTAATTTGGATTCCTCTGCTTCTAACCAAACTGCAAATTTCTCTGCAGAGAAGAATAATTTAGTAGAAGATATGGACTTGACTTCATCAAATCTGTTTGATATGCTAGATGCTACCTAATAAAATCATGTCAATGAATAGAAACTATATGAATTGTTTTGACTTGTTATATCAATGCTTGAAGTTACATGGTACTTACTGAAAATGTATTGATTTTACCATTGGCATATATAACTCAGTCTTTTGTATCTTTGAAACCTTTGCAAAATTTCTAATGTTTTGAAAACATTTTCCAAGTCTGGCTTTAATTTGATCATAAGTCTTTGAAAGTTTCCTGTACTTGCAAGTGTACATTTCTTAATTGGGCATCAGTACATGTAATTGGTTTCCAGACCTTTGGAGGTATGGTAATAAAACTTCATACTCTCTCTCCCCACAACTCAAAAATGCACAGGTTGATTTGAAGTTGCAAAGGTCAGTGTCATAGCACATCGCATCTTCAATGCGCCAGATTGATTTTACGATCAAGGTTGTAGGACATTGCATCTTTGATACAACTTTCTAGTTGTTGATACAAATATTAAAAGCACACACAAGCTGTGTCCTACATGAGATATTTTCTGAAAAGGGCACTATCAGGTACTGTTTGTTAAGTATTTTTGTATTGTGGTGTTTCTGTGTTTTGCAAATCAGATCACTGTTTATCACGCAAATCATTGTGACATCGCATTTCTCGCATGCTTTTCCAAAATCAGATTTGCATATAAGCAGAGTGATGTGATTGGCTGACCTACTCAGAGCAATGGCTACTAACTGTTATGGAAGGATTTGAAAGCAATGGCGTTCTAAGTGATTTACTTGTTCAGGGTTATATCACACAACGGCTGAAATCATCATTGCGGAAGTTCTTTGGTCGCTACAGGGATATTATAAAAGCATATCAGATCCCCCTTTCCAGAATGATCAGTGACATTCTACATTGTGATTTAATGGCTGTCATCATCACCAAAAAAGCAATACTTACCTGATCTGTACATTAAAATGTACATCGAGGCAATCACCGAATTTGACAGGTTTCCATGGAGCTGTTGCGACGGGTGTTGCATGCAATTAGGAGACGCTGACTCTCCCCGGGCACCTGGTCTCACTTCGGAATGTTGTTCATTCCGGGGTTCGCAACCGTTTCGATGGGAATGCTCACGATTTTGCCTTGCCTTCTCGACTATGAGACTGAATAACTGTAAGGTACTTCTTTGATGTTTATTTTACAGCTGTTAAAAAGCAAAGCGAAGCATAAATATGGATATAATCAATCAAGTACATATAGATTGTTTGGAATTAAAATAGCCAATAATAGGTGAGTTTACTTACTTTACAAGTTTTGTTAACATTGTCATCACTCTCATGAAAAGCTTATGTACAGCTGTCTGACTGTGGTGAACAAACAAACAACCAAATAGGAACAATTTGACTCACATCAGACTTGTTTGACTTAAAAAAAGTCATTTCCGGTATATTTGTTTTTGGATGGTCTAACATAAAATATCTTCTATTAAACATGGAGGACAACAAGAAGTTATAATGTTTATTATTTTCATTGTATCGTCAAATTGTGAGTCATTTGCTCACAAATGTACCTTTGGTTCAGTAGTTGTTCGGTTAGTCTCCTTGCCCTCAGAACGAAGTCGTTGTAGTTTGAGCTTGCTCTAGAATAGTGTATCAATTGATATGAATACACCTTAGGCATCGGACGAAGGAATGTAACTAATTGGGAAAGGGAAATTTTTAGTTTTGCAGTTGAAGTCGTCACGCTTGTCATATATTGAAGTAGTATTGAGGTGACCATTTTCGCGAAGATAACATGAGATCTGAATATAAGGCAGAGTTAATGCTTTCAGTGGTTCCTTTCACCTCTAGTTCACACGGATAAATTGTGCTTAGGTGATCAGCAAAATTTGGATCACGTCACCGATATATCTATGTAGAATTGGATTTGATTGCTAAGTATTTCTTTCAACGAGAGAGCAAAAACTGAACAAACTCTGCTTAATGTGAGTATAGAAAGCATTCAAAGATTTAGACACCCTTCAAATATTTTATGAAAATATACCAAAGCAGCTTTTTAAACCAACAACAAATAGGAGAAATCTCACCATGTATACAACTCGTGCTAGATACACGTACCGATCACTATCGATTCCTAAGAGAAATGGTACTGTAAATGCTGAATGGGTGAGGTTTTGCAATTCTAACAAAGGTCAGCGGAAATGAAAGTAAGAGATGAATGTGCTTTTGGGGTCATAATTGAGTGTGTATTGCGCCTTTCATAATAACACTTGCCAAAAATGAATGATGTTTATTTTAGTCAAATTGCCAAGGTAATGGAACTGATGATTGAAATCGACTCAAAACGAAGTGTATATTGCATCTATCATAATTTCATCGCTAGAATTGTTCATCATGAGTCAATGGAGATTTGGGCTTCAAATGTCAAGGTAATACGATTTTGATGCACTTTCGAATGTCGATGCTTCGATGATTGAAAATGGGTTTCGGATCATGTACCATGCACCATGTGTCAAAGTCAAAGTGCTGTAGGTTTATAAGGACTCCAGTATGATATACGTACACCAGAGTAGGAAGATACTTACGTGCAGGTTTTTCAAAAAAGTCCCCGAGGGCACATGTAGCCAAGTTCTATCAACTTCGGTTGATCGTTTCTTCAATGCATTCGACAATTTCTGTGATCAAAATTTCTTGGAAATTTTTAAAACGTGGAACCTGGAGCATCATATCCCACCCATCCAGCCACGTCTTTCGGCACATTTTTTGACATAACTTTCACACTCTTTGGCCATTTTACATTGTATAGTTTGAGGACCACTGACGAGGGTAAAGAACCCGAAACGTGCATGTCTGGTCTATGCTGTAAATTTATCTGTTCTTAAAAGATGCTATTGAATTTGAAGACGACCAGACATGCACGTTTCGGGTACTTAACCCTCGTCAGTGATCCTGAATCTAAACGATGTAATGTGGCCAAAGTGTGAAAAATATTATGTCCAAAGATGTACGGAATTACTGTGGATTTCCTTTTGTTCTCCATTCCTTTCAATGCCAATATGATGATCAGCACTTGATATGCTGTCCGGCAATTGGACATTGAAAAATTAACAAAGGTAAAATAGATTGTGTTTCGGCTGTTGAATTACGTATCAAAGGAAATATCTTTTTCTTCTCGTCCGACTGTTTGTCTGAACATTGTTGTTTTCATTGCCTCATTATTATCACCACTTTCCTAAATTTGAGCTTGTAATGAGTCAAAGAAGATTCTGACGGCAATTCCAACAGCACTCACAACAGAGCACCAAATGGAGCATCGACGGACCCCTAGTAAGTCTGGTGCCGTTACAGTGCTTTGTGCACTCTACTAAAATGTCGACCAGTTTCAGATAATATTTGCTTTTCCTTATTTTTAAATTTAGTTTATCTCTCCATGACTACATGTTTATTCCCTTCATTTGCAAATTTCATAGCACAAAAGGTTTGTTTGATTGTCTGTTAGTCGATATCCTTGTCGATATTCTTACAATGTAAACAAGTTGAAGTCCTGTTTTGAGATCAAGAACTTCGCAAATACATATGTATTGTTGTTTTATTTAGTACCATTTAGGAAAGATACACTGAATGTTATCATTCACAAATATTGCTTTGATCAAAGAAACAATGTCAAAGTATTGCAGCTTTTTTGAGGCTTTATAGTATTGGAAATCGTCGTGTTGTTTTCGAATGACTGACTACCTTTTCCCCCTTTACTTATAAAATTGATATAGAGTTAAGTCGGCTTGAAAAGGATATATTGCAATTATACCAACACCCCTCTGTAACTCAATTCATTAGAAGAAACTTTGAACAATACTCTATTTTCTCAAAGTACTCATTAAAATTTGCCTTGTATGAAAGAAATATAATTGAGATTTTCCTCAACTTAAGGAGAGATGAGATCGATGTTTGCCAACTTTCCTCAACTCGCCCCTCAACATTAAATCTTATTTTTCATTTATAAAACAAGAGACTATTTTTTCAAAATATATCAAACTATGTTATTTGTGTTTTCCACTTAAGCTAACTTAAATTTGCCTAATTTTTGATATTTTGAAGAAATTCTACACGTCCCCAAATATTTGTGGTAGGTATTGATCAGCTCACTCAAATATTTGAAAAAAAAAATCCCTCCCTCCTTTCATACAAGGTAAATTTGGAGGAGTCCCTCAACTTTGAGGTAAAAATCTCAACTTGATGAAAATCTCAACCTTGAGGAAAACCTCAAGTTGAGGTAGATTAATACAAGATAAACGAAGGAAAACCTCAAGTTGAGGTAGATTAATACAAGATAAACGAAGGAAAACCTCAAGTTGAGGTAGATTAATACAAGATAAACGAAGGAAAACCTCAAGTTGAGGTAGATTAATACAAGATAAACGAAGGAAAACCTCAAATATTTTAGGAAAATGCTCAAATTTGAGGAAAATCAATTTGAAAAGTTTGATACAAGTGAGGCCACGTCACCGCGGGTTCAGTTTGCAGGTTAGAACAGCCGTCACGGCGTGTTTCTTTAAATCTTATGCATTGCTACGCCATGAGCATTTTCTCAGGGAATTACATTGGTTGTGCATATATAAGTCCTTGATACCACTTTACTGATTCTGTTCAATGAACATATTATTGTCAAAGACATAGTTTATCCATTGTAGTCAGTTTGCATATTGTCTGCTTTATACATGTTATGGTCAGCGTCAATGTTTTATTATATAATGTCACCATCACAGATTCTGCAAATTCAAAAAAAAAAAAAAAAAAAAAAAAAAAAAAAAAAAATGTGTTTCCTTGCAAAACAGTATTTTTTATGCTTTTCCTTTTTTTTAAATTTCAAGTGTATGACAAATTTTACACAGCAAAATAATAGGTAATACTCGTACATGTTCATGTATGTGGCTAAAGATGATATGCTTGAGTTCATATGCACTCAGATTGCTATATTTGTCTTCCATGGTATCAGCACTGATATGTCTGTACTTGTTACGCGCATCATGGGCAGATCTAGAATTCTCGAGGGGGTGTCTATGATTTAAATAAAAATTGATATGCAAAACAGGAAAAATCGGTTTTGTGGTTGGGGTTCTGACCCCCTAACCCACCATTTAGATCTGCTTGGGTATAAAGTTTCAATGATGAATCTCTCAAAAAGAGTACGTAAAGATATTTCTATATGAGCACAGAAAGGCAGCCCGCTTTATCATTGACGCGGGGTGGGGTTGAGGAATATGAATCTTATTTTATAAAATTCATTCCTCCTTTCCCAATTTCATTTGTCTTTACGTTGAGACCTCTGATCGAATGTCTGGTCAAAGAAAGGTTGTTTTTTGTACAGATAATTCGAATTTTCATAATGTCTGCTTATTAACCACAAACCATTTCCACCTCTGTCCACCTTAAGAACAGGAAACAGTTTGTAGCTAAGCGGTGATAGATATAGACTCTGTTGTCGTGTAATCGAGTTGGTCTTTCCGCTGTTTTTGCAGTTCTGTTTGTCATTGACCTGAAGTTTTGGTATTGTTTAAATGTGCATGTGTAGCTTTCTTCCCTTCTTCAAAGTTGTAAAAGTTTGATTATTTTTGTCAGTTGTGACAAATACTCTCCGGGATCTGCCCGTACGCAAGGACTCGTTATGATGGACATGAACACGGAATGTTAAATTTACAGTTTCAGCCTGTGCGAACAGATACTACCATTGTTACATAAACATTTTTCTGTAGTTTCTCCTTTGATGCATATTAACTGAAAGAGTTAAAACAATACAACAATGTAACATTGCAGATCTGTTCATGCAAGATGTTACTTACAAATCTCCTCCCTTCTTTTTACAAATATTTAAAAATTCATATCTAATCAATTTAATGTCTCGTGGTTATCACGAGCCGCACTTCACATATATTTACCTGTACGTCCTACAACACGCGCATTATCGTGCAGTCAGTGATGCAGAGTAGGGCGTTCTCCCTACTTCTCCTCACCCTTGCGGGCTTTGCCCAAACGGGCGACGCCCGGGTCACCTGCCATCAACCAGCTACCTCTAATGAAAGTGTTTACCAGTTCACTGTGACGGATATCTACGGAGAGAAAAATGTCAGTCTCTCGGAGTACAGGGGCAAGGTGTTGGTCATCACCAACCTTGCGACCTACTGAGGGTTAGGCCCCGCCCATTTTTCGGGCTACAATGCACTAATGGAACGCTTTGGGAACGATGCATTCTCTGTTCTCGGCTTTCCATCCAATGATTTTAATCTGGTATGTGGATTTTTCTTTTAATTTATTGATAGATAGTACTCTAGAACATATATTTCAATACTGACAATTTCAACCACTAGGCTGGTATCGCTGCTGGTGGACTGTAAGTCCCCGAGGTTATCGCTCACCTAGTTTTAGTGTTTACGCACTGCATTGAAATATATTCTAAATTTCCTGTCATCAAATTAGACCTAAATTTCTAAAACTAAGGGGTGTCTCCCTCATTGCATAGTTCTGTCCTTAGCTGGGTTTCGGCGTAATTTTTTCGGTCATGTTTAGAATTAAGCTCCTTGCGCATACCCTCCAACGATTTTTGACCATATTTTTCACTTAAATACGCTTCTGAATCAACCCTACATAAAATTTGGAGCCGCTCATTTTGGCAAAAGGAAATTAAAGCTCTGTATTGCAGATGGCGCCAGGAAAATTCACTTTGGCTTTATTTAAACTGTTTGACATAAAGTACTACTGACGCGGATTAGAAGTATCCGAACCACGTGTCTAGTACAACAAAATTGGTACTTTAGAACATATATTTCAATATTGACAATTCATTAAAGATAATATCATTTTTTTGACGATTTCACAGCAAACGTATTCAAAAGAGATACTGTATATTCATCGGGAATCCGATATGAAAATGATTCGACTTAAAATCAAGATTTTCACTTATAAAACTTGATGTTTTGAAGAATATGCTTTGATTTATCCAGTAATTTGTCTGAAACAAATAATTAACCCAAATTTTGATCACAATGATGTACCTTAGGCATATCTTTAGAACAAAATCGCTATGTGAATGAACAAGTTTAATCTGGATAACAGCATTGCTACTAATGTGCCAGATGGTCGTCCTAAGTCTGTACCGGTTGTCCGTTGGTGGTGTGTGTTTATGTGTAGTCTTTTGTATTAATGTTTTGATATCGTCTTTGGCCTTCCTTGCCGCTTTAGTGTCTCTTGTCGTGCTGGTCGTTTCTGTGTTTTCGCATTTACATGTTTCGGCGTTTTTCTATGGTCACCACAAAGGAGACCTGTTGGATCCAGATCCCCTCCTTTCTTCTGTAGTATTTACGACCTTGCATACGCTTTGCATAATCATTTTTAGCCTATAAATTGATACCATATTTAGAACTTTTCAAAAGGCGTCTGAACCATTTGTAATCGCAGACCAATAGAAATGTTCATGGTCCATGTACAGAATTTAACGATATCCCAGTGGCTTGAGGAAGGAAAGGAACTATCTACTGAATGTCTTATGTATTTCTTCTTTTTGGGAACTCTATCGTAACTCAAATGGTTGTGATATATGTAAATTTATGGAGGAACAAAGTTTCTTTCAGTCGACAGAGCTGGAAAGAAGTAAGTAATACACTTAAAAACATGTCACGGGCGATTTTTATAGTATCAGAAAATTTATTTATTTATTTCAAGTCAAGCAGCTATTTTAGGCTAAAACCATCCAAAAATCGAATTTGATACATTCAACGGTTGTGTAATCATCTGCACCACGGAAGTGACGGATGTTGCTAACAAGAGGAAGCATCTTTGCTGGTGAAAAGTAATGATGCTAATGAATTTGAAGACGTTAATCATTTCACCTTTATCTTTTTCTTTTCAAGCAAGAACCAGCTGATACTGCAGAGGAAATCCTGAATGGATATAAGTATATCCGACCTGGTAACGGATATATACCCAACTTCCCCATATTTCAGAAGATTGACGTAAACGGGCAGACCGAACACCCGCTTTATAAATATCTTAAGGTGAGTACAGTCTGTATTGTGACGATTATGGACTATGTTGAATAAATTTTTATTATTATCATCATGTTGTATCTATAAACAAACATAAAAAAGTACCCATCAGTTATTCAGTCTCAAAGTCAAAAAGGCAAGACAAAATCATTAGAATTTTCATTGGAACAGCTGCGAACTCTGGAATAAACAATATTGCGAAGTGAGGCCAGGTGCCCGGGAAGAGTCAGCGTCTCCTGTTTGCATACAACACCCGTCGAAACAATTTTATGAAAACTTGACAAATTCGGTGATTGTGCAGTGTATGATTTAGCACGTCAACCTTGAAACGTATTGATTAATGATTATAAAATATCCGATTTTGGTTGACATTATCTACTAGTTTTCATATGAAGCCCGAATTCATTTTACTTTTGCAAGTTGTTATAATCATACTTGAGGACAAATTCATATTTTATTAAACAAACTCATTGCCTGTAAATCAACTACTTTTGAATATCCTTGTTCCATTACCTCAGGTTGTTGTTTGTATTTTCTAACAACTAATTACGTGTATTTTATAACACACGTTATTAGGTCCGCCTCGGACTTATCGGGCGTGATTCTAGATTGTAATGGAACTTCCGTCAATCATAAAAAGCTGTATCCGGTTATGTATAAGAGTTGCCGTGCGAGCCAAAAGTGTAAATGCGAGAAATGAATTGTGAGCGTGAGCGAACTCTTTGAAATGTATTTGGAACTTTAATTATATGCATCGAAAACAAATAGAAATAAAATAAATCATGGAAAACCAAGAAAAGCTTTATTCATGCTATCTTTAAACGGATAGATTCTTTAAACGGATAGATGCGGAAATTTCGATGCACATATTGATGCACATATTAGGTAAAGATGTCTTGTTTGGTAATGTAAAAATCCATTCCATCGTAGTCCAGAATGGCACTGATTATTCTGGAAAGAGGGATCTCGTATGCTTTTATAAGATCTCTGTAGCGACCTAAGAACTTTCTCAATAATGATTTCAGCCTTGGTGTAATATAATATAACCCTGAACGAGTAGCTTACTCGGAAGCCGTCTGACTCTAACGGTGAAAGCGTCATATTTGGAACATGATCTGGCGTACCGAATTAGCTGATAAACAAATACGACATAAGCAGGAGAAGTCGGATGAGGTCTTCAAATAACCATCTGCGTCGATATCTATGTACGAATCGGATCTGCCGCTCTATTATATTTAAAAATTTTCATAATTTAAAACACCTTCAAACAACTAGAGTGTCACATCTTCATAAGATAAACGATAAGGATACTGTGCGTCACGGATCATTGTTTCTTTTCCTGTTTCAGAAATACTGTGGTCCAACAGCAGACGCATTTGAGGACAGGCTCTTCTACGCACCTCTGAGAGTAAATGACGTCAGATGGAACTTCGAGCAGTTCGTCATTGATAGATCTGGTAGGCCTGTTTATCGTTATGCTCCGGATGTGAATCCCGGAAACCTGACTGACGTCATCAGCAAAATGTTGGAGGAAGAACCAAATAGACCTTCAAGGATAATCAATCAACTTTGAACTTATCGTTTAGTTCATAAATTTCTGACCTATTTTCAAATGTTACTTTGTTGATTTTGTTACCTTTAATGTGTTTTGTTGTGTTATGTGTTCTTGAATGTACAATTGTATTGGAGCATGTGCGCTACTGTTTATGTAGAGACGACTATTTATGAAGCAACTTTCATAAACAAATTGAAAGTGAATGTTGTTGAAAACTTGAAGTTGTGATCGTTTTGTGCATTGAGCGGTCATAAACTAGAGTACTTGTCATTTCTCTACATAATCAATGTCGCTGAATGTCTCTTCATTTGAAAAAATAAAATGTTAAAACGTGTATAATTTACTTGAGTTTAGATTTTTTCACATTGAAGTAATTCAAATAGAAACCTCGTAACCGGCTTGAACAACATTTCAAACAAGACATTCACGTGTTTCGGATAGTAAATCCATTGAACCGTTTATACAAACGTTACTGACGATATTTATTTTTGGAAGGGTCGCTCAAAATAATGCTCTAAAAGGTATCGATTAAAGCGTATGAATAATGTTTAGCAAATAGACAGTGTCGGAAGGTTGGTGCAAGGATATTGACAATGACAATCAGGATCGTAGAATTATAAACTGATGTCAAAAGCATGAAAAGGAAAGAGGAGACTCAACTGCCTAGCCAAATGAAAGCAAACACTTAAATTAGAAATCAAATAGCTGGGACAAATACAAGCAGAGCAAGGAAAGTACATTTCATGCAAGACTTGACACAGATATATCAAAGACCACAAATAGACCAACAAGACCAATGATAAACCGTTGACCACTAAGGAGAGCCATTTGGTACACAATTAGAGAATGATGCGGTTTTTTTGGGTTAGCCCTCTCACTGAAACCATAAAGATGACGATTACATGCAGTTAAGTTACAGATTGGTAGACGATTTTGTAAATCAAAAGTTCTTGAAATTTCTAAAACGTGGGTCCTTCAGCACCCATCCTGCTACGTCTTTCGGTACATTTTTGGACATAATAACTTTCACACTCTTTAACCATATTACATTGTTTAGATTGAGGATCTCTGACGAGGGTTAAGTACCCGAAACGTGTATGTCTGAAAATGTATCTGTTCTTAAATGGTGCTATTGAATTTGAAGACGTTTAACATCAAAGGCATGGAAGAAGTACAAAACAAAAGTTCGAATTCTGCCGGCAAAGGCAAACTCCGGCCTCATCGGAATCCGAGTACTCAGATGAGATGTTAATCGGGAGTAGTCTTTGAAATCCGTCATACGACAGGTTTTTTTCATTTGTAAACCTTACGGAAATTTTGTACTATGTTGCTGATAGATCCGTAATTTTTCTGTTATTGGCAATATCACCGACAGGAAAGGACTCTTATTTCCTTTATGTGGAGCTTAACAATAAAAGTATTCGAGGCGGCACATGTATTATTGAATAAAAAACATATTGATAAGAGAGTTAATGTACTATTGATGAAAAAAAAAATCATATTCTATTTTCACCTTCCCTCCGATGCTATTTTGGTAATAGATTTTTATTTAACTATGCTACTGAATCAACCCTACAGGAAAAAGACATCGATTGTTCATTTGATTATAATAATGGAAGTGTTATAAAAACAATTATAATAAACGCAATGCAAGCGTAACATCCCCTTGCAATTGCATGTTCTATTCATTTAGGAAAAGGATCCTTAAATCAAGTCAAAAGTGACCTTGACCTTTGACTTGCAAATCAATGGGGTTCATCTCTTCCCGATGGGGAACATTTCGGGATGGTTTTGTCATCCTTTGATGATTGGTATGTCTTCTATGCTGTTTACGAGGTTTTCAATGCTACGTCCACTGTGACCTTAATCTTTGACCTTGAAAATCAGTTAGGTTCATCCTCTCTCCAGGCGAACATTGGTTGAAGGTTTGATGTTTCTATGATGATTGCTTTGTCTTCTATGACCTTCCATGGGGAATATCAATTTTGTTTCTATGATGAATGCTTTGTTTTTAATGTTGTTCACAAGGCTTCTAAGGCTAAGTTCACTGTGACCTTGACCTTTTAACCTTGAAAATCAATAGGATTCATCCTATTCCTATGACATTGAAAATCAATAGGATTCGTCCTCTTTCCAGGGGAACATTTGTTGAAGGTTTGATGTTTCTATGATGATTGCTTTGTCTTGCTAAGTCCAATGTGACCTTAGCCTTTGACCCTTGACCTTGAAAATCAATAGGGTTCATCCTCTTCCCATGGGAAACATTTGTTGAAGGTTTCATGTTTCTACGATGATAACTTTATCCTCTATGCTGTTCACAAGAATCCGGACACACACACCCTTATACACACTAACACACGGACGCGCGGTAGCGATGCTATATCCACTCTGCAACAGAATTGCAATGGGATAATTGTTTATAAATATTCATTCATACTTTATTTCTAAAAATATTCTTCTTTTTCAAAATTAATGTTGGATACTATCAGGGGATTTTCACATGGCCGAGAAATAACTCTATCCGTTGCTGACTCTTCGGTATACACGTAGGGTCATATTAGAAATTTGCCTCCAGCATCACTGATAAGACATTATTTGTTGAAGAAAGCTTTTGGTGCATTTTGAAATTATGACCATAGAAAATACATTTTGTCAATATTGATATAAAGTATACTTTGAGTTTTCCCAGTTTTCGAAAGAGCAAAAATAATAGAATCTTCTATTTTTTCGAATCGGACTAGAAAGAAGAAAATGTACTCCGTCATAAAAACATGTCAACACATACAGTAGTCATTAAATGTATAAAAAAAATTATGATGGAAGTGTCTCTGAAGAATAAAATGTCCCCATAAAAAGTATTTAACCTGTCTAAATCTGGTTAATTTTAACCGATATTCCTGTTCCCATTGATTCCTGTCATTCACCTTGTAAATCATTCCTTAATGATGGAAGTTTAAGAATTGATCAGTGGGTAAGCCTGTTAAACTACTTTATGGTAAGAAAGTAATATTGACAGGTTGTCAAACATCAACCGAATCGATGTAAACAAAGATAAATGTACTGTTTTTCAATACATGTATAACGTAACAATATGACACCATCCCTCCAATGCTACCGTTATTTGGTCATAGATTTCATTTAACTTTGCTACTGAATCGACCCTACAAGATTTGGAGCCGCACACTCTCTGTAAAAGAAATATACAAATTTGAATTAAAAAAAATAAATTAAACCAGAGGGCGCTACTGAAATACATTTGGCTGGATCAGAAAATCACTTCGGCATTAAGTACCACTGATGAGGATTTACTATCCGAAACACGTGTCTGGTGTATTAAAATCGGTTTGAAATTTTCTTCAAGAAGGTAAAGAGTTGGAACACTTACGTATTATTATTCATATATAAAGCATTGCTTCAGCGAATGAAGACATTTTTACGCATTTGACAATGGTAAGCGGTATAACTGTTTGCTGTTGCTCAACCAAAATGTACCTTACAGTGTTTGCCATATATACATACTCACAGTGGGCATCTTCATCACCTGATATTTCTTCATTGTAATTCACAATGTTTTTGCTTGAAAGATATTTGAGAAGAACTCAAACATGACGACGTTGCAGTGAAGTACCGCGGATGAGGATTCATTAACCGAAACATCATTCTCTTGTGCTCAATAGTAAGAAATTTATGTCCAGAAGGCTACTTTCTGTCTGCAGAGTAAGGACTCTTTGTTTTTCTAAAAATATGTGCCCTTTTTAACTCGCATACCCTTTTAGCTTATTTGTTTTTCCAAGGGCAAATCCCTTTCCCTTTGGGTTTCTAATAGGATTAATTCTACCAATATCATCGCCGGTCTCATAATTCTTCTTGGTATGTTCTTGGAATGTTAAGAAATAAGGCTTACATTCTAGCAGAGCGCGGAATCAGAGATTTTCTTTCTTAAGGAGAAGGATCCATAGTCCATGTAAACCATTATGAATTTAAGATTGGGAATGATGGCGAGTCAACTGTTGTTTTTTAAAAGTCAGTGACTTTACCAACTCTTTGAAAAGAAAAGAACTTCAGGTGCTTCCCGATACCTTTAGATATACGCTGGATCCACCTTTGATAAGCATCTTATGGTAAGTAGTAAACTATTTCCCAAAGCTTCTTACATCGATAGTAGAGCTTGACATTTAGATTGTATTGGAAGACGAGAAATATTTCCTGTCTGGCTTTATTCTGTTTTTCACGTCTGTTTTATGCATCCATAGGCGATCCTAATGTCAAAGAAATCGAATTCGAAATAAAATGATGACAGGCAGATTATCGATCTGTAATGGACGATTGATGACTAGATTTGGTGTCCTGGTATCGTCAAACACGCGTAAATTACCTGCAAGTCACAAAAATCCAATCAGCAGCTCTGTTGTTCTGGCGAGTGAAAAATCTGATGACGATAAGCACGCAGAGTTATTAGGGCCCTCTATATCAAAGAGACGGAAGTTGCTTTAATTAAGCCCGTGACATTCGAGAATGGTCGCTTAGAAAGTCAGTTTTACGCAATGGGTGCATACTGGGCGTAACATGTCCGCAAAATATAATGAATGATGAAATTTTAAGTGAACTTTTACGAGTCATTAGCCCATCGATTTTTCTTTTACTTTTTAGTCGGTTGTTTAGCATATTGTGGATTATGGACAAATCATTGTTCCTATGCAGATTGAACAGGATGTTTCCATTAGAGACATTAATTATTCATAAGTTTATATTTTAATAACAATTTCATTGGTTCGAAAATTCATATAAAAATTTGGTGCAGTCGCATTAGTATGGCATAATCAGGTCCATAATTAAAGGTTTTAGTGCCATGCAGGTATTAACTTTTAACGAAACATTCTTTTTAAAAAAAAATTAAAATAAAGCCTGTGTTTGTGAAACACGTATGCCCCCGGTGGCATCTTTGTTAGTATGAACACTATTTTCTGTTAAGTACATGTAAGTGAGGTCACTGGGTTAAAAGGTCAAAGGTCAAGGTCACGAGGTCAAAAATTTTGGTATCAATGGAAAGGTCTTGTCACAAGGAATACACATATGAAATATGAAAGCCCTATCACTTCCCATTCAAAAGTTATGCCAAATGTTAAAGTTTTTGAAAAGTAGGTCAAAGGTCAAGGTCAAGGTCATGAGGTCAAAAATTTTGGTATCAATGGAAAGGTCTTGTCACAAGGAATACACATGTGAAATACGAAAGCCCTATCACTTCCCATTCAAAAGTTATGCCCAATGTTAAAGTTTTTGAAAAGTAGGTCAAAGGTCAAGGTCAAGGTCAAGAGGTCAAAAATTTTGGTATCAATGGAAAGGTCTTGTCACAAGGAATACACATGTGAAATATGAAAGCCCTATCACTTCCCATTCAAAAGTTATGCCCAATGTTAAAGTTTTTGAAAAGTAGGTCAAAGGTCAAGGTCAAGGTCACGAGGTCAAAAATTTTGGTATCAATGGAAAGGTCTTGTCACAAGGAATACACATGTGAAATACGAAAGCCCTATCACTTCCCATTCAAAAGTTATGCCCAATGTTAAAGTTTTTGAAAAGTAGGTCAAAGGTCAAGGTCAAGGTCACGAGGTCAAAAATTTTGGTATCAATGGAAAGGTCTTGTCACAAGGAATACACATGTGAAATATGAAAGCCCTATCATTTCCCATTCAAAAGTTATGCCCAATGTTAAAGTTTTTGAAAAGTAGGTCAAAGGTCAAGGTCAAGGTCACGAGGTCAAAAATTTTGGTATCAATGGAAAGGTCTTGTCACAAGGAATACACATGTGAAATATGAAAGCCCTATCACTTCCCATTCAAAAGTTATGCCCAATGTTAAAGATTTTGAAAAGTAGGTCAAAGGTCAAGGTCACGAGGTAAAAAATTTTGGTATCAATGGAAAGGTCTTGTCACAAGATATACACGTGAAATATGAAAGCCCTATCATTTCCCATTCAAAAGTTATGCCAAATGTTAAAGTTTTTGAAAAGTAGGTCAAAGGTCAAGGTCAAGGTCACGAGGTCAAAAATTTTGGTATCAATGGAAAGGTCTTGTCACAAGGAATACACATGTGAAATATGAAAGCCCTATCACTTCCCATTCAAAAGTTATGCCCAATGTTAAAGTTTTTTAAAAGTAGGTCAAAGGTCAAGGTCAAGGTCATGAGGTCAAAAATTTTGGTATCAATGGAAAGGTCTTGTCACAAGGAATACACATGTGAAATATGAAAGCCCTATCACTTCCCATTCAAAAGTTATGCCCAATGTTAAAGTTTTTGAAAAGTAGGTCAAAAGTCAAGGTCAAGGTCACGAGGTCAAAAATTTTGGTATCAATGGAAAGGTCTTGTCACAAGGAATAAACATGTGAAATATGAAAGCCCTATCACTTCCCATTCAAAAGTTATGTCCAATGTTAAAGTTTTTCGGACAAACAGACAGACAAACAGACAAACAGACAAACAGACGGACAGGCCAAAAACTATATGCCCCTGAATCTTTGATTCCGGGGGCATAAAAATGTTACCATTGAAAGAAAAATATCTTCATAGATTGCGGATCCTTGATATATTTACCACCCCGATTATGAATAAATACCACGTCATACTATTGGACGCAGTCAGAGCAGCCAACCCAATCAAATCGCGTCTTACCAACGAAATGTTTCAGGTATTAGGGGTATAATACTCTACTTCCGGTTGTTTTTATAACAGAAAAATTAAATTCCACGAAGTTGGCCGAAGACGCACGACTTCGGCAATGTTTGGGACCATACATTTTCATGGCGAGTTCAATGAAACATTGAAAAATATCACTATCTAAAAATATGTAATACATGGAAGCACATTATTTCTAGCTTTTCCACAATATTGTTATTATAACCATAATACCTTAAATAAGAGATTTAGTAATGATATTTTATATACAAATATTTTCATCGCATATAGCTTAGATATCATCTACTTTATTTTCCCTAAAACATTAAATGTTGTATTTTTGGCACATGTTTTCGCAATTGCACATCTCAGTCTTTCCGTCACACACCGCTCAATAATATCATTCGAAAGGAAAGATCCGAGAATGTGTGATTGATTTTTCCGATATAAAAGGTACACTGAGAAGGCTTTTATACAAAACAAAATTATTGTGCGTTCTCCGAGACCACAGGGTAACTGGACAAGTGGAAGGGTTGTGTGCATGGAATCCGGATAACCACACCATTTGCTACTAATGTGGAAGAATGCCGTTCTAAGTCGTTACCGACTGCCCATTTCTTTCGTTGGTTTTATGAATACAATGTTTGGTGTTCCTTGTTCCTTTTGTGTCTTTTTTGTGCTTGTCTTCTTTTCACATTGGGATGTTTCGGTTTTTTTTTTGCTGTTGGTACTAGATCCGAGACTTGGTGGGGATTCCCTCTTTTTAATAGCCACTTAAATTGGTTACGATCTAAGTACTAGAAAGAGAAATTACTGTCGACCCGCTAGATGCAGTACGGCAATTTCAAAGACGAGGCGGCAATTATATCAAGAAGAAGAGTAGGACGGATCCGCGATTTATGAAGATGAAGGAAAAGCTGTATAGGAAAACGTAGGGTCCATACTCTTCCTCCAGAAATCAGCCTTTTGGAAAAAATACCCCCCCCCCCCCCCAAAAAAAAAAACCGTGAAAAAATATTTCCCATTTGAGACGGTATCTGACGTAAAACCATTATGACGTCATGAAAATGATATGCAAATTCGATTTTATACCTTCACTTCCCAGGGTTTAGGACCTGTTCCATAGAACTTGATGACGTCATAAATAGTCTACGTCAGATGAAGTACCAAATGGGAAGTAACTCTGGGTTTTGGAAATAGCGAATGCATGCTTCGGATTTCGAATCTTCATTAGTGTCGTACTTCATGCGATTTTTTTTTTCAGAGAGGCCATCAGTCAAAATACGCCCCATTACGTTCTCTGTAAGCATTTACATGTAAACAATTTCGGCACGCATAGTCTCCGATTTTCATGAAATTTCACACATAAGTAGGGACCAATGAAAAATGGAAAATTTGACAAAAAAATTAATTCTAGGTCATCTGGTTACCATGGCAACGGCCTTTGAAGTTGAAAAATTGGCAAAATTGAGCTAATTTGAAGCTCTATAATTTGGTCTATATGGGACATCAATGGAAGATTTTTTATGCATCCTAAAGATTAGGACATAAAATTTTAAATAAGCTCATTAGTAGTGTCTGATATTGTAAAAAGGCTGGTTACCATGACAACATAATTAGCTAATTTTGATATATTGATTTCAAAATGCTGTTTGTATTTTCCAATTTTTCTTCTCTCTTGATGGGTATATAATAAGGAAATATGATTTATTTTATAAAATGAGCAAATTCAAGATAAACCCACTTGTTGCTATGCACATAAGTTACCTTGGGAACGGTAACTATGGTCTTTAATATTACTTATTTTGCAACTTCAGAGTCATTTAAAATAATTTTGCATCATGATGAACAGATAGAAATTGTTGGGAAATATCCAACACAAAGAGCTCTTTCAAAAACCGCGAAAAAAGCTATGGGGAACATATGTTACCATGGCAACCATTTTTTATTATTTTCATAAGACAGTAATTATTAATCCCATGAAGTTCAAATTTAATAACAATTAAGATCAAGTAAGCCTCTATCAAAATATAATAAAAAAGTTTCAAATAATTAATGGTTGCTATAGTAATTTGGCCATACATTACAAAAATTAGCATTTTTTGTTGTTTATCGAAGTCTTTTCCTCAAAAAAACGAAACAGGCTTACACAACCTTTTTTACATATTAGATAAAGCAAAGTCTAAACTTTATTTTAGATTTAAGAAAATTCAGATTACTTAACTTTTGATGCCCGTATCCAAGGACTCAAAGTGGGTCTGTGTGCAATTTTAAACAATCGTTCCCATAGCAACGGGCTATTTCCTGAACATTTAAAAAAAATTTCTTTCGTGTAATGAAAGATCTACTTAAATACATTAATTAATTTTCATCACTTTGAATTAAAATCCAATGCTCTAGTAAAAAAAGGACTCTAAATATTGTCCAAAATTGCTTTCATTTTTGCGATTTGAGGTCATGTTGCCATAGCAACAAACAGAAACTTTGTCCCAATATAAATGCTTAATATGTTTTATTTGCATAGAAAACTCAAAAATGTAAGTAATTTATAGTTGAATTTTGAAAAAATGCAAAAAATACTATTTTGATAGGGTACCTGTGTTGTTGCTATGGAAACATATTGATAAGACCATAAACCCAACATTATTATTACTTAACTTGAAAGAGCAATGATAGGGTACTAATAATTCATTAGTGTTTATTTTAGATTATGCTGCATAAATTATGTATGTGACTTCAAAAACGCCCAAATATGCATTTTTTCAATATTCAAAGTCCGTTTCCATGGCAACCGGATGTGATATTAAGAACATTTTTAATAAATTTTTACTTTTGGGTCAGACCCAACGTTATGTACAAATTTTATCAAAATCTGAGACATGCCGTGCCATGCGTCCTTCATAAAAGTGCAAATGCTTACAGAGAATAGCTATCAATAAGTGAATGAAAGTAAAACAGGAAAGCAGAAACCATATTACAAAAATCACAATCGAAAAGCTTATGAATTTTGGAAAAAATACAAAACAAAACTTTCTCACGCGAAAAGAAAATAGGACAGACAGACGGAGACAATGACACAAGCCCCACAGAAACACGAAGGACAACTCATATAATGAACCATCTCCAGACCTAATTGTAGAATGCATTGTAGGTGGCATTTTATCAAGAATGTAATACAACTTTGTCTATTGTCCATCTGCCTGATATTCTCATTAGCAGATTGCCATGTATATAGCTTTAACTTACGACAGTTAAGTTTCCCGAGAGGACAATATTCTTCCATAAGGGGATTACATAATCGCATTTACATGTAACGAGGTAAAAATGAAATACTAGTAATTGCTTCATAGCATGACGTTTTAAAATATTAATAATCACCATTTTCAGACTTCGAAAAGTATCTCTCTTCTATTATTCCGCCTTCCCAATTGGTTAAAGGACAGGTTTATACTCAAGTATAAATGATGATTATTTGATATATATAACGTCCCACTCAAATGTTCAATAACTCAAATAATATGGCAACCTTTGCTGCATCGGTGGTCAATTGCAAAATATGCAGGAAACCACGTAATAACAAAAATCGATTCCCCCAAAAGCATACAAAGTAGTCAAGAATGGAAAACAAAGAGAACGAAAGTAAAATCACAAACAGTTGCGCGGGAAGAATTTCCTGAGTATGAAGTATCAACTCTACATCTTTGATTTGATTTTTTTTTCCAGTTTTTGTATTTTTCGCACTTAAAACTTCTGATGCTTGAGTTTTTAATGACTAAAAGGTGTGAAAATACTGCATACCATTTTATGAGTAGGAAGATTGGAACTAAGATTTCTGCAATAAGACTCCAGTAAAGTCTTGGCAACTCACTCAAACGCGAATACGCACAAAAGGGACAAACAAAACCAAAGACATTCACTTATCAACTACGCATGAATCGACGAGAATAAAGAAAAAACAAACACAAAAACAAATATAAAATCTATATCAAAACTTCTTTATGTATATCATTTTGACTGAATAAAGAATAAAGGTTTTACTTTTTCTACTTTCGTATTTCAGCTATGAAATATTTTTCAATTCTTAAGTATTTTGAATCGGGATTTTCCCGAGATATGTGAATTTGTTTCTTATTAAAGGAAAGAAGAACGAGGATAACACAGATCACATGCTTGACAGCACCAAACAATTAACATCAAAGAAAGGAGAGCACCAAACAATTAACATCAAAGAAAGGAGAGCACCAAACAATTAACATCAAAGAAAGGAGAGCGCCAAACAATTAACATCAAAGAAAGGAGAGCACCAAACAATTAACATCAAAGAAAGGAGAGCACCAAACAATTAACATCAAAGAAAGAAGAGCACCAAGCAATTAACATCAAAAAAAGGAGAGCACCAAACAATGAACATCAAGTAAAGGAGAGCGCCAAACAATTAACATCAAAGAAAGGAGAGCACCAAACAATTAACATCAAAGAAAGGAGAGCGCCATACAATTAACATCAAAGAAAGGAGAGCACCAAACAATGAACATCAAGTAAAGGAGAGCACCAAACAATGAACATCAAGTAAAGGAGAGCACCAAACAATTAACATCAAGTAAAGGAGAGCACCAAACAATTAACATCAAGTAAAGGAGATGATCTCCAACAGGACTCGCATGCAGCACCCACAGTATAACAGAGATCAATCCTATTCGAAAACACAGAGTGGACAAACACAAACACAAACACAAACGGGACCAGGAACATAAAACATGACACCGAAACACTAGACTACTGTAACACATAAAACAACGAGAGTAATGGGTAATCGGTGCCGACTTAGGACGGCCAACTGCCACGTCAGATTTCTTCTGTCAAACAGTAGCAACACCATACGATCGCAGACAACGAAAAGATTCCTCATGAATTAACCAACCAAGGAACAAAACAAATACACTATTGCAGCAAGAATGTCAACACATCAAAGGTAACCAAATATTACTCAAAGATGATTTTATAATTTATTGATTTATTGAATTGGCACAAATTACATTTGTTTTGAACAAATCGTGTCCCTTAAAAGAGATATCTCTTGAAAAAAATTCATTTAGTAGTGATAAAAGATTATCGCCTTCTAGAAATTAAAAAGAAGGACGCGTACAAGGAGTCAAAGTTTGAAAATTTGTAACATACTCACTCTTCAACATGCATGCAGTGCTCGAGATGCGTATTTTGTTTTAATCGATTAAGAGGTTTTCATTCTTAAAAAAACCCTGTTCGATTACGTTTGTTTTACTTTTTCTGTATTTAAGATATTTTGTCCCTAGAAATGTTCTCGTGAATGCTCCATGACACATGTATAGTGGCATTCTTCTGCCCCCTATATGCGAGATATTTTAGTACAGATTACATAAACATGCAAGATATTTATATTGACATTCATAGGAAAGTGATACCATTGAGTAACGTAGAAAAGGCCGTTATGTAAGTATATGAAAATTGTTGCCCTTCAAAAGAAAAGAACCTTACATTTATAGAAGTTCAAAATGTAACTGGGTAGTTCATCTAAGAAGGAATCAGCCAATCTTAAAGATTCTGCATCATTTGTACAAATTTGCTTGTAATATTGGAACCGCGAAAACTTTTACTTGCGAAAATAAAGACACTGCATTTCATCGTCGAATCGAGAAATATACGGGTTTTCTTTTGACCACAACTTCTTTTTTTTATTTCCAAAGAAAATTTTAATGATTCTGCCTTCCCTTTTCCGACTTTGAGACTGAATAACTGATGGGCACTTCTTTGATTTTTATTGATATCTAAACACCTTTACTTGAAAAATGCCTTTCATTTTAAATTGTCAAATAAAATACTACACCTTTGCTTTGCAACGTTTCGGGTACTAAACCCTCGTCGGCGATCCTCAATCTAAATAATGTAACATTCTTCTCCTAGCTGCAGAAATAGATTATGGGATGACCACGCTTCATGAGAATTTAGTCTCATTTCTATGTTTGAAATACGTTCGTCTTCACAAGGGCGAATGTATAGCTTATTTGGCTTATTTTCTATTACTTACTCCCTTGGTTTCGTATGCTTTTCAGTGTAACAAGTGATTTTGATAAATATCGTTGGGCGGTTACACAGATATATACAGATGGAGAGGTGATCTCTTGCACAAGTGAGCATGTACGCTTGTTCTTTGAACATCATACCGCTAATTTTGAGTGTTTTAGGTACGAGAGAAATGACACGGTTGTCATTTGAATCAGTAATAATTATTGATCAAATTATACTACATCCCATTAAAGGGCAGCATCAGAAATCTAAATATCGACATTCTTCCCGTCTTTGGTGTTTGTAGCATTTCATTACCACAATTACAGGTATTGGAATTTTAGATCAACCGTTAATTTAATGATTGATCCACTTGTCCGTACTATAGCACTGATTGAATTCTAGGTTTTAGATGTGGAAATAAAGGTAATGTAAAAGTGTGCAAGGCTACCATTTGACTTATGTACACGTTTCATAAAAAGACTTATATGCCTCTTGAAATTGATGCAACTACTTTCCTAGAGAGATTAAAACATTCATCAAACAGAGCCTGTTTAAACAAATATGGTCTCTAGCGGCTTATTAATAAATTGTCGATCAGAGTTGGAATTTATTAAAGGATTCAGAAGGATCAATATTTGTATTTATTCTGATCGACAATTTTGACTTCGATTTCAAAGAATTAGAAATTTACTCCGTATAGATCATACATTTGAATGAAAAGAAAGTGTTCGATTTCTTGAGGATTTCTCTCTGTACCCTTAACAAATATTTATACAGAATTTAAACAGAACAATGTTCGCTGCCGTGAAAAAGTCCCATGCTGTCCCGCCCGTGTTGTGGAAATTGAGACCCCGTGATGCCATTTGATTGGTCCGGAGTGAAGTAACCTGAAAGTCATTGGAATCATCCTTTACTCCGTATTGTTGTTTTGAAATTTGTGATTGTGTGAAAGTTTCTGAAGGAATGGCCACTCAGTGTCTGGTCATATATTTAACATTGGTAAGTAGATTATACTTTTAAAAGTATATTTTACAACACTTCAGAGAAATATGCTACAAATATTCCGTTGGTAATTTCTTGCTATTTTATTTGTTCTCTTTTTCTTTCTTTCATTCATTCTTTCTTGCTTGCTTTCCTTTCTTATCTGTCTTATCATTTCTAGGTGCAAACAGATTAAAGAAGTAATGTGTAATTTCTAAACGGATATTATTTCAATCTTGTCGAAATCTGATTTTTAATGATTGCCGTTAGTTTCTGCTAAACACTTGCTAATTGCAACCATTTCCTAGAAAGCAGGAAGTGTCCCTTTCAAGACACTTTAGTTATTACCGTATTTGTGCTTATCAATTCTTAGTAAGACTATGGATGAAAAGGTCATTTCCGACCATAGTGATACGCATCTCTTTAAGGTGCGTGCAGTTCTGTAGGAAAGAGAAGGAAAGCGCATCTTGCATAACTTTCCAGATTAAACGTATTTGGATAAATCTTATTTTCATTTTCAAAAATGAATTTTGTATGCACATTGATTATATATTGAAGATCTACAAGTCCGTTTATTTTTAGAGAGAGAATATACGAAACTTTTACACGTAATTTAGAAAATGTTATCTTTTGTTAATTTGAATGTTTGTCAAGTATAAATAAAGTGAAATGTTAAACGTCTTCAAATTCAAAGAAATAAAAATGCTTACTTCAATACATTAATTAAATAATCCTGACGATTAATTTTCTTGGTTTTTTATGAAAACAAACATTAAGTGGCACAAACTTTAGGTCAAGTTTAGAATTTTCCTCTGTGTCGGCCTCGAGCATCATTGACGATACATTTTAATTGAAATGCGCATATGGTGCTTTCAAATTATTGCAGTAGAATATATATACATGCATTTCAATACTAATACTTCAATTTTCCCAATGTTTGGAGAATTATATGTAATTACCTTATATGGTGCTTTGAAATTATTGCAAAGGAATATATTATAAATTTCAATACTTATAATTCAATTTTCCCAATATTTGGGGAGTTTTATGTAATTACCTTCAGGATTATTTCAATAGAACATATATTTTCAAAACATATCATTGTCAAATCAGAGAAACTTGTCTGTTCTCAGTTTTAAATAATCCATAACTAATAATTATTATTCCTACCATTGAAGGTTGAAATCGTTTGAAAACAGACATTTTTTGGCCAAAATTGAATTTCTCAATTTTCATATTCTTCCGGATACTAAGTAAAAGACAATTTAAAAAAATGAAGTAATTTGCTGTCCATCGATATATCTTTCGAAAAAATAAGAATCAAATTTTGAATGTTTTAAAAAAAATTGTGTAAAAAAATGCTGATAATAAATTTTGCATGAATGATCATATTGAAATAATGAATGTACTATCGTAATAATTTAGTGCACCATATGCGCATTTCAACAAAAAATGTATCATAAGTAATGCTAGAGGCCGAAAGAGAGGAAATCCAAATAGTGAAAATTAGGAAGAGCAAATTTTTTACATGACCTAAAATTTATGTCAAAGAGCCAGCCGAAGACAGAGCTATGTCACGAGGGAGGATCTGCTGTTTGATGTTTTTCTCTTATAAGATAAAATAACACTTTTATTCTTTATAAAAATTAGCATTTTAGAATAAGTATCATTTTAATTGAAGTTTTTTTTACGAGTAAGTAATAAAATGCAAGTCCATTGATTTATATTTTACATTATATGTATATTTCATATACTTGCTTTCTGATGTAAATAAAAAAGAAATTAATTCTAAAAAATCCCACTTATTCTATAGACAATACAATAAGTGTCAATCGAATGCCTATAGATAAAGAATAGCTATGAAGAAAAGAGATATATCAAGCGGTATTAATCTTGATAATTTTTTTTGAAAATGATACTGAAAAATAACCCAGCAGTTTTTTACACTCGAATACAGATGTTCGTACAAAAGTTCCAAGACAAATACTGTGGATACAGATTTGAATTCGGAAAGGCATCACTTAGATTTGCCCTATAAATTAAGGGATTAGACCGGAACATCCAGTTCATTTTTCCAATGAAATCAAAGACCAAATTGCCCCTCCCCCACAAAAAAAGTAATTCTTTTTTTAAATTTTGCAGAACAAGACCTGATACCATTGAATTATTTACTTTTTCAGTTATTCGCCTGTAACACAGTAAAGTCAGCCGGTGAGTAATTTAAATTCATATATTTCCACGATTATTTATTTGATATAACAACGTATATAAATTGAAGAGCACATTTATTCACAATGCATGCAACATAACCCTCCATCAATTAATTCATCATTGGAAAAGAATAGATCAAATTTGCTTGTCATAGCTACAGGAAATTTGGAGCCACCGACTCTCTGCAAAGAAATTGCACAAATTTAAATTCAAAAGAATAAAACTAGATTGCGCTACTGAAATGAATTTTGGCTGTGTCTGAAAATCACTGTGGCTGGAAGCATCATCACTGATGATGATTTATTGTCCGAAACACATGTTTGGTGCATTTAAAATTGGTTTGAAATTTTATTCAAGCAGCTTAAGGGTTGGAACACTTCCGTATTACTATATTCTTGAAGACTATTCTATCAGAAATTATTTTGTTTCATCCAAATATTTCTCTCAAAGACATGTACGCCTTTATAATTATGCCTCATCGCTACAGTTCGAATACAAAAAGAAGAATTCTAGCGGAATATCTTGTCTGATTCGTCATTCAATATAGCGCTTTAAGTTGATGTTCAGGACCCAATACCGCCATCGAATCTCCTCTTTGTATTCTTATGAGAAATAACTCTAGGAAAAATCCAGTATATATATAATATGTCTATTTGAAAATTTTGAATAAATTTCTACGTACATTCCAGCATTTAATGTAACCTCTAGGCTAATATCTCTGGCAATTGTTCGCTTATCTACCGAAGATAATGAACACATAAATGCTCAAAACATTTCGAAGAAAAGGGAAGGATCTCCAGCATGACCACCCTGCACTCATCCAGCAAAATAAACCCACAAGAAAGAGACACATAAATGACATCAGACAAAACTACAAGTCGAAAAAAGAAACAACAATATTCACTAGAACATCATGTTGCTTTCTAATAGTTTTATCTAACGTTTTTCGTATTTCAGCGATAAATGTATGACTGCTTGCTTTGGAATTATAATCAATCATTTGTATGGAATGCTTATTTAAAAATATGAAGATGAAGAAAAAAAACCCACACCAAAACAAAGAATATTAATCATCATAAGGACGAACACGTTATGTAAATTGTTACAACTCTATCTAATTTATCAGTAAATGAAAGTCAAAACAGAGCCGAAACAATAAAACAAAGAAGTATCGCTGTTAACAGTAGCTACATGTAGTAAACATATTCAGGAAAATAAACCTTAAGCTAATGAGAAAGTATCATCAAACGTTCTTATAACCTCTAGTTTCTAGTACCCGACAAATAATCTATTCGTTGACAACATAGTCATCATCGTCGTAGATTGTACGGAAACTATTGATGAACACGGTGCGTTTGATTATCAACAATAGACTGCATAAAATTTGAATTAGTCACGTTGAAAACACGTTTTCTTTTGTGATGAATACATGGCATTCAATAATAAGCTACAACAAAGAAATTTAGTATCAATTGACATATAAGCTTTCAATAATGTCTTTCGTTCACATTTTAACCCTGAGTTATGATGCGGTGAGATAAAGGTTTTCATTTTGTTCGGCAGCAGCAGCTATCAAGTAATCATGTAACCTTTTATAACTTATCCCCATCTCTCACATTCAATTACATAACGCTTTGCCATATTTTTCCATCTTGGTATGGCACTATGATCTATTTTCATTGAATTGAGTGAAAATCGAACTCTAACTCAAAATAAGAATCAAATTATCATAATCAATGGGCATAGAAAACAATCAAAATATTGAGCCTTTGTGGAAAACAGAGTTATCTCCCATTTGAGACGGTATCTGACGTAAACCTATTATGACGTCATGAAAATGGCACGATAAAGCCGATTTTAAACCGTCATTTCCCACAGTTTTATAAGAATCATAAATCAGGTGATCGTGGCTTGGGAGCATCTCCTGCTTGCAAGCAACACCCGTCACTTTAGCCTTGATCATGACGTCATGCACACGCTTTAATTTCAAAGACTCAGAATTATGATGCTGTATTTTTTCAAACATTCAACATTGCAAAAAGTGAAAATTGATAAATCGTTTATTAAAAGCAATTTTTGTCGAAATTATAGGGCCGATATGAGGGGTTAGCGCACCTAGTTCTTTGGTCTTTTAAGTGACCGCACATCACCATTGGATCTGTATGAAAAGTTGAACTTGAAGTTATAAGTGTTTCTTTCTGGGAGAGCAAGGACTGAACAAACTCGACCTCAAATGATAAAAGAAAAATATCAAACTAAAAGCTCAAAATTGATTATTTGATGTTTCAGCTAAAATGGAGGCACAAGATCGTTATTCTAAAGAATTAATATCCAATTATTATGTAATGACATTATATATAACTATCACGGTGATACAAAAGGTATCACACATTGTGTTTCGATGTCAAAAATATATCTGAATGTAATCCGAAATGTATATTTCAGTAGCATAATACATCCATTTTGTGGCAAGTCGGTTGAAAAATACAATCTATTTAAGCGGCAAAATATGACGTAATCAACGCTGCTTTAGGATCGTTCTTTGGGAACGTCAATTCATGACATTCTGTTGAATCTTAATCTTGCATGGATGTAAGGTTTTATTCCTGAAAGGTTGTTTAGATTTTATCGAATAAATCTTATTAAAAGACAATAGCTAGAATTTACAATGAGATACTCTTTGAAGCGTATCTTTTGGCTTTGGAAAATATTTAGTGCAATAAGGCTATGTCAATTACATGAATTCAGTTTGAATGTCAATACTTTAAGTCGTACATTTCGCTATTGTTTTGTGCGTTATTTGCATGCTTTGTTCATGAAATATTCAAATTATGGCAGACATTCATTGTGTATAGAATTCAGAACAAGAAATACGGAAGGTTGCATTCTAGAATTAACATTAATTGCCCATAAATATAGAATTCACAATGATGACAAATATGGATAGTGACCATTTCCTTGTATACAACACAAAATCGATAATTCAGAAAATCTGAAACCGAAGGCATACAAAATCAGGATAAACAGGAACCAAAGCAAACAAACAAAAACCTCCACCATATGAAAAGATGCGAACTCCCGATATCGGAATGAGACCAGGTGCCCAAGAAGAGTAAGCATCTCCTGCTTGCATGCACCACCCGCCGCTTCAATTCGATAGAACTGTCACATCCGGTTACTTCCATTTCGGAAGACATAGAGTACAATCTTTGGTTGGATGGTTCAAATGGTCTATGATATCCACCATTCTGAAGAGTGGGACATCATAGTGTATGGCGAGTTCCCCATATCGACCGTAGAACTTCCTGAATGACGATGTTAGTCGGTCACAAACATATCCCTGACTGAGAAGCTTATCTGAAAGACGCCTAGCTCTCAGAACAAAATCCGTATATTTGGTACTTGCTCTGGCATAGCGTAGCAACTGAGATATAAACACGCAATCTTTGAATAAACGTACAACATTGAAGAACACAGTGAAACTTGGCGAACAGTGTCCTCGGGGACTAACAGTCCACCAGCAGAGACACCAACCTAGTGGTTGAAATTGTCAATATTGAAATATATATTCAATTGAATGATTTCGAGGCACCATATGCGCATTAACAGTCTCATAAGTGATGCTCGAGATAAAAAGAGAGGTAATCCAAATAAGGAACACATGAAGAATGAACAATTTCAGGCACTATGTTGGTATCTCTGCTGGTGGATTTTTCAGTCCTCGAGGATATCGTTCGCCTAGTTTCATAGTGTTTCGGCACTTGACCTGAAATATATTTGTAAGTTGTCCGCCACAAAAATGTAATAAACATTTCTGCAAAACAGGGGGTATCTCCCTGATGGAATAGTTCAGTCCTTAGCAGGTTCTTCGGCAGAAATTTTAGATTTTAGATCAACTTTAGAATTTTGCTCTTCGTTAATTTCATATTATTTCGATTTCCTCTTTTTTAGGGCATCGAGCATCACTGATGAGACATAACTTGTTAAAATGCGCATATGGTGTACTGAAATTTTACAATAGGACATATATTTCAATATTTACATTTTGTAAGCCTTTGGTTGCACTGATTTCTATAATGCAGTATGGCGAAAGAGTGTGAAAGTTATTATGTCCAAAATGTACCAAAAGACGTAGCAGGATGAGTGGGATATGAAAAGGCATTTATGAAACATAACCCTCTACATATCTGTACTGATGTATCTTCTTTTACGACCCCGAACGTCTATGAAGAAATAGAATTAACATGTACATTAACTTCAAATATATGTCGTTAGGTCGGGTCCGCCTGAAAATTAATAGTGAGTAGGTACCTTCATTCTTACTCTTGTATTGACTTGGCGTTAATGTAAATTTAAACCATAATGTAGTAAAATATGTTTTCCTTTACCAGTTGTTACCATTAAGATGATATCAGTGCTGTTTGACAGTTAAGGAAGAGTATCCCTCAGGTCAGAACTGCTGATAATTTTTTGCGTGGGTACCCTATTTTTTCTCTTCAGTCTATTGTTCATATTATCAAACTTATATGGTTTGGGGAAAAAATGTTTATAGTTACATTTTATCAACTCTAAAAAGGATTTTTCTTACTTTTCAAATAGGGTCCAATGTTAAAGATCAAACGGCTTAAGTTCTCGATATAATCATGAAACCACGGATTATATTTTGTTTTTATATCAGGTCTAACATAAGCTTTGAAAATTTGGAAATGAAAATATTGTAAAATTTGTTATTTTGGAAATAAGAGCATCTGATACCTGAGAGATGCTCTCCCTTGATTTCTGTGGATGTCGTTTCAATAGTAGAGATGTGAATGACTGTAATACTTAACTTAATATGTGAAATATATACGAGGAGCCACTCGTATTCCAAATCTAGGGACTTATTCCGTACATAATGTAGGTTATTCTGGGACTAAAATTACTTAGGATGTTACGTCTTCAAATCCATAGCATCATTCCATACATACATTTGCAGCATGGACAAGACATGCACATTTCGGGTACTAAAAACCTCGGATATCTATATCAGGCGCAATGTAAAGTTTAAGATTGTTCTTCTGTAAAATTGAATGTATTTCTTAACATTTTAAAGCTCTTTAAATAATGATATTTTGAGATTTTTAAGTCTTGAGACATTATTCCTTGTTTTGTGAATATTGTGATCTGAAATTTAAAGGGTGATCGTATTATGATCTAATAATGACATTATCCAGAGTTGACCCAAACCAAGTATGTCTGATGTACAGAATTGGATTAATTCTAATCTTTGATTGCTCCTTGACCTCCGCATTGGAGGCTTCTTTTCATTTTGCAGCATGGACTCAAATTCAAAATTCAAACTCAAAATTCAAACTCAAAACTCAAAATTTAAACTCAAAATTCAAATTCAGATAATTCAAAACTTTAAAACAAACAATATACGTATGTAGAATAATCAAGAAATCATCCACAAGAGACACTCTAGGCATTAAGGTGCTTCAATCTTTGTTTATATCGATTTTTTGTTTTTCAATTATTACGGGGGTCTTAAGTAAACAAAATAGCAATTAAGATAATTGTGTTGGAAGGAATGTAATAAAAGGAAGTTCGTGTGTACATAAATAATTTTATCAGAAAATTTTGTCTATTGAAATGACAAATGAAGAGTACAAAATACTCGAAATGTGAAGAACTTATCTGAAAAGCCATATAAATCGAAGAGACCATAACTCGGAAAGTGCCGAATTTTGGCGTCCGATCACATGCATATTCTCAGATAAAGTCTCTATACGGATAATCGTGTCATAACTTTCCCACTTACTAGACATCCTGATGTCTTTGAGTACATACAGATATAAAAGGAAATAAACTTTATGATTTTCTACATGGAATCTTGGGTTATTTCTACAGTGAAAAAAGTTTCACTGTAAAAATAATACGAAAGTTATTGTTGATTTCCTCAAAGTTTGTATGGTAATGTCATCTTACCCAGTGGCAACGTAATCTCAAAATTAAGTGGATGCTGCAAAAAGCGTGGTTGTGGGTGTATTTAATCGAAGCCAGTGGCAATTGCTGTTACGTGACATTTCTCTTGATAGTTCGCAAAGATTGCGAAAGGGGGAGGGTGTTAAAAGCCAACATTGAAACTCTCCAATGGAAGCCGTTCCAAAAATATTCTCTCTTCCGTTAGGAAAAGTATTTCTCTACCATAAGAGTAATTTTGAATAAAAATTTGGACGATCCAGGAATTTTAAACAGACTATATCATTTCCATACAGATACTTTTAAATGCAAATTGTATTGCATTTATTGAGTTTAACATTTATGGCTCATGCATTTGTGAGGGCGTCACTGAGTTTAATGGACCTTTAGATGAGTGTCTTTTTCTATAACATTACCGTTAGATTCTAATTCCATCTTTCGGCTCATGAAAATTTAAGCATAGATTTCTTGTAAAATCATAAAAACGCAATGATGCATTTAATTGTTTTACACTTTAATCCATGTGAGAATATAACTCACGTGAAAGTAATTCTTAAGCATCAAAAATACAAAAATAAATAATTAGTTATAATTCCAATTCCATTTGATGAACATTTCATAAATAAAATTGATGTTTTAAGCACATACTTCACGAGACCTCTAGGAAATCTGAATAGTAGGAGGGTTGTGCGCATCTAATCCAGGATAACCACACCGTCTGCTACTTACGTGGCAGATGGCCGTCCTAAGTCGGCACCGGTTGCCCATTTGTCTCGTTGGTTTATGTGTGGTCTTTTATGTTTAATGTTTCTATGGTGTGAGTTGGTGTTTCTTGTCCCTTTTGCGTCTCTTTCTGTGGGTGTCTGTTCTGTGTTTTTTTGCATTGAGTGTTTTGGGGTTTTCTGTAGGTGCTGCAATTTAGTGTTGTTGGAGATCCCCTCCTTTCTTTCATGTATATATATTTAAGATAAGGTGAATCTTCTATACATAAGAACAAGGGGATCGTCTTTTAAGATAAGGGGAATATTTTCCTTTGAAATTGAAAAAAAAACCTATCAGATGTGAGGAAAGGGAAGAAGAAACCAATTCCTTCTAAAAGAAAACCACTAAACGCATAAAACAAAGATTGGTTTTCATTTCGTTCGACCAATTTGTACAACAATATTTTGAAAAAATGATTTATACATAAGAACAAAGGGATCGTCTTTTAAGATAAGGGGAATCTTTTCCTTTGAAATTAAAAAAAAAAACGAAACAAATTCCTTATAAAAGAAAACCACTAAACGCAAAAATAAAAGATTGGTTTTCAGTTTGTTCGACCAATATGTACCATAATACATTGAAAAAAGAGTTATACATAAGAACAAAGGATAGTCTTTTTAATGAATGTAAAGAGATGAAAATATCTTTGATAAGGGAATAGTCATCATTATAAAATTCTAATAATGATAGAACTTAGAATAAGTTATAATTGTTCTTCATTTCCTTTGGCATAAATTGCTCCTTCAGAATTTCAGTCACCAATTTCATTTTCTAGCAAAGAGTTTTAACGTCTGCTGTAGGAATAGATCCCTTCAAAGAGATTCCAATACCATTTATTGATCAATCTTTGTTCTTTCTTTTGAAACCTTACGTAACCCATCCCAAGATAGCTTTTAAACACAAAGTGACAGAATAAATACCGTATCATGATATTTTTCAAAGTCGATATAACATTATGGAAAATGAAAATGGATGCAGAATCAAAGGATCAATTGTATTTGAATGAAGAGTTATTTATGGAAAATAAAGAAGGGAAAATTAATCAGAATAATGACTTTAACGCGATATATATTGAACATTTTTATCATTAGACCATTTAGATTGAGGATCACTAACGTGGATTAAGTACCCGAAACGTGCATGTCTGGTCACTGTCGCAAATTTATCTGTTCTTAAATGATGCTATCGAATTTGAAGATGTTTAACATTTGTACCATTTGATGAGTGTCACTGCTGAGTGTGACAAGGAGTCCCCTTCTTGGTCCATGCTTCAAATTTATCTGTTCTTAAATCATGCTATCGAATTTGAAGACGTTTAATACCATATTTTAATTCCAATAGTTTTTGGCCACATTCTTCATTTCATTGTGCTTCAGGATTGACCCTACGGGGATTTGGACCCGCTTGCCCCTGACAGGATAGATCTGTGAATGAAAGAAAATCACAAAACTCGAAATCAGAATTCTAAAAATCACGACCAGTAAGCATACGAATTCTTAAAAAACATAAGATTCAACATCTCCAACATCTCTAATGTTCAGTGAAACACGCTCTACTGAGATGAGAAAAAGTGAACAGAGGGAGACAACGAAACACGAAAGACAACAAGTTCTGTATGAACAATGTCAACCCAGTCCGTGTATAACGAAAAAATAATAGGTGGTCCTACTCATAATTATAAAACAATCAAAATTAATAACATATCGCTTGGTTTAAACAAATAAATATCATCCTTGTATTGTCATGAAATCGAAACTAAGAACGGAAAACTTCCGATTGTGTGATGTCATCTTACAGTGAAGAGGTTGTTTTACACCACAATTGTACGTTCTTCGAGACTTCTGGGTAATTGGAGAAGTGAGAGGGTTGTGCGCACGTAATCCAGGATAACCACACCATTTGCTACTTGCGTGACAAATGGCCGTCCAAAGTCGGCACCGGTTGCCCATTGGTCTCGTCGGTTTATGTGTAGTCTTTTGTGTTTGATGTTTACATGTCGTGTGTCTCTTTTCCGTCTCGTGCTGTACTCGTCTTTTGTGTTTTTGCATCGGGGTGTTTTGCTGTTGATGCTGCAGCGGGGTCTTGTTGGAGATCTCCTCCCTTCTTCCAAAATTTATTCTGACTGCGTGTGCGCCACACTGAATCATTTTTTTCAACTTTAGATTTTGACTTAGGTTGCTACTGGTGGGGTTTCTATGGAAAGCCAAATTAACAGAAACTCAAATAATTAGAGAGCTCTTCAATTAATTAAAGAGCTCTTTAAAAGAATTAAAGAGCTCTTCAATTAATTATAGAGCTCTATAAAAGAATTGAAGAGCTCTCAAATACAATTATAGAGCTCTTTAATTCATACAAAGCCGATTTTTGTAATTAGAGAGCTCCTTTATTCAATTGAAGAGCTCTTCAATTGTTTTACAGAGCTCATTAATTTAATTAAAGAGCTCTATAATTCTTTTAGAGAGCTCTTTAATTATAATATGGATATGTCCGTTTTAAAGAGCTCTCTAATACAATTAAAGAGCTCACTAATACAATTGAAGACCTCTTTAAAAGAATTAGAGAGCTCTTTAATTGAATTATAGAGCTCTGTAAAAGAATTAAAGAGCTCTGTAAAAGAATTGAAGAGCTCTCTAATTACAATAATCGGCAATGTATGAATTAAAGAGCTCTATAATTTAATTAGAGAGCTCTTCAATTCTTTTATAGAGCTCTATAATTAATTGAAGAGCTCTTTAATTCTTTTAAAGAGCTCTTTAATTCTTTTAAAGAGCTCTTTAATTCACATATTTATTACGCTCATTAAAAGAATTAAAGAGCTCTCTAATTGTATTATTGAGGGCAATAAAACAATTATTGCCCTCTTTAATTCATTTATTGCGCTCAATAATAAAATTAGAGAGCTCTTTAATTCATTTATTGCGCTCAATAAATGATGCGAATTGAAGAGCTCTTTAAAAGAATTAGAGAGCTCTCTAATTGTATTTATGAGCGCAATAAATGAATTAAAGAGCGCAATAATAGAATTAAAGAGCTCTTTAATTGAATTATCGAGCTCTCTAATTCTTTTAAAGAGCTCTTTAATTAATTGAAGAGCTCTCTAATTATTTGAGTTTATGTTAATTTGGCGTTCCATAGGTTTCGTTGTCCAAAGTATGCGTATCTACTGCGCTGCGTTTGGAGGCTTTTGTCAAGAGGGCTGGTCTTTGGCAGCAAAGTTTGGACTAATCGTTTTATAAACAGAATCTAATGACTACTGACAAGACTTGCATGCCATTTTCTGAGTAAATGACGGGATATATATAGTGTTTGTGCTGATGACATCATTGCTTCATGCGTTTTTTTTTCTCTGGTATTTATAAGACTTATCCTACTTATATGATCATTCGTTTGACCATGGCCATGTAGCAAGTAAACTTTTATAACTGCTTTTCCATTTGTCCTCTGTTAACTGGTCTTCCAAACAAACAAAAACAAAAACAAACAAACAAACAAACAAGAAACCAAATCAAAAGCTATAATGTGAATTTAGTTAGAAACCACGTGATACTGTTTCAAATATTGTGCATGTAAATTCAGGCGAAAGCAATACCTAATCAAAGAAAAGTAGAAATTCAAGTTTTGCATACCGAATTTATCATAAACCTGACTAGATATTCAACAGAATTAACTGAAGCGCACGAAATGCCGAATCAATGAATGGAAGTCAGACACAGAACCCGAATTCAGAATTCTTAAAGCATTGTCAATGGGAATAAGGAGAAGATCCGTAGCAGTTAAAACAGAGAAACATACATGTATTCTCACGTGGCGAGATAAAGAGGGCACTCGTTAATGTTAAAATCAAAATTATTATAGGTGGCGCTTCTGAATATACTCCTATCCAGAGGATATAAGATCGTGTATCTTTGTGTAATATAACAAATTGACGTAACGATGCCTTGCCAAAATAGGCCACTTGCCGAAATACTTAATGGATGACAAAATGACGAAAAATGTCCGACGTAGGCAATTTTTGCGCACCTTTTCAGAGTTAGGTCACAATGGAAATGCGTCTTTTAACAGTGACGTCATAATGTAAAACAACGCCAAAAGATGTTGACTCGGACATTTTGTGCTTTCTAACAAAATCTGAAAATGGTCTAGTACGCTTCGCCAGTAGCTAGAAACCCCCAAATATTAAAAAAAAAAAAGAATCATCAAAGAAGTACCTATCAGTTATTCAGTATCAAAGTTGAGAAGACAAGGTAAAATCATTAAAATTTCTTGACAAATATTCAATAATAGCGCCAAATACTCCATATAGATTACCTTTGTAAATACGGAATTTATTGTAGGTGGTGCCACTGAAAATTGTGAGGTGCTGCAAAAAAAAAAAAAAAAAAAAAAAAAAAAAAAATCACATTAATATGAATATTGAAAGAATTGTATTCATTCTTTTAATGAGCAACTGCCGCATGGAAACAGCCCCACCTACATCTATTCTTATAACTAATGATGAAATGTACCAGTACAAAAAAGGAAAAATAAAATCCGATTATCTGATTTCTGAAACTGGTGTATTCGATGTTCTAGACGTATTCAGGTCTGAATCCATTTGCATAATAAACTAAGTTTCAACAATTTCCTGGACTGACATTCGCTTTTTAATTAGTTGGTCTCACAAAAATTCAGAAAGAACATGAGACAGTGTCAATAAGTTCTGTCATATTAATCAAGAGATCGATGAAGCTTATTAATGAATATTGATTTATAAAAATCTCGACACAATGATCTAAGCCGCGAGGAACTTGTATCTTTACGGGTTAAAGGATCCGTTCTATAGTTGGCCTTGTGTGTGTAAATATAGCGACGGCATACAATTGTACGCATCACCTATTTACATCAGTCAAGGTTTTAAAATCTACAATTTCCCCCGATATATTCACACGGCATCACCGATTTACATCAGTCAAGGTTTTAAAATCTACAATTTCCCCCGATATATTCACACGGCATCACCGATTTACATCAGTCAAAGTTTTAAAATCTACAATTTCCCCCGATGTATTCACACGGCATCACCGATTTACATCAGTCAAGGTTTTAAAATCTACAATTTATCCCCGATACATTCACACGGCATCACCGATTTACATCAGTCAAAGTTTTTAAATCTTAAATTTCCAACGATATATTCACACGGCATCACCGATTTACATCAGTCAAGGTTTTAAAATCTACAATTTCCCCCGATATATTCACACGGCATCACCGATTTACATCAGTCAAGGTTTTAAAATCTACAATTTCCCCCGATATATATATTCACACGGCATCAGTCAAGGTTTTAGAATCTACGATTTCCCCCGATATATTCACACGGTGTTAACACTGTCTTAAACTAGCTATATAGACCGTATAATAAAAAACAAAACAAAAACACCCCCCCCCCCACCAAATAAAACCAAAAGAAAAAAAAAATTGCGAGGTTTTGATTATGAAATTCTCTGAGTGATATATAAGACATTATAATATCGCATTGATTATCATTTTTCGTGATTCAAAATTTACGTACACATCATACATGTATACTAGGTACCGAAGACTAGAAACTTGTTTGCTTTTATTTTCGAAATAGTAAATTTAAATGAGCTGCGAACAATATTAAAAAAATTAAATATCTGAAAATGCAGCGAGAGAGGAATGTTATCCATTGATTGTATTCCAAATATCATATGTTTCACTGTTTACATGTAAAAGGTGGAAAAGTAAAACTAATGCGGGACACCCCTTTTTTCTGGTAGATTAGCTCTGTCGCCTTAGGGAAGCTTTGTTTTGGCCCTTTTTTTTAAATTTGAAAACATGTATTATTTTGCTCTTTCGGAAACTTGCCATTTCATTTGAAAATTTCATCGAAACAAAGGTGGTTAACATTCGGGCACCATCCCTCCAATGCATTGGTCATAACCCCCCCCCCCCCCCCCCCAAAAAAAAAAAAACCAAAACAAAAATTCAAAAAAAAAAAAACAAAAACAAAAACAAAATTCAAAAAACAAAAATAAAAAAAAAAAAAAACCAAAATACAAAACAAAAAACTAGAGGACGCTATTGAAATGCATTTGGCTGTACATGTATCTGAAAATCACGTGTCTGGTGCATTAAAATTGGTTTGAAATTTTCTTCAAGAAGTTGAAAAGATGGAACAGTATTTACTATTGCTATTAAAAATACCTGAACCGAATTGACTTTGTATATTGTCTAGACTTCAGGTGTTTAAAACACAATCTTTTTTTCTTTTGCATAAAACGCGTCATTGTAAAGCATTGTCGCAACCATGATTGGGATCACTAGAAAGGAATCAAAAACTTTCATTTGCATATCAACGACTACTCATTTATTTTAGCAGTCTAAAGAACTAAAAATATTATATGCAAACATCATTTACATTTACATACAAGTCATTCAAAGTATCATGATATTTTGGCTTTACCCAGTATGGGTCTTAACCAAAATATTAATCATGATAACTCATGATAAATGGTATAATGTTTTTGCTTGCGCATGTTGTGGAATAAAACACGAAATCATGTTTTTAATCAAGAAGGGAGGAGATCAAGGAACAATCAGCGTCACTGCTTTTATAAGAGTCAAGGAACAATCAGCGTCACTGCTTTTATAAGAGTCTACAAACTTTATTCTATTGTCAAGTTATCGAATCAAGTTATTCAAAAGCAGGATGACTCAAGTTTATTGCATACGTCGTTGGATAAAACACGATATCACGTTTTCACTCATCATCCGTCGTAAGTCAAATCTCAACCAATCAAGGAACAATTTAAGCTTCATAGCATCTCTAAGAGTCTACAAAGTTTATTTCTAAGTACCTCCTCAGTAGTTCCATCCATCATTTTATTTAGTAAGATTATGGATCTAGAACATTCATCAAACGAGAAGAATGGAATCGATGTCATATTGAAAGAAACGTTAATGATCTATGGTGTAAATTTGACATAGGATCGATACCATAATGACTGGACCATGACTATAAACACATACACAAAGCCTGATGACGTTCAAGTATCGGTCCCCTATAGCGTCAACAACGTGTTTAACTCTTTGTGAATTTCCTCTGTCAATAGCCAGAAATTCCTCTGTCAATAGTCTAAACGCGCGTTTTAAAGCCATATTATTCGCACGAGAGGAATAATCAGGTATTGCAGGGAATGTTTACGTCGTATGCGACCTCTAATTGATTCTTGGAAGGTCAAAGACTAGATAATAAATATCCAATATTGAGTTTTCTCTTTGCATGTTGGATGAAATAAGATTAAATAGATATATCGACAATCTTTCGTAAAGACGGAATTAAAATCAATATTTTGAATCGCTTTATGAAATATGAGTAGTGGCTTGTGAAATTGAGATAAAGATCCTCAAAGGAAATTCCTTACGCCTCAAAGCATAATTGACGCTTTTTATGTGTATCCCAATCATATGAAACCAAGACATAAGTAACTTTATGATTCCTTCGAGATAAAATCCATAAATGTTTATCATGATGCAAGATTAAAATTTTAACTATTAATAGAGCTCTCATCACCAGTTAAACTTAATATCTTTCAGACAAATCGATCAGATTTTGCAAAGGAGAAAATACCTTGAAAGTGAATTTCGTTTTGTAAGAATAGCACTTGAAGGAAACATCATAGTAAATTTAAACCTGCAGTTTAAATGTTAAACGTCTTCAAATTCAATAGCATCATCTAAGAACAGATAAATTTTCAGCATGGACCAGACATGCACCTTTGGGTAACCGAAAAGTTGGAGGGTTTTGCCAATGTAATCCGGATAACCACACCATTTGATAGATGGTCGTCCTAAGTTGGCACCAATTGTCCATTGGTCTCGTTGGTTTATGTATATTCTTTCGTGTCCCTTACTGTGAATGTCTTCTTTGTGTTTTCACGTGGTGCTTCGTGGTTGCTGCAACCGTTTCTTGTCAGAGATACCCTCTTTTCTTTTCGAAAGTGATACAGAGGAGATCTCAACAAGATATGACGTTGACGTCAGCGAATCACACACACACACACCCCTCACACATCAAATCAACAGAAGGTGGTTTGGGACAGCAAGCAAAATTACAATGTCACATTAAAATGGTGTGGAAAACGAGAACAATTATTCAAATCTACAAAAAAGAGAAAATACTTCTCAAACACGAATGGCAAAGTATTAAAATGACAAATATGGATAATGACCATATCCCTATATACAGCACAAAATCGATAATTCAGAAAATCAGAAACCGAAGGCATACGAAATCAGGATAAAACGGGCACCAAAGCAAACAAACAGAAACCTTCACCACATGAAAAGAAGCGAACTCCCGATATGGGAGTGAGACCAGGTGCCCAGGAAGAGTCGGCATCTCCTGCTTAAAAGGAAGGAGACCAATGACTTTATCATTCAGAATATTATTCATTCAGAGGTTTGCAATCGTTCCAATGGAAATTCTAATGGTTTTGTATTGCCTTCTCGAATTTGAGACTGGATAACTGATGGGTACTTCTTTGATGTTTATATTACAGTCTGGCTTTATTGATGTTGAGAGTGCCACCAAAACAAATGAACAAACATCGAAATAAAGATTTATAATCCAATCATTTAATGGACACATTAGCTCCTAATCCGTCCGCCTAATCTTCCTTCAATTCAAATAACCTTGTGGACTGCAGATATACTAAATAAAATCTTATCCTTTTTATCATACAATTTGGCACAAAGGAAAGCCACGAAAAACGAAAGTTTCCTTATGTTACATGTATTCAAGGTCAATATTACAGTAATGTTAATAGTAAACCATCTGGAATGGATGCAGACTGCTTTTGGCTTTTGGGTTTTCGCATATGAACTGCGGATAGTAATGTCACCAAAGTGGACCATATCGTACGACGACAAGGTCAAAGTCAAGGTCGTTTGTATGAGAAACAAATTCGGAGTTTCCAAAGCATTTGCTACGGAATGTATCTTACAATTTTAACAAGCCATCGAACTTATTATTCATGACTCGTGGTACATATACATGTTGCTGAATATTGAATTTAGAAGAGTAAAAGATCTAAATATACTTGTTCATACGACTCTTTTCGCGCATTAGTAGCATATTTTGCCTTTTCTTTCCTTCCTAGGTCGTAATGGATGTTACTACGAAGACAAGAGGAACAGACATTTCAGTGTTACACCAGGGGACTACAGTCCCGAGTCTATGACCCCAGCATTGTGTGCAGCAAAGTGCGGAGCCTTCCAGTATGACTATGCCGCTTTAACTTTTGGTCAGTATATCATTGAAAACATTTTTAATAGGAGAAAGAACTTTCGTAGTAGTGACCATGAAGACATTCTCTAAAGACAGTTTGTAAAAATAATTTTGTCTGTGAAACTTCACCTTTCAATTCATAATTGACAAAACATACTATCAGAAACAATATATGCCCGGTTTCACACAAAAAAAAAATCTTATGAAAATTGTCAGGATAGGAATTATGTCTCCCCCCAACGGGGAGGAGACATATTGGTTTTGCCTTCGTCGTCCGTCTGTCCGTCTGTCCGTCTGTCACACATCGTGTCCGGGCTATATCTCCTGAACCGTTTGCCCGATCACTTTCATATTTTAGTATGTTGTTGCTTATGACCCGAAGGTTTCACATCACCGTGAACCAAGGTCATGTGACCAAGGTCAAGGTCACTTAGTGCATTTTTAATGAAATTATGCATACATTCCTGTCCGGGCTATATCTCTTGAACCGTTTGCCGGATCACTTTTATATTTTAGTATGTTGTTGCTTATGACCCGAAGGTTTCACGTCACCGTGACCCAAGGTCATGTGACCAAGGTCAAGGTCACTTAGTGCATTTTTAATGAAATTGTGCATACATTTCTGTCCGGGCTATATCTCTTGAACCGTTTGCCGGATCACTTTCATATTTTAGTATGTTGTTGCTTATGACCCGAAGGTTTCACATCACCGTGACCCAAGGTCATGTGACCAAGGTCAAGGTCACTTAGTGCATTTTTGAGTTGGCAAAGCCAACTCTCATTGCTATGGCTTTCAACTTTGCACTTGATAACCCTGCACGGACCAAACAACGCACAATGTTACTGGCGCAGTAAGAAATAGGACCACTACAATTTGACAAAAGAACATATTAGAAGACAGACGTTTAAGTTCAAGTTGTAAATAATGGGTTAAATGCATTATGAGAATGCAAAAAATGCTACAAGGAACGATGCTACAGGAATAGCGATCACATGTTGATGTCAGTACATAAAATATGGCGCATCTTTTTTCTTTGTACTTCCCTCCTCTGTATAAGGAGCACCCCATTTTTAGATAGATAGGTAAACGTATTGTATTTAGGATAAAAAAGACCTTAGATTTTTAAAAAAAATTGTGGATGTGTAGAAGACTAAAGACAAGTAAATAAATAAATAAATAAATCAATAATATTTATTTAAAGTCAGACATAATTTATAACAATCAACATTAGCTCTGATGAGCTATTTACCGACTAGGAAAAAAGGTTTTTCAGTTTGATACTTAATAAACCTAAGATGTTGGTTTTAAGTTGGTCAAGAAGTTTCAAAAGCAAATATCTCCTAAAGTAAAAGTGATAGGACATTATACTTCATACATACACCCATAACAATTGCAACAAATTTGACATTATCATATTGACCTTGAACTCTGACCTCAAAATCAGTTATTTGATTAAGAAGTTCTATCATTTTATATATTTATATATTTCCAGACTTTTTTTTTTTTTAGATCTTAGACAACTCTTGAATTGTGAGAATCACTCATTCAAGCATTTGAGGCATAGATTTGGAGTTTGATTATACTTGTCTTCTGTATGTTCGTCTTAACGTATCCAATGTACAAATGAAGATCTCGCGGACGTCTCGTCCATTTAAACAGTGTTAAAATGATCTCGATAATCTTCGGCAGTGTCTCGATAGTTTCCGTGGCTTGAGCGACGGTCGGCATGCTGACCTCTGATGTTAGAAACCATTATTTATGTTGTATTAGGTATATTTAGGTAAAAATATGCCATGATTCTAACTATATAATACACTTGATATTTATTTGTACAACGGATACCTTAATGTTACTTTTTGCCAACTCGCAGGACTTTCAGTCCTTTGATTAATGAAATTATGCATACATTCCTGTCCGGGCTATATTTTTTGAACCGTTTGCCGGATCACTTTCATATTTCAGTATGTTGTTGCTTATGACCCGTAGGTTTCACATCACCTTGACCCAAGGTCATGTGACCAAGGTCAAGGTCACTCAGTGTATTTTTAATGAAATTATGCATACATTCCTGTCTGGGCTGTATCTCTTGAATCGTCTGCCGGATCACTTTCATATTTTAGTATGTTGTTGCTTATGAGCGGTAGGTTTCATATCACCTTGACCCAAGGTCATGTGACCAAGGTCAAGGTCACTTAGTGCATTTTTAATGAAATTATGCATACATTCCTATCCGGGCTATATCTCTTGAACCGTTTGCCGGATAACTTTCATATTTTAGTATGTTGTTGCTTATGACCCGAAGGTTTCACATCACCTTGACCCAAGGTCATGTGACCAAGGTCAAGGTCACTCAGTGTATTTTTAATGAAATTATGCATACATTCCTGTCTGTGCTATATCTCTTGAACCGTCTGCCGGATCACTTTCATATTTTAGTATGTTGTTGCTTATGACCGGTAGGTTTCATATCACCTTGACCCAAGGTCACGTGACCAAGGTCAAGGTCACTTAGTGCATTTTTAATGAAATTGTGCATACATTCCTGTCCGGGCTATATCTCTTGAGCCGTTTGCCGGATAACTTTCATATTTTAGTATGTTGTTGCTTATGACCCGTAGGTTTCACATCACCTTGACCCAAGGTCATGTGACCAAGGTCAAGGTCACTCAGTGCAGTTTTAATGAAATTATGCATACATTCCTGTCCGGGCTATATCTCTTGAACCGTTTGCGGGATAACTTTCATATTTTAGTATGTTGTTGCTTATGACCCGTAGGTTTCACATCACCTTGACCCAAGGTCATGTGACCAAGGTCAAGGTCACTTAGTGCATTTTTAATGAAACTGTACATACATTCTAGTCCGTGCTATATCCCTTGAACCGTTTGCCGGATAACTTTCATATTTTAGTATGTTGTTGCTTATCACGTAAAGGTTTCACATCACCATGACCCAAGGTCATGTGACCAAGGTCAAGGTCAATTAGTAAATGAAATTGTATTTGTTACATGTATTATGTCCAGGCTTAATCTTTTGAACCATGATCGGATCACGTCATATTTTAGTATGATGGTGCTGATGACCCAAAGGTTTCACACCTCCTTGATCAAAGGTCATATGACTAATGTCAAGTATTACATTTTTTAATGAAATTGTAAATGCTATTGAGTCTGGGCTATATCTGTGGAATCGTATACTGGATCACTCTTATACTATAGTATGCTGTTGCTCAGGATTGGAGGGTTTCTTATCATCTTGACCCAAGGTCATGTGCCCAAGGTCAAGATCATATCTCCTGAACCCTTCTTACAATTGTTTTCATATTTTAGTATGTTGTCTCTAAGGACGAAATGTTTCTTATCACATTGTCCCAAGGTCACATGGTTAAGGTAGCTTCTTACTTTGGTAATGAAATTGTACATGGTAAGCATGTCCAGGCTGAAATTGTCTATGCTAATAATGTTTAGGCTTTATATTTTGAACCGTGTATCCAATCACTAATTCAGTTTTTTGTTGCTCATGATCCATACAATGTTAAACGTCTTCAAATTCAATAGCATCATTTAAAAGCAGATAAGTTTGCAGCATGGACCAGACATGCATGTTTCGGGTACTTAACCCTCGTCAGTGAGTGTAGGTTTCAGATCACCTATATCCAAGGTCATGTGACGAAAGTCGATTTCTTTAAATATGCTTATAATGAAATTGTATATGCCAATCATGTTTGGGCTTTACCTCAAACAATGTAATGAATCACTTTCATGTTTTAGTATGATGTTGCCCATGACTCAAAGGACATCATTTTGCATTTTGGCCTAAGGTCAAAGTAACTTAGAGGGAGGGGGGAGACATCTGTTTTTTTATGAAAAACATTTTGTTTAATTTCTATAACTTTTATTAGAAATTAAAGTTTTTGTTTATAATATTTTCATTAAGATTACATCATTTTTTCACATATCCAATCAATGCTGTAAAAGACATTTAGAAACAAAACTAAATTAATTATTATCTTAAGATTTTTATCTGAAAGGCCCCTTCACATATGGACGAAAGCCCTCCGACGTCAACTTGCGCAAACTGGCAAATAAGGTTTTTGCAAAATTCGTTTCCGTTTGCTTATCAACGTTATACTTCGTTGTCGACTTCGCGCGGATTCGTTTGTGAGCGTCTTGATTCGTTCCGGTTAGTTCTGTTCGTCGTTAAATTTTGAACATGTTCAAAATTTCTCAGCGAATAAAATTTTCGTCCATCATTCGTAAGTATTCGTCATAATGCTTTATAATGCGTTCATCATTCGGTATGTATTCGTTATATGTTCGTCGACGTTCGCAAGGGACTAGAATGTGACCTACTGTTTTGCATATTACACAACGTATTTGCACTTCAGGCGACTGAACGCGCACCTTTGCGATATTTTACTTATTGGTGCGACCTGTAACGAATAGCGACGATGCGTAAATAATTCAATCGGCGAATAAAAATGAATTATTGCGATAGGTTGACGATACGAAACGAACAGAAAACGTTTTAGTAATAATCATTACGAAGGGTTACCACTGCATACGAATAGCAACGAAAGCTTTTCGAAACATCATACAAATTTATCTATTTTTATTGTGAAAAGGGAATTATTCTGGAAATTACTTGTTCAAAGGGAAGATACACAACGTCTGGTTCTTCAGTGTACGACTGCAATAGCCTATTAGGAAGTGCTACGGCAACAACTCAACATCTATCAGTATATCAGATGCCGTATCAGATGGAGAAGAGAAGTCAGATCAGGTTGTATCTTGAGAAGACCATGGCTGCATTACGACATGTGGCGCCAATTTGGAATTAATGATCAACTCATGGTTGAACTCAGGAGAGAAAATCCTAGAACCTTCAATAAATTGGACTTTTTGGCTGCATATCACTGCTTCTGAACCAAAAAAAAAAAAAAAAAAAAAAAAAAAAAAAAAAAAAAAAAAGAATTGATAAAGAAAACTTTAGCCCCAAAACAATTCAATCTTAATGAACTTCTGTTTTCTGAGTGGCCTTGACCTTTAAGAGATTAATAAGAATTTCACATGTTTGTTAATTTCTTTTTCATATTAATGACCTGAAACGACAAGTTCATATCTATAACCTTGACCTTTAATTCTAAAATTACCTTGAATACCTTTGAGGGAAAGCTCAGATCATGCAAAACATTTTGTGAAGTCTGCTGAATTAGTATTTTCATATCCTATATTATCATTGGTTAACAAATGACTTTGATCTCTAAGAAATTGCCCATTTTAGTGACATGTCAAAAAACTCACGATCAAAAAGCAATTTGTCGATGTATGATGTTAATATGAACAGCCTATACATAAGAAGTTGAGTGTAATCCCCCTTGATATAATTATAACTCTTTTATAATTATTGAACACATGGATGTATTTTTCTAACATTGTATAATTTATATATTCTTTTATAATATTTGGGCAAGAAATACATTTTAATGAATGTTTGAAATATTTTATGAAGTAAATGCTATTATTTAGCTATAAAGTAACCTTGACTTCTGAACGACATTAAGTGACCTTTGCCCGAAGTGGCGTTATCCAAATGAACAAACTTCTGAAAAAAAATCAAAGTATGATATATACATACATGTATTATATAAGGATGTACATGTATGAGCTCAGACGGACAGATAGAGAGGTGGACTAAATGATGGACTCAAAGACCAGCTTTTATCGATGATCATAAAAACATAAATAATTTGCTTTGAAAAAATAGTTCATGAAATTTATTTTCACGTTTAGTGTATATTACAAAAACAGCCACATAGTTCTTATGGATTATGACTACTAGGCCGATTTTCTGGCTGCTTTCTTCCCGATCCTCTACACGTACCTTTCCCCTTTCCTCTTGGCATAATTGTACTAACGTCTGCTAGTCTACAGGAAATGTCATGTCTGTTAAACGCAGGTGCGGCTAGCTTCGGAAGCGTTCGTATCAATGCGCAACGCTGCGTAAACTTTCGCATATTTACGCTCCTTATCGCAAGTGAAAAAACAAATACACAATGCTCATTCTAACTAGCGCGAAGTCGTAACAATTCGCAGTGCTTCGTTTCTTATTCGCAATAAGCAGTTCCATTGCGTTTGCATTTCGTTATGATCATATTTTTCAACACCGTTTTCGTTCAAAATTCGTCAAGTTTGACAAATTTTACTCATTCGCAAGGCTTCGTTCTATGGATTCGTCTATATGTGAAGGGGCCTTTAGGCAAGAATTTTTATGTGTGAAACTGGACTCTATCTTTAAATAAACCTCAACTGGAACTATAGAAAATTTAAAATATGACAAAAATGAAAGAAAATTAATTTAACTTATTTTTCGTTGTAGGTAAATTTTGTTTTTGTGCATCTACCCTCCCCGTAAGTGGAGTAGTGTCGGATATAAACTGTGCAACCCCATGTTCGGGGAATATTACAGTCACTTGCGGAGCTGCGGATTATGCTGACGTATACTCATCCTCTCCACCAATCATTGGCCTCGAACTCACGGCCACGCCTTCCTTGTCCAATGGAATTTCAGTTGTGCACGTAGGTGATGTTGTGTCATTTAGCGCCAGTTACAAATCATCAGGAGCAGGTCTCACATTTCAATTGGATTATGGAGACGGAGCCGGAAGAACAAATAAAAATGACACAGACATGTGGTCGCAGAGATTTTATACTCCTGGACAGTACCAAATTACATTGTCGGGAAATGACCTCATTGATTCCCTCGTGGTATGATTGCAGTTTTCTTCATTCCTGTGATTTATTTCCTAAAATTTGAGAACATTAGAAAAATATCAAAAGGAGAGGATTTTTTTTTTCATTTAATGACCCTTGAAATATTTTGAGAACTCTTAAATTACACTGGAAACATTTGAATTGACATTCATTTTTCCTCTTGTTTTCTTTGGAACTATTGATGGTTTGCAGAGGATAGATTGTCAATGAAATTGGTATTTAAGAAAAGTTGGCAATCACGATCCAAGATGAAGAAATGTCATTGAAGCGCTAAGAAATGTACACATTCCATGTTATGTCTTCGTCGTTTATAGGGATAATTTATGAATTTGCATGTAGTATAAGTATACAATTGTTTCGTTTTTTTTTAATTGTTCTTGCCTTTAGAAACAGAAGTCGTTTATTCAATTTCCATTCCATAAAGACTAAAACAAAGATGTACTTACAATAGAGGTCCTGCTCGAAATTCAATGTGTATGTCTGAATATATCAAAATATTGATTTTATGGGCAAAAAAATGGCAAGCCAACGTCAGTTGTTGCAAATCCTACAAGAGCAATTTTCTTTCAGTACATAATTTCTTACTGTTAAGTTTATGATAAATACATACTTGCACTTTACTGATGTATTTTGTCATAAAAGTAAAATTAGATTTCAATATTAAAGTTCCGGAAATCTTAATTAAAGCAGCGATAAACTCAACTTCTGTTCCTTAACTTCCCTTCCATTTTCATATCTCGAATGTACAAAGCAACAGCTAAGATTACTTTCATTCCTTAGCTTTTTTGAAGTAAAACCAACTGAAAGTTAAGTATCATTCGAACATATCATGTCAGTATATCTTAAAAATAATTCATCTGAAATTCTAGGAAAAACAAGCCACGACGACAGTAATGGTTGAAGCCAAGGTAAAAAATGTGTCCTTGACCTGCCAGGATTTCATGGCGTCCTTTGAGGAGGGAAAATGTGACCTTGTTATCCTGGGAGGCACCAATCTTCAGATCACCCACACTGTAGATGGAACGCCATACACATCTTTTTACATTGCAGGTACACAATATGATAAAAAAGTAGATTTTTGTTTCATGATAATAGCTGAACCCAGTTAACACAATCATGTTTTAAAAATATGTCAAAGATATTGCAGTAAATATTATAGAAACGTGATTTGCAGTAAATGTTATAGAAACGTGATCACTGACGAGGGTTAAATACCCGAAACGTGCATGTCTGGTCCATGCTGAAAGTTTATCTGCTCTTTACTGATGCTATTGAATTTGAAGACGTTTAACATTTGTATGGTTCCAGAAATATCAATTAAACATTTTTGGAAACATTTAATTTTGTTCATCGCTCTTAAATGTTGTTAAAACGTTTTAAAAACATTATATACAACTGCACAGTGTTTTAAAAATGTTCTAGGAGCGTTTTGTCAGAAATGTTTCAACAGAACCTGTTTTTAAATTGAAACCATACAAAAATATTTCGAAAATGTTTGTGTTACCTGGGGAAGTCACAAGAATATCATATGCAAAAGAATATCTGCACTTATTCAAAACAATTGGATTTCTTAGGTTACATTTGTTAGGGAAAACTTGTTTAATAAGCACATTGTATTCCAAAATAATTTGTCCAGAAAAATATGAAAAATGATGTCATGTGACAATACAACGGTCAACAAAGGATTGGAACTTTTTTAACGCCGTTAAAACTTAGTTCCTTATACCGAAAAGTTTGATTTTGATATGTTTTTTTTTGCACATTTTACTTTAAAAGACCATAAATACCTTTACTTTTATGACAGAGCCACCTACCTATACAGCGGGTCCTGATATACCTCGCACAGGTGCCAATATCGTAGCAGGTGATACTTCCGGTAACATTATTGTAATGCCACGTTCAGAATTCGAACACTCTGGTACGTTGATCGGGTTCGAATACTTCGGTGAAAGTGCAGGAAATGTGAATTTTTACGTGAGTGTTTTATTTGAATCAATTATTTGAAAACCACTAGTGGCAAAATTGAAATATTATCTTTTAAAAGATAAAAGTGTTTCTTAAATAAATTATACAGAGCATAAAATAAGCTTGGCTCTGTACGATATTTGATTAGGAACGCTCATAAGTATCAAACATCTATCACCTTTATTAAGATTTGAAAATCTTTAAACTCAGGTATTCTCACCAACATGCGGCGACTATTGCTTCGATACGAATAATTGTAATCCAACTTGTGAAGGTCTAAAACAGAGAACCTGCTCTGGAGGGGACCAATATTGCACAGCTTCCGGAAAATGTTTTAACGGAGGAACATGTCCAGCTCTTCCGGTGCGATACGATGGCTCTCAGAGAACCGCCTTAACCCAAGAAGCCATTATTACGCATTCCATCAGTGCAGGGTATGGATATTTTGAACTAGATCTTACCCAATATGACATAGCCGTTTCTCCAGGATACATCATTGGTTACCAAACAGCCGGTGGTAAACTATCAGCCATCACCACAGCCAATGATATCTCGGATCTGTCTACAAACGATATTGCGGCAACTGGTGCAGCCACTTTATTAAACAAACGACATATGTTGAGGGCAGTGTCGTCTGCAGGAAGTGCCGCCATTATTCCCTACACTTTCTCGACCACTGGCGTTAAGACAGTGTCCGTTACCATAACAAACACGGTGACGTCTGATAGTCAAACCGTAACGGATACAATCAGCGTGATTGAGGGTATAGACAAGGCTGTTATAGATATACCAACTTATATTGAAAAGGGTGTCGACGTTAGTTTTCAACTCGAACCTCATACAGGTAACTAACGTCAAAAATCTGTTTTTGTCTTTCGATGAAGAAATATTAAAGAGAAAAATAGTAATTTGTTCTTAAATCAGATAATTCCGTCATGGCAATATTTAAGGAATGAACCAGGATTATTTTCAAATCCTTCATGTTTTAGAATTTTTGTCGGAATTAGTATACGTCCGAAATGCTGCAATAACTACAATAGTGACTTAACGTACCATACATGTATTACCGAATTGTGCTACACTAGGTTATGTTAGTAATGTATTTTACAAGTCTTCCCATAAAGTTAGTTTCTAATTTTGTATCTGTATATCAATTTCGATTAAAAACATTCTGATCATATCTTAGGTACAAACGTCACTTATTGGTGGGACTTCGGAGACCTTACGGAGATCAACACAACTGATGCTGTGCATTTAAAACAGTACGCTACAGTGGGAGAATTTAACGTTACTGTTATGGCTTTTAATCCAATGAGCAGTAAGACAAACTATAAAACCATCATTGTTCAGGAGCGAATTGTTGGACTGGATCTGATTGGTCAGTTTGCTGTTGTTAACGAGATTACGTCAATCCAAGTCGCCATGACTACGGGAACTCATTATACGTGTGATTGGACACAAGATGGTACTTCATTGGGTTCTACATCAGATGTTGTGACGCCACCTAATTCATATTATAATATAACTTTCACCTTAGATGGCACTTACACGATAAGCACCACGTGTACAAACAATTTGAATTCCATGGCGTCATCGGTTCAAATAACCGCTCAGAGAAGAATCACCGGCTTGCAATTGATAAACACGGGGGCACTTCTGAATCAACAATATAAAGTCAGGTTTAGATGGTCGGATGGTTCCAACCCACAGTTCTCTCTGCAGTTTAATGGTGCAACAAAGAGTTTGACGGTAGATAATTTTCTTTTGGAGGTAGAAACCATCCAAACATTTCCAGCAGAGTCATCGCCGACAACATACCCACTTAACATTACAGCCTACAATCTTGTAAGCAATGAACAAATAGTGACTAATTTTGGTATTGAATCTGAGATAGTAAATCCTATTCCGACCATAGACAACAACTTACCACTTGGTTACAAAGCTGTTGCAAAGGGGGACATTTTGTCTTTTGGCATCGATGCTTCTAGTGGAACAAACGTCAATGTTAAATGGGAACACTGGAACCCAGCTAATTCTTATACAGTGGTTAATGACGTCACGATTGCAACATGGACGACGACACAAAGTGAAAGTATCACCTTTAATGATCTTGGGTATCACAATGTCACCTTGACCATTCAAAATGCATATTCATCAAATGTCTACCAGTATAGAATTTTAGCCATCGCACCTGTTGAAAACATGCTGATAGATTCAATATCAGCGACATTGTTCGTACCACCGGCAGATATAATTGTGAGTTTTACTCAATCCCCGACTACAATTCCACCGAACGAAGCAAAGATTGTGATCGACTTTGGAGATGGAACAACTGCACAAACACTTGATTTCGATTTGGCAATGTCTATTCCCTATCAATACAGAGTAGATGGTACATTTACAATATCAGCAAACATATCTAATGTCGTCAGCTCTCAGGTCGTCACACAAACAGTAGACATTGTGGAGGCCATTGATGCCCTCGAAATCGCTCCAGAACCTGCGCATGCTCCGAAAGGTGACCCGGTTGATGTGAGGGTAAAACTGCGTAGAGGAGGCACAGGGTCGAAACTGAGGTTGAAATGGGATATGGGCGCTGGGTACGGGGCCTATCAAGACAGGACAGGTATAGTCATTTTTATTTTATGAAAATATAGCATTTTCAAAAACTCAAAAATGGGCTAGACGTATTTCATGATAGAGAAATTGTTTCCTCTATCCATCAGCAAAACTAGTACCTAATAGTAATTTATTCAAGAATCACTCTATTATTAAGTTTCTATCTCAAAGCAACCAACATCTTGAACCAATTTAAGTTTCAACTGATGATAAAAATTCATTTTTTTAAATCATTCAAGTTTTACTTCTTAACTTATCACTGACAAATGAAAAAGATGTCAGCTATTAATACCTGTATTTATTTGTTCAATACCCTTTGTAGGTGCGAGTCCTGATGGTTATGACTCAAAATTCCATACCTTTAATACGCTTGGCAACCACGTGTTACGTGTGACGGCTCAAAGCGCTCTAGAGACCAAAGAAACAACATACACCATCACGTGTCAAGAAAAAGTCACCTCAGCGTTTACATTCAGCACCAACTATCCAAAGGACTTTGCAAGTGGTATGCGATTGGGAACACTTAATCTTTTCATTGAAATGAATTTATTTTTAAAGGAAACAAATATTCTGAATAGAATATTGACTAAATTCAAATTCATGGATTTTGGTCAATTCATTCTGTAAACTATTTGATATATAATTAAGATATATATTAAAAGTATCTTTACCTCAACCATGAATCGGCTGTCATCGTAATGTAATTATTCGTTAATTGACCTAATTATTGCATAAATATGCATGAATAGAACAAAAGAGAAAATAGAAACAAAGCAAGTCTTCCATTTTTAGCTCACCTGAGCCAAAGGCTCTAGTGAGCTATTGTCATAGCGATCCGTCCGGCGTCCGTCGTCCGTCGTCTGTCGTGTGTCGTGTGTCGTCTGTCGTCTGTCGTGTGTCGTGTGTCGTCTGTCTGTCGTAAACTTTTCACATTTTCGACTTCTTCTCAAGAATGGCTAAAGGGATTTTGATGAAACTTGGTAGGTATAAAGTACTAATGGTCCCCTACAAGTGTTGTTGTTTTTCGTCCGGATCCCTCAACAGGTGGCGCCACCACAGGCAAAAGTAGGTCACAGGGGGTACCCTCCTTTGACAAACTTCTTCTTCAGAACGGAAGCACGTATCGACAAACCGAAAGCATCAGGATGATCTAGAGAGATGTCTTAAGAAGTGTTGTTATTTTTGGTTCCACTCCGAACTCAAATTTTTGACGCTTTTTTGACGTCTCTTCGGACTTAGTCAGGAATGCTAATTTTTGCACTATTTCTTTAAATAACTCAATAAGTGTATGATTTTACACACTCATTTACTGCATATTTATCATATCTAACTTACTTTTTTTCTTAGATTGTCATAAAACTTGGTAGGTATGAGGTACTCATGGTTCCCTACATTTTAGTGAAAGAATTTTGTCAAGATATCCTCATTTGGATTTTTACGGAAAAACATTCATAGATACAATGTAGGTTTTCCATACCCAAGAGTAGTGGTTCAAACCCCGGCAGGACCCCACTTTTGCAGTTTTTTTTTCTCCTTTTTTTTATATTTATCGTTAGAATAGAAAGTGTGAAAGAATTCTGTCAAAATATCAACTTTTAGATTTTTCATGATTTTTTAAACAGACAAGCTAGTTTGGCTTTGTGTACTTTTTTTCGTACGTCGAAATAACTCAGGCACACATGCAATCAAATATATACTCTGAATTTATTTTTGAGATGTTGACTTTTTCCATACATGCATATTATATAACAATTTCCCTATATAATGATTATTTTCTCCGCTTTATTTTTGTATCTATGGTAAACAAAGTCGCCATATATCTTGTGTTACAGATTTGATTGGTTAATTCCTCCACGCCCATTTAATAGTCACGGTGGGTAATCTCGCAACGCAGAACACTAGGTTTATCTAAAATTTCGTGTATTACAAATTATTTTTCACAAAAAGGGGAATGTGATGCAGTGTAAGGATGCCTTAGATACGAGTTTTATCGAAAGTAAGAGAGGTAATATCCTTTTATAAAGCCGAAAAACTATCGGCATGATTGGTGTAGATGAAAGTGAAAGTAGAACGCCGATCGTGTTGGTGCATTATAAAAAGCTATAATATCCACCTTATTTTGGATACAACTCATAGTTAGGGCGTTGTTACACTGCATCACATTTCCCTTTTTGTAATAAATTATCTATTTTGCGCAAAAATATTGAAAAATAAATTGTTCTGCGTTGCGAGATTACCCACCGTGTTAGTACTGTACACGTGATACATTTCAGGAGATTAATAGATGATCTATCGTGCAAACAAAATTGTAATGCCGGTATTTAATAGATTTGATTTAATGTGCGTATACTGGGAACACTTTCATGCTTGTTATTATTCATGTACTTGGAACAATTCCATACTTGTCATCATTTATAAACTTAGCTCGAATTTCCTTTGTCTTAGGCTCTCTTAGATGAATTGTATACGGACTGATTTCTTGAAGAAACATCTAATGAGTAATCCCTTCCCGAGGATTTTGAGAATGTAGTGGGGTTCTGTAGCTAAGGGGGGGACGATGCCCCAGAGACAAAAAACTGAAAAAGGGAGGGTAGGGGGGCTTTTTACAACTCTGTGTTTAAGGCCATAATATAAGCAAAATTTGATTTTTTCCCTTTTAAAGTCATTCATTTATTTATTTTAAACATGTTCACATGAAATGCACAAGATTTTGGAATGAAATAAACAGGAGTGTGCAGTTTATTTCTACACAATGTGTATTTCACGGTAAAATGCCTACATTGTAGTCAATGAATACGAAATACAACGATATTTCAGACTCAAGATTTTAAAATTTATGGCAAAAATTGATACCAGTCTTTTGAATTTAATTTCTAGTATCTTGTTCAGACTATCATTATGTTTTAAAGTTTATAGATATCCATATTAGCCAGATTGTTCTTAATTTTCAACGTTTTTTGATCGATATTAGCTTCTTTTCAACATGGCTACCCCCTACTCTTTAGACTGTAATTTAAGTATCTAGAAATAAGCTTACCAAAATAAAAGTTGTATGAGGAATCTCCAAATACATTACATTTTAGTAATTATCAAGTTTTTCTTGCATACAGATCATTATGTAGAAGAAATACTTGACGAGATTCAGGACTAAATACAGCCCTTATCTTATCAGCTCCTTTGCTGTTATATTAATCACACTTGATGCCATTAATATAATGCTTTCATACAGATTCTGTGCCAAAATATTTTTTTGGATTTTTTTTTTACATGACTTTAAGGATGGACCACACTAACAATCACCATTACAATGTGCATGTATTCAGTCATTCAGCAAAAGTGACATGGTTCTCAGGGGAGCGATATAGGCCCACTTGGGCCTCTTGTTAACCTTGAATTTACTCATGATGTTAAATATTAATTTTGATGTTTTCTTTTTAATAGGAGGAACACTTACATTTGACCTCCAGTATAATGGGGTGATTCCAACAGATGCGTATATAACGTTTGATTATGGCGACGGCACGTCTTCCGGTGCACTTTCCTTATCGTCGTACATTACCATCAGCGGAGGATCTCACATATTCTCTCACACATACACAAGTGATGGTGATTACGTCACAACATTTCAAATCTATAACCTTGTGTCGTCCGAGACTATTCAAATTCCGGTAAGTTTTTTTTTGGGGTTGTCGAAATCTTGATTAAAGTCCGAAAATTCTGTTGATAACCATTTAAGCCTACAACAAATTAAGATATTTTTCCCGAAATATTGACTAATAGCTTGCAATACAGCAACTGCTTATAAATCACAATTTAAGCCTGTAACACCGAGCTAAATGGTACTGTATCGAATTGACATTAACATGATTTCAGAGTGGTGCATATTTGGATTTTGTTAACCTACAAGCCGTAGCTAAGTGGAAACCATTTGTTCCGCTCAATGGCCCTGATTTAGATGGTTATGGAGCAAGTAACGATATATTCCCACAAGATCGCCCGGTCAGATTCCTGATGTCCCGTACCCAAGGTAAACATAAATATTCCATGTTGGTGAAATGTGCAATATATTCTTTATTCAGATAGAACCCCAACCATATTTTCTATTTTGATCTCTTGAGGCTTTACATTGGTGTCGCGTCATGTATTGTAAAATGGTCAAACCTGGAAGCTGGAGGACAGCAGCATAAATCGGTACTTTAAATTCCAATAATGTTCTAAAATCAAGAGGAATACGTTTAGATTAAACCCGAAAAAGAATTAGATTTTTATACCCGGGAAGAGTACGCATCTCCTGATTGCTTATTAGTCCCGTACCGGCAAAGCCGAAGGGCTCTCTTAGTTTTAGTGCCTGCAACAAATTCACACAAATTCCAAATGTGATGTACGTGGAATCAAACAGGAAATTTAGCATCACATCTTTAAAATCAAACTTTTAATCATATCTGGAAGAGATTGTAGTACTAGTATTCTTGTTTTAAGGCAAAATAATAATTATGCAATTTAAATATATCTAAGGCAACATTCGAATTCGAAGTCATGCATTGTATATAATGTCAGATTTTAAATTTTCAGAGAAGCATTGTTCTATGTCATCGTGTTTTCAGGTACATTGATATACTACAACGTCATTGCAACTGGACCTGACGTCATCGTTTGTAACAAGACAGACCCGGATGTTGTTGAAGTGGATTTCTCAACAGCAAAGGTATGACATTACTAGACATAAAATATAAGACTTATGACACATGTATAATTATTAAGTCTTTGTATTAAAACTATGGTTAACACATGTTATTCTAAGTTCAGCTTCATATATGTATTATGTTCCATAACGACAAATACCATCATTGTAAGGTCCATGCTATAAATTTATCTGCACTAAAATGATGCTAATGAATTTGAAGACGTTGAACATTTGTGTCACTGCTAGTGGACCAGAAGTCCCAGAAGGCACATGTAGCCAAGTTCGATCAATTTCGGTTTGTCGTTTCTTCAAATGCATTTGAAAATTTCTGTTTACAAAATTTTCTCAAATTTCTAGAACCTGGGTCCTGTAGCATGATATCCAAGCCATCTTGGTACGTCTTTCGGTATATTTAGGACATAATTTTCACCGATTTTGGCCATATTCTATTGTTTAGATATAGGATCACTGACGAGGGTTAAATACCCGAAACGTGCATGTCTTGTCCATGCTGTAAATTTATCTGCACTAAAATGATGCTAATGAATTTGAAGACGTTAAACATTGAATAAACATAAGAAGATAATTTTTCGATTTACGGAGTCACTTCCCATTTGGGACAAATCTGACGAATACTAGTGTGACATCATCGAAACTTTACGGACACCAGAGTATAATTCAGAGAAAATATGCTTAAAATACGCCGTTTCTATAGGATTTCCATGGTGTCATAATGCTTAATATAATGTTAAGTACCGTCGCAAACAGAGTAATAAACATCAAAGAAGTACTTATCAGTTATCCAATCTCAAAGTCGAGAAGGCAAGGCAAAATCATTAGAATTTCCATTGGAACGGTTGCGAAACTCGGAATGAATAACATTCCGAAGTAAGACAGGTGCCCGGGGAGAATCAGCGTCTACTGGTTGCATTCAAGTAAGTTAATTTTACTCTGTGAGAAGAAAATACTGAATAATACTATTCCTATCTTTGCAGCCTGGTACCTATAGCGTGGATATAACTGCCATCAATCCTTTATTCAGTCGTACAATATCAAGGACCATACAAATCATGGAACCTGTAGAGGGCATCACGATCGACGACGGCGGAATACACGCAGCGGCATACGCCCTTAAAAAGTTCAACATGAGCTTCACTTACGTGGGATCCGACTCTTGTGTTGTCGTGGATTTTGGTGATGATCGGGGTCTGAAGGCTTATGGATCAAGCGCAGTGTGTGCCGCCAATCCTCAGAGCAGTAGTGCTGTTTATATATCTGATATAACAACCAACAGGATCGAAATAGACCATACTTACATTGCTATGGGAACATTTATTGTATCAGCCAATGGTTTCAATTCTTATTCGACCGCAACAGCTAATTTTACTCACGTGATTTCCACGGTTGATTGCTCACAGCCACGTCTTGGTATCAAAAACCGGAAGGAGAATTTTTACGATCCGCAGAAATTCGTGAAGAGTTTACGTCTAAACATAGTAGGTGTTACCGACATCAACTGTGCACATACGCTGAATAATGAAAAACGATGGACGCTTTTTAAGGTTGATACAAATACTGGTGAAGAAACAGATGAAATCAACATTACAGCACTATCCTCCTCAAAGAAAGCGGCATTGTCACTTCCTCCTCTTTACCTTGAATATGGTTTGTACAAGGCCGTGTACTTCATTGTCATGGATCCTGGGCAGTTTCAGTCCAATGAAACATTTAGCACCAGCGTGGATCACTTTGTTGAAATTATTGAAAGTCCACTTGTGGTAAGAATATTCTCCGGAGGCACGACAAAAGTGAATAGAGGATACGGAATTCAAGTAACTATAGAACCTGTGTTGTATTCAGAGGATCCGGATTTGGCATCAAATGTACCACAGGTAAAATGACATGATGCTTTCTAAAGTATTTCCAATTTTATATGTAGATAGAATGACCTATATAACAATAATCAAGGTTGAAAACAAAGCCAAGAAAGGCTTACTTACAGGCTAAATTTGCTTTCTTTACATTGGCAATTATTTTCTATTCGTTTGGATTTTTTTAACATGTATATCGTTAGTTACATTGTAAATAAGTTTCTATATTGTAAAGCTTTAAACATATTGCGATGAAAAATAATTGTCCATAATTCTGATAAATAAAGGAAGGACGTATACATCTTTATTATATACCCCTAATAATAATAGCAATTTTGAGCTCTTGTTTTTTTTCAGAACTTTGATAATTTTACGTGGTTCTGCCGCGAAAAAAGCGAAACCTTCCCTTCCCCGCTTCCATCCCCTCAGACTCCCTATACAGACGCCCAGCTGGCAACAAACCCTCCTGATAATGGAGGTTGTTTCAGGAAAGGGCCTGGTCAGATAGATGAAATGACCGGTAGTCTTACCTTCTCCACGACCAACATGAAAATCAACTCCACCTATGTATTTGAAGTGGAGGGATATAAGGGAAACAGGATGTCCAGGACGAGTGCTGAATTATTGATTCTGGACGGAACACCTCCGGAATTAGAAATCAGGTGACCTATCATGTGCTATATTTTTTTCTCATTAATAAGCATCATAGGCAAATTCATCTTTAGTGTTGAACTGATATTGATACATCCCTTATTCTTCTAACTATGGAATATTAATATTTTGCTGCGAAAATAATAGCAATTTTTTTGGATATGAGTAGTGTAAGTAACTAGTATTCCGTTTAGGATTCTACTGTCCTGTTCACTAAATCCAGAGCACCCTGTTTTGGTGATTTATTCTGTCGTCTGAAGAATTTTGCTATAAATCATTGTTTCCGAGAATTGACCTCCTTTAGTCGTAACTGGAAATTAACTTCAACTTACCCTATCAGCTGCCTTCAAACCGCAATATGAAAAAATCAAATGTCTACGGGAAATTCCCATGTTAATTTCAAGCCGCCACCATATTGTTCTCCGTGTCAACAATAGTAAACAGTGACGTCAAAGCCTCCTACGTCACACATTTTCAGCTATTTTACTATAGAAAATCCCCGTAGACTTTTTATTTTCCGTCCTATTTCTAACTTAGCTGACGCACAGCCAAAAGAATGGTATTTTCTGTTACGACTAAAGGAGTACTATAAATTTTTTTTGGAAGATGACATTGTCATATTTTAGAGAAAACCGGGAAAACAGGGTGCTCTTGAATTAGTGAACAGGACAGTAAGTTATGAGTATCGTAAGTAATGCGTATTCTAAGTAATGAGCAGTCCAAACTAATAAATTGAGCTACTAGTATTTGATAGAGCATACCTTCAGCTGACGACAAACTCGGTTGGAAATGGTTTGGCTATTTGGAACCATTTATCTTTGTCTTTCAGCTGTGGACCACATTTGTGCTTACCCGACACGGACGGTCAGTTGATACGTCCGTCCGCTCGTCTGTCTCTGACAGTTAACTGTACCGCAGAATGTTCAGGCCAATTGAGTTACCAGTGGATTATTAGACGTGAAAACCACCAATGGCAAAACAATCTGGAGGAAATAGTAGATCTCGGAAATTATGTCGACGGTAATATTCGTCTTCATTTTTGTTTTTCGAAATGAATATATATACATGTATGTATCTGCACTCTTCAGAATTTCATATTTGGAGAATTTTAAAACGATATGATACGTTAAATTAGTTGCATGTTTTTTAAAGTTTTCATTTCAATGACAATATGAATAATGCAATAATGCACAATATTTCTATCAAATCATATCTATTTCACTTGATATTGATTTATTTTGTAACACTATTTTGATTTGTGGTGACATTATATATATAATTTTGATTAAGAACTAATCTATTCAATCTGATATCTCTGCTAATCACTTTTCTATTTGCACATTTCTCTGCGCATGCGTTTGGCGCCATTTGCGAATTGCACTGCTGATAGGAGTTAATGGTAAGGGCAGATAACCATGATTTTTTTTATTGTTCACCTACAGCTTGACGCCTTATTTCCCCTTGTCATTTTATACACTGTTGTTTCAATAATAGATTATAATTGTTATAGAACTTTTTATCATTACATAAGTTGGGTATGTAGAAACGAGTGTATTTCTCAGATACCCTGTACATGAATGTGAAGCACAGTGTACCGGTATATGTGCATACACATATCATGAATAGATAGAATTTTAAAATCACTAAACAAGTAGTTTTTATATGTCCATCTCGATTTTGTATCTGCTTCTCTTGGTCGGTATTACAGATCAGTAGATACGAGGTTTAACTACTGATTGGAAGATATTAAACCTGTCGTTGTAGTAGAATTTGTTCAGACGTCTTTTATATAGCAGCAGTTTGTTCCACTTCATAGCAAGATGTTAGTACGTACAGTATATATTATGTTTTTACGATTTTACAGTCCTACGTTCGATTTAAAAATTAAACTTTATTTATTTAACAACTTTTTTAAAAAACAAACAAGTTACACAACTTTTATTAATATTTCACGTTGGCTCATATGTTGGTGTGAGGTTCGATTTGTGCAGGTATCTGACGTAAATTACTTTGAAAACGTCATTATATGTAACCCTGTTTCCTTAATTTTCATGCTGATTTCCATAGAATTTGATGACGTCACAATGCGTGGACGTCAGACACCTGCTCAAATGGGAAGTAATTCGAAAAGACCGAATTCAAATCTTATTATGTAGTCATATCAAATGTTGATTTATATTTGTCAAAACATCCTTTTGGTTTGATTTGTAGAGTAATAAAAAATCCTTAAAAATCAAAATAGGTCATTTCGTACTCATTGGATTTGTTTATTTTTATTACCATGCGTAAATCAGATAAAAAGTGCAGAACTGTTTCAGGAGACATGCTTTTCTGATTTTTCAATCCGCGATAGTTTGTTATCGCGAAAATAGAAACGTGGGTCCTGTAGCATCATATCCCACTCATTCTGCTACGTCTTTTGGTACATTTTTGGACATCATAATTTTCATACTTTTTGGCCATATTACATTGCTTAGACTAAGGATCACTGACGAGGGTTTAGTATCCGAAACGTGCATGTCTGGTCCATGCTGTAAATTTATAAGGTTTAAAATGATGCTTTTGATTTTAAAGACGTTTAACATTTGAACTAATTGTTGAGTGTCACTGCTGGTGGACCAAGTGTCCCCGAGGGCACATATGAGTTAAAGAAGAATGTAGCCAAGTTCGATCAACTTCGGTTGATCTTCTGTCTCTTCCACGCATTTGAAATTTTTTGTTACAAAATTGCTTGAAATTTCTAAAACATGGGTCCTGTAGCATCATATCCCACTCATTCTTCTACGTCTTTTGGTACATTTTTGGACATCATAATTTTCATACTTTTTGGCCATATTACATTGTTTAGACTAAGGATCACTGACGAGGGTTTAGAGTACCCGAAACGTGCATGTCTGGTCCATGCTGTGAATTCATCAGGTTTAAAATGATGCTTTTGATTTTAAAGACGTTAAAAATACAACTTAAATTTTCAAAAATTAATATTTGCGAAAGATTCTAATATAGGTCTTGCTTGTATTGGAAATACCCTCGAAAACTATAACGAAACCGTGAGTCAGTGAACATAGTGTGATACCATTTCGCTCCCTCCTCTTTTTCCTATGTTGTGAATCCTAGAAGGTTCCAAATTTTTACTAAACCAGAACAATATGGTTTCACCAACTTCATGTAAAAAGGATACTTTCTGTTTTGCCCAATCATTGTACCCCGAGACCATTTCAAAACTTTAGTCATATACTTCAAGTCGACAAAGCAAGGTAGGTGAGTATGATACTATTTTTGGACATAACTTCTGCGTGAGAAACGAAGTTTCGAAAATAACGATAACTTTTTTCAGATTTTGATTCATTCCATCAATTCATTCCATTCATTAATTCACCTTATACAATTTGATTCTTTCCCATTTTCCCAGTTCCCTTCGTCTTTCCCACAAGATAGTCCAAGATTTTTATCGACATGTCGCAACTTCCTGTTTCAAATCGAAGTCCTGAAACATACCCATAACCTTGTTCGCATTCCCGCTTTATGTATTGTACTTTTCTAAAGAGTAAGGAATAATTTCATGATTTTTGATATCTCGAATGAAATGGTCATATCAACTAGGAAGAAAAAAATCATTTTAATGTATTTCTAGCCAAGGATGAATGAAATTATCATTTTAGTTTCACTAAGATGTTTTTACCGCGAGGAGGGGGAACGGTTGACCTACCGTCTGAAGGGGAAAATGTTCAAATAGCTTAACAAACATGTAAATAAACAAATATGTTAATGATTAAATGAATAAATGATGAATTTGGTATTAAAGAAAAGAAAGAAATTGATGAATTATTAATAGTAAATATAAAACAACAATTATTTGTAAAAAAGTAACTCAGAGAGGAATACTGGGTCATTCATTCCTTCGGTCGAGAAGACCAATGTACAAATGGCAGAATCATCGTTAATACCCCCAAAATTAAACTTACATTTTTTTGTTTTGATGACTTAATAAAACTATATAAAAATGTTTGTTCATACGAAACCAACGATATGCTTTGATAAAGAAGTTATATCGCCTTCCAACAGGAGTGAATTCGGACAACATCGCAGTCTCAACAGATCTATTCGACCAGAAACCAAATGTTTTGAGGTATGAGGTTGAAGTGATTGCAACAAGAATTGGCACCAGTGACTGGGGAATGGCGCAAATGAAGTTGAGGATAAATTCGCCACCTAGCGGAGGATCCTGTACAGTGTCGCCACTGGTCGGCGAGGCATTGAACGACAATTTTACAGTTTCATGTCCCGGATGGAGCGATACAGACGGCATCAAGCTATACAGTGTTTACAGTTAGTTTTCATGCTATTGGTACATTATCATGGCATGCTTTTTCCCTTGAAATTATGGGATAAAAAAATCATGGGATGAAATAAAAAGAACTTTCAGCACTAACAATTATGGTTTTGCTCGTTGTTGATCATATGCACGGTGGGTAATCTCGCAACGCAGAACAATTAATTTTTCTATATGTTTGTGCAAAATAGATAATTTATAACAGAACGGGGAATCTGATACAGTGTAAAAATGCCTTAACTATGACTTGCAACGTAATTAAGGTTGATAACGCACAAATACGATCGGCGTTCTACTTTCACTTTCATCTACACGAATCACGCTTTTTCAAATTTCATTTTTATAAATGGAAATCATTTCTCTTATTTTGGATTAAAATCGTAGATAAGGCGTCCTTTCACTGCCTCAAATTCCCTATTTGTGATTTATAATCTGTATTACACGAAACCTTTAGCACATAACATACAGTTCTTCTTTTAACTACTTAGACAGCATTTGGTCCATAGGGAAATCCAAACTTCCCTCCAGCATCTTGTGTTACATAGTGAATATTGAAAAATCATCATCATTACATATAATAGATGAACTGATTTCCATCTTCTATTGACACAAGCCTGTCTGGAGAATAAAATCAAAAGTCGAAAAATTTTAATTAGATCGCTGAACATCTATGAAGTGCTACCGAAATCAATTCAGAACAAGTTTATAATGACTTCCATCTAATTGTAAATCAGAGAGCTCTACAGGGCTAATTGATCATCCCACGAGCAATGAGCATTTCATATTCATAGAAATTATAAGTGCACACTACTTCAGTTCACTTTACCTTGACCAACATTACTTTCATTATAATTTATTCATAAAATCTTTTAGTCTACATTTACATTCTAATTCATTTATGAAGAGTTTGTATACATCACCGGTCATCCATATTTCAGCCATGGTCAGTGGGGACAGTCTTCAGAGACAGGTCATTTACGGAGAATTGACCAGTTATACTGTCCAGCTCCAGGTGGGACCGGACTATGACGACTACAATACGACTGTCTACGTCAGAATTACAGACGTTCACGATGCAGCAACAGTGGTCAAAGCCGGTATTATACAGGTGCGATAATTGTTAATGAAAGAAATATTGTCCTAAAATGTTTCTCGTAAGCCATTAATTTACATGTTTTCGAAACATCTCGTGCCATTAGCCGATGAACAGCCTTTACTTGTAAGTACCAGTATTTAATCGAACACCAGCGCAACTTTTACAAAGCGTTCGAGATGTCATATTTGACATTTATTGAACGAAACTAGTTTCTTTGTAAAAATGTAACAACACATTTTCCCTCTCTGGAAAGATAAATCATGATGTTAATTAATCATATGAATAAAAAAGTTGATCGTATTAAATATTTGATTTGACATGCCCGCACCATAGCAATATTAATATATCTATTGAATTAAACAGACACACACAAAATTATTTATATCTACGGCCATCATCAGGACGCAAACATCCTCGTAGATTTACATTCAAAATAATTCTTAATCAAATTAAATTGCATATTGAACAACAACTCAAAGAGACATGTATCGATCTAGTATTTCTGCTTTACAAAAAAGGGTGAATTTTCATCAATTTTATCTCGCCTAATGGATTATTGAAAAGGTATTGTAGGATGATTACAAAAAAATGTTCCTGATATTTCGAGCTCGGTATGAAGAAATTTAAATTCTATAGACACGGTCTAGGGGATTAAAAGTATACAATGTCGTTATTGTTAATAACGCCATAAAATTCTTGCTCGTATTCTATTGGATATTAATCCATAAATGCTAGAATCGAAACATGCCGACTAAAATAATTTCTTTTTTCTATAACAATAACGCGTCCATACCATCGGCTAACGATTGGTTAATGCATCCGGTTAGAAATAATGTCGTCATAAAAAGTACATTATGGTTACATGAAGTAGAAAAAAAGACTTATTGTTGGAGGAAGAACGATCAATCTACTCAGAATTCTAAGCGGAGCGACTGATGCACGAAATAGCTGTTTATTGGTTTGATAGAATATTTCCTCCTCCTACACTAGATTTAATGTCGACATGAAACTTACTCTGAAATACCAATGATAAGGATTTCCTATCCGAAACCAGTGTCTGATGCATTAAAATTGGTTTGATTTTTTTTTTCAAGAAGGTAAAGAGTTGTAACACTTCCGTATTATTATTAAAACACTTATTTCCTTTTTGCTGTGTGAAGCAGTAAAGTGTGTTCCCCGAGACTGGATATAAAGGTGTAATAATTACTTCTTTCCAGCTCTATCGCACGAAAGAAGCTATGATTTGACCCTTTATCAATTTGATATCGTATAATATTACATAACCAGAATGTAACGGCGTTTCTGATTGGCTGTTATGCGAGTCATTATTTTTCAGTAATTACCGCTGACGGAAGATAATGACTCGGTGTGCTATTTTTCTCGATTTCAGTACTTACGACGAAAATCTATTCTACTTCTAATAAGTTTTATGTACTTTTCACTAAAAGCGCATTTGATTGATGAATTCTTTATCAAAAATAGAATATTCCTATTGCTTTGAATCATTATTTTAATGATATAAAGTGCTACGTGTCGCTATATAATACAACAAATAAGGACTTGGCCTCGGTCATTATAATCACCCGATGAGATTGTCTTCGGCCTCGGTCGATATTACAAATTTCATCGGGTCATTATTATGACATAATGACCTCAACCAAGTCCATATTTGTATCATATTATTTTGCTATTTCGGAAACTAATCATTTCATCCAAAAATATCATTGAAATTCAAGGAGGTTAACGTCTTAGCACCACCCCTTCAATGCTATTTTGGTCATAGATTTCATATAGTCATGCTACTGAACCGACCCTACACAAAGTTAATTCACAAATTTAAATTCTAAAATTAAAACCAGAGGGCGCTACTGAAGTACATTTGGCTGTGTCAGAAATTCCCTTCGGCATTCATAAGGATTTACTAACCGAAATACGTGTCTGGTACATTAAAATTGGTGTGATTTTCTTCAAAGAAGTAAAGAGTTGTTGAAACACTTCCGTATTATTACCCATGTCAATATGCACCTTATTTATGCTTATATCAATCATGCCACTTGTTTAATTCAACGAGCAACTAATTACTTAATTTTAATATCAATACATCTGGTGCATTTTGAAAAAAATTCATGCAGACGACATCGTGATCTGGTATGCTGGCATATGTAGGTCACAAATCAACAAAAACTATCTTTAAAGTTGACATAATAATTTGCATCTTGAATGTGGATATAATCCTTAGGATAAAATAGCAAAGGATGGCTAAAATGCTTTGTAAATGCTGTCAAATACTTGCACAGAATCGACACTTAAAGACATTTTGTCAGATGGGGCAGGATAGACGTTAACAAAAATCTGGATAGATTTTTTGTAGCCTGAATATGATACTTCTGAAGGGAAATGATATAGAGGTGTCAAGATACTTTCCGCTGTAAACTATCGTGAGTCCAATGTATCAGATATGCAAACTAGAAAAAGCGATGACCGTAATATTTTTGTGTTGCGAATTATTTAATACCAGAGTGAAGATGCGAATATAGGACATGCGATGGTCATGGTTTGGATAAACCACGCAGAGCAGAACAACACAAATTGTTCAACCTAAACAGTATGGAGAAAGGATGCTCAGTTTTAGAATATAGGAGGTTTAGTTTTAGAATATAGGAGGTTCAGTTTTAGAATAAAGGAGGTCCAGATTTAGAATAAAGGAGGTTCAGTTTTAGAATATAGGAAGTTCAGTTTTAGAATAAAGGAGGTTCAGTTTTAGAATATAGGAAGGTCAGTTTTAGAATATAGGAGGTTAAGTTTTAGAATAAAGGAGGTTCAGTTTTAGAATATAGGAGGTTCAGTTTTAGAATAAAGGAGGCTCAGTTTTAGAATATAGGAGGTTCAGTTTTAGAATATAAATGGTTCAGTTTTAGAATAAAGGAAGGTCAGTTTTAGAATAAAGGAGGTTCAGTTTTAGAATATAAGAGGTTCAGTTTTAGAATAAAGGAAGGTCAGTTTTAGAATAAAGGAGGTTCAGTTTTAGAATATAGGAGGGTCAGTTTTAGAATAAAGGAGGGTCAGTTTTAGAATATAGGAGGTTCAGTTTTAGAATAAAGGAGGTTCAGTTGTAGAATATAGGAGGTTCAGTTTTAGAATAAAGGAGGTTCAGTTTTAGAATATATGTACTTGATTGAATGTCAACGACAGTATACATACTCACTACAATCACTGCTAATACTGATCACCACAGGAACATAGTAGAGGAACCACAGAAAATAAAATAAAAAGGGCCTCATTGGAACATGAACCATATAGAATACATAATTTTATTTTGATTTTAAGGTAAAACCTATGAGTGCTACAGCCATCGAAGCCAAATTTACAGCCATGACCACAGAGTTGGCTGACAACCTTGACGAAGAGATAGCCAAGGGTGACACGATAGGATTGAACGAACTGGCCGCTACGTTAGCCAGTCTCATAAACGGGGCCAGTAAGAACCTTTCTGCAGGTTAATATGCATGTTCTAGTCGCTTTTTGCCCTTTTTGTTATCATATGCTCGAACTATATTTAATATGACATGATCTCAGTATTCACAGGTTGTTTAAAATATACCATATGGTATCTGGTATGCAGAATTTGGTTGCGTAGATTTGTGTATCACGTCACATGGTGCAAACCGCGTTGCGAGATGCATGCGTTTTGCGGTAAAGGTAGGAGAGGAAGCATGCTTTTATGTCATCTCCCAAGCAACTCAAAAAGAATGCAACACACAATAGCATGTTTAGAATGAATAAAAAACAAAATACATGCATCTGACATTGGGAATGAAATTATTTACTAGTTGGATGTGCATGGTGCAAGATTTATGAATAGTAATGAAGAATGAAGTAATTGTATCGAATGCTAGAATTCTGGACATGATAAATAGAAAGTAGCTAATAATCACAGCATGCAAGAAGCTTAAGTCAAGTGGACAAAAGCAAAGAGTCTGAGTAGAATTTGCACATAGGGATGAAATCCACAATGCACCATTGTTATTATTATCATTATTTGTAATCCATACATGAGTATTAATAATTGGAAAAAGAAGCAAGTGTATATTTGTTTGCATGAATGATCAACATAGTCAAGAACAATTAAGATTTGTAACAATGCCTTATAATATTGGTTGAAAAGTATAGAGTTGGTGAAAGTTTATAGAAACAAGTTCAACATAGGTATTTAGTCACAATAGTGGAAATATACAAAAGTCTATGACAATGTATTGTATTAAAAAAATACAGAGGTAGACTGTCTATGATAAATCAAAAACTACACACCGATTGATACCACCGTGGGGTATCACGTGATACACAAATGACATGTTCCACGGGAATCCCTTTGATTGAACTAAGTTAATACTGTCTAAATCTACTTTATATGAATTTATTTTAGGCATATCATATGGTCATTATTATCACTTATATGATGGTATTTTATTCGGGTCAAGAATAGACGTGTATTCGGAGAACACTTAAAAAGAAATTTTTCAATGCTCGCCACATGTTATGATATGGTGCATGGACAGATACAAAATTTTCTGTTTAAGTGTTCTCCAAATATGCGTCTATTCTTGACCAGAATAATTACCATCATATAATTTATAATAATGACAGGCCTAATGATAGGCCTAAAATAAATTCATATAAAGTAGATGTAGACAGTATTTACTTGGTTCAATCACAGGGGATTCCCATTGAACATATCATTTGTATATCACATGATACCCCACGGTGGATACGCTTGTTCATGAAAGGCCAAATTACCAAGTTCTTTGTCGTGAAACTTTGTTAGCAAAAATTACATTTACCTCTTGTTGAAACCTGTAGCATATGCTGGCATTGACGTTGCCTCTACACACGTTTCCACGGGAATGGGCGTAAACTATGACAACAGACAAGGAGCATTCGATATCGTAAGTGTTCAATCCCATAAAACATTACTCCTATAAAATATCGTCGGAAACTCACAGCTCTTTCTTCGGTGTGTTTTAAATCGTGGGTTTCCGACAATGGCATAGGAGGGTTCTACACCCCTCTTCACTTTAGTTCGCGTAGGGATTTTTTAAATCAAAGAATGGTTGTCCTGAAAAGTGACTTTCGGACTGTCTCAATCTACAAATTTCTTGACTTCAAGCAAAGAATACACCGACTCAGCTCGGATTAATTACTAGTATATAGACAAAATGACATACTCTCAACTCCCTGTTTATGAATTTTGTATGTGTTTTGTACATGTATCAAATTGGATGAATATTTTTCATGAATTAAGAAAATATTTTGAAAACAATGTATTAATTTGTTTTATGATTTTTCTATTAGAGCCAGTCAACATATGAGAAGGAGAAGATTTACCAAGAGAAACGGGACATAAATGTGAAGGTACACAAAGTTTATCTCATAAAAAAAGAATATAAATGAACCCCCGGCTATGCTCTTTAAATTGAATCATCTAAGTAAAATTATTTCATATCATAAATACCATCCTTTCCCATGAATATTAATATTACTTATACAAAATATTCAGATTTGTTTTTTTTTATTACCAGATTGTTGCACAAATCACGGAAGCGTTAAATACCATTACGTTAGGAACAATGTCATCCTGTGCTCTGACGGCAAGCACGCTAGCACAACTCACGATTTATGCAGAAAATTGTGCAAGACCTTGTCAGGTATATCACACATCAAATGTTTAGGGAGATGAAAGAATATTAATTTTAAGAAGAAATAAAGTGAAGAGAACAGACATGCATTAAGTATGTGATTGTTGCTGATGAAAAAGCAAAATGTTCTTTCAGTACAACGCTTTGGCATAGTCATGACACGTGCAATGCAAGTTTCATTGCTTCGGCACTATCATTCAAATTCCTTCTCTATCCATTGTCAAAAAAGAAAGCTATAAATCAAACACAAATCAAACACAAAATCAGAATCTTTGAATCAGTATCATTGGACATACAAAATGTGCAAAATTCAAAATTAAACAAAACAACTTGAACATTTAAAGGAGCAAATTTAATTCTAATTGGAGACGATATCTGGTGCAGTACATGGAAAGGCTTAACATTTCCTGTTTGCAAGAAAATCCGGCAAGAGGATACGACAACTTTAAGGGATAATATGACCTTGTCACCAGCATGCATATAGCATATCTGTCTCTCGAACAAAGATTACAAAGAGAGAAAACAACCATCTTGAATAAAAGAAACTGCATAACCCTTTTATCAAGATTAGAAGTCAAAATTTCATCGAAGAAAGTAATAAACTTTCGTCAAATAAAAGAAAATAGACCAACTTTATTATTTTAATGATAGCATTGCAAATGATTGCAAAAATTGTAAATGATTGACTGTATACTTCAGTATCTGTAATATGAGTGACTTGATCATTAATTTCAAATTCGAAAAACATTTGATTCTTGAATTCGTTTGTGCAGGAAAGTGTCGCAGACGTGGCTGAGAATATTGCTTTAACTATTCCTCAACTTGCGGAGGAGGGCAGTACTTTAGAGGAAGTGACAGTAGCCGCAACAGGGATAATAAGTACCCTCTCTAATATTGTCCAGGTGATTCTTTTTTATTTTAAATTAGATTATTGCGAAGGTAATTTTAGAAAAGGGCAGGATTCACTATTTATTTCTTTTCTTACTCATTTGGTAAGGTAAAAACCACTTTGGAAGAAGATTTGAAAGCTACTTTCGATATTCTGTCTAATACATAGACTTTATCCGACCTTTTTAGAAAGCACAAAATGTCCCGAGTCAACATTTTTTGGCGTTGTTTCACATTATGACGTCACGTCATCCATTGAGACGTAACAATAAAAAAAATTGCGCAAAAATTGCCTACCTCGGACATTTTTTGTCATTTTGTCAGCAATTATAAATTTCAGCAAGTGACCTTAATGGTCACTGATAACAGTAATTATAAAAATGGTCGGAGCAATCCATTTCAATATTTCTATAATATGGATTAAGTAAGGCTTGTCCGTAGGGTACATATTTCTATCTGTACGATTTGCATTTTGATTGACAGGCCTCGAATGTTAACTTTGACGATCCAAGTAACACCGACAAAAAGGATGTAGAGGATAAAACATTCTATGATTCAGACTGGGAAACAGACCAAGAAGGTGAGAAATCCGAAAAACATAAATATGATTTTTATAGAGGATCACAGACGAGGGTTAGATACCCTGAAACGTGCATGTCTAGTCCATGCTGCAAATTAATCTGTTTTAAATTATGCTATTGAATTTGAAGACGTTTAACAATTCTATACGGTTATGGATTAAACATTAAATACTTCTTTGGTTATCTCTTCGTACAGGTATTCCATTTGATGTACCAAACTTGGAGCAAGGAACAGACGAATTACTTCGAATTACTAATAAAGAGTATCAAATTAATACGGTAAGAGCAAACGAGAAAATAATTCAGATATGATTAACATTATTGAAGCAAAACTGAAGTATAAGCAAGAATGTTTTAAGAATGTATGTTGTATGTTTGTATACAAGAAAATTGTAAAACGACTTCTTTATTATCTAAGAAAAATTACACGAAATTTAATCTCGTGAATAAAACAGGATCACTTGTAGCTCGTTGATGACGTATTAATTTCATTGCAGGGCAAACGAACAGAGGGTATATTTGCTAGCGCCCTCCAATCATTACGAGGTACACTTATGAAAATGAAAGTAGATGGAGAAAAGCCGACTGTTATTTCAACTCCATCGATTGTTATCAGCTTTGAGAAGAATCAAGCCCAGAAAGTAGCTAGCAAAGCGATAGCCCTTGGTGACGAGGGAAGTGTTGCTTTACCAGATTGGTGCTCTATGCAGAGCGGAAGTTGTAATCCAGATGCTTCTGTCATGATTCAGGTTAATATCGTTCAGGTTTTCGAATTTCGGTTATCTGACGTTTATCATCTAGACCTTTTATAGTAACCTTCTTTTCCCAACACGAGCTCATTGTCCATTCACCCACTGGTTTCGTCCCAATTCATTATTAGGTCATCAGGGATATCGTACATAGCTATGCGCTGGTGAAAATCCGTCATTTTTTGTCAAAGTCACTAGGTATTGTTTTGACGGTTTTAGTGCCTTTCCGTTTGGTAAAACCAATGCGCCTTAGAAAGATTGTTCCCATGTCCTTGCGATTTCAATGCTTCCCCCATTTTCACAGAGCAAGTATTTGTCATTATGAGTTACTACACATTTCGCCACACCGATCACAAAACCTATATTCACAACTCCGCCAGCATCTCGAAGTTTTTTTTTATCATAATCTACAACATTAGCATCGTATTTCCCTAAAATTATTGGTCGTCCCGACTCCATTTTTACCAATTTCTCGATTTCATTTTGCACATTTCTACCCTTCTCTCTTAAATATGCCTTTTTGATGGATCTAACAGTGCTTTCGTTCACGTATCTTTTTTTTTAAAGTGATCTGGAGAACTTTTTAGCCGTCGATGCTACACCATTTTCACAAGCACTTTTACCAATCGCGGCTCGTATTTCAGGCGAATAAAAGTTATAATCTCCCCGTTTTCGTTTTGGCGTGCTGTTTCCTAACGTTTTTCCTAAATACCTTTTTTCCGGCGTCTTTTCCATGGAGGGATCGGGCATATTAGGCTTTTTCACGGGCACTAGAAAGCGATGCATTTTAATTAAAAGCAATGAGTGAACTGAATGTGACGACTTTAAATCGATAATTTGGTTACCAGTGTCGGTAAAAACTAATCACTCGATCAAGGATTTTACCATTTCCCATCGGTGAATTGACCCGTACATTATCAGGGGCGGAACCGCGAATCAGTGTCCACGCAAAATCGTTTCCTTTCATAAAACCGCGAAAGAAAGTACCAGCGAACGGATTTCATGTTAAGTCGACTCCTCTGTATTAAATTATGCCAATCAATTTTTGGTATTACTTGGCTCACGAAATTCGGTATATAAAAATTGGCGACACTCTCCTTTTCTTTTGAATATCTTGAAGTATACTTGCACAAATGGCTAATGTCTGGGAACATTTTAAAGAAAAAGAATGAAAACAATTAAAGATGATAAGATGCACAAGTTAAGAAATCCCCTAAGAATAGATTTTTACAAAGTTTCGGGGGAAAAATTATTCAACTTAACGCTGAAATATTCCTCATTACCCCCCCCCCCGGAAACCTGTCTCTATAGTGTTTTTAATGTGCTAATTAAACGTTGTCCTTTTCTATTGTTTCAAAAGGCATCATACACGACGTTTTTCCCTAATGCACATACCAGCAATGCACAGGAGCTGTCGCCATACAGTGGGGCGTTGAACATAGACTTATTCGGTGACGATGGTAATGCAATTTCTGTAACTGGGGCTAGTGATCCTATAAGTCTTACTATTCCGCTTGATCGAAACATGCCGACACCAGAAACAGATGAAATAACACCATATATTCCAGACAGAGACTCAGAACATTATTTCTACCAAACGACAACCATCACAGCATCAAGAAGCTCAATTCAAGAAGTGTTTAGAGGTGTTAAGATCGGTGTGCAACTTCTTGTTCTGGTGAAGCTAGGGACAATCCAAAATATCAATCAAGATTTTGACAGTGTTTGCATGATTCCTCACCGTATGGTATATGATGGTAAGATATGAATGATACATTGGTTATGTATTTCTTTGTTTTCGTCTAATATTCAACTTTCACTTTGAGCAACTACAACAATTTGTATGATACTAAGACTAGTTGAATCTGAAATAATACATGAAAGAAATGACGGATTTCAAACAGGACTCAGCCGCAGCATCAACAGCCCCCCCCCAAAAAAAAACCCCAAAACATCAAATTAAACATTAGAAGTACCTATCAGTTATTCAGTCTCAAAGTCGAGAAGGCAAGGCAAAATAATTAGAATTCCATTGGAACGGTTGCGAAACTCGGAATGAATATCATTCCGAAGTGAGACCAGGTAGCCGGAGATGAGTCAGCATCTCCTGATTGCATGCAACACCCGTCGCAACAGTTCCATGGAAACTTGTCAAATGCGGTGATTGTCTCGATGTAATATGGTGTACATATCAGATAAGTATTTCTTGTTGGTGATGATGATAGCCATTCAATCAAATCCAGGATGTCACTGATCATTCTGGAAAGGTGGATCTGATATGCTTTTATTGTATCCCCGTAGCGACCGAAGAACTTCCTTAATGACGATTTCAGCCGTTGTGTAATATAACCCTGAACACGTAGCTTACTTGCAAGCCGTCTGGCTCTAACGATGAAATCTTCATATTTGGAACATACACACGTACCGTATCAGCTGAGAAACAAAAACGCCATAAGCAGGAGAAGACGGAATGTTGCTACTCATGAAAGGGAAGTTGGTTTTGGGGAAGCTGAAATCATCACGCTTGTCATACAGTGAGGTGTTCAAATGACCGTTTGCGGCAGAAGATAGACGTATATCAAAGTATCCAAGTACGAAGCGGATCTGTCGCTCTCGGTTGTTTCCTTGATCTCTAGTTCGTGAGGATAGATTTCATGTAGATGATCCTTACAGTTCGGATTATTGATGAACACGCGTCATCTGTGTATCTGAACGTTAAATTGAACTGATATGCGAGTTGCTTTCGCCTAGTCGAGAGAAAGGTCAGGATGAAGTTAGCTTCGTATGAATATAAAAATAAGTCTGCAAGCAGTGGGGCGCAATTAATACGCATTGGGATGCCAGCTATTTGCTGGAATACGATTCCTCCAAACACTACAAAAATGTTGTCAATCAAAAACTCAAGCATCCGGATGATGTCGTCGTCGGTATACTTTTCGTTCAGAGTGCTCCTTCACGAAATAAGTTTTCTTCCGCCCTATGACATATTTCGAAAGAAAGGCGTCGCAAATAATATTGGCAAATCTGTTTTTGAACGTTTGGTGTGAAATGGTAGTGTAGAGTGTGGAGAAGTCGAAAGACTTTATGCTGGTTATATGATTGAAATTGGTGGCTTTTAAATTTTCCAAAAGTTCCTTAGAATTCTTTATGATCCACATCTGATTGATTCCATTTCTGGAATAAGTTGTCTCGCAGTATGTTTGAAGACCTAGCTTGATGCGAGTTAATATTTTCGTAAGCAAAATGGATAGAGGTTTTGTGAAGCACCTAGAAAAAATAAACAGGTGTTTGTAATGATTTTTGTGCATTTTGAGAATCCAGTAGTCTCGCAGTATGTTTGAAGACCTAGCTTAATGCGATTTAATATTTTCGTAAGCAAAATGGATAGAGGTTTTGTGAAGCACCTAGAAAAAATGAACAGGTGTTTGTAATGATTTTTGTTCATTTTGAGAATCCAGTAGATATAAGGTAGTTCAAGATCAGAGTCATCAGTATGAATAGTGATGAAACCGAAAACACAAACAGATTGAGACACAATATGGACAAGGAAAATCAAACACTAAAAGACGAAATCAAAACACCAAAATCAAAAGACCACACATAAACCGACGAAACCAACGGGCAATTGTTGCCGACTTGTGACGACCATTTTCCATATTAGTAGCAAATATGTAGGTATCCGGATTATGCGCGCTAAACCCTCACACTATTCCGGTAAAAATAAAGACTGAAGTGACTTTAACTTCAATAACTCCATTAATAACACATGTTCCTTGTATAATCCAAGGTCAATATGGTAACACTGCCGATCATCCCGACCCGTACTCTTGCTTTATGGACAGTGATGAGGTGAATGGATACACGGGTGAAGTTTCATTCGCCATTAGACAGATGCAACCAGGAGAGCATGACCGTTACATCAGCAAGTCACATGTCCCCACAAGCTTCCCTAAGGGATCAGGGGAGTTCTCTACCAATTATACCAGTCAGTTTATATCCGCTGGCTGTAAGTACTATGACGAAACTGCACAAGACTGGGCCACGTCAGGATGTAAGGTACGTTTCTACTGGTATCTTCTTTCACAAACTCCTTCCTATTGAATAATTTACATGCTTTGATAATTTAATAAGGACAACGGAATCTATACAAGCGTCTCAACTGATTTCTAAGTTTATCTGTACTTAAACGATGCTATGGTCCTGACGTGTTCGGGAAGTCTTACGTACTTGTATCCAATTCTAGCTAATCATGTCAAATTTATCAAACTGTGAAACTCTTGTCAACGTAAAAGCTATAACCGTCTACATTTCCCAATATTTTGACTATAAATCTTTTGTCTTCTTGTCAGATCATTTAAAATTAGATTTTATTCAAAATTACCTATATGTAAAGTGTTTATCTCTTGTCTCAAATTTACAATATTTCAGAGATACTGACTCAAATCATATATTTCTCAACAGGTTAGCCCTTACACAAATGACAAGACTGTACGTTGTGAATGTACTCATCTGACCACGTTTGCCGGAGGATGGGTCGTTGTACCTAACACCATCGATTGGAACTTCGTGTTCTCCAATATGGACTTCTATAAGAATCCTACACTTTACATTACCCAGATTATCATCATTGTTGTCTATCTAATAGCTGTGATTTGGGCTAGACGACAAGACAAGCTTGATGTTGAAAAGGTGAGATACCTGTACGATTGACTTTCTTCATAGAATTCGTATACAACATGATTTGACACTATTTTTGCATTAAAAACTAAGGATGATGTTTAGGAAATAATGGCTTGTCTGGTGCACCACATTTGAAAATTTTATATTCATGAGACAGCTCTCTAGCGGCCGAATATGTAACATTTCTCCTTTGAAATAAAGAAAATAAAATCGAACACTTGGTCTGTTTCTCGCTGTTAAGCGACACTTTTCAAAAACTGTGAATCCGGTGCAAAATTAGACTTCATTCGGCGAAAAAAGCTCATTGATCGAAGATTTGAAATTCCTCTTTAGAGATTTTCAGTGTACAATTAACGCAAATTCTCTTTTTTACATTTGAAGCTTGGACTGACACCACTTGCAGACAACGACAAGAAAGATCACTATTATTACGAGATAGTTGTTGTCACCGGTATGAGAAGGAATGCAGGGTCAGATTCAAAGGTCAGTACTTATTACCCTCATGACAGGAATGCGAAAATTTATTTGTTAATTGTGATGATCAAATTTGGAAAAAAACCTCCACTTATATTTACATCTAGGTTAGCTTCATCTTAGCTGGCGAAAACGATGAGACAGAAGTTAGAGAACTCGTGGACAAGAAAAGGAAAATTCTGAGGCGTGGAGCTGTGGACGGATTTCTGATGGCAGTATCAAAGTAAGGAGATGCAATGTACATGTGTGCTTATTAGGAATGCTAGTACGAAGCATTGAAGAAACCAAATAAAAATCATACTCATCGTAACAAGGGTAATTATTTTAGGTACATAAGTGATGATTTTTAAATATTTTTTTTATTTACAGGCCCCTTGGTCAACTGACTTACCTGCATTTATGGCATGACAATTCTGGTAAAGGGAAGTTTGCCTCCTGGTACATGCGCAGTATAGTTGTCCGTGATGTTCAGACAAATGATAAGTACATTTTATCGCCAACAAATGGTTTGCCGTAGAGGAGGACGATGGACTGGTAAGGGTGCTGAAAGAAAACTGATAGTATAATAAATAGCGACTCCATTTTTCAGTACATATTCAAATGAAAATAATTGTCATTTTTGGTTATCTTTCATTCATGCTGATACCTTTCTTGAGGGATACATGTATTTGTTTCAATTTCAGATCGACAGAATAATTCCAGTTGCGGGGAAAGAGCAGATGACAGAATTCAGCCATTTATTCTCAGAGAAGACCACTAAGAGTTTAAGCGACGGCCATCTTTGGTTCTCCGTTGTAGCCAGACCTCCACAGAGTCGGTTCACACGTGTACAACGTGTGTCGTGTTGCCTATGCCTCCTGTTCATGACCATGGTCACAAATGCTATGTTCTATGAGACAGCTGAAAACACTGATGCCAACAACACTTTCACGTTCGGACCATTTGCATTGACACCTGAGCAGGTAATTAATAATGTGTCTAGTCTTGAACTTCTTATCTGAAATAGGACGATTTTTTTGAAAGAATCATAGTAGATACATCCCTTTAAAGTTGCTCTTCATTTGCAACATATGACGTTGCACACGATAGAACACAAGAGGTTCCATGTCAAATTTTCACCCTGATATATATTTTCTTTTCTTTAAAGACGATGTATACATCTTGTTCTAATTTTTAAGGTGTTCTTGGTTAAACGTCTTCAAATTCAATTGGGTCACACTGTTGTAAAATTGTTTATTTCATGCTCTTTCTCTTTGCTTTCTTTCAGATCTACATTGGAGTGGTCAGCAACCTGATTGTATTTCCCATCAACTTCTTGGTAGTTCTGCTATTCAGAAAGTCACGTCCAAGGAAGAAGCGACCATCGAGAGTCCTTGAAGCTCTAAAAGAAACATCTAAACCTGCTACCTCTGTAACAGACATAAATCCAACTTTGAAAGCATCGCAAAGCTCGTGCCCAACACCTCAAATATTGGATAAAAATAGACCGGACACATTCGATGTCACGAGCACAAACCTCGTTATCGATTGTTGACGTAGCACATTCGAATAAAAACAAGAAGAAGAAACATTGGGATCTGCCGTGGTGGTTTGTGATTATTGGTTGGATCTTGCTCTGGCTTGCGACCTTGACCTCAGCAGCGTTTGTGACGTTTTATGGCGTCCAGTTCCAGGATCTTAAATGCAAGAAATGGATCACTTCCATGTTAATATCATTCTTTGCGTCAGTTTTTATAACACAGCCGGTTAAGGTAAGTTCCTGAAGTTTATAAACGAGTAATTGTGATATCATACACGCATGTTTATTCACTGTCAAGTCAAATGTATCGTAGATTATCGTAGGTGTTGCATGCAAGCAGGAGATACTCGCTCTTCCCGGGCACCTGATCTCACTCCTTTGCAGGAAGTTCACTTCTCCTCATATGGTACATTGTTTTATTTCTGTTCCTTTGCCTTAGTTCTGGTTTTATCCTGGTTTTGAATGCCCTAAGTTATATGATTTTTCGATTAACGATTTTGTACTTCTTAATAGGGATATAGTTTTGTCCATATTTGCCATACTCTTACTTCTCATATTTTGTTTTGATGCGGTCATCGTTGCAGCGTTCCGTCAGATCCTTTAATGACCCTCATCTTTGAGACTCTTCCCTTGCAAAGCTTAGGGGCATTTTATAATATATCCGTTGTTTCTCCAAAAATTCGTTCCATCGTTTGTGCCACAGTTTATATGATAATGAGCTTTGAACTAAATTCCAATAATTATGTTTTGAAGGTGTTCCTGACTGCGATTTTCTTCTCTTTGATAATAAAAAATCCCGGAGGCGATGACGATGAGGAGGCAGAGGATGAAGAGAATGCTCAGCTGCAACAAGACGAAGAATTATTACATAACAATGAAGGTGAAGGTAAGAGATCTATTAGTTCTATAAGAATTAGAGCACGATATTCACACCAGTGCTCGAAGGCTTAACATGAAAATGTTTGAACATTTGATTTTCCTTTCACTTACATGTACATTAAAGAACATACATTATGCATCCTAACATTCTAACAACCATTCTATGGATTATGGACATATCCTTTTTTTCAAAATCGTTAATATATTCCACGTTAGTACAGATGCACTTAAAATTATGCAAAATAGATAATAGTCTTCGAAATAAATATGGGATAAAACAGATATTTACTTAGATCTAGTCCTCAATATGACTTTACAAACATGTTTTTTTTTCTGCTTTTATGCAATGTAATATTATGTTGTCAAGATTTCATCTACTTCTTTATAGTGTTCTCGTTCACAAAACCACGTAAGGCTGCATACCGACCTCCTGACCCGAGTCTGCTTCAAAAAGCGCGGGAAGTTCGAATGAAGGAGATCAAAATGTGGGCAGTAGTACGCGAGATCGTCTTCTATGCATTTTTCTTATGGATTTTAATGGTGATCAGCTACCGTAACAGGAGCTATAACTCCTTCTTATACAAGCAGAGCTTAGATAAAGTCTTCATCGCCACCAATGACACAAGGCATCATTACATGAAGGTACGGTACCAATAATATAATTATTTCTCCTTAAAATAGTTTACTATTGACTCAATTAGTTAACATTATGGGTGGATAAAACTTATAATACATTCTGACATCCCAAATTTTAACCAAAGAACACTGCTGGGCTGCAAAATGATTCTATCTCCTTGCATTAGAAATTCCACATTACATTGTAACACTACGGTACGTACATCAATATGCCCATCAAGACAATCACAGAAATTTGACATGTTTTCATGGAGTTGCGACGGTGTTACATGCAATCTGGAGACGCTGACTCTCTCCGGGCATCTGGTCTCATTTCGGAAAGTTATTCATTCCGTGGTTTGCAACCACTTCAATGGAAATTCTTATGATTTTTCCTTCCCTTCTCGACTTTGAGTCTGAATAACTGAAAGGTACTTCTTTGATGATTATGTCAAGAAAGATAACTCTAAAATTGAAAAACTGAGCGTGTAGGGAATTACCTTAATCTATTCAGATCGCCCCAACGTCATTCAAGGTGTAAAGTTCACTCATCTTTGAATTTGCTTCTTAAAAGTAAGTGTATTTGTATCATGAAATTCTGTTGCAAGTTCTCCTTATAAAATCTTTGTATTTCTTATTCAGATAAAAAATCAGAATGATTTCTGGGTATGGGCAAAGAGTGGACTGATTACTGGTTTACGTGCTAGTGTATGGTATAACGACGACCAACCATTGTTCATGCGTGGGTACATCAACGACAAACAGTCACGAATCATGGGATACGCCACCATGCGGCAGCTCAGGATCAGACCAGGTACGACAACTCCAACAAAACACAGAATATTTTTTAAATTTTATCTGTAAAGTTGATACTGAAAAATATTTTTATAAAGATTTCAAAATGTAAATCACTATTAAAATATGGATAAATAGCTTTTCTTATTTTTGAAATGAGTGATACTGTCATTTCTATCCAACTGTGGACAATCCAATTCTATCCAATTGTCCAATTCTAGATAATTGTATGTGCTGTGAAAATCACACAAAGTTTAGTTAATGCAGATTGACTTTATTGCAGGTGGAACGTGCAAGATCCCAAAGGATATGCAGAGCGTAATTTCTGAGTGTAATGATGCTTACGATATAGACGAGCAGGATGAGGGGACGTACCGTGCTGGGTGGCTCCCCCTGACGGGTAATTCATCGGTGGACGAGGACAGGGAGGAATACAAGTATCTGACGGCCAAATCCCTTGACGGCTACCCTTACTTTGGTACCATGGCAGTGTACGGGGGAGGTGGTTACATAGTCAGGCTTCGGGGGAATACCACTGTTTTGTATGATAAACTTGATCAACTACAAAGGGAGGGATGGGTTGACAAGTACACAAGGGCTGTTTTCATAGAATTTACAGGTTACAATCCTGGTGTTAATCTGTTTGGTATATCAACTCTACTCTTGGAAGTTCTGCCAAGTCAAGGATTTTTCCCCGCGTACAGGTTTGAGCCTGTGATGTTACTACCGTACATGGACTCCGTCATGCTGTTTCAAATCGCATGCGAAATTATCTACCTTCTTTTCACGTTAGTTTTCACCATCCAGCTTTTGAGAGGTCTTATACGGGAGAAGAAGGAATTCTTCAGAGAATTTTGGAATTTAGTCGACATCGGAATATGCGCAATGTCGATCACTGCAATCGTCATTTATTTCTATCGTCTGTTTGAGACGAACAGACTGACAGAACGATTTAAAATATCACACGGTAATGAATACATGAAGTTCCAGTACGTCGGTTATTGGAGTGAATTATTCAGCTACATTATTGGTTGGCTCGTATTCTTTGCTTCACTCAAATTTCTGAAGTTACTGCGTTTCAATAAGAGGATGTCGCTTTTGGCCTCAACGCTAAAAAGCTCCGCTAAAGATTTAATGCACTTCAGCGTCATCTTTAACATTATATTTATGGCATTCATACAACTTTTCTATCTGGTTTATGCGGCAAACATTACCTCATTCAAGACATTCGTCAGTTCCTGTGAGTCTGGAATCGTCATGATGATGGGCAAGTTTGATATCTACGAGATGATAGCCGTGGAGCCCATCATGACCCAAATTTTCATTTTCGGTTACGTCGTCACTATTACCTTCATAACGGTCAACATGTTCTTGTCCATTCTGAATGAAACATTCTCGTCCGTCCGAAGCGATATTGCCAAACAATGCAATGACTACGAAATCGTCGACTTCATGATGAACCGCTTCAAAATGTGGACTGGACTTGGCACACCTGATACCAATGCCATGAAACCGGATGTAGTCAAAGGCGGAGAAAACGGAGAACGGGAAGTAGAAGAATTCCCGGAACGAATTGACCGATTGCTACATTCCATCTCGTACATGTATATGGAGAAGGACAGACTGGATACTCTACTGGAGATGAACAGTGGCAAGGCGCGAATGAAGGCAATGGGAATGGGGATGTCACACCCTCCTCCGGCTGTCAGCAGAAAGTACCAACAACCACCAAATAAAATGACAATGGTCCACACTAACTATTAACTTTGTCACCCCAACGCGCTGGTTTGAAACATGCTAAGACTGGGCATGTGCATTGTAAACATAAAAGGAAATAGTCTAGATGCACATCATATACAGAATACAATTAAAATGGCAAAATTTTGATTTTATTTTTTCAAGTTTATTTATTTTCTTGAGAATTTTTATTTTCCAACATGACAAAGTGTTCAACTGCTTGAAATTTGTGTTCATTGTAAAAAAATACAGAAAATAAAAGAAGTCAAGTTCTATTTATGCAATCATCGATGATTAATGTATTTGAATGGCCAGTTTTCATATGCAGGATAAATTTAAATGAGGGGAAATCCGAATAATGATTGATATTTGATAGGTTGTGTTTGTCACAAGACAATGCGATCTACTCATATAGCCACTTATAGTCTGAAATAAACTTTATTTTGATGATTCATATTACATATTAATTGAAATTTTCATTTACTAAACAACTGTAATAATGAATTAGATCACATAGATCTAGTATAGTCTTCTATGTACGAGAAATAGAAAAGTAAAGTTTGAAACTAACGAGAATGTTGTTGTATTTATATTATATTTGGCAAAGTGTTTTTGTATGGAGATTTTGTTTTTCAATATTTCTTCTCTCTCTTCTGGATAGAATCTGTTTAACTTCGTTTCAACTTCCGGTACCGGTTGCACTTGTCACACATTGTGAATAGTGTCATAATATTGAAAAGGTTCTTGCACGATTTGACTTACTGTTGATCTGGACCTCATGATGTAAAAATGTTGTCAGAGGAGGCTTGATTTGCCTGTCTTCCCTGAAACCTGTCCAGACACTTCAGATGAACTTTAGAAACCAACTTGAGAGAACAGATCTCAAACGTCTTCAAATTCAATAGCATCACTTGAGAAGCGACAAGTATTAGCTTTTACAAAAAGCTTGCCGTCAGTTAGCTGACTTTATATTCTAGTAAGAAATCAAAGCACTGAATGTACTGAGTGCGAATAGCCAGAAAAATATCACTTATAATGTATGACAAAATATTGTGTTTTCAAAGTTATATTTGTTCCTGAACACCTTCGTAAGTTTGTAGGCCAGTTTATGGACGAATAAAGACAGAACTAAAGTGCAAATCCATATGTTGTCGTAATGAATTGAAAGATTATGTCTGACATTGAACATGAAAATTAGATAACATCACATTAAATCTACCCCCCCCCCCCCCCCCTAAAAATACAACAATCCAATATGACTATCGATTGATGATACCATATACAAGGAAAGAAGAAGAATCTTATTTTCTAATTTGATCCCCACTCTCTCTTTAACGTTTCATGTTCAATGTTAGGTGTGTGCTAAGAATTTGAAGGAAAATTCACTTCTTTTTTAGTTTACATTTCATGATGGAAGTTCCTAATTTTTTCCGTCGTATACAGATTTTATTTTGTGAAGCGGGACAAAATAAGCCTACTTGAAGTTAGTTTTACGTTTCAATGATTCAACTTAATATCTTTATCGATAGCACCGTTTCATTTATACCTGTCCACTAAAACAGGTAATGGAAAGGGGTTCTAACACACAGCCTGTGTTCATCTCAATACATACAGATGTAACTTTTCATTAGGCCATGCATGTGCATAACACGACGGCTCGATTCATACAGATAATTCATTGATTCAGACAGTGATCAGACTTTATACCGATCATGACGCTGAAGCAGTCCCAAGGTACATGCAAACAGAGAAACTTCATTTATACATACTCAGTAGACGGGGCACCCATAAAGTGAAGAAATCAGGCAATTGCTATGTGCTATTCGCACAAAAATCGGATCCGTATAATGCATTGTTTCCATTTTTAAGTTTATTCCGATTCAAGCGACGGAAAGTTCCGAGGATGTGCGATTCTTCTAGGACGTATCACTACAAGGACTTTTCGATGCATCTCTCGGAAGAAAATGCATTGATACGATATGACTTCCAATTGTTAGGTCACCTAGACTCTTGAGCCAACCTTATGAAAGAATCGTATCTACAGGGATTGAATAACCTTGACGAATATTTGCATTTTTTTGCAATTGTCAACCAATCATATTGCCAAGAGGTATTATTTCCGTGCAAGTAGGTCACGAATGATAACAGTATACCGTCAGTCATGACTGACGGTAATAAATTTGCAGCATGGACCAGACATGTACGTTTCGGGTACAGTGATCTTCAACCTAAACAATGTAATATGGCCAAAGAGTATGGAAGTAATTTGTCCAAAAATTTACCGAAAGACGTAGCTGGATGATAAGGATATGATGCTACAGGACCCACGTTTTGGAAATTTCAAGAAATTTTCATAACAGAAATTTTCGGATGCGTTGAAGAGACGATCAACCGAAGTTGATCAAACTTTGCTACAACAGAGCTTCGCTGTCTTTACTGTATGCCCAAATTCAGAGTCTGTACTCTATTCACCTGGTACGAGCTCTTTTCATCGATTGTCTTGTTTGTAAAATTAGCTACATATATCAATCAAAGGGGGTTTCGTATACTCGACCGTCTGTGTGTAGAAATCTCCGTGGTTTCAGTGTGTCGGATGATCAATGTAGTTGAGTTGCCTTCATGTTGCCTACATAAAAACATAGGTAATCACAGATTACGAAGCTCACCTCGTGGCAGCTAGATTCAATTCAAACATATTTCTAAATACATGTATATTGGCTGTTAAAGGCAAAATCATTCAAGCGGAAAAAGTAGGTCAATTTCATTTTATGAAAGTTTGATCAAAGATACATCCAATATGCAAGTTTGGTACATGAAGCACTTATACTTTGCTCAATATTGGCTTTAAAAGGCAAAATTACTCAAGCGGAAAAAGTAGGTCAAGGTCATTTATGAAAGAATGATCAAAGATACATCCAATATGTAAGTTTGGTACATGTAGCACTTATACTTTGCTCAATATTGGCTTTTAAAGGCAAAATCACTCAAGCAGAAAAAGTAGTTCAAGGCCATTTTATGAAAGTTTGATCAAAAATAAATCATATATGCAAGTTTGGTACATGTAGCACTTGTACTTTGCTCAATATTGGCTTTTAAAGGCAAAATCACTCAAGCGGAAAAAGTAGGTCAAGGTCATTACATGAAAGTTTGATCAATGATACATCCAATATGCCAGTTTGGTACATGTAGCACTTATACTTTGCTCAATATTGGCTTTTAAAAGCAAAATCACTCAAGTGGAAAAAGTAGGTCAGATGCTGCATCCGATGCATGGATGCATGGATCCATCTCGGCATCCAAAGATGAATCACTTGTGCAAGTTTGGTTACTGTAGCATTACTACTTGGTCAGATACTGAGCTACCCCAAACTTCTTTACCAAGTCACTCAAGCGGAAAATGTAGGTCAGATGCAGCATCCAATGCATGGGTTCACCTCAGCATCCAAAGATGAATCACTTGTGCAAGTTTGGTTACTGTAGCATCAGTACTTTGTCAGATACTGAGCTACCCCAAACTTCTAAACCAAGTCACTCAAGCGGAAAATTTAGGTCAGAAGCAGCATCCGATGCATGGGTTCACCTCAGCATCCAAAGATGAATCACTTGTGCAAGTTTGGTTACTGTAGCATCAGTACTTTGTCAGATACTGAGCTACCCCAAACTTCTTAACCAAGTCACTCAAGCGGAAAATGTAGGTCAGATGCAGCATCCGATGCATGGGTTCACCTCAGCATCCAAAGATGAATCACTTGTGCAAGTTTGGTTACTGTAGCATCAGTACTTTGCCAAATACTGAGCTACCCCAAACTTCTTAACCGGACGCGGACGCGGACACGGACGCGCGGGGGTATAGCATAAGCTCACTCAACTTCGTCGAGGTGAGCTAAAAATAGGATATTAACCGTCTGTCCATTTGGACAAAGCGTTTCAAAAATACATCTGATTTTATTGTTAATCCCCCCTTTGAATAATTGTACCCGAAGGCCTATAAAGAGAGTATGCAAACAGAACTGAAATCGTTGGTTTTAAGGCCAAGAACTATCATTCAACTAGAAAACCGAATAAGAAAAAAAAAAAAAAAAAAAAAAAAAAAAAAAAAAAAAAAAAAAAAAAAAAAAAAAAAGGAAAAGACAATTTCATAAATGTACAGTTACGTGACCTAATAAAACATGGCTCGTTTGGCTCAAAGCTAACATCATATAATTTTGGCGCGTAAAACACACCGAGATCCAACTTAATGGCTTTTTGAAGAGCATTGTTTTCTGATAATGAATGATTGATTACATGAGAAATGGGGGCTACTGGGCTATTTTCTCTCCTAATTCGTGTGCAACTGCATCTTATCTCAACAGAATTGCGTAGCATTCAAAGTTATTGAGTAAAATTGTCAATAACTCTATACATAGATGCCGAGAGGCCTCTTTTCATTTTGATAGTAAAAGACGGTCAAATACTTTGATAACAATCAAGGAAATACACAATGGAATCAAATGTAAAGAAAGAGAGAGGAAATAAGAAATCCGATTTGGAAAATAGCAGAGCCGTAGCCTTGAATAAGCAGCAAAGCAAAAGATACAGAACAACAATGAAGTAAACTAATGAATAGTTATCCGACTTGATCAAATGGTTTAGAGGTTTCTTGAAAAATAAAAAGAAAAAATTCCTAAAAAATGAGATATTTCTCTTCATGGGATTCAATAATCTGAAAACAATTTCCCCCTCTATTTTCAGTAATTTCATCTTTCTTCGACCATTAAGTCAGATATCTTAGATATTTTGGTTACTCTTAATATTATTTTTATTATAAATCTATCCCTTCCCCCCCCCCCCCAAATGTATACTAGTACATAAATATTCACATTTTAAGGTTCATGGTTACACCCTTTCCAAAACACCCCCAAAACACTATTAAACATCCCAGGTTAAGTTTTATTGATTTTATTGGTAGAGAACAATGCAATGTATAGTATTTTAATGAAAAAAGTATATGTCATCGAGCTTCCAGTTGATTTATGACCTTCCAAAGAAGTACATGTCCAATTTTTCTTTAATTTTCCCCAAATTTGCATCATATCATCAATAGACCCCTGTTATTTTAAACCTGATGCATGAATGTATATGGTCATTCTTTTAATAACGAAAGAAGGTCTGAAACAAATAAAAAATAGAAAATACATCAATGCTGGTAAGTCAAATTCTATGAAATAGTAAATATTATACCATTTTAGGCTCTATTCTTGACGTCATTATTTTTAGAGTCCAACCAGTAAATGACGGGTTTAAGTACTTTGTTAACATGCCAATGTGCGGAAAATTTGCTATCTTCATCTAAGTTAACATATCTTTCAACAATAAAAATAAATATTGCAATCATCTAACAAAATTTTAAGTTTGATACAAAATTATGACCTTACCCCCCTCCAGATTTTGTCACAAAATGCTGGCAAGATATCCCCTCCGTGCTCTATTTGGATTTATATCTCCTGAACCTTTCATCTAAATTACTCCATTTATCATCCATATATCAATTTGAAATAGAACTGATCAAAATGTGAATTCTGTGACCCATTTTATAATATTTACCCATTATATCAGTAAAATTAACGCCGGCAACAGTTTTAAGCAAATGACGTCACGTGATGCATTTGGCCATTTGAACGTCAAATCAAGTTGATAAAGAAATGAAAACGGTCCAGAATGAAATGGGGCGATGAAAACAAGATGTATATCTTATGAATAGAATTGTAAATAAATAGAATGTATTCAGATAAAAGAATACGCAAAGAAAATTACTAATACTTGAATGTAAGTGCAATTACACGTTATATATAATATACAGGCTTAGTAAATGTATATTGCTATCCATTGGTTTTGGATGAGGAGAAAAGCCGGGAAGGGCTAAAATCGGCCTTGTGACAGAATATCATTTTGAAATAGTTTTTTTTAATTCCTATATTTATGAAAAATCATATTTATTTGTTTTCTTCTAAGAAAGGGTAAACAATAGCACGAACAATGTCGTTTTGAACTAGGACGTCGCCTTATAATTGCTCGGCGTTTTGAAACCTATTTGTAAGAATCTGTGTTTCAAAACAGAAAACATTTACAAGGATTGTTTTTAAAAATATCTTTAACCAAAAAAAATCCATATAATGTAAAATGCAACTAACTGACTTATAACAGTAAAACAGTGCTGCAACTGAGTTCTATCTTCGATTAATATTATAAACGTTCCATACCCCCCCCCCTTCCTCCTTTTTTTTTACTGGTCTACGTGCACATATTTCATTATATAAAGGCGTTTATTGACAAATTCTTTCCTGATTGCAAAATAATTTTAGTGTACTTCAATGTAATATGATAAAAACAGTATTCCTTGCATTTACGTATTTATGGAGATCATATAATGTAGGTAAGTCGGCATTCGCATTTTTCATCAAACATGCTGGGATATTCAGCATTATGGCATCCAAAGTGGGTCAAGGTCATCCTCAAGGTCAGTGTGACTTGTCCTTTAGGTAATCAGTGGCGGATCCAGCGCCCCCTTTGCGGGGGGGGGGTCAAGGGGCGAATTTTGCCGATTTAACTGAAAATGAGCAAAAATATACCTGTTTTTGGAAAATTTGGGGTCATTGCCGGGGGCGCCCCCTCCGCATCCCCCCTGAATCCACCACTGGTAATTTTAAAATATGTATGTACTTTCCATTCCTATAATATTTAACGCATACCGGTAATAATAATTCCCTACCGGGGAGAGGGTTAAATTAAGGCAATAATCCTGAAATCATTGATTTATAACAGGTCCATGAATAATCGCATTGTAAGAAAAGGAGAAGAACAAATAATATAAAAAAAAAAAGAACTTTTTCAAAAGGAGGATTCACTTTGAGAAGATTTGACTTATAGTACTATGACATTTGTCATGAAAAGTCTTCTGTTCGATAAATTCAAAATATAATTATTACGGTTCGCTTATAATAAATGGCGAATCTTACACATAGCGGAGAGAAATTGCTACGTAGCAGTAATACTCCCCCTCCTTTACCCTAATCGTGATGCTTGCTGTTCTAGATATCACTACTCCTAGATATATAGACATAGAAAAGTCCATTCATTTGTTTTACCAAAATCCCGCATGTAAGCTAAGGATTTGTTTCCTAATAAAATGTACAATTTTGTGAGATGTTGCTCATTTAAACCCCGCGTGTAAAAAAAAGGCATCACACTCATTTTAATTAGATTCAATTGCTATTTTAACCCCGGGTATAAATCAAACGGTTGTTTACAAATAAAACAAGCATAAAATTATTCTTTCGTGATTTTCTCGTAGAGATGACGGCGAGCGGCAGAATGCGCTGTAAGCCTTTTCTCTGAATGAACATACCCATCAAAGAACTGTTTTACATCAATTTTTAATCAAGATTCAAAGGAAAACGATAGAAGTCCCAATCTTATCAAAATACGGCAGTTTATTTAGCACAATCCCTAAAATACTAGTTCACGTTTCAGGACGTAGGTGAGTCAGCGTCAAATAATAAGAGTGCCGATGCAATTTTGGCGCGTTTTTTCGTGACGTCATAGACAACGTGACGTCGATTTTGGCGACGAAAGAGACTCCGAAGTGATTTGTTGTTCGGATGGTGTATCCTTGAACCTTAAGTTGATTTCCCATATCTTAAACACTTATTCGAATTTGACGTCAATTTCAACATTTACGTATAATCTCCAAAAAGTGCCATTATAGAAACGACATTCATTGTAGGTGACGCCACTGAAATGAATAAATGCGGAGCTAGGAACTATTTTCTTGAAACTGGCGAAAAACATGAAACTTCATCTGTAAGGTCTTTTACTATTATAAAAAAATATACATCTACTGAAGTTTTGAAAATTAAACTGTATATTTCATACTTTCGTATTCCTATTCGCGACACAAAATATTCGCTGTTTTAAAGGGTATTTTCAAAGACATTACACCTCTGAATGTCTCTGAATGTAAATATATAAGGAATGTGTGTCTTATTTTCGCGTCCATGTCTTTTACACTCAACGAGATTTGCGTCCATCAAATTTAAACTGGAGTGTATAAATAAGTCACTCATTTCTTAAATAGTTATCATTTAAAGTCACCGTACGGAGTTTATCGAATAAATAAATAAATAAAAAAAAATTAAATAAATAAATAAATGAATGAATAGATTGATGAAGAAAAAAATAAGACCAAAACACATAGAAATAGCATACTTTATAAAGAAGTAATGACTGCAGAAATAGATGCCTGAACAAGAGCAATGATCGATTGATTCTGCTCCCCAGATCATTTATGTTGTAACTAAGAGTTGTTTATTCCTGCTAACGTTAATATGTATTTGGCTAATTGATCCCTAATGACTGAATCCTATGTTTTGTGAATACCAGCAATGTCTTTTGTGATGAGGTATGGTTTATGTTTCCAATACTAAGATACTCACATCGTCTCTTCTGGATGTATACATGGAAGTGTGTAGGGGTCATTGATCTTTGGCATATTTGTACAAAGGTAAGTATTTTTTCTTATTTCTCGTGTGATTAAGGAAAACAGAGTTTGATTCTTCTATGATCGTAATTTTTATTTCAAAAATTTCAAGCAAGTGTTCGATTTTACAATGAGTTATTATCATTATAGGGTGGATCTAGAGAGGAATGATCACCAAGCCAAAGGTTGCACAATGAAGCACCCTGGACATAATGGTCTCATCCTGAGTTAGGAATTGTTATGTCTTGCATACATGTATTAATACAATCATACTTTAATAACAATTTAATATTGGATTTTTTTTTTACTTTTTAAGAAATCATATACTTAGTCATTTATTTGGCTATATCTTATTTTTATTTATTATATTGTGAGATTAAAATATATCCAAAATTGATAAAAAAAAAGAAAAAAAAAGATGACAATTCAGTACGTTTAAAGAATAAACAAATTTCTGTCCTTTCTAAATCAAATTATTTGAAAGAAATTTGCACTTTTAAAATACTATTACATTAAGGTATCAATAAAGTTTATGAATAGAATAATTTCATTTAATAGAATTTTGGATAATTGAAGGCCACCATCTTGGCCGCATGACATCCAAACATGCGTTCTATCATTCAATAAGACTGCCATGATATAGGTACAGAACCAATATTTGTAAAAACCTATAGACGAATATAACGATCTGAAATTGTTTAAGCCAAATTCAATCCAGATGTAAATAAAAGAAGATAATCATTTTCAGGTTAATGACTACATAATCGCACCTCCTACACTAAATGCCAAAATATTAACCCAAAACCTACGGTTTACGTCAATCTGTAACTGAATAAAAAAGTAAGCGAATTAATGAATTGAATATTTTAACATTTTTACAAAAGTTTTAAAAGAAATTTCATAGCACGACGTCCATCTGTAGTGGAAACTTACAAATTATTCCTTTTTAGAAATTACTTATATTGGCAATGTAAAATATATGTTAGGAAATAAAAATTACACAGATAAATAGATTTATTGATGAAAAAAGAAACATAAACAATAAAAGAACGAAAGAAAGGAAGAAACGACCAAGTAGAATGCATGATATTGTAAGTCCAAACTGCGCGAGCAGAAAGCTACATTTGTACGTACAAAATAAGTCAAATTCACTGCACTACACATTTCAACATATGTTAGATATTCAATACAAATACAACAGGTGGCGACATCTACGACGCATTGAATATGATCAGAAGTAGTTATTTGTAAATAGTGAGCGGTTCCAAAATAATTAGGTACAGGTTCTAAATTGTTCGGTATGTGTTATGCAGAAGAAATGAGTGCTTCAAGCACTTGTACTTTTTCGAAAGCTCCCATATAATTCAGAATGTCTTTCCCAATTCCTCTATCAATTACGTTTCTGCATGAACCATAGAATGTAAACGATGTAAATGAATTATCAGAACGTTGTATTACTACAAGGATATTCTATCCACGTACTAGTAAATGCCGATTTTTCGCCTGTAAGCACGGTAAGTAGCTAGCTTCTTAAATTAAGACAGACAGCTCATCGATATTGTCTATATATTAACACCCTATAGTAAGATGTAGAAATTGATATAGGCTATCCCCTTATGTTACCACTTATACTCAAAGAGAAAGTGATCGAATCCAATCAAATCGAACATGCTGGGAAGGGGGACGCCAATATTTCATTTCTCTTTCCCCCCTCTCCCTTTGTCTTCGCAAAATCCGATAGCATGGGCAGATCAAGAAAATATTCCGGGAGGGGCTGGTTAGCCCGTCGGAGATTGATGAGGGTTTCTCCGCCTAATGATTTTGAAAAAAAATATACGTAACAGTGGGGGAAAAAGCATTTGATCTTAAGCAAATTCAAGGCGGGGGAGGGTTGAAGACTCAAGTGAACCCTCTTACATCCTTCTAGATCCGCGCCTGGATATAAATCAAATAAAGAAGCAGCAAACGAAAATTCAATAAAAGAAGAACTTGATATATCAAACGTACTTCCCTTTACATTTAAGGTGGGTCCCTACTCGTAAATTTAACAGATGAATTTTGTATTTTAAGGTTATTGTCTATACATAATAGTCAAAATGACATAATAAACACAGACATAGATAGGTAATTTTGTTTTCATTAAAGATACAGTACATTAAAGAAAGGTACCCTAACACTTAAAAATTGAGAAATATCAAATATCCATCATATGCTTTTGAACCCTCCAAATTCAGTGATGATACGAATATAAGTATTTGTTTTGTTTTATTTTATGATAACAAGTCAAATAGAAGAAATACAATACATAAAATAATATTGTAACATAAATCTAAGTATGATATATCTCCAAACATCAGGGTACCCCCTTATAATTTCATAACATTTTTGACCAACAATATGTACTAAATCCAACTTTTTGCATAATAAAACAGATGAATTTTTTTCATTTTGTAATATTTCATGAAATTATGTATGAAGATGAAGAAAAAATCACATACAGGTACACAGTTTTTGAAATGATCAAGGTATGGCTCCAAACATAGGGGTACCCCCTTATAATGTTATCATATTTTCGACAAATAATATATAGTATATCACATTTTTGTGCAAAAAAACAACAGATGGAATTTCTTCAAATTGGATAATATGATACGATAATGTATATAGATGGTGAAAAAATCGCATACAGGTATACAATTTTATAAATGATCAAGATATGGCTGCAAACATAAGGGTACCCCCTTATAGTTTCATCACATTTTCAACTAAGAAATTATACTATATGATTGGTGTGGACATTGATAGATTGCACCATCTTTTGCTTCTTTTGGCATTTAAGATCTTCTGTCTGTGTTTTTCGATGCGCTGGCTCATCCCTCACCAGCCATTGTAAAACGTTATACACAGACTACTTCATATAAGGAAAAACCTATAACGGTTCGAGTAGGGAGCCACCTTAATGCCACGGCATTGAATACCTTCACCTCTCATTGCAGCATATTGTTCCGCGTTGTTACATCATAGGATGAATCCCTTGGCGGATACAGAGGCGGCAGTGACGTAACGTTAGCTGTAAATCCCTACACTCCTCCTGGAATAATTCGGCGATGGTGAGATGTATCTCCAACGATTGCCTTAGTTGTGACTTTATAATGATGACAGAATTGATTTCATCCAGATCTGACATAAGCCCAGTTATAGTGTCATGAAAAAAGACAAAAAAGACGGATCGGCCGCGGCATTTGAGGTGATTTTAACAAGGACGCGACCGTTTGGCCCTTTTCAAAGGAGGTTGCTCTGTATAACATCACTTTTACAGGGATTGGTTGTGACCGTGGTTCTTTACTTGGATTTCTTAGAATATAGACCGGATTTTAAAAAAGAATGTTCCGCACCGAATATTCAGGAAAATGGCACTTTGGTCAACAGGACTTTCAGTTTTGATAATTTTTGTGTGAATGGAACAATAAAACATAGTGAAAAATGGATTTTACCCGAGGTAAGTTAAAATAAATTCAAAACACATTAAAAATATTCATTTTGGTAAATACTGAAACTTTTGTCTGGGACTATATTATTTTAGTTCATTCTACTACATTGTATAATTTTTTATACATGCCAACAGCTTTACCTCTATTAGGCAAAATAACTTAAGGATTCATATAATCGAATGGAAATTCCTCTAGAAAATGAATTATTGTTTTCACTTCAATGACATTTTGTCCTAACGATACAGTAGAATTATAAGATGACTGCAAAACTTGATAACATCTCTTTTTAATCAGTCTAACGTTACATAAACAAATAAATAAATTGATAGCAACATAAAGAATCAATATTCATTTCAGTGGATTCAATCAGAATCTGGCCAAAGAATGTACAACATAATGTGGTTGAGTCAAGGGTGTGGTCTAATAGTAGGATCCCTGGCGGGAGGGTTCGCGGGTGATTTTATTGGCCGTAGGGTCGTCATGTTCCTTAGTCTGGCTCTGTTATCTGTATTCCAAGGAGCTGTGGCGATATTCGACAAGTGGATCCTTTTTTTGATATTGCGTACTTTGGTTGGCGTATCATCAGGTAAACTGAGAGAGAGAGAGAGAGAGAGAGAGAGAGAGAGAGAGAGAGAGAGAGAGAGAGAGAGAGATCATATTGAATTAATTATCGTTGCTGCTGAAGTAGAATCGTAAAACCTACACGTAGTATACAAGCTAATTGAGCACAAATCTCTTTTCTACATAAAAGCTGCGTTTTGCTTCTTATTAATTAAGTAGCCACAAATGTATCTTATTAACATGATTAAAGATGAGCGTGGAATGTTTTACCCATCACCCTTACCCTTGGATTCTTTCAGGTAGTTTCATTGTCAATAGTTCTGTGATAGTCGTCGAACACGTGGGACAGGACTGGAGAGACTTCTGCGCATGCGCGTGTCTCTGGGCATATGGAGTCGGGTTGCTGTCCTTGGAAGCTTTTATCATAAAACACTGGCGCTATCTAGCTGTGACAACTTCCATTTCAACTTTACTTTCAACTGGGTTTTATTTGTTAGTTTCACCTACATTTGATGACTGCATGAGGATCAATAATTGCAAATACTTTTAGAAGATGCTCATTTACCGATAATTTCTACCGTCTTTTATTTATTGTGATTCGGAGTTTTCCAATAAATAACAGATGTCAATCTTTCCTAGAGTATCTAGTTATATGGCGGCCTTGAAGTAAAGACAGCGAAATCATGTTTGCAGGGAAATTGCAAATTACAGTTAAGAAAAGGAGTAATTTAATTGATAAAACCCCTAGGAGCTATAGTCCCTTTATTTTGTCTATCTGTATAATATTAACGACCTTCAGACGCAATGGAAAGAAAGCCAACAAACCTTCAAATTAGCAAACAATATACATGCATCAGCGATTTTTACGTACAAATACGAGCATCGCCAATATCCAATCTAATTTCACTGAATTTTTGCTCTCTTTTATCATCGATAATTCTGTTGTTATTTTGACTTATTGATTCGAATGTACTTCTTTGAGCGTAATCGAAGGAGAAGCAAACCGTAATGATCCAATCTCTCATTTCAGCTTGTTGCCAGAGAGTTTTAGATGGCATAACATCAGAGAACGCTTTGCCGACAGCGAGTCTTGTATCAAAGAAATAGCCTCCCATAATCACATGGCCTATTCCAACCTTATGGAACTGTGTGACCGCGCCAAAATCTCCGTGCTCAATAGCATGCACAAAAGAACACATTTATATACAGACCTTATACAGTCTAAATCATGGATCAAGACAACATCGACACTTATTTTTGTTTGGTAAATAGTGTTTTCTTACTTCTTCTGTCTTAATTTGACTTGACATTCTGACCTGTCCTTGCGTAAATCAAAGAATGAATTCAATATTTTCTCCATTTATTGTGTAAAGCTATATCTTTGATTCTAGGATCTGAAAGATAACTTTCATATTTAAAATATTTGAAGACGCTTGATTCGTCCAATTTTAAGAGAGAAATGTCTAAGATTGTTTTTAGAAAATACGTGATATCTAAAATTAGCATTTTTCACAATAAAATTTGAAAAAAAAAATGATGCAGACAACAACTTTTAAAATATTTTTGAAATCGGCAATTAGTTTCCATGCTTCTTTTGCAAAAAAAAAAAAAAATGTACATGTACCTTATAAATTATACAATCAAACAAATACTTCTATTTACTTAATTCATGTTAAAAACATTGTACAGTTGTACTTACAGAACTATCTTCAAGAAATAAAGCAAAGAAGTTCACCTAATTTAAATTTTCATTGCAAAGGAATAAAGGAATTGTGAATTTCTTTTGGCTAGGATGGTGACATGCGCAGTATACCGGTGTTTGTTGGAGCGGGTATTCCACGCCAGCAGGAACTCTGTGGCAAATATATGCCTATATTACGGCATAGACATCCCCCTTGTTTACGCTGCTGTCATAATCAACAAATGGTAATGTACCTGTATTAATCAATATGACATGCGCAGATACAAGGGGGGGGGGGGTTACTTCCTGTATAAAGGTACATGTACATATTAACGTGCAGCTGAATGGGTTACATGCATACTTTTGAAGGTCATCCAATATTTTTCCTTCAAATATATACCAATGATTATCTATCGAATTGCAATATACGCCAAACAAGTGGTATGGTGATTACAATACAGAGTTACAAGAGAATATATATTTGCAGTAGAAATTCGAGTTTATTTGGAAAACAGAAACTGATTACAACTATGAAAATATATTTTTCTTGTGTCAGCTTTATAAGATACCTTTTATTGATGAATATATGAATGGATTTGCCTTAACAATAATCTCAATATATGAATGTAATGGGGGAAAGCGATCTCTGTCGCACGTCTGTACCCAAAATCATTGAATGTTATCCCCCTTCGGCAATTTAATGGATAAAGATGAAAGTCAACATTAATTAGGCATACAAATATCTATCTAGCCACAGAAACACTACATATTCATCCTCCCTTTTGCAATCATAAATGAAGTACAAATTCTGTATAACTCACACTAGATGCTAATCTTTAAAACATCAATCGTATTACATGTGAATGTATATGTTTTGTATGATATCTTTAACACTTTCATTTGTTCTGATACTTATTGCCTCACATCTTCACACAGCATTGGTCGCCGATGGACTTTGTTTCTGTTTGCCACTTCCTCTGGATTTGCTCTCATGTGTATACTTGTCACTCATATCATCAACAACCTGGACAAAGATGACGCCACCATCACGGGCGTCTCTGTGTTTGGAAAACTCGGTGTCACTGCAACGCTTGCATTACTTCACCTCGTCACTCTAGAGCTTTATCCAACATGTATAAGGTGACATTTTATATTACTTTAAGTAGGCTTTTCATATAGTTCATAATTCGTCTATTTTCAACAAATTTAATTTTGACATGCATTCTCAGAACAGAAGCGTTTGTTAAACACCCCAAACCCCAATCCCTCACCCCTCGTATGCAAGACTACATGGATTTTTGTCCTTTTGACATTCCATCATCGGCACAGGAACGCAATTACGTTAAAATATTTCTTCTGGATAAATTCGCCAATTGTCTCTGAATCAGTAGCAAAACTTTCCTGAAATGAGTTGGCGTGCCCATGTTTCCAAATGCGTAGATCTGCATCCATCATGTTTTGAGCGTGTCTTTTTAGCATTCCCTTCTCCTTAATTGGTACATCTGTGTTTCCTTTGTAATATGAAAATATGGTCACTAAACGAAACATATATATATTTTTGGGGGGAAGGCGCGGTAATCATTTGGTTTATAATAGACCACGTTGAATATTAATATTATACCAAGGTCATTCTTTATCAATTCATATAAAAATCTAAAGGATGAAAGTGCGTAGCGAACGTTTATTTTGTTTCAGATGCATGGGACTAGCAGTAGGCGTTAGTGCGGGAATGACAGGTCTTGGTGTGGGAAGATATCTTCACTTTGAATATGCGGAAGTATGTATACATATTTCTCAACAGTTTTCAACAGATTTTGAAGGAAAAACTACTTTTTGTAATGTTTACAAATATTATTCGTACTTAAATATAAAAAAATAACAACCAAAGAGAGAATGAAGAGAAGTTTCACGATCTTTATGATACAAACAATGTTTTTAATTACACGGAACAAGAGGTGCTTAATCTCCCCGGACATGTGACCTCATCTCTATTGTTGGTTCACTTTTGCACATTTTCAGAATGTTTGACTTGTTTCGTTTAGTTTTGTATGTATAGCCCTGGTCACAACCCGCCGTGCGTGCTTTCAGGACGTGCGTGTTTGTTGAGGCCACGTGCGCTGCGTTTTTCTGAAGACGCAAGGAAGGAAGTAGCAAGAGTACGGAAGGAGTGCGTCACGCACGTCGCACGCAAGGTTCTATGGATGGTTACATGCATCCTATGTAGCGAAAAAAAGTAAGTGCGTTGCACGTACTTACGACTTGCGTGCAACTTGTTTACAACGTACTTTGTCCGTAAGTCTTCTACGTTATTGTAAGGATGTCGAATTGACACATACTGCTAACGCACGGAGTCCTCACTTCCTTGCGTCGAACGTGCGTTGCACGTACGTGCAATGTACTTGCAACGTGCGTGTCGTACTTCTTGTTGAATTCTTAGACAGGACGCAGACAGGACGCAGCGAAAGTTCTGTATGCACTAAAATTGCTACGTCCTGTCTGCGTGTTCCCAACTCCGCAAGGAGGACGTACGGGACACGTACTGACAACGCACGGACACCGTACGGATACCCAAGGTTTGCCTACGTTTTTGCACACAGACAGCACGTGCGTACACGTACGGCGGGATGTGACCACCGCTTTAGGTTGTTAGATTATGATTTTAGGTTTAGTGTCTGACTTTCACTCATTGATTATGAATATATTCGTTTTTGGACTCATGTGTATTTTATTTTGTTACAGGCTTATCATTACACGTTGCCTTTCCTATGTTACGGTGGTATGATGGCGCTGGTGGGATTCGCCTCCCTGCTGCTACCGGAGACATGGCAGAAGCCCCTACCTGACCTCCTCCCCAGCAGACACAGGATGATCAGCATGCAGGAGGTGTCCCGCCTTGTTCACGCCTGGGACACTCGATGACACAACACATGGAAATGATAGTAAGAATTTTAGAAATCAAGAATGCTATGTTTTCAATCCTTCAGAACACAAACCGACACTTCTTTGGTTTATGTGTAGTCTTTTGTGTTTGGAGTTTTGATGTCGTATTTGGTGTTCCTTGTCCCTTTTGCTTCTCTTGCTGTGTATGTCGCTTGGGGTGTTTCGTTGATTTGTTATGGGTGCTGCGATCGAGTCTTGTTGGAGATCCCCTCCTTTCTTAGGTAGAATTTTTTTAATTAATTGTAAGAATTGGATTTGGCAACCCTTTTTTATGAGGTAGCGGGAAATAGGAGAAAGAGGCACCAAAAGAGAATAAATATCACAAATCTTAATATCAGATTTTGGTCGAGATGATGTTATAATGTGAGGAAATGAATAAATCTGAAGATTATCTTGTCATAACGAGATTTGTTCTCTCTTATAAACGAGATCTCTCAAATTACATGATACACATTATAATAAAGAAATCAATCATTTTTGGATGGATTTGAATTTTCCACAATAACAAAATCTGTTATCACGTCATTTCTAAATGTCTCGAGACATTGAAATAATGATATCCACTTCATCGAAATAACTAGTTTCAAGTTTTACAAACCTCTAAAATATCGTATTTACCGCCTAAAATGATTTTCAAATTAAATCATTTGTCCAAAAATTTACAAAGCTTGTCAACAGCAATAAGTTTATATATGCATGCACATTTATGAGCAAAACTTTTCGGGACTAACTGATTTCTTATGCATTCATTTCAGGATAAATCTTTTTATTCTCTTAGACGGAGCCGCTGATTGAGAGGTCTGGTCTGGAACACTTAGAGGAGATTTGGACATATAACTTGAACGCAACAAGACTTTATGTATATACATTAGCTGTATGAACGTCAGACCTGTTACAAATACATGAAACAGTGTTGAAAAACATCGTGGTAGTAGTAAAAGGCTGGAAGTGATAAGACAAAGACGATATATGGAACGTTTTATAACTATTTCTATTTTGCAGTGATGTTTGGATCCACAATTTATACAATCTTTGTATTTATGTTCACGATAAATTAAAATATACATAACATAACATTCTATGTTCATATTTGCATCGTATCAATTATTGATGGTGTACAAAATGCAGTTATTCTCAACTACACGTCTTATATATTTTGCAGTGAAAAGATATTCATATTCAATTTAATTCTCCAGACTTCATCTGTAGCTTTCACGTCAAAGGCATATTTTATTCGGACTATTGAAAAGTACTCGTCGATTTCAGGTAGCAGTTCAATCATATCCTCTCTCTGTAATTTTGATCCAAAACGGTATGTAATCTTTGATCAAGTGTATAAATCCTCTTTTCTAGGGAAGCAAACGTTTCTTTTTCCGTATTTCCCGTATTATCTGGAAAAGAGAATTACTTGAAATGAAGTGAATTGGAAAATAATTTGACACAGTGACAAGTAAAAAGTTGAAGTTAAGATGTTCCAATTGGAGAACAAAGTATAACTTATATTTAATCACAAAAAGGAAAAAAAAGGTAGGAGTTTATAGTCTCGTTCGCTTAAGCCTTATGCGACTTCTACAATTACCTCCCTGGCGAGACCTGTACAATCAAGAGCATTTTCAACTCCCTTGGGAGTATACAAACAGAGCTGCCGTTCAGGCGCTAATGCTTTTCATTCACATTACAAGCTTGTCTCATGTGCCAGGTGCCCGGTTCACTCTTCGATGGAGAGAGTGCAAAGTAGTGTAAAGTAAGGTTACAATGGCTTTGCAATGTCCGGCGACGGTGAGATTCGAACCCACGACCTATGAGTTCGTAGTCCACCGCGCTAACCACTACGCTACCAGCACTACTAATCACTAATAACAGATTTAAACATTTCCATGAAAAAATATATTCTGATCAGTATAAAAACTTACCTTTTGGTTTGGAATGATCTGAGAATATAAGCTTTTTCAGCTGTTCTATCAGAAAGTCTACAACTTTTGGGTCCTCAGCTCTCAATTTTGGATCCTCTCTGACTTCCGTGAAAGCATCGTTAAGTATAGACAACAGCATATTAATCAGGATGAACACGATGAGTAGAACAAACAAAAATAAGTACAAATATCCCAATGTCCCGTTCACCAGTAACATGTTGTTTATGTCAACTTTCATCATTAGCATTGACATCAGAGTCTCAATGGAGTCAAAGAAAGATTTATACTGTGGGTCTGCTCTTCCGAATATCATGTACCCTGACGAAGAGAAGGCCATGATGATCCCCGTGAAGACCACAAAGAAACTGATGATAGGACCACGTGCCCTAGCTAGGGTACTGGAGAGCTGGGATATCTTGGTGTTGAACCGAATGAGTTGGAGGAGTTTGAGCATAGAGCTGAATAACAAGAAGGACAGGACATGGTGGTATATCTGATCCCACATCAGTAGATGGTTCAAGTTGACGTAGGCATCTAGATTGTTTGAAAAAAGAACAAATTTATCTACAACACCATTTATTCCAATTTCATCAGACTGAGTAATTGGTGACTGTGTATCTTATTTTCAAGTTGTTAATTATCATTATTAGAATCGTAAACAATTTTGCCGATTTACCCTTTCCTTCTTGGAATAAAAAGTATACCTCAAAAATTTAAATTTCACATTTTCGCCTTAATCAGATTTTGATCTTGCTCTGGACGAACTGTTTGGTGCTTTGTCCATGCTTTTATTATGTCATTTCGATGAGATGGTGTAAATGGCTACCCATCGCACCACTTGGAACGTTCAAGGTATACCATCGAAGAAGTACCAATTCAGGAATCAAAGATCAAGGGAAATATGACAAAATTGTGTAAGTTTCCATTAATATGGCAATCGCTAACCCCCGAATGGAGGCAGGACCATGTACCCGGGAGGATTGAGCGTTCTTTGGCTGCATGCAGCACCCACCACGAAAGCCAAATAAAACGTGTCAAATCCGGTGGTGTCCAAAATAGGTAAAAGACGGTCAACTGGAAAGGTCGTACTCAAAAATGTTCTTAATTACTCTTGAAAGGCAAATGTCGGAATGTGCAATAAGTTCTTTGTAGCGATCGCATAACTTCCTCTGTGAATCTAAGGTGGTTCCCTTAAATGACATTGAGCTAGCTGCTTACTGGTGATCCTCTTTTCCCTTAATATGAAGTTCTCGTATTTAGAACATGCTCTTGCATAACGAATTGGTTTCGAAATGAATACGCAATAGGCAGGCGAAGAGGGAATGTTGCTAAACAAGAAGTGGAAGCTTGTGATGGTGAAATTAAACTCGTCACGTTTGTCATAAAGAGAGGTTTTCAAATGACCGTTGTTACTGATCGATAGTAGCATGTCTAGGTAAGAATGTGCTGTCGGATGTTTCTTTAATTTCCAGTTCACTGGGATAAATTGCGCCAAGGTAATGCTGAAAGATTGGATTATTGATGGATGGTACGTCATCAATGTGTCTGTACGTTAAAGTAGAACTGCGATGTTAGTTTCCTTTTTTATTTAAAGCGGACTGTATAATTTTTTTTGGTATTTGAAAGCAGAATGTATGAATTCTTCATCATATGAAGAAAGGGATATGTCAGCTAGGAGTTTGTGCCCATTGGAATTCCAACAGTTACTTGGAATATTTGGCCTCCGACAACAACGAAAATATTGTCTGTCAAAAACAATTTTAAACACCTCCCTATAAATCACTGATGTAAAACGCCTGGTTTTGATTAGTTTTAAAACTAGAATTAAAGTCAATGAAATCCTGAATCCGGTAGGGATAATGTGGAGCATTAGTTGAAGAAGGCTAAGTATTTCTGGTGAGATGTGTTAAAGAATAATATCTTTGAACGAATATAGAAAACATCATTCTCACCTTTATTTTCTCTAAAATCATCCAATGTGAACTTCGCCTCTACGAAATGTACACCATAAAGGGCACACAAGCTTATAGACATGCATATGTTGGCAAAATCAACATAGTTCCAAGCAGCTAGTAAGAATGCCCTTTTCTGAGTTCTTATCCTCTGATAAATGTCATAGGAGTAGAACAATGTAAATATAACAAATATGACATCAAATGCCAGTACGAAGATGGCGCTAGCTCCCTGGTACCTATACAGTATCAGGGTATTAATCTGCGGCCATGGAATTACGCCACCTGTGGCGGGAAACTCAGCCATTAAAGTGACAACAGTGAAGAGATTGATGTTTGGATTGTACAGGTTGAATTCTACGATAACTGCCCTTGTGTAGGAGTCGATCCAGGATTGGTTTTGTAGGTAATAAAGGAGGTCATGTGCGCCGGATATCGTATTACCTAAGGGATGCCACGTACCCACCACCTCCATATGTTGCGTATCTCCCCATCTGTTTTATGAAAATTATCAAACTGTTATTTGCTCGTGCCAGATATGGACATAAAACACTCAAACTTTATTTCTACTTAGTAGCTAAAATCTTAAAGGACATGAATGATTGGTACAACGAACGCTGCTGCAAAGCCGAAACCAAAGTTTCGGCAAGGAATTAAATTTATTGCAGTTCAGGTACATGTAATGGGAATGCTGAAAGTAATAGTTTTAATTAGAAAAAAAACCTTTATGATTATCTTCCAGATACCCACTTTAGTGAAGTAAGATTGAATTTAGGAATGTTGAACGAAACAAATATCACAATGGTGCTTTTACTCATACGCACACAGGATGAGTATCAGGAATGGTGCTTTTTCTCATACGCACACAGGATGAGTATCAGCAATGGTGATTTTACTCAAACGCACACAGGATGAGTATCAGCAATGGTGCTTTTACTCATACACACACAGGATGAGTATCAGCAATGGTGCTTTTTCTCATACGCACATAGGATGAGTATCAGCAATGGTGCTTTTACTCATACGCACACAGGATGAGTATCAGCAATGGTGCTTTTACTCATACGCACACAGGATGAGTATCAGCAATGGTGCTTTTACTCATACGCAAACAGGATGAGTATCAGCAATGGTGCTTTTACTCATACGCAAACAGGATGAGTATCAGCAATGGTGCTTTTACTCATACGCACACAGGATGAGTATCAGCAATGGTGCTTTTACTCATACGCACACAGGATGAGTATCAGTAATCTACGTCAATGTTATTTTCTAATGTTAATACATGATTCTGTATGATTAGGTTTTTAGCAATAATGTAAACTTTATCGATAATAATTGTCCTTGTATATAGAATACTAGTAGTTGTTCTGTTTTATTTACTTACCATCGGCAAGCCATCTAGTATGAATGTGTCTTGGTATTTCCATGGCGTACTAGTATCATTTCCGCTTTCTGACCACCCAGGGAAATAGTTCTGGCCATCGTGTGTCGATACTTTATAATCTGGCTCACATACGCTCATCATCATTTTGACCATTTCGGAGACCTTGCATTTCGTTGGATCTGCATAATTTAGTGCATGTAGAAAAAACCTCAAGTTTTAATGACAACATCATTGAATTTGTGTATAAAGTAATCTAAAAAAAATTATCACTAACTTTTTGCTTGTAGCATGTAGAGGCCGAATGCTCAAATGCAATTTAAGAAATATATACATTATTCGTAACTAAAGAACAGAAGTTAATTGTCTTCAAATTTATTAGCATCATTTAAAAGCAGATAGAAGACAGAAAGAACACTTGTATAAGTGATAACCTTTTGTGATTCTTGCTTGTCGTAACCTAGCAGGACCCATTAGGTAGTGGGTATTGTCTGAAATCATGTTACTCAAATCCGTGGATATGCTGCCATTATTCAGGTACCGCGAATGCAAATTAGGTACCAGGCTGTCATGGGTCCAGTCCCAAAACGAGTGCACTGACGAAACCTACAATGTAATGGTATAGTCAGGATTAAAAGGTGTTAAACGTAAGGATTAAAAGGCTAATTTCTTCTCCTCTTGAAGATACCATACCTTCAGCGTATCATTCGTTTCGTTTACTTACCTACCTACCTATGTCTACCTATGTCTGTTCCGAAAGCAGGAGCATAGCTGGCTCCTCTGTATTCGGCTCTACTTCTGCTTGGTGGATGTCATGAAGTGTTTTTGTGTATTTGTCTTAAATCTAAATAATGTTTCGACCTGCTTATTATTTTTTTTTCTCAGTGTGAAACTATTCTTTTCAAATCAAAGTTTGCAACGTTTGTACACTTTCATACATAGTCAAAATCAAGTTATCATGTTATATTTACATTCCTACTGCGTTTCCCTTATATAAAGGTACCAAACCAACTGTTGCTTTATTTCTCGATAATCGCAAGAGACTATCACGTGACTTAAGAACTTACGCGGATTAATTTCTGATAAAATGCCCATTTTATTTATTGCTTTAATACAGATTCAAAACATGTATCCATTATCAAACGACGCCGTCTACCCCCAGTGATTAAATGTGTCAAAATATAGGTCAACCACATGTACACTTCCAAGAAGTGTGACGTAGTAAGTCGATCACGCGTCAGTAGACGAAGTTCAAGGACGAACTGCATTGTTGTCTGCAGAAAGATGCCGTGTTTGGATGAGCGAATATTCAGGCATAAGTGGATCAAATATTCAGTATTTAGGATGAGGATTTGATTCACTTGTGTCATTATCAACAGTGAATTTATCTTTGCTTCTTATGGATTCATAATATCAGAAATACTTCGAGTGTCAGCGAATCTTTAGCCATGATGTTGAGGTAAGTCATGAAAATACCGAAAGTTTTCGCGTTTTCGACGGCTGTACTCGACTTTTGCATTATTCTAATTACTTCCAGATGAAATAGGGTATTTACAGAAGTTTGTATACAATAATACCGATTGATTTCATATGTCTAAGCAGTTTAACAGTGTGTTAAAAAGAGTTTTCAAAAGTTTTCCCTTCAGTTCTGTGAAATTTCTCCAGTTTAACTCTCCGCCATGTCTGAATTATGTTGGATAAAAGTCACGAATTTTCACGATTCAATTTTCTTCAGTTTTAATTGAAATGTTCAAAAACAGCAAGAGGACAAAATTCAGTTTCTCATTTGTCAACAACGTTTCCGTACAGAAGGTACTACTTCGAATCAAGCGAAAAACGTCGAACGTTCGTTTGCTCTTACTTCAAATGACGTTCTCCCTCCGCAATGATATTTCAAATGTAAAGAAACTGGCTGAAAAATTGGCAGAAATAACTTAGTTAACACGTAAAATGTAAACATAAGGATTGTTTTTCAGCTTTTGCGCTTTATCGGTGTGTATTGGCAGTAGGGAATGGAAACAAAATTCATGAAAAGCACTTCGTGCTTTACATATTTTGTTTCCATTCCCTACTGCCAATACACACCGATAAAGCGCAAAAGCTGAAAAACAATCCTTAAAAAATATATGTTTTATCATATAAATTGCAGTGCACCATATGCGCATTTAAACAAACAATGTATAATAATTTACGCCTGAAGTCGACAAATATATAGAGCAAATTGCTAAAACTGACCTCGAATAACACCAAAGAACCTTTTAAGGTAAGAGTCATGCATTGAAAGAGATACCGCATATTATAAGAAATATTCATCAAATTTGGTGGTTTCAAGTCAGTGAAGAAAACTGAAATTAGGTGAACGGCATCCTACATGTAACTAAGTAACACTAACTGTCTACAGCAAAGATACCAGAATCGTTACCATTTGAAAAGAGTATTCAAAAAACGTTAACTTTTCTCACTTACATTGATGAAGTTTTTCTCCTTGATTGTCGCTGGGAAGACAAAACGATTTGTGATCGTGGTAAAAGTCCTGAAGGAATTCAGGTCCATGTTTTCATAGGCGAGAACAGCTACTACGATCAAATATATGAGATATATCATGATCTCTCTTAGAACCTCGAACAGCTTGTTCATTTTCTTTCGGTGTTCACGAGCCTCGAACACAACTTGATCACTTATAGGACTTACAGTGTACGGGACCCTGTGAGCTGAAATAGACATCACTCTATTACTTTGTATATTTCAGAGAGAAGCTGTATTTAAAATTCACCCACGAATGCCGTAAAAATAAGAATTACTTTCTGCATTGAATAGCAGAATGACTCCTAAATTGCAAAGCTTTCTCTATGGCATGATATTAATATGACAGTTTACACTTAATCTATAGAAGTATAAATAAAATAATAAAAATTAAAATAAAAAACCCCCCAACAAATGTATACATTGTACATTGTCTATTATCGATAGTATTATATTTATGTTCATCGCTTACTGATCTTGAACACTTACCAGGACAGGTAGCCTCTGTATACCTGACGCCATGTCTGGTCTCAGCTTTGAAGGTTTCGATGATTTCATTCTCATCTTCATCAATAGTTTTGAACAAAATGGCAAAGAATATGGCTACTACTATTACCTTTAAAGATAAAAACATGTACGAGTAAATAGGTAAACTACAGGAAATAAGGATTGTACGTATTCATCGACTGATAGTGTATTCATAATTCATCTTGAACACTGGAACACTTCCGTATTATTTCATAATTCATCTTGAACTCATTTCGTCTGTCCCTTACAATGAGATTAATTGTTCTGGTATTGATAATGCATTTTGAAACCTTTATTACTGATATACATAATTTAGATGTCAACGATGGAAGAAGAGAATGATTCTTTCAAGAAGATATTTGGAATTAAAAGTTATTAAATACGTTATGTGTATGTAAGCTCATGATATAACATAGGAAACAAAAGATAAATAGTAGTAGACAATTTGTTTTACCTTCAAAGGTTGTATAAAAAGGACAGACTCGATGAAAGACAGAAAGAAAGATGTCAGCCACTTCGATGACTTCGTTGAACCCCATTCATTGCTGTAAAGGATGACGAAGAACGCTGAAGTTATCACCGATAATGCTACTAAAACCCACGCAATGTAAATACACCAGTGGGGAAGCGGTCTTCCTTTCATAGTCCTTTTCTTTTGTTCTTTGTTTAAATTTCTATCCCCGTTTTCTTCTTTGATGACATTTGTTTCATAATCTCCAACCCAGTTGTCTGCCAAATAAGAAGCCAATCGGCGCTCATTCACTGAATGAGGTTCCTTTTTCTTCTTTTGATCTCTTGATTTTGATTTGTACGTTGTTTTTACTACGTCTTTGTTCGGGAGATAAGGTCTTGACTTTCTGAACATTGTAATGATTAGCAGATTTACTGGTACGACTATTAAACTGCCGAGAATACTGACACTGAACTCTTGTGCTGAGAACGTGAAAGGTCCGAGAGACACATTTTGTTGGTTTTCCCCTCCATCACTCATATACCACATAGCATTGGTTATCATAGTTAGGAAGAGTAGGGACAAACAGCATGACAATCTTTGTACTCGAGAGAAATTACTATACATAGGTCTTGCAAGCACTGAAATCCAGAGGTGTCCGTCCGTAAGGTCTTTGCGAGTTTGTGTAAAGAAGAGGTGTCCGAAAGCTTGGATTTCTTCATTACTTGCAACTGGTAAAACTCGCTCAACCTGGCCATCGCCTTTGTCCACAGAGAGCCACATGTCACAGAGAAATATGTATCTAAATATAGAGAAACGAAAATTCATTACTGCAGAAGCATGTTGCATCTATGTTTCTGTTACTTTTAAGTTGTTAGTCTTTGAATTTCAAACTAAAGACAAAGCAATAGACAAAGCTAGATAATGAAATATTTCAATCCAATGTTTCATGGCAATTATATCAATAATATCTCGAGTTACCTTTGCCCGGTTTGAATATCTCTGACTATTATCATATTAAGGTACCAGTCGGCGTCCTCTCCCTTTCCAGTAGTATCATGCCAAATTGTCAAATAGTGAAGATCATTAAGACCATGTGGGAGGCTTACTATGTAGTTGTTTACGCTACCAGTGGAAAGAGGCTGAAACAGATATTCCAAAAATCAAGCACTTGAATATCAAAACGTGCAATCATGTGCACATCCATAGCTTTTATAACACAGGTAGGGAAGAACGAATATCATCTACTTTAGTCCAATGTTGAACGAAAATATTACCCTTGATTCCAGATCCTCCAGCATTCTTATTTCCGAGTTTTCTGTTTCACCACCTAGAACAAAGAAAACTTTGGAGGTCGTTCCAGCTCCCTTTCTGATCCCCGTGTAGACAGTCATGTGATAGTGGTAAATATCACATGGCAAATTGTCCTTGAGAGGTAGAATCTGCCACTAGAAAAAAATGAACACAAATAACAAATATTAATGCTGCGTTGTGAAGTATCTTTGTTCTTGATAACCTCACATCAATTCAGAAATTTCTTCACATGTATTATCTTATGAGGAACACAAATGCCTAATGTAAGAGTTTTTACTTAAATGCAAAAGAAGATGAGCAATCAAAATAATTTGAGGAGGTGTCTCATAACAAGGCAGACTCAAACATAATAATCACATACTAAAATAATCGCACGAAAATGAAGATTTTGAAACAAGGTTGACACGTGTCTAATGTAAAGAAGATTTTATCGTCAAGTTGTTATCACGATTCATATCATGCGCTTTCATGTATATAAAGGATCGTAAACATGATAATATGAAATGTTAAACGTCTTCAAATTCAATAGCATCATTTAATAACAGATAAAGTTACAGCATGGACCTGACATGCACGTTTCGGGTACTTCACCCTCGTCAGTGGTCCTCAATCTAAACAATGTAATATGGCCAAAGAGTGTGAAAATTATTATGTCCAAAATGTACCGCAAAACGTAGCAGGATGGGTGGAATATGATACTAAAGGACCTTTGTTTTAGAAATTTCAAGAGCTTATGATAACAGAAGTTTTCGAATGCGTTGAAGAGACAGATGATCAACCGACGTTGATCGAACTTGGCTATATGTGCCCTCGGGGACTTCTGGTTTACCAGCAGTGACACTCACCAAGATATTCAAATGTTAAACGTCTTCAAATTCAATAGCATCATTTAAGAACAGATAAATTTACAGCATGGACCAGACGTGCACGTTTCCTGTATTTAAAAACTATTTGTAACGAAGGTAAAGTGTTTGTTGCCAATTAATATGTTGTACTTCATAACTATGTTAACATTTATCAATACACGAGATATAAATTATTTTTTTAGTGCCAACAAAAGGCCTTTCACAGTATAACCACACGTAGGTTATGAAGCACATAAGTTTCATTTTGAAGGAGTATGGTAAATAACAACGTTCAAATGCTATGGTTATGGTACATGTAATAGGATGCATGGTTTTCCTACCAACAAATAGCCACAAGACACATACATTTCATGTTACATGATATTATTAACTAAACACATACTGTTAAGAATAAGAACCCAATATTTGGAGGTACAATTTGAATAGATCTACATGTCATTGCACTCACTTTTGTTTGGTCTGTTTTATCCATTCTTCTTGTCCAAAGAAGGAGGAGAAAGTACACAAATATAAGAGAAGCCACAGTACAAATGACTGCCAAATTATCGGTTGAAAATTTGCTAAAAACTGTGGTAAAGTCAATGGTATTAGGGGGTACGAAGATATTGACTCCAAATGACGTAAGATGAGTGGAGAGGCATTGTGTTTCAGCAGATGGCAAATCGACTCGCCCTAACTGAAAAAGAAAGAAAGACGTTTAAGAGACTACAACATGGAAATGCGCTATGAAATAATACTATGTTTGTAGTATCTTAAGAAGAAGGCAAATGAAGAGTAAATACATACCGATATTCCATTTTTCGACCACCTCCTTCGACGATCTGACCAAAAGGAACAGTCGAATGCAAAGGCTGAGAAGTTTACAAGTGGTGATATGGTGGAAATGTCTGAATAATGTAAAATACAATACTATTTTAAAAAAAAATGCGTTTTTTTAAATTATAGATAAAGAAGTCAATGTCATTTCATTGTTATTACTAATCAAGAAATAAAAGTGCTGTTCTCGCGATAGTTGATTATCAATTTAACGGTAAATTCTTTTAAATAATCTTAGTTTTTATTCTGCTTTTATGTCCGTTTGTTATGTCATGTACTACTTACTATAATTTGGCAAAAATCCAACGTAAATGACATCAGCTGTTATATTCTTGATCTGTTCTAGTGCTTTGATGTTTATCTTGTGCAGAATGAACGTTTCATTTGATGTACCATCTTGCAGAGATAGTTCTCCAGCATCATCATATGTAGTATTTGAAGGCACATAGTTTATTCCGAGATAATATCCTACAACTGCCCTGTCGTCTTCTGGAGTCAGGACAATGTAAGGAATCACTCCTGTCTCATTTATTCTGATTTCAACAAAGAAAGGTACGTTTGGAGCCTTAGATGACAAGTCTATGGGTGAGGTAGGTAAATTTGATAGGTGAGAAACTTGGAAATTGATTTCCACCGGAGTTGCTAGATCCTCGACTTTTATTGTCCCTCCTCCTTTGACGACAAAGGAAATTGACACTGCTCGGGATTTTACTTGGCGTACGGTCTCATCGGTGGTGTAGAGGTTGTCCGATAAAATGGTCTGTGGAGAAAATAAAGATGATTTGAGATAATAAGGAATAACAATGAGCTGTACTAGTTCCGTTTTTCAATGTATTTTTAAAACATGTTTTGGTGGGTATACCAGCTGCCTTTGAGGCACATTTATGTTATTATACATAGCAATTATTCATATCAGGACATAGATTAATCCGTGTTACTTAACTCGTCAGTTAATGTCTAATTACTTTACTTACTTATCAAATGATTAAGATATTTTTATGTAGCTACATCTATTAGATTTAAACACTTAAAAAGACCTCTAAAAAGATTTCTTCGTAAACGGAGGGGTCCAGATATGAAGACATATCAGGCATTTTGGCCATCCTGAATCCACTGATTTCCAGGCTGGTATTACTGACACTCAAGACGTCCAAGCATTCTACTTTCATGTAGGTGTTACCCTCCTCTAGATGAATCATAACCGGTTCCTCTCCCGGTAAGGTTTCCTCCAGTAGTAATGACGTGATATTGTGCGTTATTGAATAGATATCAATGGCTTTTTCTCCCTGAAAGAACAGATTCGTAGGTATATTGAATCACCCAGCGGCACTAAGGTCGTTATAAATTTAAAATACATAAAAATATTGTACATGCAGTCATGCACTACACTTTGTGAACACTTCTATCGTTTTCAGGAAAATATATCCTCTGATCAGAGGTACCTTGTGCATTTTGTACATCTTTCCTTCTTTTCTGATGTTTATAGAAGTCAATTGGTATGTTTTTCCCAAGAGGCTTATTATAGCAAAGAAAATATAGCTCTGTCACTTACAATTTGCAATTTTTCTTGACAGTGATCGCCAACACATGTTTGGTTATATTTTGTGTCCTGGGCAAACCTTATTAGCCATAATAACAAATCTGAAAATAGGAAATCCAGTTTTATGTTCCAAGTTTAGTCTGATTTAAGTTTGATTAAGGCTAAAATATTTCATTAAAGCTGTTTTAATATATATTATAACCACATCAAATTCATATTTTCTAAAATGATTTCCATCACTGTATGCTGGAGTTATCAATGCTTATTCCGTATTGTCTATGAATTAAAAAAAATCTGGCCATATGGTTTGTCGCTTATGCGAACAATGTTCTTATTTTGATTCAAGAACAACAAAATTACAGCCTTTAAATTACAGCTTGCATAAAATTGTTACGCAATGTACATTTTTTCTATCTAATTTTGAATAAATGAAAATATAGACTTACTACCTGATATACCATATCTTACAAAAAACCCAAACCTTTTTGAAATGACTTTCACATTAGAATGTTAAAATTCCTCGAGTAACCCTTATTATATTTATAAATTTCTTTCTATATACATCCTAATTAAATAGATAATGTTACATTGATAATATTTATAAGTATAAAAAAAAGGGAAAACTAAGTATCATAAGTTCTGAAAACCCCTATAGAACTTACCATAATGGTTGCAATAACTTTTACACTTTTGGGCCATATTACATTGTTCAGATTGAGGATCACTGACGAGGATTAAGTACCCGAAACATTACCTTTTCTTAAATGATGCTGTTGAATTGAAGATGTTTAACATTCGATATAAACAAGAGGCCCAAGGGGGCCACATCGCTCACCTGAGGAGACTGTATGTATGTTTTTTAATCAAAGTCAGTATAAGACCTGAAGGAAATAGCTTTTAATGAAGTTTTGAGAATGTGTACTTACGTGACAATGTGTACTTACTTCCTGTAAAGTTTGGTGACATTCTGTGCAGTAGTTTAAGAGGATAAGTCAAAAATGTGTCATCCAAATAGAGCCTATGGAAGACATCTTGGATTACCGATAAGTTCGAAAAACAACAACTTGGTAGAGGGAAATGAGTACTTGCTTCATGTGAAGTTTCGTGAAATTCTGTACAGCGGTTTCAAAAGAGAATTCGAAAATGTGTCAGCCAATCAGAGCTTGTGGTAGCCATCTTTGATTTCCCATCGGCTCGAAAAAAAAACCAATCTTGGTAGAGGGCATTGAGTATTTGCTTCCTGTGAAGTTTCGTGAAATTCTGTGCAAAGGTTTCAGAGGAGAAGTCAAAAATGTGTTAGCCAATCAGAGCCAGTGGCAGCCATCTTGGATTTCTGATCGGGTAAAAAACACAAACTTGGTACAGGGCATTGAGTACTTGCTTCCAGTAATGTTTCGACAGATTCTGTTCAGCGGTTTCAGGGGAGAAGTGGCGGCCATCTTGGATTCCCGATCGACTCAAAGAACACAAAGTTGGTAGAAGACATTGAGTACTTGCTTCCTGTGAAGTTTTGCGAAATTCTGTGCAGCGGTTTCAGAGGAGAAGTCGAAAATGTGTCACCCAATCAGAGCCCTCGTTGGCCATATTTGTAGACCGATTGGCACGAAAAACACAAACTTGGTAGAAGACCTTGAGTTCTTGCTTCCTGTAAGGTTTCGTGAAATTCCGTGCAGCGGTTGCTGAGGAGAAGTCGAAAATGTAAGAAAAGTAACGGCAGACGACGGACGGACGACAGACGACGGACGCCGCACTGTGACAATAGCTTGCTTGAGCTTCGCTCATGTGAGCCAAAACAAACTCGGTAGAGGGCATTGAATATTTGCTTCTTGTGAAGTTTCGAGATATTCTGTGCAGCGGTTTCGGAGGAAAAGTCGAAAATGTGTCACCCAATCAGAGCCTGTGGCGGCCATCTTCGATACCCGATCGGCTCTAAAAACACAAACATGGTAGAGGACATTGAGTTCTTGCATCCTGTGAAGTTTCATGAAATTCTATGCAGCCTGTTCAGAGGAGAAGTCAAAAATGTTTCAGCCAATCAGTGCCTGTGGCGGCCATCTCGGATTTCCGATCGGATCAAAAAACACAAACTTGGTAGGAGGCATTGAGTTCTTGCTTCCTGAGAAGTTTCGAGAGATTCTGTGTAGCGGTTTAAGAGGAGAAGTCGAAAATGTGTCAGCCAATCAGAGCCTGTTGCGGTCATCTTCGATTTCCGATCGGCTCAAAAAACACAAACTTGGTAGATGGCATTTATAACTTGCTTCCTGTGAAGTTTTATGACATTCTGTGTAGCGGATTCAGAGGAGAAGTCGAAAATGTGTCAGTCAATCAGAGGCTGTTGTGGCCATCTCGGATTTCCGAAGGGCTCGAAAAACAAAAACTTGGTAGAGGGCTTTGAGTACTTGCTTCCTGTGAAGATTCATGAAATTCTGTGCAGCGGTATCAGAGGAGAAGTCGAAAATGTAAAAAGAGTTTACGACAGACGACGGATGACAGACGACGGACGCCGCGCTATGACAATAGCTCACTTGAGCTTCGCTCAGATGAGCTAAGAAGTGTTCAATCTATAGAATCCTCTTTAAAGAAATAGCTACAGGCGATTTTGTCTTTCTCTTGCAGGACGTTGATCTGACGTTTAAACAAAACTGTTTACCTTTAGCAGCTCTTTGACGCTCTTCTGATGTCATTTTACTAAAGAATTCATTCTCGGTAGATGATACTAAATCAACGAATACTCCAGAAATTGAATCCTATAAGCATAAAAACACTTATATTATTATAATGCATATTCACATCCAAATCATTTTCATCTCTCTGTAAAAACTGGAAGATCAATGTACTATTTTGTTCACTGGTGACAATTAATTATCTTAAAGTGAATTTATCTAAAGGAATATCTAAATTAAATAAAACTTGAACAATAAATTGAAAATAAATCCGTTAAAAAATAAAGATTTCTTTTGGCGGCGTATGAAGGTCACTTTAGCTGGAAGCATCATAGATGAGCACTTGGTGTCCGAGGCGCGTGTCTAGTGCATAAGAGGTAGGTTTGGAGTTTTCTTCGGGGTTGTGGAGTTTGGGCACTTCCGTGTTTTTAAAAACAAATATGTAAAATTGGCATAATGGAAGAATTAACCATCATAGCATCTATAAACTTTATCAGAACACCATTTAATGATCACCTGCACATCCTTTGACATATCTCCTGCATCGGATTCACCAATTTTATTCAACAATGAAGCAGCTTGCTCTAATTGCAATGGATCCTGAATATAACTAGAAAACTCATCTAGATTTCGTACCACATCCTCAAACACCTTAAAATGAAAGCAAATACAATGAGCTATAAGTATTGAGTCGCAAAGCATTTGTAATGATGTATTTCAATGAACTAGATAAAATATTCCAAAAAAAGTATGAAATTGATTTCATGTTTTTTCAAGCGTATAAAAAGGCAAATGAAAAACATTCACCTGGTCATTTGAAGATAACTGCTTCTGAAATGAGAAGAAAATAAATGTATCTTTATAAAAAAGGTAAGATTAACATCAAAGAAGTATCCATCCATTATTCAGTCTCTGGTTTGAAAGTATATGGAATTCATTATAATGCCAACCATACTCCTAACAAACTCTTTTATAAATTATACATTGAAAGAGTTTAATTTTTGTGTTATTTAAGATGTATGTTCTACAAACGAAAGAAACGGAAAAAAGAGAAAGGTTATTTTCTCTTAATATATGAAATACAATACTTGTGATGTGCCATTCCCTGAAGAGATGTCGAATACTGCACGGTCCATGAGTAGCATACACATCATATCCCTGTCTGCTGCACAGGTGTTCATCTCAGTACCCCGCAAAAGTGAGACAGTACTTTCTATATTCTCCAAAACCTGTAACAGTGACCAGAGTAAATCATCTTTTTGCCTTCTTGTAATATAAAGTAACTGTCAAAATTACTTCATTTTAAAACAAAATTGTCCAAATGTGTCTCCGGGTGCACATTTGACTTCCTGTTTTTATGTGTTGTCCATGATGTCCCGTTTGGGACTTTACTTTGTTGGCATATTTCTTGGTTCTCTTGGCGTGGATATTTTTGGTTGTGTAGCAACTTGCAACAAGGTCATAGGCGGCACAGGCTTGCAATATAACCTTGCCGTCATCGCTATTTTCCTACGCCATTTCACGCAATGATAAAAACCGAGAGGCATCGCAGGTACGGTATGTCGTCACTGTGACGTCATTCGGACTTCTGACGTAAACAGTGCAAAAGATTCAAAGGCAGAGGCACATATTTGAGTGTTTAGGGGCGAGTTAATGGGCAATGAAGGAAACGATTCTTATCTTGATGTAGGAAAATTTACAAGACTCACGTCTAAAGACGGTAGGATTCGATTTATAGCTAAAATGTGCATTTTTACTGGAGACTTCTCGCTCAGCTGTTCGTGTTGGCAACGTACGAATGAAGAAAGAATCCCTGATACTGCATCGTATTGCATCGAAAAGCATTGCATGTACACTGTATACCCGATAAATGTAGTCAAACCTGATGGTATATACTTGCAATACTTTATTTAGAAGTATGAAGCCCCGGTTCCAGTCTGCAAGAATCTTGCAGACAAACAATAGGCGATGACGGCAGAGGTAGATTTCAAAGTGAAGAAAAGCGGAACTGAAATCGGACGCATGCGTAGGAGATTGGGTTGTGTAGCTGTCTCAGGTTGTTTGCTGTTGTGGTTGTTTGCGTGTACTTCAGTATACTGTGATGGTTTTTCGCTCTTGTCACTGCAACTTGGTTTTATTGGAAGTTTTCTTCTTATATTAACATTTGATTGGCGAATAAAATAAACTTACAGTCAGAGATAATTTAAAGAATGTGTAGCCCCTGTACCGATCCTCAATCTTTACCAAAACGTCCACAGTCATATTGAAGCTCTTAAAACCTGGAGGTAGCAGAACTTCAGGAGTGGTTAGCTCAGTGCCATACAACTGCAAAAACGGTACGAGTGTCTCCTTCTCCTGAATGATCTTGTAGTATAATGTGTACTTAAGAAGTTCCCGTCGCACAGCGTCAGCAACGAAATCTTGTTTCCTTCTGTCTCCTTCATCTAGCCAATCATCGCATGTAAACACGAACTTTGTCTTAAAGGCAACACCTGTAAAAAGAGAAGTAATAGGTTCATGTCTAAATTTCTTGATGAGACTTGATTTCCATTTCATTTGAATAATCATTAGTTAAGAGACAGTTACCTAAGTTTATGTTGCTGGTGCACGATCCATTGTAAGGGGGTAAATTTGCATATAATGTCCTGTACGTGTATCCTGCACCAGAATAAAACCGTATCTCATACGTTGAACCGGGCGTCAAAAGACCACCACGTATAACAAGATTTGGTCTATTTGTTCCTGAAAGATACATTCACATTATTAATTGCATGTATCAGATCACGAAATACAAAAAATGCCCTATTCGTACGCTTTTTGGAAATGTTATATGTATAATAAGCTTTAAACGGCTTTATATTTCAGGTTTTCCTACATAACTAAAATGTATTGACATTTGCTATCATCTTTTCAATGTTGCGTTAAACCGTCTAAAAACTTTATTTTTGTAATTACTCAGGAAAAAAGAACATAGCATGAAAAGCTCATGTCAAAATTTGCTTTGTTTGTAAAAGACCGCTAAATTGTCATTTTTATATTTACTCGACATAAACGAAGGGGATATTAACTTGGACACCTACCTGTCGTAGAATATGATGCCAGCGCGTCAACACGTGATGCTCCAGAATTAGTGATATTGTATAGTTGCCATTGATACGGTACGCTGAGTCGCTGATAAGGTTCACAACTGACACATTCACCTTTCAATCGTATTATTGCATCAGGACTTACGGTGTCTCCACAGTTTTCGTAACACCTGAAAATAAAAGATGGATGAAAATATTTAAAATAAAAAATACTCATTTATTCTCAATTAATGGATTTGATATTGACTGGCATGTATGGATTATTTTCTAAAGATGTTTTTGTATCTTCTTTAAGACTTTGTAAAATATTGTTTGAGAAAATGTGATTAGCTATGTTTCGTAGGAGAAACAAAAACTGAATACTTATACACATACGTGCATATTATCATACCTTATTGCCAGTTCTGTGTCCGTCGTTCCCTTTACAACGACGTTCTGTGTTTTCCATTGTAGTCTCTCCCAGTGTCGCATAATTGCAACAAACGTAAATTGTGAGAACTCAGTCACGTATACAGAGTCAATGGACATCACTGGACTTCTGCCATTTTCAATACTCATGCCTGAGAAACAACCTTGGGAACCAATGTCTTTCAGATCCGCTGAATTCTTATGCAAATCAAAAAGAATGCAGCAACTCCTGTCCAGCAGTGCCATGTAAAATTGAATGGCACCTCATGAATTGGAAAATCTGGGTCATAAGATGTTGATGCATTCATAAAAAGAGTAGATGCTGCACGGACAGATCGATCAGAATCCCCAACGATGGATAATTCTAGTTGAGAAGGTACAACATTAAGGAAGATGCTGGACGTGTCATTATACTCAGGATAACCCTCGATGTAAACAGAAACCTTTATCATGTATAGGCCGTATTGTAAATATCCTGCAGGAATGATTAGGAACGGAAGCGGCTTGGGTTCAAATACAGTATAATTGATGTGAACGTGGTCAAGGCTTTTGATACTCCATTCAAATATGGCATTTCGGATAGGGATACAGTATGTATTAGTGTACGTCTTCACATACAATTCGCTTGATGTTCGTACCTTGGATGGCGCAGATTTATTTTTTGAAAAGCCGTAAATTTCTATCTCCGGAATGTCACATGGATATTGCAAGATCCTTACCGTGAGATACTGGAAATCGTCTGTTATTGGATTTGTTGTTCTCACACTCATTTGAAATTTACCAGACCCGTTGTACTTGTGAGTTGTTGATATGGTATTTGTAGTTTCGTGCAAAAAGAATGGAATGCCTGCAAATTGTGACTGAGAGGAACAAAAGCTGCTACCATACAAAATCTTAAAGCCATCACCAAAATCAAAAAGAAAACATGGTTTTGAACCATAGTCGACGATGACCAAATGAAAGGTTAGGGAATCTCCAACTTGCCCGATAGTATCTCCGACGAGAACGGTCACAGACGGTTCCACAATGGAAACTGTGAAATTAATGCTTTCAGAACTGACAGAATTGTTGGCTACTACTTCAATGTCATATTCTCCTAGTGTTGTGAATATATGATTGTACTCGAATGCCGCAAAAGGAGTAGACACAGGCACAGGTGAATTATATCGGACTACAGGATCTTCAGATATCACAATATAGTATGTAACATAATAACCATTTGACACATTAATCTTAAGATTGAGAATATCACCGACGTTGAGGGCCATACTATTAGGCAATACGGTTAAGTTCTTCACAGGCTTAACGAGTTCTAGATAGTAAATCCAAGTAAAACTACTGAGGTTGTTGAAAGTTGTAATTGTGATATTATAATTACTAAGGACTGTGTAATTATATGTTGATAAGAAGGTTCCATTGGTAAAAGTAAGATCAGTCGTCTCAGAATTGCCGTCCCCATAATCAAGTTGGACGTATGAATTATAAGGTGATGGGTAATTGCTTGGAAGGGTAATGATGAATTGAACGGGATCTATAGACAACCCTGGTACTGGTTCTTGTACAAAGAATGTCAGATTTTCCAAAGAAATATCGACATAAATATCATGCAACACTACAATTGCAGACACCGAATTTTCGAGCACCAAACCAATACAATAGTTTCCTGGAATTGATATAGAAAATGTTATCAAAACGTCCTGTTCACTGATATCTCCAGGGTAATAGTACTCTTCTTCAGAAACTACAAAGTCCGCTGATACGTTCACATTTGATCCGGTTAAGAAACCAATTGTTATGTTAGCCATTCCATTCGCTGGAAAGTAGTTATTTCCGAGACAGGTTGAATTTGAATTTAACGTAATCTTTTTGTCGACCGTCACTGTCAGAAGCTCAAACAATGGTGGAGTCACTTCATTGCTCACAGAAATATTTATTGTGTGAATCCCGATCGTCTGATATGTGAAAAATGGTACAATTAGTGATTCATTTCTCATTGCCCCTTCTATATGGGACATATTGAATAAGTTCCCGTCCACATACATTTCGGCTGTGACGTTTCTGCCAAGATCAGAAAAATATGTCACTGAAATATCGTTTCCATACTGAACGAAAGGCGAACCTTGAATTGTGAAGTTAATGATTGGATGCAAGGTTGTAATAAATGTAAAATTGGATGCTTCCGATACCCCATTGTAACATGTTACATTCACTTGCTGGAGTCCCTCGTCGACGTAGGTATGGTTGAACAGGAATGGTTGTGTCGCATTTTCAATGAAAATACTGTCGGATACTCCATCACCAAAGGAAATATTACAAGTAATAAACATACCTCCAATTACAGTAACATTTGACTGGAAATTCTGGAATGTTGCGATACGAGATGGTACAGAAATGATTACAGATTCGATCGAAGTAGACACAAATATGTCTGTTGTGTAAACCATGGAACTTATCTCATTTAGAGCATATATTGTAAGAGTGTATTTTCCTGGAAATTCATACACGATACTCGTCTCATTCCTCCCTGTGTAAAATATATTTGAACCATTTCCGGTATCAATTCCGAATCCAGCAAACGAAAATTCCGTCGTCGTCATTGAAATATTTAGCGTATGATTGAATAGCACTGTTTTTCCAGGATCAAAATATACATCGAATTCTGTTATATGTGTTGTTACATTAAGGAAATCACGGAGTCCTTGAACTTGCCAGACTGCCTCTTGACCTGATCTGCAAATGATATTTGTACTTGCATCGGGCCTTGTAATAAGATTTGATACTTCCGAACCTGCGCAATAACATATGAAACTTCCAGAAAATATTGCGTAGACAAATGAAGCATTTTTGCACTGAGATTGACATTCTACAGAAGAAGATTTCACTCCATGATCGACGAAGCTTGAAAAATGTGCGGAATCAACACATCCAGCACCTTGAGCTACAACAGAATGGAAATCGATTATGATTATTTTTTTTAATTATATCTTTCATTTACCGTATTACCACAATTTTTCGCGAGAATCAAATTTCGCGATTTTATAATAAAATCATTGTATCTTTATTTTCGCGAGTACAATTTTTCGCGATTACAATGTTTCGCAATTCCTAAATTACAAGTAAATGTGTCTTATCAAAACACAATTTTACACGAGAATAATTTTTCGCAATTCCGAATCACTCGCAAATATAGCGGAAATTAATATCTCGCGAAAATTTCTAGTTATACGGTATTATTAAGCAAAAACTAAATCAACAATCGATAAAATTGGTGTCGGAAATTCATATGAAATGACTACATTCAAGGTAAACAAAATTTTACTCACCATCGATTCCTATATAAACTTGCACAAACATATCGCAACCCTCTGCAAATGTGCTCGTCGTATTTGTAGAGGAGTTACCGTAAAGACAGTTTCCAAATCGGAAATTATCGCAAAAAGAGAAATCCTGACAAAATTCTGTTTCCTCGCATAAGTTGAAGCATTCGTCTAGAGTCACTTCATTTGCCCTGACATCATTTTGACTCATGTGGATTTTCTGAGGCCAATGATGCCACATCTCGCCTACAAGAAAATGTCAATGATTTTAAAATTCATACTTAGGTGAATTCTAATGCAACTTAATAAAATCACATAATATATGTGTGGTTATAAAAACAATTAAATTAAATTTTCTTTTCTTAAATTTGAATTTAAATGTCACGAGTTTTGTTGTTGTTTTGCCTAAGGATCGTCCCAGACGTACTGCTTATTTTCCCCATTTTTGGGCAAAAGCAACTGACGACCTCACCTTACCTATAGTGTATTCAACCCATTATTTGAATTTTTTCTGGTGACATATTCTATTTCTATTAACACTGATAAATAATACCTGCAATACCGATCACAGCATTTATTATTCGTATTAAAGATAACGTAAAGCTATCAATTTAATCTGCTTTACATATCGCACTGTCCTTGTAAATTTCACATTTTAAACCTTATTTGGTGGATGTTGAAGTCTAAGCTCTCATAAGCTCTACAGAGCTTTAATCACAAATGATCTGTCAGGAGAGTTGGCCACTTGCTGTTCTTGACAACGCATAAATCAAAACACTCACCCTCATTCAGTGTGTTCTTAAATGTTGCTCTATCTAGAAAATGCATCTCATCTATTTCAAAGATCCCTCTGTCGAATCCAATATCTGGATATCTGCCGACAAATAATTCTTGTTTTGTTGATGAAGGTTGTACCCTTGTCGCCCCAGTTGTGTTGACAGCAGCTTGAACCCCATCTATAAGGACTTTGATACCCATTATCTGGTGCCAAGTGATAGTAACATGTGTCCAAATCAAATGTTCTATATTGAACCACGTTCTGTACTCATGTGTGGTTGTGAGAACAGCTGCTTCGAAATATCGCCTGAACGGTAAACTCTTGTTCATGGATATGAACATTAAGGCGATACCCAAGCTCGATGAATCATGGGCCCCTGTCGTTAAAATAAATTGATCAGAATCCTCTTCTGCTATAAATCTTAAATTCAGGTGAAGCGTGAATCCATGGACGCAGCTATCAATGTCCAATAAACAGTTTGTTCCATTCAGCTCTCCTGTGATATTTCAACCATTCCATTCCAGAATATTACTTTTGTTGCATTTCTATGCTGCCATTTTGAATAATCATGTTATCCGAGCTCCCATTGAATATATTCGGTAAGACATCAAAAGACCAGTATGTCGGACGCTTTGTGAATGTTGTATTTTCTAAAGAAGATGGAAAGAACGTAAAATCAGTCACATATATAATTCATTATTCCGTTAAAGACACTCTATTTTTCACAAGAGGTAGATAATGCAAAGTAATATTTATAATACTGCTAGCAACCTATAATTCCTCAAACAGTTTCTTATTTGGATATTTTATATTTCAGCTTCAAGCATGTATGAAGTGGACTGATAGTGTCTGAATTCGCAATTGTAGTACTTACATTACTTACATTAAAAAAATGCATAGGGGATGCATTTTCTTTTGAAATAATAACCCAACTTTATTTCAATTTGTTGTACTGATTATTAGATTATAATATTATTGCAACAGAAGTTCCATACACAACATTTATCTTATTTTTATATGAAAAATATAAAACTATCAAATCTACTCACTGTATAGATCGAGCATAACATCAGATGGAAGAGGTCGTCTGTAGAAAATAAACTCATCTATTTCGCCTTCAAAGTTGGCCAATGTAGCAAGGAATGGATCAACAGGAGGACTGAACTCTAGGTTCACAACAGGTTGTACGTTCGAAGAAGTAATGGAAGAAGCGATTGCTTCAGAATACAGTACAGGTTGACCATTCACCATGCCATGCACGGTACCGTTGATGTACCAGGAAAATGAAACAAACGACCAAATATTACTCACTACCTCAAGTGGAAGACTGACCTCTATGGCATTATTCCTTACAATGATCCAATATTGGTTTGATATTGACTGGAAAGATGCATAGTACACCAGTGCAAAGCCTCTGTTACTGGTCATAGCTGATAATACAACACTGTCAGAAGGAAGCGACGAGGCCGGTTTCATCCATACACTGAAAGTAAATCCTTCTATACAGTAGTCAGGGGATCCTAAGCAATCGTAAGCAAACTGTCCTGTAAAGCTGATAGGACCCGGATGTGTTACATTTAGACTAGCAGCTAGACCAATCCAACCCTCACTCTGGAATCCAGGACTTAGGAGTCTCCAGTTGTCAAAAGGTAAATGAAAAACCGGGGCGTTATGATAGACTGTATACAAACAAAAAGAAAGATAATTAGCAAGATGTATCGAAACAAATACTTGTTTATAAATCTTAGTCATTAATAAATGAAAAATAAACTTTACGTACCATCAGAATGGAGTTGTACAAGATCAGTTACAAGGACTTCGTCTATTGTCATATTATCCATCTTCATGTTCACATTCTCTGAATTGAAAGTTGTTGGAGCCAGTAGATATCTGGACTTTCTCTCCAAGTACCCTCGTATCATTGATGGTACTATTAAACGATATTGATTTAAAGTTTGTTTGAATACCATTCAAGTAGACATCCAAGTTTGTTATGTTCGAAAAGGAAACTGACAAATGCGTCCATGCTTGACTCGTTATTGGAATAGATGCAATCGTGTAATTTGATTCTAAGATATATTCTATTCCTAGTTGAATGCCACTTGTGTCATTGAACATGTATAACGTAAAACCATATCCTGTACTCGAATTCTGTGAAATCAGAAGTACTTGTCGTGAATTATCTAGCAATAGATCCTCCAGTAACAACCAGAATTCTAATTTTCAATCCATTGTGACAAAACTCAAAATTTGTAATGCAATGAATCGGCTTTCTCCATAAAGATCATCGTGTTGTTGAATACAAGCGAGTGCTTTGTGACACCTCGAGTATATGACAATTGTTCAGCATTTATGAAATCTTGATTATTGTCAGTATTTGAGGAATTTAGGTAGATTCGTGGAAATTTTACATCTGAAAAATATGAGAAACCATTATATGCAACAGCTGCTAAAGAATATTTTAATTATTTTCTTATTCAATTTACTATTCTGAAAAAGTCACAATAAGTAAATTCTTTACTCGTTATTACTTCGGTGTTTTTGTTGTTTCCGTTACATAGAGTTTGAACTATTTTTTATAGTCATTGAACTTACATAATGGTCTCACTTCACAGAGGTAGAGACGGGCATCAGAGCACAAGCTCGTTTTCCATCCCCAAGAATTGCCACTTTGTAAGGCAAGATACCCACAATATCTGTTATTCTGATTAAGCCCTGAATGATCTATCGGACCTGTATTAAATGTCGGGCGTTCTGCATTTGACCAGCGAACAGGAAAACTTGGTCTCGGGAGCTGCTTTCAAACCAATCCATAGGGAAGAGGTTACAAACTCTTGAAAAGAATGAAGAAGTCATTAAAGACGAAATTACAAGGAAATACAAAAAAGAAACTCGTCCTTTTCAGAATGATTTTCTATCAAATAATTGAGATATCTCGAGATAGTAAACCAAATGATAAAGTAATCCGAAGAAAGTATGTAAACTTTCAAGGTAGAGGTTAAATTGAATTCAAATGAAATGAAATATGGATTATTTTCTGAAATATCAAACATTCAGTGTCACTTGAATTTAATATGCTTTCAAAAAAACAAAAACAGAAACAAAAACCCACACACAAATGCACAATTCTGACAATATCAAAACAAATAGATTTCATGCAGGGCTCCTAGGAATAATAAATTATTTTTGTATAGCAACTCACCCTCATTTAACTGTGTACCTAACCAATTGTTGAACTGAATATCCGGTATATGGGCAAGATTTCCGCCATATTGTTGACATGCTGCTTCTGCCTGGACATGACTTTTTGTATCAGTTGAATGTTTGTAACACATGGCAGTCAAAGGGTTGTAGTACCAATCCATCAAGCAAGTACGTCTCATTCCTTTTGATATAGATGAAAATTAACATTTATGTTCCTTTTGATTTGGCAAGTATCCCTTTGACCCGAGACAAACTTTTCAAAGGTTTTGAAAATCGAAAAAGAAAGGGATTAATTTTATTGAAAATCGGCACATAGAAGAATTTAGCGTTCATTCCTTTATAAACAGTCATTATTATTATTATTATTATGTTTTGCTTAAGAAATATTAGAAAATGCTCACCATATAGCATTCGGATTTTTGACTCTGATAGGAAGCTGTCGATTAAATATCCATCATCAACCAGTAGTGTATTCTTTTCATCATTTGCAAAGGATGATGCACCAACGAAAATAGTTGAATTGTGGTGGTGTGGATTATTACCATCTGATGTAACATTATGATAACTTGCCAGCACTCCGAAATCCGACAGAGAATGTCCATTGACATAAACATATAGGGATTTAGAGGGATTCCAGGTCATCACTACATGACTCCATGTATTTGACAGGAGGGTAAAATTAATGTTCCACATCTCAGATTTGTATGCAATTGTATATTTACACTGAATTGAGTCTTCATTTGAGATATTGGTACAAATAAAAGATACTCCGCTCTGATTTTGATACAAATTGCCACCCATTTCTAAAATGGTGATAGAATTTGATGAAGTGTCTATTTCTTCCACTCTAATCCATAGACCTATAGTTAGTCCAAAAAAGCAGTTCTCTATATTCCCGAGGCAATTTGGCAACATATCACTGATAAGTATTCCTGAGCCATTCAGCCTAGTAGCATTACCACGAACACCCTCTACATACTCCGGAGTACCTTTATACAATGATACTGTAGCATTGGTTGGAAAAGTAGCATTCACATCTAAGTCATCAAAAGGCAACGTATATCCAGTCCATTCTGAAAAATATTGAAACTTTTAATTATAGAAATACATGTACATGCTTACCCTCCCAGTGTACCTGAATAAGAGTCTAATTTTCACTAATTCTTACTACAAATATAATGGTAACATATTTGATATTTTGTAGATCTATTAAAATACGTTCTATGCCTAATTATCCCCACATGATATGAAAACCCTATAATGTAACGTCCTCAAATTCATAGATTCATCTTAGAACAGATAATTTGTAGCATGGACCAGACATGTATGTTTCGAGTACTTAACCCTCGTCAGTGATCCTCAATGCAAACAATGAAATATGGCTAAAGACTGTGAAAGTTTTGACCAAAAAATACCGAATGACGTAGCAGGACGGTGGGATATGATGCTACAGGACCAACCTTTCAGAAATATTCCGGAAAATAAACGTTATATACACATTGTATACGTTATATAAAAACGTTATATAAATATAATATTCCGGAAAATTAATGTTATATACAGACTGATATTCTTTGTAAAGACCAAAGGTAGTGAAATGTTTTACGTCTTCAAATCCAATAGCATCATTTAAGGACAGATATATTTGCAGCATGGACCAGACTTACACGTTTCGGGTACTTAACCCTCATCAGTGACCATCTATCTATACAATGAAATATGGCCAAATAGTGTGAAAGTCATTATGTCTTAAATGTACCAAAATCCGTGGCAGGATGGGTGGCACATGAAATTCATACCTGAGGTGAAGTCACAGGTTACTACTGACGTGGTAGTGTCATTGTCTTCACGATTGTTGTCGATGGTGACATTCTGTATTCCATGAAAACCTGCTATACTATATTCCTCACAGGATTCCAGCACTATATGGAATTCATGCATATATTATATTTCATTTTTTTAAAACATTAGGTTGACTCATTTCATTGCATGTACTTTGATAAGTAAGAAACGAGTATTCGATAGTAATCGCCAGATTACTTGGATGATATTTTATTTCTATCACGCTTTCAATGCTTACCACAAGTAAAAGAGAATTTCACTTCTCAATGTCTCAATTCAAATTAAACCATCTTTGGAACCTTTTTTATTTTCAAATTAATGTAAACGCATTATCAAATATACCAGTGATAGGTAAAAGAATATTAAACTTGCCATAAAATTCTGAGGCATGCTTTATTCCAGGGCAATACTGTATGTCATCAATATCAAAGGTTCCTAGCTCTCCAATCTTAAGGAAAGACAGCGGGTATCTAGGTATTATTCTATCAGCTTGTAGAGTTGCTGTGATCGTCCCGACTTGTTGTTGGTTGACAAAGAGGGTCAGCTTGTCCTGATCAAAGTCGGCAGTGAGAACAATGTGGGACCATTGATACAGGTAAATGTAGAAGTCGATGGTAAAGTTGGATTTATCGTACATTGCCTCAAACAGATACTGGTCAGTGTAAGAGTTATACCATATTTTCAGAGATGTTGTGGTAAACTGGGAACCTATTGGTGTTCCCGTGTGGTAAAATATTTGGTCAGATTCCATATCTCTTGGGTTTAGCCACAAGGACAATGTAAAAGGTCCACCGCAAGCGTCTGCAATATCAGATACGAAAGCATTGTTAGATATTCCTATCAACTGATAATTAAAGACAAACCTTGAGGCCCCAAAAAAGCTAAATCTTAGCTAAAGATTGAAGTAGGCATAACGGTAGAACTTCTGGGTTTTCATTTAACTTATCCATAGATCTAAAGTCTAAAGCTTTACATTTAAAGAGCTTTACATCTAAAGAATATGAAAGCTTACAATAGATGCATCTTAAAACACATATTAATCGGATGAAAATGAGGTACTCTACCTGAGCAAGTGAAGCAATGCATTGTTTGCTGTGGAATAATTACGGCAGGAAAGTCACCATTCGGATTATCAATACGACAGGCAGTGTGGAATAAAGAGTTTCTCCAAACGTACGTCACTACAGAGTCATTGACGGAATAGACCAGATTTGTTTGAGACCAAGATGCAGGATTGTTGAAGTCAATCGTGAATGTTGTTTTGTCTGCAAATAAATTACATTTATCTCAGTCTAGAATTGCCTGGAGAGTTTGGCTGGTATGAACTATATGTAATATCTAAATAAAATAAACCAATACTGAATTGATTGTATATTCTAAAGAGAAGGCTACGTGAGGTTCCCTTCATCGCCTGCTTATGGCGTGTTCATATCTCAGTTGATACGCTATGCCAGAGCAAGTACCAAATATACGGATTTTGTTCTGAGAGCTAGGCGTCTTTCAGGTAAGCTTCTCAGTCAGGGATATGTTTGTGACCGACTAACATCGTCACTGAGGAAGTTCTACGGTCGATTTTGGGAACTAGTCTTACACTATGATGTCCAACTCTCCAGAATGGTGGATGACATTCTGTCATAGACCATTTGAACCATCCAACCAAAGATTGTACTCTATGTCTTCCGAAATGGAAGTAACCGGATATGACAGTTCTACCGAATTGAAGCGGCGGGTGTTGCATGCAAGCAGGAGATGCTTACTCTTCCTGGGCACCTGGTCTCACTTCCATATCGGGGGTTCGCTTCTTTTCATGTAGTGGAGGTATTTGTTTGTTTGCTTGTTCCTGTTTTATCCTAATTTTGTATGCCTTCGGTTTCTGATTTTCTGAATTATCGATTTTGTGCTTTATACAGGGATATGGTCATTATCCATATTTGTCACTTCTGTACTATTTTCTTATTAACAAAGACTAATATGTAAAGGTTAGGGAGCAACCATTTGATTTTTAGGGGGGGGGGGGGGGGCAGGAAGACTTTTGCCAGCCGGAAATTTTTTTCGGCCATTTTAAGAGCCGGAAAATTTTTTACGCCGGCCCTCCGGGCCGGATTATTTTTTTTTTGTATGTAATTTTCCAATGTTGAAAATAACTCTAAAGTTTAAATAATTCAGCGTGATTTTTCGGCCATATTAAACATCAAACACCGAATTAGCTTATCTCTTGCCAGCAGATCACTTCATCTTAATTTCTTGAATGGCATGTGATGCCTATAATCTATTTACTTAAATGATACTCAACGGAGACAGGCCCCCCCATAAAAATCAAATGGTTGCTCCCTTAATTATTCTTTCCTAAAGAGAAAATAGTACAGAACAGTTATGTAGCCTTCTCTTTTTTCTTACTCATATTTCATAATACAATTTCAGAGGACAGGGTAATGGGTATCAATATAGAATAAAGATCATCGATAGCATTATAGATACTGGAAATCATCAGTCCATGATTGTGATTAATCAGTCATATTTCAAGAAATAGTTTTACTTTTTCTAATCGTACTATTGTAATTGCAATACATGGGCTCATCTTTTTTAAAATATTTTCACAAACTCAAACTGATAAATTCCGAGTTTATATACAAACTGATAAAGATTTTCAATACACAAAAAGCCCAACATATTTCTAGTTAGCCAACTAAACATCGATGTCAGTTTGTTTCATTTATGATGTTGGTGCTGCTAACCAAGTCCTAATGCAGATCCTTCTTTCTTTTAGGCATCGTGATAGACGTTATTTATTTCAACTTTGTGTGTAAAGAGGGTTGCATTCTAAAACTTATAGAAAAACATTTCAATTCTAACCTTTGCCTTGTCGTAGTGAAGCATAATCAGATTCGTCCATCATGTAGTCTCTTATAATAACATCGTCGAGCCTCAAATGTGTGCTGTCATTTGTGCATTTTCCGACAATAATTTCTGTGCTAGGGAATGTATAAAATGCTGGGGTAACAGGACGATACTCTCTTGTATTGTATACTTTCCAGTAGTTGGTGTACATAGTGATTCCAAATTGGCGGTGCCATGTGACAGCGAACGTGGATCCATTCTTCCATAGTCAACCACATCCATGATGTCCATTGGTAATTCATCTCGTTTACAGATATATGCAATTTTCGTTCTCTAAATAATTAAAAAATTGTTTTGGGTCAAAAGTTGTACTCAATCTTTGATATTTTCACCATCTTATTTTGTATTTGTGAAAGAATCCTTCAAAAACAAGAATAAATAATAGGCTTAAAATTAATACTGACTTCATCCATTATTATTTTTAATCTTCAAGCTAAGGGAAGAATGTCACAGATGTACCAAATAATTTGGATAGACATTTTTTCCACAACTCATATAAGGATATAAGAAGTACACTTTAGGAATCATAATAATATCTCTCACCTCGATTCCAACCAGATGACGACCCCTGTTGTACCGTCATTCTTTGTGTCTACGATGATGCAATCAGATGTGTTAAGATCTTTTATATAGAATTCCACAGAGATACCTCTAGGACAGTTCACCGTATCTACTAGACAATGGTCATCATGTGCCAGACGGTACACAAGTCCATCAAAAGATCCCTCTACCTGAATTGCCCTGCCGAGGATGCCGTCGTTTTCTATGGATAACCCAGTGGAAGAGGTCAAAGTAATAAGCTTATTATCTGACCTATTTCCATCGAAAGATAATAAGGATCCTGATGTCGAATCGTCAAATTCCCAGGTGTATACCATCTCCGTAAAACCTTTGGAATAAGAAACACTGCTTTGAGCTTGTTTTAATATATCAAAAATTAAACAGAATGTTTGAAGAAATTTTAATGGTAAAAAATCCTCTGGTTTTGTGTTTATCTTGCAATCACTTATTTGATGAATAAAACAAAACTTCCATTTTACCATGATACGTCTCGAAGACTCGATAAAAGTAAAGAGATAATTAATGCACGGTACATATGGACGGGTCGGAGCGTTATCTTCTATTATACAGTTACACCAACTATACGGACAATACCTATAACCGTAATGAAATAGGACCTCTGGGCGATGATAGTTGATGAATTGCTTTTTACTGTTGACAAGTTCATCTAGTAACTTTCTTCACAATGTTGGTAAACTGATCAAAACTTTCTGGGTTACATGAATATGAAATGATTAGATAGCTTGGGATAATGGTACATATACTTTCCAAACACACCATTACAACGTAGGTCTTGAAGTCTTTTAGTGTAAGCATTTTATTCGAAAAGTTCAATTGGATTTAACAAAATGAAACCCCAAAATACTTTATGTAACTTACTTTCCTCGGAATATTTCGTCAGGATTTCATTTGTTGCAGGCGATTCCAAAACATGGAAATTGTCTATTTCTATCACGTTCTTTGTTGCTGAAATGTATCACATTATACTATGAGTCAACGTGATAACGCCTTTCACTAAACTAAAATTGACAAAAATATAACGTACAATTGTGGATATAAGGTATTTCGATCATGAAAATCAAATAAATTAAAAAAATTCATATCGGAAAAAAGAAAATCCAAAATCTGCCAAGATCTTACAACATTCTGATTAAATCGAACATGTCGAAGAAATTATTCGAGAATTTCATGTTTAAAACAACGAAGCTATGATATGCAACCCTGAAGAAAATTCTCACTTGTTATGATAACATATTGTTCTTAGATTAACACTCACAGTATTCACATATAATGCAGGTAAACGCTGAACAGGATTTTCGAACGAGTTGTCCGTTTGGGCTAATTCCAATACATGTACCGGATCCCGCGATAGTTTGCCCGTCGAAATAAGTAGCGGTATTATTCAACGACAACCAAGTGTAAGACATATCAGGATTTACTACTGCATCAGTCAAGCAATCGTCGGTACCTTCATGTGTGCGAAAGGAATAAACAATTTTAATAAGACGAGGGCATGAGCATTAAGAAGCATGGTATAAAATAAATAATGAATAAAATAAAATAAAAAATAATATAAAATGAATACCTATATCATTTACTAAAACGAATTCTTCCACCTCCACATTGGTGGAAAACGTCACTGGTCTAGATGACTGATCAGTGCATAGTGTCTTCGTAACAGGATACGCAGAAGTGTGTACTGTTAAGCATTTTGTCTTGAAAGAAAACCAGATAGGAACACAATGCATATCTGAAAAAAGCAAAACAATGCACACGGTCAATGACACAGTTGTATTCTGTAATTTGTTTTTACTAAAGATATAAAATACCTTCTTGATGGACAATATATAAATTATGAAATTTCTTTGTAGTTTTTATTTCTTTAAAGGTTATCTATATAATGAACGATACTAATGCCATGGCACCTTAAAGTTTCTTTTACATCACAAGAATTTTAAACATCTGAGTAAGTAATACAACAATCTTACTTGCTGGTTTTTCACAAACAGTGTTCAATGTTGTCGTACAATCAACACTTCTCCACGGACAACTTCTCTGATTTGAGCAGTCTACCGTAACACATGGCTTAGTGAGAGAGGGAACATGATTCACTTCAAAATAAGAGAATTCGATTGGTCTTTTGTTTCCCCAGTTGTAAATTGTTTCGTTGTTTTGCATATCTATAGTTGCTCCAATATAGACCACTTGTGTCGAAGAATTGCTGGTAATGAAAGAAAACGTAAACAATTTTAGTCGACCATCTAATAATACGTAGGGTTATAGAATTAAAAAAATCTTTTGTTTCATTTCCAGTTCAATACACAAAGTAAACGTTCAGTGTCACTTCTAATTTTTCGCTTAATATTTGAACAACTGTTCAATCCGACCTATGGATACACCAATATGTTCGTATGAATTACCTTTGAACAAGGCCGGCGATGAATTGTTGCTCTTGTATTGAATTGATTTCCACGAGAGTTGATCTGTAGATTGAACAGAAAGCCATTGCATCAGACGCAGTGGTCAACGTGGAACCTTTCATATAGCAGTTCATATTCCAAAACGTCCAACCAGGAGGACAATGAAGCCTCTTCTGAATCCCTGAAATCCAAAATGGTAAATGATAAGTGTATAATAAATTTTCATTCTGCATCATTGTTTGAAATGAAATTAATGTATTTATTATTTTGAACAAATTTTCAATCTGAAAACCCAATACAATTAATCGAACTATACTTCTCATTTGTTACATTTTTTTCGATTTTTTGAATAAAAACTATTCCTAAGTACATTAAACGAAGTGTAACGTATAAGAACCGGACAAAACGAACAATGAATGGACATCCGTTACTCGTCCGTTGGCAGCCGGTAGCTGTCCGTTAAATATCCGTTTTATCCGTTTCACGTCCGGTAGATGTCCGTTCGCGCCTGGAGTCAACCGGACATCAACGGGAGATTAACGGACAAAATGGATACCAACGGACATGTAAGGTATAAGTAATGGACGCCTTAGTCCGTTCTGTCCGTTGGCATGTTTTGAACACGCTCAAAACTTCTAAAAGACACCAATGGACATCGCCGGACGAGTAACCGATAAAACGGAGATGTAACGGTACGACTAACGGATACGTAACGGATGCGAACGGAGACCAACGGATTGAAAATTTTGTTATCCGTTACTAGTTCGTTCGCCTTATCCGGCTAGGATTGACTGAGGTATACAATTCAAATCGTACTTGTTTTCTCTTCGCCAAGGTTGGTTTCACACAATACGTGGTCAGCCTTATAGTCTGCTTCTGTTTCTATAGCTCCAAGGTTGTAATACGTAAAGTAACCTGACGTATTACTACTGCTTATATGTGGTAAAAATGAAAGGCGTATGTCCGTCTGCCGTGGCCCATCTTCTCTGTTCATTCCCAGCCAAACCATCATAGATTCCCATTTGTACAGGCGTATTTCTGTGACAATAAGATATGTTGAATAAGTATACGAACAGTAGAGAATGCGCAAAAAAGTTGTATTCATATATATTTCATAAAATTATTTTTAATGTTTCCCGATTTCACGATTTCATACTTCTATAATATGCACAGACAAATGATTGGAAATGCTTTATTATGACGCTGGAAATTGGTTTCACGCTAATCAATTAAAACAATAGAAGACTACTAGTGTAACGTTACGGCATAATGATACAGTTTTTGAATATTGCTTTACTAAGTACAGTTCTTAGCTGTTCCCTCAAGTGACACTATCCTCGGGCTCGGTTACTATAAAATAACTTCGTCGCTGGAGACAAATATACCTCTGTTTGATAACGTAATTCATGACGTCATGATATCATTATTAGTTCTTTTTAACTTAAAACATAATGCATTCTGATTGTTATCTATCATTACATACACACACAACTATAATTCCATGAGTTGTAACTATTCAAAGGAAATTGTGGCATTTTGCATGTAACGCTCGTGACGTCACAATGCATACACTGTACAGAGACATGCCACTAGGGCTGTTCTAATTGTAAGCTGAACCCGCGGTTACCTAAATGTCTAAAAAACTGAAACTGGCGATAGGGGTGCATATATATAGAATAAGTGTCATTATCTATGACAAATATGTTTTATTACGGGTTTATGTTTTGTTATTTATGTTTTGTTACGGGTATGCAACACAGAGCAAATGGATTCAACGCGCATTGCTAGTAGCAAGTACGATAAAATCATTTGCTGTATGTAGCATATATGTACCCGTAACGAAAGTCACATTATATTATAATTTATTTTAAGTTTTTTATAATTTTAAAGTTTGACAGTAAGTGTTTTGAATATTTTTCCCTGACATGGTCTCCATAGCACTCTCTATATAGACATAACCTCAGACAGTGCATGCATTTTATTTATATTATCATTTTCGTGCATGACCATCGACGGCGGGTGCGGCTAGCCAACAGGGGATGCTTACTCCTCACGGATACCTGGTCCCACCTCTAGCTTGCTAAGGGTCCATCGATGCTCAAATTTTGCTCTATTGTGAGTGTTGTTGAGATTATCGTCAGGATCTTCTTTAATGAGTTAAAGAAGATCCTGAGGATAATCTCAACAGCACTCACAATAGAGCACAAAATTAAGCATCGACGGACCCCTAGCAAGCTAGAGGTGGGACCAGGTGCCCGGGAGGAGTAAGCATCCCCTGTTTATCTCATTTCCATTCGAACACTTCCGTTAAATATAGTATAATCATGCCCTTTCTTGCTACTTATTCTATAAATGACGAATAAGATGGAGTTTATTGATAGGATTGTTTACTTCTTCCTAAGAATGGACTCCCACTTCTTTTAATTTATACATTGCATGAATGCAGCATGGAATGAAATGTTTTTTCTTATAAGTTATATTATCATTTACATGAAATACCAGTCTATAAGACATTGAATATTGCTTTAATTAGTAGATATATTTCACGTGAAAATTCACACTTCCGCATTATTCAAGCGAGATGATTTAATACTGTAATAAGAATGAACAACTATTTTACCCGGTAGATAAATAGTTAAGAATAAATATTTCTTCCTCCAGATCACTTGGAACAGCAATGTATCCACCGTATCTTTCACAAATTGTTGCATGGTCCCAGAAACCAGGTTTATCATTGGTAGAATTAGCCGGTACAGTGACAAGAAAGGTAGAGTAACAAGATATTCCGTGCTTTGTGAATGTGATGGGACATCGAACTGTAACAAGATGATTTTTAAAGATCTCAGAAAACTTAACGTTTTGACAATTGTCTTGATTGATTGATTGATTGTCTTATCAGATCCCCTTTAGAATTACATAGATCATTTGAGCCAAGAATTTACAAAACCCGAGGAAAATACAGAAACTTATGTAATCTTTATACATAAAGAAGTCAATATAAAGAAGACATATATCTAGGTATGCCACAATCTACCAATTTTATGACTTTTAAAGAAGATCAAAGAGTAAAACCTGATCCGTAGTGGAGTGACGTGTTCACAATGGTATTTAATCCAGAGCTAGTTGATGTCAATGTGACGGGAATGCTGGATCCATCAAGGTAAACAGTTAGACTATGTGTGTGAAGGGTCAAAGCAACATGCTGCCAGCGTCCTACCGCCAAAGGAACATCACAGGAATAATGTGCACCAGTGAGGCGGTAAATGTCATGTAACACTATACTGAGTTTACCCTGACCAGGCAAGTAAGATACGGCGAGGAAGAAATCTCTGGTGTCAGTAGGATCTAGAATAGTGATGACATTTTCATTTTGATAAGGATCTGATTTCCCACTCTGAACTTTGAACCAGAAGCCCATTTCAAGGTTGGTTCCACTTGCTATCCCAAGGTCCATTCCATGAGAAGCTGACACAATTTTCATGCCATTCCCATCGACACCTCTTCCATCCTGAGCATTGGTTTTATTATCATACATCTGATAAAATGATGTGGAAGATCGCTCAACGACATTTTGATCTTCCTGCATCTGTGACAACATATAATCATCGATTGGTCCTGGAGTGAACGTAAGGTTTACAATTGAAAATTTTGATATGTCTGCCACGTATAGTAAAGGAACAGGATATGATATCCTCGGAGCGGGTATGTAGAGGAATGAAAAATCCTTCAGTTTACCAGAAAAGTTTTCATCGATGTAGAGATAAATATTTTGAGAGTCCTGGAAGAATATCACGACTGAAGAATTCATGTTTACAGAAACAGGAAAAGCAGCTTGAAGAACAGTCTGGTTCATCTTGAAAAGGACATTTACAAGTCCTGATGAATGTTCAAAGTAAATACAAAGACCATCATCTCCTAAGGTATTTGAGGCACAATTTCCAGTCTGGAATATAACAAAGCTTTCTGACGTCTGGAAAACCGTTAGCATAAAGCGTATGGTATATCCAAATGAACATTTGCTCACGTCGTACAGGCAGCCAGCATCGAACTTGCTATCAAGCCTTGTTCTACGATATGATGCGGATTGATATGTGTTGGTTCCATCGAAGATCCTATGCATATTCAACCCTAAAATAAAAAAACCCACTTTTTTATTTGTAGGAAAGGGAGGAAAATACTCAGTTTTTGTATATTTTTAATTTTAACTTGTGAACTTGATGAAAAAAAATGACCCCCTCCCCTAAAAAAAAAGAGAAAATGAACAATTATTTACTGGTTGGAATTCTAAAATCTTATGTGTTTCAGTTTTTGTATTTATATAAGTAAACTTTAATGTTGTAGAGATCGAATTGAGAACAAATTTTAAAAATCTACTACTAGTATTAAGAATTTACCTTCCAGAGTATCAACTGTGCTTACAAACTGGCAACTGTACGCAGATTCGTCATATTCAAAGACATGTGGGAAGTTATTCGATCGCATCGTTCCAGAGTCCCATTTTCCCTTATGAAGACTGATATATGCAATCGTTCCAGGCTACAGGAAAAGTATGTAATTTGACACTGGTTAAAGAGTCGAAGGAAGTATATACATTGAGTGAAAAATGTTATAATCGCTGAGCGATATAAGTCCCCTACCGGCGGCATATATTTATATCCAGCAACTCTGCCTATGAATTACTCTTCAATTAAACATGAGTTTTAATTAAACTTACTGTCTGTGCAGCTCAGAGTTCTGAGTTCTGAGGGTTTTTTTTTTCTGCTTTATCGATTCAAAAAAGAGGCCAAGCGTGACGAAAACTGAACTTGCTCTGTAACTATCCAAAACTAAGCTGAGTATCAAATTTTACCTGAACATCTCTATTTCTTGTAGAAAATGCCTGGAAAACTGACAAAAAACTGAATTGTGCAAGCTGAGTATCAAATTTTACCTGAATATCTCTATTTCTTGCAGAAAAAGTTGGGAAAACTGACAAAAACGGAATTGTGCAAGTCACCAAGGAGCATAATTTCTCGAAAAATAGGTCAAGTGTGACAAAAGTCGAACTTGCCCCGTAACTATCCAAGACTAAGCTGAGTATCAAATTTCACCTCAATACCTCTCTTTGTTGTAGGAAAAAGTCAGGAAAACTGACAAAAACTGAATTTTCTAAGTCATCAATGGCATAACTCCTCGAAAAATAGGTCAAGCGTGACGAAAGATAAACTTGATCTGTAAATATCCAAGACCAAGCTGTGTATCAAATTTCATCTGAATATCTTCATCCGTTGCAGAGAAAAGTTCGGAAAACTGATAATCGGACAGACGGACTGACAGACAGAGAGGGAACTAAGAGTCCCCCTTCGGCGTTGCCGGTAGGGGACTAATAAATAAAGAAGATATGCTGCTCAATAGAACAATGACCATTATTATTTGTATCCATGTTCATGATGTCCGATAAAAACGACATTTCTCCAAGTAGTGTATCACACTTTGTTCTTGATTCAACATAATATACATAAAATATATGCGAGATCTTCCAGTTTTTTTTATACCTCAATAGCTACATTTTGGTTCTCCATGATAAACATATTAGGCTTATTTGTCCTTTTCCTGTTCATATAAATTCCTCGATCCTAGACCTTACGTTCCCAAACGTATTAAGCCGTGTGAATGGATTTTTTACTTACTTGTTGGTTCAAAATCATAACACAGTGTAAAATATTTAAATTAATTAATAATGGTCAATTTCAAAATATATAATCTTTTTTTCCCAGTAAATGGTAAATGCATAAGAATACTTGTTTAAACACTAATCAATCTAAAAGTTTGACTTTGTGTTATTTTTTGTAGATAAAGATAAGGTTCTGGACAGCCTCTTTATAAACTATGGGTTATATTATCAAAGTTCCTTTTATTTTGATAGAATACGTAAAAAATCTTACATAAGTGTAAATGTTGCTAGGATACTTATAGTACGAAACCCAGTTTGCTCTTTCGTTGATACTTGAATACCAATTGTTATGTGATTGTAGTCCTAACCATGACGTAAGATCGCCTGAATTTCCATTCCTACAATAGTTGAAGATATATGCTACCGTAAGAAAAGCTACGAGAAGGAAAGAAATGCGATTTTATCATTAAACAATTTTTCATGCGTGGAAAAAATCATGCTGTTTACTGAGGATTTATGAACATATAAAATATTCCGAAGTTAATCAATGACTCGATGAAATAGTGTTAAGAGAACAGTGGATAACACTATCATAATTCTTTAAGTCATCATTATCATTGTGTTACCCTATACACCTTGCGAATAGTTCTTTGGCTCAATTCTACTTTTTAGAAAGGGATATAATAAAGTAGAAAATGCGCCCAGTATAGGTAATTCGATTTCGAGCAAAAACCGTGGATACAGTTGCACTCTGGCCAACCGTGACGAAGGGACTCCATGACGGGCCTTGTTTAAATCTCGCCAGAGAAGAATGGGTCCTGATTCTCTGTTCTATCTGAAAGTTGGTCAGACTTTTCGGGTGAATGATCTTGAGCTCGCTTCAGCCAGCAGACCACAGAGTGTTATACGCATGCAATAGTTTTTTTTAGATCCTTTAACATAGAATTTGTGTTACAAATGGCCTCTGCGTTTAACTGTCTTGTTTGTGACGTCACCTTACAGTGAGAAGTTTTATGTTTATACAACTATTGTGCGTCTATGGGAACCTCTGTGTATCCGGATAAGTGGAAGGGTTGTTTGCACGTAATCCGGATAGTTACACCATTTGCTTATAGCAGATGGCCGTCCAAAGTCGGCACCGGGCATACATTGGTCTCCTTCCTTTTATGTGTTGTCATTAATGTTTGATGTTTCTGTGAGTCTGTTTCGATTGTTTTGTCTGATGTTCCAGTGATTATTGTCGTGTATTTTTTGTGGTTTGTAGTTTTGTCTGATGTCATTAACGTGTCGCTTTTTAGTGGGTTTCTTTTGCTGGGGGTTGGGGGGTGGTAGGGGGGGGGGGGGTGGTAGGGGGGGGGTGCAGGATGGTCATGCTGGAGACAATCCCCTTTTTTCCAACAGAAAAGAGACTGCAGTGGACTAAACTATTTCAAAAAGCAGAAAACACAGCGATCATACGAGCTATTAATTGTACAATTTACCATTTAGATAACATAAGCAAAGTACCTGTACGCGCTGAGAAACAACTGGTTGTAAATGGTTTCTTCAAGTTCTGGACTTTTGGGTTCTATAAGAATGCCACCTTGAAGAGCACAATCAATCCTGGCATCCATCTGAACTAATGCTTTGTTGGTCATACTATAGCACATCAGTGGATCTATAGGATTTCTCACCATCGACTTTGCACAAGGATTTCCTGAAGGAGAAAAGTTACCTCTTTAATATAATTTGTTAGCAGAGCGACATGTTTTCATCGGAAGGAAAGACTAACTATGATTTTTTTTTCAAAAACAGAATTTGACCTCACAAGCATGCAATATTTAATTTTTCATCTGAATCTACATGACAAAGAAGCGATTGTTTCCAAGTACAAAAGAAACGACTGTTTCTAAGTACAACAGCTGAACATCTTCTTGTTTAGCAAGTGTGTTATGATTGAAGCTCTGATAAATTTTGGTATGTGGTACTATATCTCTAAGATACGTTTCTGTTAAGAGAAAGTCACCTTAACCAATTCATACACTGTTCTTTCATGACTTACCCGACACTCTGTACACGCTGTTAGCCTGTGTACCACCACATATTTGTGATGAATTTCCACTGCACACAATGTTGCAATTCGAGGATAAATGTCGACCATGACGACCTCTGCTATTCCCGCATCCACAAGAGCTCCCATCCTGATGTCATTAGGAAGATACAGATAAAATGGCATCATTAAAGTGAGCTACCACATAAATTGAATCGACGAGATCCTTAGAGAAAAGATCTGGCATACTGTATCTCGCCAAAGGGGTAGGGCCACGAAACCCCTAAATCGGCACTGTTTCTTAACATTTGAATTGAATGATTATTTTTTGTGACTTGATACTTTGTTTAGTTCTTTACTAAATCATGTGTTTAGATTTTGTAAATAATGCATGTATCAGCAGCTTTGAGTCTTTTGAAAACCCCAAAATCGGCAATTTTCCGTCACATTGCTACAAAACCTACATGTTTCTTTAAAGTTACGTGCATCGAGAAACACGAAAAACTTACAAATGAAAGATAACCATTATTTCTTCTTGTCATAAAAAATTATGTTCTCGACGAATGTGGCCACGTCAAAATTCTCCGCAAAAGACACATTTTCGAGCATTTATGATCATGTTTTGTCAATAACGTCAAATTGACGTCACTTGATGACGTCATATGTACTCCTATGGTGTTTCGGTCCGTGATATGTTCCTTTAATTAAAAGCGGTAAACATTCATTATATCTTATGTGATATATCAAGTATTTCTCATTAACTCTAATTTTAAGGAAAATTGCAGGGCCGTTTTAGGGGCTTCGTGGCCCTACCCCTTTGAACACACGGCTATTTATTCAAGTACTTATGTATTTTGCTTTTCGAGTAAAACATAAACATATTGTGAGGGAACCAAACTCAACTAATGCTTTGAAAACTTTTTAGGATACAATATTGCCTTTACATTGAATGAGAATATTTGACAACGTCAAGGGTTTTTGTTGCATCAGACCTTCTTCATATTACCGCTAGACTTGCACTTTAGACACGCCAAGACCCGAAGTTTGACGTTATTTATAATTTTGACGTCATAAATCTGCTACTACGTCACAGTTAAAAGACGTCAAACCTTGTGATGTCGGGTCTTAGGTTGTGTAAAATGCAATGTAAAAATCGTATCTTGTAAGACAGAGCAAACAAGGGCAAAATGTTTGTGCATTTGACAGAATAACGAGGAAGTGTTCGAACTCTTTACCTTCTTGAATAAAATTTCAAATTAATTTGAATGTGCATGACACGTATTTCGGATAGTAACATGATAAAACGTACATGATATATTTATCTATTTAAAAGTACAGGTGATTTCAATTTTTACCTGGATTCCGGCGTATTTGAAGCCAAACGATCCACAATGAGTTACACACACTTCTACAGTCATCGATGCTGGATCCGTCAATATGGCCTCTGGTAGGTCCTTGTCCCACAGAGAGGTTACATCAGCATAACAACCCTCATAGAATGGGTCTTCAAATCCATTGAAATATAAATTCTAATTTATTTACATCTGCTTGTAAGACTCTTTTAATCTTTTTTTTAAATGTAGAAAAACAACTATCTTTTAAAATTTGTTTTTTTTATTCACATTAGAAAATTGTCCTTTACTTATATTGAAAAAAATATTGAAATCAATTAAGGAGGTATTGAACACTTGGACGCCAAATTCAATTTTTCTAAAAATTTCTTAAATTATATATATCTTGTCTGTCCTTGACTATACAAACTTACATTTGATTCTATCCACAGGAAAATTTTCTACGAGACTTTGAAATACGCATTAGTCGACGTTTTCGTGAATTTCTTGATGACGTCATAATATTGAAAGTGTCATTCCAGTTCTCGTAAACCTATTGGACATTAATTTTGATTTAACTTCCAAAATATCCATAAATATATTGCACTTACATATGGAAAAGATAAAATGAATTGTGTTTTAAACATAGCCAGGATACTTGAATAAAAGATGACACTGTCGCTAAAAAATTGCAATTTCGGGCCAATTTACTGTAGTTGCTAGTTAATTATTAGGAATCCTGTGGATGAATCTTTGTCAAAAACTATCAAAATTATCAAGAATGTCCAGAGATGATTTCATGATTAAATGGGAAAATTTGAATTTAAGAGTAAAATATTACAAGTCTTTATATTTTCCAATTTTTTCTTCCAAAATCGTCCATTTTCAATGAAGTGACATCCGCTTTCCTGTAACGTAAATTTGTCAACGAATACACTGTAATGAAGCTTTAACTTTCTATTTTATACATGCTAAGTTTCAATACAATACGTTTATTAATAATGTTTTTATTGCATTTTGAATGCGAAGGTTTGTGACGCCATTTTTTCCCGATTACGTCGAAATGACGTCGTGGTTTGCTCATGGATAAAACTCCCAAAGTCCTAAATTTCGAAAATCGCCATAATTTCTTCAAATGACGCCGGAAATTACTCAAACTTCATCAGGATACTCAAATGCGTATATCAATCAAAGTTTCAAATGTTTTAAGGGAGTTAAGACTGTACTTTTCCTAGGAAGCGAGAAAGCAAATTGTGCCGCCGCCATCTTGGTGTTCAAACCCTCCTTAAAATATAAATTCTGATTCATTTACATCTTAAATTTAAATGTAGAAAATTAGCTTGTTTTTGAAACTTTATTTTATTCATTTTTTTTTATTTCATTCATTTATTCAAGATGCAATATCATCGACAATAGTACCTGTTGGTGATGATCCAAGGCTTATTTCACAAACAATGAAACTGTCTTTTTTCATTTCGACCCAAAAACCCACTTTCACAAATGTGTCGATCCCCGCGACCTTTGAGTTCGCATTTTCGAAGTACTTCAGCTGCGGGGGCGTTCTCGTATCCACTGCGGTGTATTCAGTTGCCAATATCTTGTCATATCCGAGCAAAATAGGCGAAATATCCTTCCCATTTGATCTAACCCTATTAAAAAGAATCATTTATAGATAGTAAAAGCTTAGTAAGCACTATTGTTACAAAGTTTATCTTATCTTCTCTCGTAATCAAATGATGGAAATCGATCGCACACTATTATTATCTTTTGTTGAAGAAGGGAGATCTCCAACAAGACCCCGTTGCAGCATCAACAGTAAAACACCAAAACACCCGATGCAAAAACACAAAAGACGAGTACAGCACGAGACGGAAAAGAGACACACGACATGTAAACATCAAACACAAAAGACTACACATAAACCGACGAGACCAATGGGTAACCGGTGCCGACTTTGGACGGCCATTTGTCACGCAAGTAGCAAATGGTGTGGTTATCCAGGATTACGTGCGCATAACCCTCTCACTTCTCCAATTACCCAGAAGTCTCGAAGAACGTACAATTGTGGTGTAAAACAACCTCCTCACTGTAAGATGACATCACACAAACAAGACCGCGAAACGTAGAGGCCCCAGAGACACAGATGAACATGTAAATGGATATAAAAAGAGGGCATGCGTAATACAGTCCGTGCTCTGCCGGCTGTAGCGAGCTCATGTATGTAATCACCCGAGGAGTCCGACTGACATTCAGAGAGGACAGGTGGTCGGGGCCCTTTCTTGAGTACAATCTGTGTTATGTACATTTAATTATAAATTTTATATGCAATGATTTTTTTGTTTTTGTTTTTAAAATTGCAAAACTGTTTTTGAATAATACTTGATGAATGTTTACATTAAGTATTTGTCTGAATTATTTTTTGCAACAAGCCCGCCTTTTTTCTACGACTTGCATTCATTGTATGTGGTGTTATAACTGATTAAATTTAAAGTGCAGTCTTAAGACTTGCATTCTTACTGACTGTGACCTTGTCCAAACCTCTTTAGAGAAGACAGGACCCCGACCACCTGTCCTCTCTGAATGTCAGTTGGTCTCCTCGGTTGATAACATATATGAGCTCACTACAGCCGGCAGAGCACGGACTGTATTACGTACGTCCTCTTTTTATATCCATTTACATATTCATCTGTGTTGCTGGGGCCTCTGCGTTTTACGGTCTTGTTTCTGTGTGGTCATCTAACAATGAGGAGGTTGTTTTACATCATAATTGTACGTTCTTCGAGACCTCTAGGTAATCGTTAAAGTGGTAGGGTTGTGTGCACGTAATCCTGGATAACCACACCGTCTGCTACTTACGTGAATGATGGCCGTCCTCAGTCGGCACCGGTTGACCAGTGGTCTCATTGGATTATGTGTGATCTTTTTTGTTTCATGTTTCTATGGTGTGTGTTGGTGTTCCTTGTCCCCTTTGCGTCTCTCTCTGTGGATGTCTGTTCTGTGTTTTTTTGCATTGGGTGTTTTGACCATTTTGCTGTGGGTGCTGCAACCGAGTATTGTTGGAGATCCTATACTTTCTTAGAGACATTTCTTTTTATTCAAAACGAAATCCGGCTAAAATCAAATATGACATTTTAAAGCCATGTGATATCATACTGAAAATGACGCTCGGTGACTATGTAGGTTTCCTTCATACTATCAATAGTCAGTAAGTGACCACCCGCATTGTTACACTTTGACAGTCCTGTTGCGTAGCTTCCAGTTTTCACATCAGAGAAATAGTAGCAGCTGCCGTCTACATACTCATAAGGAGCAGGACACTCTACGAAATAAAAACAATAGCTCTTACTTATCATATACTTGAATATCATCTAATTAAAATAAACGCCATGTCTGTGCTTATACTTTACTTATTTAATCGGTGAATGAAAGTCAGACACAAAAGCCGAAACCATGTACCAAAAACCACAATTCAGTCTTTTCGAAATAGAGAGTTACTTCCCATTTGTGCAGGTATCTGACGTCAACGCATTGTGACGTCATCAAATTCTATGGAGACCAGCATAAAATTCCGGGAAAAAGGGTTCCATATATGGCGTTTTCAAAGGAATTTATTGACGTCACAATGCTTTTACTTCAGATACCTGCACAAATCGAAAGTATGGCAGTAAAATCGAAAAGACGGAATAGAAAGGCTTACTAATTTGGAAAAATATTAAACAGAACTTCCTCAAGCGAAAAGAAAATAGGACAAACAGAGGGAGACAATGACACAAGCTGAACAGTGAAAAAAGTGTTCCTAGTAAGAGTCTATTCGACACAGATCTAATTGACAAAAATCATGCACGACGAAGGAGATGTTGATACGGACGACATTGGCTTATTATGTTCTGTGGTTTGGTATTAAATTTGCATTTTAATAGAGAAGACATCAACCTTTATTGTACAATTAAGACAGAAATGTATGCTTTGATATAAAGTAATTGAATATAAATATGATTCAGAAATTTCAAATAATATTTAAATCAAAGCGAATGATGTACCTGAAGGTCGGCAGGATGGAGCAAAAAAGGTATCGGGTAATTGGTATCCAATACACTTCAATCCATTCATTGCGCAATATGAGTCAGTACTACATGGCAAAGAAGATACATCTGTTGGCAGTCCTACGTGATCTGCAACACAGAACCTTATTTTTAAAAACCTTGATACACGATGTCAACAAAACTCAATAACCATGTTCAACTTACACTTCCTTCTTTATCAATCAAAAAGGAATATAAACCAATTATTTTAAAAATTTGACAGTGATAAGTTTTACAATTAAATCAATTGAAGACTAGTGAAGATCTGAAAATAAAGAAGAATGATATGGTACACAAACTCACATAAGTATGTTTGGCAAACATATGGCTTTGAAGCAGACGCACAGTCAACTGTTTCGAATCTGTAATCGGTATCGGAATTACGGTACACCACTCCACACTTTTCAGTTGTGGAAAAATGGAATGGTATCTGGAACATAAAATCAACCACAGAACCGTCTGTCCATTTAAAATTTTTGTCTATTTCATTGTGAAGTCCAACAAATGCCTGGTCTGACGATCCTAGTGTTTTGTACCTATTCGTAAGAAATGCGAGAAAATTTACTTGTAACCAGGTAAAGAAATCTTTGCTACTAATATCGAAAATGATAGGCAACATGTTACAACTGTTCCACTACATAGCATTTATCATACACGATACATAACTTTAATATTAAAATGGACTAGTTTCATGTGGGATACTGGATAATGTGCTTGGATTTGATCAAGGAGATTTTTTCACTTCAACATTTAACATAATATACACAATTACCGACTTTTGATGAGGTCTACTCGTGACTCGTCAAAAGTCAATAACTGCTTTATCAAATTATCAGGATTTTTAAACATTTGCATTGTAATGATACGCGAAGTCAAAGATCTAAAACTACAAAAATCAACGCACGCGCTGGTTATTATTATGTCATTGACTCCCGAATAGACCACATTCGAGCGTTAGCGGTCAACTCACTCTGATGTACACTCTATCAAACTGCATCTCCGCAAATCAGAAATAAGCAAAATCGACAAAATTCATTATCATTTAATAATGTCAATTAATACACTTACACTAGCTCTGTTACGATATCTTTTTGCCACCATGAATGAAGACTTGCTAGGTTACCTCCCAGGGTGATACAGTCATTTTCTGCATCGGTAAAAGAAGCAGCCGTTGTTTGTACTTGGTAACATTTGTCTTTGTAACCATGCCAACCAGTGGGACAAACAAGGTCTGTAGAAAACGCATACGGCGCATTTAAATGTTTATTTTCAAAAAGAAAGAAAAGAAAAAAAACACACATCTATTTCGGATGAAAACTTTCTGGTGAAGGAATTATTCAGTGAAAAAAAAATCAAACACAAAATACAAAATAAAAACCAAGCAAAGAAAATTTATGGGCATTCATAATCATGAAAACCTGAACAAAACAACTAAATTATTCTGAAAATGAACAAAAATGATTTTCAAATACAGACAATACGGAAGCCAGTTCGTGCCATGTTATATTTTTTACTATCTCGTAGTTACGAGAAACTTTTCTCGTAATTACAAGAAACTTTTCTCGTAGTTACGAGAAACTTTTCTCGTAGTTACGAGAAACTTTCCTCGTAGTTACGAGGAACCTTCCTCGTAACTACGAGAAACGTTTCTCGTAGTTATGAGAAACGTTTCTCGTAATAACGAGAAACTTTTCTCGTAGTTACGAGAAAGGTTTCTCGTAGTTACAAGAAACTTTCCTCGTAGTAACGAGAAACTTTCCTCGTAGTTACGAGAAACGTTTCTCGAAGTTACATGTACGAGAAACTTTTCTCGTAATTACGAGAAACTTTTCTCGAAGTTACGAGAAACTTTTCTCGTAGTTACGAGAAAGGTTTCTTGTAGTTACGAGAAACGTTTCTCGAAATTACGAGAAACTTTTCTCGTTACGAGAAACGTTTCTCGTAGTTACAAGAAACTTTCCTCGTAGTTACGAGAATCGTTTATCGTAGCTACGAGAAATTACGAGAAACTTTTCCCGTATTTACTAGAAACAAATCTCGTAATTACGAGAAACAAATCGAACGCACTTTTTCTCGTAACTACGAGATTTCTTTACCGTAACTACGAGAAAAGTTTCTCGTAAGTACGAGAGAAGTTTCTCGTAACTACGAGAAAAGTTTCTCGTAACTACGAGAAACGTTTCTCGTAACTACGAGAATTTTTTCTCGTAGCTACGAGAAAATTTTCTTGTAACTACGAGAATTGTTTCTGGTAACTACGAAAAGTTTCTCGTATTTACGAGAATTTTTTCTCGTAACTACGAGAATTGTTTCTGGTAACTACGAGAGTTGTTTCTAGTAACTACGAGAAAAGTTTCTCATAATTACGAGAATTTTTTTCTCGTAACTACGAGAACGTTTCTCGTAACGAGAAAAGTTTCTCGTAACTACGAGATAGTAAAAAATATACAGTACTGTAACCCACTTGTTTGACAATTTTATCCTATCCTATCCACCATCCTACATCCTACATCCACCTCCTATCCACTCTATCCTATCCTATCCTTACCTATCCTATCCTATCCCATCCTATCCTATCCTATCCTATCCACCTCATTCAAATTTATTTCTATCCAATCCTATCCTACATCCTATCTTATCTTATCCTATCCTATCCTATCCTACATCCTATCCTACATCCTATCCTATCCTATCCTATCCACCTTTATCTACTTCTCATCAACGTAAGCGAGATTATGATTAAAACTTAATGACTTGATGCAAAGTCATGCATAAGAAGTAAATTATCTGTAATTATTGCTGGTTTTTTTTTGGGGGGGGGGGATTTTATAAAAATGAAAATTATTTAGATGATTAAATACCATTTTGCCTTTGCATGCAGTGAAAGAAACAACAATATAATATTAAAACCTCCAAGTTTGTTTTTTATTGAAATAAAATTTATATTACCCATGAAGTCAAGTGAAATTTTTCAATGGATCGAATTGAATCAAATAAGTATGGTTGTCTCCTAATAACTTAAAAATTAAAAAAAAAGAAAGATTGGATTGAAGAACGAGGTGGATAGGATGTAGGATAGGATAGGATGTAGGATAGGATAGGATAGGATGTAGGATAGGATGTAGGATGTAGGATAGGATGGGATAGAAATGGTTAGGATTGAGGTGGATAGGATTGAGGTGGATAGGATAGGATAGGATAGGATGGGATAGGATAGGATGGGATAGGATAGGATAGGATAAGATTCTATCCACTTTCTATCCTACATCCTGCATCCTACATCCTATCCTATCCACTTTTTTGTCAAACAAGTGGGTTGCAGTACTGTAACATGGAACGAACTGGCTTCCGTAAGACAATGATATGATAAAGCTGAACCACAAAATTATCCAGTTTTATTCTGAAATATTTATAGATAATGATAAGAAAAATAAAACTACGGAACATTAAAATTTGATGAAATCGGATTGAAATCGATAATTTGACTTTCGATTGATCTAATGTTGAATATAATCTTAAAATACTTCATTTTAAGAAATACCGGTAAGCATTATGGATTTAACCATTATCTTTATTACTTGATTTTAACTTTAAAACTATGCGTTTAAAATAATGATTTTTTTTTCTGTCAAATACTGAATGGAAAATGTGCTTTAACTATCTCTTTCAAGCTTGCTTACTAGCAGCTGATTTCTTGCAGACGTAGCTGTGTGTGCTATAGACATCACTTGTACTGTAAACAAGAGTATCCATCTGAAGACTGACTGCCAAACCGCCTCCTACAGGGCCAAGTAAGGGGAGTATGTCTGCTATGTTTCCACCCAATTTTTCTGACCAATGCCAGTTTCCTAGATCTTCATAAACGCCTAACCAAAGTGCTGGCGAGAGTTGACCTGTGTTGTTCCTTAATGAAAAACAATAAGAAGGTAATGTACGAACAGAGATGCTTATTTGCTTTGTCTTTTATCTTACTCTTTGATTCAACATGTAATAATTGCAATTCTTTGCTTTTTGAACAAAGACTATGTAAAACCATATAAGGATGTAATCTGGAAGAAAGGAGGGAATCTAGAAGAAGGGGGGGGGGTACCGTTCATTGATTAAGGAAAAATAGATTCCTAACCCTTTTTGCACTTATTGGAGAGCACGTTTATCGGAAAAATCGCAATTCTTACAAGGTATATTCAAATATTTGAGAGTTCGTAACTTCGTACCAAAGATTTTGTAAGAGCGACAACTCTTGTGATGAGTACATATTAACAAGTCCAGCGTGGACTAAATGGCATCCCTTATAGGCATCCCAGAATGTGGATGGCGTGTCATATACTTTGTAACAAGAACCGCTCATCATGAACCAGCCTGTATCACATAGATCTGAAAAATAAGAGATAAGTATTTTTCAAGAACAATACCTGTGATTCATTAAAAAAGAGTCCAAGTGTAACAGGTTGACGATTTTTATGAAAGACATACTGTTAAAATGGAATATTCGCAAGGGCTTTTTCACATTTTTGGCGAATCAAGAGACTTTGTGAAAATTTCCCCCACGCGAAAATAACCCTTTCGCCATTCTCACAAATGTTGGGTCATTTATGTTGCGAATATTTTTCACAAGCGTGACGTCTTGATATTATAATCGCGAAATTTTCAACCAGCGAAAATAACCATGTTTACAGTATAATAATCTGAATTTTTCCTCTCTGTTTAAGGTTATGTTGTGAACCAGTCGTGATTATGTAAAAAAACGACTTAGGTCTTACACCCCCTAGAAAAAAATCCTCTCTGTATCATATTTGCTGGGATTGGCACCCATCGTTTGTGAAATTATCTTCATTATGATACCAATTCTAATTGGGGTTAAAACTTCTTATGTTTATTTGATTTAAACGATTCAATATTATGATATTGAATGATAATACTGTAGTTAAACAAATATATAACTTTAAAGAAAATCAACAGTCACCAATGAACGTTAATCAACACAAAATACTCACTGGAGCACACCGGAGCACTGGTCCAGTATCCAGTGGGTAAGCACTCCATTACACCGGGATGACCACCTATAATCTGCTCTCCAAACACTGTACACGTCACGGAAACTTTGTCTCCAATGCTGTAAACCCCAGATGTTTGCCGTATGATGTCATGAAGTATAGCGTTCCCGACAGTAGGTGGATTCGAGCATACTTTGATGAATGATAAAAGTTTGCCATCAAAATCAATTTCGACAATAAATGAAAAAATAAATAGAGGGTACCGAGCTAGTCATATTAATAAACAGTTACTAATTATGCTTAATTTATCTTTATGGTAATAAAATTAAAACGGTATGTATATGTCATTCATCCTTTGACTGCAGTAAGTTCTTTTGCGCCAGATTAGCAATTTTGCAATAATTTATATGCTACTTTAATGCAGATCATCGATATCTTCACTTGCTTTTTTAACTTAGTTTTAAAACATGACAAGAACATGTAAATGTATTCGATTAAAACCAACACTAAAAATATCCCTGAACAGAATAAGGGATATGAAAATTTATCAATACAACTAAAGATGCGAAAGATAAAGGATGATGTGCTACGACCAGTGCTTCATTTTGAACCACGTTTTCTACATTCAAGGTACCATACAATAGTACTTCGGCTTCAAATACACACAGAGGAGAAAACTATATGGTTACAAGAAATAGAATTTAGCCAAACAAGTCTTATGGTCCTTGACTGATATCGTTGATTTCTAGTACTAGTATTTGAGAATATATTTGATGCTAATCTTTATGCTTATTCCGTTTCCAAAGTCTGACGTTCTTTTAATTACATATCTTAATTTCTTCAATTGAGAATAAAAAGTTTTACATAAGATAGGAATTTTCCCCTAATTGTATATTTCGAGACTCCACATAACCAGAAATGTGGACAAAACAAAATAGAATCGTGATTACATGCACTCAAATGTTTTATGAAAATAGATTGTGGTAATGTAAGAAAGATAGAAGCATTGCTGCTACACTTAGCTTTCTTCTATTAAAGGATAAGGAACGTACGAAAAACAAGAATTACTTAAACATAGTGAGTTAAAAAAGATCCTGACGACAATCTCAACAGCACTCACAATACAGCACAAAATTGAGCATCGACGGACCCCTAGCAAGATAGAGGTGGGACCAGGTGCCCGGGAGGAGTAAACATCCCTGTTGGCTAGCCGCACCCGCCGTCGATGTTCAAGCATGAAAATGAAAACAATATATAAAATACATGCACTGTCTGAAGCAACGTCTATATAGAAAGTGCTATGGCGACAATGTCAGGGAAAATATTCACGTAGTTACTTACCGAACCTTCTTACAAATATCTGTGGATTTATATTGTTTGTATTCGCTGACACGGTAATAGTCCCTGAATATAATGTGCAGTTTGCGTCTGATTGTCCTCCGATATATTCAAAAGCAGTGCATTCATCAAAACTGGTACATGCTTGGGCACATACTTCATATGATGCATTGCCAATGAACTTGAGAACAGATCCTGACATAATATCATAGTCGTAGTTCAGATCAAAATTCTCAAGATCAGAATCTGAAATGAATTTGATATATATTTTAGTTTACAATTTAGCAGTAAATGTCCTGCATTCGTTTCTCACATCAGGGTAATTTAATACTGATTAATGATAGGAAATTTTGTTCAAACTTGTTATGAAGTAAGATACAACGATGCAAATAATACTAAATCGAATCTACAGAACAAGGGAGTTTTAATCAGAATCTCATTCCACATGTACCCTCTGAATTAATATTGTCCGTATGAACAATTTTCATAAGCCTCTTTTTCTTCTGGTTAAGAAAAAACTAGGAAAATGGAAAAGTGATGAATGATGAAGCAATCTAAAAACTAATTAATGTTTTATCGGACTATCAAAACATTTAAACTAAGGTTTGCAACTTAGGTCGAATATGTTAAAAGGAATGATTTTTAATAACTATATGGAAATTATAAAATATAACGATAAAAGGAGGGAATCTTCAACAGGAATCAACAGAAGCTCCCACGGCAAAACAAAGGAATACCCCTATGCAAAAACACGGTGTAGACAAGCACAACAAGAGAGACCGAAAGGACAAGGAAAACCTAACACCAAAGATGACATCAAAACACAAAACATAAAATACTACACATAAACCAAGGAGACTGATTGCCAACCAATACAAACTTAGGACGGTCATGTGCCACCCTAGTAGCATACGGAGCTCTTTTCCGGATTACCTGCGCAAAACCCTTCAACCTGTTTCGTTGCCCAGTGGTCTCGAATAACGCACAATTTGTTTGCAAGTACATGCCGCAAGGTTAAATAAAGAAAACAAATGGCATGTTATAGACACGAATTAACATTAACTTTGATAAGAACAATTGGTGAAAACAATGTTTTGCGACAAAAAGAAAAGAAAGTGTCATTACTTTCATTACAACAGTATAAATTCGAGACCCGCGTGACGACGTTCTTAGCCAAAATCCTGATTAAATAATGATATGACTTTGAATGGAGAAGTTTAATCAAAAAGTAAACTAACACTGTCGGACTACTCGGGTGATAACAGAGATGAGCTCGCTTCAGCCTGCAGATAACAGACTGTTTTCATATGCCCTTTGTTGTTTTTTTATATGCATTTACATATTCATCTGTTTGTTGCCTTTTTGTTGCATTTTTGCTGCCTTATTTTGTGTGGTCATCGCACAGTGAGGACCTCCTCACTGTACGATAACCAAACAGAATATCATACACAATTGTGATCGCTTCAAGACCTCTAGAAACCGGAAAAATGGGTTGGCTGTGCGTATTTAATCCAGATAACTATACCATTAAAGTTGCAGATGGTCTACCTAAGTCGGCACCGATTACACATTTGTATCATTAGTTTATGTGTAGTATATTGTGTTGGTGTTTTGATGTCGTATTAAGTAACAAAGGAGGGGATCTCCAACAACACCCGGCTGCAGCACCCACAGCAGACCCCAAAACACCCAATGCAAAAACACAAAGCAGACAAGCACGGATAGAGACGCATAAGGGACAAGGAACGTCAACGCACAACAGAGAAACATCAAGCACAAAGGACTACACATAAACCAACGAGGCCAATGGGCAACCGGTGCCGACTTAGGACGGCCATCTGTCACGGAAATAGCAGAAGGTGTGGTTATCCTGGATTACGTGCGCACAACCCTCCCACTTTTCCGATTACCCAGAGGTCTCGAAGAACGTACAATTTTGGTGTAAAACAACCTCCTCACTGTCAGATGACCACACACGAACAAGACCGCAAAACACAGGGGCCCAAACAACACAGATGAATATGTAAATGGATATAAAAAAGAGGGCGTACGTAATACAATCCGTGCTCTGCCGCCGCGAGCTCATGTATGTTATCACCCGAGGAGTCCGACTGACATTCAGAGAGGACAGGTGGTCGGGGCCCTGTCTTCTCTACAGAGGTTTGGACAGGGCCAGTCATGGAGTCCCGTCGTCACAGTCAGTCAGAGTGCAAGTTTTAAGAATGCGCTTGTACAAGACTGTAGATTGGTCAAGTATCAAGCCTAGTGTCCGTCTGGTGACATTAGGATCATATCCACGGTATAAAAGGCGTTTGATGATTCTGACGCATTTTCGATAGTGATGTTGTCTATCTTTGATCCTTCTTATCTTGTTAATAATGTCACCATAAAATGCAGGTTGTGAAATACCCAAAGTAATATACTCTGTTGCCTGTATTGGTCCGAATTTCAGAAGATTTGTAAAATTTCCAGAAAGTCTTTACTAATTTGTGAAAGCGAAAACCTTGTCCTAAAAGTTTCTTGGTAATTTGAAATTTCTACTATGAAAATCCAAAACATCAGTACATGCTCTAGCATACCGGATGAGCTGTGAAATATAGATACCATAGGACGGTAATCTAGGAACATCACCGTCAAGCCAGGGGAAATTTACTATGTTAAATCCAAAATCATCTCTTTATCATACACACTTGTATGGATCTCTCCGTTAACAATTTTGATATTTAGGTCCAAAAATGGTGTTTCTGTGTTTGAAACGTTTGCCTTGTTTAGAATCAATTCTTGTGGATAAATAACATTTTTATACTTTTCAAAAACAGGATTGTCGATAGTAAGAATATCATCCAGGTACCTTGTGTTCCTTGTCCCTTTTGTGTTGCGTCTCTTCGCAGTGTATGTCTACTCTGTGTTTTCGCTTGGAGTGTTTCGATGTTTTGCTGTGGGTGCTGCCACCGAGTCTTGTTGGAATTTGCCTATTGTCTTTCAAAATATTAACAAATCATAATCAATGAGGACCAATTTATCTTTATATTTACCTTTTAATGTAGAAATAGTGGAAAGACTGTCTGAAAATGGTCTTTGTACTGTCTCATAACCAATGTTTCTTTGTTCTGCAGGTTTGTCAAACAAGGAACAGGATCCATGAACCCAGACTGCCAGCATACATCTTTCTCTGGGTTCTACCATGCACCTCCTCTCACATTCATCAGCAGACAGCACAGCGTGGTATCTTTTGATTCTTGTCAAACCATCGCCATCAAAGAGAGTCTCTCCGGTACGACGCTTGAAACGACCTGAAGATTTTATGTCATCATATTTTCAATCTTTGTTTGTATATTTTTTTTTTCGAACCAAAGAAATGATATGAAAAAATGAAAGTTATGTCGTTCATGTGATAATGGATATGGCTATCAAGGCAAAAATAAAAACATTCCTGTATTTTTTGTTACAATCATGTGTAAAGAGATCAAGATCATGAATTGATTTTGTTCTTCCAACCATAAGAGCTTGGATACTTTGAACAAGAAGCATTTTATACTCTTACTTAGACAGGATGGTGTAGGATTGTCCCACTGTCCATCAGTTTGGCAGGTTAAATTTGCTGGGGATATTCTGTTTACTCTATAGTTTGATTCACAGTTGTACCTGATGGAGTCACCTATAAGCCGTCCGTCTCCAGAGACAGAGGCGTGAGCTACCCTTTGAGGGGAATCACAAACTGAATTGTAAAAAGAATATCGCTTGAAAGATGCAGGTTTATTGCATTACTTTTTATAAAGAAAAAATCAACATCTCAAATAAGTAAAATAAACTTTTATATACTATTACACTGTTCTTGGATAGAGAATTTGTATTAGAACATTCCATTCTATTACATGTACCTTGCTTCACGAAGACCTCGAGGCTCTGGTCAGTTTGATAGACAAGAGCAGTGTTGGTTTCCGACATCTGTGTATATAAAGTACATGTCGTTCCATCGTACCAACCACCTAGACATGTTACACTACTGTGGCATTCGATCATACAAGTGCTAATATTAGCTTGAGGATGGCTATAAAATGACTGTCCATATAATAAGGCGTGGGGCCAGGTTGTGTAGACCTCTTCACCAAGTACTGTATAGGATGGAAAGTGTATATATTATACATGCATATTGTATCAAAGATAACATTCACTGTGGAAAAAAGAGGATATACTTATTGCTTCATATCAATCTTACCTTTACATTCAGGGAGATAACTCCACTGTGATACGACTCCGTCAAACAGACATTCCACATACCCAGTGTGGTTTCCTGATAAAGCATAACCCTCCTGGCAGGCATAGAAATCGCCTTCTCCTACCCCTGTGCTACTTGTTGGGGCTATGGCATGGTCAACCATAGGCCAAGATGGACAATCTGAAAATAAAGCCCCAAAACGTGCATTTGACAATACATGTACTAGTATTATATTCCATGTTACATAAAGTTCCTTATTTCTCTACTATACTCATACAATGGAATGCTCTCACTAAATACATATTACTTCAAAATTAAGTGTGATAACGCACTTGTTGGTTTTTCACATGCAACATCTGCAGCGCCCACTGTGTCGGAACAAAGGGCTTTTTCCCAATAGCCTGCTTGATTCATGAATGTACACAGGAGACCAGCGGAGGCATTAAAATTAGCTACAGGAAGCAGTCTGATGAAATCAAGGTCCGATCCATCACTCCAAATAAAGTTCTCATTTTCGTCAAGATCTCTCAGTCCAATGTATCTTTTAGAACGCACTGATCTGAAAGGTATACCAGAGAAACAATTCGTGAAATAAAAGAATTTTTAAAACGATACTACTTTGATTATTTTAAATATATTTATTCGAAAAATAAAGACTGAATGGGATTGGGCGTAAGTTAAACCATTATTACATGCTGCTATACTCTTTTAACTGCGTTGTTCTTTACGAAACAGTGAACTTTGCTTTTTAATTTGTTTTCTTGGAAGGAAAAAAGATACCCTAATGTCATGATGAAGTTGTTTGTTTCTTCGTCATGAATGACAGCAGGATAGGACAGCTGTGTTCCACAGTGAAAATATCCTTCGTATTGGATACCAATGCCTGTAACCTTATGAATCAGAAGCATGAAGCATCTTTCATTCAGAAAAGTCCAATCAGTGTCGCACGGCAAATCACCTAGAGTAAAAAGAAAGAATTATCGAACTTGTTAAAATGAAAGAAAACTTAAAACTTGAGAAATTGAAAAAAACCCGGATCGCTACTCATGTTAATTGATTATGATCAATTCAGCATTTGAAAATTGATAATGATCTGAACAAGCAATTACAGAAAGGCTGATGTTAAACGTCTTCAAATTCAATAGCATCATTTAAGCAGAGATAAATTTGCAGCATGGACCAGACATGCACGTTTCGGGTACTTAACGCTCGTCAGTGATCCTCAATATAAACAATGTAATATAGCCAAAGAGTGTGAAAAGTCATTATGTCGATAGTATCCCTCAGGTCAGAATTCTGGAAATTCTATGCCTGGATACCCTATTTTTTCTCTTCAGAATATCGTTCAGATTATCAAACTATTATGGTTTTGGGAAAAGAAACTTTTCTAGTTACATTTCATCACCCCTAAAAAGGGATTTTTCTTACTTTTCCCATAGGGTCCAATGTTAAAGTTCAAACTGCTACACTCTCGGTATAATCATGAAACCAAGAGTTATATTCTGTTTACATACCAGGTTTAACGAAAGCTTTGAATATATGGAAATGAAAATATTGTAAAAGTTGTTATTCAGGAAATATGAGCATCTGAGATGCTCTACTTTAAAAAAGGCACACGTGTAATTGTTCAGACAGCAGATAGAAATATTTCTTCAAGAATAAGACTATAATTAAATAATGATCTTGGATTTATGAATTTCATTGTTAAAAGGGATGATAGAAATAACAACAAACACTCAAATATACAAAATTCCGGCCCCTTTGCCCTTATTCAGTGTAACAAAAACGACAGTTGTGTATGAGAGCTTAGTAAAATCCATGGTTTGCTTCTCTAGCCTTTACTGCAATGTATGCAGTATATCGTAGGTGGTGCTATTAAATGTTGCCCTGTATTAATTAGTTTTAATAAATCAAATACCGCATGAATGATATTACATAAACATATAAGGCAAGTTATAGTAACTTATCAAGAAGGATTAAGATGGAAGCTTTAAGCTTATTTATATATATATATCTATTGCTATATCATTTAAAAACAAGAGAGTTGCCCATTGGCCCTGGTATCAAAATTTGGATAAGAAAATTCATTGTTGGTGAATCTTATTCCATATTAATTTTGTTTTCTTACCAAGATTTTGTCTTTGTTTTTCTAACCAATGTACTTGTCCTGTTGAAATATGTTCCTTGGTTCTAATTTTGCAGTTGATCTAGCATTATGTGCCCTAACGCGCAACTGATGATAATGTTTAAGGAAATTTATGAGTTTCCTATTTGATATTGATGGCAGGCATCTCGCAAGAGTTTGTTCTTAATAGTTGAAAACGATTTACACGTGAACATACGTGTTAATATAAGATGGTTAGCTGTGAGCCTTTTCGACAGGCACAAAATCTGCCACAGAACATGGTGACATATATCCCCCTAAATGTACAAGACGAACCTCTCTCAGGCCAGATTTATTGTCAAAAGAGCTTGTTTTGGTGTAAAGCATAGAATGCAGAACCACAGTAAAACTAAGCGATCGATATCCTCGGGGAAAACAGTAAAACTAAGCGATCGCTATCCTCGGGGAAAACACAGTAAAACACAGCGATCGCTATCCTCGGGGAAAACACAGCGATCGCTATCCTCGGGGAAAACACAGTAAAAATAAGCGATCGATATCCTCGGGGAAAACACAGTAAAACTAAGCGATCGATATCCTCGGGGAAAACACAGTAAAACTAAGCGATCGATATCCTCGGGGAAAACACATTAAAATAAGCAAACGATATCCTCGGGTGAAAACACAGTTAAACTAGGCGATCGATGTCCTCGGGGAAAACACAGTAAAACTAACCGATCGATAACCTCGGCGAGAACACAGTAAAACTAAGCGATCGATATACTCGGGGAAGATATGTGAATGAAGCCTGTTTGACATTAAGTACCGTAGTCTAGTTGCCATTCACGAAACCCAAAAATTTGTTACGCACAAAATGTTTTTGCATGAAAGTGTTGTCAATACCCTCTTATTTGATAATCCGACTGATGCCACTCTGGCATCCTTGGGCATTTCGAAATTTTGGGGTAAAATGGAATTTTTCGAAGAAAAACCGTTGAAAATAGGAAAAATTCAATTACTTTTTCCATGTTGCAGCTAGATCAACAAAATTGGTACCAAAAGAACGACAATTTTATTGTATTTAAGTCTCAAGCTAGATTTACCAATTTATTTGTCCATAAAATGGGGGAAAACTATGGATTTTCGATGAAAAATCGTTGAAAATTGGGAAAACACCATATCTTTTTTTTATTCTGCAGCTAAATAAACAATTTTGGTACCAAATGCACAATATATATGCCTTTCATTTTAATTAATACAGAAGTCAGATTTGCAATTTGCTGGTACGAAAAATTGGGAAAAACAACTACTCTTTGATGAAAAATCGTTCAAAAATTTGCAAAATGCAATGACTTTTTCAAACTGTAGTATGAGGTTCTGCAATTATGGTACCAAATTAAAGGTTTTTGTTATAATTGTCTTTTATTCTGAATACATATTAAGCAACTTGCTCATAAATTAAATGGGAGAAGAACAATGAGGGAGAAAACTTTGATTTTTGAAGATTTTTTCCATACAAAATTGAAAAATGCAAAACGTTTAGAGAAAATCTAGAACAAAGATATGTGTATTCAAGTCAACAGTTTAAAAAAAAAACCAATTTACTAGTACATGGAGTCTTGTAGCAAGCTTTTGAAAGATGTGGGTGAAATTAGACACATTGTTCAAAAGGAAGAAAAGAGGAACTGTCTATGATACATAACGTGCATATCTTGTCCACTCTGTTAATAAATCTGCTTTTAAATGATTCTAATGAATTTGAAGACGTTTAACATTTGTACAACTTGGTGAGTGTCACTGCTGGTGGACCAGGAGTCCCCGAGGGCACATGTAGCCAAGATTGATCAATTTCGGTTGGTCGTTTCTTCAAATCGTAATCCAGGATAACCACACCTTCTGCTATTTCCGTAGCAGATGGCCGTCCTAAGTCGGCACCGGTTGCTCGTTGGTTTATGTGTAGTCCTTTGTGTTTGATGTTTCTGTGTTGTGCGTTGACGTTCCTTGTCCCTTATGCATCTCTTTCTGTGCTTGTCTGCTTTGTATTTTTGCATTGGGGGTTTTGCTAAGGGTGCTGCAACCTGCTGTTGTTGGAAATCCACTCCGTTGTCTCAAACTTTTCTGTTTACAACATTGTCACAAATTTCTGAAACCGGGGTCCTGTAGCATCATATCATAGTCATCTTGCTACGTCTTATATTTTGGACATAATTATAACACATTTTGGCCATATTTCATTGTTTGGATTGAGGATCAATGACGAGGGTTAAATACCCGAAACGTGCATGTCTAGTCCACGCTGTTAATTAATCTGCTTTTAAATGATACTAATGAATTTGAAGATGTTTAACATAGATGATTTCTGCCAGGGTTGTGAAGTTGTTTTCAGTCATTGAAGTGGATCTTAAAGACCTGCTTAGTGGTGACATTGTTCAATCTTAAAAAGATTACTTCAGTTTTGCAACTTCGAAATATGTTCTTAAGATAAGCTCCAGGTTATTTATTCGACAAGAATGCCTAGGAGCTGATGATCGATTGATGTATACAGGGCTCTGGTGTATCAACTGACCATTAAATGGCAGAATTAATACCTTGATTGTTTCTGGTCATATAATTCTAAAAATAACTAAACACTTCAGATGTTCAATGATAAGTGTTCCAGTTATCTACCTTCTTGAAGAAAGTTTTAAACCAATTTTAATGCACCAGACACGTGTTTCGGATAGAAAAATCCTCATCAGTGATGCTTTCAATTAAAGTGACTTCATGGCACAGCCAAATTCCTCTCCAGCAGCCCCCCTGGCCCTATTTTCTGAACTTGAAATTGCTATTCGATATTCAATTGACTCCTAATTACGATCACAATGACATAAAAGATACAGTCAAGAAAGCTACATCTCATGAAATGAAGTGCAACTGATTGATATTACATGTACTTGCAATCATTTGATCGAGAAAGCAATCCGATTGATTAAGAACTCGCATTCTACACATTATTCTAAAGATGTAGGTATTGCGAACAGATTTTGATGATGGATACCATCAACATATGATGGTATAGGAGAGACAAAGGTTGCTCTGTGGGAAATCTTTTGAAGTGGTGTTCCGTGTCAAATTTGAGAGAAGTTAATTCAGATATTGAAAAGATGGTGACTGAGGCCATGGTATTCATAAAAAATTACTATGGTTTAGAGAATCTAGACAGTATATCTGATGTCAGGTCCAGTGTGCAATTGAATGAAATAGGCTGTAAGAGAAAGGAGGGAATCTCCAACAACTCTATGTTGCAGCACCCACAGCAAAATCCCATAACACCCATGCAAAAAAAAAAAACACAGAACAGACATCCACAGAAAGAGACGCCAAAGGGACAAGGAACACCAACTCAGATCATAGAAACATGAAAAATAAAAGACTAAACATAAACCAACGAGACCAATGGACAACCGGTGCCGACTTAGGACGGCCATCTGCCACGTAAATAGCAGACGGTGTGGTAATCCTGGATAACGTGCGCACAACCCTCCCACTATTCCGATTTCCCAGAGGTCTCGAAGAACGCACAATTATGGTGTAAAACAACCTCCTCACAGAGTTCAAAACTCTTGGATGACCATTACCACCAACTTTATTCATTGAAGAATTTCGATAAAATGTCAAGAAAAACGAAATATTTTTAGCCATGCATAAGGAAACATTCTTCAGATGCAGTTCAATCAAACCTGGATCTGCTGAAAGAACTAAATTTAAAATAAATGTTGAGACCTGTTGTGATAATATTTTGCCAATTGCGTCTGAACCTCTATCTGTTATCCTGTTGATTTGTTGTAGTCGCCCATGAAATCTGAGCTGTGTAACAAACAGATGTGACAAATTCTGTGCTCAATTTTCTTTAATTCTGTAAACGTTTTGGAGTAGAAAATTGTCAGAGTACGATGCAAAGGAGGCATTTTGATCAACCATGTAAGAGGGGTTCTTTGTTGTTAGAAGTAGTTGCACACAAGAATTACAATTGCATGTTGATGAAAAAACAAGGCAATAAGAAATGAGGTGATATCCAACAAAACTGGGTTGCAGCACCAATATCAACACATCAAAACACCTCAAGTAAAAATACAGAGAAGACAAACACAGAAAGAGAAACCAAACGGGCAGGGAACAGCAAACACGACATCAAACATCAAATAAGCAATGTATGAATTATGCAATTAAAATGGAACATTCTTTTCGTGAAATGATGCGTGATATTGTAAGATGATGCTAGGACATTTATACTATTTGGAATGATATATCTAGAGTAGAATAAAGGGTAATAAGAGAGTGCAAATCTAAAACTATCAGTATGCAATTATTTTGATACGAAAATTGTTGTTTTAGAATTTCTTTAAACCGATTTTTTTTTCACAATTTAAAACCTGTTTTCAGCAAAAACAAAACAAGAAGATTCAATTTGCTTGAGTGGAATTCTGAATTCAAAGCAATGAAATCATTTTTCTTGCTGTTGTTCTAACTACAGCATGGAAAAAACATTGCAATATCCCAATTTTCAGCGATTTTTCATTCAAAATTCATTCTTTCCCCCATTTTCGTACTTGAAAATTGCTAATCTGATATTTATATAAAAGGCAATACATTTATTGTGCGTTTGGTACAAAAATTGTTATTCTATCTACGGTATGAAAAAAGATATGACATATTCCCAATTTTCAACGGTTTTTCATCGAAAATCCATAGTTTTCCCCCATTTTATGGACGAGTAAATTGATAAACTGAGCTTGGGACTTAAAGGCAATGGCATTGCTGTTCTTTTGATACCAAATTTGTTGTTCTAGCTACAACATGGACAAAGTAATTGCGTTTTTCCAATTTTCAACGGTTTTCGTTGAAAAATGACCTTTTTTCCCAAAAATTTCGAAATGCCCAAGGATGCCAGAGTGGCATCCGCCGGATTATCAAAGTAGAGGGTATTAACATCACTTTCATGCAAAAACATTTTGTGCGTAACATTTTTTTGGGTTCACCCCAAAATAGCCATTTGGCAACTAGACTACCGGTACTTCTGACGAATTTAATATCCGAAACACGTGTCTAGTACAAAAAATTTGGTACTTTAGAACATATATTTCAATAATGACAAAGTCAAATACAAAACCCGAAACCAGATTCCAAAATGAGTTAAAGATGATCCTGACGATAATCTCAACAGCACTCACAATAGAGCACAACATCAAACATCGACGGACCCCTAGCAAGCTAGAGGTGGGACCAGGTGCCCGGGAGCAGTAAGCATCCCCTGTTGGCTAGCCGCACCCGCCGTCGATGTTTATGAAGCATGGAAATGAAAGTATATAAAATTCATGCACTGTCTGACCTTATGTCACTATTCAAAACACCTATTGTCAAACCCCTCGCGGGGAACATTTTTACAAGCTCCACACGGCAAAGGGCATAAGTGTGACACAAATGAGTTAAACTCACAATCAAAAGGTTTACAAATTCTTGAAAACATACTCAAGAGAAAAGAAAATAGGACAAACAGACGGAGACAACTACACAACCCAACAGAAACACGAAGGACAACTTATTCTCCCAATTGAGACTGAGAACTCTCCTATTTTCCTTGGGTGAGATAAAATGATCTCATCCTCTGACGTCATCGATCTCACCTCTGACGTTATCGCTACCAAAGCGACGTTATGGAAGTAAGGCAACAAACAGGTGATTTTAACAGACACTCTAGTTGACGACGTGGGAGAAAAATACTCAAACACCACCATGAGGGAGGGATGGCGATTTCTCAACCCTCGTATGAAAATTTTGCTTGTCCATGATTCGGCAACCCTCGTCATGGACTTGCAAAATTTGTACACTCGGGTTGAGAAATCGCCAACCCTCCCTCATGGATGTGTAAGATTATATTAATCCACTGAACAATCTCCAGAATCTAGTGTAAGTACGGAATGCATTGTATGTGACAGTTTAAACGCCGTGCCGTGCTAATTAGTAAGATTTATTACATGATTCATGCTAAATATAGTATCCAAGAAAGCAGGACCAAAAATAAGAATTATGGTATTTCATTTTTTTATAAGTCTTACCATCAAAACAAGAAGTACTGTAGCTGTAATCTGGTCCGTTTTGAGAGGTACCAGGAGGGCAACTACATCTATCTGCGGCACATATAGACCTGTTTAGACACAAGTCGTCCAATCCTAAACACCCTGTTTCTCCTATTGGTAAAACTGTGGATACAAATGAGTCCTTGTTAGTATTATTGAGGAAACGAGTGAATCATTGGCATCTGAATGTTATGAATTATCATATGAATACATTACAAAAACCAAGCTCCGATATATTCCATTATTAATGTGATAACATTTTTGTCCAAAGACTTTTGACTGCCTACTTTGAATTTGATATTTTAGATATAAGAAAAATAAGACTATTTCGTCTATGAATCATTATGCTGTGGAATTCAAATTTCGTGCCATATTTTGACATTTATAACCATCTCTAAAATGTATTTGCTATAATATAAATAAGCATACTTTCTTTACAGTATGTCGTATTCAAGCCATCGACTCCGATTTGCAGGAACCCTGTTTTACATATACACTTATCCGTGGTACAAGTTGAATGGATCTTGCATGAAAACTCTCCATAAGCACTGCAACCCGTCTCCCCGACATTGAATACTGGAAGTACATTCGCAAATGTCTTGACAACTGGCATGTTTAATTATTCCTTTTTAAGTTTAATTCATTTACATTTGAGTGATGAAATGGAGTATTTGTTCTCATTTATGATGTTTTATCGAATGAAAAAGAACTGAAATATTCATAGAATCTGTTCGTATAAGGTTCGAACACCTCATCCGAACAGGGATACATGGTGTGGCTTACAAGCAGGTCTGCCCATTGTCGTTCATTGTAATGAATTTTGATGCATTCCATTTATTCATAGCTTTGTAGCCTAATTTTATTAAAAATCTTCATTAATCTACTTGTTTCATATCACACTCTCATTAATGCTCCTAATTTAAAAAGGAAAACCATTTAGAGTAGTTCAACTGACATTTCTATAAAAGAAACACCAATTCACTGAAGGGAGCAGAATAAACAGATTTATTTCATTTACTCAGCAATTGTCATTTATATTGTAAATATATCTTTATTTCTTACATCTTTTAGAGCAAATGAAGTAATTGTATCTTGTGCATGTCTCATCCTCATAATAAACTCTTTCTTGATCTGTTCTGTTGTGATAGCGAGTTAGTGTAACACAATTGGTGCCTGATTTTTCGTCTACATCATTAGAAGGTCCTTCGAACCAGTCTTTGTACGTTATTTCAGTGTAGATACTGGATGACCACGTATAATAACTGTTCTGTTAATAAAAAGCAATGGAATTTAAATATGAAAACCTTCACCGTAAATGCTCTGAATTTATGAAAGTTGTAGCTATATTACAAAATGATGATGTGCAAAAAGTCAAATTTATACAAAGACATTGTCTAATGTTATGTCTTCAAATTGACAGCATCATTTAAGAACAGGTAGATTTGCAGCATGGACCAGACATGCACGTTTCGGGTACATAACCCTCGTCAGTGATCATCAATCTAAACAATAAATTTTGGCCAAAGACTGAAAGTTGTGTCTAAAAAGACGGAATGATGGGTGGAATAAGATGTTACTATAGAACATAAATTTCAATATTGACAAATGCTACAGGACCCACTTTCAGAAATTTTGAGAAAATTTTGTGAGCAGAAATTTTCGAATGCGTAAGAAGAATCGATCAGCCGAAGTTGATCGGACTTGGCTACATGTGCCCTCGGGTACTAAAGATACGTCAATGTAGCATAGGCAAACAGTTTTGCGGATAAATTTTCGACAGAAATTGTAGAAATTAGCAGAAAACATGTCATGATAAAGGGGGTAATAGAACCATACCACAAGACTATCAGTTGCTCCAATCCAATACTGAGTAGAAGCGCTATAACTTAAAACGTCTGAAAGGAATTCCATCTCTGCACTACTCTCAATTTCAGCCAGGGAAGCTTCTTTAGCAAGACAGGTGTCCCTAGCAGAAGTCCATTCTTCTGTGCCATCATTATATGATACATAAAAACACACTAGGTCGAACTGCTCATAGTCTTGTGGACATCTAAAATCACCTACAATGATAATATGGATAACTGTTGTTCAAGAACATATAGAACGTCATTTTGCCAGATTCGCAAACAGAACAACTCTTTTATTTTCACTTTTGTAAATTTCGACGGAATAAGAAAAAAAAACCTTTATGAAAGGAAAATATGTCGAACCTTTTCATTACTTTATCGATTTCCTGTTAAAAATTTGTTTGTAAGAAAATTTCCTGTTTTTAAAATACTCTTTCTTTCTAGTTACACATATATAAGAGCAGAATATGATACCTCTAATACAAGATGGTATATCGCTCCACTTTCCGTTGTCCTGACAGTCAATGATAGGGTTTGCATCGTCCGCCACAACATACGGTGAATAACAACTGTACGTAAACTGTACGCTGGATAGGATAGAGATTGCACCGTTATGTGGAGAGGACGGAGTGGAGCACGACTGTACTGTAAACGAGATAAAAGGAATTTGTCATAAGCGGAAAAGATGCTTCTGTAAGAGGTATTTGCTAAATCAAGGCGCTTTCTTGTCGAGTAATTTTGAATATAAAAGAAAGGGTAAAAACTTTTTAGATATTGATGCCGTATGTACGACTTTAGAAAATTGAAGTGCATGTAATAGTGTCTTCATGCTTCGAGATATGAGTTTACAATAAAAACATGTAATTTATTGCGTAGCACAAGGTAATTAGTACAAAATTTAACTAGCCTGTCTGAGAAAATGTCTTGTTTATAGATCTAGTAGTATTGTTAATTTACATTACCCATTTTTGACTTCTCGACAGTGGTGGGGTCAGAGTTTACACCACTGAAAGCACTGTCATAGAGGTAGCAGTCGAAAGTCGTCGTTGAATACGTATATGCCATACAAAGACTGTTATACAAACACTCCAGTTCACAAATCTCTGCGGAATCTACTAAAACTATAGTGTTCATAACAGTTCCAGTGTTGTCCGAATCTACCATACCATAACCTAGATAAAAAGAACAATACTATTTTGAAAGAATAATTAATTAAGCTTGTGTTTAACGTATTTTCAATATTAAAATATATGTTCTATTTAAAATTTCAGTGCACCATATGCGTATTTCGATCAGTTATGTCTCATCAGTAATGCCAAAAAAGAAGAAATCCCATGAAGGGCAAAAATCTTATCTTGACCTAAAATTTATCCAAAGAACCTGCTAAAGACAGAGCTATGCCATCACAGAGGTGCCCCTTGGTTTAAGAAATTTTTGTGAAATTTTATGACGGAGAATTTACATGTATATTTCAAGACAAGTACTGAAACACAGATTCTTCTCGAACGATATTCATTTGTAGAGATATCAATGTTTAACGTCTTCAAATTCATTAGCATCATTTTAGAGCAGATAAATTTACAGCATGGACCAGACATGCACGTTTCGGATATTTTACCCTCGTCAGTGATCCTCAATCTAAAAAATGTAATATGGCCAAAATCTGTAAAAATTATGTCCTAAATATACCGAAAGACGTAACAAGATGGCTGGGATATGATGCTACAGGACCCATGTTTTAGAAATTCGAGACAACTTTGTAAACATAAATTTTCAAATGCGTTTAAAGGAACGAACAACCGAAATTGATCGAACTTGGCTACATGTGCCCTCGGGGACTCCACATATTTATTCATTTACTTATCAATTTATTTATTTCATATTCCTACTTTGTGTTAAGGTTGTCGTAATATTTCCAAACTCATACCTCCTAGTTGTTTTTGACAAATAAATCCTTTTCGACTCGAACATGAAACGTTATACAGACGAAGACCCAGTTCTGATACAATCATATATATACATGCATCATTCGTTGATGTATCCAAGATGCTTCTTAATGGCAGAGACTGATACCGTGTTACGTTATAGAAACCGATGCCTTTTTGCTGAAGGGTCCTATTAACGTAATGCAAGGAGGTCCAATACATCCCGCCTAAAATCAGAAAAAGAAACCGTTAAACAATTCAAATTCATATGCACGCAAGTTGTTTTTCATAACTTCCTAACCTCCTTGAAGAAAATTTCAAAACAAGTTTAATGGACCAGACATGTGTTTCGGATAGTAAGTCATCATCAGTGATGATTCACGCCGAAGTGATTCATTCAGTAGCGCCCTCTGGTTTTATTTTTGTTTTAATTTAAATTTGTGCAATTACTTTGCAGAGAGTACGCGGCTATAACTTTCCTGTAGGGTCGATTTAGTAGCATAGTTTAAAGATAAATCGATGACCAAAATAGCCTTGGAGGGATGGTGCTCAGAAGTAAATCTCCTTTGATAATATTACATTTTTTCATCTTTCTCGGACTTATATATTTCATTTACCATTCCCGGTTGTGTAGTATTTTGATTTAGCTAGAGCTTCCTCTGCTGTGTCTAAAGGAGTATAGACAGAGCCTCCAAATCTTTTACAGGCCGCCACAGCTACGTTAAACTGAAATCCTGATCTCACTGTCCACCATTCGATGTTATTGGTTACAGAAATATCTGTAAAATAAATAATCTTTTGTTTACGGCTTTTTACTTTCTTTAAAAGGTTTCCTACGGCATCCAAACACTTTCCAAACTTGTTAGAGGCAGTACAGAAAATGTGTTATCAAAATGAAATTAGAAATACTCGGTATATGAATCTTGTTTTACATATCTATTAAAGGGATAGAAATTTAGATTTCCTCTCAGCTCAATGTTGAAGTTTTCGAGAACGTTTTAGTAAAACTCAAAAGGGAGCAAGGATTGACCATGCACGTTATGTGGGCATAGGGCATATGTCTAAGATATATGTTAGTAGTTATACAGAGTTTTACAGGGGGAGATACAGAAAAATATTGGGTCGATGAAAAAGGTTATATTGGGCGGGCGACTTTTTAGATGCAGTATATTTAAATGATATCCTGTCAGTAACATAATACATAATAATCTTTGGTTCTTCTCGACCAATCAGATTGCAAGAAACTTGCCATAGGTGGGAATGAAACGTTCTTAAACCTACCTTTCTTACAGTATGATGAAGGATCGTCAAGACCTCCTTGAAGTCTGCTCCATATTCCGGAACAAATACACTGTCCTCTATTTTTATTATAGGAATAAAAACACCTTCCGTTTCCTCTACACCACGCATCTGTCTCACAGTACTGCCCGTATAAAGTTGAACCTGTGAGTACGATTTTGATGAAGTTTATTCGTCATTTTGTAGTGTATCCTGGTAAGTGGGAGGGTTGTACATACATACTCCGGATAACCCGACATTACACAATGTTCTTCTTCAGTTTATATTTTGTCAAATAAGTAACATGTTTGGTGTGTCTCCTTTGTTTTGTTTATTTGACCGATCGGTATTGATGTTGATGCTTGTCTCACTGTCCCCTTTAACTCTTATAAAATCATATCAGACCCCCCCTCTCCAGAATGATCAGTGACATTCTGGATTGCAAGTATCACCAAAGAAGAAATATTTACCTGATATGTACATCAATATGTACATTGAGACAATCACGGAATTTGACAAGTTTTCATGGAGCTGTGCATGGCGACGGATATTGCATGCAATTAAAGGAGACTCTCCCCGGGCACCTGGTCTCCCTTCGGAATGTTTATTAATTCCGAAATTTGCAACCGTTCCGATGAAAATTCTAATGATTTTGCCTGGCCTTCTCGGCTTTGAGACTGAATAACTGATAGGTACTTCTTTGATGTTTATCTTGTTTGAGGATTAATGTCTGGTGTTCAATTGTTCATTGTTTAACATGCCGTGTATGTCTAGCTGCACATTTGATCTAGATCTATATCGTCATGAGTTATGTAGCAAGCATCTAAGATATGAGAAAGTCGGCACCATGGTCTTATGGTTAATCCGTCCGGCCAATCACCGAAAGGCTGCTGCTTGGAGCCTCACTATGATCGCAGGTCGGCCGACATATATACACTTCTGTGTTATGTGTTATATACTAAAAAATGCCCTTGTTGGTGTATTGTTAATGTGTTTCTTTTGTTTTATTTAAAAAGAAATTAGGGGATAAGATTCATTATCAAGAACTTACTTTGTACAAATGGGCAATCAAAAACAGAATAGTTTCCTTCCCATACAAAAAGTTTTTCCTGCATTGTGCATGCTCTAGATCTCTTAATTGGGCAATAAATTCTGGACAATCATTACTTTGATTCCACATTTATTTATCCGTAAAATAGAGATATTTTCAAATACAAAAGAAGGGAATACTCTTACTTCCTGTTGTACACACGTAATTTTTCTTCTGGTTACATGTTTCAAATGCAAAGAGTAGATCCGAGCCGTTGCGATTCATTGCTATACAGTCATGTCTTGTTGGCTTCGGTTCATTCCCTGGCCATTTGGTATAATCCAGTAATTCATATGAATGGATCCAGTAGTAAGGGTAAGAAATCTTCCACGATGAAGCACTGTCACCCTTATAATAAAAATAATTCAAAAATATGTTCAAAACATTATTGATGACAAATATGGACAAAGCCATATCCCTATTAAGAAGTTCAAAATCGTTAATCGAAAAATCATCTTACCAAGGGCATACAAAACCAGGATAAAACCAGAAATAAGACAAAGGAACACAAATAAACAAATCTTCCATATGAAGAGAAGTGACCTCCCAGCGAAGGAGTGAGATCAGATGCCCAGGAGAGTGAGCATCTCCTGCTTGCATGCAACACCTGCCACTTCTATTCGGTAGAAAGGTCACAATCAGTGACTCCCACAAAGGAAGACAAAAGTATATTAAGCATTTTGAAATGGCACGATGAAGGAAGAAATTCAAATTGTAATCGAAGGTAAGGAGCACACCACACCAGACACAACTACATATTAATCGATAGCAAATATTAAATTAAAAAAGATACAAAATTCGAACGTAAGAGTGAAATCTCGGGAAGATTAAGCTTCCCCTTAAAGGCCGACGTTAGCAACCACCCGGTCATTAATATGCATACCTGAGTGACGGAGGCTTGGTAGGCGTTATATACTTTCTTCGAAGATAATACCGTCTATTCAATTAATAATCTTAGAGTCGCGAGCAGTGTGTTACATCATAGATCCAAGTATCATCGGTTTAAGTTGTCAGTCAAAAATTGATAGGGGTAAATAGGTGAAAACGAACCAGATAGTAATTAGGGATGTTAACCGTATAGCGGTCAGAGAGGATACTTGTCTCCTTAAAAAGTCACCGTCGGCCTATAAGGCTAATCCTGGCTTGAACTCTGAAGACGCTAAAGGTCTGTCAATGCATTCCATCCAGGTAACTCAGAACGGTTTTTATTAACAGATACCAAAACTTCTAGCAAAAGGTAATTTTGACTTTCTATTGATGCAATGCTTGCTTCATCCCTTTACGATAACTATAGTCAAATTTAGATTAGTATGTTTTGGATTAAGAGTGGTCATCGTTACTACTTTCAAATCAAACAAAGCACAACAGCAAACAAAACAACAACTTAACAAAACACCACCACCAACGACAACCAGAACAACAACAACGCAATAGAAGTATAGGAAGGGAGGAGATCTCCAACAAGACCCCGTTGAAGCATCAACAGCAAAACACCAAAACATCCGATGCAAAAACACAAAAGACGAGTACAGCACGAGACGGAAAAGTGACACACGACATGTAAACATCAAACACAAAAGACTACACATTAACCGACGAGACCAATGGGCAACCGGTGCCGACTTTGGACGGCCATTTGTCACGCAAGTTGCAAATGGTGTGGTTATCCTGGATTACGTGCGCACAACCCTCTCACTTCTCCAATTACCCAGAGGTCTCGAAGAACGTACCATTGTGGGTTAAAACAACCTCCTCATTGTAAGATGACATCACACAAACAAGACCGCGAAACGTAGAGGCCCCAGAAACACAGATGAATATGTAAATGGATATAAAAAGTGGGCATGCGTAATACAGTCCGTGCTCAGCCGGCTGTAGCGAACTCATGTATGTAATCACCCGAGGAGTCCGACTGACATTTAGAGAGGACAGGTGGTCGGGGCCCTGTCTTCTCTAAAGAGGTTTGGACAGGGCCCGTCATGGAGTCACGTCGTCACAGTCAGTCAGAGTGCAAGTCTCAAGGATGCACTTGTACAAGACTGTAGATTGGTCAAGTACCAAGCCTAGTGTCCGTCTGGTGACATAAGGATCATATCCACGGTATAAAAGGCGTTTGATGATTCTGACGCATTTTCGATGGTTATGCTGCCTACCTTTGATCCTTCTTATTTTGTTTATCATATCACCATAAAAGACAGGTTGTGTAATACCCAAAGTAATGTACTCTGTTGCGTGTATAGATCCGAATTTTAAAAGAAGTTGACTCTAATTTTTGTAAAATTTCCAGAAAATCTTAACTAGTTCAGAAAGCGGAAACCTTGACCTAAAAGTTTTTTGGTAATTTGTAAATTTCTACTGTGAAAATCCAAAATATCAGTACATGCTCTAGCGTACCGGATGAGCTGTGATATGTAAATGCCGTATGACGGTAATCACCGTCAAGCCAGGGGAAATTTACTATGTTGAATCCAAAATCATCCCTTTTGTCATATACACTTGTATGAATCTTTCCGTTTACAATTTTGATATTTAGGTCCAAAAACGGTGTTTCTGTATTTGAAAGGTTTGCCTTGTTAAGTGTTAATTCTTGTGGATAAATTTCATTCTTATATAATTCAAAAGCAGGATTGTCAATGGTTAGAATATCATCCAGATACCTAGAAGTATTATTGAAACATTTCAGATCATCAAATTTTCTCTGCTTTTGAAGATTTTGGATAAATTCTTTTTCATAAGTGTATAAAAATAAATCTGCAACAAGAGGCGCACAGTTAGTACCCATAGGAATTCCTACAACCTGCTTGTATAGATCCTCACCAAATCTAACATAAATATTGTCCAATAGGAAGGACAAGGCATTACACAGGTCGCTACATGTCCATGATTTGTATGATTTGTAGTCTGTCGAGCTAAAGAAACCCTTCGATTCAGATGTACAAATGTACGTTTTTCGCTCTCGATCAAAACACCATTTAATGAGATTAGATAATCGATCATTAATTTTGTCATGAGGAAGTGTGGTGTACGTATTAGAGAAGTCGTATGAAGAAATCGTATTGGCTTGGAAATTTCCAGATTTCATTTTGTCAATCACATCCCCTGAATTCTTAATAGACCAAAATAAATTTACATCGTTCCTGTTTAGAACCGTTTCACAATATCTAGTTATGTGTTCTTCTATAGCAGTAAGTGCTGATGTCAGATTTCTGGATAAAATTGTAGTGGAGCAGTTACTAGAATTAGCAATAAATCGAAATTTGTAAGGAGACTTGTGCAGTTTCGGTATGCAATAAAGTGTTGGGAGATCCAATTTAGAAATAGAGATATTGAATGAGGACAGTTCACTGTTATGCTTGCTTAAAATGTTAGATGCACTTTTATTGCTTTTGATATATGTATTAGTAGACGAAAGTTCCGAAACCAAAGTTGATATGTAGTAACGTTTTTAAATGATAATGGTGTTGTTGGCTGCTTTATCGGCTGGTGCAAAGACCTATTTTTCATGTAATTTACTTAGTTTGGATTTGAAATATCTTTCTGATTTGGAACGTGGATTTTGAAAAGATGAGGGTTTTTATGGAAGTTATCTATTCGAATATCCGTTATATCTAAAATGAGGTTTTTCCAGTCATTCAGAGCATGCGGTTCGACTCCTTCTGATTTACACCATCTTTTCGTATAATTATCTAAGGCTTACGTAAGCACCTCACGGCATTTGACAAATCTATCTTGGATGGGATTCTATACTTAGGTCCTTTTTTAAGAAGACCGTGGAGCTGTCTGTCTTGGATAATTGAAAAGACACCTGTAACAACATGGCCAGCTGGTTTGTAGAGATATTTAGAAGTTGCACATTCTCAAGAAACAGGACACGATTCAAGTATCTCAGGATCCGATGTAACTGTATTATAGTTAAACACAAAGTTTCGAATAGGTTTCTTGTACTTATAACAAATAAGAGGTTTTATTTAATCTGTAATCAATTGGATTAGACATTTCTCACCTCTTCCATATATTTGTAGGTACCTCCACTCCATATATCTGTGACTGGTTTGTGCTGTAGCCATTTGCCCAGAAACTCCATCTCTTGTTCCTCGTGGACATGTAGAGGACTGCCGCCTACTGCTGAACATAGGGTCTCTAGCTCGTCCCAGTAAGCTGTACTGGGACCCAAGTAGTAGCAGATTCCTTTAAATTGTTCGAATCCTGTTGGACAGGTACCAGTGTCTGGTCAAAGAAATGAAGAATACTTATTCAAAAATTCATGTGAAAAACCGAGGTAGAAATACGGCGTTCTCAAGAAAATCTTGAAGTAAAAAAAGAACTGGAATTCTCTTTCATTCACATTAGGAGGGAAAATTAGAAAGATACGATGCATTCCTCTTCTTTTAGGAATGATTTTTTCCCATAGAAAATCAGAGCAAAATCTTACTCGAATTTTACTAACCTAATCTGCATTTTGGAAATATATTCCAGCGCATATCATCACCGCATGTCAAGTTCACTGACAAACTGGCTTCCATTCGATTTGTACATTCAAAGTTCAATATACTAGTACTCCAGTCAATCTTTCCTGATGTTGGCGACGTGAGACTTACACATGAATCTGTGATGAGAGATATACAATGCTTTTGTATTTACGTCTCTTACCGTTTGAAAAAAATACTAAAACATTCTTTATAAGATTACGGTCTTGAATTGTCTTAAATCAAGGTAGTATCTTTTTTATCATGTAGCAAGAGATATGTAGTAAATTCCGGATAATAATGATTTTCGAGTAAAGTACATGACTCAGCACAGAGTCTTCGTCGTGACCACCTACCATGGGTAACAATTAATGAGGTCTCTACAGCCAGTGGACCACAGGCAATTTTGTGCGTGCAGAGTATACGACTGTCAACCATTCATGAATTAATATGCCACATTTTATAGAAAGGTTTTGTGCAAGAAATCCGAATTTTCACACCATTTACCATCACCTGGTGAATGACCGACTTGGTGAAAGAATGGAGGGGATCTCCAACAACACCCGGTTGCAGTGCCAACAGCAATACCCAAAAACAACTACTGCAAAAGCGCAAAGCAGACACTCAAATGGTACAAGGAACGCCAAATCACATAGAAACATCAAACACAAATGGCTAAACATAAACCAACCAAACCAATGGGCAATCGGTGCCGACTTAGGACGGCCATCTGTCACGTCAGTAGCAGACGTTGTGGTTATCCGTATTACGTGCGCACAACCCTCCCACTTTTCCGATCACCCAGAGGTCTCGAAGAACGTACAGTTGTGGTGTAAAATAACCAACTTACAGGAAGATGACCATACAGACAGACAGCATGACGTAGGGGCCCAAGTTACACAAATTGGATATGTAAATGGATATAAAAACACAAGGCTTTCGAAATACAGTCCGTGCTCTGCCGGCTGAGCGAGCTCGTGTATGTTATCATAAGAGTCCGACTGAGATTAAGACAGGACAGGTGGTCGGGCCCTGTCATCTCTAAAGAGGTTTGGACAGTGACCGTCATACTCATAGACCGTCATGAAGACAAATTTGACCTTGTTGCCAATTTGCTGTGATTATTGCAACACAAAATTCTTTTGGACGCTTTCTATAAACTTATCTCATACCCCTATTAAGGTATTCATTGATGAAGAATTTTGAAGGAAGAGTTCAATTCCCTGCGTATAAAACAAAGGGTCAATATTATTTCATGATAAATCAAATCAGGCTTTGCTTCTCCTCTGAGTTAAGAAAGCTCCCTCTGAGACAAAAATAAGTCCATAAAACTATATCAACATTACTATAGTAGATTCCCAATGTTAAACGCCCATTGGGCAACTAGAATAATATTCCAATAACTTGGGTTGCTATTGTGGCGTCACGTTCATGTTTTGCATGTAGGGAGAATTTACCAACGTCAAAATACATTTGATGCTGTTACAGGCAAAATGTGCGAAGTACATGCAAAATAAAAATGACCGATAGTTAGAATAAATGTAAATATATGTAATAAATGTCTTACTTTTTGTGTTCATGTGTGTATAATGTTAAACGTCTTTAAATTCAATAGCATCATTTGAAACCTGATAAATTTTCAGCATGGACCAGACATGCACGTTTCGGGAAAATTAACCCTCGTCAGTGATCCTTAGTCTAAACAATGTAATATGGCCAAAAAGTATGAAAATTATGTCCAAAAATGTACCAAAAGACGTAGAAGAATGGGTGGGATATGATGCTACAGGACCCACGTTTTAGAAATTTCAAGAAATTTTGTATCAGAAAATTTCAAATGCGTTGAAGAGACAGACGATCAACCGAAGTTGATCGAACTTGGCTACATGTGCCAAATTCTGGTTGGACACGTGCAAATTTTCCGAGAAACGGAATTCAGTCATTTCTTCAAAAAGTTTGAAAATGAAAATATTTAGTCGAAACTTTCTGAACCCGGTGACACTCACCTGAAGGTTTTATGTATTCAAAGCTAAACGATGTCGGTGTCATTGACACACATGACTCTACATTAGTCCCATTGTTAGCTGTGCAGTTGCCATATGAATATGTATCATTAAGTGGATCACACACTGTCAGATTCACGAAGTTGCAGACTATCACATCTTCTGTTGAATTCGCCATTGCAATGCTGCTGGAGTTGAGCAGACGGCACTCGTTGATACCGTCAACATGTTCATATCCGGTGCACCATGTCTGGGTTTGGCAGTATAATTCACAGTTGCTGGCAGACATTGACAACTGAACATCGTGAAATACGGGTATACTAGTCACATTTTCGGATGAAGTTGTGAAATTCCGTGACTCTGAAAATTGAAAAATGGATTTGGGCCAATGATATTGAAATCTAGAAATATCTTATCTTTAGTCATTGTTGTTTATCAAAAAACATTGTTAATGTATTCTGCAATAAAAACACAAAAATATCATCAAATCACAGTCAAATGTGAAAATGAAAAGGATTGAGGTAATTTGTAACTTAAGGTTAGACTTACCCTTTGGTTTCTGACATATGTACGGGTATGTTGAATCACAATCCTCAGGAAAAACTCGTATCCCATAATCCCACACATCCATAGCCAAACAATCCCCCGGATCTTGTGAAGTTGTATTCACCCGCCATGTAAACAAATCGGATGTCACGTGGTAATTTTGAGCCAACCAATCGTTTGAATTTCCATTTCTAGATAGTCCAGTCCAAAATGTGACCACTGTATTGGAATTTTATTTTTAAAAGTCTTAGTTAATATTATACTGTACACCATATTAAAGATAAAAATCATAACAAAAAATAAATCGGTTACCAATAGGAGCTCATGATTTTTTTTTTTTCAACAGAAGCTTTGTAGTATATATGTCGACATATCGTTGTTACGGAATACATTGTTCTAGTATATTCAAAGATGGAATATGGTTATCAAACAGAATAACAAACGAACACTTTGAATGTTTTTCTCCTTTTTTTCATTTCAAGAATTTCATAACTTTCGACATTGAATAAAAAGTTAAATTAACTATTAATGAAACTTTCAACAAATATCTTTTTTTGAAAATTGTAATTCAGAAATAAAACTTTGCAAATTAAAGGATTAAAATGACAAAAAGTTGCAAAAACAAAAAGTTTCATCAGCAAAATCTTTTCGTTAGAAATGTTTGAAATATGATGGGGTTGATTTTCTAAATAACTCGTAGAGTTTTTTTTTAATAGTTTTTCATATAAGCGAAACGTTTGTGATCGACTAACATCGTCACTGAGGAAGTTTTATTGTCGATAAGGGACACTCAGCATATACTATGATGCCCCATTGTCCAGAGTGGTAGATGATGTTCTGGCTTACACCAGTTGAACCATCAAACTACAGAGCATACTTGTGTCTTCCGAAAAAGAAGTTTACTACCGAATTGAAGCGACATTGCATGCAAGCAGGAGATGCTTACTCTTCTTGGGCACCTTGTCTCACTCCCATATTGGGAGTGTGTTTCTTTTCATGTGATGGAGGTTTTTGTTTGTTTGCTTTGGTTCCTGTTTTATCCTGATTTTATATGTCTTCGGTTTATGATATTCTGAATAATTGATTTTGTACGGTGTATTGGGATATGGTCATTGTCCATATTTGTCATCATTACAAGTTCATGGTAGGCTGAACAGCTAATTAATAAAAGTAATATAATTATATCCGTAACACAGGAAGCCGATTCGTGTCACGAAAAATGCAGTTTTTGTCACATTTATCTTTTAAAACTATCTATGGAGTATGTCATCATTACGGAAGCATAGAAGGGACATAGTGAGGTAAAAATTACCTCGTGCGCACGACTTTGTAACTCATGCGCACGACTTAGTAACTCGTGTACACGACTTTTGTAACTCGTGCTCACGACTTACTAACTCGTGCGCACGACTTACTAACTCATGCTCATGACTTACTTGCTCGTTCGCACGACTTTTTGTCTTCATTTTATTGGTCAATTATCTCGTGTTCACGACTTTTTAACTCGTGCGAACGAGATAATCAACCAATAGAAAACTAGGATCAAAATAAATGGCGAAAGTTAAAAGTGATCATGCATGTATATTCGTGAGCACGAGATATTTTTTTTTCACATCATGTACCTTCTATGCTTCCTTACATCATAGTATACCCTCATGTACATATATGTATCAGTAATTCATGGCTGAAATTATTTATTTACATTCGAACGTGAAGTGAACAAGTATTAGCTTTTACAAAAAGCTTGCCGGCAGTTAGCTTGTAAAATACTAGTAAGAAAAAATTGGAATAAACGACTTTTGTTCTTGTTGACCAATCGCACATTTCCGGGCTTTTCCGTTTTTATTTCCGATTCAAGCTACGGAAATTTCCGAGGATCTGTGATTGTTGTAGGACGTATCGGTACAAAGACTTTTCGATGCATCTTTCGGATGAAAATGCACTGATACGATATGACTTTCATTTGTCAAGTCATCTAGACTCTTGAGCCGACCTGATGAAAGTATCTTATGCACAGATTCTGAATAATCTTGACGAATATTTGCATATTTTGTAATTGTCCACCAATCATATTGCCAAGAGTTATTTTATCCGTGCAAGTATGTCACGATTGATTACAGTATACCGGCAGTCATGACTGCCGGTAATAAAAAAGGTTCCGGTCAATTTACACAATTATTATTCACAAAACAAGAGAAGAATAATATAAAACTAATGAATTAAAAACCCATAGTGGAAAATTAACTGGACAGTATAACGTGTACGGGAATCTTTTATTCGAAAACTTTTTTCTTGTTTTTTATCCCTCAAATTTTCAGAAATGAAAACTATTTTCTTGTTTGATTTCAATGATATCTGCTGTTAGAAAACCTTTACAAAGGACAAGGCTATTATGAATTCGGACTTTTACAGATCATTCTCCGAGAAAGGTTTATTATGAAAGATCACGATTATAACAAAGTATATTTGGAGTTTACTGTACATGTATGCTAAAAAATAGTTGTGTTACAAATGATATCACATGATCGAAATTTAGAACGCCTTTCAATACAAAAAAAGGAAGAAAAAATGTCTCAACCTGGATAGAAAGAATTGACTGCTAATATGACGTCATTTTCGACGTCAGTCGTCATTGGTTCCACGAGCGTGCCTTCCATGCGTGCGCAGGCTGCCGCGGCGTTGCTGCTAGAATCCGCAATAACTTCAACGTACAAGGTTTCGGAATCATACACGGTCCAGCAGGAAACATGGCCTTTGAAAAAAAATAATAAAGCGATGATTTTTTTTTTTGAAATAAAATTGTATCAATTAGGCCATAGCAAATTAATTAAATGTTCTTCGGATTTCCCGCACTCTATTTTTAAAAATTCACAAAATGATACTTTAAAAATAATTTGCTCGTCCACACTACTAAATTTCTGGCTCAATTTTTTTTTCATGATCGGTCCTGATTTCTTCAAATTTTAAATCTTCTAGAAAACTCAGATTCAGCAAATTTCCAAGAAAATATACTTCTTCTGTGTGAAAAAAAAATAGTTGGAAGCACATTTGTTGTACCATACATGGAACTGAAATTCAAGGAGAGAGAAATGTTCGAAAATATATTTTTCGTACTGCTATGTGCCAGGCTTTCTGGTCACCAGATTCCTATGGGGATTCCTTTTTGAGTGCTGAAAACATCAAAAATGTATTCCTTGGGTAACCCCTAAATTAACAAAATATATATACTTCACTCGCTCGCACCTTAAAAATTTCAATTCTTAAAAATAATGAAATCATTAATATATTTTCGCTCGCTCGCACCCTTTTTCACACGAAAATCCGAAAAACATTTATTAAATTTGGTATGGCCAAATAAAATATTTGTAGATTATTCTCATTTCAGCGTTCTAAATTGTTTGTGTAAATTTTCAAGCAGCTGAATATGAGGGAAAAGTGCAGAACTGCTTAAAATTTATTGACATTTTAATTACGTATATTAGATATATACGTTATTAGATTTAATTTCAAGTGGTTCTCAATGTAAATTTATCTTAATATTTTTCCTTTGTAAAGTTGCATCTTATTTGATCAGTTCTGCGCTTTTATCTTACATGTAAATATTAAGCAAACCGTAATGAATATTGATATCTCTAATTGCCATTCTCACTTAATTAATCAAAAACATAATGAATAAGTACAGTTTCTTACCTATTGTTAATAAAAATGCAATGATGAGATTTTTTCGATACATAATTTTTCAATCCAGCATTACGAGGAAAATAAACTGTTTCAAGGATTTCCTTTCAATTTCTATTTCAAATCGTCAAATATCCCAATTTCAAACAAATATCAATTCTAATCATTCTTTTCTTTCAACGTCTCGTCTCGAATTAGTTGAAAGTATACGGATGTTGCTCAAGACACCGATTTGTTCAAGAATTTAAAAAAAGAATCGATGGAAGAAAATGAAAATATTAGTGATTAAGAAACAAGACGTTTGAAATATTGATTTCTTACACTTGCGTATTTATTCTTTTCTCTGAAAACTCATAATGACCTGCTGTACGTAGATCAAACTTTTCAAAGTAATTAATATAATATGGCGGAATTGTTATTGACTTTATTGAACTATCACTACCTGCGTTGTTGCTTTATTTGCTTTAAAAGTAATGACTAGGATAAACAAATACATTGCCATTGTTTATTAAAGTAGTTATGAGTTTTTAGAGGTTTAATTCTAATTTTTCATATTGAATTAAAGGAACTTAAGTAAGGGTTTTCTCTTGTGTCATAATTTTTCTCAGTTTTACTTAACCTATTTACACTTTCAATAATATCAATTCATGGGTACATTATGCAATAACGACGTTTTGTCGATAAGGAAAAACACTTATATTTATAAAAACTATTTCAGCCAATCAGATCGGAAGCTGCTTTTAATCGATTTTAGAACTTATGTTCTTGTATGAGTAGGTATTTTTCCATGCAGAGAGAAAAAAAAGCTGGCAAAAGGTGCTCGAGTACCTTTAATTCCACCAATAAAGGACTACTGAAGACGGAAAAATGCCAATTGACAAATCTTGAAATTGCAAAAACTTTATCCACATTTGAAACTGAAATGAAGGAAAGGGATGGAGTAACATATCGCCCCGACCTCCCTACGGCACGGTCCATTTCATCTTTACGAGTTTCTTCTTCTCTGAGAAAAGAAGAGAAGCGAATCGATCACCGCAACTTTGGAAGATGGGTTATTTAGATATTCTGGTGGCCGCGGATCCGAATGACTTGGTTTTTTTCGTTCCTAAAAAAAAATGCTTTGAATATTGATGAAAAAAAGTTGTGTATGGTGTGACAGAAAAAAATAATCTTGCTCTGATGAGTCCATGCATATACAATCTGAAGAACTTCTAGAAAATTCAGCTTTATACTCCTGAAAAATTTCCGGCTCGATTCGATCGCCAAAGTTTTCAATCTGTCTCAACTTTGGCTGGCTTCGCTTGCCATACTTTTCTCTGTGTCAAAACATAATTAGTTCATATTTGAAATATTAATAGTTTTGCACATGTATATGAAAGGCCTTCCTAAAAGGCTTAAATATATATTCAGTATAATATACTACAATATATATATCACCATAGAGTCTGATTTTATTTACAAGCTTTGAAGGAGAAAATAAATTAAAAACTTCAGTTTTGTACTAATTTACACCTTTGTCTTGAAAGTCCCCCAGAACCTCTTATATGTACCTACATAAATTTTGTTTTATACATATTTGTGATGTAAAAATATCTTGTCTCTGCATGATAAAACTGTTGCATAAAAATTAGAGTAATATACCAATATCTACAGTTTTTTTAAAATACAAATAAAGTACTTCCATTGATAAAATACACGAACATTCTTTTACAGTACTTAAAGACAAACGCACATCATTTGTTAGAAAAACAAAATTTTGCTCCGGTCCGTGGCCGAAAAAAAAAAAAGATAATAATAATAATAACTTTGCCCTGGTGCGAGGCGAACAGAAATCTTGTCCCCCCCCAAAAAAAACCCCAAGACCGCCCCCATCCCCGAATATCAAATGGACTGTCTCGTGTCAGTTTTCGTCTCTTACGGTACATTTATATCAGGTACGTACGTTAATTGCAGAAAAGTCGCTGAAAAACTTCGGTATCGAAACTACTTTCCATTAGATCTAGCAGATAGATATTCTTTCAAATATGTAATTTATTTATTGACTACATTTGCGTATGGATGCAATAATATCACAATTTTTTTTTACAATAATATGTCTACTAAATGAAATTTAAAATCGGTGTAAACGGTTACCATAAAAAGTAGGGAGTCTTTCAAAGCGGCCAATGTCTCGCAGGTCATGCCCGTAGTTGTACATACTTTGTGGATTTTATAAGAATAGAATTGTACACAGACGCAGGTGACGGGTCTCAGTACGTGTAACACGTTAATATCAATATGTTAAGATAAATAAAATTTAATGAAATTCAAGGTCAAAAACGCCATTCATTGTAAAAAAGAAGAAACGAGCCATAAATGCTAGTTTTAGAAAAGAGTGTTCAAACAATGTTTTATAGATATTGACGAATAAAATTTATTGAAAGTAAGTACATGTAAACGTGTCGATGGGCATTCACTTCCACTTTATAAGTAAAAAATAATTTAACGTATTCGACGGGGACATTTCAATGCAAAAAAAAAAAAAAAAAAAAAAAAAAAAAAAAAAAATACCGACTTGAGAATTCTCCCAAAATTCCTATCGACGGTACTCTGCGCAGGGTATTTTTATGGGGTCATTATCCATTCAGGCTGTATATTCCATGTATATTTGAGGGGTCACATGCGGGTCATTTCGGGGTAGGTTTGGGACATTACGTAACATTCGGACTCAAGGTGCCAGGTGTGATTTACGTATCATTTAATTTCCATTTTTATTTTCAAGAAACAAAGACTTTGATTCCCTGAGAAATTTTGTTGATACATCGATCAACAAAAATTTTCACGGAAGTCTATTTATACAACCAGGGGTTCCCTCAAACACGAATAAACTTGTTGTTGAAAATACAATTTGTTGTTGTTTGCTTAACATTTCAAAGGTACCATTTTTCTACTTACTAAAAAAATAACTGTGCATGTCGGATAAGCTCAAACTGGTCCTTATTCCAAAGATAGAGAGAGACGATCGTTCGATGTTTAAATCATGGCGGCTGCCATAACTTGTTTTCGTCTTTGGAGGCAGTTGTAACACTGCGCAACCCCCGAAATTACGAAATGTAGTTCGGTGATTGATTGTTTTTAGATCCGAGAAAACAGTCTGTTTCCTTAAGAAGATGATATAAAATGTTTAGAAATGTGTCTTTCTGGATATTTTTATTTATTATAAAAATCTGCGTTGATGCAGGTACAAATGTTTCACCCGAAAAAATTGGACAGAAAACGTTTGCATCAGCGTGCTACGCCACACGATTGATGCGGTTTTCTATCCAATTTGGTGATACTTGCATCGACAGAAAAAAAATATACATTTCTTAAGTATATATACTTTAGACATTCGATGGCAATGGACGGTTAAAAATGTTTAACTGAAACAAAAGTACTGGTCTGGATGAAAATTCGTTTTTATAGATAATAGTACTACCATATACACGAAATACGACAACGTAAGAAGTACAGAAATGCATTGACGGTGTATATTTATTTTATCAGAATGAAAGACTGTCACAGCTATGGCACGATCAAATAGTTTTTAGTCCCTATGATATGTTCCGATTGGAATGTCCGTTCAATTTCCTTTTAATTTTACCCGACTCCTGAGCGCCAAAAAGTTGTCCTTCCGTAATGATTTAGAATTCGAATTTTACACAATATATCTCATCTGTGAAAAAGACGCGTACGGTCCTCTGTAACATGATACCTTCGATAACACGCTATTATGGAACGCCATCGCTGTCTTATGATGAGATATTTCAATATATTGGATGGCTTAATCAATATAAGCGGTGGTAAGTACATTATATGCGGGGGTAGGTACATTATATGCGGTGCTCAGTACATTATATGCGGTGCTAAGAACATTATATGCGGTGATAAGTACATTATATGCGGTGCTAAGAACATTATATGCGGTGGTAAGTACATTATATGCTGTGCTAAGAACATTATATGCGGTGGTAAGTACATTATATGGAGTGCTAAGTACATTATATGGAGTGCTTAGTACATTATATGCGGTGTTAAAAACATTATATGGGGTGGTACGTACATTATATGGGGTGCTAAATACATTGCTAAGTACGTATACATTATATGGGGTGGTATGTTCATTACATAGGGTGGTTAGTACATTATATGCGGTGCTAAGTACATTATATGCAGTGCTTAGTACATTATATGCGGTGTTAAGAACAGTATATGGGGTGGTGAGTACATTATATGCGGTGCTTAGTTCGTTATGTGGTGATTTCGTTATGATAAACATTCTGATGACCAAGATTAAACATTTTTGAGATTCGGGTTATCATTAACCCAAAAGGACACATAAACACAAAAGGATACAACATTTTTCCCAGCTCTATCATGGTGGGGGGGGGGGGGGGGGTTGGAAGAAAAGACCGGTATTTGGGTCAAAATAAGCATTATTACACAGAAAACAATGGAAAACGGAAACGCTTTTACACAACAGCGTCCCCCCCCCCTCGTTTTACAATGCCACTTTCACCAAAGGTGTATATCAATAAAACACATTTTCTGGACAAGTGGGGTTCTGAAGCGAGGGGGGAAACAATGTCCACAGGCAAAAACGAAAAAAGGGGGATGGATGACTATTTTAAAATTTATCTCTAGAGCGATATTAAAAGTAGGTTATAATTGCCATCTTTTTTCTTTTTATATCATGGAACAATCTATTCATAGTGTGTTCCGATCAAATATTTAACCGTTTGGAAGGAAATAAATTTGTCTATATCTACACCGTGTGTATTTCGCGCCAGAAAGCTACATAAGTGGCCGAGAAGAAAGAAATACAACCGTTTTATTTTCAGTTTCTGGATTTCAGAGATTGCCGATTACATTGATATTCTTAAAACAGGGTGACGTGAAAATTCTATATCATTATTTTTTTTTATTCTGATTATTAGAATAAAAAAAATAATGATATAGAATTTGCACGTCACCCTGTTTTTTTTTTCTCTCTCTCTCTTAGACCACGTAAATTGAATATCACAAGCTAAAATAAAAATTATAATTCATATATTAGTAACGTAGTGTTACAGAATTAATCTACTCTTTACTAATATCACATAATTTATCTGTACTGTACGAAGCTCTTCTAATAAGTACAAGCATATACAATATACGGAAACAATGCCTATTGATATCATGGTGCCTCTCACTTTAAAAAGTAAAAATTTTGAAAAAGAAAATTTACCCGTGGCCAGGATCGAAATCGCGACCTTGGTAGTTGCAGTCCAGCGTCGTCACCACTACGCCACCGCACCGTTGCAGGAGAGTGATGAAATTGTAGAATAGATTTCACTGATTGCCAAAGATTTAATCTTTAAAATACAGTGAAATATACCTCAATTAAACAACATAGTATTTATTTCATATTATCAGATAAATATTTGTGTTTAAAGGCCACAAAAACATAAAAACGAGGAGTGCCTTAACGTAGCTGCGATCCGAGTCTCAGAAATGTTTAATCTTGGTCATAAGAATGTTTATCATAACGAAATCACCACATAACGAACTAAGCACCGCATATAATGTACTCACCACCCCATATAATGTTCTTAGCACCGCATATCAAGTACTAAGCACTGCATATAATGTACTTAGCACTGCATATAATGTACTAACCACCCCATGTAATGAACATACCACCCCATATAATGTATCTAACACCGCATATAATGTACTTAGCACCGCATATAATGTATTTACCACTCCATATAATGTACTTACCACCGCATATAATGTTCTTAGCACCTCATATAGTGTACTTAGCACCGCATATAATGTATTTACCACTCCATATAATGTACTTACCACCGCATATAATGTTCTTAGCACCTCATATAATGTACATAGCACCGCATATAATGTACTAACCACCGCATATATTGTACTAACCACCGCATATAATGTACTTACCACGGCATATAATGTACTTACCACCGCATATAATGTACTTACCACCGCATATATTGATTAAACCATACCATATATTGAAATGTCTCATTATAAGACAGCGATGGCGTTCCATACGCTATGGTGAATTCATTCACATATTCATCGACAGGTGTGTACTTGTCAAAGCAACAAACATAGCTATTATACAAAAGGTATCAGAATTCTGCATCGAGGTACATGTAAATACATCACAGTTAAAAGACAAAGAAGACTGGGAAATATTGAAAAATATTCTGATGACCACGGTCTTTAAAGGATAACAGGAGATATAAGCTAGCGTGTGTTGGGGAGGGGAGGGGGAGATATTATTAGCATATCATGTTCTCAAATAATCATGGGCCACATCAATAAATAAATAAATAAATAAATTTGATACCAGATAATCAGTAAATTCAGAAAGCCGTCCCAACATACCTCATGTTCTCTGTGTTACATTTTGTATTCAGTACTGACAATACTTAGTTACAAACATGTACAGGAAAGCAATATTGAGACGTACAGCACTTTGCAGCGAAATACACAACGATAAAAAAGGAAACAAACAGCACCTTGTCGCGAAATAAACATCGTACAGAAAATCGAAATGAACAACGATATCCCTCGGTTTTTCTTTCAATCTTTCCACTTGTGTTTAGTAAAATTTGGCATATGTTTTCTACGATTTGAACCATGTTATCAAGAATCGTAAGGACCGCCCAATACTTGTGCTTTTCTTGTTAGCTAGCGGTCTTTGGGAATTAAACGAAAAGTCACGTACACAGTGGCATTGAAGCCATAACGTCAGAGCAGACATTTGTGAATACGACATTTACATTGGTAGAGCAATTTCAAATAAAATAGAAAATTGGTCTTTCCATTAAAGTTCAAGGGGATTTCTTTAGATTTACTTAGACCATTGCATTAAGCCTACTTGAAGAATAAATCGTAAAAAAAGATCGTCAAAGAATCATCCGGGTGTTTTAAAAATTATGGCAGCTATGCATTAATTTATTAAACTTCCTTTTTGAAGGTTTTTGAATGCCTCAGTATGCATCTTTCCTTCGTTATTTTCTTTCATTTTTCCACTTTTTTCGTATACTAAAGTATACATGTTACCTCTAAAGCTTGCTTCGCTTCGCTTCAAAGATGAAACGGAGCTAATGTAAATCATAAAATTACTTGAAAATAAAGTAAATTACGAAAAATAATAAAGAATTGACGTTAACCAGGCTGTTTAAAGCTTGACATGTTGCGAGATACCCTACATGTTTATGAATAGTTCATCCAATAAAAGTACATGTAAAGATAATGGAAATCGAAATATTTATTTTATCCTTTAGAGTGAGCGAAAACCACGGACAAATGCTCAGAGTGTATTTGACATTTTGTCCATTTGTCCGAAAAAACAATTATACGAACTACGAAAACAATAATACCATTAGCTTCTAATAAATCCCATCTTCAAATGGCCAGCGCCCCACGTTGTATTTGATTCGGGTAAATCGATTATTGATGGAATCAACTTATTTATTTGTGTTGCAATTTGGCTTATTTTGAGATCCCTTTGCGTTAATTGACAATTGTGATTATGTTCTATTGATAACACTGTATCGGAATTAGGAAAAATATTGTAAATATACTTTGATTCTATCAAAATGTCAAAGATAAATGGGAGAGAGCGATACTTATTCGGTAGTTGTAACATATGAGCTCTAGTATTCACTGAAAGATTTTTTGCTTCTATAATGAAATGGATATTTTCCTACCTTATCTTTTCTCTAATTACAATTGGCATAGGTAAGTGTCGAAGAATTATTTTCCTTAAAAGGTGATGGAATTAATTTGATTCATCTAGCATTCAATTTCGGCTCGATATATTTTTTTTCTAATTTGAATATTATGTAAAAACATTGATGTAGAATCTATAAACAGTATAATGAAATGCAACTGCAGGTGAATTATAGAATTTTCATTTGCTAACTTCCAATTCTGAATCATTAAAAGTGAGCATGACAAAAACTATGAATTTCAGATAACTGACATAACTTAACAAAATGTAACAAAAAGTAACTTTTTTCTTCGTGACAAATGTCATTTGCTAACTTTCAATTCTGAATCATTAAGAGCCATTCTCTGTAAAAACCAAAGAATTTATAGGGGTGTTCAAATGACCACCTCAGATTTTCGTGATTTTGATAAATTTTGGTCAACATAAGACCTGTATTCAAAATTGATATCATTTTCATTCATACATGTAACAGTTGCCATGGTAACGCACTGACTTGTTTGGCCCAATTTCAGGTGGTAAAAAATGAGACAAAATGAGGTAGGTTTGTAACCCCACTGTTTTTAAATCAACTTATCAGCATTAGATTTAATGCAAATATTTGACAGAATGACCCAGGAACTTAATAATGAAGAAGAAAAATTAAAAGAAAATTATTTCCAAATATGTACATTTTCAAGACAAATATGCGTTATTTTGCCAAAATTCACAAACTCGTAAATTAGCACTTTTCATGAGGTATCTACAAAATGATGCAGGCACTCGCGCCTGATATAATACTGTTTTCAGATAATTCAATCTCTGCTCATAACAATATAAAAAAATTGGAGATGTTATTTTTGTTTAAAGAAAATAAACTTATTTTGAAAATTGTTACCATGGCAACATCTGCATTTTACTCGATTTCTGTTTTACGAGCAGCATTTCAAATTCAAAAAAGATAAAAATACCAAAATAGTATGAAAATCAAAGTTAGAGATCTCATGATATTCTTACGTCAATTGAGGCTGTATTTTGTAATCGGTTGCCATGGTAACCATGTCAAAAAGTTACAATATTCACTATTTTCAGCATTTTCAAGTCATTTGTCGTTGTTCCTGTGCCTTATAATAAACGGAACTTAACAATTTCATTGTTTTCGTATAACAGGTATATCATATTTTGAAGAAATCATTAAATTGTAGAGGAAATATATGAAAAATCACATATTTCTCCATAGCAACGCAGCATATTCAGATGTACCGAATAGCAAAATGTTCATGAGTATGCTTTAATTTTCAGTTTCTATAATATTATCTTGAATTATTCTATACTAAAATCATATTAAAACACATACCTAAACGTAAAATTTTAGATAAGCTCACTCGTAGTGTCTGATATTGTGAAAATGGCTGGTTACCATGACAACAAAATTAACTAATAATAATATATCAATTTCAAAATGTTGTCTGTATTTTACCAATTTTGCTTCTCTCTTAATGGGTACATGATAAGATTTTTTTTTCAAATTGATGGTGGATGCTATAAACTCTATCAAAATACATGAAACAAGTTTCAAAATGATAGTAGTTGCTATAGTAATTTGGCCATACGATCTATAAAAAGCATTTTCCGCTATTTTTGAAGCCTTTTCCTTGAAAAAAGAAACATGCTTGCACAACTATTTTTACATATATGACAAAGCAAAGTCTTAACTTTATTTTAGATTAAAACATTTTCAGATTACTTGACCTTTGATGCCCGTATCCAAGGACTTAAAGTGGCCTTATGTACATTTTTACACATATGTTTCCATAGCAACGGACTATTTCCTAAATATATGTGTTGAATTTTCTTCCATGTAAAGAAATGTCTAATTGAATACATTTATTAATTATCATCACTTTCAATTAAAGTTCAATGATCTAGTAAAAAACGGACACTAAATTAAGTCTAAAATTACTTTTATTTCTGCTATTTGAGTTTATGTTGCCATAGCAACGATAACAAACTTTGTTCCAATGTGAATGCTGATGTTATATTTGCATAAAAAAAAAAAAAACTCAAAAATAAAAGTTATTTATCATTGAATTTTGAAAAAAAAATGGCAAGAGCAATTTTTTGATAAGATACCTTTGTTGTTGCTATGGGAACATATAGATTATGCATTAAACCCAACATTATTTATCTAACTTGAAAGAGCAATGATAGGGGACTAATAATTCATCAGTGTTTGTTTTAGATTATGCTGCATAATTGATGTATGTGACTTCAGAAACGCCCAGATATGCATTTTCTCAATGTGTAAAGTCTGTTTCCATGGCAACCTGGTGTGATATTCGGAAAATTTTTTTTTTTTACTTTTTGGGTCACACCCAACCTTATGTATATTTTTATCAAACTCTTAGGCATGCCGTACCATGCCTCCCTAATAAAAGTGCAAATACTTAGTACAGAGGATAGCTATTAACACTTCGTGTCATCTCAAATGCATGGTTGAATGATAAATACATGAGCTACTGTCAAACTATCAAATCGACAAAAAAATTAAAACCTCCTGATCATAACTCCTGATGACTAAACGTTCTGCTCAGTAAATTTTTGAGATGGATATGCACTATTCATTGAAAAGAAACAAAAGTCAAGGCCAAAGATAGATATTTCATAACACCATTTTTATGTCCCCGTAATCGAAGATTCGGGGGCATATAGTTTTTGGTCTGTCCGTCCGTCTGTCTGTCTATTTGTCTGCAAAAACTTTAACTTGGCCATAACTTTTGAATGGTAAGTGATAGGTCTTTCATATTTCACATATGACTTTCTTGTGACAAGACCTTTCCTTGGATACCAAATTTGACCTTGTGACCTCGACCTCAAAATGTGAACTACTTTTCAGCTGTAAACAAACAAAGATGCAAACGGGGGCATTCGTGTTTCACAAACACGTTTTTTTTTTCAGCTCCGTGTGTTCAAACTTGCCAAAGGGCCAACTCTAAATATGTTAATCCATGGTATACCAGAAGCGCAGCATTAACCTTGATTCTTGATTTCATAACAAGGAAATTTAAGTCATTTGGGGGGGGGGGGGGGGGGGGGGTTACAACAATTTATTTCATCAACACACAAACTTGTGAAATATGGCATTGAGTTCTGTGAGACTTGAAACCTAAAACGTTCTTTCTTTCAAACACTGAACCCTGATAAAAGCTATGGTTTTTTCCTCGTTTTGCATACCTTTTTTTCTAAAAGCAATTTTCTAAACACATCCTCCCTTTCGGATCGAATAAAAGAAATCTGAATCTGCTAATATCAAATGGTCTTTTCAATGTTTTCAACAGAGAGGTTGTGATCCTTACTGTGTAAAACAATGATTGAAACGGTACATTAAAAATTAATTGCATATCTTTTCATGAATAAAAAAAAGACACCTTGTAACATCAGTATCGTTGTACAATTGAAACATGAATGAACAATTTACCACATTGCAGTTAATGTAAGCGAGATATCTGAACTGCTTTCTGATAAATGTTTATAGGATGGTTCCTATAATTTTGTACTGAAAGATCCAATGGACAAAAAGAGGGATACAGTTATAGTTACCCTTTTGGTGTATTCAAAAGAAACACCTCCCTTGCCAAAAATTGTTGTTTCTCAGTTTTTACGTATAACTGTACTGAAGTCCATAGGTTTGACCCCCCTCCCAACCTGATGCCTCTGATCCCCTCACCTTAAATGTTTTTCTAGAATTGCTCATGTATCAGAATTTGGAAATAAAATAGAACTGCGGAAAACCTGTACATCACACTACCAAAAGAACAATGGCAACTAATAAACCAGTTATGACATAACATTTCCTTAGATAACAGGAGAATCATCATTGATAAAATTGTACAAAGATACGATCCCTTTTTCAATTAAAAACTAGAACTGCCCTTACAGTGATGAAATATACCCCCGCGGGATGTTTGTCTCTAAGCGGATCCCCTATCCCTTATAGTTTAAAAGTAGGTCAAAGGTCAAGGTCACTAGGTCAAATGTTTTGGTATCATGTAGCACTTATTATGGTTAATATGTTTTATGAAATATGAAAGCCCTATCACTTATACTTGAAGCTTTAAGAACTTCTTAACCGGACGGACAGGATGTTTCTTAAAAACCCCCAAAGTTTGTTTGCGGTGAGTATAATTACAAATTTTTATTTTTTACATGTACGAGAGCTGATTGATATGTTGTGAGCCTTGGTTTTCTGACCAGTCAAGATAAGGATTTGTTACACACCGGTGGCAAAAGTGTAAAGATACTGAAGGGGATTATGTAGAAAAATAATGCAAAATGTCTAATACAATTTAAATCCATCAATACGAGGTTCACAACATATCGATCAGCCCTCGGATAGAAAAAAAAAAAGAAACTGTTTCCCTTGAATTCTCATGGATCTTTTATAACTACAAAAACTTCATACCATTTGATTCAATGATCAAAAGGTAATAGAGATATTAAGATAGAAACAAACTCATAATGGAAATTTTGTAGCGTGCAAATCATGACTATGACGTGTTGCTATTGAGAAATATTCATTTTTTCCATTCTTTTCTGTCTACCGTAAATTTAAATATTTAGAAAAATTAAGTACCTGGAAAATATCTTATACATTATATTAAAAGGTAATGAGACTCCAAAACATGATAGATTATAAAAACACAAAATTTTGCAATGAAATTTCACAAAACAGTAATCTTGAATGAGATGTATACACATATCTATATAGCGTTTTCCATCGAGTATTTGCATTTTCAGAATTAGAAAACTTTGGAATTGTAGCAAATACACATTGAAAAACATGGTTGTCATGGCAACCGATCTCCAAATTAGATAACTTGATATTCTTAAATTAATGAAACTGATATAAAGATTAGCATGTTTGATCAAGTTTGTACAATAATACAATCTTATATGTTCAGGTGTTTGTTTGAAATAAGAATATATGATTTAAGAATTTATTTCCCAGTTTTTCGTGATTTTTCTTTAAAATTTACTATTTTCCCTTAAGTTTTATGACTCCTTTTTTCTACAATTTCTGTTTAAAGCTTCATGTCATTTATTTATTAAAAAATAATCAAATTAAACTTTGAAATATACACGATGAAAGATAGAAAAAGAAAATTTTAACATAATAATGAAAATTTCACTGTCTATTGATAATAACAATGGTTCGTTGCTATGGAGATATCCTAGTATTTTTCATATATTTTCCTTTGATTTTAGTGATATTAGAAAAAAAAAAAATCCTATATGAGTGAAACAAAGAATCGAAATTGTCTTTCTTATTTTCATAAAAGGCAAAGAGATAACAGGAAAAGACGGAAAATTGTTTTTAAAAGTGTCAATTTGGCCTTTTGATACATGGTTACCATGGCAACCGATGATAGAATATAGACTAAATTTCAATAAAAATGTCAGAAAAATTTAAAGCTTCAATAATATACAAAAATTACATGTTTCTGTCTTCTGTGATCTGAGATACTTTATGTTATCCATCAATCATATAAAATGCAGATGTTGCCATGGTAACCATTTTTAAATAAGATTTATTTTCTTCAAACAAAAATAACATCTCTGGATTTTTTATATTTTCCTAATAGATAGTCAAACATTCATTCAACAATATTCAGTCACTTCACTTAGCCTGGGTTATTTTGCTATGCATAGCCGAAAATGATGATTTTTTTGTGCTTTTGTAAAATGTCAAAATATTGAAACTTTGTCCTGAAATTTGAATGATTTTAAAAAATTTTCGACCATAATTTAATGACACAGCTTAAAGAGCAAGGTATCTAGTTTTACAATTTGGATGAAAAATTGAAAGGCTTTACCTGAGCAAATTGTACTTGAAAGTAGTTCATTTCATGCTCGTCAGAGCCCCCTTTTCTTGTCAAAATGGGATGGGGTGGTTACCATGGCAATGGATTATCGTATACAAAAACAAATGTTATTTTTACTATCAGGGGGTCAAACTTGGCTCAGACACTCAAAATCATGAAAATCTGAGATGATCGTTTTTCGACCACTTTGGTCCTTACAGAAAATGGCTCTTAAAAGTGAATACGATATAATGATTATTTCTTCTTGTCCGAGTTTTGAAATAATTGTAATTTTAGAATCGCTCTAGGAGCAAAGCACATTATTAACAGAATCACATTTGAAATATAAAGATGTTTAAAAGATTTGAAAAAGAAAAGAAAGTAAAAAAAAGTGTCATCTCCACAGGAAAAGGAACCTCCGCCATTGACTTGATGAGAAGGTGAATGAGACACACGGCAAGTACATGTATCAGTGGCGGATCCAGCGCCCCATTTGCCGGGGGCCAAGGGGCGAATTTACCCATTTTTACTGAAAAATGGGCAAGAATATACCTGTTTTTGGAAAATTTTGGGTCATTGCCGGGGGGGGGGGGACGCCCCCTCCGCACCCCCCCCCCCCCTGAATCCGCCACTGTGTATCATCACGGATTAGACACTAGCGAAAACACATAAAATCTTAAATGTAAACAGAGAAAACCTTGCTTTTTAAAATTGCAATTCTCTGGTTTGCTTGTTAAAAAACAAACAAACAAACAAACAAACTCCATTGCACACTTTGTTTTTCAGTGGTCAGTAGTTACACTTGGACGGATTGGGCGTCATGGACATCATGTAGTGTAAATCCCTCTGATGTAGACGGCTGTACTGGGACGAAGAACCGGACAAGACATTGTGAGGACGTCAATGGTACAGCCGCTCACTCTAATAAATGTCCCGGGAAGGCAAAGGGATCCACAGATTGCACTTTTGATGGTAAATATATCTTCTTGTGTTTTTTTTTAATGTCTATGTATTTGCTTTTGTTGTATTTATTTTTTTCACTTGCTTCAGTATTTTCAATAATGCTGGTCTGAAAACGAAAAAAAAAAAAAAAAAATAATAATAATAATAAAATAAAATAAAATGAAATAAAATAAAATAAAATGAAATAAAATAAAATAAAATAAAATAAAATAAAATAAAATAAAATAAAATAAAATAAAATAAAATAAAATAAAATAAAATAAAATAAAATAAAATAAAATAAAATAAAATAAAATGAAATAAAATAAAATAAAATAAAATGAATTGGAATGAAATGAAATAAAATAAAATAGAATAAATAAATAAAAAAGAAAGAAATAAAATTCTTTAAAAAGATCATAATTATGATTAAACTTTTGTGAATATTACAATATGAGATGAATATGAAAATGAATGGAGTGATAGATAAATTGATAAATAGATAGAAAAAACGAAATGATGTTCGAGATATTCTGTTTGGAAAGTATAATCATGTGATTTAGATAATCAAAAAAATAAATCACTTACTTAAAGAATAAATAAAAGAAAAAAATGTAAATGAAAAAATAAAATGAATAAATTAATCAAAATGAATAAGAGATATTAATTCATCATAAAAATTGATAAAAAAGATAACCATTCCGTCTTTCGGTAATGGATATGGATTTCGTAAAGCTTGCTTTCTTGAAAAAAAAAAAAAAAAAAATAGATCGCTCGAAAACATACGGTTAAGCATTATTTATGAAAATGCTGCAATTACTCTAAAGATTTCATCTGAGTTTGGCGACGTTTTATAATGACTTTTCCTACATGTACTTGAATTTTTGTTTAAATGTCTAATGTAACAATTTCATTTTTCCCATGCGATAATTTAAAATAAGAAAAAGATCTCCAACAAGACCATTTTGCAGTGATCACAGTGGAACATATACATGCATTATTGAACACCCCCTCTCCGTTTCGGATTAGCCTCGACCGTTTTCTTCAAAAAAAAAAAAAAAAAAAAAAAAGACTCGAACGTCAGTAGGCGCCATTTTCAAAATAGTTTCCCGTTTGTCTATTTGTTTGTTTGCTTGTTTTTGTTTTTGTTTTTGTTTTTTTTTTTTTTTTGTTTTTGTTTTGTTTTTGTTTTTGTTTTTTTTTAAATATAATCTATTATGAAATACAAGTTCCCACACTGGATCGTAACTGACAAATGTGTTACACATGACACATTACTCACTCGAATGTTGAAAAAATGCTTTAATTTTATACTTTACATCGATTCGATGTAAACCCCTCCCCCATTTGAGTCCGAGTCTTTTTATGCCGTCACAAATAAAGGACAAAGGGATCCGAATCCCCCCCCTCCCCAGTAATAGTCACAATACATCGACACCAAAAACACAACTGGGGACATCGGGATCATTTACATTTACAAAAAAAAGGATATGAAATAAACAAGACAAAATACTATTAAAACACAAATCTATTTATATTTTCAGTGGACGGTGGTTGGTCTGCATGGAGCCGCTGGTTTTGTGAAGATACTAACAACGGAACCAGACTGCGGAACCGGACGTGTACAGAACCAGTCAGATGTAATGGCGGAGATGACTGTTCCGGTGACGCGGAGGAATATGAGTGTAAGTTTATCTGTTCCGAAGGGACCCGTTATCAGAGGAAATTCTAGCAAGCAAAAGAATTATTAAATTTATCATGAATCGCGCCTAATCATCATCCACTGCCTAGTAGCATTCTGTGTACATGTACATGTAATATGTATTTAAAAGAAATTGGCGATATTTAGACGCTATTTTAAAGGAAGTAACATGAATGTGTTCATATATCCTCGTATGTCAAACTATACTACCAAACTTTCATGCGTTTGTTCGCACTTACGTTAATTTCTGAATTACATAAACAAGTACACGATACATATGTACGGTAAAATAAAATCTGTATAATTTTCATATTTCGTCATATTTGTTCTTGTATAATGAACGCGAAATAGATATAAAATCACCATTTCTGATCGTTAACAGATGATGTGAAAATTGATGGAAACTGGTCCCCATGGAGCAAATTTTCTTCGTGTAGCGTAACAATGAGTCACGGTACCAAACGTAGATGGCGAACCTGTACCGACCCGGAAACATGTACTGGCGAACCTTGTGAGGGTGTCGGAGATGACTACAACCATTGTGAAAGTACGTGTGTGACGTTTTTAAACAATTATTGAAATAATATAACTACATCACTAACTCTGCTTGAATTTCTTTGTCTGCTTGAATTTACATTATGTAGCTAACATACTTGCCATAATTGTTCGGAGTTTTGTCATTGCAAAGAGGGACAAAAAGAGGGACAAATCATCAAAATGCGGGACAAATATAACGCCAATGAGAGACATAAAGAGGGACACTTTTAGGAGGTTGAACTTCAGATATTGCAATCCAAAATTGTACTAGATCATTGCCCTCTGCAAACGAAAGAACGTCAGATTAAAAAATAAATCGTATTAACGCGCGCCATATACGTAGATGGCCCCTGGTCAGACGCATTTCTAAAAGTGGCGCTTCAGTGAACTTGTCTACCCGATTTAATTTTTCTCTGTGAAAGTTTTAAAAGTCTTTTACTCCATTGCTCACGTTTTATATTCACAACTTTCTGAACATAAGTATTTAAACATCTGCGCTGTTGCCTGCGTTGACGTTGGCGATTTAAATGAAATACACAATCGATAACTTAACGACTCGCGTATTAAAAATATCCGTACTTTTATTGATACTGAGAGTTTTTTGACGTGATAGTAATAAAGAGCATATTATAGTTACTTTAGAGCGTTCCGTGGTTGCCGTATTTTCTTTTTTCTTTTTTTGGTATCACTCGAACATCGTATAACTATTGCTATTGCTTTATTTATTTCAATGATCGAATTGTTTTGTGAGCTAAAAAAAATACCAACAAGAGAAAGGCTGCATGAATGTATTTAGCAACGTTTGTGGGACAGCCGACCTTTAATCAACCTATTACTATCAAAACATAGGTCAATTATCGGCTGACTACTGTATATGGGTATATAGCGTAGATAATTGGAAACGTTTAAATAAACAATGATAGTTTAAGAAAAGACGGAACGATTGAAATCGACAAAGAATAATCAATATTACCATGATTACGCCGATTTTTTTTCTTTTTTAATGAAACGTCCAAAAATCGGGATTTTCCGTGTTCCGGCCGGAACAGATATTTTCGATCGAAAATGCGGGACATTTTTTGTCCCGACCGGGACAATGGCAAGTATGAGCTAACTCTGCTTTAATTCTTTTGTCACTACACAGTGATGTAAAATTGTGTTACATGTTCTTCGAGACCAATGTGTATCCGGACAAATAGATGGTTTGTGCGCTCGTAATCCGGATAACCACACCATTTGTTACTAACGTTGCAGGTGGACATCCTAAGTCGGCACCGATGGCCCATTCGTATCCTTAGTTTATGTGTGGTCTTTGGATGTGTTTGGATGTCTTGATTGTTTAAATGCTTTTAGTGTTTGGATATCTTTAGTGTTTAGATGTCTTTAGTGTTTGGATGTCTTTAGTGTTTAGATGTCTTTAGTGTTTAAATGCATTTAGTGTTTGGATGTCTTTAGTGTTTAAATGCATTTAGTGTTTGGATGTCTTTAGTGTTTAAATGCATTTAGTGTTTGGATGTCTTTAGTGTTTAAATGCATTTAGTGTTTGGATGTCTTTAGTGTTTAGATGTCTTTAGTGTTTGGATGTCTTTAGTGTTTAAATGCATTTAGTGTTTGATGTCTTTAGTGTTTAAATGCATTTAGTGTTTGGATGTCTTTAGTGTTTAAATGCATTTAGTGTTTTGATGTCTTTAGTGTTTAGATGTCTTTAGTGTTTTGATGTCTTTAGTGTTTAGATGTCTTTAGTGTTTGGATGTCTTTAGTGTTTAAATGCATTTAGTGTTTTGATGTCTTTAGTGTTTAGATGTCTTTAGTGTTTTGATGTCTTTAGTGTTTAAATGCATTTAGTGTTTTGATGTCTTTAGTGTTTAGATGTCTTTAGTGTTTGGATGTCTTTAGTGTTTAAATGCATTTAGTGTTTTGATGTCTTTAGTGTTTAGATGTATTTAGTGTTTGGATGTCTTTAGTGTTTTGATGTCTTTAGTGTTTTGATGTCTTTAGTGTTTAGATGTTTTTAGTGTTTTGATGTCTTTAGTGTTTTGATGTCTTTAGTGTTTAGATGTATTTAGTGTTTGGATGTCTTTAGTGTTTAGATGTCTTTAGTGTTTAGATGTATTTAATGTTTGGATGTCTTTAGTGTTTGGATGTCTTTAGTGTATGAATGTCGTATTTGATGTGCCTTGTCCTTTTGCTTGTCTACTTTATATTTTCACATATCTTTAACATATCAATGACTAGAAAAGTTAACTTTAAAGCTTAGATACTTTGTAAACATTGTAAATTCGATAGTTAAAACACATGAGTATAAAACAAGAACCAGGGATCCTCTAACCTATACATAATAGTTCCAAATAAGATACAAAATGTACTGAATTAATTTGCTACAGAATGTAGGTCTACAATTTTAACTAGTTTTAAAAGTTTATACAAGTATCTTTCTATTTCAGTCATACCAAAACAATTCAGCGGACCTGCGTTTGGAGAGAATTATATGACTGAAAATGATGCGCTAGCATTTTACTCTGTTGCTAATATACATATCTTCCCGACGGCGCAATTAGATTCGCGGTATTCTGGGCATCGCGAATGGACTCTGTTCAGGATAACAGAAACAGGAAATGAAACTCTTCTTGATTACAAGAACGACAACTCTCTCAGTTATGCCATCGGACCTGGTGATTTATCAGATGGATTACATAAACTGTACTTAACATTTTACACATTTAACAATTCTGTAGAATACGTTCATGGATGGATGTATTTAGAGAGTATTTATCCCCCACCTCGTGTATTCATACAAGGGGGATCAGGAAAAGTTAGTGGCCCGGGCGAAATCAAATTCGATGCAAGATCTGGCTCCTATGACCTACTTTTAGGTCCGGGTCACCCAGAGTCGTTGAATTTTACATGGTCTTGCCACGAGTTTCCTACGACAAAGTTAGATGAACTGATCGGGATCAATATAAATCCAAAGTACATATACTTAAATGACGGTGAACAGGTAAACATTACATGGAGCACGTTTGACACCGTGCTGAACATGTCGGATTGGGTGTCGTCTGCGTCATTGTTTACTAACATTGGACTCATAAGCCAAACTGCCTTGGATCATGACTTCTATCTTTTTAACACAGTGATGGATAAAAGGGCAGATATGACTTGTCAGAGTATTTTGGCGTCTCCTAATGACTGCCCAGAAAGTTTCAACGGTTCGGACACATGCCTTATTTATTTCAACACTTCCTTCTCCTGTGCTATTCCAACAGGATATTTTTGCTACAATAATATCAGATCGCCTATCCGCTGTGAAGGAAGTGTGTACAATGGCGGTAACCAATCATGTATCGATTATTTAAAGGACTCATGTGACGCAAAGGCGGAATATAACTCCAAAGTCTGGAATGGAACGGAATATGATCACGTGATGGAAACCTACGTTTTTGAGAACCTATTGGCCCATATCAAGCAGATGTCTATCGATCTAAGGCAGCGATCTCAATATCTGATAGGTGGATCCATGGCCTTTGGATTCAAACTGGGTGCAGCCATGGTCACAGAAACGAACGATTTATCTACAAGACTTAAAAGTCACAGTGATAAATTGGTTGGTTTACGCAGATTGATGTTAGATTTGGAAAACCTCAGTGGAGGAATAAGATTTCGTAACTCTGGTATGACCAGTTTCTCAGATTATCTGACGACATGGCACAATCTAACAGACAGATCGGCCACTCTTCCAAGTACTTTGTACGAATTCTACCAAAACACAACACTTTACAACGCCGCCACTCTGAAAACTTTGGAGGAAGACACCGAGCGTCTCACTGCCCTGTACGAGGGTCTATTTGCAAACGACTCGTGCCCGGGTTTCTCGGGAAATTCGAAAGGTTACGCCGAAATTCACACAAACGGTAGCGCGGGTGGCGACATTCGCGGTTTTATCGTGACTGTCAAAGCTAATGTTGGGGAATCCAGAAGTTACATGACTTTTCAACAAAGTTTACAAATACAGTCTCCGTTGAACACGACTCCGACAGACTCCAGACATCAAGTAAATGGAGGAATCCCAAAATTGGAGATTCAGTAAGCATTCTTCCAATTATACAATATTCACATTTTATTCAAATAAGCATATTTTTGTAGGCGTTGTGATGTTATAACCATTATGGTCGTTGGTCGTTTCTTCAAACGCATTCGAAAATTTCTGCTTCCAAAATGTTATCAAATTTCTAAAACCTGGGTCCTGTAACATCACATCCCAGCCGTCTTTCGGAATATTTTGGACATGGTTTTCACAAATAAGATATACACGTATTCAATCAGTGTAAATGAAATAAAAAATGAAAAGGAATACAGGTTATCTTTTACCATATAGTATCAGGTGTTGACGAAATTTTCCATCTTTTTTTTTCAGATGTAGATTGAATTGTAAACAAAAGGTGGCAAGCACATCTGTACTCTCTCTAAGGGCAGTTTGCGCTACTTGTTCCTTTTATGAAATGCGCAATGCAACTTTCTTTTGGAATTTCCAGAAGATTGATATGTATTATAGAGATACACAGAATTTCTCAAAATGGAGAAATGGACTTGAAACAGGTAAGTACAATTCAATTCACAGGGATTCTTTTTTCTTTAGAATACTTTATGATGGGGTTCTTTAATTAAGTTGTAAAATATATTCAAGCTAAAGACGCTATCTAGGCCCAAATCGTTCTTTTATGCTATTTTTTTTGCCCGGGATATGGTAATAAACAAAGTGAATGCGTTTGAAAAAAAAATGTTGAAATTTGAACATACAACTGAAGGTAAATGCTGATCATGTAAAATTTGCCTAGTTTTAATCCCTTCCATTGTGGAGCACGAATTTTCGATCACTCAGTCTTTACCAAGTTTAAGTTACTAGTATGACAGGAAATTGAGACTGAGGACTTTTGTATTTTTTGATAATCACAGTTACATGGTGTGCTTAAGAAAATTATTTAAGAGTTTGTTAATACATTTTACATATATATATATATATATAGATCTCCATACATTGTCATTCGCAGAAACTTAAAGAATTTCATTGCTTTGATACTCGATATTTTGTAGATATTAACAGCGAAAAGTTTGTGTTGTCTGCGCACACTCTAGATCCCGGAAAACATTATTTGATTTCGGTGTACATGTATCTGGAGAACGGAAGTAGCGCTCTATCGATGATGATCATTGAAACAACCCAGCCACCCTACAGTTACACTGGTGTCAAGTGTGAAATATCAAAGGAGGGAAGTAAGTGGAGTTGGGCACATAATTATGAATATTTTAAATATATCGACGTAAGTGATTATGTTGTTAGTTAGTTAAAGGTTAATTAGTCGTCACATGAAACAGAGCACTCTCAACTTTTCTATGAAACATAATTTTTAAGTTATAATTTCACAAACAGAATTCAAATATTAAAAAATACTCTAAAAATGCTGAAACATAAACTTGCCGACCTTTATTATTTTTTTTTTCGGATTAATAATATTATCGCCTACGTTAACCATGCAGTTGGAAAAACATGTACATTTATTAATTAGAATAGTTCTTTGATGCAAAAGCTGTTTTCAAATTTTTTAGCCGATTATTTGATTCTAAACAAAAAAGTACTTCAGACTCAAAAGGAAATTCAAATAAAACTTGAGTGCATCCACTTCAGGTTCGTTATGGTTGACGTTTTACGGTAGGGAAACATATAGAAATGTCATTGTTTGACATCCGTCTGTCTGGTACATTTAGTTCCACTTTCACATACACGTGCATGGTAAAACCTTATTTGATACTGTTTTAATTTCATCAAATTTGCACTCCTGGTCGAATAAAAAAGTCTCAAAACTTATTATGTGACATGATTAATTAGAGGGTCAATATCGTACAATGAATGACAAATATACAGTTAATGGCAAGCATGTTCTTGGAAAGTCAACCATTTCATATCAGCTCTCTAACTGAGAACCAATTGGTAATGGAATAAATTAAACAAAAATTACAATATCATATGCATGGTCTAACTTTGGAATATTGTTCATTCCGGGTTTCGCAACTGTTCCAGAGGAAGTTCTAATGGTTTTGCCTTCTCGACATTGAGACTGAATGACTAGCTGATGGATGCTTCTTTGATATTTATGATAACATATTACCCTAGTTACTCTATTAATGTATGTTCTTATCCGTGTAGACAACACTGTTGACATCAAGTTGTTTGGGTGGATGGATGAAGGTTACAGAGATGAGCGGGATCCTGATTTAGATTGGAAAGAACAGCTGACGTTCCGTGTTCTACAAAGGGACAGTAAAACAGGCCTGAGCACACTTCTGTACTTTGGCGGTGAGTACTTGTGTATTTGTGTTTGGTATTGTTTGTTTTGGCGGTACGGGTAAAAGGATAAACTGCGACAGTTGTTTGATGTTCCCTTGAAACGTTTTTTTTTTTGTTGAGACTCTCTCAGATATTCGTTCGTAATTTTGATATGATGTGTGTAACGCTTCGTTATCATGTGTTCTTATTTGTGTAAATGTGTTCTTATTTATGTTTCACTTTGTGTTATTTTGTTGCTGTCATTCTTTTAGTTGGCAATACATCTGTCAGACTGGTACTCTATATTGCTGGTGAGGTCTTCCAGTCTAAGGTTTACGTCTTCTCTTCCGGTCTCTTCCATTTTTTGGTCTGGATTCTTCCCACTTTTTATCGATCTCTACAACTCTGCTTTCATGTCTTCTTCTGTAAGAAAAACATGTACATTTTTTTTTCTTAAATTCAAGGTGAAAAATGGCTGAGAAACATAACGCTTAACGAGGGATACATTGAAGACAACTACCTGGTGGAGGTCTATATACAGATATTCGACACTTTTGACGACTATGCCGACTGCGTACTCAAGTCTATTCAGGTTTGATACGTACACTCTTGTAACTAAAAGTTTTGAAAATTTTCTTACAAAGTCGTGATAAACTTAAAATTGCGATATGCTAAAATGGTCAAAGTACGGTAATTTCTTTTTAAAATTTTTTTTTATCCAATTCATTGTGGGATTAGCAAGCTGGCTTTATCTACCCGGTAACAAACCATCTTGACATTTTTCGCTAATGAGTTTTAAAAAACTCAGCGGGAAGAATTTGCTCATGATGCTCGATAAAAAAAAAACCCTGACGATCAAAGAATTTCTTTTAAACAGATCTATCCTTTGGAAATAGAATCACTGACTTCGTCAATGGATAAAATAGAAAGTGCTTTGCTGTCTGGGAACGCCAAAGTCGTCTCCATGATTACCGAAACAGCTGCCAATTCTACAGTGAACGAGGTATGTAATTAGGCATAGTAAGCATCTTTTCCTTACGTTGAGAACGCTTCAGGAATTTATTGCATGAATTTTAACGTTACATATTTTTAATTCAAAGAGCATAATAAGCCAAACTGAGGACAAAACAGCGAAAAGAAAAGATTAGCAATGTTTTGATCAAACGTGAAACAAAGCACAGAGAGTGAAATATGTTATGGGTTCGCAAACCGTTTCGATGGGAATTCTCACGATTTTGCTTTGCCTTCTCGACTTTGAGACTGAATAACGCCTACGCTTTGATGTTTATCATAGGGACATTAAGCATATCCTGCTTACTGTTCTTCTTTATTTTTGGTAGGGATTCTCGTCTATCTCGTAATATATCAAACATAGACGAGCTACATGTAATTAAAGATAAAACTATTTGAAATTTGGAAAGACTGAAAATATGAAAGAGAACTTACAAATTGGAAATTTAACATTTTCCCAGGAGTTTCCTCCGGCACTTGTGGACGATCCAGCCCAATGGACAAGTATTGGAACATTCCCCTCAGGATCTAATGATAGTAGTGTGACATTTGAAGATCTGCTAAATAGTCTGGATTCTAGTAAGAATGAATCAGCAAAGAAACTTTACTCAGAGGTATTATCATTTTCTTTTAATTAACCTATCGAATATGAATTAAAATCACATGTACATGCACTTCGAAATGCGATACGCGAATTAATATCTTTATTCTATTTATAGACACTTGAGAAATACTCTTCCTCCATGACGTCATCAATCCAAAACCTCGAAATGTACGACGTTGTTAGTTTGAGACAAAATACGCATGCGCTGGGGACTCTGATGAGTAACAAAGACTTATTAGTGGATGAAATACTGGTAACTTTGCGTACATTGAAAATTAATTGGTTCGAAACACCAAATCTAAATAAAATCTGTTATTTTTTTGACAGCACGCATCCTTCAGAAAATACAGTTCAATTTCATAATGATTCATTTTGCAGGTCTCATCTGTTAATTCAAGTTTAAAGATAATAGACAAATTAAGGCAATTCCAAGAAGAATCCATTTTCCCAGTATTTGAAGAATACTACGGAGCATCTGATGGTACGTAAATGTATCCGTGAAAGTATAGATATCAAAATCAAAAGATCTATCATTTGAGCTTATTCAGTATCGTCGTCAGGACAGTATCAGCTTAGTTCGTTTTTCATTTTTATTACGGTCTTTTGTACAGATCTTGTACGTGCGCTAGACAAGGCCTTAGATGGGCTCGTTCCAGCTCTAGATGCGGACATACCGGATACATCTAAGCTCTCGGACCTTCAAAATGACCTTCAGAAGCAAGAAGAATTTGCAGTGACGGATACGAATTTCACGACGGCGGAACGTGCATTCTTGCTATCATTGTTAACGGCAGAACACCAACGCGATCTCTCTGCTTCCATTGATTTGGTAAATATATACATACACATTGTAATTTTTTTCATAATAATTTACCCTTGTTAATAATTCTATCTGTCTTCACACTTCTTTAGAACTACAATTATCTAGAGGAAAAGAAATCAAAATATGATAACATCTGCCAGTTCTTTATGCATCTTTTCCAAGCAAATTTGCATAATATTCTTATGAGATATTTTTTTCCTCCTAGCAATTTCTGCTTTTCTTTATCGTTGAAGGCTGATGATCTTGTTCCGGAAATGGAGACCGTTTTGACAAAGCTTGGAACAGTGTTAGATGGTATAAGTTACAGGAAACAGCTCCCCATTTATGTAGAAAAGGAAGGTCTCAAGTCAAGTCTGAATCAGTTGAACAGCATAGATCTGAAAGCTAGCAGTATCGGCATAGGAAATTCAATGGTCAGGTTGGACCCCAAAAGTAATACAAGTGTAAAAGACTACAGTATTCAGGTAAAGGCTTTTTTGTAAAATTTCCATTTTTTGGGCCATTTACTTACACAAATAATTATATCTGCTAATCAAAATGATTGATTCTTTCCTTTCATTAATTCAGAGCTCCTTTCTTTAAGGACTCATAATTCCAAACTAAAAGCACTAAATTTGCTTTCTTTATTTAACCATCTTGCTTTAATACGTAAATTGCATCTAAACCAACGAAGGCACATTCATGTTTTATTTACAGGTTTCAACCTTATCAAAATCACCTTATATTTGGAACTCAGACACCAAGAGTATATCATCAGATACTGTTGTTATTAATGTACTAAATGAATCAACACCCTTGCCAGCAACAGTAAAACTAAGGAACAAAAACCATGCTGTAACTGGAAAAGATGTTATTCTGGCATTTCCTACTGACAATAATACACGAGTGTATCAAGTCTTTTCGGTTAAAATATATTGGAAATCGCCAACAGATAATTTGTTTGTGTCTGTCGACGCCCCTACGGATAAATTAAACCATACTGTTTATATAAAACGGGACACTACACCGACTGAAACTGATTTTGATTGGTCACATAACGTTGTGTCTTCTGATTGGACAAACACATCATTCACCGTCATGGTGCCAGGTAGACTTTGTGATTCACCATGCATTGTATACTCAGCAATTCATGTGTATGGCGGTATGTACAACTCTTTTTCACTTCGATGCTTACTCTGTTCTGATCGCTTCACTATTCCCTATTTTCGAAAAGAGTTACTTCCCATTTGAGACGGTATCTGACGTAGACTGATTATGACATCACCAAATTCCATGAAAACAGTCCTAAAAGTCTGGGTAATGACGGTATAAGGCCGACGTTACCATACCATTTTTATGACGTCACAATGGTTTTACGTCAGATACCGTCTGTAAGGAGAAAAAACTCTGCATTCCACAAAGACTCAATAAGATAAAAATATTTCATAATCATTTCAGTAGGGCGGCCAAGCCGGATTTGCACGTGCGGCGTAAAAAGGAAAATGTGAGTCCGCGAATGCATGACGCACTCTTTCTCGTCGGAGAAAATATGGACGCCTCCGAATTTTGGTCCTTTTCCGAAAGCTCTAGACAGCACAATTTTTTATTTCAGCAAATAAAATATCGTCAAACTTTTGCTTTTAGCTTTATATTTTACCCTCAATTAGTTTATTTTAGACAAACCTGACATTTTAATTACTAAATCGATGATTGAAGTTGGCTAAATTTTCCCGGGAAAAAATGCCCCAAAAAGTGGAAAATAAAAATGAGGTACAAAAAAATGGTCCCTCACAGATTTTTATAATATTTTCAAAAAATGACATTCACATCGGCATCTTTCAAATATCAAAAAAAATACAGAACCACTTTTTCATATATTGAAATAATTCCCGTTTGAAATCAGCTGGTGTTTAGCTTCGTTTCGGCATGCGCAGAATCACGATTTTGCACCCAATACACATTGAACGTGTGTCACACTGTAAACATGAATGAATGACTTTATTCGGAGTTTAAAGTATTTTGTGTATGAAAAAGTATAACTGTTGGATGATTTTTATCTCGTGAACCATTTCTAACCTTGGAATTGCAATTAAGAAGAGATTAATGAAGGTTTCAAGCTGTTTTTGTCCAACCCGACGTCACGAAGGCCGATGTCAGCTCAGTACAGTGCCAGTGTCGGTTTGATGTAAACTTGATGACGCAAAAACATGGTACGACTTGTGTACTTCACAAACATGTACTTTCTTCAGTTCAGCTGTTTGTTTATATAGTGAAATGGATACTAGGCCGATGCCTCGATGACGAAATTAATCTAGGAACCATTGAAAACATCGACTTTTTCCTCAAGCTCAAGGTAAATAAACAAATTTGTAAACAAATATCTTTTTCCTCTTTCTCGTTCTTTCTCTCACACATACATATTCACACTTTACTAATACTACCAAGATATGTAATAATTTTCAATCACTGAAATGATCAGTTTATTAAGTTCATTTATGTGCCTTTATTTTGACCAACCAAGCCTACCCCCCCCCCCCCCCCCCCCACACCCCATTGGGCCCCAAGCCATATTTTTTAAATTTTAAAAAATTACACACTGTCATTCACAAGTATACATGATATTATAAATGTATTTTTTTTATTCAGAATATAAAGTGAAAAGAGAAAAGAGATTGAATGGGGGGGGGGGGGTTACTCACATTTCCATTCACACAATGACATAAACATATAAAATGCAAAATGCAACATGGGTAATTTAACTATGAATTTCTAGATAGATAATATATCATTATATAATTTGATTATCTTGTAGTTCAAGTCATTAAAAATAATTTTTCATGAAATCCATTGGTTGAGTGTTGAATTTTAATATCAATACTATTCTTTCCAGTGATAAATTTATGATTGCTAAATGAATAACATATACAATCAAATAGTTATAAAGGATTAATACAATTTAAGTACAATTAATGAATCATTTTGAATTTTTTTCTGTTTATGACTATGCATTAGTGAAAATTGTATCAAAATAAACAAATAAATAAATGAGTAAGTAATAAATGAATGACTTAAAACTAATTGAAAATGTAAAATTACTTTTTCAGGTCAAACTTGTTAGAAGAAATCTTGCTGTCTGAAAATCACCAAGTGGCTTTTTATATGGAAGGCATGCATTTAAAAGGAATTATTGATTGGAAATTGTGTACTATAGACTATATTGATATCATATTCTACATCGAATTGGTTTGAAGATTGTGCATATTGCCATCATATTCTTCTTTGTGAATTGTGAATGTGCAAAAATACCATACAAATGGATTATTCACAGAAGATGGAAGAGTTCAAGACCTGTCAAAATTTCAGAAAACAATTAACATGATTAATGACTGTGAATCTTATTGGACAATGGCAGATATAGTGAGATAATGAAATAAATATTTTTTGTGAATTCTTGCAGAGGATGAATTGGTCAATTAAATTTCTTCTTCATGATATAGGAATTTAAATTCAACTGTCATGGATCATGGGCACATCAAATTATGATAGTTATTTCGTTCGTAGTGACTATCTGGAGTAAAAAAGTAAATATAGGCTTCCTTGCAAAAAAAAATCACATATTTGTATCTTTTGTTTTCCAATTATTGAAAGCTCCTGCGCATTAAACAGAACAAAATTGGAATTTTTATATGTATTTTTCTCGGATACAATGAGTATATTTCAAATTGTGGATGTATTGTCTGGCATATCCAAGAAAATGTCATTTTTCCCTTGTGCGTGGCTGTTTTGTACTTGATCAGAGGAAATTAGGAAGGTCGCTGGAAAAATCTTCGGTCTGTTGAATTCTGGTGATATTTTTTACAATTTAAATGTTTGCTCATCAAAAGGTCAAAACAACCTTCCTTCTAGAATGGTAAATTCGAATTTATATTCTGCTTTGTGAATTTCTGATGTCGAAGCGTTAGGTCGATTGACGATTTCTCCGAAATTGTCGAAACTGTGCAGCATGTCGAGGTACATAAATGAGGTACAAAAAAAATGGTCCCTCACCGATTTTCATAAAATTCGAGAATTGAACCATTGGATATATTCTCCACAACATATCAAAAAATTACAGAACCACTTTTTAATATTTTTGAAAACGATCCCCCTGTTTGCGAGGAAGGGGGCATGGGAGTCGAACGTTTAGAGTACTGCTGTCATTTTGTCAGCTGATTTTCGACAAATTTACAGAATAAAACATCACATTTTGGGTATATTTAGAGACATAAAATCTTAAAGAGTTTGTTTAATCTTTTAAAATCCGATGCCATCAATTTGCATCGCTGTTATTAGTATTTTTCTGCTGTGAATGTGTTTCGAAAAAAATGCTTAGTAACGGCGACGCGAACTTCGTTCGATATTAATGCGCCGTTCTTAGCAACGGTTGCCGTCACGCGCAAATCTGGCTTGGCCGCCCTACTGATTTTGTCCCCCCGAAAGTCGGTATGATTAAAATCATAAGATATCTTGAATAAACTGTATTGCAGTTTAAATTTAATATTCAAAATGACGAACAAGAATTCATACATGGATTTCCTATCCTATTGCAGTGTATTAAAAACAATGAAAATTTATCCATCATTTGGAATCTTACAGATAATGAAATCATCCAAAGGCTAGCCAGTAAGGTTGCTAATAACATAACGGCAACATCTTATTTATGGACAAACGATCCATCTAACACTACCACAGAATCGACACATTTGGCAGACTACACAGTGAAGACGTGGACATCGGGTTGTCGAAACTGGAATCCTTCCACTAATACTTGGGATAAATCCTCATGTTATGTAAGAGTTTGTTTCAATATTCTATTTGACATTACTAGAAAATTGATAATAGCATAATTATGATTTTTGTCCCTTTCCGAGTAAGAAAAAGAGAAATTGATGACGATTGTGGTTGTAGAAGGTGTGATGGAGTGGCATCTTCACAATGTTTTCACAATGTCATAGTTCAAGAACTAAAACAAAGTTCTTTTAAATATGCCATTTCATTCTAAATGATCGTTAAAATGTAGGAGGTAACCATCCTTGCATCGTCCCTCAAATGATTTTGGCTATAGTTTTCATTTGAGTTCATTCTTTATTCTTATTAAATTATACTACTAAATATGTGGACAAATGTTAAACGTTTTCAAAGTGAATAGTATCATTTAAGAACCGGTAAATTTGCAGCATGGACCAGACATGCAAGCTCACTCTTTGCATAATAGATATAACGTCAGACAGTGCATGAATTTTATATATTTTCATTCCCATGCTTCATAAACATCGACGGCGGGTGCGGCTAGCCAACAGGGGATGCTTACTCCTCCCGGGCACCTGGTCCCACCTCTAGCTTGCTAGGGGTCCGTCGATGTTTCATTTTGTGCTCTATTGTGAGTGCTGTTGAGATTATCGTCAGGATCTTCTTTAACTCATTTGTGTCACACTTATGCCCTTTGCCGTGTGGAGCTCGTAAAAAAGTTCCCCGCGAGGGGTTTGACAGTAAGTGTTTTGAATATGCTTACCTGACATTGTCGCCATAGCACTTTCTATATAGACATAACGTCAGACAGTGCATGAATTTTATATATTTTCATTTCCATGCTTCATAAAGATCAACGGCGGGTGCGGCTAGCCAACAGGGGATGCTTACTCCTCCCGGGCACCTGGTCCCACCTCTAGCTTGCTAGGGGTCCGTCGATGTTTCATTTTGTGCTCTATTGTGAGTGCTGTTGAGATTATCGTCAGGATCTTCTTTAACTCATTTGTGTCACACTTATGCCCTTTGCCGTGTGGAGCTCGTAAAAAAGTTCCCCGCGAGGGGTTTGACAGTAAGTGTTTTGAATATACTTCCCTGACATTGTCGCCATAGCACTCTCTATATAGACATAACGTCAGACAGTGCATGAATTTTATATATTTTCATTTTCATGCTTCATAAACATCAACGGCGGGTGCGGCTAGCCAACAGGGGATGCTTACTCCTCCCGGGCACCTGGTCCCACCTCTAGCTTGCTAGGGGTCCGTCGATGTTTCATTTTGTGCTCTATTGTGAGTGCTGTTGAGATTATCGTCATGATCATCTTTAACTCATATATGCCATTTTAAGATTACACTGGGACCATTCACGTAGCTTTTTTCAATTTTGAATAATTTGGCTTAAAAGTACCACTGATGAGGATTCCGTCTTTTCGATTTTACAGTCATGTGTTCGATTTGTGCAGGTATCTGACGTAAAAGCATTGTGACGTCATTAAATTCCTTTGAAATCGTCATATATGTAACCATGTTTCCCTGAATTTCATGCTATCTCCCATATAATTTGATGACGTCACAATGCGTTGACGTCAGATACTTCCACAAATGGGAAGTAACTCTCTATTTCGAAAGGACCGAATTCATCTTCCAAAACATGTATGTCCGGTGCACCGCATTCAGAGCTTTCTGTCTAAAAGGCTGCTCTCTGGCATCAGAGTTGGACTCTTCATTTTACTTGATCACAACCTGTTGACAGTGTGAAGCATTCGGATTAACCTCGACCTTTTCCTTCGAAAAAAGACTCGGACGTCATACGGCGCCATTTTGAAAATAGTTCCCCGTTGGTCTTTTGGTTTTTGTTATTATCTTTCATGGAATACAAGTTTCAACACTGGATAGTAACTGACAAATATGTTACTCACAAGATCATTCACTCAAGTTTGAGAATTTTGAATGTTGAAAAAGTGCTTCGATTTGATGTAAAACCTTCCACCATTGGCGTTCGAGTCTTTTTATGCCGTTACAAATAAAGGGCGAGGGGATCCGAATGAGTGTGAAGATGATGGAGTGGATGATTCGCGCCTCTTTCTTCGAATTCTGGGTATGATTATCAATAGAATCTTTGACATCGTTAATGCCCTTATCCTACTGCTATGCTTCTAAACGTTGGCTGCGTATGAATAGAGACAAGAATTGAAATTGTTTACACAAAATATTAAGCAAGTACACTGGTCCCATCTCTAGCTTGCTAGGGTCCGTCGATGCTCAATTTGGTGCTTTATTGTGAATGCTGATGAGATTTTAGTCAGGATCTTCTTTATCTGACTTATTCATATTCATATGAATAAATCAGAACTTGGGTAAAACAATTCGGAAATCAAGATATCTCACTCGTACAGGAAGCTCTGAGCTTCTCTTATCATTGACAGTTTATCCTTATTTTAATTTCGAAATCTTTTTTTAAGGTTACATCAGAGTCATCAATCACAGACACCGTGTGTCATTGCGCTCAGCCTATTGGTACAACATTTGCTAGTACTTTCTACGTTCCACCGAATACAATAGACTTCAGCACAGTGTTTTCAAAGTTTGATTTAATCAGTAATGGAGCCGTTTTCGGAACGGTCATAGCCTTAGTGCTTCTGTACCTACTTTTGTTGATCTGGGCGGTGAGAAAGGACAAGCAAGACGCAGCAAAGGTATCGAAAGAATAGAAATGAAATATATTCAGAAATTGGAAGCCATAATTTTCAAAATTCTGAAAATGAATATAAAAAAATTGACATTGACGTCTTTCTTTATTTTTATATCTATAATAATTTCTTTATATCTAGGGATATATTTCTTTCTTAACGGACAATATGAAAATAGACGAGTACTGTGTACATACTGACAGTGACCACCGGTCTTTCCAGAAATTCTGGTACACAATCTAACGTAAGCTTCATCCTAACTAGTGAGAAAAGGGAAACTGGCGTCCGTCAACTAGATGATGGCATACAAAAGGTAACTGTGAGACCCCTCTGCTTTCATAGTCGGAAACAAAATACATTTGCCTCTGTCTTACAAGCTAAAATACAATGGCATAACTCACTGAAAAACCTTCATCTCATGATAAAATTTAAACGGGAACTTAACAAATACGATCAAGCGTAATAAAGGACCTATCGCAGAGAAAAGCTGAACTTTATCTTTTAAACCGTTTTCTATAAACTATCCTAATTGCTAATTCATTTAAATTCATATCGAAAATAAATCTGCATAAAGAATTGAAAGACCGTACTAGCATTAATGAAAACACGAAACATCTTAAACGTTCGATGGTATCAAAGCTAAGTTTAGAAAATCAAAATGAAATAGTTGGAACATTACTGATATAAAACAATCACGGAATAAGTAAACAGAATAGTTCAAAGATTATCAATGTATAAATTCAGGGGTTTGAGACTGCAAGCGTCCGAAGGTTCGTCATGACAACACCGAAATGCATAGGTGATCTTAGTTACCTAAATATATGGCATGACAATTCTGGCAAAGGCAACCAAGCTTCTTGGAATCTGAAGAAAATGGTGGTAGATGATATACAAACTGGAGAGAGGTACTTGATACATCTTATATCCATGTAATTTTGTCTTTTGTGCTTCGACACATTCATTATTTTATTTATTTTTTGTGCCATAAGAAAAAAATATTCTAGTTCAAGAACATAATGCAACAATTTAAGCAAAGCTATTCCAACATGTTATTCTAAAATAAATGGGTTTTTTGTTTGAACTAAAACAAACGTTATCATAATTATCTTCCAATAGCTTTACTTTCCTCTGCAACAAATGGCTATCTCTTGACAATGAGGATGGTAGAATTCAGAGAGCTGTACCTGTTTCTGAACCGGATAGCTTGTCTTCATTTGGCGTACATTTCCAGGACAAAGCGCGGGAAAACACGGCAGAAAATCATCTAGTGGCTCTCTGTTCTTCTAAGACCAGAGAAAAACAATTTTACTAGAGTTCAACGACTTTCATGTTGCTTCGCAGTGCTTTTCCTCGCAATGATATCCAACGCCATGTTTTTCGGACAGAGCACTTCTGTAGATCAGATAAAATTCGGACCAATTTCTTTTCTCATTGTCTGGAATATACGTCTCTTTCATAAGCATCGCTATTACAACAGCCTCCAATCCTTCTGGATAACATATATTTTCAAGCACGCGAGAACAAGAAGTTGTTGTGACGATAATAATCAAGAAGTGACGTACACGTTTGAAATATGTGCAAAAGGGGAACTTGCCTTTCGGATTCTTGATTTTAGCATGGAATTCTTGTGGAAGCGTCTATACTTGTATCTGGATTTTTCGTTATACTTTATAGCATGGAATGGGGGAAGCATAAATCAGAGGAATGGCTGAAATGTTTCTTCCTTTCATGGATAGAGTCTTTATTGCTGATTGATCCAATAAAGGTAACATCTATTTTGCACTATTTATTTCAAAACTCTGATAAGATTTGTATTTTCTGTATTGATTATCACTTTATCAAGTATTTAAAGTATTCTGAAAACATGAATGCTCTTTTAATTCTAGGACAATTCACAATCGAACAAATATTACAATGAATGCATAGAAATTCCCTAAGAAGACTAAATTATCTTTTTCAATTTTGAAAGGTAATCGTACTTTCGACAATTTTGGCATTGTGCCTAAAGAGCAAACAAAAAGGGAAAGAAGTAAACTACCAAAAAGATGAACTTTTGTCAGAGGCAAAGGAACGAGCTGTATCCTCACTAAGGATAATTCTTGGTACGTTGTGTGAAGATAATAAATATGAATGTAATGTACTTCTTTAAATTGTACCTGAAATATGTAATTTAAACATTTACATGGAATAGAATTTATCTTTTAAATTCGGCTTATAAATATTTACCCTGTATTATAAATCAAAGGTAAACAGAATCGGCAGGTCGGACTCCTCGGGCGATAAGATGCATGAGCTCGCTACAGCAGGCAGAGGACGGATTGTATTTCATGCACCCTCTATTACATATCCATATACATATCCATTTATGTGTTGTTTGGGCCCCTGTGTTATGTTGTCTTGTTTTTATGGTCATCTTACAATGAGGAGGTTATTTTACAACATGTTTGAGACCCTTTGATAACTGGAAAAGTGGAAGGGATGGGCTTATCAAGATAACCACACCGGTTGCAACTTGCTTAGCGGATGACCGTCCTAAGTCGGCACCGATCCTCATTGGTTATGTTGGTTAATGTGTAGTCATTTTTGTTTGAGGTTTCTATGTTGTAATTTCGTGTTTCTTGTCAAATTTGTGTCTCTTCATTGTGCGTGTCTGAGCTGTGTTTTTGCATTTGGTGTTTTTCTGTGTTCTGTGGGTGCTGCAACCGAGTGCTGTTGGAGACCCCCTCCTTTCTTTTGCAAGCATTACCACAAAAATTGTATTTGATTTTGATACTTTGAATTTGTTATCATTCAGGACTTTGGTGCAAATTATGCCTATGCATTTATACTTTCGATCTATTTTCTTATCGACAGAATCCCCATCTCAAGGGATCATTATGGATGATAGTACAGTGGGACGCCTTCGGGAGAGAAGAAAAGCTGAAATGAGAACCGTCAGGATTTTTTGGGAACTAATCGCCTTATCTAATAATGCTTGCAATAATTTACCTCATCAGCTATAGTAATAGGGACCAAAGATCGTTCATGGCTCGTCAACACTTTGACAATCATTTACTGAAACAAGTCAATCCAATTTCCATAACAGAACCTCTGAAATTTTCAAAGGTTATTATTCATTCCTTTTTTCAGAGAAGATAAATGTGAATCTAATTTACATAATTTAGTACGAAGTAAATATTCATAAACTATCATGGATTTAAAATTGTATGTTTAAATAACCATTTCATTATCTAAGTCAAATTAGGTTGATATGATTTTATCTACTATTATTAATTTGGATTTTAGGATATCTCTACGAACTCATTAAGATAAATTACAGGTCCTTTTGATAAGGGAATGATGATCTAAATTCAATTACATGTGATATCCTCGTAAAAAAAGTCATCTTCTTAAAATGAAATCACCTAAAATCTGAAGTTGTGGCTATAAAATATTAGTAATCTTTCAAGTTCCTCGTCTAATTTCAGGTAGCCTCGGTGGAACAGTATTACGAGTGGCTATACAACACCTTGTTACCTTTTGCCTTTGCCGAGTACTGGTACAACAGTGACAAAATGAATACAAATGAACGAGGATTTATGGACGATCTGGTAAATTACAGGGTTGGTCCAATACGACTAAGGCAGCTAAGAGCAAAAGAAGGTGGGTTAAGTCAATACTTCAAAAACTTATCATTTTGATTTATTTGGGATAAAATTACAATGTATCTGTTTTCTGATATTCTAGATGTTCCAAACCTCGCTGGTCATTGCTACCTCTTTCAGTCTTAAAGTTGGTTGGACTTTATGGCGATTGAGCATGAACTTGTTTCAGCCGGCCAGACTGGAGTATGGTTCATATGACTTGAAATTTATATTCATTTGAAAAGTTCTTGTGTAAATGAAGACCACTAAATTCTACTGTCGAATTCGTGATTACATCGAAAAGGGAGAAGATATTTATAAACATGGTAGACTTAAGCACACTCGGTCCGAATGACCATGGTATGTGTAGTTTACATAGCAGATGGTCGTCAACAGTGGGTATAGGCTGCGTGCTGGTCGACATCTTGAAATATTCTCTTTTATTATTGTGATTTTTTTTTAGCTTTGCTCAGTTAGTAGTTGGTCCGCTTGAAGTTAATGCTCTCTTTTGTCTTGTGATCTACGGATCTTTTAGCCCGGTGTCTGTTATTATTTTCAATCTTTCGTGCGTTGCCCTTTTAGCTTTTACTGCAACACCGTATCTTTGGAGTTTTTCGAATAACTTACATATATTAAAAAAGATTTTCTGCTTTTTTTCATTTTTCTTTACTTAAGTAACATCGAAGTGTTCCCGCTCGGCTGCAAGAGAATTTAACTCGCCGAGTACAATACAATGAACAAACATATTCAAATGGAAATTAATATTCATACACATTTGAAAATATCAGTATGTTGATATCCTTTTATAAATGATTTATTCTGTATCTTTTCAGTGGAATGCTTGGTACCAATTATGTCAAATCTGCAGTGTTATGACGACTACAGTGTCTTTAGGGAGGACACAACTGATTACTGCGAGGGTTGGGAGACCCAAAACTGCTCAGCATATGTAACTTATGAACATTTATCTCTGGAGTCATGGAGATTCACCTCCTCTAAGGACATATGGGGAATGCCTGTCACCGGGGAAATATCCACATACGGAGGGGGAGGGTACATAGCTGAACTCGGTGTTAACCTGGAATTATCAAGGATGATACTGGATGATCTTCAGAAGTATGAATGGATAGATAGAAAAACAAGAGCAGTAGTGACTGAGTTTACCATCTACAATGCCAACGTTAATCTATTCACTTATTTCTCTTTACTTACTGAGTTACCAGAATTCGGAGGCATTCTTACAGTATAGTTTTGTTCGTATATTCCGTCCGTATCAACATTTGGGTGACATGGGCGTCTTTGTTTTCGTATGCGAATTTATTTTCCTCATAGCAGTGTTAGTTGTTTCCATAAGGATGGGAGTTGAGATCTATCGCCGCAAGACCAACTTCTTCAAAGAATCATGGGAAATATTTGACCTGGTCATTCTCATCCTAACTCTGTTTACTATCGCAGTTTACATTGTAAGACTTGTGTTTGCAGAAATGACAATGAACGAATTCTTGAAGAACAAATATAAACCGGTTAATTTTGCCCATGTGGCAGTTTGGGATGAAGTTTTCATGGCTTTTGTAGGAACATTGGTAGGACTTGTCACGGTCCGTTTAATGAGAGTTTTAAGCTACAGTAAACGTCTGACTGAAATTGCATCCGTTTTGTCACACGGCTCAAAAGAACTTGTAGGGGTTTTCATTATGTTTTTCATAGTTTTCTTTGCATACATCTGTATTGGCTATCTCGTATATGGACGTACACTTGGAAACTATAGGAACCTTTTTGTATCTTCTACTACCATTATCAATGCTATAATTGGCAAAAACAATATAGAGGGCCTTCTTGGAGCTTCGCCAGTGATTGCTCAAATATATTATTTTACATTCGTTTTATTCGTCATGTGGATTTTGATGACGATGATGAATGCGACATTGAACAATAGCATTACGGCCGTACGTGACGTCAGGATGCACTGATGAAGAAGGAAAAAATAATTACGGTATATATGACTTGGTGAAACAGACATGCTTAGACATGACGTCAGATATACTCGCTATTTTTGGATCACAGAAGAAAGAGCGACCAATGACAGCACGAGATATCGAGATCGAGGTTGAAGATTTGACCAATGAAAGAGCGCCATCAACAAATGACGACGGTGACGTGGAAAAGGGCAACTAATAATTAAAAGAGTCAATGAATTCTTCATGCAAAAAATAAAACGATACTAAACATTAACTCGGGACAAAATGCACAATTACAATTCATTGCACCATTAACCTTAGACTTATTATTCGAATAAAACAGATACAACCTTAAACTGTTCTCTTTTATTGTGTGTAACAAAGGCGAAGGATACATATCTTAAATTTCTAACGATAATGAGCTGCTATCTCTTCCTGAATCCACTTTACAAAATTGATGACTTTAGTGTAAGCTCCTGGACTCTTTTCATCTTAAATGAAAATGGATAAGGCGGTGCTGATTTTTTAACCATGTAGAAGTAGAATAAGTGTATTACAAAAGCACTGTGTATTTAGATTTAGATAGTTTTCATAGCTTTTAAGAACAGAGAGAGAAAAAGAAAGAGAGTTTTAGCTTTAGATTTGAGAATCTTCGTGTGTATCTGTATAATTATACATTTAATGAATATAAAGTTGAAAAAAAAATGTATAAAAAGCCAATTCTTCTCGGCGCACTCATGTTTCCCTCATTTATTAGTTGACAGGCACGAGATTTCAGACTAAAAATCTGAATGAACTTATCAGGCTGGCTTTTCATTCTATGTATTTACTATTAATAAGGCGCCTGAAATAGAACTAAAGCTTAAGCTGCTAACTTACCTCCGCAACCATTACCCCAAGATGTCACTCCTTGTAGCTGCCACTTGCCATTCATTTTACACACAAACGGTCCACCACTGTCACCCTGAAACATGTTATTATACTTCAATAAGCTACGGCTATTTGATGAAGGTACGCAGTCATGAATCATTTGTTTAATTTTTTCAATGGCATTGAAAGCCAAGAAACATTAATATTGATATATTAAAATATGAAATAATAGGATAAACAACACAAAAAAGTAAATCGATAAGTAAATGACATATGATGAAATAATCTAGCTGCCGTTTATAGCTCACTTGTCATGGCGCGCCGTCCGTTGTCTGTCCGTCGTAAAGACTTTATATTTTTGACATCTCCTCTGTAACCGCTACACAGAATTTAACGAAACTTTACAGAAAGCAAATACTCAAGGTCCTTTACCAACTTCGTGTTTTTCATGCAGATCGGTAAACAAAAATAACCCCCAAGGACTCTGATTGATTAGCTGATGCACTTTCGACATTTCCTCTGTAACCACTGCACAGACTTTAACGAAAATTTACAGAAAGCAAGTACTCAAGGTCCTTTATCAAGTCTGTGTTTTTTGCTGATCGGTCGACAAATATGGCCACCAAGGGCTCTGATTGGCTGATACAATCTGGATACCTCTACTGCAACCCCTGCACAGAATTTAATCAATCCTCGAGACTCTGCACCAATATACGTCAGATCACTTAAGTATTTAGTGTCAAACATGAGACAGGCGACATACCGGTTCTTGAACAGTGCTTTTTTTTTTTTTTTACTAATTTTACTTCTGCTCAGAAACCGCTGCATACAGTTTCGCGCGAAACATTACAGAAAGCAAGTACTCAAGGTACTCTACCAACTTGGCGACTTTCAACCCTTCGTACGCAACTCAGGTGAGCGAAGTAGCCCCCTTGGTCTCTTGTTTATTCAACTTATTGTCATGTCAAACTTAATAAATTCATGTTGAAAGAATAAGAATAACTTTCTTGCTAGAATGTTAAATTTGTCTTTTGTTGATCCAGAAATTCGGGATATCAAGAAGAATAGGCTAATTGGGTATCAGCTGACAAAGCAAAGTGACCCGCACAAATAGTATACCTTCATCCACCAATGCCTTAGACTTTGAACCATCACAGAATAAAAGCTCATCTACATTAACTAATTTTGAATAGTCCCTTATACCGCTTATACCCTTCTTCTTATAATTACCTGACACGAGTCGATTTCACCTTTGTCAAATCCTGCACAAATCATATTATCCGTGGCATCTCCATCCAGGTACTCAGTACTGTTACACTGATCTATATTCACAACTGGTAGTAAAGCTTGCTTCAATAGACCTTCAGATCCCGTGTCTGATGAAGAAATTTACGAAAATAAAAGATGGAGTTTTCGAAGAAGAATCTTTACGTCCTCTTGAAGCAATTACATTGGAACTGCATATATTTTCAAGTAGCAGTTGTTCACAATAAAAAGATATTTTAAATTTATCTTTCTGTTTAACTGATACGAATGAATATAAGTTCATCAAGAAAATAACGCTACAGTGACCCCAGCGGAACATACACGCAAAAGACCAAAAAGAGGGCGGGGGGGGGCATTCAAGGCGAAGCATGCATGTTCTTCAAAATATCACTTATTTTTCTACTGATACAAGTTAGACGGTTTTAATCCGAATAACCACAACATCTGCTACTTGTGTGGCAAAGATTGCCCATTGGTCTATGTTTATGTTTAGTCATTTGTGTTTGATGTTTCTATGATGTGATTTGGTGTTCCTTGTCCATTTTGTGTCTCTTTCTGTGCGTGTCTGCTGTGGTTTTGCATTTGGTGCTTTATGGTTTTGCTGTAAGTGCTGCAATCGAGTGTTGTTGGAGATCCCCTCCTATCTTTTAAGCTGAGATCTTTAAATTTAAATTGAGATCTTTGAAAGTTTTCCTATGTACCATTCATAAGTATCCTTGGAAGAACATTTCAAAATAGGCAAAGAAACATACTTACGTTTGGTATCTCCCCATCCGGTTGTCATACAGTCCGTGTTGTCTGGTACAAGTGTTTGAGGTAGACAAACTGTGCTAACGTACTGATTCATGGTAAGTGGAGATTTAAGCTTCAGAAGAGTGACGTCAGTGTCGACTTGGTCAATGTCGTAACCTTCGTGCATGTAAACTGCCTCTAATTCCCGACTTTGTTGGTGTGGGTCAGTTTTATTATCATGGTGTTTACCAGCAAATACAATCCAGTGGCGAGGACTTCGTGCGCTATGATATATGGAATTTTGAATAACTAGCGAAATATTTTAGAAAGTATCATAGAAAATTGTAAATGTCAATGACTAGGAATTCTGGATTTATAATTCTAACACGAAATGAAAGAACATTGTTTCATGCAAATGAAAATACTGAATGCTAGAATTGACAAACACCTTCTTTTATTGTTTGTTGGGGAAAATGTAACATTAACGACTCACTCTTCAAAACAATGAGACGCAGTCGCTATCCATTGAGGATGTATGATACTTCCACCACAAACGTGTTCTCCATAGAATTGGAGAGAGACTTGCCAAGGCCAGCTATTTGGTATTGCCTCGCGTCCACCAACTATTTTCTTGTTCGAAATGGTAGGCTTGATTGCAGGTATTCCACACGATGCTGAATTTGCTGCGAAAATTATCATAGTTTTACAAGTTTCTATTCATTGATGCAATATTTAGATTTTCATCATCTTATTATGACAATTTTTCGACACCAGAAATTTGTCTTTTGACTTGATGACTGCTAATTTAGGTATTATAATTTTGAATTAAATCATATCTAAAGTATGTAAACAAAAGATCAAATATTTAAAAAAAGAGTGGAAGAAATACATACGACAGGCAAGTTCATCTGTACCATCACTACAATCGTCAGAACCATCACAAACAAACTTGTATGATACGCAATGCTGGTCTCCACATCGAAACTGGTCATCTGTACACACCGCTGATTTATAAAAGGTATAAAAGAATTGATATCAGATTTATTTCCAAATGGCAAGCGCGGACCTACAGGGTTAAGGGGGTCATACCCTGCTGGAAACAAATGCTTATTTATACCTCGGTTAAGTATTTTTTGTTTAAAACCATAGGCTAGACCCCAGTCTGACGGCTTTGGCTCCTTCCCTTGTGAAGATTTTCTAGATCCGCCCATGAATGGGGCTGTGGGGATTATTTCTATTACCTACGATTTAAATCTTCTTTCGAAAAAAAAATCAATATAAGACATGCAGTTTCAGAGAATAAGTACAGACTTACGTCGTGGTGCATGGATTTGATAGGAGATATTAAACCCTGCGCCTCCTACAACCTCATCGGTTATGAAATGTAAATACATTTCATTTGTAGGTCGACGTGATTGTCTCCGGGTATACTACACTACATAGCTTGTCCAGTAGCTTGGCCTTTGTACTTATGCCATCCAGCACTTCCAGGTAGTCGTAATTACACCCTGAGGTGTATTCCAACTCAAATTCCTGTCAGAATAATCGAACACGAATTATCTTTTTTTTCATGTCAGTAGAAGTAAGAATTATACTCACATAGACTCAGTTCTTATTAAATCTTCTTTTCAAGAAAAAAAGCTGAGTCTGTAATAATCAGGTCCTGATAATTATGTATGTACGTGGATGTTAATTGTGATGTTTCAACGATACATATTCTGCCTAATTTTGCTTGTTAAATATACAAACGCAAGTAAATGGGTATAATTCAAAATTACCCACATTTATTGTCAAAGTGATAACTTTTCCCTTGGGTGCATCGATCTTCCATTTACAATTTAGATTGTTCGGATATTCTGTCACCCCATCGAAAAAGTCCGAAAGAATAGTTCCGGACATGGCTGTGAGATGTGAGGGATGCCCTTTACAAGCTGGCAGGTCCGTTTCATTATTGGCTACAAATACATATATGAAGTAAGAATTATACTAAGGATTTAATGTACTAATCTAAAGTTATAGACATTCTCTATTGGCAATGAAATCTTAAAGAAAATATGCTTTGAAGAAATCGAATAAATATGCACATGTAGAGTTATACAACGTCTAACATCTTCCGATGTTCGGCTTCCTGGTCTGTATACATACAATTCAGGAATAATTATTTCCATTTTCCATATAATTTTTTCTATAAGTATAGAGGTTAAACCTTTAAGGACATAACATTCTACTATCTTCTAGTTATAATCATGGATAGCTTCATATAAATTCACCTGATGCTTTGACGGCTTCAAACCTCGCTTTCATGCCGACTTCATTGTAGGCGCCATCACTGTAGAACACCACCATCATGTTTGGTGATTTAGACCACTCGTCATGAGGTAGTCTCTCTCCACACATTGTCGCTATCAGGTCGTCTCCTGTACTTGGCCCATCGAACACTTTCACATGGTCATACTGACATTCTCTTGATTTCTCCACACCGAAGTTGTCGAAGTGAAGTCGAATGACATAACCATCCGGTCCATAGATTCTCCAAACGCAGGTTGTATTGCCCTTGTATTCTTTACTTGGATCGAATCCTGGAGTCTGGATTTTTCCTGGTGCTGTATAATGGATCACTCTATCACAACCGGAAGGACCAGATGGGTTTTGTGTTGGAGTCAGTAGACTGGGATCCGCTGAAATGCATGAATGTTAAAATTTGGTCCTGTGACATCAGTTTCATGTTTGAATACCACGTCATATTCAGATCAGTTGAGAAAAATGATTGCCGCTGGAGTACATCAAAACTTTTGGGCAATTCTAAATTTTGAAAAAAAACTTACTTGATAGAATAATCCATCCATGCATTCTTTTGCGGACTTTTTTTTTCGCACCCGCATTGTATATTTAATTTGATAATGACCTTCACCTTTGACCTTACTTACTGACTCTGATACCGTTGGAGTCATCATATCTATGATTAACAAACACAATTTGTTCTTTTTGGTATTTTCGTATTGACCTGATTGTCCATGGTTTATGCATGTCTCAAACAAAGATCGATTTCAACGTTATCACTTGCTTGCAACCATTTGAAAAAGCTTACCGTCTACAGCTGTCCAGTGAATTCTAAATCCCTTCATACTCGTTTCATCGTCTGTATGAAATGTAACAATGCCGTGATTTCCAGGAATGATGATTGGATCAGGCCTAGTATCTCCACAATACTCGCCTAAAATGAAGAAAATAATTATCTGTTATCTAAATATTGTTAAAAATGGCATATACTAGAATGAAAATTATATATAAAGACGTCGGCGCCGTGGTCTAGTGGTAAGGGCGTCGGGCCAGTGACCACAAGGTCACTGGTTCGAGCCTCACTAGGACCACGAGTCGACCGACATATACTCATCTATGTTCTGTGTTAAATACTAAAAGTAATGTCCTTGTCTGTGTTGTTTACATGTCTGTGGTGTTTAAAAAAAAGGATGAAAATTATGCACGTGCATGTTATGTAGGAAGAAGAGTTCTTGTAAATAGTTTGATTTATTTTCAAACGTTTTTATATAATGAAAATACTTGCGTATAAGGATACATTATAGTGATTAATGACACTATCTATGGATTTTCACCACCCCTGACTTTCTAAGTGTGTAATAGTGGTACCTGCCGTTCATAGTCATAGCATAATACCATTGGTTCGAGCCTGAGCAAGGGCAATGAATGTATGGTCAAGCCCCTTTTCTTAAACCATGCTACATTTTCAAAATACCTTTCAGGAATATTAGTTTGCGTTTCTTCAAACCCATTTGAAAATTTCTGTTTACAAAATTTCCACGAATTTCTGAAACCTGGGTCCTGTAGCATCATTTACCAACCATCTTACTGCGTCTTTCGGTATATTTAGAACATAATTTTCACTTATTTTGGCAATATTACATTGTTTAGATTGAGGATCACCGACGAGGGTCAAATACCCGAAACGTGCATGTCTGGTCCATGCTGTAAATTTATCTGCTCTAAAATGATGCTAATGAATTTGAAGACGTTAAACATTGATACCTATAAAGTGACCTGCATCCCCGTTGTATACAGTAAGGCGGTCGGTTTCACAAACTGCATCACCCTCCTCAATTTCAAAAGTGTCGTCAAATACCAATTTTATGTACTGACAGAAGAAAAGAAAATATATTAATGACTAAATAATGCTGTGATAGATATTTACGTGTAAGCATTTCATATAGAGTATAAGATGTACCTCCTTATATACTGTATTCGTAGAATTTTCGCGGTGTATTAACCTTCGCTTCGTACCGCGAAAGTTTATCTCGGTGAATTCAAGGGACGGATCCCCAAATCAATGTCCATGCAAAATGGTTTACTTTGTTAAAACCGCGAAAGAAAGTACCAGTGAATGATTCTACAAATACAGTATTTATATTTTCAGAAGCAATATTATACAGACTTTTGATTTGAAGTAATTCAATTCACTATGTGAGGAGTGAAAACTTGTTAAAAGAAGTCAGTTATTCCTCTTTTTATCATTTTGGAAACATTTGCCAAACCTTTCCAGAGGGGACAGTTATATCCCAGTGACATTTAGAGTCGTTGTTGTAATCTACACCATAGTTCATAGAGCTTATGACCCCGGATGTTCCGTTTTGAATTGAACTGCTTCCGCATCCGGAAATGCCTAATAATGAAAAGAACGAATGAAAAATAATCTAACAATATATTAAAAAAAAAACTCAAATAGCACAGATAGCATCTAGAAGAGTAGTGAAAAACATTATTAATCATGTTTGTTGTTGACACCAAAGGGACAATGAATACCAACCATCAAAGACGACACTCATTCTAAACACTATAAGATTAAACAAACGAAGCAAAACGATGCCGATTCAGGACGGCCGTCTGTCATAATAGTAGAAAATGGTTTTGTTATCCCGATTACGTGCGCACAGCCCATCAACTTATATGCTGTATATGAACTTATCTTAGCGCAACCAAATTTTAGCGGAGACCGGGCAAAAATGGGCAAATTGACACATTAGCGTAATCACGAATTAGCGCACATGACATATTTCCAACATTAATCTATAGAATTCAATAATTTTGTAGAGTCTTCAATAAGCTCAGCAGTCTTTAAGCGCTAACCCCGCTTAAATATGAATCCCGCTAAAATAAGTATACATACTGTTTATTACCACATTTCATAGAAACCCAAATCAGAACGTACCAGTTTGTTGGTTACAATGTTGTTCATCGGCTCCATCTCCACAGTCATTTTCGCCATCACAGATCCACGTGTTAGGTATACACGACTGGTCCGAACATTCATACTCTGTTTTCTCACAGTTTTCTGGTTAAAGGAAAAGAAAAGGAGTGTTCGAATTCTGCTAGCAGCCTCCTTGGCATAAACTATTTTCAAATTGATTGCACCTGACACGCATGATTCTGAATCCTCGTCAGTGGTAGTTGTTCTTCAAATCGAAATTATTCAAAGAGTGGTGCCTATGTATAATTTAAAAGTTACAGATAGATTTTTCGTCAAAAGTGAGCGGCTCAAAATTTTGTGTAGGTTAAATGATTTTAAAAATACTCAGTTTTGGAAGTATGAATTTTGCATAAATATTGATATTTTGTCTGCACCCTTTATGATTGGCACAATATTTTTTTTTAAACAATGGATGATCTTCAATGTTGACGTCTGTAAAACAAAACATTATGCATATGATGGTATTGCATTGAACAGTCCGTATAAGGATGATCCAAAGAGATCATCATAATGGTCTTATGTAAATAAAGATATCAAGAACTCACTTGTATTACATTTCTGTTCATCACTACCGTCTCTACAGTCATCTACGTCATCACATATATATTTACGTGGCACACATATCTGGTTGTCGCACTTATAATTTCCTCTTCCGCAGCCCGACTGGAAACAAATATTATACTTTTTTCAACCGAAGCCATTTTTTCATATTCTATTTATAGTTCCAGGAAGATAATGAAGAATGGTTACAATTTGCAATGTCTATTAGTGGAATAAAAAAAAAATACATACTCGATCTCCGCTCTGACAAAAATTTTAATCTGAATCCAGAGGCTTGTCCGCTGTCGTCGGAAATAAATTCTAAATAAAGATTTTCCCCAGAAGACACAACTTCTACGTCATCTCCGCCGCAAAATTTCCCAATCAGATTCGCCGATTTACTGATTCCGTCATAAATTGCCAGGTAGTCGTAATCGCAACTATAAATATAGATTAGGAAAATTTAATCAGGGATAGCTTGCAAAATACTCAACATTGTCCAAATACCCGAACTCTAAACTACTGATTTCAATAATCAGTTCGTTGCTATTTGCAAATAGAAAACAGTTATCCTTCAAGTTCACCTGAGATAACTTATCAGCAATTCTCTGTAAGAACCAAAGAATATCAATGACATGTTGGCATGGCATGTCATGGATTTTAGAGATTTTTGGTATAGGAGTTCATTATGAAGTACTAGTATGTAAATCAACCCCAGTTTTTTCAAAAAGGTTGTCGTTGCCATGGTTACCGTGTCTGAAGTTTCAAAAATCGGTAAAATTTGTAGGACGAGGCATATTTTTAGGCTTTGTTACCATGGAAACAGGTACTTTTTTTTATCTGAAATTACTTTGATTATTTTCTTTGTTGTAGGGTTCATACCTGTTTATAGTTTTTCATTGGATAATAGGAGTTTCGAATCAGTGAAAGAAAGTCTAATATCAAAGCTGAATCCAGATTCCAAAAACCACAATCTTAATGTTACGAATTTTGCCTGAATAAATTCGATAAAGAAATAGATGTACATTGCAATCTGATAAATGCAATTCCATTTATAGCAAAGCCTGCCAAACATAAAAATTATACTTGTTTAATCTGCGATTACAAAATAGAAACTCAGCGAAAACTAAAATAATCAACAATCAACTTGTTTAATATTCTTAAACTAATGCAAAATTTCAGACTAACTAGCCTATACATTGCCAGATCCAGGATTTTTATTCAGGGGTGGTCCTAAAGTCCGATTTTTTTGAAGAGCAAAAAAGAAAAAAAGCACACACCAGAAAATATCGTACTTAATTAATGTTTCTAATTGTAAATAAAATAGATGGACTGGCGAGCAATAGCGAGCGAAAAGCATACAATCTTGAATTTTCGCATCATAGTACTTGACTAATTATTGTTAGTTTTAAGGTCAGGGTGGCGCCTTTTTAAAATAGAAAAGACGTTGAAGAAAGATGGATAGGTCCATATGTAGAGGAACATCTCCTCGAACTATTCAGACCAAAAAATCAAAATTTGCCCGTCTCGTTTTTTGGCTATAAACGTCCATTTTGGCCTTTTTCAACATTTTATACGACATCGTAACTTTACATACCTCTGCACTTCATGAAATTTCAAAAATTCATATATATCCTTATTTTTTGAGATTCTTATAGCTTGTGCATGAGTTAAAGGCTATTTTGAGAAATTCTGATACAATAATCAGTTCCAAGGCGAGTATTTTCTTATAAATACTATGCTGCTGGTTGCCATGACAACAACTCGTTATTTTTATCAATAGCTAGAAGATCGCCAGTTGCACATTTTTTTCTACGTATTTATTTATAGTATTGCTTTATCCTAAAGCAGTCAAATCAACATGATGACCGTTTCTTTAAATAGCACAATAATTTATGCAAAAATCAACATTTTGACCCGAAAACGTAGAGCTTAACTCGAAGTTCTATTTTTAAAAGATTAAAATAATGCAATCAACTTAAACATTCTGTATAGTGAATCCCTAATTGAGATGAGATCAGTTGCCCGATGAGAGTAAGCATCTTCTGATTGCTAGAAACAACCGTCACCAAAGACGTGCAGAAAAAAGGATTATCCTATATTATCCGGAAAAGATAGAGAGAAATTATTATCTGGTAAATCCTTTTTGGTGGTTCTAACTTAAAATACCTTCTAACATTGAGGACATCGTTATAACGTTCAATATTTTCATTGCATCGTAAATAATTCAGTGACAAAGTCACTCGCTCATAAATGTACCTGGTGTCAAGAAATTACGTTTATTCAAGCTCAAGGAAATATCAATGCTGCATACGTTACTGTTCCAAAAGTATTATACTGTACATTTGGGTGACACGGACTAGACACTACTTTTAATGTCGAAAAGTAAAGCATAGAAATTACTCTGCATCTGGTTCTACATCAAAGTGTAAAGCCGACAGCCTGACCACTTGTCCTTTCCGCGCATGGAGCCGCCATACGCAGTGGGCGTTACTATCATAAGAGTTATGCCCATTGTAATGAGCATGAGATGTTATGGTGTCACTGCGAAAGTTACTGAAGTAAGACGCTCCGCCACATCCGGAATGACCACTTCCTGTAGAAATGAAAGTAAGACCGTAAGACGATGCTTATGTTTTGAAAACTCGTTCGTAAGAAAGATTTCTATCTTTCCGAGGTTCAGTGTAATCTTTAACCTAAATGGTTCTAATGAAATTTGGCCGAAGCTTTTTTATTCATTGATTGTAGCAAATGCAAACACTAGATAATCCCTTAAATTTCACCATTCACCTCACCATTGTTCATTGATTCTTATTTTTGCGCATACAAATTATTTCAAGAATTCATGTAAAGTCTTTTATTTATTTCCTGACCTCGTGAGGTCAGGCAACCTAGATTTGAAATGCATGGAACAAAACAAGAAGTCTATGCGGCGTTTGCATGCAATAACGATGAAAGCGCCGTTTACAAACATTCACAAGATCAAACAAAAACAAAAGAGTTATCACTCCTTTAACATGTGCGCTTATACGTGAAGATAAGGGGCACCGAAACATCAGTGCGTAATAGAGATTGAGATAGCTGAGTGGACAAGGACTTATCCTCTCATGCAGACGGCCAGAGTTCGGGTCCCGGTGCGGTCATATGAGGGAAGATGTTTTTAAAATCTATTTCTTTTGCAATACATGCGGTCACTCGCTAATTTTAATTTTCAGCTTAAAAACGTGAGAGTAAATGTACAAAACCGTGGCACGTTGCAAACACGAGAAAGTATGTGTCTGATGGTAGATGCACATGTAGTACATATTTATTGCACACGATAGCGGACCCACTTGACAAATCAGAAGCCCTCATCTTGTTTACAACAGATACACGTGTTTTGTTGGTTTTTTTTTATTGGTGGGGGGACTCCTATACATTACTACCGACGGTATTATAAGAAAGGTATACCATACTGAGTTATAGATTCATTTCAAGATTTTCCTGTTAGTTTTATTTTCCAAAGGGTTCATCAAGTCAAGGCTACGGGATGAGGAGGGTCGCTGTTATTTTGTTAAGGTCAGGCAAGCTTTTTTGAAAAGCTTATACTTGTAAGTATTAATTTTTACTTGTCGAAATCATCGCATAACCTTTCAGAGGGACTGATGCTTGGAGATCTATGTTCTTCAACTAATCAAAATTTCAAAGTTTTGTATTTTCTATCCATTTCAATTCTCACTCTTTAAAAAACTTCTGCACATTGTAACTTTTAACGAAATATATTTTGTGTAAGCTTAAAATACGAAAACCGATAAAAAGATGTGTACATCTAATATTACAAAGACATCCACTGTATGCAAAGTATTGCAAAGATTCAAATACTAATGAGTTAAAGAATATCCTGACTATAATATCAACAGCACTCACAATAGAACACTCAATTGAGCATCGACGGACCCCTAGCAAGCTAGAGGTGGGATCAGGTGCCCGGGAGGAGTAAGCATCCCCTGTTTGGCTAGCCACACCTGCCGTCGTTGTTCACGCACGAAAATGAAAACAAAATATAAAATGCATGCACTGCCTGAGGTGATTTCTATATACATAGTGCAATGTCAGGGAAAAATATTCAAAACACCGTCAAACCCCTCACGGGATCTTTTTTACGAGCTCCACACGGCAAAGGGCATAAGTGTGACACAGATGAGTTAAAGATTAATAACAATCAGATGGAAGTGTTCAAACTCGCCGCCATCTTGAATACCTTGTTCAAACCAGTGGCGGATCTAGGATTTCAGAAAAGGGGGGGGGGCAAAGTTTCAGCTCGAAGAAAATTGACAAGCAAAAAAAAAAAAAAAAAAAAAAAAAGGTCGAAGACGAAAAAAAAAAAAAAAAAGACCTCCAAAACCTGAAGCTCAAGACTGGTGATTTTAATTAATAAGTTCGGGGGGGGGGTCATTCCAACTGCATATTGCATTTAGAAGATAGAGTTTCTTGATACGTTTACTTAAGTTTATAGGTAAACTGGCGAGCGTAGCGAGCCGGAAAATTTTAAGATTTTAAGTTTTCTTTTTTTGTTTTGGTTCAGTCATCCATACATGTATATATACATACATGTATATATATTATTCTAAATTGGCGAGCGGAGCGAGCCGGGAAATTTTTGGATTAGATGGTTACATTTTGTCACAAGATTACAATATCTCTCTCATTTTCCATCCTCTATTTTTGTTTGACCAATTGGGGAAGGTTGGGAAGATTAGGGCATTGCAACCCCACTATCCACCTGTCTAAACTGGTAAGATCGGCCCATGAAAATGAAGCATTTGTTCAAGTGTTAATTTAATTTTGAATTTTGTATATGTTTATGACATATGAATCCGTTCAAACACGATGACAAAGAAAGTTCAAGACAAAGTGAAGACGAAAAAATAGACAGCTAATGAAAAATTAAGTGTGGCGAGCGAAGCGAGCCGAAAATTTCCCTAAAAGTAAAGAGATTAAGCATAAAAAGAGTATTCTGAATCAATAACTTTGGGTGAAAAAGGGGGGGGGGGCCCTGGCCCCCCCCCCTCTAAATCCGCCACTGCAAACCAATTTAAGAGCACCAGACACGTGTTTCGGTTAGTAAATCCTCATTGGTACTTTTTCAGACATAGCAAAATTCATTGAAATAGCATCCTCTATTTTTACTTTTTGAATTTAGTATTTTTGTATCTACTTAGCAAAGAGTGCGCAGTTTCAACTTTCCTGTAGGGTCGATTCAGGATCTAGAATATTTTTCACACCCTTTGGTCATATTACATTGTTTTGATTGAGGATCACTGACGAGGGTTAAGTACCCAAATCGTGCATGTCTAGTTCATGCTGCAAATCGATCTGTTCTTAAATGATGCTATTGAATTTGAAGACGTTTAACATCAGTAGCATAGTTAAATAAAATCTATGACCAAGATAGCATTGGAGGGATGGTGCTAGGGTGTTAACTGTTATCCTTATATATGATATATTTGGATGAAATGACAAGTTTCCGAAACAGCAATATAATATACATGTATAGTATATAATGTTAAATTGCGCATATATAATATGCATGTTGATATTTAAAATACTTACTAACACCAATGGTAATCTGTATGCACAATATCGAGAATACCAATGCCACTCTCAACATTCTTGCAATCATAACGTGGAGATGTGTCCAGAATTGAGGTAAGATCTTATTTCTTTTATCGCGACTGGAATTTTGAATGAATGACTAGTCTGTGATATAAGAATGTTCTATATTCTGAACACATTCTTGTATGATATTCTCAATTTGTTTTGAATTGAATCAGTGTTACGTTATGGCTTTGTAAGGGAATAATTTCCATCTTCCTCATACCGAAAAACAAATGTATTTCTGGGGTACTAAATTTGACAATTTCTCTCGAAGAGGTTGAAATTATTTTCTTTATTGTTTAATCGGCAGTTCTTATATTTGCCATATCAATATTTACCATGTTAATAAATGTTTTAGTGAGAAAAGTAATTAACCAATGGCTTCAACTCAAAATTCCTATACATAGATGATTTGCAATCAGCATGATCAGTGAATTAAAATAAGAACGAAACGTCAAAATCTGCCGCCAGATAGCGGTCTTCTGGACAGGAAATGTCTAAATTCAGTACACCAGACACCCATGTTTCGGATAATGAGTCCTCATCAGCGGTACTTTAACCCCAAATGATTCAAACTTGAAAAAATATTTTCAAAAAATCAATCATAAAACACAAATTCAGACTCGAAAAATAGATCAATAGACGATTTTCACATTACCGCAGTTGACTTGTATTTTAGACATCCTAAGACCCGACATGACAACATTTGACGTAACTTTTAACTGTGACGTCGTACCTGAATTATGATGTCATATTTAGACATAACGTCAAAAGAAGTGATGTCAGGTCTTGGAGTGTCTAAAATTCGAAAAATTCTGTTTACAAATTTTTCACAAATTTCTGAAACCTGGGTCCTGTAGCATCATATCCCAGCCGTCTTGCTACGTCTTTCGGTATATTTTGGACATAATTATCAAACATTTTGGTCATATTTAATTGTTTGGCGGGTGCGGCTAGCCAACAGGGGATGCTTAGTCCTCCCAGGCACCTGGTCCCACCTCTGGCTTGTTAGGGGTCCGTCGATGCTTATTTTTTGCTCCATTGTTAGTGCTGGCTTCAACTCAAAATTCCTATACATAGATAATTTGCAATCAGCATGATCAGTGAATTAAAATAAGAACGAAACGTCAAAATCTGCCGCCAGATAGCGGTCTTCTGGACAGGAAATGTCTAAATTCAGTACACCAGACACCCATGTTTCGGATAATGAATCCTCATCAGCGGTACTTTAACCCAAAATGATTCAAACTTGAAAAAATATTTTCAAACAATCAATCATAAAACACAAATTCAGACTCGAAAAATAGATCAATAGACGATTTTCACATTACCGCAGTTGACTTGTATTTTAGACATCCTACGACCCGACATGACAACATTTGACGTAACTTTTAACTGTGACGTCGTACCTGAATTATGATGTCATATTTAGACATAACGTCAAAAGAAGTGATGTCAGGTCTTGGAGTGTCTAAAATTCGAAAAATTCTGTTTACAAATTTTTCACAAATTTCTGAAACCTGGGTCCTGTAGCATCATATCCCAGCCGTCTTGCTACGTCTTTCGGTATATTTTGGACATAATTATCAAACATTTTGGTCATATTTAATTGTTTGGCGGGTGCGGCTAGCCAACAGGGGATGCTTAGTCCTCCCAGGCACCTGGTCCCACCTCTGGCTTGTTAGGGGTCCGTCGATGCTTATTTTTTTGCTCCATTGTTAGTGCTGTTGAGATTATAGTCAGGATCTTCTTTAACTCATTTGGATTGAGGATCACTAACGAGAGTTAAATACCCGAAACGTGCATGTCTGGTCCACGTTGTTAATTAATCTGCTTTTAAATGGTCATGAATTTGAAGACGTTTAACATTTGTACCACTTGGTGAGTGTTACTGCTGATGGAGTCCCTGAGGGCACATGTAGCAAAGTTCTATCAATTTCGGTTGGTCGTTTCTTCAACATTCGGTTGTTTACAAAATTTCACAAATTTCTGAAACCTAGTATTGTAGCATCATATCTCAGCCATCTTGCCACGTCTTTCGACATTTGGACATAATTATCAAACATTTTGGCCATATTTCATTGTTTGAATTGACGATCACTGACAAGGGTTAAATACCAGAAACGTGCATGTCTGGTCCACGCTGTTAATCAATCTGCTTTTAAATCATGCTAATGAATTTGAAGACGTTCAACATTTGTGCCACTTGGTGGGTGTAACTGCTGGTGGATCAGGAGTCCCCGAGGGCACATGTAGCCAAGTTCGATCAATTTCGGTTGGTCGTTTTTTAAAACGCATTCGAAAATTTCTGTTTACAAAATTTTCACAAATTTCTGAAATCTGGGTCCTGTAGCATCATATCCCAGCCGTCTTGCTACGTCTTTCGGTATATTTTGGACATAATTATCAAACATTTTGGTCATATTTAATTGTTTGGCGGGTGCGGCTAGCCAACAGGGGATGCTTAGTCCTCCCAGGCACCTGGTCCCACCTCTGGCTTGTTAGGGGTCCGTCGATGCTTATTTTTTTGCTCCATTGTTAGTGCTGTTGAGATTATAGTCAGGATCTTCTTTAACTCATTTGGATTGAGGATCACTAACGAGAGTTAAATACCCGAAACGTGCATGTCTGGTCCACGTTGTTAATTAATCTGCTTTTAAATGGTCATGAATTTGAAGACGTTTAACATTTGTACCACTTGGTGAGTGTTACTGCTGATGGAGTCCCTGAGGGCACATGTAGCAAAGTTCTATCAATTTCGGTTGGTCGTTTCTTCAACATTCGGTTGTTTACAAAATTTCACAAATTTCTGAAACCTGGTATTGTAGCATCATATCTCAGCCATCTTGCCACGTCTTTCGACATTTGGACATAATTATCAAACATTTTGGCCATATTTCATTGTTTGAATTGACGATCACTGACGAGGGTTAAATACCAGAAACGTGCATGTCTGGTCCACGCTGTTAATCAATCTGCTTTTAAATCATGCTAATGAATTTGAAGACGTTCAACATTTGTGCCACTTGGTGGGTGTTACTGCTGGTGGATCAGGAGTCCCCGAGGGCACATGTAGCCAAGTTCGATCAATTTCGGTTGGTCGTTTTTTCAAACGCATTCGAAAATTTCTGTTTACAAAATTTTCACAAATTTCTGAAATCTGGGTCCTGTAGCATCATATCCCAGCCGTCTTGCTACGTCTTTCGGTATATTTTGGACATAATTATCAAACATTTTGGTCATATTTAATTGTTTGGCGGGTGCGGCTAGCCAACAGGGGATGCTTAGTCCTCCCAGGCACCTGGTCCCACCTCTGGCTTGTTAGGGGTCCGTCGATGCTTATTTTTTTGCTCCATTGTTAGTGCTGTTGAGATTATAGTCAGGATCTTCTTTAACTCATTTGGATTGAGGATCACTAACGAGAGTTAAATACCCGAAACGTGCATGTCTGGTCCACGTTGTTAATTAATCTGCTTTTAAATGGTCATGAATTTGAAGACGTTTAACATTTGTACCACTTGGTGAGTGTTACTGCTGATGGAGTCCCTGAGGGCACATGTAGCAAAGTTCTATCAATTTCGGTTGGTCGTTTCTTCAACATTCGGTTGTTTACAAAATTTCACAAATTTCTGAAACCTGGTATTGTAGCATCATATCTCAGCCATCTTGCCACGTCTTTCGACATTTGGACATAATTATCAAACATTTTGGCCATATTTCATTGTTTGAATTGAAGATCACTGACGAGGGTTAAATACCAGAAACCTGCATGTCTGGTCCACGCTGTTAATCAATCTGCTTTTAAATCATGCTAATGAATTTGAAGACGTTCAACATTTGTGCCACTTGGTGGGTGTAACTGCTGGTGGACCAGGAGTCCCCGAGGGCACATGTAGCCAAGTTCGATCAATTTCGGTTGGTCGTTTTTTTAAACGCATTCGAAAATTTCTGTTTACAAAATTTTCACAAATTTCTGAAATCTGGGTCCTGTAGCATTATATCCCACCCATCCTGCTACGTCTTTCGGTATATTTTTGACATGATTATCAAACATTTTGGCCTTATTTTATCGTTTGGATTGAGGATCACTGACGAGGGTTTAAGACGTTTAAGATTGAAGTCTAACGGTAATATGAAGAAGGTCTATTGGCAACAAAACCAAGAAAACCACTAATCATATACATAGCAGAGATTTCTGACAGGAAAGACAGCGAAACATACTTTCACAAGAAAAAGAGCACAAACCGACGGAGTGATCAACACCAAACACGAAAAACAACATTGTCGATATGAACAGCCTTAACATAGTCCAATGTTAAACCGAAATTATAATAGAAGGCTTCACTTAAAAGAATGCAGCGTCTGAATGTTCAAAATAAATTCAAATGAAATATAAGATGCTGACTTAATATAGATATGGAATCAAAACTTTATCAAGACAACTTCCAAAATTTATTCTATCCAATCAGATTCCTGCATTAAATATGTACCTTAGGACCAAGAAACTGTAGAAAACAATGATTAGAATAAGTACTTTGATAGATTGTTGTGTAATTTAATTACTATATCAAAACTACCATAGAAAATACTATATAGATATGGTCTAAAGGAAGACTCGGGACTTTAAGGAATTTGAACGCATGCAAATAATGACCATGTATTGCACAGATAATGATGTTGTTTTCCCACAAATGTAGTATAAACACAGATTTGTGTAAACATGTGTGAAGCACATGGTGATAAAAGATAGTTAATTCATTTGTTCAAGGTAAGATACAGTAATACTATTATAATGACAGGTATCTTGCTCATGAAATTTATTATCACTGGAGGTACATTTACAGATACAAAATGTCAAGATAGGGAACACGGTGTGAAAGACTTCCAATAAGTATTCATTGTTGCACGGTCTACGTTGTAGACGACAATTAACACCTTTCCATACGGCGCATTAATTTGCATGGTGTAGCAATGATTCGATTAATGATTGAGATACTGATTGAATGATTAGCTGAGTCGTTGACTCATTACCATGGGTAGTTTTCTTTCACTAGCAAAGAAGAATTATTCAATCATTGGTGATAACTGTTTGATTGCCTAACAATTGCCGTGCAACAAGAAGGTACTTCAACTGCTCCTCGGGCTACGCCCTCGGAGACAGTAAAATAACAATAGTTGTTGCACGGTCTACGTTGTAGACGGTGATTAACACCTTTTCAGAGGGTGCATTACTTTGCATACCGTAGTAATGATTAGATTAATAACTGAATGATTTACCGAGTCGTTGACTGATTACAATGAGTAGTTTTCTTAAACTAGCAATGAAAAATTATTCAATTTTTGGTGATGATTGTTTGATGGCCTTACCATTGCCACGCAACTGGTGGGTTATTCAACTGCTCCTCGGTAAAAAAAATATTTACAACCTAACTTTTTTTAGTTCATCAAAAAAAAATCTGAATATGTTTACCCTTTAAAAGAAATAGTAAGGTTCTCAAGTTTATCTTTTCACCTATATGAACCCGTGCACTATCTTAGTGTTACATCCAATAAGCTAGAGATAAACAGCAATGTAGATAAAAATCTGATCATACAACAATTGTGAAATAACGACTAACTTAAAGCTTTCGTTGATAATTAAATATGATTTTCTGGTAAATACGGAATCAATGGCCATTTCAAAGAAAAGTGGATAGTAGGTAACACATAAGGAGGTAATGTAGTCAACGACTTTTACTGAAATGAATTTATAAATAAAAGAATCAAGCATTTATGTATCAATAGATATATGCCGTTCAATAGAATAATCGATACTGATAACGTGAAAGATATAAAGATGTTTTACTCATTACTGATAAAAAGCCCAATGAAACTTGTGCTCAAATTTGTGCTCCATTGTGAGTGCTATTGAAATTATCGTCAGGATTTTCTTTAACCCATTTGTTAATATTTTCATGAGTATTTTGATTTTATCTGCATGCATAATAATAGTTTTCATATTTTCAACTTATTCGATTTATGTAGATAAAGAAATCATATTCAACATGGAGGAAAAGGGAGAGTCAGAACAGACTCCGAAGCATTACAGTAAAAAAAGATACTTGATTCTGTTTTTTGATTGCATGATTGGATATGGATGTTACTACAATATAGATCTGCCAAGTGCTTTACAGGATAAAATTGAAGGAAAATATGTAAGTAGTACTACATGTATTAGAGCATTAGAGCATTCAGTAAAACAAAGGAGGGGATCTCCAACAACTCCAGGTTGAAGCATCCACAGCAAAATCCCAAAACACCCAATGCAAAAACACAAAGCAGACAAGCACAGAAAGAGACACATAAGAGACAAGGAACGTCAACGCACAACACAGAAGTATCAACCACAAAGGACTACACATAACCCAACGAGACCAATGGGCAACCGGTGCCGACTTAGGACGGCCATCTGCCACGAAAATAGCAGAAGGTATGGTTATCCTGGATTACGTGCGCACATCCCACCCACTTTTCCGATTACCCAGAGGTCTCGACGAACGTACAATTGTGGTGTAAAACAACCTCCTCACTGTCAAATGACCACAGACAAACAAGACCGCAAAACGCAGGGGCCCAAGCAACACAGATGTTTAGATTTAGGATTTAGGATCACTGATGAGGGTTAAGTACCCGAAACGTGCATGTCTGGTCCACGTTGCCAATTTATTTGTTCTTAAATGATGCTATTCAATTTGAAGACGTTTACATGTAAATGGATATAAATATGGCGTACGTAACACAATCCGTGCTCTGCCGCCGTGAGCTCATGTGTGTTATCACCCGAGGAGTCCGACTGACATTCAGAGAGGACAGGTGGTCGGGCCCTGTCCTCTCTAAAGAGGTTTGGACAGGACCCGTCATGGAGTACTGTCGTCACAGTCAGTCAGAGTGCAAGTTTTAAGAATGTGCTAGTACAAGACTGTAGATTGGTCAAGTACCAAGCCTAGTGTCCGTCTGGTGATAAGACGCAACAACGATATTTTTCGAACAAGACATCATGTACTATGTCAAACTGGAAAATAGAAAGGAATCACAAAACACGAATTGGAGGAGCTTCAAACACAAACAAAAACAAAAAAAATAAATGAAATGAGGAACTTTAAAGTAGATATATCTGAATAAAAAAAGGCAAAAAATCTGCTGGAACGTTTAAGAAAACGTTCATACGTTACCTTATGCTTGTCCGTAACATACCAATAAGTCAAGTACTGACCTGTTCTCCACTAGTATTATTTCTATAATTTTAGTAACTGCCTTTGTTTACATTCAATATTTTGGGTTGTGCATCGTTATTTGTAGCTCAAATATTTTAACAGATGGAAAATTGTTCGTTAATTCGAACTAATAAAACAACATGTTGTGAGGATTGTGTTGGACTGACTTCCGAGCAGTACAATCAACTTTACGCAGTCTTTCTATGGTTGTAAGTATGTTAAATATTTTACAAGTACAACTCGCATGATAATGAAAAAAGGTCTATTGTGCTATTCTTCATTAAATAGGACTACCATAAATGTTTCATATTTGACACCTTACTCATACCATAATCTTGTAAACAATTCCTAATTTTGCATACTAAGGCCAGAATATAAGACAAATATTACTGACATAAGGTGAAACGGGGAGGGGGATATATGTGCATGTATCGGTTTTTAAAAACTGCATCTAGATTTTACTCAGATAATTGAAAATTGTGAAAGTAATTTCAAGGTTAATAAATGCAGTCTTGATAAACATATATTCAAGTATTCAACATATTTTTTGTTTAAGATCGTTTTTAATTTGCTCGGTCACTTTCAAAAAAGTAGATATGGAATTTCTATCTATAAATATATTTCTGATAATTCATGTCTGTTTATTTTGAAGGAACTCAGCATTATCTCTTCCTATGGGATTGTTCGTTGATCGTGTTGGAAACAGAAGTATGTTTCACTTAAGGATTGTCTGATAACAAGCAATTATAATGCTCATTATGACATGACATAGTTTTAATCTCACGTTAATTTCAAAGATGGGAATAGAGTTTGAAGTTTTCATTATCTAAACTGTATACCGAATGAATATCATTACAAAACCTTTGCAAGACTGATGAATCTAAGGTATACAACACAGAGCACTTGTTTGAGTTGAAGATAGTGTTAATTATGAAGTAAGAGTTGAAGTAAGGGTAATGCTTGAAATAAGGATTAGGGTTGAAGTTCGTGTTAGGGTATAATTAAAGGAAAGGGTTGAAGGTAGGGTTAGGGTTGAAGTTAGGGTTAGGGTTGAAGTTCGGGTTAGGGTAAAATTAAGAGTAAGGGTTGAAGGTAGGGTAAGAATTTAAGGCAGGGTTAGGGTTGAAGTAAGGGTTAGTGTTGAAAGTGGGATAAGGGTTAAAGTTAGTGTTAGGGTAGAAGGTAGGGTTAGGATTGAAGGTAGGGTGAAGGTTAGGGTTAGGGTTGAAGGTAGGGCTAGGGTTGAAGTAAGGGTTAGGATTGAAGTAAGGGTTAGGATTCAAGGTTGGGTAAGAGTTTGGGTTAGGGTTGAAGGTAGGGTTAGGGTTGAAGTAAGGGTAAGGTTGAAGGTAGGGCTAGGGTTGAAGTTAGGGTTAGGATTTAAGGTAGGGTTAGGATTTAAGGAAGGGTTGAAGGTAGGGCTGGGGTTGAAGTTAGGGCCAGGGTTGAAGTTAGGGTTAGGGTTGAAGTTAATCAGGGTTGAAGGTAAGGTTATGATTGAAGTTAGGATTAGGGTTGAAGGTAGGCTTAGGATTGAAGTTAGGAATAGGGTTGAAGGTTGACGGTAGGGTTAGGGTTAGGGTTGAAGGTAGGCTTAGGATTGAAGTTAGGGTTGAAGGCAGTGCTATGGTTGAAAGTAGGGTTAGGGTTAAAGTTAGGCCTAGGGTTAAGGGTTAGAGTAAGTATTGAAAGTAGGGTAAGGGTTGAAGGTAGGGTTGAAAGGTTAGGGTTAGGATTAAGGGTTAGGGTTAGAGTAAGGATTGAAAGTAGGGTTAGGGTTGAAGGTAGGGTTAGGGTTGAAGGTAGGGTTAGGGTTGAAGTAAAGGTTAATGTTGTAATTAGGGTTAGGGTTTGGTAGGGTTAGGGTTGAAAGTAGGGTTAGGGTTAGGGTTAGGGTTAGGGTTAGGGCCAGGGTTGAAGGTAGGGCCAGGGTTGAAGATAGGGTTAGGATTGAAGGTAGGGGTAGGATTGAAGTTAGGGTTGAAGTTAAAGTTGGAGTTGAAGGTAGGGTTAGGGTCAAAGCAGTGATAAGAGATAGTAATAAAGGTAAGTTCAGTGTTGATGGTAGGGTTAGGATTGGTTGTAGGTTTATGGTAGAAGACTAGGTTGAATTAAGGATTAGGATGCGTGTTGCAGGTAGAATCAGGTTAAAGTAAGGGTACGGTTTGGTGGATATTTTTGTACAAAGGCTCTGGAAGCAGAGCTCGAGTACATTTTTATCTTTTTCAAATGACATTATCACCCGAAGATAAAAAATCCATTGAGCACCATTATAAACATTTCCTGTCCTTCACTTTCCCGTTCCGTTCAAAAACTTTAAGATGTGTTTTTCATTAAAGTAAGTGTTTTAAATATTTCCCTGACTGGTCACCATAGCAGTTTCTATATAGATATAACCTAAGACAGTGCATGCTTTGTAGACATTGCATTCATTTTCGTGAACATCGAAGGCGTGTGCGGTTAGCCAAACAGAGGATACTTTCTCCTCCTTGGCGCCTGGTCCCATCTCTAGCTTTATAATATGTTTATAAATGATGCTATTGAATTTGAAGACGTTTAACATTTGAACTACTTGGTGAGTGTCACTGCTAGTGGACCAGGAGTCCCCGAGGGCAAATGTAGCCAAGTTCGATCAACTTCGGTTGATTGTCTGTCTCTTCAACGCATTCATAATTTTCTGGTACTAAAATTCTTGAAATTTCTAAAACGTGGGTCCTGTAGCATCATATCCCACCAATCCTGCTACATCTTTCGATACATTTTTTGACATATTAATTTTCACCCTCTTTGGCCATATTACATTGTTTAGATTGAGGATCACTGACGAAGGTTGAGTACCCGAAACGTGCATGTCTGGTCCATGCTGCAAATTTATCCGTTTATAAATGATGTTATTGAATTTGAAGACGTTTAACATTTGCTAGGGTCCATCGATTCTAGATTTGGTGCTTTATTGTGACTGCTGTTGGGATTATCGTCAGGATCTTCTTTATCTTATTACAAGCATTTAAATACAAAACACCACATATAAACATAAACGACAGCGACTTTTAATCACCATATCTTCAACATTGACTTGTACTCCAAAACGGTAACCTCACTAAATTTCTTTTTCATCTGAATTTTCGTCTCTTTGAATAACATTTCATTTTTTGTTACAAATGTTTTCAACGTATGAATATATAGATTTTGTCTTGTATTTCCAGCTACTGCCTTGATTTCAACATTCACGGCCGTCCTAGGGTCTACGGCATTCTCTATTGCAATGATTAACGGAGTTCGACATACCAAAGTTATGTTTCCTTTGATGGTTATTGGTCGGGCCTTTCTAGGTGCTGGAGCAGCTTCTATAAGACGTATGACATCCAGAGCATGACTTGTTTCTATTGTCTAAGATTTTACATGTACTTAAGAAACTTGTTTCGTATATAATTCTGTTGATATTATTATGTTAAATATTAATATAATGTTGGCTCATGTAATTTTGAACTATTTGATAAATTCTGTGTTCAATTTTTCTTCATCTCTCGTTTTCCTGAGCTAGGGAAATTTAAATCCTTTATTTGTGTGTGAAGTTCTTATTTGCTGTTTTTGTGCGTTTTTTTTTTAATTTCTGATATTTTTACGAATGCTTTCAAATCATATAAATTAATATCTGTTTAAGTTGTTCAGGATCGCTTAATTGCCTTTTGGTTTCCTGATCGTCTGGAGCTGGTTTTCGGGATGATCGTCTGCTTCCTCCGTCTGGGAAACGTCAGTAATTTTCTATTGTCTGCCAACTTGTCCCAGTGGCTGAATCTACAGATGGCCGTATGGTCTGGTCAGTAACTGGTCAGTAGACTTAGTTATGGGTTGTACATAATGTTGCAACTTTAAAATGAGTAAAGCCAAGTCTTAGTTTCGCCTATAAGAGAGAAAAATATGATCAATTATAATCAAATAAATAAATTATTCTCAAATAAGAGTAACTTGCGTCGAACATTAAAAAACACATGAACAAAATTAGAACGAACAACATATAGCACATAAAACAAGGATACAAGGAAGAATATAGTATCATGAATAAGAGCAAGAATGAGAAGAACTAAGCAAACACCATTGAAAAAACACATACAATTGAGAGAATAATGTGCTTTTTTAATGTCATTCATCCTCATTGTCATTTCTTCAATAATTAAATCAGTTTTTGTTTATCTATTAACAGGAACGTTGCTTTGTGGTGTTGGCTTTTTGTCGGCTATATTCCTTGCAATATTCGACTTTATAGAATCAAAGAAAGTGAATATCTATGATGCAAATGAGACAAAATCTCTGGTAATTTTTTAAAATCTTATTAAAGTTTTATTTCAGAATGGTAAAGAATATGTGACGAAAAAAGTAAAGATAAGAACATTGTAATAGAAAATGTAGTAAGAGCTTGTTTGTTTAAATTTGCAGAAACCATGTGAAGCCAGAAAGTTTCCGTTATCGTACTGGTTCATCGTTCTCCTTGTAACGTCCTATTACTCTGCATATATTCCTTTTGTGGCTAATGGATGGTAAGGCATTATCTTATGCTTTTAATTGTTGTCAAAAATAGCTTTTAGATTTGCTTGTAGAAGAGTTAAGAAGACATCATCATTACATTATTAATTCTCTTTTGGATTTTTGTTCATGTCAAAAATGTTTTCTGCAGTGAGTATATACAAGAAAAGTTCCATTACTCAGAGACCATAGCATCGTACATCAATGGAGCATCCTATGATGTAGCCGTTATTGCGTGCCCCATTGTAGGTGTACTATTGGTAAGAAGCAAATTTGTTCCATTAATTAAAAAAAATTATTTCGCAGCGAGAGTATAGCTAAATGCTTCATTAAATTATGATTTCATTATATAACGTACAGCAAATTTCGAACCCCTCAATCTTGTCAAATTGGGTATCTGAGATTTTGAATTTAAAGGATGGGTGCCATTTTATTTTGAGAACTACGAAAGAAACAAACGCAGTGCGTATCTCCCATTGTATCATGTATGAGAAATGTTAAACGTCTTCAAATTCAATAGCATCATTTATAAACAGATAAATTTGCAGCATGGACCAGACATGCACGTTTCGTGTACTCAACCCTCGTCATTGATCCCCAATCTAAACAATGTAATATGGCCAAATAGGGTGAATATTATTATGTCCAAAAATGTACCGAAAGACGTAGCAGGATGGGTGGGATATGATGCTACAGGACCCACATTTTAGAAATTTCAAGAATTTTGGTAACAGAAATTTGTAATACAGACATCAACTGAAGTTGATCGAACTTGGCCACATGTGCCCTCGGGGACTCCTGGTCCACCAGCAGTGACACTCACCAAGTATTACAAATGTTAAACGTATTCAAATTCAATAGCATCATTTATAAACAGATGAATTTAACAATTCTTTCTTTTCTATTTACAGAATCGGTACTTTAGGAGGTACACAATGGTTTCAGTTGGTTCTTTCCTCCTACTACCCACGTATATTCTACTCATACTTCACCCACTACATCCTATCATAACTACTTGCATGATTGGGGTAGTCTATAGCCTGGTTGCTGTTAGTTTATCCTCTTTTTATAGTAACAAAATGTGCTTTAGATTTCTCCATGACTTATCTTGACAATATGATTCATGAATGAAGAATATACAGTGTAATGATTACATGTACATGGGAATTATTTCACTACAAAAATCATGTATTGTAAGAAACTGTCTTGAAGTATTTTGAAATGCTAGTCATGAAGAAAAATGTGAAGTCTACATTAATACTACGGAAGAGACATTGCATTCCTCAACTTGTATTGAAGATTAGCTTGCAAAGAACCAACTTGTAGAAAAGTATCGGTTGCATCATGACATGAAATCGTTTTCATGGGTTTGAGGTCATATTTTCCGAGAATACATTATCAAACAATGACAATACAAAATAACAAAACTGGTGTGTACATGGTCGGAATTTCCTTGTCTTTCTACTAATACAAAGAATGGGGTTGAAGAAATAGTCTCCATTTGATTTTTAATTCCGTTGTTTCTACGATTATGAAATTCGATGAAAAACAATGTAAATCCACTTTAATACAGTCAGATTACACACCAACTACTGTAAACGTGGAAATTTTCGCGTGAGGTAATGTTCGCGGTTTTCGTGAATAGAGTGGTTTCGCGAAAATGTCCCCCAATCGAAAATATCCCCGTTGCATTCTTACAATGAGAAAGACATTTTTATCGCGAATATTTCACCACGCGAAAAGTCTTTATGTTATAATCGCGAAATTTCCCCCCGCGAAAATAACCACGTTTACAGTATCAGTGGTAGCAAAACTCTACGTCGTGCAATATAAAACTGTTTATGATAAACGCTACATTCAAAGATGTATACTCGTTATATTGCACTGTCAACTCAGTTACTTGCAGTAAATACAAATGTTTTACTTTTGAATACTATGTTTGATATTTCAAATAGGTGAGCATCTGGCCTTCAGTAGCAAAGACTGTACCATTGAGATATGTCGGAACAGCCAATGGAATAGCTTGTACCTGTCATGGATTGGCATCCGGCGTATCAAGTATCCTGATTGGTTTATTATTGGACAAAAGTAAAAACAAGTAATTATCAATTTAAATTAAAATAACTGTTGAATAATAAGTTTTTATATTGCGCATTATAGTAATTGATAATTATCATTATTACGATTTAAAATTATCTTTATTAAATTGTTTTGAAGAGTTTGAGCTCGATACTGAGCATTATTGAATCTCGACTGCAAAGAGATTGTGAAATTGTCATGTCATTTTGCTTCCATTTGCAGAAACAAAACCTATGATAAAGGAAAATGGGACTCGGTATTCTATTATCTGCTGTCATGCTCTGTAATGTGCTTCCTTTGTGCAATTGCTCTCGTCTACGTCAATAGGGGAAAGGTAAGGTTTCTATGCATTTTTGATAAACTCAAGCTCGAACTACAACAATTTCGTTCTGAGGGCAAGGGGACTAACAGAAAAACTACTGAACCAATGGTACATTTGTGAGCGACTGACTATGTCAGTAAATTTTTTTTGGACGATACAATGAAAATATTGATAAAACATTATAACATATTGGAAGATATTAAGGTTAAACTATCCAAAACACCGAATTGAACAATTTACCGGATAAGGCTTCTTTTCTGTATGGCCTAAAAGACGGGTGTTGATAGAAAACAGGAGAGGCTTACTCTCCCCGGACACCTTATTCCATCTCTATTGGGGATTATCTTTCGCTTCTTTGCAGAATGTTTATATTGATTGTGATATCTAAATCTCCATAGAAGTTTCTGTAGAATAGATATATATTCTAGGTAGTGCTGTAGATAACAATTTGTGCGGCGCAACACACATGTTAATTGCTTTAGATTTTAAAACTATCTTCTGGTTAGTTCAAGATATTTTAACAAATAGTATGTGAAAGTTTATTTAGGGAATAACTAGCCTCTGATATTATGTTTGCGGACGGTAATTGCTGATTTTACGGGCGCAAACGGAGTTTTTCAGCGGAGCCAGAAAAACGGATGTTTGCACCGTAAAATCAGCATTTGCTTTGCCGTCCGCAAACATAACGTCAGTATCTAGTTATTCCCATTCTAATACAATCTATATAATGCGAAATGTGATGTTAGCAACGTCAAAGCTTAGTATGTTCTCGTTTTGCAGCCGTTACTAAGGAGCAAACGACCAATGAAATTCGACGTTATAGCGACATTGCATTAGAATGCTGTATTATTTCAGTGTTCGCAGTGTTTTGATTTTTTATGGCAGATTCCACAAGAAATGTCATGTTCGGCAGGCTTTATGATCAATTTTAGCGTATATCTTTGTAAGAATTTGTGAAACTTGGCACTTTTGTCTTTTTTCTGTACTATTATAGTTACATTAGAATTAAATCAATGCTCTTTTTTTACATTTCATGATTTTTTACATTTCATGATTTGTCGCATCACAGATTGTGTATATTAACTTAAATAAAAAAAAACCCCATTACAGACATTACCCAATCAATGAAGACTCAGTTTATTACGGGAGCAAGTTCCCAATCAAAACACAACACTGAAATATTTTTTAAATTACTGCGCCAATTATACATTCAATCAAAATAGCTTAAAGAGAATATATTGAATTATATATCAATGAATAAATTAGGCTCAAAATAGTACTATAAGTTTCGTATAATCTCATGCGCATTTTCATAAATCGTATCTCTTTGATAATATTCTATCATGCTTCTTTGCAGAAACACCCATCAGAGATTGACAAAACAGTTAGCATAAATACACCGATCCTTCAACAAGAAAAGGAGAAACTTATCAATGGAAACGCTAACTACGGCTCCATGACGTAGTGAAGAAACGTCAGTGACAATAAATTTTTACAATTTGATGAAAGAATGTACATTCTGATCACCTCGAATTTTGTACACATGGAATTATATGGTACAATTTAAAAAAAAAAGGGAAAAAAAAAAAAGAAAAAAAAAAAAAGAAAAGCGAAGCGAAGCGAAGCGAAGGATTGATGTTTAAAAAATGACACTCCTCACATCACCAAAAGTACATGAATTAAAACAAGTAGATGAATGAAAGGTTTGTTATTCATATTTTTATTTTTTGTGTGTGTGTTGTCGTAAAGTGGTCCGAAATTATTTCACCAGGTCAATACAAGGTTTCAGGTCAGGTGTCATCAGTTTATCAATGAGGAGCAATGACTGGACATGTTCCGGTCAGAAGAGATAATCGAAGGAGACTGGGTTAATAATTTAGATTTTAGGTACGTTAAGTACATCCCAGTATTTTCGATCATGAACATGATTTAACCTAGCATGGTTTATGTTTCATATGCTAGTAAACATATATATAGGAATTATATCATGTTATTGTTGTCTCGTAGTGGCACTTGATTTCGTTACGCGTCGAATTCAGATTTTTGAAACGTTTGTTGGCACCTAATGGAGTCTGTTACTCTCAGCCCTGCTTTGGCGGAAAAACCATCTTGTCAAATTTTCTCTATATCTTTCTTTCTTTCATGCTATGTATCTAAGGCATTGCAATTGAGTCCCGTCGTCATGGTTGGTCAAAGTGCAACATGTATATAAGCCAATTGATTTCGTTTTATACAGTTTCCGTGAAATTCCGATCTGCCATTGATCGTTCTAATTTTGTTTATCAAGTCACCGTAAAATGATATATACTAAATATACTTTGAAAGGATTACACAAAAATCCTGTTGAATTTGTAGAATTTTTAAAAGTTCGTTTATTTTGGGTTTGTTCATTTTTGTAAGAAGAGTACATTAAGGCCTTGTTACACTACGCAACTAATCGTTTGCGATTAGTTGAAAGCGACGAATCGCGTCGTGTAACATAGCTTTAAACTAATCGCATGCAACTTTCAAAAGTCGCATGTAACTTTTTTCAGATTAGACCATGCTCTATTCCTTGCGATTAATCGCATGCAACTTTTAGCGTAAACCAATCAAAATGCCGGGTATTCCTGATAATTTCAACCCTTTTAGGCCACTTTTTGTCATGTCAATTACATTGACAATAAAATGACGTCTTTTCTCACAAAGGATCACAGTACGCTTACTGCAAGATTTTTTCAGTTCAAAATTGTTATTTTCTGCCCTCTCTTCGTCGAGAAAGTTATGTGAATAATTGTAATGAACATTGTAAGGGAGCAACCATTTGATTTTTATGGGGGGGAGGGGGGGCAGGAAGACTTTGCAAAAAAAATTTCCGGATCGAAATTTTAGGGAAAAAAATTTTCCGGCCCGAAGGGCCGGCGAAAAAAATTTTCCGGATCATGAAATTGCCCCATACCCCTCACTTCCAACCTTTCAACTGCCCAGTAAACACTTTTTTGTGTATCATAAACAAAGTATAAAAAATGGAACAAACTTTACGCAATTTGGAATGAATAAATCAAATTCAAAAGTCATTAGCACCATATATTAGCCTGTCTCCGTTGAGTATCATTTTAGTAAACAGATTATAGGCACCATATGCCACTCAAGAAATTAAAATGAAGTGATCTGCTGGCAAGAGATGAACTCATTGTGTGTTTGATGTTTAATATGGCCGAAAAATCACGCTGAATTATTTAAACTTTAGAGAAGTTCTCTAGTCGTGGAGATTTTCATGTATATTACAGTTCATATTAATCTAAATTCCAACAAAAAAATTCTCCATTATGTAATCTCTTTCAGAGCTGATATAGACCAATTTATATTTTACCACCTTTTCCAATTTCTCAAAATAGCTGTACACACCGGAAGTACGTCAGAAGTGTGTAATAGGGAACCACGTTTCATAACGCTATATATAGAGATGTACATGCATGTTGTGGATACATGTACTATTGTACTCTTATAAATGCCAAAATAAAGGACATATCAAATTAGAGTGCATGAGTGATAAATATGATAAAAGAGCACTTAATAATGAAACCTAAATATTTACATTAAAAGTACTAGTGTACATAATTTATTTATAAATACGTATATATACGTACATGTGTTGATATATTTTTAAACGACTTCCAGAATCCTAAAGTTTATCTCAGAAAGGGATTCTAAGGCATATATAGATAAAAATCTTAAGGGAATCAACCTTCCTTTCCCCCGGAAAGAAAATGGGGGTGGGGGTAAGCCGTCTATTTCGGAAAAAAAAACATACTACATGTACTAGTAAAACAAAGAAAAAATCTGCGTTTTTGGCGAATCCAAGGGGTCATGACGTCCTAACCTTCTAGATCACGATTGTAGATGGTAATTCTATAATTTCCCCGGCAATCTGACTCCCTCCCGTTAAGCCTATTGATACCACCCGCCTTTGTTGACATTTGTACCTCCCCACTTCCAGTCGTTACGTAATAATAATAAACTTCAATAAATTTAAATGTAAAAATATAAGTCATCGACTTGTTCAATGTACTTATTTTTGTGAGCGGGGAAAAAGAAAGAAAAAAGGAAAGATACAAGCTAGATTTTTTACATATATACAGGCCCAAAGTGCCGAAAAAAGTCAGTATGCAACAATTGTTAAAGAAAAATATTAACCCCCTCTAGCCCGAATTTCCAGACATAACTCTCGTCTCCAGACCCCCCCCCCTCATAAATAACGATACGATGTTTGACGATTGTTGTTTTGTAAAACAAAGTTTTGTAATAAATGTAAACAAATGAATGTCCATCAAATGTTGTGAACATCAAACGGATCCGTGTGGAACATCGAAATACGCAAGAACTTCAGTTTTCAATATGCAGAGCATAACCTGTTACATGTTACAAAATTTTCGAAAGACTGGGGTGGGGACGTAAATTTTAACTGCGGAAGAAGTCGCGACTGAATTTCGGAAAAAAATATATTTGATAATCATAAACAAGATACCATATCAAATACTTGTATATGTTTTCCGGGTATCTATTTTCTTATTGTTCTGGGCAACACAGTGATCATATTCTTTTGGAGCGGAGATAGTATTATTAATAAATTAAGTCCGTCTTGAATTCTTGTAATGTACCTCGGAAATGAAAATGTCTCTCTCTCTCTCTCTCTCTCTCTCTCTCTCTCTCGTACTGAGATACTCGTTGACGAAGAACGCTCGTTACTTTCCGTTTAATTCTGAAACGATTAGAATTTCATTTTATTCGATATACATTACATGATCACTTCTCCCGGTATTGAATTTCAAGCAAGTAAATTTTTTTTTCTGAAATCCTGAGCGGAGCTAACAGACAACTTTCCAGGCCATATCATTTATTTTTTGTCGACCCTATTCATTTAAATTTTTTTACCTTCACAACTTTATATAACTTCAGAAAATAAATTTCATATTATCTGAAACGGCCAAAAAATGTGTCGTCAATTAATGACATTAATTTTCATTTTTCACCCTCTTCCTAATACAGTTGCGCCCCCCCCCCCCCCCCCCCCCAAATCCTAGCTATTTATAAGCTGATTAGAATATCAATTTGAGATCCCATCTAGACAGCTACGAAAGGCTTTACTTAGGATTTCATATCCTATAAAATCTCGATCTCTCGCCCTCCCTTCATTATTTAATATTTACCGTGTCCATGTAAGTCTTACCAGGAATGGGGAAGAACCCCCCCCCCCCCCCCCCCTTCACTCCACCTGGATGGATCCGACAATGAAATTTTACAGGTCTTTAAAAAAAACCACTAATGTCTAATTTACTTTGAAAATGGTTAAACTGAAAAATAATTTTAAATGTACCATATACGCCTAAACAAAGAGACACATGTACTATATTTCACATTACGTCATCGTGTGAATGTGTAGTGTATACACACATCTGACGTCACGAATTTGTACTTTCAATTTCGGCGGAAGTTGCAGACTAGTTCTGTGTTAAATCGCTAGCTTGTTGATATGGGCCTATAAATCGCTGTTTCATGGATAAACGAGACATTATATTTTTATGGAACTACCAATACTTTGTAATTTGAGTTTGTCCGAGTAAATGTAAGTGAAAATACCCACGAGTAGAGGACTTCTTTAGGGTAATTTTCAACATTGGAAAATTACAAAAAAAAAATAATCCGGCCCGAAGGGCCGGCGAAAAAAATTTTCCGGCTCTTAAAATGGCCGAAAAAAATTTTCCGGCTGGCAAAAGTCTTCCTGCCCCCCCCCCCCCCCCCCCCAAAAAAAATAAAATGGTTGCTCCCTAAGTACATGCCGTATTGTCTGTTGATAACACATTTTATTCGTAAACTTTAGGCAGAAAAGGTATGAATTTAGCACAAAATATATGCAATTAATTGCAACGTGTACATGTTACATGTACAGTGTGAGTCGCTGCAACTCGTCCGGACCATAAAATCTCTGCATTTAGTTGCATGCGACTAATTGCGTCGTGTAACAAGGCCTTTACAGATGGCTATGTATAGGACGGTATTCGTCAACCCAAGAAGTATTTACTATGTTGAAGCCAAAATATCTTTTGTCATATACAACTAGAGCAAACTACACGACAGTTATCTTACATGCAAATTAGGTGGCGCCATGTAGATAGAAATTGGTACCGAAAATAAAAGAAGATTTGCAGAAATCGGACACCGAAATGATAAGAAGAAGATCTCCACAAGATATCGCTGCAATGATCATATCGGAAGACAAAAAAAAAGGGGGGGGGACATTATGTAAACTACCACGTCGACGAACGGGCGGACTCTACGAGAAAATCATTTTAATATTGTAATACAGTTAGACAAACACACAATGCTAATTAAGGAAAGAAAATAAAATGGAAAAAGACCAATTATTACATCGTACAGGCTGAAAACGGGAATCAATTCATTTCAGATGGCGCCACCAATATACGATAAAATAAATGGTCATCCATTTAAGCCAAAGAACTGAAGACGTTCCGAAGATGTTAGCGGCCGTTTTCACTCGTTTTATGTTAAATATAACTGAAATAGCCAACTGGGTAAATCAAAAAGTTTTAGAAACGAAAGAATGTATCTGTTATAAGCTATCGAAATTTTATCCTTAAGGACATACATGTATGACCATTATGAAACATACTACAAATGTAGTATGTGGTATCCTTGCTTCTTGTTTGAATTCTAAGAAACTCAGAACCTTTATGGACTGCATTCCATTGGTCGAGACCTTTTATTTGATATGCCACACGGTATATTTACAATACCTTAGTTATTTTGCACTCAATGACCCCGAAGCACACCGGGCTGTATTGTACTCGCCGAGACCTTTCTATTGATATGTTACACGGTACACTTATGATATCTTTTTATTTTTGCACTCAATGACCCGAACCACCCCTGGGTTGTAATGTACGGGTACACCTGTGCAATCCCTGGGGGTAGGGATGGGGAGGGGAGTAGGGGGGTTCATCATTAGAGTTACTTGAAGGTTATGACTGGTCAGTGTAGGGGTCGACTATGGACCAGACCCTATGATGTAATAAGCACCTCACTGACAGTGAGGAGCACCATGTTAGGTATCTGTCCCAGAACCCCCAGAAATATACTACTCTTCTTTCAGGCGACAGAGCTGGAAAGAAGTAATTAATACACTTCTAAACATCAAGTCGCGGGGAACGCTTTTAACTGCTCCACACTGTAACAAGAAATAAGTGTTTATGATAATAATAGGGAAGTGTTCCAACTCTATACCTTCATGAAGAAAATTTCAAACCAATTTTTCTGCACCAGACACGTGTTTCGAATATTAAATTCTCATCAGTATATCCTACATGTACGATGGTGAGGTTATCCGGAGAACGTGCGCATGAATCCCCCCTTATCCCACAATAAGGAGTTTTCGAACACTGCAGACTTTTTATATGATGAAAAAGATGGCAATATATATAAGACGAGCAAATGGAAATATAGATTAAAATATGTGTATGTAACACGCCTATGGTCAAATCTTGGTCGTATGACGTCGTGGAAATTTTCAACAAGACACGGTCTTCCATGTGGAAAATTCGTTACACTGTGAGATCTGATACGGAAAAATACATGATTCGTTAAAAGAAAGCCTGTCTATTAGACTTAGCTTCGCCTCATATTTTTCCGTGCATTTTTCTCGTATTTGGCCATTAACTGTGTATATGAACGAAGTGGAGAATAGGGCTTACGAACACAGCCCTCGCGTTGAACTGTGCACAGTCGCCTCACTACGTTCATTGGTCGAGACCGCTCGATCGGATCAAGCTTCAGAAAGAAAAGACGACAAGGACCAAGTCGTCATCGACAAGGATGGACAATGCTACTCAGTATTTATAACTCTGTATTACGATGAATTTTTTCTCGATGCCTCCGAGACTATATTCACGGTAACGAAGGCAAACAGGTCGAAGGCCAAGGTCAAGTTTTAATCTTAAACGAAAAGAAACGCAAGAACCAAATACATTGTATGATCATTTTTAATTTTTGGGTGAAAGGTCAAGGATAATATACTTTACATATAATGAAGCGATGATTTCTTACCACTTCCACACAGCCCAAGTAATTATTGACTTACAGTGATGAAACCTATGAATCCGAATTGATTTAGGGAGCAAACGTTAATGTTTTACTTTGTATGTACGGAAAAGGACATTTCACCATTACTAGAGTCATTCTTAACCTAGATTTGAAACTTCACACATAGATGGGGGGACAGGGGTTGCCTCTCTCCCCTCCCGCCCCCTTACCTCCTCCCAACCTTCTTTCATCCCTCCTTCCCTCCCTTTCATCCTTTCCTCTCCCCTCCTGCCCCCTTCCTCCCTTCTCCTACCCCTTCCTCCCTCCTCCAGCCCCCTTTCCTCCCCCTTCCTTTCACTCTTTCCACCCCCTCATAGATTGCCGGAATGGACAGAGACCATGGTCAAATAGTCAAAGTTGTTTTAAATATACTTGTGCCATTGGGCCAATGTACTACAGAAATTCTACATGTATTTATAATTTATTTTATACATTCATAAATGAACCAGTATAAATCCACACGTGTGAACCTATGAGAGAAGATATAGTACAATAACCTAGCAAAAATCAAGGTCAATTTACATCATGATATGTTTAAACAGATATGAGATAACAGTGAAGGATGCATTAAGGAATAATTAGATATGATATATCCGTCAATCAGATGACAAAATGTACACTTTAGTTGGAATAACATAGGAAACAAGCAGAATCTGTCGACATGAAAATTAATGATAAGGAAGTCATCAAATGTAAGTAAATTACATTATTTAAGAAAAATTATTGATTTTTCGTTTTATTCGTCTCTGGAAACCGAAAGTCAGTTGCATTTTTTCACCTGCTTTTTGGCGAGATGTGACCAAATAAAATGCTAATGCGCTTTAGTATTGACTTCAATCACTGACCTCATTATTACACCTTATGGAGAGAAGTTATCCCAAGCATTTTGCCAATGAATACATGATCATGTACAACATATGACCTTATAATTAAAACTGTTCAAACACAGATTCAAAATGCTCTGATAAAACATTAAGCATCGGAAAATATATATCCCAATAAAAGCGCAGTTGCTTCTCAAGCCCACCTCGGCCTCTTGGTCACGATTTATTTGCGTGATTCTTTTGATTGGCTACTTTTTCTTTGGTGCATTAATCAATTTGTCTAAGTTACTTGTACATACGAAGTAAACTGACTTAACCGGGCGGGGCTTATTTTCACCTGGTCATCAGCTGACCAGGTGATATAAGCTAGACAAAATTGCAGGTAATGAGTATTCACTCTAATTACTATATGCAATTCACAATCTATCCACCCTAAAATTTTATTGATTCGTCTCAGTAAGCTCCGCCCGGTCAGGTCTCTTTACTACGACAATAGTCCAGCTAGAGGTATAGAGGTATTTGCTGTAACTTAGAAATGCCTCAAAACTTTACATGTAAGTGTTTTATTTGCATATGTTTATATCGACTCGATTAGAATGTTCTTGTCTACGAGTGCATAAAACTCACACACATGGACCCTCACAGTCCATCTTTGATTTCGTCATGACTCGATACTTTTTGTTACGGACATTGTTGTCTATAGTGAACAGGGTCAAGATTGAATAATTTCTTGCTTCCGTGTACCTTTCCAATATCCAGCTATGTAACCATCCCTATCCACGCAAAAAAAAAAAAAATTGACGAACAGACAGACTGTAAGACCTAATTGCCTTTGTCTGCAGGAGACTGAAAATTCAAACTTTCAGGGTTTTTTTTTTTCTTCCAGGGAAAGGCCGATACCTCATTCTTATCGTCAACAGTCTGATTGGATTTGCTGGTTTCTACGCCCAGGCAGTACCCAGTGCTTTACAAGTTGACCTACAGGGACGATATGTAAGAAGAGATCTTCTTTGCCTCGAGATGTTTCCCTATTTGTTCTTTATAGATCGCCTAGTGATAAGCCACTTTAATTACTATAGCCATGATTAGTTGTCCAGTACTTCCCCTCGTCACATGAACCAATCCAGATTATCGCCTAATCTGTTAATTTGAAATTTGAATTATTTTCCCTCTGAAAAGGAAATAAAGCTGTCGATTTTACCGGCAGTCATGCCGGTATATTGTAATCAATCGTGACCTACTTGCACGGATAAAATAACTCTTGGCAATATGATTGGTGGACAATTACAAAAAAATGCAAATAATATTCGTCAAGGTTATTCAGAATCTGTACATAAGATACTTTCATCAGGTCGGATGAAGAGTCTAGATGACTTGACAAACGAAAGTCATGTCGTATCAGTGCATTTTCTTCCGAAGGATGCATCGAAAAGTCTTTGTATCGATACGTCCCACAACAATCACAGAGCCTCGCAAATTTTCGTAGCTTGAATCGGAAAAAACAACGGAAAAGCCCGGAAATGTGCGATTGGTCTAACAAGAGTAAAAATCGTATATTCCAATTTTCTCTTACCAGAATTTTACAACATTTAATGTCAGCTAACTGGCGGCAAGCTCTTTGTAAACGCTAATACTTGTTTTATGGCTAGAAACTTAAAAGAGTCTTGAGTTAGCAAGTGATAGAGTTGGATGTAATTTCAAACAACCTCGAATAAGCTCCTCGACACTTACACGTAAAAAAGAAAATAGAGAAATCACATAAAACAATGAAAGATTTATTTATTTCCAAAAAAAAAAAAAGGATTAAACTAAAGAATAATCGAGATTAATGAAATGGAGCACCAATCTGCGGCATGCTCTTGCAGGAAAACAGTCTCAGTGAAGTTTGGCGCTTGGTACTTCCGGTTTTTACGTTGTATGTAATCGTTGTCATCGTCAGAATGTTTACAACTCTAATAACGTTCTCTTTCGGGTTCTGAGAACTGAAAGAAATGAATAAAAGAAATATAGATTTGATGGGTACAGAAATTAGCAAATGGACAGTAAAATAAAAGACATTATAGAAGATTAAAGTAGAAATTTAGAAATAATGACAAAATTTCGTATTTGAAGCTATCCAATTTTTTCACATCAAACTGAAATACAAATTCTGATCATTGAAAGGGGGGGGGGGGTTAAAGGAAAGGAGAGAAATATAGAATACTTCGAATGGGAAATTTTATTTGAACAAGTTCTATGAACATTATAAGATAGATAAAACTTACATATATAAGATTTATTAAAAATGAGAACAGACCCCCCCCCCCCCTTCCCACCAAAAAAAAAAAAAAAAATTACATCAAATGAAATGGTTCATGTAGTTAAAAAAAAACAAAATACCTCACCTATGGCTGTAAATCACGAGTCTTGGGCTATGTTTGAATGTCTCATCCCAGTAAAATTTGGTAAAATCTTCATCTTTTGAGCTTTCTGTTGACATCGTGATGTGCAATATTCTCTCATTCAAGTAGAAGTAGCAGAATATCGTACGTAATGTTTCCATGATCAGTAAGATAAAGAGGGAACGTACAGCAGCCCGAACTGATCTCTGTGAAAATAATTGCATTCAAAGTCAAATATTTTAATGTACATAGAAATTTCTGTAATTGATATGAATTTTATTAAAACTACTTTTCTGTCTTAACAATCTGATTATGATTCTATGGTTGAAAATTAGATTTCGACCACAGGGATTTACATATACTATCGGTTATTATCATTAAAGTTCCTGTGATTTCGAACCCAATTTGTTTGTTTGCCCGCAGACGAACAGATGACGATCGAAGAAGAGATCGACTCGAATTGTTCTCATGTCGAAGAAAAGAATATTCGACTGCTATCTTATGCATACCTGAAGCAGTTCTTCTCTGCTCATACAAATGCTTTCAGGTTTTTTTTTTTATTTTTTTTATTTTTATTTTTTTTTTTTTTTTATGCATACGAGACAATCACAGAGACATTCAGACATTCATAAAGACAATCACAAACTAGTTTACTAAGTCAAAAGACATGCATACACCATACATCCGACAAATACAAACACACAAGACCTAGTGTACATACCTTACATACATAAGTATCTTAAAAAAAAAAAATTGTAATTTTGAAAGACCCTATTTAACTGTTATTTTGTACTTATTATTATGTTTATTATGTTTTGTAAAGAAAAAAGATAATCTTTACTCTGCTAGAACTGTAAAAGCACCCCATTTTTTCTTAAAGATTTCTAATTTTAAATTTTTTTTATGAATATAACATTGTCCCCTTATATAGTTTTCGACATGAGACCTTGCACCCTCAAAGGTGGGAATGCATTTTCCCATCTTTTGTCTATAAATGTATTGTTTAATAAGGCATATTATAGTGTCAAGTACTTTACATTTTTTATCAAAAACTCCCAATAATATATTTATAGTTGTTAAATCTAAACTAATATCAAAAATGTCAAATAGCCAAATCTTAAAATCATTCCATATTTTGTATGAATATTGACAGCTATAAAGTAAATGCGAGATAGTTTCTGGTTCTGTGTGACAAAAAGTACATGTATTTGATGAATTTATTCCTATCTTATATAAGAGTACATTAGTACCTAAAATTCGATGTACAATACGATATTGGAACCATTTTAATAAACAGTCATTTGTGTATGATTTAACACCAAAATTAATTCTTTTCCAACATAAATCATCTATTTCTGAATGTATTTCAGACTCCCATTTCAACTCATTTTTTGGTCTGCTATAGGATCCTAAAATAAATACATCATAAAAGTTTTTGGTTCCTTTGATATTTTTTCGAAGAATTTCTATATGTTTAGGATAATGAGGATGGTATTTGCCAAAATTGTCAATGTGAAAATTCCATCTAAGCTTTATAATGCTCATGCATAACCCCCAAAATAATGTAAAGGGGGGAGTAAATCTGTAACAATCACAAAAAGACTCATAAGATAATAAATTACCTCTATCATCTAACAAATCATATATGTACAAAATACCTTTTTCTTTCCAATCATTGTAAAAAACTGGTTTATTATCTACTTTTAACAGGTTATTGTACCATAAGGGTTCAAAGAGATTTACTTCATCCTCTAATAATGTTCTTAGGCTATAATAAGACAGAAATACATCTTTCCAGAAGTTGTTACTAATAGTTCTAGATAAATAAATCATATATTCTTTTCCAAAATTAAGAAATGATATAAAACTTTTGGGAAGAATATCATTCAAAAGATTTAACCAAGAGAGATTTTCATTGCTATTAATAATTCTTCTAATCCAAGTTATTTTTAAACTTTTAATAAATGAATTTATACATATCATTCTCAGTCCTCCATTTTTGTAATCTTGAATAATACATTTTCTGGAAATTCTTTCTGTTTTATTATTCCATATATATTTGAAAAATAAAGTTTCAAGTTCTTTTATTATTTTTTCTTTCGGATTAGGTAATGCAATGAATAGATGTGTCATTTTGGGTAATAAAATCGATTTTACGACTGTAATTCTTCCATTTGTACTAAGTAATCTTTTAGACCATGATTTGATCAGATTCTTGATCTCTTGTAATTTAGAAGAAAAATTAAGTTCTTCGATTTCACTTAAATCTATTGAAAAAATTATACCTAAAAATTTAAATGGCCTTTGAGACCAAGTAATGTCATATTCCTCACATAATCTTAAATTAGAATTTCTTAAACGGCCAATTTTAACACATAGCGTTTTATTGTAATTAGGTTTTAAACCAGAATATTTAGCAAATTGTCCAATTAATGAAAGTGCATTTTTTAATGATTCTTGGGATCCATCGAGAAGTAAAGCCGTATCATCTGCATATTGCAGTATTTTATATTCCTTATCACAAATTTGAATTCCTTTAATATTTCTTGCATTTCTTAATTTTAAGGCTAAGATTTCAACGCATAAAAGAAATATGTATGATGATACTGGGTCGCCTTGTCTGCAACCTCGTCCGATTTTGAAGAAATTCGAAAAGAAACCATTTTGAGTAACACAGAGTTTAAAATCATTACAAAAAATCTTTATCCATCTTATAATATTGTTGCCAAAGTTAAAAAAATTAAGTACTTTATATATGTATTTCCATGAAATTGAGTCAAAGGCTTTTTCGAAGTCTATCAATAAAATTAAACCGGGGATATTTTTTTCGTTACATGTATTAATTATATCATACATAAGTCGGGTATTCTCACCTATATATCTTCCACTTAAAAAGCCTTTCTGATTTTCATGAATGATTTGTGGGAGAACGGACTTAATTCTTTTTGCAATAGCACCTGATAATATTTTGTAAGATACATTTAAAAGTGTGATCGGACGCCAATTCTTTAAATATTGTCTGGGTTTATCTCCTTTTGGAAGAATGGAAAGAATACCAAGTTTTTGGGACACAGATAATTCTCCTTTATGAAATGAGCAAATATATGACCTAAATAGAAAATCGCCTATATCGAACCAAAAAAATTTGAAAAACTCAGCTGTGTATCCCGATGTCCCTGGACTTTTATTATTTTTACAGTTTCTTAAGGAGTCAAGTATTTCATTTTTGGATAATGGCTTATCTAGTTCAATTTTTTCATTATCTGTAAGTTTAGGCACAATGCAATCCTGCATGTGATGACTTAAATCTATATCATCTAATGAATCATCTTTATCAGCATAAAGACTGCAATAAAATTTCTTAACTTCATCTAAAATTTCTTTTTGTTCTGTAATTTCACATCCATCATCATTAATGATTTTTGTCAAAGTTTTGTTTACAAAATTTCTTTTTTCTAAGTTGCAGAAATACTTTGTGGGTCGTTCACCATCTTCAATCCATCTACAGCGGGTTCTCATTAACATACCTTCTAATTCTTCTTTCCTGAATCTTTCTAGTTCTTTATTAAGATTAGATAGTCTAGTCATTGATGTTTCATCTGCATTATTATCAATAATATGTTTTAACTCCAATATTTCTTTTTCTACTCGTTCTCTTTCTCCTGATTTATTTCTCTTTTTCATCGCACAAAAGGGCAAAGTCTTTCTACGTATATTTAGTAAAAGCATTTCAAGAAAAAGGTTATCATCTATTACAAACTGAATACTGTCATTAGAAATTTCAGAGACCTTTTCCTTTATAATTGGCAGTGGAACATATTCTTGTTTTGTTTCTAAAATACAATCTTTCACTAGCTTAACATATTCAGTATCTTTCAATAAGGAATTATTAAATCGCCAAAAGCCAGGACCTTTATCAAAGTTTGAGATTTTAATGTCAATTTCAATATATGAATGATCTGTTCTGTATCCAGGTAATATTTTAACTGAATTAACTAAGGACATGAGTTCTTCTGATACTAAGAAAAAATCTAGTCTAGCCTGTTTGATTGGGTTGGTACGGTGCCATGTATATTCTCGTTTTTCTGGGAAAAAAATTCTCCAAGGATCTACCAAATTAAAGTCATTGATTAATTTTTCAACTGTAGCTCTACTTTTGGGGTAATTATGGGTGACATAATTATAACAGTCCATATGAAAATCGCGAGTAAGATTCCAATCACCACAGATTATTACAAATTCATTACAAAATTCATCAATTATTTCACTCAATTTATCGAAAAATATATGATCATCATTATTTGGTCCGTAAATATTGATTAATGTTATTGTTATGTTATTATTCATTTGTATTTCAGTTGCCAGGAGATTACCCTTGTTATCTTTTTTTGTTCTGTGAAGTTTAAAATCAAAATTATTATTAAAAAGAGTGAGCACTCCACGCGAGTCACTTTTTCCCTGAGAAAGAACATGGTCATAACCCCACTGCATATGTATAACTGTATTGTCTGATTCTAGCAAATGTGTATCTTGAAGACAAATTATTGATGATTTTTTTTCTCTTAAAAAATTGAAAACATCTTTTCTTTTCAATGAATCTCTTATACCTCGACAATTGAGAGACGAAATTTTAATAGAACCCATAGTAATGAGATGATAAATTGTTCTTTATATACATGTAACTGAAACATAAGTATTTAGTATGAGAAAAAAATTGGGTCTTAACACATATAGCTGAACACATGCATACACACACTCTTACACACACAAAAACATGAAGAAACATTTAAATGAATAGTAATAGATTCAAGTAATGTTACTATAATTCACCTCTGATAAAGACAAACTCCGTTAATTTGGCTGCAATGTTTATATCGGAACAATTTCATCGTGTACCCTGCTGAGAGTAAACAAACCGGAAATACATGATAATAATATGTAGCCTTTGTAAAAAACCAACTCGGACAAAAACTGGTCCGCTATTTCCGGAATTTAAATCAAAATTTTAAAACTATACGATATAGTGCATAGCATGAATTCAAAAGGAGTCAAACTCTTCAAAAGAATATCAACCCATACGAAAAAAGCTAATAATGCATAAAATGACTCTCAAATTATGTATATATAATTATTTTCTCAACAGACTTATTAAAGAAAATGTATAGGGGCTCTTTATGCGAAAAAAAAAAATTGTCTGTTTTTAATAACTTCGAACATAGACTCCCCTATTTCCTATAGTTCTTGGATCTCCTGATTTTCTCCTCTACTTCATCGTTTATGTCAAACCTCACTTTTCTGCCGGTGCCGCACACTTTCCCATATACGCTGCCGTTAAAAAACCATGTCGATTCAATCATTTCATGCGCACTGAGGCGTTCCATTAACTTTGTGTTCTCAAAAGTCACATCGTCTGCTAAACGGACGCCTAGCTTTTTCTTTTTAATTTCAGATCGTTGGCGGATCACTCTGCCTTTCACTGCGGAATTCTTAAGCTTTAGCAGGATCGGACGCGCCTGATTTTCTCTTCCCGGTATACGATGTATCGCAACAATTTCTTCCGATCGGACAGTTGTGTCACCCTCCTTCTGTAGGAATTGTATCACTTCCTTCTCTATATCTTCATCCTGGGACTCACGTAAACCGAATATTTTTACATTGTTCTTGCGCGAGTATTGCTCGTTGTAATTGGCCCATTTTCGCGCTTCATCCGCTTTCTGAACTGCTGAAACTGCCATCCTCTTTGTCTCCTGCAGCTCACATCTTTTTTCCGCAATAAGCTCTTTTAGATTTTCCGTTTCCACTCTCATATCATCAATTTCTCCTCTAAGCTTACTAATTTCTTTTTTCTGACGTTCTTCGGATTTCTCTAGCTTTAGCTCAAATTCTTCCCTTTGTTGCTTCATAATATCAGTGATCATGGACGAGATTATCTTTTTAAGATCTTCAGTTTTAACGACACTATCGACTGCAACCTCTATCTTTTCTAATCTGGACTCAAGTCGACGTAATGTTGCATTACTGTCCCCCTCTCCTAAACTAATATTTCCACTAGTTTCATGGCTAGAACTAGTATTTCCTGCATGTTCACTCTGTGAAGATCTAGTTGAGGGTCTTGCACCACTTATATTTTTCTTTCCACTAAAATACTTTGACTTAGTCAACGGCTCGTTTGACCCACTGGCCATGTTTTTAAATGCTCACTCGACTGAAAACTAATCACTGTCTATGTTTGTCAATATGGAGAATAAACAATGGTACAAAACTTCAAATCCGCCACGTAATTCCAACAAAAGCGTCTCAAATCACGATCACAGTACTTTCATTGATAAGCTTCTAAGTTTTCAGGCTCCAAGCATCAATATTAAATCAGATATCGCCAAATACTTCGGAGCGACGCTCAACACTACCTATACGTGCGCGCCATCTTGAAATCTTCAATGCTTTCAGGTTCTTCACTAAATCCCATCCAAATAGAAAGCCTTTCAAAAACGCCCACTTGCGGTTCTTCACTGGAAAAATATAAAATATTGAAAGTTTGAAAATTTCTTTAAAGAAGCAAATCTTAATCGTTAAATTCATTAATACAATATATATCACTAAAAATAATGCATTTTATTCGAAACAGTTTAATGAGTAAAAAAAAATAAGAGTCCCCTTCGGCGTTGCCGGTAGGGGACTTAAAAAAAGAAGAAACCCGCAGAAATGACAACAAAAACTTTTAAAACACCTTTTCGAACGTGCAGTCTATCTGCACTTAGAAGCGATGAAAAGATACGAAGAAGTAAATGTGCGAAAATGCGAAAAACGTGATGCGATCTAAGATGCAAATTACGATGCCAAAAAGGCGAATTTGAATTGAAGTGCAAACAAAAGGCACAGTTACGATTGCCCTCGTTTGCTTTTTGTTCTTTCTTCGTCTTTTTCTCTTTGTAACTTCACATCTTTGCATCTTAGGGTCTTTGCAGTAGTGTGAATGTTTACCTTTTTAATGAGGTAAGTTTTAGATTAATTAGATCAAGAATATAATTTAATACAAACTTACCACTGTAACTTTTCAATGACGTCTTGAGTGAGGATATGAATCGACACAGAAAATAGAAGCATGATCTCTACGAGAAGGATAACTTTGATTGCAGACATGTTTTCAACGTAAAGGCGCAAATAATGTTTCCCGTACTACGGTGTACTGTGACGTCACAGTCCAACGCCACAGAGCGACGCGTCGCATGTTTCCGTTGTTACCAAGTTCTATAACTCTTCATCGCCAACGGAAGGCTTTTGGACAGTGTTGTTTATTTTAATTTGTACATCAAAATTTTGTCTAATGATTAAGAACAATTTCATGAACGTATTTATTGAATGTTCTATAAAATAACTTTTTATTATATGGACACTGTCAAATTAATAAGATATCCAAAAAAAATCAAAACTGAAAAAGAAAAAGAAAAAAAAAAAGAAAACAAACAATTTAAGTTCACCATAAGTGAAAATGCGACACAGTCTGAAGCCAAATATCATGTGCATTTAATGTCATTAACTCTGGGGTGGGTTTTTTTTTTTTTTTTTCTACAAGTAATGTTAAAACGATAAAATTATTACATTGCAAAATGCAAAATAACAAAAAGGGATCAGAGATCAATATAAACATTTCTATTATTTAGATGTTCTTTTTATATTTTGTAACTTTGAAGCTGATCTATTCCTTTTTCAGACTGAGAATTGTTCATTGCTGCTACTAAATACAACATGCTGTACACAATGTTTGGGACTAGGACCCGATAGATACAATCAGCTCGGCGCTATGAGCCTGTGGGTGTTAGTTGATATTTTTCTAATCGTAGTTATCTCTCTTTGATTAATCGATATCCTTTATTTATTAATTAAAATAATTAATTCATTTGTTATTTCAATGTATTCCTTTATCTATTGATTAGGTATTTATTCTCATGATAATCCTTTGCAATTCTAAATGACAACAGATTTCTAAGTTTGTTTAGCTCAGATGTTAGTTCGTCGTCCAGCGAAAACTATTTACATTTTCTACTTCTCCCCTGCAAACGCTGTACAGAATTTCACAAAATCTTACAGGAAGCAAGTACTCAATGTCCTTTTTTTGTACCGACCGGTCAACAAATATGGCCACTGAGGACTTTAGTTGAGAACGATAACTATATTAGAAATGAATATCATTGCCATAAGATACATGTATCATTTCAAAGGATTTTATTTTCAGAAGCTCCGCAGTTGGTATTCCTGGGGGATTGTTAGCAGATCGCCTTGGTAACAGAGGTAAACTTTAGGACTTGAATTGTATAAGGTCAACTTTAGGACTTTAGGACTTTTCAACTTTAGGACTTGAATTGTATTCTATAAAACAATGCAAAGTTTAGTATTGCAGATAATGTAATATAAATTTTTATACAAAGTTGTAAGTGTCGGCGCCTTGGTCTGGTGGATAGAGCGCTGGACAAATGACCGAAAGGTTGCTGGTTCGTGCCTCACTAGGACCACGGATCGGTCGATATATACAATGTATACTAATCCGTGTTTTTGTTTATATACAAAAAAAAAATCCTTGTCTGCGTATTGTTTACGTGACTGTGGTGTTTTTTTTTTAATTATAATTGTCCCTCTATATGTTTGCAAATTTCTAAGCATGACTTTTTCTGTCTTGACTTATCAAAGTAACATGGTAAAAGATTCAAATATACGGACATTTTTGCCATTGAAACACCAGAATGTGTAAACCTCTGCCCCTTTCCTTAAAACAGAGCAGCTGTCGTTGAAACACCAGAAGATGTGAACCTCTCCCCCTTTCCTCAAAACAGAGCAGCCGCCGTTGAAACATCAGAATGTGTAAACGTCTGCCCCTTTCGTTAAAACAGAGCAGCTGCCGTTGAAACACCAGAAGGTGTGAACCTCTCCCCCTTTCCTCAAAACAGAGCAGCCGATCAGAGAAAACAAAATGCAAAAACAACTAAAAAGGACAACTTATTAAAATTACAATATTAATAATCGAAGTTTTCATAAAATAACTCTAAATTTTACTTTTTCAGTTGCCTCTATTTTGTTTACCATATTTAGTATGATTGGAGCGTGTTCGTTTGCACTTGGTACCTCCACGTGGTTTAGTCACACCAGATATATGTTTCCATTGATGTTGGCAGGTCGCTTCTTCATAGGAATAGGTGTAACAGCAGTAAAAAGTAAACAATAAATTATTCTTTGATCAAAGAAACAGGAAATATTTTACATTGCCAAATACTTGTAATTTACAAACAAAGAGATGTATCTTGAAATGCATAAGATTTTCGAGGGAAAAAATCATGGTGGTCAATACGTTGCGTTGTTGATCATTATAAATATTTTTTCTTCATTAAATTTTATTTTGAATTTCAATTTATATTCAGAAATTAATAAAGAAGCAATTTATCTACTTTTGATTTTCTCGATTCTTTCTATAAATGGTTTACAGCGGCGTAGCTTGAGGGCGCACTTAAGTGGATACTTTTAAAAATTCAAGAAGTCTGGAGCTTCACTGTGGACCGAGGGATGTGCCTTTATTTGGGGCATATGGGGCAAAGTCTTTGGAGACTTTGCTTTTATATTAAATTCGAGGGTGTTCTGATACTTCAATACAGAGAAAAAAAACTTTGAATTGTTTTCAGATTTTCCTTTTAAAATGAATACTTAAGCATACAAAATATATAGCAGCCACGCTTTATAGAAATATCTCCTGTTTTACAGTCGTTATGGACAGAGTGGTCTCCTTCTGGTTTGCCGACGGTATAGAATTTGCGTGGGGAGTGACCATTTCCATGGCTCGACTTGGTACAGTAATGAATTTCATAGGGACTGCTTATATTGCTGAGAAATTAACGTTAGGCATTGCATGCTGGGTAGGTAAGTTATTTCCATGTCGATGAAATTATAGCTCCAAAGTGCATTTTTTTTTCATCGAAAGACCTGAATCTGATTTGGAATTTGCCATGAATTTTCTAATGTTTCAGGTGCTTTGCTTGGGGCTTTGACCTTCCTATTGGCCATTGTGCTTGTCTGTTTAGACGTATATGGAGCAAGAAGATCAAACGTCTATCAACGTCATGATACTGAGGCCAAAAAGCTGGTATTATTATAATTCTAGATATATATATTGCAAATACGCAATAAACGTGCACACTCGTATATAAAATTTGTACAAAGAACGATAACTCTAGGACAATCAAGTTTGTATTGCAATTGTGCATCTAGTGGTCTTTTAAACAATAAATGTATTTATACTCAACAAAAGCCATCACAGAGCCACCTTTTCGGAGGTACATGTACTACAAGACCTCTGAAGCGTTGAATGATTACAAAAAGTGCGGTTCAAAAACTGTGTGGTGGTCGTGTAGGTTGACTACTTAAATGTATTCTGGTTGCATGACAGTAATGTCTCCCTGACATGGTCGCCATAGCACTTTCGATATAGATATAACCTTAGACAAAGCATGTTTTGTGTATCATATATTCTTTTCATTTTCGTGCGTGAACATCGACGGCGGGTGTGGATAGCCAAACAGGGGATGCTTACTCCTCCCGGGCACCTGGTGCAGCTTGCTAGGGGTTCGTCGATGCTCAATTTGGTGCTCTATTGTGAGTGCTGTTGAGATTGTCGTCAGGATCGTCTTTATCTTATGTTGGCGTACTTTTAATTGAATGCTATGTGAATCTTGCAAGTCGAAATGATAAATGTATCTAGCAAGATAGAATAAAGTCTATCCCGACTGAGACAGAAGTATTCAGTCCATGAACGTTTATTTACTGATTGATACATGTAAATCTGACCTATCGTTCTTTGATTAAATAATGTTAGTAAGCTGTGTATTTCTTTTTCAGAGCTTTGGGAGGATTAAAGAATTCAATCTACAGTTTTGGTTCTTAATCATAATTCTAGCAGCATTTTATGCAAATTTTAATCCATTTGTATCCAATGGAAGGTAAATGCTTCAATTAATTCATTTACCGATTTAGAACAAAATCTTGAAAAAGATGAACATGAATTTATTTATCCTATAAGTAAATTACATGTTTCATGCAAATAGAGAACATACGGATATGAATTTTAACTTTATCATCTTGTGCCCCATCAAAGTGAATAAGGTTGCACTACACAGTATTGTTCTTTGAAAATATAGCGTTTTCAATGAAAGGCATGCAATAGTTGACGTCATATTAATAATTTTATATTGTTCATACAATATAAAGCTACATATCAATAAAAAGTACTCTTAATGCTGATTACTTCTATAATTCTTGATTTCATCTGGACAAATCCTGCAAGTCAGACATGCTGCTCAAAGTCATAGCAGTACATTAGAAGATGACATGGAAATGGGGCATGACCCCTCAAAGTGACTCAAATTTGACATCCTTCTCAAATGATTTTCTTAATAAACTGTATGTCTATTTATTGTGTATTTCTTATTCTATAATATGTGCAATTTATTTGAATTTTCACCTGATGCAATTCGAGAAATATGACGTCAAAGTTTTCTAACCTAAATACAGCACTCTTTTCTTTGCCCATGGCTAGTCACATGACCTCTTACTTTCACATCCGGTCATACTATACATATGAGGTATACAATGGAAATAATGAGCTTTTCTCAAGACAACAAGCTAATTACTTCTTCAAAATATCAAAAATCATAGTTATTTCAATTATAAAGCTCACATAATAAAGCTGGACCCTATCTGTCCCCTATTTAAAAAATCATCCCTAGCCAAATTCAAAATGCGACACTGCGGATACTATGTAGTGTAACCTATTAATTTAAATCGCATGTATGAAACTTCCAAATAACTTTTATGCTGTGGTATGTATGATTATTTTCCAATTTAATCTTCTTTCTTATCAGCCAATGGATGAGCGACAAATACGGAATCCATAAAACAACAGCATCATACATAGTCGGAATTTCCTCTGATGTAGCCGTAATTTTTTCTCCCATATTCGGAGCTTTATTGGTATGTTAAACATTTAACAGAACTTTGAATATCTCTGACCATTTCAAAGATTTCTTTTCTTCTTTTACTGAAATGAAACCGATGATTAAAACATACTTCGTGTATTATTGTTTCTATTTATAGACTAAATTTGGCGGCAGATCTTTTGCGGTTTTCCTAGGATGTGTATTAATTATACCTGTGTATGTGCTTGTACTATTTACACGTGTTTCTCCAATCATCATAAATATTGTAATGGGATTTAATTATGTCTTTATTGTGGTAAGTACGAGAATCAAATGTTGATTTTGGGTCGTTTTCTTAGACAATGTTTTACTTTGCAATTGCCTGCAAATTGAAAAAAAAAATTAATAAGCATTTTCGCTCATATGAGTTCAATTGACGCTTTTTCGATACCCAGCCTCTACTTCCCCGTGAAACTACATCATTTCACGAAATTTTATGAGAAAATCTGACTGAAATCCATTTCATAAGTTTTAAGTTCTGAATATTTTTCCTATTCGTCTAACAAGATTGCAACCAAGGGCTCTAGAAGTCTTCCTTTGCAAATTGGCAAAAAGTTGGTAAATGTAGTCAATGTTTTGTATAAAAATTGTTTTTTTAACACGATCAAACGATTAAGCTTGTTTGTAAAGTTCCTCCCTGATCTTGTTCTCAAGGTAAGCCTATGGCCTGCTATTTCCAAAAGTGTTCCCGTGGATCTAGTCGGCACGGCTCTAGGTATCACAAGTCTATTCTCTGGAATATTAGCGGGTCTAAGCACGCTAGGAGTGGGTAAACTACTGAACTATCTAAACAAGGACAAAGCGCCGTATTCTATGAGTAGCTGGGCCATGGTCATGAGTATTTTTCTGGGAATATCAGGAATATCAGTATTGGCTTCCTTGCCAGCTCTCATAATGGATCTCAATAGAGTTTGTATTTGACCTATTTTACATGTAGAAAAATATTAAAGTAATAATGCGTAAATTAGTTTTTAAGATATTCAGAAATTATACCCATATATATTTTATACTAGTAAACTATACCGGTGATATGATCCCTCTGTCATCAAACGAGGGGGAGATCCCCAAAATGAAACGCGCGATTACAATTGATTTATTAAATATATTCAATATACAAAAACTATAAGCCTGACTTTTAGCAAAGAAGCTTTCGGCCGCGCTACCGGCCCTCTTCAGCTCATTTATTTTCAAGTGACAATTCTTGTATGGCAAACAGAAAGCATGACGTCATAAACATGAAACTAAATGAGCTGAAGAAGGCCGGTAGCGCGGCAGACAGCTTCTTTGCTAAAAGTTCATGCTTATAGGTTTTGTATTAACTTCAAAGGTATACTTTTGATATATTCAATATATTTAATAAATCAGTTGTAATCGTAAAACCCTTTATTTTAGTTTAAGAATATACATTGATTTTTATGAAGTACTCATTTCTAATTATGTCTACTGATCAAGAGATGAATTATACATTTCCATTCCCTAGATACCATGTACAAGTATCGACATATGCTGAAGCAAACACATTCTCTTCTTTTTCAGATATGTAGAAGAAGGAGAAGAACTAGCACTAGTAAGGCTTCGAAGCGAGATGTGAATGAAAATGACCCTTTGGTTAACTGATACTTTTTTTTTATTTTATTGTTTCTTGGATTCAACCGTACTAATTTGTCTTTAACTTATCTGTATTTTCGATTGTTCTTTTCTGTTAATACATATTTTCATGATAAATTTCGGAATGCATGTTTCTTTGTTCCATATCATTTTTGTCTTTCTGCAATAATGAGATTAGTGCAATTTGATATTATTAAACGCTATCTATCGAGCCAGTGCTTTGTTCATTTTATTCTTGATTCATTAGATTCTTGACAACATGTATTGAAAACTGCCTTCAAATACAAATATAAGACTGCTACAAATAATTGACAATACGCATAAAGAACACATACTAGTAAGCAAATATACGGGTACAACAAGACAAAGGAGGACACTGTCACGAGGAGGGCATCTAACAAATAAGAAAAAAAGCAACATAAGAAGACCACGAGCTCTCGAGTCATAATCCAAATGTTGCTGATTACCATTAAGTTAGCACAATCTATACATAAGAGCTGGAGCATGCATGCTTCAATTCTGCTTGAAAAGATATCCTGTTATCTTTGGACGGTAATGGTCACTTTACTACTTCAATAATTGACAAACATGACGACTTCAACTTCTAAATAACAAATTTCCCTTTCTTTAGTAGTAACATTCTTTTGTTCCCTGCCTATGGTGCATTCAAATGGGAATTGATATACTATTCCTGAGATAAAAGAAGATCCTGACTCAACAACACTCATGAGCACGCTCAGACTTCAACGACTTCGTTCTGAGGAGAAAGAGTAAACTACTGAATCATGGGTACATTTGGGAGCGACTTTGTGACCGTAACATTTTTGTGGAAGAAACAATGAAAGTATAAAACATGATGTTTGGAAGATATTTTAGGTTAGAATCATCCAAAACAGCGAATTTTACCATTTTTTGCATAGGGATTTTTTTCTGCATGGCCTCGATGACATAAAGGGAGGAAAATCAAATAAAATGAAATGAAATAAATTCAAATCGTAACTTTCTTGAACAATATTTCATATCCGTTTTAATGTATCAGACACGTGTTTCGGCTAGTGTATCAAGTATTGCTTTCGGATTAGTTGTAGGATTATGCGCACATAATCCAGATAACAACACAATTTGTTAGTATTTTGCAACTGACTGTCCAGAGTCGACGATCGTTCACAATGGTCTTTTTTTTGTGTGTGTTTACTTTTCCCTTGTTGTTTGTTAAAGTTGATTTAATCAGTGTTCCTATTCTTATGCAACCTTGCTGATTTGACCAGCTGTGGTGATTGTAAACTGGTCTTGCTGAAAATACTTGAACAATAACGTGATGCAAAGCTTAAGGTAATGTATTGTTACGTATTTGCTGATAGCGTGTTTTAGCATTAGAACTTCTAGGTACCTGAATGATATTCTTACTATCGACAATCCTGTTTTTGAAAAGTATAAAAATGCTAGTTATCCACAAGAATTGACTCTGAACAAGGCAAACGTTACTAACAAAGAAACATAATTTTCGGACCTGAATATCAAAATTGTTAATGGAGAGATTCATACAAGTGTATATGACAAAAGAGATGATTTTGGATTCACCATAGTAATTTTTCCCTGACTAGACAATGATGTTCCTAGATAAGCATCATTGTGTATCTACATTTCGCAAGGTCAAGGTTTTTGCTTTCACAAACTAGTAAAGACATTCTGGAAAGTTTACAAAAGACATTGTCAACTTCTTTTGAAATTTCGACCCATACAAGCAACAGAGTATATTACTTTGGGTTTATCACCACCTGCATTTTATGGAGAAATAATTAACAAAATAAGAAGGATCAAAGGTAGACAAAATTAATTGAAATTGTGTTAGAATCATCAAACGCCTTTTAAAATTAATTGAAATTGTGTTAGAATCATCAAACGCCTTTTAAAATAAATTGAAATTGTGTTAGAATCATCAAACGTCTTTTATACCGTGGATATGATCTTTCTGTCATCGGACGGACACTTGGCCTTAAGAATTGCACTCTGACTGACTGTGACGACAGGACTCCCATGACGAGCACTGTCCAAACCTCTTTAGATAAGACAAGGTACCGACCATCTTTCCTCTCTGAATGTCAGTCGGACTCCTCGGGTGATCACACTGATGAGCACGGACTATATTTCGTATGCCTTCTGATTTTTTTTTCATCCATTTACATTTCCATTTGTGTGTTTCATGGGCCCCTGCGTCATGCTGTCTGTTTGTATGTTCATGTTACTCTGAGGAGGTTACCGTATAACCAGAAATTTTCGCGGTACTAATTTTCGATATATTTGCGAGTGATTTTGAATCGCGAAAAATTATTCTAGCGAAAAAATGTTTTTGATGAATTACAACATACATTGGTACATCATTTACATTTCGCTCTAATCGTACATGCGTTAGGCTTTACTTTTCCCAATTAAACGCAAATAGAAGTGAATTGAGTGTCCTCTGATCACAGACCTAACTAAAATTTCAATAATGAAAGGTACAAAACATTTATATTATATGTACATACTAGTATACGTTTTTAATTAAGGAATTGCGAAAAATTGTACTCGCAAAAATTATAAAAAAACCTTTTTACAATAATATCGCGAAATTTTATACTAGCGAAAATTTCTGGTTATATGGTATTTTACACCACAATTGTGCATTCTTCGAGACCACTGGGGAATCGGTAAAATGGGAGGATTTTGCGCATAGAAAAATTGGTTTTGACATTGATTAGCCTATTTCAGAAGACTTAATGATGACTTGTCGATTTTTCATTTGACACTGAATTAGATCCCTTTAACACATATAGTTTTAAATAGAGCAACCGGTATCAGCATGATAAATCCCTGTGGCAGAGTATTGTTGGAGATCCCCCTTTCCTTTATGATGTAATATCTAGTAGTGTTATGATGTTGAATTTATCATAAACATGGGAAAACGATAATCTAAAAATGTTAGTACATGTATCTGTTTCACATTTTGTATTTGAATTGACATTAATCAAGATAAGTTTGATGTATGTACTATGCGATTGTCATATTTTCCTTGACCTAAATTAAAATGTATCATTATTTTGAGATTGTATTATTATTTATAACTGAAATATATTTACATTAAAGATGACCACACGATTACCTGTAACCTTGAATGAGAAGTACCTGCACTGACCAGTAGTGTGGAAAAGCAGACGAGTACAAAGTATAAGTTATTAATCATTAGATACAATATGAGTATGCATTTTATATCTGTTCTAAATATATATATTTTAAACAGCTATAATTGTTTTTCTTGTGTCATAAAGAAATACTAATGAACACCTACACTTAGACTTAGATTGCGCTATTCTTCTTTCTCTTTTAACATCTGTCATTTGTTTTGAACATAGATTTTATTTGGATATGTTACTGATTCGACCCTACAGGACATTTGGAGCCGCGCACTCTCTGTAACGTAAATTCACAAAATCTAGAGGGCGTTAGTAGAATGAATTTGGACGGCTTATGAAAGCACTTTGACTGAAAGCATCACTGATAAAAGTTTTATTCGAAACACGTGTCTGGGGCATGATTTTCTTCAATAAGGTTAAGAGTTTTATTATTTGATTCAGCGCTGTATCTCTTAGTCGCACATTGACATTACGACTCTGCTTACTGCCATTCTATTATGTATTTTTCAGTCAGTAATCTATAAAGCATTAAGAACCATTAGTTAGTTTCATGAAATTATGACAATAGAACATACATTTTTAAAATATTGATGATTTTAACCACTAAGTTGGTATTTCTACTATTCTAACATGACTTTCTCCCTATATGTACTATAGAACTTGCCTGGTGTAAATTATCCAACAAACTTCTAGTCCGCTAAGCTCCGCTCATTCACGTGCTATACTGTAGAGCTCTTGCAGAACAATATTAGAATAGAAATAACAGCTATGTAGCTGTGATTTGTTGTCCAGTAATTCCTCGTCGCATGAACCAATCAAATTATCACCTCGCCGCTTCGAGGCTCGGTGATAATTTGTTGGTTCATGCGACTCGGGGAATTACTGGACAACAAATTACGGCAAGCTAGTTATTTCTTTAGTGGACTTCTATTTTCCAAGGATATCGCTCCTCATATTTTACCGTGCTATTTTGTAATATTCCATCACCAAAAGAAAAGGGAATGATCTCCAGCATGACCGCCCTGCACTCACCCAACGAAACAAACCCACAAGAAAGTGACACATAAATGACATCAGTCAAAACTAGAAATGGCAAAAAGACGCAACAATATTCATTAGAACATCATACAAAACAATCGAAACAGACATACAGAAACATCAAACATTAATGACAACACATAAAATGAATGTGACCATTGTACACTCGGCGCCGACTTAGGATGGCCATCTGCTATTAGCAAATGCTGTGGTTATAAATTATATTAATCGCTGTTAGGGGTATCTCTCTGATGACATGTATAGCTCTGTTCTAAGTTCAATGCAGTTTTAGGTTATGTATAGAATTTTCACTATCATTTTTTTTTCATTTTTCATTTCGGTCTCCAGCATCATTGATGAGACATTACTTCTTGAAATGCGCATATTGTGCACTAGAATTATACTAGTAGAACATGTATTTCAATATTGATAATTGTAAAACTAATTGAATTAATCCACTGTCAGTGAAGTAACAGCCATATTGGTATTTACTTGAAAATCTATCCTTGGTAAAACTGAAAACATTAAGTACATATACTCTCTATTAAAACAGCTACATCCTCCATCTTACTGAGCAAATATTAGATTACGTACATTCCAAGAGGTAACTTAATTTGGGCACCGAACAGCGAAGCTAAACATATGCAAAATTCGTATATTGTAATCCTTTAAACATCACAACATTTTTTTTTCAAAACGATTGTCCTCCGATTTCTAATCGTATCGAGAAAATTGTATTTTACACGCTGGGGAGGGGGTGATAACCATGTTTAGACATAGAGGAATCTACAGACAGATCCTAGTACAGTGGTTTACAACTTGGAAATTGTTACTGATAATGCAAGAATATACCAGTAATGAGTTAAAGAAGATCCTGGCGATAATCTCAACAGCACTCACAATAGAGCACCAAATGGAGCATCGACGGACCCCTAGCAAGCCAGAGGTGGGACCAGGTGCCCGGGAGGAGTAAGCATCCCCTGTTGACTAGCCGCACCCGCCGTCGATGTTAATGCACGATGAAGAACACAGTATATAAAATGCATGCACTGTCTGACATTATGTCTATATAGGAAGTGCTATGGCGACCATGTCAGGGAAATATATTCAAAACACTTACTGTCAAACCCCTCGCGGGAACAGTAAATCACTTTTGTTCTTCACCCCGGGGTCCGCACCTGTTCCAATGGAAATCCTGGTGGCTTTGCCTTACCTTCTCAACTGTGAGACTAAATGACTGATGGGTACTTTTGGATGTTTATTTTTTTTTATACATATGCATCACAGGAATAATCAAAAGTGATTCATGGAACAGTTGAACCTTTGGCAATACGTCCTGGGAACTTGAAAGTCCTATAACTACCCATTAAGAGGTAGATCGGCATTTGAACATACATGTTTGTAGACAAAATGCATGCACACCATGTATTGTATACACCTGGTGTTTTATACTCAATCGAAGGACAATTCCCTAAGACACATTTCCATAGTAACTAAGGGTAATATTCAAGAATTCTGCAGAGGTGTAAGTCTGCGCAGAAAGTTCACACTTATTTTGTGATTTTTTATGTAGGTTTTGCTCAGAAAGATGGAAAAAAATATAGCTTTTGGGGTTGAAAATACTTAACATTGAAATTGTTTAAAGAAGTGTCTTGGTTTTGCCTAAGGTTAGTTTTTCAGTGAAATACTAAATTAGATCAATGTGACCGATAACATTTTGTACATTTCCCTAATTCCCTTATATATAATTCGTTGACATATTACCATAAGAACGATGGCAGGATTATATTTTTTTCGGATATGTTTACCGTTTGACGAACCCTCCAGGAATGAAAGTTCGTCAGGTCATGATGCTTTTCAATCAAACAATAGGTGTGTATAGATCAAATGTAAAGTAAGACAGATCATTATAGTCTTTCACCTATATCATCATTCTGATAACCGAGATGTGGGTGTAATATCGGATAGCATGGTAGTAATCAGCAGTCTGGCTCACGTGAAATCACCATCAGATCGTGTAAAATAAAACATTTTTAATGTAGGGGTAAATTGCAGTATATATGTGAGGGTGAAGCAAGGATGCTGAAAGTAGAAGCCGTTGAATGTAAGTATCCCATCGTCCTTGATAGTCGATGATATCTTTTAAGAAATGAAGGCTTAATTTTCATGTATTATTTCAACAATTCTTACATGGCAACATTTAAGCTAAGCGAATCACAGGCTGTCAAATTGATCTCGTCTTCATGATTGTCATGGATCTTGCATTCTACAAGACTCCGCCCACTTCTCATCATACGGAAGTGTTCCAACTCTACCTTCATGAAGAAAATTTCAAACTAATTTGTCATACACCAGACACGTGTTTTGAATATTAAATTCTCATCAGTGATGCTTCCAGAAGAGTCACCAAACTTCATTTCAGTAGCGCCCTCTTTTATTTTTTGAATTTACTTAACAGAGAGTGAGAGGTTCCAAATTTCCTGTAGGGTCGATCCAGTATCATATCCAAATAAAATATATGTTCAACATAGCATTGGAGAGATGGTGCTAAGATGTTAACCTCCTTTAATTTCGATAATATTTTGAATGTAAAGACAAGTTTTCGATATAGCAAAACAAAATTTATGATATCAAATCGATAAAGGGCCAAAACGAAGCTTCTTTCAGGCGACAGAGCTGGAAAGAAGTAATTAATACACTTCTAAACATGAAGTCACGGGGAACGATTTTAACTGCTCCACACTGCAACAAGAAATAAGTGTTTATAATAATAATACGGAAGTGTTCCAACTCTATACCTTCATGAAGGAAATTTCAAACCATGAAATTCATGTAGATGCGTCGATGCTTAATTTTTGCTCTATTGTGAGTGCTGTTGAGATTATCGTCAGGATCTTCTTTAACTCATTCAAAATACCTTCTAGCCTACACTAATAAAAGCAATACGTCCGGTAATTGTAACGACATGCATAGAAGATGATATATCTGAACATTCTGCACAAATTTATAAAAATACTACGTATAGTGTTACCATACAATAAAGTCAGAAAAAATCCTGGTTTTATTATCTTATGTTCTATGTAGCATACCTATACTTATAACCTAACAAAATATTCAATGTACATGTTCAATAAAACCAATTATTTTCCAATAAATCAACCAAGTTTTACTCATTCTCTCCTATTACTTGTTATAATATAGATCTAAATCATCTTTTTTGTCAATATTAATGAAGACGATAATAAAAATATCATTCGTTTAAAAAAGAATAAGGATTTCTCAAATGAGAAAGCTACGATTTGCTAACAGTACACTTTTCTAGTTGACAACCTTCGTTTTTTTTTTTTCAGGGAAATGGCGGTACTTGTTATTATTCTTTGACTGTTTCATTGCCTTTGGATGTTTTTTCAATGTTGATGTTCCCAGTGCGTTGCAGACTGAATTACAAAGTGCACAGGTCAGGATTTCTTTTTATCAATTTCCAGTCCACAGTCATCCTAAAGGCAAAACTAAGTTTCCCAAACTCGAATAAACACAAGTCGAAGAGAGCTAAAGCCAACATGAGCCGACTTCAGACGACTTTGTACCAAATATGTGAAAACGATGTGATGTAATGAAAAAAATTCACCTTTAGCACAATGTATTCTTATTTAGAGAACCAGACACATAATATTTAAAAGACACAAAAATACAAGACTTTAGTTTGATACCATAGTTCTGTTAGGATACACCAATTTCATGCGACGTTTATGTTCTGAAGAAATAGTTCCTTTTTCACCATCTTACCCCTCACTATTGACGGTAAAAATATCCACGAATCTATTGGCATACTGCATCGGAATTTGTCCATTTTCTTTGAGCGGAAGGTTAACGATTTATTGTCACTCTTTCAGGGACAAAATTGCACGAATGGTTTAAGTAATCTCACATGCTGTCCAGAATGTCTGGGACTAGGACCAGATCGTTACAATCAGCTATATGCTGTCTTTTCTTGGATGTAAGTTTGTGTTTGAATATCATTAAAGAAATGAACAAATTTGATATGAATATGCAATAAAGTTACTTTGAATAAATATGAAATATACCAAGCAGAAAAAATAGTATACAGGTTTTTTCTTTGCCATCAGGAATGCCCTCGTTGTTCTTCCTGTTGGGTTTCTGCTGGACAGACTAGGCAACAGGAGTGAGTGACTCTTATTAGATCTCTAGTTTGTTTCTTTGTAAATTAAATATCTTCTTATAGCAATTTGGATATTTCATTTCATTCTTACAAATATTGATAGCTCAAATTCTACTAGACGTGCTCTTTAAAACGTATTCTTTTACTTTCGTTTTCTCCAATTCTTGATTTTGTCTATCTTCTGTGCAGTAACCGCCATTTTTGCAACGCTGACTGCATGTCTTGGGTCGTCTTTATTTGCGTTGGCAACAACACCTCCGTTTCGAATGACATCAGCGATGTTTCCTCTGATGATGACGGGACGAATACTTCTTGGAGCCGGCAACGGAGCATGTCAACGTAAGGACATTTCATAGGAAATCAGTATCCAATAATGTGTGCAATTCTCTTTGTATCCATGAAAACGGTTTCAAATTATTTTATATTAAGTCTATAATATTCAGAAATCACGATTTCTTCTTTTTCAAAGAATGCTGCTCTTTTTTTAAAAAACATTTTTTTTTTCAAAATTGTTAAATGAGCGAATTGTTGGCAAACGGAACGCCCAAATTAATTAGTGGATTAATAGCACCGCAATCACTTTGAATATAATATATATTCAATGTGATACAAAATTCCCGTAATAATTTGATTCTAAAATAAGTATAGTCAATTAAGAACCCAAAACCTCAGGAAAATTATAAAGAGCAGAACAAGACGTAAATCAAGGATATCCATGTATAGAAAACGTTAACTCCCGGAAGGGGAGAGAGATCAGGTGCTTACTTTACTTATGCACGTAAGAGGATCTATATTTTTGTCCTTTATTTCAGTTGTTCAGGATCGAGTTATAGCTTTTTGGTTCTACGATAAGCTTGGTCTAGCCTTCGGTGTTATTGTCAGCGTTGTGAGATGTGGTAGTGTACTGAACTTTCTGCTGACGTCAAATATTGCAACGTCTCACAGTGTTGCTGCATCAACGTGGTTTGGTACGTTTAATGGTTATATTTGTAGGCAACTCATGCTATTTTCGTAATAATCTATTGAAAATGTGATTTCTTGATCATTTTGACCGGTTTCTTAAACGTTGAATATGCTACAGTACTCATGGTCAATCCTAATAGCAATGAAATCCTTCATTCCTTCACAGTTAATTTTTATGAAAAGAAAGTCAGAGATACAAAAAACTCTCAAATGTTGTGTATCTATGAAAATATTTAAATGTTATTATAACTAGCTTTTTATGCATATTCTAGGCTCAGGGATGTGCTTCGTCGGATTCCTTGCTTCGATAGGGTACTGCATCATGGAAACAATTGGAAGGAGGGCAATAGATTCAGAACATTTCTTCAGTGTGAAGTCACAGGAAATGGCAAGTTGATCATGAAGATATTCGATTTAAAATGTATGCTGCACTATGGCTAAGCAGATATTAACTGAATGTGTTATTTACGGTGTTCATTAGGGGACATCGCTTCTTCAAATCTTCGCCCTACTATATATCACCAGTCGAAGAATTGAAGAATTGAAGTAATGATGCGAAGATTTGAAGAAATGATGCGAAGAATTGAAGTAATGATGCGAAGATTTGAAGAAATGATGCGAAGAAACGATTATTTCTTCAAATCTTCGCATCATTCATTCAAATCTTCGCATCATTCCTTCAAATCTTCGCATCATTACTTCAATTCTTCGCATCATTTCTTCAAATCTTAAAATCTTCGCATCATTTCTTCAATTCTTCAAATCTTTAAATCTTCGCATCATTACTTCAAATCTTTTAATCTTCGCATCATTACTTTAAATCATTAAATCTTCGCATTATTCCTTTAAATCATAAAATCTTCGCATCATTACTTTAAATCTTCAAATCTTCGCATCATTACTTCAAATCTTCAAATCTTCGCATCATTACTTCAAATCTTCAAATCTTCGCATCATTACTTCAAATCTTCGCATCATTACTTAAATTCTTAACGCCTGTATACACCGAATCGAATTTAATGCGCATTAGATTTTAGCTGCGTTCACACGAGGAATCTAATGCGCATTAGTTTAATTCGCATTAGATTTAATGCGCATTAGATTTTGCCGTGTGAACTTAAAGCGAATCTAATTCGCATTAAATCTGGCGCATGTGTATATGATTTACTAGAATTCTACAGCACATTTCCATCATAACTGGGCACTTTTAATCACCCTTGGACCTCGAAACATAGAATAAGAGGTAAAAATACTTGATTTCATTCACAATGAACCCTCTAAGTAACTGTACTGCGTCTCTTAACTTACGTAGAGTAACATTATACAATTAAGGCTTCGCCTCGGGAAATAGGTCTGGTCTCGGGGAACCAGAATCGTGCTAACTCCCTCAATGGTATACTTTAACTGTTTTATTATACCGAAACAAACATTATACTGAAACAAACATATCTCTTAGGTATACAGAAACAAACATTATACTGAAACGAACATATCTCTTAGGTTCACAGGGTTTAAATGGAAATTCTAATGATTTTGCCTTGCCTTCTCGACTGCATGACTGAGTAACGGAAAATATTAATTTCTGATGATAAGATAAACAGAAACATCATTTATCATACTCATACATGTTTAATTTTTGATTGTTTTATTTTATTGCGGATTAATTTATGTGCTAAGCGGATAGGAGGCGGATTACTCTGCTCGCGTATTGATAGCGTCATCCGATCAACCTTCACATCATCCGATCAACCTTCAACGGCGCTGATTGGCTGATACTGACACACCCCAAAGAAGCTCCGCCCCATTTTGAAACTAACTCCCTAGGGAAATAGTCTTCTCAACTAACGCACCCCTTTGCAGGGAAATAGTCTTATCAGGCGATTTTCAGGGATTTAGTTAAATTTAATGAGTCTCTTTTTATATAGGAAAAAATCAGTAGAGGTATAATAATATATTATGACGTCATTTTATCTCACAATGACGTCATGCAATGCATGCATAAGCCCAACTTACGAAGAGGTAAATTATTATGACCAAAACAACATACAGGCATGCATTCGACCCTTGTACTATCTAAAGTATACGGCTCTCAGTGCAAATGTACCAAAATCTAATGCGCATTAGAATGTGTCGTGTGATCGCAATGCGAATCTAATTCGCATTAGAATAAAGCGCATCAAATCTAATGCGAATTAGATTTAATGCGCACTCGTGTGAACAGGGCATAAAATCTTCAATTCTTCGCATTTTGACTTTGTCAGAAATAATCATTTTTGAACTATATCTTTCAATAACTCAATGATAGATATGATTTTATGAACTGATTTACTGTATATTAATCATTTTAAGTAACTTAATGCTTAAATATATATTTTATGCTAGAATTGCATTTTCATCTTCTTTTCCACAAACACTCGGAAGAGGGGGAACCCAGAATTCTTATTGCATCACATGTACAATAACGTGTTATAAGTCGATGCTTTTTCAACTGTAAAGTATAATTATTTTAAAAATTGAGATATCTTCGAAATGATTTACCCATAGTCTTTGTTTTTAAAATATATTTCTGAGTGATTTTGTATTGTTATTTTCATTCATTTTGGTAGCTTTTTCTTCTTTTGTTATATATGGGACATTGAAAAAGAAATTTTTTACGCCAGAAATCCAATATTTTTTCTATTCAAGATTTTGAATCGGGTTTACATACGGGCGTGTCAACCTCCTTAAAATTTGCAAATTGAAAATCACCCCCTCCATTTTTACATAAGGAAATAATACATTAAGATTCAAAATGAATAAAATTCTAGCATAAGATATATATTTAAGCATTAAGTTACTTAAAAATGATTAATATACAGTAAATCGGTTCATAAAATCATATATATATATATATATCACTGAATTATTGAAAGATATAGTGCAAAAATGATTATTTCTGACAAAGTCAAAATGCGAAGAATTGAAGATTTTAAGAAAGTAATGATGCGAAGAATTGAAGATTTGAAGTAATGATGCGAAGATTTGAAGTAATGATGCGAAGATTTAAAGATTTAAAGTAATGATGCGAAGATTTAAAGATTTAAAGTAATGATGCAAAGATTTAAAGATTTGAAGTAATGATGCGAAGATTTTAAGATTTAAAGGAATGATGCGAAGATTTAAAGATTTAAAGTAATGATGCGAAGATTTAAAGATTTGAAGTAATGATGCGAAGATTTTAAGATTTGAAGTAATGATGCGAAGATTTAAAGATTTGAAGAATTGAAGAAATGATGCGAAGATTTTAAGATTTGAAGAAATGATGCGAAGAATTGAAGTACTGATGCGAAGATTTGAAGGAATGATGCGAAGATTTGAAGAAATAATCATTTCTTCGCATCATTTCTTCAAATCTTCGCATCATTACTTCAATTCTTCGCATTATCACTTCAAATCTTCGCATCATTACTTCAAATCTTCAATTCTTCGACTAGTGATAAATAGTAGGGCGAAGATTTGAAGAAGCGATGTCCCCAATGAACACCGTAGTTATTCCAGATATTGACTTTCGTCTAAATCTCCTTCTTATTTTAAAATTTCCTTATTTTTACCTAAATCTATTTCTTTCTTGTTTGTGATCAAATTAATGTATTTCACGAAGGTTAAGAGAATAGCTATCTAGCTGTACGTATATATTATGTCAAGTTTATTCTTATTTGGAATTATAACTGAGCCTGAGTGGTTCATTTCATAAATCGGATTTCATCAAACAAATTAAGCATCCTTCGATCCGAGATACTGTAAACGTAGTTATTTTCGCCGGGGAAAAATTTCGCGATTCTAACATTAAGACACTACGCGTGAGGAAATATTCGCGATTAAAATGTCTTTCTCATTGTAAATATGCAGCGGGGATATTTCAGCGTTAGGGAATTTTTCGCGATGTCAATCGATTCGCGAAAAACGCGAAAATTACCCCCACGCGAAAATTTCCACGTTTACAGTACTCTTATAGCAAAGGAAGAGTCTGTCTTAAAAATGTTTATATACTTTTTTTCAGAAGGTATCAGACATTAGGAAATTTCCCTGTTCCTATTGGTTGGTAATTACTATGATCTCCACTTACTACAGCTGCTTCATCCCCTATGTTGCTAATGGAAGGTCAGTCATCTCCAGTGCTGAGAATCTTCTCAATGGCTAAATTCTTCATCTCATTACATCCTAATTGGCATCTACAAATGCACCATTCAATAATTATTCAATTATCGAAGTATTCTTATGGGAAAATTATTTTTTCAGCAAATTCATCCAAGACAAGTACGGGTATTCTCGAGTCAGCTCTTCGTATATAAACGGTGCCATCTACGACGTATCTATAGGCGCCTGTTTCATTACAGGACTATTATTAGTGAGTATTCGTGAGACAGGCGAGTAAGGTCCATAGTCGCAAAGAATATCGTTTTTAAACTGGCCCTAACTTTTAATTATTGATCGCATTTTGATGTCACGAATTGATTTTGTATTGTGTTTAAGTTTAATTGAGAATCTTCCTCTCCTCTAAAAGCCATTGTCATTAACAGTACCACGGGACAAAGACTTTTTGTATCATGAATGTATCATCAGTGCAGTAATTAATACTTTCAACTAATTCATTAAACCATATGAATTTTCTTTTCTTATTTCATTTTATAAATCTAATCACGCAAAAAGCACTTTATAATGTGAAATTCAAAAATTTCGTTTTTGTGATATTGCAAATATACGACTACTATCCTATGTGATTTTTAGGATAGATTTGGTGGGCGAGCAATCTCAGCGACTACAGGTGCTATGCTAACATTACCCGTGTACCCAATACTGATGTATATGGAAATTCACCCACTCATTTTGACGACGTGGTTAGGTGTCATGTATAGCATCACTGTGGTAAGAAGTCTTAGTGCAAATTTATCTGTTCTTAAATATGCTATTGAATTTGAAGACGTTTAACATTTGTACCACCTGATGATGGACCAGGATTCGATCAATTGCGGTTGATCGTATCTTCAACGCAGTCGAAAATTTCTGTTATCAAAATTTCTTAAAATTTCTTAAACATGGGCCAAGTAGCATCAAATCCCATCCATCCTGCTCCATCTTTCTGTACATTTTTGAACATAATAACTTTCACACTCTTTGGCCATATCACATTGTTTAGATTGATGATCAGTACCCGAAACGTGCATGTCTGCAAATTCATCTGTTCTTAAATTATGCTATTGGATTTGAAGACGTTTAACATTAAGTCAATGTTTGAAGATTTGTATTCTCAGTAATTTGTCTGACTTGAGCACTGTCGTATCTAAGATTTAGGGTCAAGAGCTACTAATTAACGTGAATGAAAAAAAGTTTATAGTGAATTTCATTTCGAAAACAGCTTTGAAGATCAGTAATCGTAAGATAACGCAATTGTAATGGCTGTTATGTACGCTGACATGTATGCAAAATGTGAGGACGATAATACATGTGTTGGTAGCTTTACCAATTTGACTTCCTGGTATCGCTACTGGTGGACTGTAAGTCCCCGAGGATATCACTCACCTAGTTTTAGTGTTTACGCACTGCATTGAATTATATTCTAAATTTCTTGTCATCAAATTAGACCTAAATTTTTAAAACTAAGGGGTATCTCCCTCATTGCATACATCTATCCTTAGCTGGGTTTTGGCATACAGTTTTCGGTCATGTTTAGAATTAAGCTCCTTGCGCCTACCCTCCAACGATTTTTGGCCACATTTTTCACTTAAATACGCTTCTGAATAAACCCTACACAAAATTTGGAGCCGCTCATTTTGGCAAAATTAAAGCTCAATAATATAATTACCTCTTATGTTATTCCAACATTAAATTCTTTTTAACTCATTATCATTTGGTCTTAAAGCATATGTATTGATTAGTTGTAACACGCATGTCTAATGCACTACATTTAGAGATTTTTTAATGAAGGCTGCTCACTTGTAGCAGAGTCTTCGATTTTCTTATATGTGTTTTTCTCACAATTTCAGATAAGTTTATGGCCAAGTGTTGCGAGGGTAATCCCAATTCACCAAGTTGGAACAGCCAATGGAATTGCAGCAGGTCTGCAAGGATTGAACATTGGTTTGACCAATCTAGGCATTGGAAAAATTTTAGGAGCAGTCGAGGAGTAAATATTCATTTCACATTCTATTGATCGATATTCTGAGAAATTTTGTAATATGACATATACTTCAATATTGAAAATCGACCACTAGGTTGTTAGTGCTGCTGATGCAATGTACATGAGAGTCCATGATATTTTTGTTAGCTTTGTTTTCCGGTGCTTCTGTATTGACTCGAAAAATACATTTATAATATAAATTCTTCGTTCCTAAATTTGATGAATTTTTCTAAAACTGAAGGATATTTCCTAAAATGCATTGCTCTATCCTGTGTTAGTTCTTTGGCATTTCAATTCATGTTTTGCTCTTCACATAGATGTATTCACAATGGGTTTCCACTATTTCGGCCTCGAGCATCACTGATGAGACATACCATGTTTAAATGTGCATATAGTGTACTGAAATTCTTAACGTAGAACAAATGCATGTATCTCAATATTGAAGTACCAAAATGTAGCATATGCGAGTGAAATACATGTAGTATTGCAGAAATGCTATCAATAATAGAACAATAAAAGTATATCTTACAAACATATTACAGACTATTTAAGAAGTGGTCTCAGATAGTTTTGGATTAAGAATGTTCGTCTTCTTTTTTTTCAATCTCATGTTCTATGTTCGTAGAATACATGAAATTAACATCGATTTTCTTTACTTAAAAAGAAAATATTCATTCGTAAATTCAATATAAAAACTAAAAACAATTCAACCGATATGGATAATTGAGATATGGAGACAAAACTAAGTGCATTTCAGACAAGCTGTATGAACTGTTTGAAGCCAAACAGGGGATGCTTACTCCTCCCAGGCACCCGGTCCCACCTCTAGCTTGCTACGGGTCCGTCGATGCTCAGCTCTATTGTGAAGCACTATTGAGATTTGGCGTCAGGATCTTCTTTATCTCATACTTTCAGGTCAAGGCACGAGAACAGATTGAAACGATGGAGATTGGCACTCTCTGTACTTCTGTGTCAACTATTTGTGTGTTGCTTGTGTGGAATCATACTGAATATAAATGAGAAATTCAAGGTACTTTTATTTCAAAAAAATATTTTCATTAAACTACTCTTTATGTATACTGCATTCAATTACATTACTATAGATCATAATTTTTTTCGAGGTACAAATCTACCAGCTTTGGTTTTCATGTATCAATGTGACCACACACTAAGGATTTGTGGTGGGGGTTTCTTTTGTGCAAAACTACATAGTGTTTTTTTTATAAAGCATTTTTGGCATGTTTTATATGGAACAATTGCGCACAAAAGAAGAGAAATTAAATACATGCCATATAGTTAGAAAAAAAGGCTGTGGTAGGAAGAAATATACAAATCCAAGGAATTTTGTTTCTTATATGTTTATTTTTCCGAAACCTTTAGGTCATTCACATGCAGTCAAGATATTGATATTGATAAGGCAATTTTATTCGATTGTCATCTCGATCTTAAGTCAATTACACTAAACCATTGAACCCACCCACAATTATTTTGCACAATTTTATGATTCATTTTAGGTCGATGACATGTAATTGTCTGTCTCGTTTCTCATGTGTAGCTCATTTTATTTATTATCACTATCATCAGGTGACATTATGGTCAACAACCTTACATTGGATATTCGTAACTACGTTGAACTTCCTTAAAGACAGGGTTTCTCAACCGGGTGGTCATTAATATGCATATCTGAGTGATGTAGGCTTTGGTGTTTTGTTGTCGTGTTTGGTCCTCCTTGTCCCTTTTATGTGTCTTGCTGTGCTTCTTTACTCTGCATTTTGACATGAGTGGTGTTTTGGTGTTGTAGAGAGTCATTACGTTTGAAATAAAATCTTCGAATGTTGCTTTCCTGAAAAGATTACCACATGATTTTTATTATTTCATAATATCATAATAATATATGCAGACTATTTGAATTCTTAGTTTGTTTTAGATTTTTCATCCTTTTGTATGCCTGTCGATCGTAATTATGAGATCTTGTTTGTGTTTTATTTTTACCATTATGTATACAGCAGATAACTAACATTCAACATAAATTACGCAAACATCTTTTGAGAAAATTCCTGCTTTCATTTACCTTTTCAGTTTCGATTTTACAATTTTTACATTTATTACAGAATGGACGATTAAACAAGCGTTTTAAGGACTCCAATCATATCAAGGATGAGAAAGGAACCACTTCTGAACAATAATTTTCCGGAATATGATAAACTATCATATCAAACAGTAGATGCCACATATTCAATTCAAGACTAATATTTTTCACTTATAACGAAATTGTTACATGCAAATTGGGGGAAAACATTTATCTTCTTGCATATGTTTTATATGATAGATCTGGGCCTAAACTTTTGTTTTGTTGAAATATAAATTGTAGAATCCTCCAGTTCTCCCTTTTCTATGTTCGTTTCTTCTATGAAGAATAAACAAATATAGTTGCATTATATGCAAATATGCAATATTCTATCAATCACGTTTTGTCAAGTAGACAGTTTTATCATATGTTTTACATCTTTCTAATGCTCTTTAAGTTTATTTTTTCATACATGCTGTCAACATTTTTAAATCGTTCACTGTCTTTGCTTATATCTTTAATGTACTTCTTTTGATATTTTATGTTGTAAAAAGGTTTAGATAAAAAATGTATGTTTAGATGAATTTGATTTAGTCATGTATTGGTTTGTTTGTTTTTATATGGATCGAAATATAGTATATAATTCGTTACACCCACAGAAAGACGGATGTACAACGGTTGTGCAGACAAAAGTGCATTTACTCTGATATCAATTCTGTCTCAACATTGATAAATATAGTATAGATTATATCTTTATTGGGAACAAGGGGTCAAATGATTATTTGACGATAACATTCTAGCATGGACAGGATCAGAGCGGTTGGGATGTGAATATTTTGCGAGTTGTGTTAAAAGTACATCTTTAAAATAAAAATTTACCGATATACAGCATTCTATCTAAATGATGACTATCAGAAAGTGTTTACTGAGGGTTTACTCATAAAAAGAAATTTATATCTATAAAGGGGCAATTCGAAGTGATATCCAAGCACTTGATACATGTAGCTAGTCATTTAATCTTATCATAATACGCAATAATGTCACAACGTCAGACACTGTGTGCACAAGAGGTCAGATACTAGAGATGACCTAGTCTGAAAAAAAATACAATTTAGATCATTTGATGTTAAACGTCTTCAAATTCATTAGCATCAATTGAGAGCAGAGGAATTAACAATATCGATCAGACATGCACGTTTCGGGTACTTACCCCACGTCAGTGATCCTTAATCTAAACAATGTAATATGGCCAAAGAGTTTTAAAATCATAATGTCCGAAAATACACCGAAAGACGTAGAAGGATAGATGGGATGTGATGCCACAGGACCCAGGTTTCAGTAAGTTAACAAAAATTATGTACTGAAAATTTCGAATGCGTTTGAAGAAACAACCAACCGAAATTGGTCGAACATGGCTACATGTGCCCTCGGGGACTCCTGGTCCACCAGCAGTGACACTCACCAAGTGGTACAAATGTTAAACGAAACATTCGGAAATAAATTTTGATGAGATATAGCACACCGACGAGAAAAGTGTGAACAACATGTAAAGTAACAAAGATAACGGGAACAATCACATCAAAACAACCAACAAACGAAGTAAAACAACATTCAAATCCCAAAGAAGACAGTAAAACATAACAGCAATAGGTCATTCAAAACCTATATAAATCGATACATGTATCAGAGGTAGCAAGCATTACCAGTCCGTGCTCTGCTGGCTGAAGCGAGTTCAATATCAAATCATCCGAGAAAAACCGACCAAATTTTAGAAGTACAAGCGATCTTCATACTTCTAACTTACTTGTCAACATAGGTAGTATATCGGATGACAAATCCTCTTTAAACGAGATCCCCTATGACTGATACCATATGCGGTCAAGCGCGAAAAATATTCATATATACCAGGTTTACAGCGAAATACAAATCCACAGGATGTTCATGAAATGGACATTTTGTAAAACAACTGCATAAAGAAATGAGAACAAAATAGAATAGAATAGGCAGTAAGCAAAATCTATTGAGACTAAAATGAATGGAACGTAGGACAGATGTGCCACCACAATTAGAAAAACGAGCCACTTGACAAGCTGATTTCTTGAATGTAGGGGACATGATTACTAAGTCACTTTACATTTAATAATCGCTACAAAATAGGTTGAAACATTAGAGGATGCAACCATACATAGATAAGCAATATGCCCTGCCAAACATACACCCATATCAAATATCAAAATAGTAATATTCCATTAAAATGCCATGTAGATATACGACAAACAACTTTCAGGGTGAATTATAGGGGACTTGGTGTTTTATCTAAATATATCATACAAACAGATGTTGGTATAAAATCAGATTCAAACATCTTAGCGAAATAGCAGTGTACATCATCCCTTAAACGACAGAGCAGGAGAACATACCTTGACAAATTCCCAATAGATATGATTCTTCTATTTCATGGTGGTATAAAAGTAGTGCGCCCATTTTCACGTGCAAGAATGGTTCATGATTGTAGTAATGCAAGAAGAAAAAGTCACACAAAAACTGCCGCGGTTTTCTAACACTGTTCAGCTATCACACAAACAAGATAGATTATGTAGTAAAGATGAAAGATTTGTATTTTTTAAATGGATTTCAAGGTCACTGGAGAGGAAAGGAGAGGGATTTCAGACTCCCTTGCTAATGATCTACGTCTGTGTAAAGTACACAGACGAATCCATATGTTTGGGGGAGGGGGTTGCAGTGGGAAGAGGAGGCCCTGCTCGACCGGCCGGCGGGACTCCTTGAATGTCTGTGTAAAGTAGATTGAGCGGTTCCAGATTTTTTTTTTTAGTGAGAAGGGGAGGTCCAGCTTGACCGGCGGGGAGGGATTGTTAGACTTTTTGATTTTGATATCAAGATTTAAGGTTTTACCAAAATTTGGTGTCTTTTTTCTCCGCTCGCACGTAAGGCTTTGCTTTGATTCATATTATGTAACTACGACTAATACGTACTACACTCACAGTGACAGAAAATGGTTTGAGGTAGGGAGTTAATTTTGGCACGACGTCGCCGATGTTTAGGATTCATTCGGCGGATAGACACAGGGCATCACAAAATTTGGCGGTATTTTCATTGTTACGTCAAAATAAAAAGCATGACAACACATCAAGGTGCTTCAAGACGTGCGATCAGATGTGACTTCAAAATGGAAAATTTTGCCAAATGATGTGATGTCTGGTGTCTGTGTAAATGAAGGTTAGGAACGGTCATAGTGAGCGGAGATCGCTGCAAAGGCGCGAAGCTCGCATTTATGGTAACGCGTATATGTAAGCATGGGAAAATGCACGAGCAAAGATATACATACTAAGAGTTGAAACTACGGTAACAGGGCCACAGATACGGGTAAAAGTGACTCGATTCCCTTAAACAACAGAGCAGGAGAACATACCTTGACAAATTCGCAATGTATAGAATTCTTCTATTTTATGGCGTAATAGAATAAAGTAAAACACGCCGAATTCTTCGTCTAAAAATCAGAAATCCTACAGCAACTTATCCGCCATCTTTATCACTAATGACGACACAACGGTACGTAACTCTGCAGTATATTTGACATCATTACTCCTTTATATGTGACGTCATGGTAGCAGTGCGCCTTTTTCACGTGCAACAATAGTACATGTTTGTAGTTATGCAAGAAGGAAAAGTAACTGCCACGATTTGTTAGCAATTTTCAGTGTATCAAACAAACAAGATAGATTTGATCGACATAAGTATGTAGAAAAGAAGAAAGATTTGAATTTTTTAGATGGATTTCAAGGTCAGTAGAAAGGAAAGAGTAGGGATATCAGACTTCCTCTCTGATGATCTACGTCTATGTAAAATACCTTTCATTTGATATCATGATCAAAGGACCTTGATATTGACCTTTGACCGACTTTTAAACTACAAGAGTTAGGGTTTTGATATTCCACATATAGATTCTTTATGACGAGATCTTTCATTTGATGTCATGGCTTTTGACCTAGTGACCTTGAACTTTGACCTACTTTTAAACTGTATGAGTTAGGGTTTTGATATTTCACATATTGATTCATTATGACGAGATCTTTCATTTGATATCATGACTATTGACCGAGTGACCTTGACATTGACCTTTGACCTTCTTTTAAACTATAAGATGTAGGGCTTTTATATTTCACCTGTAGAATCTTCATGACCAGGCCTTTCGTTTGATATCATGACTTTCGACCAAATGACCTGATTGACCTTTGACCTACGTTTGAACTATAAGGGGCAAGGCTTTGATATTTCATATTTAGAATACTCATGACCATAGCTTTTTTTCATTTCGCAATAGTATTAATGACCTTTGCCCTATCTGTCTGCGCAAAACAGTATTCGTCGTCTAATACAAACACAGCGCAATCCGGCCTTACCGCCTTTAGCGGTTTATGGTTTATTTACGATGTGAGTGTACAATATATGTATATTTCACGGCAAAGTTAAACGTTGTGGTTACTGAATTGTAACACTGAGTGATTGAAGTGTCTGAGGACGGCCTTCGGAATTCACTCCTCAAACTGAGATAATGTTTTTTGAAATAGATTTCTGGACAAAGATTGATTGATTGATTGATTGATTTATCTATATATTTAATTATATGATTTATGATCATTTGAGAGCATGATATGCAAATGACATTGTGAATATTCATGCATGTCTCTCCCCGCCCCACCCCACACATACACTGACTTATAGAATATATTGTGAAATTCGATCGCTTCGCTTCGAGGCAGGTTTCATGAACTACCGGAAACTGACCTTGTCGGAAATCATGCGATATCTTCCCTTCCATAATTTTAAACCTGCTTCTATCTTTTACTCACAAAATAAAAAGATAGATATATGCACATGTATGAAAAAGCAGACATTAAAATTCAATAATTAAATTTATTAAAACATTCGTCCATCTCCCCCCTCATTGCAAATTCCTTGCACGAAATAAAGAGTCATAAGTGGAAATATCCCAAGATCATCCGCATGGAGGTATATTATTTTTTATTTTTTAAATCATAAAAGAAATGAAAATATCTTTTTTCAATATTTTTTACTACACATGTTGAAAAAGAAATATCGCGGACGTAAAGATTAAACTAGTCCGAACTTTAGTACATTCTAGCAGGGATTCTATGGTTTGTCGTCTTCTCCATACAGCATGTTTTGACTTTGAGTTTGTTTATGCCTCATATTTACTAACGAAAATAATGTCTTGGCAGTTAAATGATGGGGAGGGGCGTACCAACATGCATGCATGCAGTTTTGGTGGGGTATTCTATAAATTGCTTTAATTAATTAGTGCCATCAAATGTGAGAATGTATCATTTTTACTTCAAATATACCTGTATGGGAATTTATCAATTCGAAAAATCGCAATATACGACAAACAACTTGTGTGGTATTGTTGTTGAAATTCTAGATCTCTCCACTGGCCATTTCAATTATTTCCCAAGTAATATTTCCCTTATGGTTGAAGCAATTTATGTCTCTGTAATGGAATTATCATAGTGCAACAGCTGAGGGAGGTACATTGTCAAATAGACAGACCGTGAATCTAACCTGTAACTTTCCGCTATGATGTGTTATATTGTGTCAAAATGATCTATGTTTTTGAACAGTTGGTTTAACTCCAAGATAATGTCACAGCTATAAAATAGAACGGAGGGAGTAAAAATCATCAGTGTCCGAGGGGTGTTCATCTTCTTTTTTTTCTGTTTTGAAACCTTTATATATAATACCACATATGGATTTGTGTAAGTACAATCTCTTTGAGAATAATTAAGTCTCACTCTATCATGCCTATAGAGTGAGAGCAACACAGCTAAGTAGCTGTGCTCTCCTGTACACAACGCCTAGATTCATATTAATAAAGATCAAAGAAGTACCTATCAGTTATTCAGTCTAAAGGTCTAGAAGGTAAAGCAAAACCATTAGAATTCCCATTGGAACAGTTGCATACACCGGGATGAACAACATTCCAAAGTGAAGATATGGTATATTATATTATATAATGTATTGCTATTATATTTTTAATTGACTGTTGGACCATTTTGCGCTGTGAATCTCGTTTTCCTTACTGATGAGCCATAACCATTGGTATCTCTGCTGGTTGATTCTTTAGTACACGAGGGTATCGCTCGCCTAGTTTGCATTTGAAATTTTCTGTTACAAAATTTCTTGAAGTTCCTAAAACGTGGGTCCTGTAGCATCATATCCCACCCATTCTGCTACGTCTTTTGGTACATTTTTGGACATAATTATTTTCATACTTTTTGGCCATATTACACACTGAGGATCACTGACGAGGGTTTAGTACTCGAAACGTGCATGTTTGGTCCATGCTGTAAATTTATCAGGTTTTAAATGATGCTATTGAATTTAAAGACGTTTAACATTTGAACTACTTGGTGAGTGTCACTGCTGGTGGACCAAGAGTCCCCGAGGGTACATGTAGCCAAGTTCGATCAACTATGGTTGATCGTCTGTCTCTTCAACGCATTTGAAATTTTCTGTTACAAAATTTCTTGAAATTCCTAAAACGTGGGTCCTGTAGCATGATATCCCACCCATTCTGCTAGTCTTTTGGTACATTTTTGGACATAATTATTTTCATACTTTTTGGCCATATTACATTGTTTAGATTGAGGATCACTGACGAGGGTTTAGTACCCAAAACGGGCATGTCTGGTGCATGCTGTAAATTTATCAGGTTTTAAATGATGCTATTGAATTTAAAGACGTTTAACATTCTTAAATGATGCTATTGAATTTGAAGATGTTTAACATTTGTACCACTTGGTGAGTGTCACTGCTGATGGACCAGGAGTCCCCAAGGGCACATGCACATGTAGCCATATGATTTTTAACAGAGCAAGCACATCAATATCAACAATTTGCTATTCGTTGGAGTTGTTTTGTCTTTTTGTTGATTGTTGGAATCCTTTCGGTGGCTTACGCTGTGGTCAGTGCAGGATGCCCCTGAGATATTTTCCAAATCAAATGGGGATGAGATCAGTTGCCCTAAGACAGCAACTGCTGTCTAGTATGACAGTAACACTCGCCATCTTAGAACATAGAAAAGAAGAAAATCGGTGGATAAATTAAATCTGGTGTATTTTCGAATGATTATAATCATAACTATCTTTCAATACCGGTGCAGTTTATAATCAGTGGTGCAATCTATATTGAGTTTCATTATGATTTCTCTCTCTCTGTTGGGGTTTTTTTTTTTTTTTTGCGAATGGCAAACCTGACATCTATTCTAGATCGTAATTTTATGATCTTTTGCAATCAAGGAGGCTCTGTTTTTTAAAAGATCTTTCGCGCGTATGAAAGTTGATAATAAATAGTTAAGAAAATCACTACTTCTCAAATCAATGCGCGTCGTATTAATACCAAAGTTCAGTCAACTCTCGGTAAGTCGAACTTCAAGGCACCATCGGAAATAGTTCGACTTATCAGGACGAAAGGAGGTGATCTCGAACAACACTCGATTATAAGAACCCACAGCAAAACAGTAAAACACCTCTATGCAAAAACACAGAGTAAACAAGTCCAGAAAGAGACACAAAAGAGACAATAAACATTAAAGAAGTACCGATCAGTTATTCAGTCTCAAAGTTGAGAAGGCAAGGCAAAATCATTAGATTTTTCATAGGAACGGTTAAGAACCTCTGAATGAATAAAATTACGAAGTGAGACCAGGTGCTCGGGGAGAGTCAGCGTTCTCTTGATTGTATGCAACACCAGTCGCAACAGCTCCATAGAAACTTGTCAAATTTCAGTGATTGTCTCGATGTACATATTGGTGTTCACATCAGGTAAGTCTTGTTTGGTGATGGTGACAGCCATTCAATAACAATCCAGAATGTTGCTGATCATTCTTCTGGAAAAGGGGATCTGATATGCTTTTATTAGTCCCCTACCGGCAACGCCGAAGGGGACTCTTAGTTTCCTCTCGGTCTGTCTGTCCGTCCGTCTGTCCGTCCGTCTGTCCGTCCGTCTGTCCCTCCGTCTGTCCGTCTGTCCGAATATCAGTTTTCCGGACTTTTTTTCTGCAACGGATAGAGATATTCAGATGAAATTTGATACACAGCTTGGTCTTGGATAGTTACAGAGCAAGTTTGACTTTCATCACGCTTGACCCATTTTTCGAGGAGTTATGCCCCTTGATGACTTGGAAAATTCAGTTTTTGTCAGTTTTCCGGACTTTTTTCTGCAACGGATGAAGATATTCAGATGAAATTTGATACACAATTTGGTCTTGGATAGTTACAGAGCAAGGTCGACTTTCATGACGCTTGACCCATTTTTCAAGGAGTTATGCCCCTTGATGACTTGGAAAATTCAGTTTTTGTCAGTTTTCCGGACTTTTTTCTGCAACGGATGAAGATATTCAGATGAAATTTGATACACAGCTTGGTCTTGGATAGTTACAGAGCAAGTTTGACTTTCGTCACGCTTGACCCATTTTTCAAGGAGTTATGCCCCTTGATGACTTGGAAAATTCAGTTTTTGTCAGTTTTCCGGACTTTTTTCTGCAACAGATGGAGATATTCAGATGAAATTTGATACACAGCTTGGTCTTGGATAGTTACAGAGCAAGTTTGACTTTCGTGAGGCTTGACCTATTTTTCAAGGAGTTATGCCCCTCTATAACTTGGAAAATTCAGTTTTTGTCAGTTTTCTGGACTTTTTTTCTGCAACGGATGAAGATATTCAGATGAAATTTGATACACAGCTTGGTCTTGGATAGTTACAGAGCAAGTTTGACTTATGTCACGCTTGACCTATTTTTCGAGGAGTTATGCCCCTTTATGACTTGGAAAATTAAGTTTTTGTCAGTTTTCCAGACTTCTTTCTGCAACAAATAGAGATATTCAGGTGAAATTTGATACTCAGCTTAGTCTTGGATAGTTACAGAGCAAGTTCAACTTTCGTCACGCTTGACCTCTTTTTCGAATCGATAAAGCAGATAAAACCTCAGAACTGAGCTGCACAGACAGTAGGTTTAATTTAAACTCATATATGTTTAATTGACGAGTAATTCATAGGCAGAGTTGCAGGACATAAATATATGCCGCCGGTAGGGGACTATATCGCTCAGCGATCATAACATTTTTATATCCTCGTAGCGACCGAAGAACAAGGTACACCAATACACAAGATAGAAACATCAAACAAAAAAGACTACACATAAACAAACGAGATCAATGCAACTGGTGCCGACTTGAAAGTTCGACTAACTACATGACCAGAATACAATTTTCAGTGAGACTTATTTCCTTTTTTATATCAAGTTCAGAAACGTATGAATTATCTACATGTTTCAATCTAAACTGTATACATGTATATGCAGCTATATAACAAGAAATTATTAATTATCCGTCCATCGATCTCCTTATAATTGATTGATGTTTTACCTATAGAAAAACCAATGGAAAAGAATCAGACCTTTTTAAAACAGTTTTGGTTTTGCGGAAATTCGAGTAAAACGAGTTTGAGTAAACAAGGACAACCTGTAGTTAAAATGAATTCTAAATAAAAAAAAGGCTGTAACATTGGAATCGGAACGGAGAACTTTTAACAATCATTCAACTGTCAGTTCATACAGGTTTGATTAGACCAATTGTAATTAATATACATTTTGATGAAGGGATGAAAGTGATAATTACGTGAAAAGAATTCAACCAAAGAGTCGTATTCCAATGAAATTCACAACATTAATTTTCTTTACTTCAAATTATTTGGATTTCCACTTTATTCATTATTTCACATTATTTCCATTTTTTCGGCCTCGAGCATCACTGATGAGACATTACTTGATGAAATGCGCATACGGTGTACTGAAATTTAATAATGTAATATGTGTTTCAATATTTAAGAAATAAAAAATGACGAGCCGGGCTCTATTGTCTCATAATGCCCGAGCGTCCTCAGAAAATTACATTTATTACCGAGCCGCGTCAGTGGCGGGGTGATAAATGTGATTGGCTGAGGACGCGAGGGCATTATGAGACAATAGAGCCCGGCTTGTCATTTTTTTTTTATTTCTATTCTAATGATGACCAAACTTAGACCTTTCGATTCTTGGTAAAAACCAGTTCCTGCCGGTTTATCTGCTTTCAGAAAATGGGTAGGCGTGGCTTATCGCTATAGGGCCTATATTGGAGAATAGAGCCCGACTCGCGTCTGTTGTCTCAAAAGGGAAAAAGAACCAAGTCATATTAGAATTACAAGTAACTGTATTCATTGATTCCATAATCAAAGTAATATTTTAAAATGTGATCAACTTTGAGATGCTTGTTTGAAATATTTGAATTATCTCATGATTTTGCCTTGCCTTCTCGACTATGAGACTGAATAACTGATGGGTACTTCTGTAATGTTTATTTTATTAAAAGGGATTAGACATGTGACAGACTATGTCAAGATTAAATAAATTTTGACCTCTATTAAAATATGCATATGACATGTTACAAGATTTTTTTTTTTGGTGTCAATCTTCATTTTCTGTTGTTTTCATCGTTTTTATCTTCTATACGTTGCCATGGATGATAAAATTTAGGGTGTTGAAGCCGGTGACCTACTGTCTATTAACTATTGTACAATGTACTGTCATACAACGAACTCTATATCATCAGCCATTAAGATTTGATAAAAGATCAATCATTTAAAATGATAAAAGAAGACGATGAAACATAACTTTTTGTAGGAAAGAAGGAAATGAGTCAATTAACAACAGACCTAAGTAAATGTAAGTAGACTTAAAATTGTTTGCTTAGAAAAATTGTTTAAATGAAGTTTAATTTTTATTTTTCCCAGTATACGTAGTGTTTAAGATGTACAAAGAGGGTTCACCTTATTTACCTGTCTGTGCCTTTTTTGTACTTACAAAAAGAAAGTGATCTTAATTTCTCCGAGATTAAAAAAGATCTTTAATAGGCTTTTGAAATTTGACCATTTAATATAAAATTTTGATTGTCATAAAATGTCATTCAATCTGCAATTTATACTTGGTAATGACAATAATGGTCGTCAACAATAATCTGGAGGATGTCAATTTCTGACTGACTGAATGAATGACTGAATGAATGAATGAACAATTCTTTTATACAGTATTCCTGTTCAATTCATTATTAGGGAAAGGTCGATATGTGTTACTGGCTGTGAACAGTATTCTTGGATTCGCTGGATACTACAACAATGACATCCCTAGTGCCTTACAAGTTGAAATACAAGGAAAATATGTAAGTGCAAGAGCGAAACCAAATTGAAAAGAAGGGAGGGGATCTCCAACAAGACCCTGTTGCAGCACCAACAGCAAAACACCAAAACACCCGATGCAAAAATACATAAGGCGAGCATAGTATGAGACGAAAAAGAGACATACGACATGTAAACATCAAACACATAAGACTACACATAAGCCGACGAGACCAAAGGGCAACCGGTGCCGACTTTGACGGCCATTTGCCACGCAAGTAGCAAATGGTGTGGTTATCCTGGATTACGTGCGCACAACCCTCTCACTTCTCCAATTACCCAGAGGTCTCGAAGACCGTACAATTGTGATGTAAAACAACCTCCTCACTGTAAGATGACATCACACAAACAAGACTGCAAAACGTAGAGGCCCCAGCAACGCAGATGAATATGAAAGAGTCATTACACTATTATTGTTAAAGAAAAAATAAATGCTAATGTAATTGAACTTAAAAGGAAGTTTGATTTACTCAATATATTTCTAATTCAGATCGTCAACTGCACTGAAAACATAAATGTCACATGCTGTACGGAGTGCCTTGGCCTTGGTCCCGACAGATATAATGAGCTATACGCCATCTTCCAGTGGATGTAATTTTTTCATCTTTTGATCAATTTGTTGGTTTTTTTTTAATCTTGATTTATTTATTTGGTTTGGCTTAACGATTTTATCTTTTTTGTTTGGGGGGGGGGGTATGTTTCATTTTATTTGTTCGATTTTGGTTTTGCTTTCATGCTTATGCTATACGATAATTCATACGCTAATCATATATTTGAATTTAGAGAAATGTGTCAAGGTTGTTTCAATGTATAATACTGATTGATATTTAGCCCCCGAGTATATATTTTGTCTAGTTTCACTATTTTCAACATCGACATAAGATAAATTAAATTTTCTGGAATCATATTGGAAAGTTATTTGAATTCAAAATTATTATAAAGGCATCCCTCTCCGCGCTTAGCATTGTCATTACCTGGCTATGTGGCGTACATTTTTAGGCTTTTTTTTAGAAATAAGCTCCTCGTATATACATTATTTTTATTTTCTCTATTTTTGTCCAAGAATCACTAGTACTTGTGATATTTTATAGCTGAAATGCGCATATGGTGTACTGAAATTTTTACAACTGTTACAGAACATTTACTTTAATATATAATTCAAAAAAAAAATACTCATTGAATGTAAATATCACGACGCTTTAGATAATTTATTCATAATCACCACATGTGTTTGTTAATCTTAATCTAAGCATTTTGATTGCCAATGGTCGATCGCATTGATTGTGACTTCCGTTATGGAGTGATATAATGTCAAAATTGACCGGAACTACTTTCACACCAAAGCCAAAATTTCTAAAACTGTCTAACGCATAAAAGAAAAAATACAAATGGTCTCAAAGTATCGATTGAAACTTGAAAGAGTTTCATGTGTCGACTTATAAACATTACAGTCCAATTTTGTGAATATTTGCAGTGATTACATCGGTTGTTATGCGCATGATTTGAAAGCTGCAACAAGTGAACGGCAGTTCAATAGTCGTTTAGTTTTAGATCACCGGGTTTCTCTATTTACTATATGTGTATATATAGGCCTAGTATATGGAGCAATCGGTATTTATTAATAAGCGTGATAAGTCCCTGTGTTTTAGATCTACGTATTTCGGTAAATATTATTTGTTAACACCAAAATAGATTTAACACACATGGATATCGGATGCAAATACAAGCAAAAGTTTCAGCGCGATCAGTGACTTATCGAAACATTCATTCCGATTTCATTCTGATTCTCAAAAAATAATTTACAGCTGATATTTCAGTACCTGTAGATCTTAATAATTGTGTTTCTCTTCAGACATATAGATCTACATGTACAAAAATGCTGTCCTAAAGTCCGTCCCAACACAAGAACGTCTGCTACCTTCGATAAACAATGCATCACAAATTACAACATCAAACAGTACTAAGTGCAAATAGGTAAAACGTGCTGGGGTTCAGAAGGGGAAAATGACTTTTTAACAATAAATGTTGGCTTGTTGTTTTTTTACGCTTGAACATTTTTGTTGTTAAGGAACTAGTTCGTACAAGTCGAATATTTTCATGCGCCATGTATACTGAAACATTGATTTTCTTTAAATTTGAAAGAATTCAGAATAAATTCATGTTTGGTAATTATGAGAATTTAAAATTTATTTTTGCCATTTTATTGGAATATGAAATGTCAATTGTCGTATCACAAATTTTGCGTAAAACAGCTTCGCTACGCTACGCGGTTTTTCACAATTTGTGATACGACAACTGACATTTCATATTCCAATAAAATGGCAAAAATAAACATTCAATTCTTAAATTGACTTCGCCTTTCGGATTAAAGATTTTTTGATGACTCAAGACTTACTGTACCTTTATAACTTTATTTGATTAAGGTGATATAAATTCTTTCTAAATCGTTTGCCAATTACCATTCCATCTTTAGGAATGCAGCCATAGGTCTTCCCGCTGGGATTATTGTTGATCGCCTTGGAAACAGAGGTAATGAAACCTTTCATTATGTCTCCATAAAAACAGAAAAGCGAAATTGTTGTTATATAGCTGTCACTTTGTAAGGAAATTAAGAGAGTTGTAGCAAAACTGTGCTTAGGCTGAAAGTGGACTGAAATAATATGAAATTTACTAAATGCATAAAGCAAAATGTAAAGTTCTTTTATCTTCAGGATACATGTATACAATTAGAATGGTATAGATCTAAAGAAAAAACTATCTATCTCTGTGTATCCGAATACATGAGAGGGTTGTGTGTGATTTATCATGATTTCACTCTTCTTGTAATTTATGTGGCAGATGACTGTATTTTAGGTGTTTTCTATGTTTTTTTTTTATCTAATGACTTTATCACCTTTTGTATAATTACAGTTGGAGCTATTATGTTTACCTCTTTCACACTTTTTGGTTCCTTTTCCTTTGCCTTCGGTACATCAAATTGGTTCAGACGAACAGAAGCAATGTATCCTCTAATGATGACGGGGAGACTTCTACTAGGAGCTGGTGTTACTTCTGTTAGAAGTAAAAATTTTGATTATCATAATATAAGATATAGTGATATGTGTACTATTATGATATGTTACTGCACCGTTTGCGCATTTGGACGCATAATAGACATTTTTCACCGTGGCGAACTTCGCACTTCGTACAACGAACTTCGCACTTTAATTATGATAGAAAATTTTATAAGTGGGTTGCAAGTAGTACAGGAAGTGCGATATACCAATATCATTGAGTATTCAAATCAAAATGTAGATGACTCCGCTTATGAGTAGATAAGTGAACGGCAACTACGCAACTGCTTCTTATATGATCGAAGTGCGAAGTTCGAAGTACGAAGTCCGTCACGTTGAAAAAATTCTAATATCTTAGTGCCAAATGAATACTAGTAAAGAGAAGATCTCCAACAAAATGTCGCTCCGATGACTACAGTGAAATGCACAAGCAAAGAGGGAGATAGTCTTTTATGCTTATCATGAATGATTGAAATGCTCAAAAATGATATTAAAAGAAGAGCCTGCTAAAGACAAAAGGAGCTTAATCCTTAGGGCTTACACAAGTACTATCAGATTGAGCAAGAAGATCCCTTGGCAATTGAACCTGCAATAGATATGGAAATATATTAATTATGTGTACAGAAAGAGACAGAATTGCCTTATCAGTAATGATAATGTTTATACCGTCAGGTTTTTTTCTGTTTCACCATGTACCAATATGTAAATTTTGTGACTTCTGAAGTTCTCTTTGCTCTTGCTTAAACATTTCTTACTTATATCTTCCTTTTTCAATTATTTCCTGGCCATTGTCACTGTATTTGGTTTAAGTTTCACTCCTCTTTACCTTCAAAGAAAGTCATTGAGTCAGGTATGTAGATAATGCAATATTTCTGTCTTTCTCTTTGTGAGCGAAGTAGTTCAAGACAGGGTGGTAACATTCTGGTTCCCAGACCGTTTAGAGTTTGCGTGGGGATTCACCGTGTCAACATTCAGGATAGGAACCGTATTGAATTTCCTGGTCACTGCAAATATAGCGTCATATTACGGATTGGATGTGGCGACTTGGGTTGGTAAGCATATTGAATTATAATCAGAATATTAGTGTTGAAATGAGTTAGAGAAGATCCTGATGATAATCTTCACAGCACTCACAATAGAGCACCAAACTGAGCATCGACGGACCCCTAGCAAGCTAGAGGTGGGATCAGGTGCCCGGGAGGAGTAAGCATCCCCTGTTGGCTAGCCGCACCCGCCGTCGATGTTTAAGCACCAAAATGAAAACAATATCTAAAATTCATGCACTCAGGTTTACATGTATCAATCAGTATATAAACGTTTACGGACTGAATACTTCTGTCTCAGTCAGACTAGACTTTATTCTATACTGTTAGATACATTTATCATTTCTACTTGCAAGATTTACATAGCATGCAATTAAAAGTACGCCAAGATGAGATAAAGAAAATTCCGATCACAAAAGAGCACCAAACTGAGCATCGACGGATCCCTAGCAAGCTAGAGGTGGGATCAGGTGCCCGGGAGGAGTAAGCATCCCCTGTTGGCTAGCCGCACCAGCCATCGCTGTTCATGCACGAAAATTATAACAGCATATAAAAGAAACCATAAAGCTAGAATTAACATACGGTGTATCCTTTTGAATAGGCGCTGTTGTTTCCACTGTTGGATTCTTGTCATCCATAGTGCTCGTCTGCTTGGATGTTTATGGATCAAAGAAGGTGGATGTGTATGCGAAATGTAAGAAGGACAAGAAACAGTTTGTAAGTACGTATGTTTGAAATGTCTTTGACAAACAATTCGGTTTCAAAAAAATTATCTTTAGTCTTACACTCTAAGAAATAATCAGTTAAATCAAATCATCTTTGAAAAGTAGGAAGGTGTGGATATGACATTCCACTACAGGCATCTGGTTTTTTTTTTCAGAGCTTTCGAAGAATTTGTGAATTTACGCCATCATACTGGTTGACAACGGCCATATTAGTGACGTTTTATTCAAATTTCATACCATTTGTTGCCAATGGAGGGTACGTGTAAACAAATATATACCGATGACTGATTTTAGCTCATGTCGAACAGTAGAGCATAGAAGTGTTGTTTTGCCCAGCGTGCTTTTGATATACATTAAATTTTATGTATACCGGATCAAGTTTTTATTTTGGGTCATCTCAGGAAATCAATTTTTTTCTAAATTGTTGCATTGGTGAAGAAGGTTAATATACAAACGATATTTTGCATGTTTATCGATTGTTCTCTTTATTTGGCAGCATATCTCATAAGAATGTTGTTCTTTTTCATATTGCAGTCAATGGATTCACGACAAATATGGGATACCAAAAACAACTGCTTCCTACATAAATGGAATATCATCTGATGTACCCGTGATCTTGTCACCTATTGTTGGCGCTTTACTTGTACGTATTGCTTTAATCGTCTGGTGTTTTTGGATTCCATATCTTTATCAATCTTTCAGAAGGAGCCCCTTATACAATAAGACATTTTGTCATAGACGGCAAGGTACATGTACTATGAACAACATAATACTTCTGAAAGGCAATGACTTCAACTCAGAAATGTTTGGTTAAGAAAAACAATAGGGGATCACCTATAAAGCATAGTCTTCTTTATAACATATACAAGATACCTTAGTTGCACAAATGTGTTTCCCTTTGATTTCTAAGCACTAGGAGTGTTTTATTTGTACCCAGGACAGCATTTCCTTTCAGAAAATTTATGATTTATACTGCCTACTCAAACATAAAATTCACCATACTTTACAAAGGAGATGATTTAATTGTCATGTAAAATGGCCTTATCACACAACGTATACCTTTTAAAATGTTTACGTGGTTTCACGTATTAAGTTCTCGTGTAATCGGAAAAATGGCAGGGTCGTGCGCACATAATCCGGAAAATCCAACGTCTGCTACTGACGTGGTAGATGACTGTACTAGTCGGCATCGATTACCAATTGGTATTGTTGGTTTATGTGTAGTCATTTGTGTTTGATGTTTCTATGTATGTGATTTGACGTTCCTTGTAACATTTTCGTCTTTCTCTGTGCGTGTCTGCTTTGTGTTTTTGCAGTTGGGGTTTTGCTGTTGGTGCTGCAACCGGATGTTGTTGGAGATCCCCTCATTTCTTTTACTCATGTTTTTATCATTATTCTAACAGACTCGGACTGGCGGACGAGGAACAGCCGCGATGTTTGGTTCCTTTCTGGTACTCCCAATGTATTTACTGGTGCTTTATTCTTACATTACACCAGTTGTTACAAGTTTGTTATTTGGGACTGCTTATGTTTTTGTTGCTGTAAGTACAAACCATCTTTTCACATGCGATGAAAAATTATTCTACTTTTTCCTTCAGTTCGCAGTAGGGACAAATTATTTTTCAAAAGATATGTTCGAGTACGGATAGTGACGGGATATATTCATTTCATGATAAGGATTATAAAGAGAATGATTTACCTAATACTTTATATACAAGTAGATAATAAAAGCAAAAAAAGGCAAGAAATTCCCTTTAAATTTCAACAATTTTTGCAATTCTGTGCCTTTTTTCAATACTGAAAATATAAAAGAATAGCAATTATATTTGGATTGATTTGTCTTGTCACATTTGAAAAGTAGAAGAAGAAACGTAGCAAAATATGCCCTCGTTGACTAGTACTTTTGAAAACCTACAGGTTAGTTTATGGCCAGCCATAACGGCCAGTGTCCCGCTAGAGTTGGTTGGTACAGCAATAGGCCTAACAAATGTATTTGGTGGACTGTGTACAGGCTTATCAAGTTTAGGAATAGGGAAATTACTTGAACATCTTTCCAAAATACATGGAGACAATTCACTGGAGAACTGGAACATAGCTATGTTGATTTTACTGGGAATCGAAGCTTTGTCTTTGGGAGCATCTGTAGCCTTGTCTGTGAAAGAGGTATTTGTCATTCAAATTTTCAGTAGTTCTATATATTCAAGTATTGAACTCGTTTTGTAGTAAAATTCATGAGCTGCTTGTTCTCTGCATTGTTTTCTCTTATTTTAGGCGTATGAATCTATTTCAAACAGAAGAAGAAGGAAAACAAAAACTGTGAACGAAAAAGACCCTCTTCTTAATTAGATTAAGATTTCGAATGATGCTAATGAATTTAAAGACGTTTTACATATACTTTGAGGATTAACTATAGCCTCATGTCTTATCCTTTGATAAAAAGGGTGTATATGCAAATCAGCTTTTACCTTCTCCTTTGTTTAACACTATATGCAACTTTTAAGATTAAAATGATCAAAGTTTTGTAAACATTCAAAGAACCGAAGCAGAAATGTAACAATAACTATTAATGAAGATGAGAGTATTAGCAATGTACATGTACTTGTTCATCCGTGGTCACCTGATAAAGTTTGAACCTTGATGTTATATTGTTTTTGTTAGATATACAATAAAGTTATCAAAAACGTATCACTTTCGATTATTCATTTTATTTTGCACTTAATCACAAAAACAAGGCGAGTGCCGCAGTGAAGTACACGAAACGTGCATGTCTGGTCCATGCTGCCAATTTATCTGTTATTAAATGATGCTATTCAATTTGAAGACGTTTAACATTTTAAACCTGAAATATTTGGAGACGTTTAATAAATAACATATTTCATCTAACACTAGTAGTATAGGTAGGAGCGGAGAAAAAGTGAATAAAGGGATTGTCACCTATAAGAGGATTAATTCATTATGACGTAATCAAATGGTACGTCAAAGCACTGATTGTGACGTCATACTTCCGCTTACAGATGCATTGTCAGACATTTGGCAATCTCTGAATTTCTATGTCACGTACGATAAATGTCATCTTTACAATGGGAGATTATCAATATATAGTGTTGTCCTTATGTTTCAATGATGTAATGGGTTGTTTCGTCGTGACCGTCCGTATGTTTTCCTTTTCCGGTCTTACGTGTGTGTGTGTGTTCCACTGTGATAACTGCAACGTCATCATCTTATGTATCTTCTCCAAACCTTTAAAAGTTGTAGAATAAATATTGATAAATATACTAGAATCCTCTTCAAAACTGAACGAATCAAAGCTCTGAGAGAACTGATGGCAAGTTCCGTTTCTTTATTTGTAAATGATATCAATATATATTTTATGGGATTTACATATTTAATTTTCCAATGCTCGGCAAATAAAACATTCATGAACCTATGTCAGTACCAGACATTTATTTTTTCTTCATGTATAGATCTGCATATGAGTTCCGGCTGAAATTGTTCTTAAATTATGCGTCTTGCATGTTATTCAGATTTTTAAAATCGGTCCCGATTTCCATGTTTACTAGTGACAAGTGATATTTCTCCGTTGTGTCTTCTCAGTTGCAGTGGATTCATGCATATTTCTTGTCTAAGAATCAACGATTTTCCAGGTACCGTTGATTCTCTGACAAGAAATATGCATAAATCCACTACAACGGATATCAAAGAGAAAGATAAACCAAAATAAGGCGAATATTAGCTTTTTATAACGCACAAATATGAAACACGATCGGCATTCTACTTTCATTTTCATCTACATGGATCACGCCAATCGTTTTCAGCTTTACGAAAAATTTGGATAAAACTCATAGCTAAGGCATTCCTACACTGCATCATATTCGGAATCCCCTTTTTGTGATAAAGTATCTATATTGCACGAAATTATAGAAAAACCGAACATTCAGCGTTGCTATAGCCCACCGAGAACTGGTTAGGTTCTAACCCTAACCTTTGCCTGCGGACGTTTCGGTAAGCGCTCACCGAATCATGTCACGTGGTATTGTCGATATACTTAACATTTTCTACACACAAACACGCGAGAGAGCTAATGTTTACTACATCTCAAAGTATCATTTTTGAAATTATCTCTAACATTTTTTAAGTTCATTGTGAAACAATTGTTAAAACGCGGAATGCTATGATAACGCGAAATATACACTGCCTTTATCAATATGGTGGAGGTCAAAGGTCACGGGGCCACACGATCAGAGTTAACATGACTTCGTGAGTGAAACTTTGTAAATTAGAAATAATTTAACACAAGAACTGGTTCAATGCATAGAATGGAAGTTCCAAGAGTCTTAGAATTGTAATTGTTGAAATTTGTGAGGATATGTTGAATTCTTTTTTATCTTATTCACTCGATTTATACATATTTTGGGCGTAAGCATGTCACAAATCTCATGTCACGTGATGCCTTATAATAGCCTTTGATGGCTATAAACGAAACCTGCCTCAAGATAAAACTACAATGTAATTATGAATGAACAAATAAAGAACAATGAGAATAAAATCTTCTTTAGAACAGTTTGTTCTTTCATCTTGACATAACAACTTCGTGCTTATATTTAAAGTATGTTATGGAATATATGACAATATATTCAACAAAAATATTTTACAGAATTCATTTTCTTCTTTTGCTCTTTTTCCCTTTCTTTTTCTTATTCGCTTTATTTCAACTATCTTACTTTTAAAATGTTAAAAAAGTGTTTTTATTGAAACATGCAACGTCATGAACATATTAGAATACTTTAATACACTACATCCTTTATCAGTAACCTTAAGGACATTGATAAAGATGGGGAGCAGGTACAAGATAAAGCTAAGAAGACGGTTAGTGAACGGAGTATGACTCCAAACAATGAGTAACGATACTCCAGATCTCAGTAAATGTAAGTATGAATATCTATCTTAAGGCAAATACAACGTAGTTCAACATTTCATATTTCAATTATCTTACAGCAGCGTAATTTTCATTATTAAAGTGAAATTTCATGTGCTCCATTTTCAATCGGTATACAATAGGGGTAAAATACTCTACTTCCGGTTAAAATAAAAAAAAATTGCGAAGTTAGCCCAGGTTCCACGAACTCAGCGATGTTCGTAACCATACATTCTCAAAGTGACTTGAATGGTGGAAAAAAAAGAAATATGTAAAAGTATATGAGACATGGTAGTCCATAATTTTTACCTTATAGACAATCTAGTTGTGACATCCCTTATGTTTTGAGGGAATGGTGTATGTTTTCGCTATATACATATCGCTTCTTTTCATATGGTGGAGGCTTTGGTTTGTTTGCTTTGGTTCCAGTTCTATCCCGATTTTGTATGCCTTCGGTTTCTGATTTCCTGCCGTATACAGGGATATGATCATTATCCATATTTGTCATTTGATATATATCCTTGCAGGGAAAGGTCGATACGTGTTACTTGGGGTGAACAGTATTCTTGGATTCGCTGGGTACTACAACAATGACATCCCTAGTGCGTTACAGGTTGACATACAAGGAAAATATGTACGAATCAGTGGTAATTATATGAAGTAGCAACTCCAAATTAATGCAAACTGGTTGAAATAAAAAAAAACTCTTTGGTTCCTAATGCGAATTTCATTTTGAGTTGAATTGCGAGAACGTTAAGCCGCGAAAAATTAATTCCGGGCAGATGCCATAGCTTCACATAACCTTTTTAATGTTATATACATAGTACCTTACCTTTAAAATTGCTTGTTTCCAAATGTGGTATTTTCTCTATTGAATGAGGTCAATTCAGGCAATTTGCTGCGACAGCAGGTTGATTTTAAGGTTGATATCAGGTTGATATGAAGTAACAACTCCGAATTAATGCAAACTGGTTGAAATGAAAAAAAACTCCTTGGTTTCTAATGCAAATTTCATTTTGAGTTGAATTGCGAGAACGTTAAGCCGCGAAAAATTAAAAGAAAGTAGGGGATCTCCAATAAGACTCAAAGATCCAAATACGAAAACACAGATTGGACAAGCACATCAAAAAACACCAAAGGGAAAGACTTCCTGACTGAAACCATGCATGAACTTAAATTGTATTATAAGACATGTGAAACACTCACAAATACAAGATTTGATAAAGTAATGCAAAATTGACCCTTCCGAACGCGGGAAAAATTTGAGAAATTCCATGACGTCACAATGCAATTTCGATGTTTCACCGAGGTTCGAAGCTTGTTTGTCCGAGGTAAAAGCTTTGTGACGTCAAGAAATTTTGCATTATTTTCACGCAATCGGAAGGGTCAATTAGGGATCAAAGTAGCTAACTTCCGGGCAGATGCCATAACTTCACATATCCTTTTTAATGTTGGATACATAGTACCTAACCTTTAAAATTGCTTTTTTTCCAAATGTGGTATTTTCTCTATTGAATGAGGTCAATTCATGCAATTTGCTGCGACAGCAGATTGATTTCAAGATTTAAAATACAGTGGCATTATTATTTAACAGGTTATCAACTGTACAGAAAACCAGAATGTAACGTGTTGTTCGGAATGCCTTGGTCTTGGTCCTGACAGATACAATCAACTTTATGCTATATTCCTTTGGATGTAAGTTTCTAAGGGAGTATCACCCTGATATCTCTCTCCTTACCATATTCTTTAGGTCAAGTTTAGACTTTTGCTATTCATAGTTTTATAATTTCATATCATTTGCATTTCCTCTTTTTCGACCTAGAACATCACTGATGAGACTTAGCTTTTTAAAATGCGCATATTGTGCACTGATATTTCACAATAGAACATATACATGTTTGTCAGTATTGACATTTTCAACCACTAGGTTGATATCTCTGCTGATGGACTGTTCAGTACTCGAAGATATCGTTCTCCTTGTTCTGTAGTGTTTCGACACTGGAATTCTCCGCCACAAACATTTTATGAAAATCTCCTAAAAAACTAAGGAATATTGCCATAGCAATGACCTTGACCGAAGCAGCTTCTAATGCAGAATTTAAGGTCATGTTTAGACTTTTGCTATTCACAATTTCATATTATTTGGCATCACTGATAACACACAACTTGTTGAAATGCGCATATGGTGCACTGGAATTTTACAATAGAACATATATTTCAATACTTAAAAATATTGGTTTCATAGTCAAAACATATCAACCGTTTTTCTATATACCGGTAGGTTTTTTATTTTTGTTTGTTTTGTAGATAATGCTAAAACGTCTTTCCCATGATACATACTTCCTCTTTATCCACAGGAATGCCGGGGTCGGGCTTCCTGGAGGAATCATATCAGACCGCCTTGGTAATAGAGGTAATTTTTTTAAATCTCAAGCCATTAGCCTTTGAAAATGAATTTCAAAGTTTTCGTATTATTCCGGCTTTATTGTGGATATTTCCTTTTCTACGACAGATCATCAAGCAATATGCATGAAATTATTACAGCACTGAACAAACCTTGGATAAATATAACGATTTTTGTTTCAGTTGGATCCATTCTTTTTACGGCGATAACGTTTCTTGGATCCTTCTCTTTTGCCCTTGGTACATCTCACTGGTTCAGACGAACGGAAGCCATGTTTCCTTTAATGATGACAGGCAGATTTCTACTCGGAGCCGGTGTAATTGCAGTTAGAAGTAATGATTATCTAAGGGAGAATATACACTCCCAAAGGTTTTTTTCAAGGCTGTTGTGATCAACTCTGTCGATAAATATGACCATCAATGACTTATTTGTCCACTTACTTTAACTTCCTTGCTTTGACTATAATTTGAATGATTTGTTTGAAGACAAGTGATTGTAGCGGGTACAAAGAAATGATTGAATATTTCATTATATTTTTATTGAACAAACCTTAGGAAATGTGATATCTCAAAGTTATTCAAGTAATGAAGAAATAAAATAAGGAGAGCAAATAAGACTCATCGGGTGATAAAATGCATGAGCTCGCTTCAACCCGCGGAGCACAGACAAAATTTTGTACGCCCTCTGTGTTTTTTTTTTTTTATTTTTGATATCCATTTACATATCAAATTCGTGTGTTGCTTTGGGCACTGCGTTATGTTGTCTGTTTGTATGGTCAATTTATTGTGAGGAGGCTATTTTCCACTACAATAGTGCGTTCTTCTTGGAAAAGTGGGAGGGTTGTGTGACGTAATCAGAATAACCAAACCAACTGCTACAGACGTGGCAGATGTCCGCCCTAAGTCGGCACCGATTGCCAATTGGTTTCGTTGGTTTATGTGTAGTATTTTGTGTTTGATGTTTCTATGCTCAGATTTGATGTTCCTTGTCCCTTTTGCGTTTCTTTCAGTGGGTGTCTGCTCTGTGTTATTGTATGAGGTGTTTTAGTGTAGATGCTGCAACAGAATTTTGTTGAAGATCCCCTCCTTTCTCTCATTGATGGTCATATCGAGGAGTTTATCACAATAGCCCGACAGAAGCTTAGGGAATTTATGTGATTTTTCTCAACTATTACTTTCTATCTAAGGCGATTGAAAGAACCTAGTATGGAAGTTTGTACATCTCAAAATAATTGAAGTCGAAAACAGAACAGAAAGATGTGTGACTTCAAGTTTGAGTATTCATCGAGAAAAAAGTAATTTCATCGAAACTAGGAAAATGGCCCTACAGTCCAAGTTCTCATGAACCTATTTTTAAAGGTCAAATATTTTGAAAGCTTACTGTGGGCATTGTGATAATGATTTTTTAACTGAGGTGTACAATTTAAATAGTAACATATTTTTTCAGAAGGTTAACCCGAAGAGGCAAGTCCTTTTTTGATAGGCGAACATTGGTTGTCCACAGATAATCAGTTTGAGATATCTGTTTCTTTCTCTCTTTTCAGTTGTTCAAGACAGAGTCGTAACCTTCTGGTTTCGTGATCGATTAGAATTTGCTTGGGGAGTCACTGTATCAACATTCAGGATAGGAACTGTGTTGAACTTTCTGATTTCTGCTAATATAGCCTTCCATTACGGTCTAGACGTAGCCACTTGGGTTGGTAAGCAAGCATTCAATAAGACATTAATAAGAAAACAACTGACTTTAATGATTAAAGTATAATGATTAATGACATAATCATTTATAATGGTACGAAAGGTTCCATTGGATTTTTTTTCATACTATAAAACATCATGATCAGATAAACATATGTACTGTATAATTTTAAATGATATCATTATCAATATGCGTCTGGTTTATTTATTTCTGTATTCCCTATGATTTTCAAATTTACAAATACTGATTTTCGTTTACTTTTATTTATCCGAATGTCAACATTTCAAGGAAATAACTCATTTGTTCTGATATTGAGTTATCTTATTTAATGTACTGAATTCTTCATTTGAAAAGACGGATAAAGTACGAAAGTACTCTTCTAATATATAGATAAACATTACAGAAGTACCCATCACATATTCAGTCTCATAGTCGAGAAGGCAAGGATATGACACGACACTTTATTTGAATGTCCGTTGCTAAACTATATGATCTACTAGTATTTTGTAGCAAATTGATTATCTATCACAAGAAATGTGTTAAATCCTAGATAACTACAGCTTTGAGCTAATCTTTTATTTTATCTAGCTGCTGCGGTTTCTGCTTTGGGATTTGTATCATCAATAGTGCTGGTCGGCTTGGATATTTACGGATCTAAAAAGGTTGATGTGTATGCAATAAATGATACAACGAAGAAGAAGTTCGTAAGTACGTATGTTTGGTATGTTATCCTTTCAAATTCGCGGTAGCATGTTTGAATCAATAATCTGAAATATCACATAAAGTAGGTGCCGTTGTCAAGTGCTAAAACTTCCGTAATCGAAAGGTTACTGGCTCGAATCCAACATCTATCACATTTCTATAAGTTTACCGATACTAACATGGGTCCATCGAAATATAGCATTCTTTATCAATTCAATAGTCTAGCATATGTTTACATGTCTCTGGTTTTAAAAAAAAGAAATATTCAATTTGTCAATTATTTTTAATATTTTCAGAGTTTTAGGAGGGTTTGCGAGTTTACTCCATCCTATTGGTTGATAACTGCTGTATTAGTCACGTTTTATTCAAACTTTATTCCTTTCGTTGCAAACGGTTGGTACGTAAGTATGCAAATAAATGTTTTAGACAAAAGTGCATCTCTAGATTTTTCTATGAGTTATTGTATATACTAGAATAAATGTTTTGTATCTTAAGGTAGATTGTATCTCTAGTTCAAAATCGGATAAATTATGCATGGATACCCCATGATTTCTTTTCATATTATTGAACATTGGGTAAAGCTAATACAATTTTCAAATATATTTTCGGTTAAAAATGTTTCGACAATGTAAAAAAGGTGATTTTTTTTTTCCTTTTTCCATATGGTGTTATGTTGAAGCTGATGCCATTCGAATTTATAGACGATAAAGATATCCCTACAATCTATGGTCTATTTAAAAGTTTTTTTATAAAAGATTCGAAGAATATAAGCATCAAAAATCCAAGAAAGAGAACATTGGGAGAATATAAGCTCTCACGGCCAGAGATACAAACTACCTTCAATATAATGGAATATACAATAATTTACTTCAATGATGTCATTCTGTTGTACATTTATGATTACATAGAAATTGACAAAGAATGATGGAAATTGGATTACGTTTAAAAAATGAACGCGGTAAGCAATAATTTTAACATAATTTGATGTTTTATTTCCTCTCCTCAGAGGAAATTACCAATATGTGTCATTGATTTCATATTTCAAAAAACAGTTTTGCATTCAAAAAGTGCGTTAATAATTCAGATATTCGCTCAATAATTCTAGAAATAACGAAAGTGTGATATAAAATAAATCTATTTTCAAACTCGCGAATTTCACCTATGAAAAGTTACGAAAAAGCAGGGGATCAACCGTACTTATACAACAAAAAGTCTAGATATTGTCAGCTATACATAATATTATGTAATATATATATAATTTTCTCCTCTTTTGGGGTATTTCTAGTCAATGGATCCAGGATAAGTACACTATACATAAGACAGTTGCTGCTTACATCAATGGAATATCATCTGACGTCCCCGTTATCCTGTCACCTATCGTTGGTGCTATTCTTGTAAGTATGACGATAATATATATATATATATATTGCCTGTTTAAATGTCATACGGATATCCAGCAAGATTATCCTTCTTTAGCAAAAAATAAGGTTAAGTTAAGACATTTGCTCCTCGTAATTTTATATTATTTGGATTCCTTCCTTTTCGGCCTCCAGTACCACTGATGAGGCATGACTTATTGAAATTCGCATGTCGTGCGTTGAAATTTGATAAGGAATACATATATTTGAATACTTACAACTTCACTGGTCACAGCGGAATACACCCAGAGGATGCAACAAATAACAAACATCATGACAAAACATCTTTTATAAAGGACAGGAGACAGTAAGATATGTAACAACAGTCTCAATGAGTGGCTCGACAAACAAACAATGCGGACATTGTCATGTAAAGGTAGAAATATCCTTTTGTAATGATTAGAATACCACCTGTATTTCATTACGTGATACAGTCTGACGTCATGCCATCTTGTGACTTTTTGTAATGACGGTCCTGTGATTGTAAGCATCATCAGTGAACGAATGTCAAACACAAAATCCGAAATCAGGTTCCACAAATTACAAAGAACTAACTCTAGAAATAAACAGAACTATCCCATGAGAAAAAATGGACAAACAGACGGAGACAATTATAATACGGTACTCCATAGAAACAAGAAGGACAAGTATCTAATGAACAATCTCCAGTGTCCAGTGTCAGTGTGGAATACACTGTAGGTGGCGCTGTTAAAACGCGCTGTGCTTATATGCAAAGTTTATACATACCCAGATACCATGAATCATGTTACAAAACTAATGCAAGTACATAATATCCTAGTAAGTGAATCCTCCCCTCCCAAAAAAATGAAATTGCAAGCCTGTTTTAATTTCTCTCTTCGCATTACTCAAAAGAGGGAGTAGGAAGGTTTCGGACATTGCCCCCGTTATGAATACATACAGCAACAAAAAATAGTACAATCAACATAAACATTCTGCAAATAAGCAATATCGAATCTCAAATGGAAATGAGATCAGATACCCGGGGAGCGTTATGTTATTCTCTAGCAACACCCGTCACTTAGACCGGGCAGGAAAAAATTGGTTAAATTCTGTATTTTTTTATGGTTCTAACTGAAATATCTTCCAGCATGGGGGACAGCTAAATGTTGTAACGTTTAATATTTTCATTGAATCGTCCAAAAAAATTACAAATGTAACGCTCACAAATGTACCCTTGGCTCAGTAAATTTTCGGTTAATCTCCCTGTCCTGAGAACGAAGTCGTTGTAGTTTGAGTTTGCCCTGGAAGAGCGTAAAAATTGCCAAATAGATATACCTTAGACAGTGGATGAAGGAATGCTACTATCAATGGAAGTGAAATTTTTAAGTTGAAGTCGTCACGTTTGGCACATATGAAGTATCCAGGTATTATAACTTATAAGTACGATATTTCAGTTAATACAGCGCGTACACTTAGAAGGATCATTAACAAAAAATACCGCTCTTACACTGGACTCTGTGGAGATTGTTTATTGGATGGTGTTGGTCCTCAGGTTTCTGTCTGTCCACTGTCTCTCCTCTGGTGGGGATACCTTGTTTATTGGATGGTGTTGGTCCTCAGGTTTCTGATTGTCCACTGTCTCTCCTCTGGTGGGTATACCTTGTTTATTGGATGGTGTTGGTCCTCAGGTTTCTGTCTGTCCACTGTCTCTCCTCTGGTGGGTATACCTTGTTTATTGGATGGTGTTGGTCCTCAGGTTTCTGATTGTCCACTGTCTCTCCTCTGGTGGGTATACCTTGTTTATTGGATGGTGTTGGTCCTCAGGTTTCTGATTGTCCACTGTCTCTCTTCTGGTGGGGATACCTTGTTTATTGGATGGTGTTGGTCCTCAGGTTTCTGATTGTCCACTGTCTCTCTTCTGGTGGGGATACCTTGTTTATTGGATGGTGTTGGTCCTCAGGTTTCTGTCTGTCCACTGTCTCTCTTCTGGTGGGGATACCTTGTTTATTGGATGGTGTTGGTCCTCAGGTTTCTGATTGTCCACTGTCTCTCTTCTGGTGGGGATACCTTGTTTATTGGATGGTGTTGGTCCTCAGGTTTCTGATTGTCCACTGTCTCTCCTCTGGTGGGGATACCTTGTTTATTGGATAGTGTTGGTCCTCAGGTTTCTGATTGTCCACTGTCTCTCTTCTGGTGGGGATACCTTGTTTATTGGATGGTGTTGGTCCTCAGGTTTCTGATTGTCCACTGTCTCTCCTCTGGTGGGGATACCTTGTTTATTGGATGGTGTTGGTCCTCAGGTTTCTGATTGTCCACTGTCTCTCTTCTGGTGGGGATACCTTGTTTATTGGATGGTGTTGGTCCTCAGGTTTCTGATTGTCCACTGTCTCTCCTCTGGTGGGGATACCTTGTTTATTGGATAGTGTTGGTCCTCAGGTTTCTGATTGTCCACTGTCTCTCTTCTGGTGGGGATACCTTGTTTATTGGATGGTGTTGGTCCTCAGGTTTCTGTCTGTCCACTGTCTCTCCTCTGTTGGGTATACCTTGTTTATTGGATGGTGTTGGTCCTCAGGTTTCTGTCTGTCCACTGTCTCTCTTCTGGTGGGGATACCTTGTTTATTGGATGGTGTTGGTCCTCAGGTTTCTGATTGTCCACTGTCTCTCTTCTGGTGGGTATACCTTGTTTATTGGATGGTGTTGGTCCTCAGGTTTCTGATTGTCCACTTTCTCTCTTCTGGTGGGGATACCTTGTTTATTGGATGGTGTTGGTCCTCAGGTTTCTGTCTGTCCACTGTCTCTCTTCTGGTGGGGATACCTTGTTTATTGGATGGTGTTGGTCCTCAGGTTTCTGATTGTCCACTGTCTCTCTTCTGGTGGGGATACCTTGTTTATTGGATGGTGTTGGTCCTCAGGTTTCTGATTGTCCACTGTCTCTCTTCTGGTGGGGATACCTTGTTTATTGGATGGTGTTGGTCCTCAGGTTTCTGATTGTCCACTGTCTCTCTTCTGGTGGGTATACCTTGTTTATTGGATGGTGTTGGTCCTCAGGTTTCTGATTGTCCACTGTCTCTCTTCTGGTGGGGATACCTTGTTTATTGGATGGTGTTGGTCCTCAGGTTTCTGATTGTCCACTGTCTCTCTTCTGGTGGGGATACCTTGTTTATTGGATGGTGTTGGTCCTCAGGTTTCTGATTGTCCACTGTCTCTCTTCTGGTGGGTATACCTTGTTTATTGGATGGTGTTGGTCCTCAGGTTTCTGTCTGTCCACTGTCTCTCTTCTGGTGGGGATACCTTGTTTATTGGATGGTGTTGGTCCTCAGGTTTCTGTTTGTCTACTGTCTCTCTTCTGGTGGGGATACCTTGTTTATTGGATGATGTTGGTCCTCAGGTTTCTGATTGTCCACTGTCTCTCTTCTGGTGGGGATACCTTGTTTATTGGATGGTGTTGGTCCTCAGGTTTCTGATTGTCCACTGTCTCTCCTCTGGTGGGGATACCTTGTTTATTGGATGGTGTTGGTCCTCAGGTTTCTGATTGTCCACTGTCTCTCTTCTGGTGGGTATACCTTGTTTATTGGATGGTGTTGGTCCTCAGGTTTCTGATTGTCCACTGTCTCTCTTCTGGTGGGTATACCTTGTTGGTCCTCAGGTTTCTGATTGTCCACTGTCTCTCTTCTGGTGGGTATACCTTGTTGGTCCTCAGGTTTCTGATTGTCCACTGTCTCTCCTCTGGTGGGTATACCTTGTTTATTGGATAGTGTTGGTCCTCAGGTTTCTGTTTGTCCACTGTCTCTCTTCTGGTGGGGATACCTTCAGCTATCTTTCACTGTTGGGGATCTCTTTCCAATCTTTTATATTTTGTTTTATTATATATTTTAACTAAGACTTTGTATGTCTATTGAATGTGTTTTTTGGATTCTGATCGGTTTTGTGTTTGACCTTCATTTACTGATTTATTTCAAATCACTTTTATAATCGACGCACTCATTTCATGGTTTGCAACTTTTGATACACAAGGAATCATTAAATGCAGCAAAAATTTGCTCAAAAGAATCAGGATATGAATGTTTATAAAATCATTTTCTCCGTGTTTCTTATTTTTATTTTTTAGACTCGTCTAGGTGGGCGTGGCATGTCAGCTATGATTGGTTCCTTTCTGATACTTCCTGTTTACATGCTTGTTCTGTATTCTTACGTTTCTCCTATTCTAATTAGCTTGCTATTTGGTGTGGCTTACGTTTTCGTGGCTGTAAGTATCGTTTGAAAACATGCATTACCAGTTTGCTGGTCTACATTTGTACCTCTTACAGACAACATATATATTCACAATTAAATGAATGTGCATTTTTGAGAAGAATTTACGTTACGTTATCTCATAAATAAACTAATTTATGCTGAAAGAAAGATTTTGAGTTCAATTTCATTATGCTCAAGAAGACATAAGGCATTATAAAACTACCTTTTCGTTTATTGGTCAGCATTTTTGAATGACGAGGCGTTCTCTGGGAATGCACGATCTCCTTGAAATTAGTAAATGTCGACATTTTGATTTGCCGATTACAAATGCACAATAGAAATAATATTGTATGGATCCACCTTTGACCAAAATTTTCTTATTTATTTTGAAGGTTAGCCTCTGGCCAGCCATTACAGCAAGTGTTCCTCTAGAACTGGTGGGTACGGCCATAGGACTTACTAATGTCTTTGGTGGTTCCTGTGCTGGATTGGCCAGTTTAGGTATAGGCAAATTGTTACAACATCTTGAGAAGATAAATGGATCGAGACCGATGGAAAACTGGCACAAAGTCATGTTGATATTACTCGGGATCGAAGTTTTGTCAATTGGAGCAGCAATGGCCTTGTCTGCTAAAGAGGTAATTTAAAATCAAAATAAAGAAAGCTCCTTTAAGACTCTGATTTATGAATTTATACTTGTATTAACATTTCATGAATTTTTATAGCATGATTAAATTCTGTTTAACTTTTTTACTAGGTTTATACCAAAATGTCAAGGCGAAGGGAAAAAGCAGTAAATACAGTTGATGAAAGGGACCCTCTTCTTAATTAAAGATATAGGTGTTATAAGTGTTGAATAAAAAGGAATTGATAATCTACTTTTGTTTACGTTGTTTCATTGCAACAAATATTTGTATCATCAGCGTATCTATGACCCATGAATGGTAATATGTAAACGTCTTCAAATTGAATAGCATCATTTAAAAACAGATAAATTGGCAACGTGGACCAGACATGCACGTTATAGTTCATTTATCAAGAGATTATAAATGCATCGGAACACATATCCTAGGTTTAAGCATAGGATTTTAGGTGCAAGTAGGTGCAAACCCTATTTACGATTGTAAACGTCTTTTAAACAAATGAAACACAAACATTTTTACATATCTTTTCATAAAACAATATCTTTGGATACATACTCATCTTAACCATATAAGATTATACATTTAGCATACAAATGCTACTGTCCGCGTAGCTCACTACATAAATCGGAAAATTGCAGTTTTCTATATTTAGTCGGCAAATTTTGCGATTGAAATTAATATAGGGGGATATATCTCGATCTCTCATAACTAACGATGTAAGTTATATTTTCTTACGACAAAAACAGTTTTAGATAGGGAGTTTTCTATGTTAAATTTAGCGCGACGTCGCTGATGTTTAACATTGAGTCTATGGAGAACGTCGATGACGTCACGCTAAAATTTACATAGAAATCTCCCCATCTAAAACTTTTTTCTTTCACTTTGAGCATAGTATTGGTCTTACAGATATATACACCGTTAGTAATGAGAGTTTCAAGATCTATCCCCCTATATAAATTCTTATCGGAAAATATGCCGACAATTTTCCGATTTCTGAAGTGAGCAGCGCGAACAGTGATATTTTTGTTCTATGCAAGGCAAAGTGTGAAACATTCTTATTCATAACCTCAAGGACTTTTTAACGATACATAAATTCTCTTCATCTAAACCAGTCCCTTGAAATACTTTCCTTTTGATTCAAAATTAAGACTCTAAAATCAAAATAAAGAAGGTAAACACCCTTATATCAACCCTCCATTGGTTTATGACTACTTGTTGAGCTCGCCAGAGCTAAAGGTCAGATGGCCTAGTGTAATCGTCCGCCATAGTCCGTCGTATCCGTCGTCGACGACGTAAACTTTTTACATTTCAACTTCTTTTGAAGAACCACTAAATGGATTTTGATGAAACTTACGAGGGTTAATTACCTGAAACTTCTTCATGAACGAAACATCTAAAACCAAACCGAAGACATATGGAAGAATGTCTTCTTCTCCAGAACCACTGAAGGGATTGAAGTGAACCTTTTTACAATAAAGTACGTATTGTCTCCTACAATTGTTGTTTTGTCTAGATCCGTCAACAGACGGCACCACCATATGAAAAAGAAGGTCACAGGATGTACCCTTTTTTGACAATAAAGGAGTAGATATCCTTCTTTTTTAGAACCGAAGATCTACATGTACAATCAGGAGGATTTTAAAAAGTGTTGTAATATTTGGCTCCATTCCAAAGTCAAAGTTTTGGCGCGTTTTTGACGTTTTTGCGGACTTTGTCATAAATACTCATTGCTTTTGGTCTGGCTATCGAACGCGAAGTTCTTATTTATAATAACCTCCTCTCTGTAAAATGAATACAAGACAGGAGGGGCTCTCCAACAAGAATCTGCAGCTGCAGCACCAACAGCAACACACCAAACACCCCAAGTGAAAGCACAGAGAAGACATACACAGCAAGAGACAAGGAACAGCAAACGAGACGTCAAACATCGACCATAAAAGGCAAAACATGAACCAACAAGACCCATGGGCAATCGGTGCCGACTTAGGACAGCCATCAGCCACGTAAGTAACAGATGGTGTGGTTATCCTGGATTACGTGCGCACAACCCTCCCACTTTTCAGGTTATCCAAATGTCTCGAAGAACGCACAATTTTGTTGTACGCTCTAGCGTACTGGATGAGCTGTGATATGTAAATGCCGTATGACGGTATTCTGGGAACGTCACCGTCAAGCCAGGGGAAATTTACTCTGTTGAATCCAAAATCATCTCTTTTGTCATAAATACTTGTATGAATTTCTTCGTTTGCAATTTTGATATTTATATCCAAAAATGATGTTTCTGTATTTTTAATGTCTGCCATGTTGAGTGTCAACTCCTGTGGATAAATTTCATTCTTAGATGAATCAAAAACAGGATTGTCAATAGTGAGAATATTATCCAGGTACCTAGACGTATAAGTAAAGCATTTCAAATCATCAAATTTTCTGTTCTTTTGAAGATTTTGGATAAATTCTTTTTCATAAGTGTATAAAAATAAATCTACAACAAGAGACGCACAGTTGGTACCCATAGGAATCCCTACAACCTGTTTGTAAAGATCCTCACCAAATCTAACATGAATATTGTCCAAGAGGGAGGACAAGGCATTACACATGTCGCTACATGTCCATGATTTAAATAATTTGCAGTCTGTTGAGGAAAAGAAACCCTTTGATTCAGATGTACAAATATAAGTTTTCCCCTCTCGATCAAAACACCATTTAATTAGTTTAGACAACTGATCATTAATTTTGTCGTGAGGAAGCGTGGTGTACATACTAGAGAAGTCGTAAGAAGAAATGGTTTGGGCTTGGCAAGAGACAAGGAAGGCAAAACAACGAAGATGACATCAAAACACTAATCACAAAAAGAACATACAACGTGTAATATGGTGCCAACTAACCACATCATCTGCCACGTAAGTAGCAAATGGTGTGTTTATCCGGATTACATGTGCATGCATCAGATCGACGTCCACGTAAACTTTTAACATTTTCAACTTTCTCTCAAGAACCACAAGCGATTTTGATGAAACTAGGTAGGAATAAAGTGCTCGTAATTCCCTAAAGAAGGGAGGAGATCCCCAACAAGACCCCGTTGCAGCATCAACAGCAAAACACCAAAACACCCGATGCAAAAAGACAAAAGACGAGTACAGCACAAGACGGAAAAGAGACACAAGGTATCGTTGTTCTTTGTCCGGATCCGTTATAATGTTACGCCACCATAAGCAAAAGAAGGTCACAGGGGGTATCCTTCAATGATAAAACGTTTTGCTTGATATTGAAAGGTAATCTTCATAAGATAATGATTCGGTTAAACGACCTAGTAATTGTACATGTTTGTATTTCGTTTTGGTCATTGTCAGGTAGTTTGGTCTAAGATGAGGGAATAAAACTAGAAATGAACTATGATATATTCCGTTTACACAAACATGGAGTAAATGGCACAAACACTAGAACAAATTTTTATTCATTTATTTTTATCTATTTATTCATTTATTTATTTACAAGTATTCAGATTTGCTTATATTTTTTAGCACTCATTCATTTTCTTATTTATTAAGCCCTGTAGTGAGACAGTTAAGATGTTTTAATCGAATAACGCCATAGGCGATATTAGCTACCACTATGATTTAAATCATCAAGGTTGGGATAGGCAATGCCAAAGTGCATATTAACAGCACTTTCTGAAGGACAGAACAATTGCGTAGTTTGAACTTAAAAAGCCATAAAGAGCATACGTTTGGTACTAGTATCTTATTTTCATACTTTCTTTGCAAACCAAATTTCATAAGTGATAACGTCAAAGTTACATTAATGATGGGTTGCCCCATTATCTTAAATATGAAAACTCAATGAGGTGCTTAGTTTTTATATCTCTACAAATTGATTACTCGATGTGATGTACAGAAGTAATGTCTTATGTCATAAGATGGATATACTTTTTAAAGATTTTTCATTTATATTCTCATTTGGAGATGGTTTTGTTGAATAGATGCGACAGATGGGCACCAGTTATTGTGAACTTTGCTTGAGGTTTTATTGTTTTCTTTCTCGGCGTTTTCTATAACTAGATTTTTGCCTCTTCAGATCTTTATCTTTAAAAGTGATCAGATAAGTGTCTTTTGAAGATGGTGAAATTATTTTCTCACCATCTTTAATATAGAAAAGCAAGAAGTTTCCGTTGTAATTTGCACTGAACATTTACCTACGGAAAGGAATCTCTCATCTCTTAAATTCTTTTAGATCTTATTGTTATTGAAGAACTCTTGCGATATTTTCATGTTCATATATTTCAATCAGTGCATAAAAGTCGAATACAAAAAAAACAGACTCCAAAAAACTGCGATCAATAATGAAATAAAGAAGACCCTGACGACCATTTCAACAGCACTCACAACAGAGCACCAAATTGATCATCGACGGACTCCTAGAAACTTGAGGTGGGATCAGGTTTCCGGGAGGAGTAAACGTCCCCTTTTTGGCTACCCGCAACCGCCGTCCATGTTCACGCACAGAAATAAAAAACATGCACTGTCGGAGGTTTTGTCTATATTAGAAAGTGCTGTGGCGACCATGTCAGGGAAAACATTCAAAACACTTAGTGAAGCATACAAAGTTTTGAAAAAGAATAAAACAGAACAAAGACAGGGCAAGTATCCTCAACACGGAAACAGCAAAACGTTTTTGCACGAGAAGACAAAATGGACACAATAACACAACCACCGAAACACAGGGCAACGCCATCTCATTTACAATCTACAGAGACCAGTACAAAAACGGACTTTATTGTCGGTCGCGCTCTTAAATATACGCGCTGTAGTTTAAATATATCTATTTGGATCTCAAATAATTACTAGTATGTTACATACACAATGCAAATATTATTATCAAAGAAGAAGGATAGAAGAGTATGAATGACAAATATGGACAATGACCATATCCCAAAACACAGTACAAAATCGATAATTCAGGAAACCACAAACAGAAGGCATACGAAATCAGGATAAAACAGGCACAAAAGCAAAGAAACAAAAACCTCCACAACATGTAAAGAAGCGAACTCCCAATCAGGAATGAGACCAGGTGCCGACGAAGAGTCAGCATCTCCTGCCTGCATGCAACACCCGTCGCTTCAATTCGTCAGAACTATCACATCCGCTTACTTCCATTTCGGAAGATACAAGTATCGTCTGTGGTTGGATGGTTCAAATGGTCTAAGACAGAATATCATTCACCATTCTGGACAATGGGACATCATAGTGTATGACGAGTTTCCTGTATCGACCGTAGAACTTCCTCAGTGACGATATTGGTCGATCACAAACGTATCCTTGACTGAGAAGCTTATCTAATTTCTGTTGCTGTATTAATTAAAAACAATTATGTGTACCACATATTTTCATTTTGAGGTATTTATCCTGTTATATTAGGTTCAGTGATTCATTTGTACTTTAAGCAGAATTACAGAATTTGATTATGGATGACTTAAAATAGCCTAATATCTTATTTGTTTCAAAATGAGCTCGGAAACATCTCCCGAATAACTCATTGTATGATAATTGCTTACTCTCTATCTATAGAAGAAGAATAACAAGAATGTGATTATGATTACCTTGAAATCTTCATTACAAAACAATTATAATAAATTTTCCAGCGTGATGAACTATGACAGAAAATTGATAACCTTGTCTTTCAAAATAGACATGTTGACTACTGGCTGCACAAGGTCGGAGAGATAAGGCCAATGTTTGTAGAAAATGTGCGTTGGAGCATGGTATCTATTACTGATTAATACAGAATCCAATTTGGAAATAACCTTGATAATGAGTTTCATGTTTGGAATAATCATTGTCAAGGATTCTAGAAATAAATATATATTTTTTGTGCCCATGGCCTTGGATGTTAAAATAGTTTATTACTTATGCGTTGAGCAAGATAAGTCGAAACGGAAAAAAATACATGAAAATATTTAGAAGGTACGTTTTTAGTAAAAGGGATAATTAGAAAGTTTCATCCGGAAGCAACATACAGATGTCTCTAGTATAATAGCTTTCAGATATCAAGCTTTATTATTCTGTAAAAAATGGTGAAAACCCTGTGTAAATGTAGTGTTTAAGGGAGCAACCATTTGCTTTTTATGGAGTGGGAGCAGGAAGACTTCTGCAGCCGGAAATTTTTTTCAGCAATTTTAAGAGCCGGAATTTTTTATTATTTTTTTTTCCGATGTCGAAAAATACTCACAAAGTTTAATTCATTCTGCGTGATTTTTTTCAACCATAATAAATATGAACACGGTTTGAGATCAAGTGTCAAGGAAGAGTATATAAAAGCATCTCTTGAAAAAAAATCACTTCTTTTTAATTTCTGGAATGGCATATCAAACCCATAATCTTTTCACTTAATTAACACTCAACGCACATATATTTGTACTTAGTTTATAACACAAAAAGTGTTTCAAATACCCCAAAGATGAACCAGACATGTGGAAAGGTGTTTCAAATACCTCAAATATAAACCAGACATGTGGAAAGGTAGGAAGATCGGGGAGCTAATTTTATGATCCGGATTTTTTTTTTTTTTTTTTTTTTTTTTTTTTTTTTTTGGCAGAGTCTTCCTGCAACCCCCCTAGAAATCAAATGGTTGCTCCCAAATTAAGGAATCGCTGCAACCTTTGCCTCGTTTGAGATGCATTGATTATTTTAGCCAAAGTAAAGTGTGGTGTACATAACAATTTATGCAGCGATGCAAGAGCATTGATGAAACTTCACGAGGAAATATATGTTTCTATTCTAGGCAAAAGTCTTCATCGCCTAATATCTGTCTGCGAAGATATTACTCCTGGTTGATCGACCGATCGAAAAACACTTTATCAGAGAGAGATACCAACTTGACGACACTACAATGATCACAGCGAAACACACACACATACGCATGAATGAAAGGTAACAGACAGATACAACGAAAACGATAACATGACATTATTGAAATATAAAGGACAACACTATATGAATAAATAATATATAAATAGAGACCCAGTGTAAAAATGAAATTCATTATCGGTGAATAAATGCAGCATCGTACAAACAAATAAATTCAAATAAACAAAAATAACATTCTCGTATTATGGTAGTCGTATCGAAACTCGCTGTTTGTGAGAAAAAATAACAACGATTGTATTTGAAAGAAACATAACAATAATTGAGAATTGTCAAAAACAAAAGTCAGCTTATAACTATAACAAATCCACCGCGTGGGTTCGAAACTTATGATGGTGTGATTCCTTTCGGAGGTGTTTGATTGTTTTCTCATAATTTAAGTGATACTGCACAAAACTGATGAGACGTTGCAGTAAGGCAATGCCTAATAAGTAAGTCCAGATCATTTATATATCTGAAAAGTCTATGGTTTTTGCAAACACTTCAAGAGTTCTGTCGTCGACAAACTATTGAAGTGTTTGGAAAAACTATGAACTTTTCATATAACTAGACTATATGGCATTGTCCTACCGCAACGGCTCATCAGTTTTGTAAAGTCTAACTTAGAAAATGAAAAAAAAAAAATAAATGTCTAAGGAATCACAGCACCATACGTTTCGATCCCACGCGGTGAAATTTATGAAGAGAAATAAAACTAAGCTACACTCCAAAACTTTGTTATGTTTAAAGACCATTTTTCCCAAAATACATTGATAAGATGAAAATTTGTGCATATATCTACCTATTTATCAATTTTGATCTGAATATCATACCATATCACGAATAATGCACTTATCTTAATGAAATGAACCTTTCACTGTTGGAAGAAAAATGAAAAATCTATTTACTTGCAATGCAGTGATGTATTAGCCGATGGCGGTGCGCTATTTTTTCATGTCGTTTCACATCTATCACGAATATAAAACATTGTGTGCAGAATGCAAACATTGCATCAGATAAATGAAATCTACATTTTCTCAGAAGTTTTCCATTTTCTGGAAAAATTGAAGCTGTATATAAATGTCATGAATGAGATCATTTTTTTTTTTTTTTTTTGTTCATTTTGTTCTTTTATTCCCGGTTTTCATCTTTTACCATAACATCAATTTGTGCATCGGCTAAGATACATAGCAAAATTCACGACTTGAATTGATGATTGTATTATGAATAAAGAGAATCAATCAAAACAATTTAGACTTCTGAATCATAGATATAGATATAGGTCTCCTATTTCAATCCAAAGTCGGTATAGATATTATGTGGAAACAGAAAAGACATTGATATCCAATAACACGGGAAAATGTTCCTGCTCTTTACCTTCTTATAGAAAATTCTAAACCAATTTTAATGCACCAGACTCGTGTTTCGGTTAGTAAATCCTCATCTGTGGTACTTAACTAAATGCCGAAGTGATTTTCTGACACAGTCAAATGTATTTCAGAAGCGCCCTCTGGTTTTACTTTTTGAAATTAAATTTGTGCATTTATTGTGCAAGTAAAACCCGTTTCAAATGGAAATATAAAGAAAATTCGCAAATATCTTCTTTTCTATCAAAATATCTAATAATTTGAATAGCCCATTTTCGAAACAATCATCCGACATTTTACCAACACGAATTTACCTCTAAAAAAGGAGATTTAGTTGCATGAAAACTCAGTCTTCTGCATGCGCAAATATAATTTCTTTGAAGACGTAACTTTTTGTCAGGAAAGATCTTAGATGTCAACAAGAACTCGATTTATAAGTGCATGTATTATGAGAAATTAGAAAGGATATGATCCCCCACCCTTCTAACTGACATATGCGATTCTTATCGCTGTGTAGTTATAAGGATAGATCTCTGAACGAAGGATCAGAAACATACTCTAGTGGTTTTGTTCTGTTACATGTAAACTCGACTTTCAGGAGTAAATGTGGAGGGGTAAAACGTAGATTTTACAATCACGTGCACAAATCTAAGACTAAGATTTGACGGATTTCAATATTGAAAAAGATAAAAGGATATATTTAACGAAACAACGTTGAAATAATCACAACGACACATACATGTACACGAGAAAAATGGGACAAACGAAATACCAATAACATCACAACATTGAAACATAAAAGGACCTCAAAGGTACACAACCAATTGTGCCTCATATGAAATTCATGTGAAATTTTCATAAATTTTACATAAAAGTTCACATGAAATTTTGGGGAAACGAGCACCAACATTAATTTTTTTACAAGAAATTTGTGAAGTTTCTGACATGAATTTCATATAAATTCAATTTCGCATGACGGTCACATAAAAAAATCCATGTAAAATTCATGTGAAGTAATTTATGTGAAATTCATGTGAAGTATTTTTCACATAAATCTTACGTGAAATTGATATGAATTTCACATTAACTTTCATGTGAGTTTATATGGTGCTCATTTAATATGAATTTCATGTAAGGCACAATTGGCTGTGTATGAATGTATCTTTGCTTTTCTGGACAGCGATTCCTTTCTTTTGAGAATTCTCGTCGACATTGAATCCCTATTCAAAACCATAGATTGAACACAAGCGCGGATCTACAGGAGATCAGGGAGTCAGGACCCCTTGGTATGTTGTCAAAATTGCTTATTTCCCCCATTCTTACATATATGATTTCTTCAAACTTTATGCTGTAACCCCGAGACTCTCCCCTTGACTTACTGGAGACAACCCCCGCCCCTGGAAAATTGTCTGGATCCGCCCACGGAACATCAGCAGATGATGATTAGTAAAAATGTTTTGAATAAAGATACCAGTAAACTGAGATAATTTCTATCAAGGGAAACAATGTACTCTTTGCTGGATTCCAATTATACAATTATATTGAAAAACTTTCGTGGAGGATGGAGCACTAATGGATCGGGCATAATTGAATCTTGAATCGACATCACAATATTGGGTCATCTGATAAAAGGATTATACAAGATGGGAAAGTACAATTCAATTTTATTTTGAAGAAGAAAATTCTGTTTGGACGTCCATTTGAATATTATCATTGACATTTATCAAAATTGTGTGTCTGCTTTTGGCGAGGTGGGTAATTTTTATGGAGGTTTACATAATCTATCAAGTCAGATGTAATCTGATAGAATTTCATATCGCACTTCCAGATGATGAATTAGCATTCAAAACCAACATCCATTAGATATTACACTGTACGTACTAAGCTATTTATCCTAAAATACGACTCTTTTGCATATCATAACGCCTAAATATTATCCTGATGGGTCATTATAGCTTGGTCCCTTGGAGCTTGCGGTAAGAGCCGGAAAATTATATGGTCGAGCAAAAATTATACGTTCCTCTGAAAATGATAAATATGATGTATATAACGAGAAGAAAGATATGATAGATTAACTTGTCCAATCAAGGTCGATATTAACATTGAGATTTGGAATGAAGCTCATCAATAGATTGATCAAGGTCACAGAGAAGGTTCAGAACAAGATAAAAAAAATACATTCATTTACGCACTTCCCTTGGGGTTTTTTTTTTTCAGATCATATATGAGGGCTGATTGATATATATGTTGTAGAAGGTATTTTGCTGATAGATTACCTCCAAAAAGGAAAAACAATCAATTGCACATACCATGGTTCACTTCTGACAAAGTTAAAGGTGTGTTGTTCCATCAGGACAATGCTTCTGTTCACACGTCTGTCACTGCCATGACTGCCATTCATGGTTGTGGTTTTAATTTGATTGCGCATCCGCAATATTCACCTGATCTTGCTCCATTAGACTTTCATCTATTCCCAAAAGCGAAAGCAGCTATTTCTGGCACCCACTTTCATTCCGATGATGACGTCATGCTTGCAGTGGATGGCTTTCTGACCAGTCAAGATAATTTTGTATGACCACTGAGAATGATATTTATTTGAAATTCTACGGAAGCCAGTTCGTGCCATGTTATATTTTTTAATATCTCGTACTTACGAGAAACGTTTCTCGTAGTTGCGACACACTTTTCTCGTAGTTACGAGAAACGTTTCTCGTAGTTACGAGAAAACATTGTCGTAATTACGAGAAACGTTTCTCGAAGTTACGACAAACTTTTCTCGTAGTAACGAGAAACTTTTCTCGTAGTTACGAGACACGTTTCTACGCCAAACTTTTCTCGTAGTTACGAGAATTTTTTTCTCGTAGTTACGAAAATTTTTCTCTCGTAGTTACGAGAATTTTTTCTCGTAATTACGAGAAACTTTTCTCGTAGTTACGAGAATTTTTTTTCTCGTAGTTACGAGAAAATTTTCTGGTAGTTACGAGAAACAATTCTCGTAGTTACGAGAAAAATTTTTCGTAGTTACGAGAATTATTTCTCGTAGTTACGGGAAAGAAATCTCGTAGTTACTCTAGATGATATAAATCTCGTAACTACGACATTTTTTTTCCCGTAACTACGGGAAAAGTTTCTCGTAACTACGACATTTTTTCCGTAACTACGAGGAACGTTTCCCGTAACTACGAGAAAATGTTCTCGTAATTACGAGAAAAGTTTCTCGTAACTACGAGATATGTTTCTCGTAACTACAAGAATTTTTTCTCTAACAACGAGATTTTTTCCCGTAACTACGAGAAAAGTTTCTCGTAACTACGAGAAACGTTTCTCGTAACTACGAGATAGTAAAAAATGTAACATGGCACGAACTGGCTTCCGTAAAATTCTGATTTGGGTTTTGTATAAAATATTAATTTCATGCTACTGTTTAACTGTAAATATAATTGAAACCAAAATGTATTCCTTCTCCTAATCAGCTTGGATCTGTCCTACAGCTTTAGTAAAGGGCAATTATTATATCAATTTCAAATTGAACCCATATTTCAATAATGTGCAAGACATATACTTCTTCCATGGTCATTGTATACTATTATAACCGTCTCTACAGATTCGTATCCTTTAATTTATATTCACCAATTCATATATCAATTCATAATGACAAGATTTCTTCAAGATAAAGTAGACCTTATGGCTTATTCCAATTATCATTTTTTCACTACTCGATCGTATGTCACCTTGATAATCCTCTGAAAGCCGTACAAAATATAGAGTTTAAGAGACTGGATGGAAGGGTTTCAAGTACGATAACTTTGACTGCTTTAAAGCAGCTTACATATACATTATCACTTCTGTATACGTAATATCACTATATGGATAGAATTCAGCACATGTATGGTTATTGTTGAAAAAAGAGAGAGAGAAGAAGAAAATTGATCAGTCCCAAATGGGCTGATTTCTCCAGCCAATTCGTTCGAGCTCTGGATTGGCATTATTGCAGAAGTTCGAGCTCTGGATTGGCATTATTGCAGAAGAAAAATGGATTAATATCTTTTGTTTTTCTTTTTAATCCAAGTTGTAGTCCCATCAGCAACTGTAAACCAGGACCTCCTGTTCCATTATGAAAATCCACAGAACTAATTCTTTCCTTGTGTAATACCAAAAAAACGTATACAATGTATCAATAACACACAGAAACCATGAGACCCACTAGGGTATAACAGTATTAAGATATATGAAAAAGCAGGGAAAACAAGCAATTAGATCCAGAGCAAAGTAGAGATTTATTAAATTATTTTTCTCGAAATTAAGATGTTAACCTTTTATGTCGTATAATTAAGGGGAGGAATTTCTTTCTAGTTAGAATGAAGTATAGTACCATGTTTATTAATTGAAATTATTAAATTTTGTGTTTTCATGGAAAAGATATTTTTTCATAAAAACACGCAAAAGCAGTAAGATCAATCAATGAATGATACAAAGTAACAAAAATGTATTCTTAAAAAACACTGATAGCTGACATATATCTCAAAATGATTTATTTTTAAAATATCAGATACAGGTTATCAAATATTTACATATGCCCATTCATTTGCATAAAATTTACACTGTGATTATACGAGTATAACCGCGGGGGCTTGATTTGTTATACTAGTAGTACCAGAGCCTATAGAAGCAACGGAGTTTTAAACGTATCTAAATGTTAAACGTCTTCAAATTAAATAGCATCATTTATAAAAGGATAAATTTGCAGCATGGACCAGACATGCACGTTTCGGGTACTCAACCCTCGTCAGTGATCCTCAATCTAAACAATGTAATAAGGCCAAAGAGGGTGAAAATTATGTAATATTAAGCGTAATGAATGAAACTTGGAATGTAAATATATATTATAATTACAGTCTGTTGGAATGTGATTATACTTTGATAACCTAAAATGGATCCAGGAATTATGATAATTATGATAATTATCATAATTCATTGTAGGTCATAATTCCTGGATTCCCTGTAGGTTATCTAATTTAAACTTTATTTATTTTACAATATATTAATGTCTCACGTTGGCTCAGATGTTGGCGTGAGGGGTCCAAGGAGCAGGAAGAAACCGGAGTACCAGGAGAAAACCCCCCCTGCAGAGGCCTGGGTGGGGGACCACCTACCCCTCCACATAAGACCCTTCGCCGAATCTGGGATTCGAACCCGGGACCTTAAAGGTGAGAAGCGAGCATGCTGCCACCGCGCTAACCCAGGCCGTATACGGGTTTTGTAGGTTATCAATGTATAATCCCATTCCAAAAGACAGTCATTGTATAAGTACATGTACCTGTTACATGTACATGTACCAGAATCATTCATAATTTTTAAGAAACAATTGTCCACATTGGATCCTTTTATTTTTCATTACTCTCCGTATTAAGAAATGTCTGTCTAGAAGACTGCTATTTGGCAGAACAGTTTGACACTTCGTTTTTCTTACCTGATATCATTTCATGGTTGGAATATCAGATAAATAAGGAAAAAGTGCAAAAAAGACTTAAGGAGTTCAGAGACATTGATTGACAAGTACACAAGTGCATGTACTTATTCTTAATGGTGGCATCTTCATTATTAGGGACACAGAGGTGAAAACTGCCGATTAGATAAACGATCTGTCAACAATTAGCAAAGAAATTTACACTGAATTTGCCACAAAGTGAAAAAAGATATTATGTCAAAGTATCGTTTGTGTTGCTTAGCTCAAAATGGCTAATTATGAGGTTAAACAAGTGAAGCAGTGTGAAGTGGATAGTGATGTTTGAGCCAAATGTATTGTGTACTAAGCCTGTTTCAGTCGAATCGTTACAAATAAAGGAGAAACAAAATATCCGATCTCTCCTGTTGGTGTTTCCTAAACTGAGCATTGTATTTACACAGCCAATTGTGCCTCATATGAAATTCATGTGAAATTTACATGAAATTTATGTAAAAGTTCACATGAAATTTTTTGTGAATTGAGCACGAACATGAAATTTACATGAAATTTTTCACATGAAATTCATGTGAAGTTTCTGTCAAGAATTGCATGTAAAGTCAATTTTGCATGAAGGTCACAAAGAAAAATTCATGTAAAATTCATGTGAAGTAAATTTATGTGAAATTCATGTGAAATTTTTTTCACATAAATTTTGTGTAAAATTTATATGAAATTTACATAAAATTTCATGTGAAATTTATATGATGCTCAATTCATATGAATTTCATGTGAGGCACAATTGGCTGTGTGTATCAGAAGTAATGAAATTAATACTATAGGAAATATTGTAAATTCGGAGGCATAAGAAGGCATAGAATACCAACTTTGCGGGTACAGTTTTTTTGATGAATCAAACAATCCATCAAAAGGATGTTGTCCTTACATAGATAGGGAGGAGATCCCAAACATGACGACATTGCAGTCATTACAGCGAAATACACACACATACGCACATACCCTCACACGAAAAACGTGAATAAACAGACGGAAACCAGATTAACAATCGATTCTTTAATCAGTGAGTGAAAGTCAGTCACAACAGCCGAAATCAGATACTAGTACCAAAAACTAGTCAACTAGGAACTCGTCATCCATTATGATGTCCCACTCTCCAGAATGGTTAATGATATTCTGTCATAGACCATTTGAACCATCCAACCAAAGATTGTACTCTATGTCTTCCGAAATGGAAGTAACTGGATGTGACAATTCTACTGAATTGAAGCGACGGGTGTTGCATTCAAACAGGAGATGCTTACTCTTCCTGGGCACCTGGTCTCACTTCCATATCGGGAGCTCGCTTCTTTTCATGTGGTGGAGGTTTTTGTTTGTTTGCTTTCGTTCCTGTTTTGTCCTGATTTTGTATGCCTTCGGTTTCTGATTTTTTTAATTGTCGATTTTGTGCTTTATACAGGGATATGGTCATTATCCATATTTGTCATTATATAGAAACAAGGGAAGAGTTTCGCTCATTTGCCCCTTATTTAAAACGTAGAACAAGACAATTAAAACATGAACGAAAACGCAAAATTTAAATAACCTCCACAGAGTCACAATGTAAAAAGAAATTCATTATAGAAGGCGCTATACCAGTAAACAAACGAAAGCTGTCGTAGTGCGGTAACGGTAACGTCATACATGGTCATTGAAGGTCAGACAAGGTCAATCCAAAGTCTTTTTGCCACTTACTGAGAGGCTTGTTATGTTTTTTTCGTGGATAAAACATGTTCAAAATAGAGCTACTATTGTTCATACAAACAATAAGCTTTACATTGACTTCTTTGTCCTAAAAAAATTCTTTAGAATTTTTCAGCTAAATAGGTACGCCGGGGCATGTTCCAAATATGACGAATTCATCGTTAGAGCCAGACGGCTTGCAAGTGTTTAGGGTTATATTACACAACGAGTGGAATCATCATTTAGGATCATCTATGAGCATCTAGATCCCTCATTCCAGAATGATCAGTGACATTCTGGATTGCGATTGAATGGCTGTCATCATAACCAAACAAGTCATCTTTACCTGTTATGTACATCGCTATGTACATTGATACAATCACCGAAATTGACAAGTTTTCATGGAGCTGTTTCGATGGGTGGTGCATGCAAACAGGAGACGCTGACACTCTCCGGACATTTGGTGTTGTTCATTCCGGTGTTCGCAACTGTTCCAATGGAAATTGTAATGATTTATCCCTGCCGTCTCGATTTTGAAGCTGATTAACTGATGGGTACTACTTTGATGTTTATTAGGCAAAAGGAACTTGTAGATTTTTTTCTTCGTCCAAAATGAACGAAAAGCGAGTTAAAATTGCATACTTTATGCATAATGTCATACAATTTAGAAAAAAAAAAAGAATAAATCGTCTCAGTATCAAATTTGTATAGATACAGAACGTACAAAACAAAATGTAAAAAGGAATTTGAAAATTTCATAATTGTATTAACATGTATATAGTTTTCTCTCAAAGCACCATCGCTGGCTTTAAACTGAGTTTGTATACAGTATTGTTCGAAAGTAAAATCAATTTACAGTCCAGGAAAAAGCTGCTTCCAAACATGTTTTTTCCATACACGTCCTTATCAATTCTAAACATATTACGTTGACGTATGAATAAAAAAAAATGTATAAAATATTATCAAAACTTTCTGCCTCTTGTTTAGGTAGAATTGACTACTTTGATACAGCATATTACTTTTATTTTATGGTTTTAAATGATGCTATTGAATTTAAAGACGTTTAACATTTGAACTACTTGGTGAGTGTCACTGCTGGTGGACCAAGAGTCCCCGAGGGCACATGAAGCCAAGTTCGATCAACTTCGATTGATTGTCTGTCTCTTCAACGCATTTGAAATTTTCTGTTACAAAATTGCTTGAAATTTCTAAAACGTGGGTCCTGTTGCGTCATATCCCACTCATCCTGCTACGTCTTTTGGTACATTTTTGGACACAATAATTTTCATACTTTTTGGCCATATTACATTGTTTAGACTGGGGATCACTGACGAGGGTTTAGTACCCGAAACGTGCATGTCTGGTCCATGCTGTAAATTTATCAGGTTTTAAAGGATGCTATTGAATTTAAAGACGTTTAACATTTGACATTATCTTTATATCATACGTAATGCCATCCATGCAAAGTGTAAACATTTATCAAACGCACGTGGTGGGATTGTTGTGAATATATTTCAAAATTTTAATACAGAATATGACGAAATCAATTATCTTTTGACTTTTCCCTTCATTAAAAGATTTTCAACCATTAATAAAACATTCTAAAATATTTTCCGTGAGATTAGAATTTTTGTTTGCGTTTGCATTTTTTCCTAGCATATGCTTTTGCAAGATTGGTTATAATGTACCACACTGTCTTGCTTTTGGAAAAGTAATCAATTTTTTTGTATACCCATTGAATCCCTCAAATCAAAGCTGCAAGCATTATATAAATCTCTAATATCCAATGTACTGCTAATGCCGATGGCATATCTCTAGATCTAATACCCAGTATATGTGCACTGCTTTAGACCATGGCATATAGTCAAATTGCTTACTTGGTAATGATGCACCATAGCTGATCAGGTGAGATGAGAGAGATTATTTCAATGATTATAGCCGTCAAGTGATGCATCCTTGTGTGAGAGTTACAGAAGAGTAAACGCAGATCATTAAGGTGTATAAAGTAATGAAGATATAGGAACGAAATGATAATAATGTCTTTGGATGTGAAGATCTCATCATTTACGACCACGGAGATCATTAGAAAACACTAAGTTCAAACTTATCTGAAAAAGTATTTTTTCCGAAATTTTCAGCCTTGTAATTATCAAGATTAGAGAGAAGCATTTTTCTGCATTTTTTTTTATTGAAATGTTAAACATCTACATATTCAATGGATGGCGTCATTTAAGTACAGATAAATTTGCAGCATGGACCAGACATGCACGTTTCGGGTACTCAAGCCTAATATATGAATTGGTCGGAAATTTGGTCTTTCTTGATTATATGAATTAGTAGCGTTTTTTATAGTGCCAGCAGCAACTCCTCCAAATCATTCTTGCGAGGCAAATGATCGTTCCTAAGTCAGAACCGGTTGCCCATAGGTTATTTTACGCCACAATTGTACGTTCTTCGATACCTTTGGGTAGTCAGAAAAGTGGGAGGGTTGTGCGCACGTAATCTGGATAACCACACCCTCTGCTACTGTCGTGGCAGATGACCGTCCTAGGTAAGCACTGGTTGCCCATTGGTCTCGTTGGTTGATATGTAGTCATTTGTGTTTGATGTTTCTCTGTGATTTGGTGTTCATTGTGCCTTTTGCGTCTTTTTTGTGCGTGTCTGATCTGTTTTGCATTGGGTGTTTTGCTGTGGGTGCTGCAACTGAGTGTCGTTGGAGATCCACTTCTTTCTTCTGAAGACATTACAAAATTATAATTTGCAAGATCTAAGATAAGTTTTTCATTAAGGTATATATATTTGTATGAATTTAAAGAACTAGTATGTAGTCTCGCCGACACGATGATTTGAAATCAAAAACTCATTTCTCTTGTTTTCATCTCCTTATTCCTTAGTACATGTATAGCTTATTCTTATCATTCAACAAAATGATGAACATAACTGGGGTTTCACTGCTGGACGACCAAGGAAATTACCTCGGATATCTTATGTTATATTAAGCAATAATATTGGGTATTTAAATAGTGGGGATAAGGAGAGAGCACGTTGTGTATGGATTCCTCCTTGGGAAAAAAATAAAAGTCTTCTCTGCATCTTTCAATGACCATAGTATTCTTACGGAGAAGATTTGGAACATTTTTATCAAGGCATCTTTAATACAAAACATGCGAGTGATATCCGTAATGCATTGGGTTTCCATGCAAATTATCGTTAAAAAATGATTTGTTTTGCATTCAGAATAGCTTTTGAAAGATACGATAGCTAGAGAAGAGAAAATCAGTACCTTGTTTAAATATCTTAAAGATATCTTCTTCATTAGGAGAAAGATCATTTTCCTAATGTTCTTTTTATCAGTTCAAGCTGTTTCTTCTCAAAACGATTCCATGTAGTAAGTACAAAAATATATTTGTAAAGATTAAACAAATCTTTATACATATTTATTCTCAAACGATGCAGCTGTGGTCGTCACAATCAATGTTATGTATAGAATAGAACTTTCATTTAATCATGTAAAGAGCCGCCATTCTAAAATTCTTAAGCCGGTTCATTTAACGGTCAGCCAAATTCACAAATCGATGTAAGGAATATTACAATTATATTCACAAAGATTTGAAGCAGGGCTAACATTATTTCTTGATAAGATTTGAGGATATAATTGAAATATCATTCTTTAGATAAATCATTGTTTAGAATCATTGTTTTCAGAATATTACGTTTTGAGATTTTGCAAAATATTGATAAGGCCATATACCAGTCATTACAAAAATCATACACCAAAGAACTTACAAAACTCAGGCAAAATGGAAACTAAAACAAACAAACAAAATCAATATTTAGTGTGAGTAGAATTGAGGTGTTCGATATTTCTGTGTTGTTTTTTGTGTTTCTGGTCCCTTTTGCAACTCTTGCTGTGCAAGTCAGACAGTGTTTTTGCATGGGTTGTTTTGATGTTTTTGTCATTGGTGCTGCAGCCGAGTGTTGTTGAAGATCCCTTCCTTTCTTGAGTACATTTACCTCTTTTTCATAGTCGTGATGACCGCTCCTACCAAAGACATTTATTTATTTATTACATTCAATACTGAAACCTTATCTGTGGCATTACTATAGCATTGATTTAACAGGAACTTGTACATATTGTGGCCATTGTCTTATAGATAGATCACTCTTGTTGTTAGTAGCAATTGTGATATCTTATGTCCTGCGTGGCGAACTTTTTTCCGGTTTTCAAAGGGTTTTTTCATGATACGTTTATTATGCTTATATACGGATTTTAGGAGAAAGCACGTAGTTTATGGAATCCCTAAGGCACGCCGTAATTAAAGTCCTCTTCCCGTCTGTCATTAACTTTGTTCATGATGAACTTACTAAGTGCACTTTCGATCGAAGCTTGCTAAGAAATCCAGAGATAATTTGACCAAAATGAATCTGACGGATAGTTAGCGTAGATCAAAACTCATTTGAGTGCCATGTGTTGTTTAGCAAGTTATCCATCACATTATCATCAATGAGCCGCGATGCCGCCAGGTGATAATTTGATTGGTTCATGCGACCAGGTGAATTCCTCGGCAATAAACCACGGCTAGGTAGTTATTACATATTATATCTCTATTCTAATTGTAGCAGACGCCAAGCATTATTGTTGAACATTAGTTTACTAAGAATGACTTGTTTTCAAAAAAATCAATTGCATAGTAGGAGTGGCTTAAATAAGAGGGAGATGTTGGAGAATAATCACCGGTCGAGCTCTGTAGCACATTTGCGGAGAAAATATCAAGCTAAATTCGGGAAATGGTATTTGTGTGAACCATCAAATGCATTGATAAACTACATTCCTTTCTAAATGAGAGGGCACCAACTTCTTAAAATGAAAAAGAAAATAATGTGTCATTTTCCATACTTTGATATCTTTCATACTTAACGTTAAACAAATTGTTTACGTCATGTTTTCTTTATTCCTTTAGAATCACGTCGTTTTCGATATTTTCATTCGTAATTCTATGACAAATGTGGACAATGACCATATCCCAATACACAGTGCAAAATCGATAATTCAGAAAATCATACACCGAAGGCATACAAAATAAGGAAAAACAGGAACCAAAGCAAACAAACAAGAACCTTCACCACATGAAAAGAAGCGAATTCCCAATATGGAAGTGAGACCAGGTGCCCGGAAAGAGTAAGCATCTCCTGCTTGCATGCAACACCCGTCGCTTCAATTCGGCAGAAATATCACGTCCGGTTACTTCTATTTCGGAAGATAAAAGTACATTCTGTGGTTGGATGGTTCAAATTATCTAAGACAGAATATCATCCACCATTCTAGACAATGGGACATCATAGTGCATGACGGGTTCTCTGTATCGACCGTAGAACGTCATCAGTAACGATGTTAGTCGATCAGAAATGTATCCCTGACTGAGAAACTTTTCTGAGTGACGAGGGAATGTTGCTTCTAAGAAAAGGAAAGTTTGTGATGATGAAACTGAAGTCATGTGACCATCAGTGTCGTCGGACAGCATTGTGTCCAAATAGGATGCTGAATTATTTGTCTCTGTAGCTTCTTAGACCTTGAGCTCCGACGAATAGATTCTGCTAAGGTAATCCGCGAATTTTGGATAGTTGATGGACAGCAAATCGTCTATATATCTGTAAGTGAAGTTCAAGTCAGAAGCTAAGTATCTCTTCCTTTCAGAGACCAAAGATTGAATAAATTCAGCTTCGTACGAGTAAAGAAAAATGTCGGCAAGTAGTGGGGCACAATTGGTTCCCATTGAAATTCCGACAATTTTGTGGAAGACCTTTGCTCAAACAGCAGAGCAAAAGAATATTAGTACTTTTAAAAACTACCTTACACACAAATGAAAAATAATATTCCCTCAAAAAGTTAAATGTACCCATTATCTGAAACACGTGTCTGGTGCATAATAAATTGGTTTTATTTTTTCTTTTTCTTCAAAGGGTATTTAGTTGGAACACTTCCGTATCATCATTTAACACTGGGATTGTTATATTATACCGCTCAAGAATCAAATGCGTTGAAGCGTGATAACGCATGGAGTTTTCTTCTTGTAATGGAACTTTGCTATCATGTATCTTTGTTCTGGTTGACTGCTTTCGAAAGAAACGTGTGTATTAATTAACAAGACACGTTTATCCAAAAAATAAAGCGAGAAAAACATAAGAAATCAGCCCCTTGGAAATCAGCATAATGGTTTGTAAATCAAGAGAGTTTAGCTTTAAGTCCAACGGAAATTCATAGAATGTCATGAGCAATGTTGATGACTCTATACACATCGTTCAATAGCATGATACTGTGAATAGACTTATTCAAATATTAAATTCTTAAATTCTATTGGAATAAGAAACATTCTGACTAGAAGCAGTCGAACAAGGAAAGCCCCTTTTGTAAATCATGATCATGACGTCCACCGGGGATTTAGATTATCAGGAGCAGGAAAAAATCGGAAAAATGAATGAACAAACAATATATCGTTGGTTTTTAAAAGCAGGGGTTTTTTTAGGGGGGGGGGGGTTCTGCCGCTATACAAATTTTATTGTGACGGTCAATATATATACAAAAAATAGTTACTAGCTTCTTTTTATTCTTATTTATTTTGCTCAGTATGTATATATTAATTGTCTTCTTCTTAAATAACAACTCCCATATTTTGCTCTACTGTAGAATGACGAACTAACGTTCAGGTGTGTCAATTTTACTCTTTGTTTGATTTTACTGTGTTGTCACTAGAACATTATAGTTCAATTACGTCAGTTTACTACTTGATAGAAGTGAATCAAATTATGATGTTTCATCTACACAGTGCTATGTAAAAGAATCCCTTAATAAATACCCTATGTACGTACTTATTATGTAGAAATGTTGATGATTTTCTACTTACTCAGTATTATGGAAGCCACTTCGTGCCGTGTAATATTTTTTTACTATCTCGTAGTTACGAAAAACGTTTCTCGTAGTTACGACAATCTTTTCTCGTAGTTACGAGAAACTTTTCTCGTAGATACGAGAAAACATTCTCGTAATTACGAGAAACTTTTCTCGAAGCTACGAGAAAACATTCTCGTAATTACGAGAAACTTTTCTCGTAGTTACGAGAAACGTTTCTCGTAGTTACGTGAAAATTTTCTCGTAGTTACGAGAAAAAATTCTCGCAGTTACGAGAAAAAATTCTCGTAGTTACGAGAAAAAATTCTCGTAGTTACGTGAAATGTTTCTCGTAACTTCGAGAATTTGTTCCCGTAACTACGAGAAACGTTTCTCGTAACTACGAGATAGTAAAAATATATAACATGGCACGAACTGGCTTCCGTACAGTATCAATAAAAATATTGTGTTAAAGTACACAGAAAGCGAATTTCCAATAAGAAATTCATTTTTTTTATTTTCCAGTATTTCTACGTATGTTACATCGATTTTAAAAGAGGAGTCTGTACTCATAAAGAACATTTTGTATATCTGGAGACTAAACTTTATCATTCTAATAAAGGTGATAGAAATACAAAGAATACAAAATTGAAAAAAAAATGTAATTATCAATATTGAAATATATGTTCTATTGCAATAAATGTATGCGCATTTGAACAGAAAATTGGCATTGAGGATGCTCGGGGCCGATGAATAGAATATTCGCATCGTGAATTCCGTCTTTTCGAAATAGCGAGTTACTTCCCATTTGTGCAGGTATCTGACGTCAATGCATTGTGACGTCATCAAATTCTATGGAAACCAGCATGAAATTCAGGGAAACAGGCTTACATATATGACGTTTTCAAAGGAATTTAATGACGTCACAATGCTTTTACGTCAGATACCTGCACAAATCGAACGTAGTACCGTAAAATCGAAAAGACGGAATATATGAAAATCAAAATTAAAAACGTGACCTAAAACTTATACCAAAGATCCAGCTAGGGTTAGAGCTATGCCTTCAGGGAGTTTTAGCATAATTTATGAAATTTGGTGTCGGAGAACGTACAAATAAATTTCAAAAATATGAATGATACACAAATAATATAATCTTTTTAAAAGAGCTAAAGTATTTGATCACAAAAATAATTTCAAGTCAAGTACCGAAATACTGTGCAACCAGGCGAACGATATAAGCTGATAACATTTTGGAGATAATTCAGATCTATAGCATTGTCCTTCATAATTAAATGTTTTTAACTTTGGTTGATCGTTTCTTCGACGCATTCGCAAATTTCTGTTATCAATATTTCTTAAAATTTCTAAAGCATGGGTCCTGTAGCATCATACCCCGACCATTCCGCTACGTCTTTCGGTACATTTTGGACATAATAACTGTTACATTTGTTGGCCTTTTTACATTGTTTAGATTGAGGATCACTGATGAGGGTTAAGTACCCGAAACGCGCATGTCTGGTCCACGCTGCAAATTTATCTGTTCTTATGTTATGATGTTATTGCATGAATTTGAAGACGTTTAACATGTCATTGTCCTCGTTGGCCACGTCTGCTTGTCCTCTTTTTCTCGACTCGTAGGTCCTTGTTTTACTGATACAGTTGGGGATATCCTCCTTGTCTTGGTAATGAGGATGTTTGCTGCTTACATACAATAGTATGTTTGTAACTTATTGTAAGAGATACCTGGATCGTAGACAAGTGTGATATCTCCCGTGATAGACGATCCGGGTATATATAGCACTCGCTCTCTGTCATTGAAATTCGTCATTGATACTCATTCGTCTTTAAGAATTATGTGTTGATATTTGATATTCATTTTCAATATCATTGTTTTTCTCCTCTTACGTCTAGTAAGTGAGGTTTTATGATTGAGATATTGCTATGACGTATCCCGCTTGTATTCTGTTCTATTTTTCTTGAAAATGTGAGGATTAAGGAGGTATTGAACACAAATTCAGTTTTTCTCAAAATTTCTGAAATTATGTATTACTTGTATGTCCTTGATAAAACAAACTTACGTCGTGGTTTGCTCATGGATAAAATTCCCAAAGTCCACAATTTCGAAAGGCCCCATTATTTCTTCAAATGACGCCGGAAATTATTCAAACTTCATCAGAATACTCAGAATGTGTATATCAATCAGCGTTTCAAATGTTTTGAAGAAGTGAAGACTGAACTGTTCATAGGAAGTGAGAAAACAAATAATATTGCCGCTAACTTGGTGTTCAAACCCTCCTTAAGTACATGTTCGGGAAATATAAAAGTTTTATTCTGAAACATATATACCCCCTATCTCAAGATGATCAAAGACCATCCATTGTATGTTTTCGTTTCAAAAACACTCAACGCCGAACAATGGTACTCGATAGGCTAGGTTACCCTGCAGTTTATGCTTACGCTTCCTTGGTACCTGATTGTATGTTCTATTGTAAAAATTTCAGTCCACCATTTCATAAATGGAAGTAACCGGATGAGACAGTTCTACCGAATTGAAGCGGCGGGTGTTGCATGCAAGCAGGAGATGCTTACTCTTCCTGGGCACCTGGTCTCACTCCCATATTGGGAGTTCGCTTCTTTTCATATGGTGGAGGTTTTTGTTTGTTTGCATTGGTTCCTGTTTTATCCTGATTTTGTATGCCTTCGGTTTCTGATTTTCTGAATTATCGATTTTGTGCTGTATACAGGGATATGGTCATTATCCATATTTGTCATTATCGATTTTGTGCTGTATACAGGGATATGGTCATTATCCATATTTGTCATTTACGCATTTCAATCATTAACGTCTCATCAGTGATGCTCAAGGTCGGAATAAATGAAATCCAAATACTTAAAATATGAAGAGTGAAATTCTAAAAATGATCTAAGATCAAACATTGGACAGAGATATGCCTTCAGGGATAACCCTAAGTTTTAGAATAATCTGTCAAATTTGGTGACGCAGAATTTACATAGATACATTGTTTTTATTTTTCTCATCTTATGAGATCTTTTGTCACCTCTTCTTCTTTTCTCATAGGTAGGTCTTATTCAAGGTGTCTTATAGGTTACATTTGATTAATTTTTTGCTGTGAATAAGTTTGTTTTTAAGTATTTCTACTGGAATGAGGTATTTTTAGACCAATTCCATTAGATACTTCTAGCACCCCGCTCTTTGTTTTGAAAATTTGAGGAATTACAGAAGCTCGGGTACTCTTGAACAATGTGTATACATGTACAATTTCATTCTGAAACGTGCATTATCTCCTCCTTCAATCTACACTTTAATTATAATAATATCTTTCCTTAGATTGTCGAAGAACGTGAATTGTGTGATTTTGTTTAAAAGTTCAGATAAAATGGGTTTTTTTTAATTAGAATTTGTGAAAGGTCTGATGAAAAATTAGCATTCTTCAGAATAACGTGAAAATGTCGTAAATCCGTCTTGTTCTCTACATTTGATGTACCTGACATATATTCCTTTTACCTTCCAACTAAGTTGAAATGGAAAAGGTTTCATGAGAAATCGTACTTCGATTTTTTTTCTTTTAGCATACTCTACCTTATAACCTTTCTATAGAAACATGTTGGTGAAGATAAAAAATGGCGTGATGAAAAGCAAGTACATTAACGTAGTGAGATAAAAAAAATTGTATTTCCTACATTAGCATATTAAACATCTGTAAATAATTTCCTCTTTAATTGATTTATATTGATCTATCCTGCAAAGTTATTTTAAGATTGAAAGACAAAAAGCATTAAGCAGCGAAACATAAAAGATAAAACAAAAACATACGCTGAAAGAATAAAATTGTTTTTTGCAAGGTCAGATTGTTTTTGTTAAATTTTTAGTGTAACTCTGTATCCTACTTCATTTTAATGACAATTGTATAAAAAATGCTACATTTCCGCTTGTTACAAATATATACTAATATGTATCTTATCACCATGGAAACCAAACATCTCTATCTATTTATAACGCAAGTCAACATGCATAAGTCAAAACCATTGCATTCTGTTATTAGACAGTACTTACATTTCCTAACTTATTTTTCTCATTTTAGCAAAAGCGAGGGGACATAAAACCGGTCTTTCCGTCAGTGTGTCAGTCACAAAAAATTCTTACCTTTAGTATGACTTTTGAATATTGGGTGATAAAGCTTGAATCTATATTAAGTGTATATCTTGTTTCCATTTATACCAATTTCTTTTTTTTTTTTTCAGGTCTGACTTTCTTTTGTAACATACATCAAAGGGTTGTAGATCGAATTTTCTGAATTTGCTTGTTGCAAATTATTATGAATTTCTGAATGTTGACATTATCTGCATAAACATTTTGCTTAGAGAAAGTAACAATATATCATACAATAGTTCAAAATTAAGAATACAATTATTGTTTACAGCTTATAAGACTGAAGAGCTTATAAATCCATCAACAGGCGTATAAATCTTTACTTTTTGACTCTTATTATAAAAGCTAAGCCTGTAGATTACCATGGATTTCAATCATTATTGTCACTTTGCCTAAGACCTTGAAGGATCACGGCATATTTATCTGGCACTAAGAACTTACAATAGCATTAACAGAAATCGACAAGTAGGTGGCATATCAAGGATTTAGGTCAATAAAAGAAACAACAAAAAACCTTGAGAATTGTTAAGTATTTTCTGACATTCCACCCTAGGTACGTTTGCACTGATTTGAAAGAAGTTTGTAAATTCACTGTCGCTTAATTTAATGAATTTTTCTAAAACTACGTTTACGGTATCTCCCTGATGGGGTATCACTCTGTCCTTAGTTTGCTCTCTGGCATACATTTTTTAAACTCTTCTAATTCAATAGCATCATTTAAGAGCAGATAAATTTCAGCATGGACCAGACATGCACGTTTCGGTTACTTAACCTTCGTCAGTGATCCTCATCTAAACAATGTAATATTGCCAAAGAGTGTGAAAATTTTATGTACAAAATTTACAGAAAGACGTAGCAGAATGGGTGGGATATGATGCTACAGGACCCACGTTTTAGAAATTTCAAGAAATTTTGATAACAGAAATTTTCGAATGCGTTGAAGAGACAGACGATCAACCGAAGTTGATCGAACTTGTTTACATGTGCCATCGGGGACTTCTGGTCCACCAGCAGTGACACTCACCAAGTGGTACACATTTTCAACGTCTTCTAATTCAATAGCATCATTTAAGAGTAGAAGAATTTACAGCATGGACCAGACATGCGCGTTTCGGGTACTGAACCCTCGTCAGTGATCCTCATCTAAACAATGTAATATTGCGAAAGAGTGTGAAAATTTTATGTACAAATGTTTACCGCAAGACGTAGCAGAATGGTTGGGTACATTTTAGGTCATGTTTAGCTTTCGGTTATTCACACATACTCTGTTTGGATTTCGTCTATTTCGGTCTCGAGAAATTATGGGGAATTATTTGTTGACATGCGCATATGGTGCACAGAGATGATCAAAATAGAACATATATTTCGATACTGTTAATCAGTTTGCCATTCTGTGCAAACCTAACATGAAGTGATGAAAATATAACACGAATTGTCATTATTTCAAATTAGAATTATTTCATCTTGTGTTCAGAAACGATTCAAAAGGCGAAAGAAAAAAATCTTAAACTGAAAACCTTTAACATTTTTACTACTTGGTGAGTGTCACTGCTGGTGGACCAGGAGTCCCAGAGGGCACATGTAGCCAAGTTCGATTAATTTCTCTTGATCGTCTGTCTCTTCAACGCATTCGAAAATTGATGTTACCAAATTTATTGAAATCTCTAAAACGTGGGTCCTGTAGCATCATATCCCATCCATCCTGCTACATCTTTCGGTACATTTTAAACATAATAATTTTTATACTCTTTGACAATATTACATTAGTTAGATTGAGGATCACTGACGAGGGTTAAGTATCCGAAACGTGCATGTCTGGTCCATGCTGCCAATTTATCTGTTCTTAAATTATTGAATTTGAAGACGTTTAACAAATTAAACTCCCTAGTATCCCCCCAAATGCACTAGTCTACATGGAATGCAAATTCATTTGATTTTCATTTCTCACCAATCATATCCATGTCAGTACAAAAATGTCGGTGGTGAAATACTCGTATAACATGCTGGTATTAGAAATGACACACATGTCTATCGGGGCTCTTGTATAGTGCGTCAGAACTTATCTTATGAATAGTACAATTGCATTACGTATACCGGCAATTTTGCATTAAAGATATTCATTCATTACCTATTAACACATTCTAACCAAATTGATGTGGTTTTCTTTCACATGCAATAAAAAAAAAGATTGGAACCATAATCTTAATTGATTACCGATTAAATATATTATTTATCATAAAAAGCAAAAAAGAAACCATATGTTTCCTTTGATATTTGAGTTCTTACTCCAATTAAATCAGTAAATAATTTATGCCTATTCAACACTGAAAACAAACATTCAAGATACAAAATAGAGTAACTATGTAGACAGCAAGCTTATAAGAAATGATAATGATCATTAAGGAATGCCAAAAACATTGAAGTTAGTTTTATTCATCATTTAATATTTTTCTGTTTCATATGGTATTTTAATGTTTTAGTCCGGTAGATATCAAAATTAGAAATATTTGAAAAGATTCGTGTTTAGGAGTTATCTCCCATTGAGAGAAATTATAATTGCAGAAAAAGTAATTGGTGAACATTTTTCAGCGAAATTTGATGATATATATTTCTTTAGAAATTTTAAGAACTTTTTTGCCAATCGATATTTGTTACCCCAACATTTCGTTGAAAATTTTAGGATTTTTTTTTTTTTTCGATAAGGTTCAATGTAAACTCTAAGGGCTTATAACTCTTGAAGTGACCATTTGTTCAATATCCAAATCGGTCAAATATTTTAAATTAATTTTTTTATTATATTTATGATGAGATTTTAGAGCTCAGTAATGAATTAAAATTCATGTGATGGCTGCAAGAAATGATCTTGAATGATAAATTATTGATTTTTTTATTATCTCATTATCCATTTATTTACATGTATACTAACATTTTTGTCCGATTGTATTATTTCACGCTGCCTTAAGATTTTGAACAAAGAATCTGTATGAAGTTAATATACAAGATATTAAACCATTTTTATTCACAAACTATGCAAATCTATTCAGCTTAGTATGTTTTGTTTTCCTTTTTTTTTTTTTTTTTTTTTTTTTTTTTTTTGGTTTTTCAGGATGACAATTTTGATGTATTTATTTACTACAAAGTGCGTTCTTATCACCAAATCTAGTTCGAGGAAAGCAAAAATTTATTTCATTCTCGAAAGTTTTCAATTCATCATACGCCAAACTCCCCGGTCGAGCTCTCTCCTGAAAGGAATTGTCTTTTTTAGGTAACCGATCGCTGGTAGAAGTTCGATCATATGCTTCTCTCGATCCAGACAAATTTCTGTTTTCCTGTTTCATCATTGTTTGCTGTAATTGAATCAAGAATACTCGGGTGATTCTTGTTGGTCAAGATACTTCTTATGTACTTAATCCTGAAATTAGATCTGCGGATGTATCGCCTCGTCTTGATCCGTAATTACAATATCATTCTACGACATCCCTTCGGAGCGCTCTCAATGGTCTCGAGATTCAAGAGCGGATCTGGAAGAGGGAGTGTTGGTCAGGACCCCCGCCCTCTTTGAGATTCGTCAAAAATCCTTTAAAAAGATCCGTTTTACTTATTTTGTTCAAAACGATAAGCCGGACAAATCCCCCTCCCGACGTACTGAACCCCCCCCCCTAAAAAGTCTAGATCCGCTCCTTATTCCCTCCCTTACAATTCCAAATCCATCCACATATATTTCACAGTATACCTAGAGTTGAAGAGTGTTTTCTGTAAACATCAATAAGAGAGCTCATAGCTATTTTATATTGCGCTGTGGATAAATCGGGATAGGACGTCAAGTCATTATTGCATTATTGTAGAACAACTATGGCATCTAAAGACTTTTATGTGTTATTAAATTCTTAGATTTCAGGCTTTAAATTCGGCACCAATTATAACTATGAAAAGAACGAGGAAGTCGATCAGATAATTCCAGAACTTGTCCAGTTTTATTAAAGCAGAAACAATCGAAGAAAGGCAGTCTACCCGAAGGAGTCCTACAGTAATGTTGCTTGTTTGAATACTTAGGTTGCGTAAATTCCTAAATCTTTTTCGATGCACTGGGAATATTCTTCAGACCCAGACATGGAAGATAGAAATTTCACAACGTTTGAGGAATTAATTGAAGAATACGACAAAAGTCTTTATACATACGATCATCCGGACAAAGTTGTCTTACTCTGTATTTATATTCCGGTGTTCCTTTTTGCTCTTGTTGGAAACTTCTTGGTTCTGGTTATGGTATGTGTGCAGAGAAGTGCACGAAGGAATGTGGCCAATAGATTTCTGGTCAACTTAGCCGTTGCTGACCTCCTGGGTAAGTTTAAAAATTTTGACTTTATTCATTAATTTTTTTTTATATTTTGAATTACCAACTTTTATTTCAATTTATTTACTTTTACCTATATCTATATGATTCTTTGATGGTTTACTTTCATGCTTCTTTTGAATGAAGAATTTTGTTTTTCGTTAAGTTTTTGAAATTCTAAATTTCATTTCCTTTAATTCAAAATTTACGTTCCTAATTACTTTAATATTTAACTTTCAGCAAAATCTTGGTTTTATTAATGTTATTCTCCTCCCTTTATTTTTCTGACAAATATTGCATATCATCGTAAATGTAATCAATATTCCTTTGTGTATTCATTATCTTTTCTAATCTGAATCTATAAGTCAATTAATCAAATGATAAGATAAATTGCTTTGCTTTGCTAGATATCTTGGAAAAGCAGATTATTTATCTCAAGGCTCGCCATCTAAGACACTTGAAAAAATTTTCTTGAAAGAAATAAATCCTTTCATCGTTTATGTTGAATGGGAAACTCATCACCTTGTAAGTTTGTAAACATCAATAAAAGCAACTTGCTCCAAGATAAAACTTGCATAAATCAGAATTATGACTTTAAAGATTTACTTTGAACATTAAATCACTGCCTTAACTATCCTGGCATTTCGTTCTACGAACAGTGCAAAGTTCACATATGTTTTTCTCTGTAGAAAAAAAGTTACGTCTTTGTAGGAAACGCTAAAAGAATTTTCTGAAAATTTCATGCAATACTTAACAAATCATGCAGTTCTTAATTCCCTATTCATACCCTCACAAAAGAAAAGTAAATAAATTTTAGAAATTAAAATGAATCGCAAATTGTTCGGACAAGGTATGAAAATAAGTTTCCTTGACCGTCATTACATTAATCATTTAATTCAGTTCCATAGAAACAAGGTTTATTTTTTTATGCAGAGAATTAAATTGAAAGCGACATATTCCTTATTATATCTTTAGATTCACTGACTCAAACAGTTGCTTGATAACTGTTCTCTTTGATTTTAAAAAGATAACTTATCGAAAATAACATTTTACAATGAAATACATCCTTTTTGAGATTCATAACGACCGACTGAGCGCATTAATAAAGCCAGTACGAACGGACTTTCATACGTAATTGCGACAATTGAATGGTAATTCTGATATAAATGTTTCCTGAAATGTTTCTTTTTTTTCCACAGACCCCAATTGGCGGTATATATCTGAACCATTGCAATTGATCTTTGGAAAATAAGGATTGTCAGATTAAATAAATTTGTCCTTTTTCCCAGTATGAAGTTAATAAAACTTTCCATGAATCTTTATCGTAAACAAATCCAAGAAGACCTTATCGACTACATTTTTTTCATAATTAAGGAGTTCTTGCTTCGCGGCCGAAAGCATATCTCTGTATTGTCACACTTTCTTTTTTTTTTTTTCTTCTTCTTCAAAATGAAGATACGTCAAACGCCAAGGTGAACGTGATGATATCAGTACTTGTAGAATGGTATTGCATGCACATACATTACATAAAAACCTTTTTACCATCCACGCAAAAGTTATGATTTAATAAGATTAAAATTCGTTGGTACTGACAGACATATTAACGAAAAAGAAAAACACTTTCATGATAGAGATCATGAATCCCGCTCAAAGATGTTGTTTAGAAAGCTAGTATAACGAACCTGATAAGATTATGACGTAGACATATCTCTGACATCCTTTCAATGGAGGTTTGCACTAATTAGATTTTGAAATACTTTACCGTTATTTATTTTATTGCAAAGAAATTTTAATGGAAACATGGCAAAACTTAGCAACTTGATTAATCGATGAATTCGCTCAGTTGGATTAGTTTCCGTATAATAATCTATAAGAATAATATCATGTAGCGCAGTTTTTACATGTTCATGTTGAAAATTTATCTGTTCTTAAATGATGCTATTGAATTTGAAGACGTTTTAAAACATTTGTACCACTTGGTGAGTGTCACTGCTGGTGGACCAGGAGTCCCCGAGAGCACATGTAGCCAAGTTCGATCAACTTCGGTTTTTTCTTGAAATTTATAAAACGTGGGTCCTGTAGCATCATATCCCACCCATCCTGCTACTTCTTTCTGTAAATTTTGGGACATGATAATTTTCAGACTCTTTGTTAATATAACATTGTTTAGATTGAGGATCACTGACGAGGGTTAAGTACCCGAAATATATCTGTTCTTAAATGATGCTCGTTTAATATTTGCATTAGCACAATCAAAAAAGCTCTTACTTCACTAAAATTTGATCCCGCGAAAAAGAAATTCCCACACATGATTTTTATTCTACCATTCATTGGTAAAACTTCGAAGTTTTAGTATTGGAAGATACTCCAGTTTTTAGCAGTTCCAGTCATATGATAAATTTTGAAATTAAGACCTTCAAATTCTCTTCAAGAATACATGGCACGTACATTCTTTAGTCAATATGTCCGGATATAGAACCCTAATTTTGACCTTGGTCATAGCTTTTGTTTGTACAGGGACAAGGTTCACATTTTTGGCGTGTGCATTCTTTATGATAATATACGATTTTTCCACAAGTTTTGATCTAGCTACATAGTTTAAACATATTTATTCATAGAAAATTGTGCATATATATATAAATGACAATAATAATGAACGAAGGGATCTGAAAAAAAGCGCAACGCTTGTATAAATACATCTCCCAGATATGGCTTCATTGACCTTGAAAAAGAAAAACAAGTGTTGACAATATCTTTCTTTACTTGTCGAGATATGCCCTCGGCAGCGAAGCAAGAACTCCATAATCATGAATAAAAACAGCAGATAAAGTCTTCTTATATTTGTTTACAATAAAGATTCATAGCAAATTTAATTAATTTCGTATTGGGAAAAGGATCATTTTATGCAATCAGACAAACATGTTTTTTAAGTATCAATTGCAATCCATCACATATACCGTCTTTTTGTGTCTAGAAAAAAAATACGGCTAACAACATTTCTATTTGGTGTACCATTTTATTATCGCAATATGATAGGAAAGTCCGATCGTATGTATCCTTACTATCTTTAAAGAAGCTTCGTTTCAAACTCCAAAATGGACATCCTCAACAATTTGTTAACATATCTTGTCCATATTGATAGGTCTTCTTTTGAATTAAAGATAATCAGGAATTTGAATCGATAAATATAAGATATGAGGTAAAATACATCATTATAGATTAAAAATGGAGCATCTACCAAAAAAAAGAAGAATAAATATATGAATGCAGGAATGTCGATCTATAATAAATCATTGCAATGAACAGAAATTAATATCCTTCATTCAGCAATGAATAAAGAATAGAAATAAGTATTTCATAAATTTAATATCCGAAACATTTGTCTGGTTCATAAAACATTGGTTTGAAATTTTCTCCGGGAAGGTGTGTATATATTGAGTTGGAACACTTGCGTATTAGATATTCACAATAATCTCTCTCTCTCTCTCTCTTCTCTCTCTCTCTGATTGTCATTGTTCAACATATCAACTACACAGAATAATATCAAAATCTTCAGAGATGATTATCAATATTGGGATATATGTTCTGTAATAACAATTCAGTGTACCATATGCGCATTTCAACAAGTATTGTCTCATCAGTTTTGTTGGAAGCAAAGGGGGTCAAAATAATTAATATATGAGAAGCAAAATTCTAAAGTTGACCAGGGCTCGGCACAGTAAACTAAAAGTTGACTTAAGTCTAAATTTCAATATTCTTCTGTCTCGTTATAATATAAGTGATGACTTGAAATCATTCAAACAATTTTTATATTTTCAAAGTAGAAAAGATTAACTCAATATTTCAAATTTTCACTGATTTCTTACATATATTTGACTTAAGTCAATTCTAAGTTTATTGTGCCGGACCCAGATGTCAAAGTACCAGCTACGGTTTTCCGTAAAAGGGATATATTAGTTCCTGTGAATCTATTCCAAGGAATGCCAGAAATCTACCGGTGAACAAAATGTTTGATTTTCCTTCATCTCTTTTTTATGGCATCACGACTTCACATCAATTTTTCTAATTACGTAAAGGTTCAGACCAACCTAATCTGCTGAGATATATCTACATTCTCTCCTATCATGTCCTTTTCGGAAATGAAACGGCAAAGTTTTCCTCTTTTAGTTTGTAAGAAGCAAATGTTTATACAATTCGACGAAGCTCCGGAAGTTATTACCAGGAGGTTCCGCTTGCATTTCCTTTCGATCTTTGGTATCTATGACACCCATTAGGCGAGCTGTGGTTTACTGGTAGTTGATAATGAATTACAAAGGATCTCACGTCTTCAGCTAATTTTACGTCTCATTACATCACACCGTTCCTTGGCTATACCATCAGGATCATTATCCGACGAATATGAAGAATTCGGCTGTCAGTTTTTGGTAAATCATCGGAATGTTTTTGCTTTTCTGATGAATTTTTCTATCGATATGTGTGTCCTCATACATGAGCTGGTTTTATGAGATTTGGAATTATTTGTACAAACATTTATCAACCAACACAGTCGAATCAACAGTATAATTGTATAGAATTAAGATTTTTTTAAAAAGAAAGCCTTTAAAGGTTTATGAAGGAAAAAAAAGATGTAATGATCGCTGAGCGATATAAGTCCCCTACCGGCATAAATTTATGTCCTGCATCTCTGTTCATTTGTTCATTATCAGCAATAACAGCCAAGAAAAGTCCGGAAAACTGAAAATTTCATGAAATTTGTTTAGACTTAGTCCAAGGCCATAACTCGTGTGAAAATTGGTCAATGACAATTAAACTGGAGCTTGATCTGCATCACACTACCATGCATTCACATACAAACAATCAGCTCATTATCTGCAATAACGGCCAACAAAGGTCTGGAAAACTGAAAATTTTAAGAAATTCGCAAAGTCCAAGGTCCATAACTCTTGTAGAATAAGGTCAATTATAACCTAACTCAAACTTGATCTGTATCACATTGAGATATATCCGCGTACAAAAATTGAGTTCAATATATGCAACAACCGCGGAAAAAAGTCCGGAAAACTGAAATTGGGACCGGCGTTGCTGGTAGGGGACTAAAACACTTTAATGAAAAAACAATTATTCATTTATTTATTCATTTGAATCGAATAATCTATGCAGTCGGTTTTAATAGCATGTAATGATATCAAAAGTTTCAATTAAACCCTTTATACATGAGCAAAGACTGTTCCATTTTTTCTTTGTCTTTTTCATATATATTATATATTTCTTTATGAGTGGGGTTGTTTTTATTTTTCATCTCTCTGTGTATTTTTATCAGTTTTTGATTGTTTGTTGCTTTTTTCACAATTAAGATACTAGAATTTGAGGTAGGGTGCGTTTATTTTTTCAAACTTCATGTTTTACTCATATTATTATTTCAATAAACATGTTATCTTAATTTGGGCGATATAATGTACTGTAAATTTTAAACAAAATTGCCAATATTGAAATATATGTTGTACTATAAAATTTCAGTGCACCATATTGGCATTTCAACAAGTTATGTCTCATCAGTGATGCTCGAGGCCGAAAAAGATAATGTTAAATTTTTAAGAGCAAAAGTCTAAACTACATAGTTTATTCAGAGTTGATAATTTTTTGGTTGAGTATGAATTATAAAACTTTAAAGTAAAGTATATGGTAAAATTTTCTAATAAAGGTACACAGATCTACAGGCAGTATTCACGTTGATTCTTTCAGTTACCATAGTGTGTATCCCGCTTACAGTTGGAAGACATATCTACACTCCTTGGTTGTATGGCGAGTTTCTCTGCAGAGCTATGGAGTTCTTTCAAGGTATATGAAGTTATTTTTTCAAGCCATTTGCATTATTAAGACGCTCCCTGCATTGTGAAAAAAAAATTCTAGTCATTTTCTAAGGAAATGAAAAAAAAGATATTTCCATAAATATACAAGTTCTATGATATTTGGCGAAATTTGTGTTTAGTTAACGTTAATGTTATGTCAAAAAGATAACACTGACCCCCGTCTTGCACCGCAACGTCATAGGTTCCTTCCATTACTTCCCACTCTCACTTTGCTACGAAGCGTCTGAAACCCTTGGTGCACCAAATTGACAGACCCCATCATTGGTACATGCAAATCAGTGAATGAAAATCAAACACAAAAGCTGAAATCAGATGCAAAAAAACACAATCGAAAACCTTACAAATTCTTGAAAAATATATGAAACATAACTTTCTCCCGCGAAAAGAAAATCAGACAAACATACCGTATAACCAGAATTTTTCGCGAGATACTAATTTTCGCTATATTCGCGAGTGATTTTGAATCGCGAACATTTTTTCTCGCGAAAAATTGTGTTTGATAAGGTATATCATAAATTGTTACATTTGTTAATATTGTACATGTGTCATTCTTCACTTTTCCTGATTAAACGTAATGTGTAGTGAATTGAGTGTATTCCTATGATAAAACTTCAATAATGAAAGATACAGTAACATCATATGAACATATTTGTTTGTAATTTAGAAATCGCGATAAATTGTACTCGCGAAAATAAAGACACCCTATTTTGCCATAAAATCGCTAAATTTGATACTCGCGAAAATTTCTGCTTATACGGTACGTAGACAATGAATTCAATGTAACAGATTGGATGTAATGTGATAATAAGAAATAAAACATCACCAATCGGAAATGTAAAACAAAAATTATTTTGTGACAAAATGTAGGACAAAAACTATAAAAAGAATAAGCAAAGTTTGAGGAAAATGAAATTATGAATAACCACAAGTGGGCTATGAAGCGGTAAAAAAGCCAATAAAATTGACCGAGGGACTATCGATGCTCCCTCAACTCATAATGTTTTCATGGGGAAATAAATCCCTTGAGTGGAAGCAGGTGCATTTACCTGTCTATCCTTCGGTGTGTTCTAATAAATGCAATAATACCTTTTGTATTATTAGGTAGAACACATAAGAAATATAATTCCCTCTCTGATAGACTACAAAATAACCGTCTGAACACGCACGACTTCAAGGATAAAACTACAATGAATCTACTAATTAACTAAAAAAATGAAATTCTACAGAAAATCTTGAATAAATATCATGTGATACCTAGCCTCCAGACATTGCGAGCTTCTGACATTAGTTTCTTACTTTACTGTTTGCTTTGCAATGAAAATGTCAATGATATTGGAATTTCATGCATCATAAACGCATATTATTCATGCGTCGAATACTCGAATACTTCCTTGCATCAGTAACAATGGGAAAAAATCATACTTCATATGTTGATATTCTTAGAAAATTCCTTCTTGTTCATTTGCAAATCTGCTAACCTGCTAGATATGTTCATTTCAGCTTCCTTAATTTTGTTCATCTTGAAATATGTTCTTATCATGATGTAGATAACCCGCAATAAGTTTTTGCTGACTTGCAAGATCTTAGAAATAAATATGTAGGATTTTTGTCTCATTTTTTGCGTAATGTTACTTTTTATTATAATTGTAGGTATTTACGTGGAGGGGAGTGTTCTAACGATCGTTTGCATGAGTGCAGAGCGATACGTTGCAATTAGACACCCGATGCGTATTCGAACACTCTGCAGTGAGAAGAGGATCACGCAAGCCATCATACTTACCTGGATCACAGCTATCATAATTATGATACCTCTGGTTATATTTAAACGGCTATATATAGAATACCCTCTAGGAATGAAAGATTTACTACAAATTCCATATTGCCTTGAGAGGTGGCCTTCAGAGTATGGCAGAAAAAGCTATAACATATTCTTACTGTTCATAGTTTACATAATTCCTGGAATAATTGTCATGGTATTGTACTCTAGAATCGGCTGCAGCCTTTGGAGACAAGACCACGACTTACAAAGGGCTAATTCTTGTATAAATAATGACTCTAAGGTAATGGGCAGTAGGCGGAAGCTAGCTAGGATGATGATCGTTGTGTCTCTGCTCTTTGCCGTATGCTGGATGCCTTATTTCATTCTTCTGGTCAGTTCAGACTTCATAAAGGAAGCAGAAGCTCAGAGGACAATGAACAGCATATATCCCTTCGCCTTGCTTCTTGGGCATTCTAACAGCGCACAGAATCCGATCCTTTACTGTTTCATGCATAGAGGGTTCCACAATTTCGTCAGAAACCTGTTTTTCTGTCAGTGTGATCGGATGAAGGCAAGCAGAATGGTATGATTTGTTTGTTTAAGTAAATTGTTTCCCTATTGAATTATAAAACAGGTTTCCCTCTCGTTTACTCCATTCCTTTGATTTACAGGGGAATAAATGTAAATAAGCTTATTACCTTCTGTTGAAATTTGCTACATTCCCTGCGCAAGTCAGATTCCTGATCTTCAGCGTATGATACATAAGTAATGTTTCCTTCCATCTTTAACATTTAGTCAAATTGTCATGTCCATCATTACAAAACATATTTCATATAGTGTAAAACGTCTTCAAATTCAATAGCATCATTTAAGAACAGATACTTTGCAGCTTAAAGCTTGATTTTTACAATTATATTTATTTATTTGAAGTAGATTACATGCCTAAAAACAAAAGGACAACTTAACTAGAAAGGTTTCTTGTTGCGGTTGCAACAAGAGTGTCTTCCTCCTATACAATTTTTGGTTTGGAAATATGAAGGACGTCACATTACATGTATTTATATTATATATTTAAGTTTTCAAATAGCAGTAACATTAAATTTTCAAACCGATAATTGTTGGTGAGCAACCATTTGATTTGGGGGGGGGGGGTTAGGAATTCTATTGCCAGCCGGTAAAATTTTTTCAGCAATTTTCTGAGCAGGCCATTTTTTTCAGCCATTACCAGAGTCGGAGAAAAATTTTCGCCGGTTCTTCGGGCCGGATTTAAACAAATTGTCAAATGTTGTGAATGTCTGTGTAAGTTAAACTCCCCGCTGTTACAGAGTATGAGTTAATAACCGTTCCTTCAGATGTCTCTTTGCAATTAGCGAATTTCAGACAGATTGTATGATGTTTAAATAGAACCTTTTCTAGATTTTTGTGCCTATGCGTATTAGGTCTCTGGTAGATACAGCTATGTGAACAGTTTGTATTTATATTAATTAATTTTTTGACTTTAAATTGTCTGGCACAAAGGGCCAGCAAAAATTTCCATATCATGCAATGTATCCTTACTTTTGCATGGTCCGGGAAAAAAAAATTGCCGGCCCTTTGGGCCGGAATATTTTTTTCAGCATTTTTCAGAGCCTGGATTTTTTTTTGCAAATTCTTCCTGCCCCCTTCCCCCATAAAAAAGGCGAGCTCGTAGCTGTAGAACCAATTTTCTTGAGAAGAGAAATGGTAATAACAAGTTACGTTCAATATATATATATAAATACCATGAGGTTCTCGCTGTGCAGGTTCAAATTTGGACCCCCCCTTCCCTTTTTTCAAAGTTTATTTTGAATTTCCATCATGGCGACATCGTTCAATATAAACAGAACTGTTTTCGAAAAACGAGGAGAGGGAAGAATGTTGGAGAAATTGTTCATCAATTTGTAAATAAACCAACCGAAAATTATGTTCGAACGTTTGCTAGAATTAGAAATTAAACTTGATGTTCAAAATATAGTTATTGAAGTTTAGAAACAGGTTTGTAGGTTAGAAATCGGAATCAAACTACCACTTTTTGTGTGTAAATTCTGGTTTGTAGCTGATCTCTTCTAAATTAATCAACTGTTTTAAAATCAAATTGTGTATATCGAAATGTATTTATGAAATGCATATTCATCATTGCCGTGAAATCGGAATTTGAAAATCTCAACACTGCTTTTTTCGAGTCGGACTCGGACTACCAATTTTAGTGTGCGCCCGATCTGTTGGCGTGAAGGTGTATCGAAATACCCAACTCAAAATTTCGATGCTCATATCTTTTCAACAGTAAGAGATAGGAAAAATCAGAAAGACTAAATAAGACAGATATATGGATAAAAAATAATAATATTGAAATTTTTAGGAAACTTCATAAGCTTAATTTTTGTTTACTATTATAAGCAAAAAAGTGTCTTCCTCCTATGAACTTCTGAATTTGGAAATATGAAGGACGGTGAAGGACGTCATCGTAATAAATCGTTACAGTGTGCATCTAGCATTTCATATCTTGCATGGCTGTCGACTTTCAAAAAGAATGGAAATTGTAGATAGCAAAATACGAGATATTTAAGCTTACAAATAGCAAAACATGAAATTTTCGGTCCTTTTGAGTAATTCGACGCTCCCGTCAAATATTTGAATCTACTAAAAAACATGATAAAAAAATAACAGAGACCAAAAATAAAAAAGACCAATCTAGCTTTTACTCCAAACGTAACGTTGGAGAACTTTCATTGTCCTAGCTTACAGGGTTCTTGAGAAATCGCTGATCCAATTTTCCACGGTTACGAAAACAATAGGTCTTCCGACGGAAGTCGGAAGACCGAATTACAAGTTCTATGCTAAACTTTTAGAAGAAAGGAGGGGATCTCCAACAACACTAGGTTGCGGCACCCACAGCAAAAGCCCAAAACACCCATGTAAACACACAGAACAGACACAGAAAGAGACGCAAAAGGGACAAGGAACACCAACTCACACCATAAAAACATGAAAAATAAAAGACTACACATAAACCAACGAGACCAATGGGCAACCGGTGCCTACTTAGGACGGCCATCTGCCACGTAAATAACAGACGGTGTGGTTATCCTGGATTACATGCGCACAACAATCCCACTATTCCGATTTCCCAGAGGTCTCGAAGAACGCACAATTATGGTGTAAAACAACCTCCTCACTGTTAGATGACCACACACAAACAAGACCGTAAAACACAGGGGTCCAAGCAACACAGATGAATATGTAAATGGATATAAAAAGAGGACGTGCGTAATACTGTCCGTGCTCTGCCGGCTGTAGCGAGCTCATATATGTTATCACCCGAGGAGTCCGACTGACATTCAGAGAGGACAGGTGGTCGGGGCCCTGTCCTCTCTAAAGAGAAGGTTACGGATGTGATTTGACTGCGGGAGCAACTTACCTTTCCTTGGCTCCTGTTCTCACCTTTTGTTTAGAGAGGCCACGTCGGAGATACTTTGATTTAATTTGTTTCATTATCTGTGTTTATTATCTTTGGTCATTATCTTTGGTATAGACTTTGGTAAATGTGTTTTTTTCTCTAAATCGGAGTTTTGGTTTTTACCATGATTGTATAGTTGAATTCATAATTCAAATGATATTGATATGATATTGACGAGGGCTAAGTACCCGAAACGTGTATGTCTGGTCAATGCTGCCAATTTATCTGTTCTTAAATTATGCTATTCAATTTAAAGACGTTTAACATTGAAATACTAGTATTGCAAAAATGCGAATATATGATATGTAACTTTAAGGGCAATTGAAATAACATGCAGGATAGCATGTGACAAAGAAATTATTTTCATTTTCTTCCTTTAAGAAACTTTTGTTTATGCTGATCTCATTTTCTTCCATTTAAAGGTGAATTGACATTTAAAAGATGAAAGATATCGGAACACGACGACGCCTATCCTATATTGCTCTACAATTTGTACCCACATAATTCATATTTCATCTTTCCACATAACATATCGGTCCAATGAATTGCCTTATGATTTGCACCTACATAATTTGTATTAGACATATTTCCGCTTTACAAACGAATGGCAGTACTTTACAATTTGATAACCTGTATTTTGTCTTTCCGTTTAGTAAAGGAATATATTATAAGGTCGTATCATATGATTTGTACCCACATAACTGATACCAATTATTGTTTCACTTGATGACTAAATTGTACCTTCCGTTTTTAAATATACTCATTTACTTAGTAAATGCACAAATTCAAATTCTAAAATTAAAACCAGAGGGCGCTACTGAAATGAATTTTGGCGGCTTATGAAAAACACTTTGGCTGGAAGTACACTGATATGGATTTGATATCCGAAACACGTGTCTGGTGCATAATAAATTGGTTTGAAATTTTCTTCAAGAAGGTATAGAGTTGGAACTCTTTCGTACTTTTAATTTTCTATTTGTGAACATCTTTTCAATGTCTTTTCTGTGCTCTTTTTAGTATCAACTATACAATTTTCTAATGCTCTGTCTTGACCAGTGACTATACAATCAATCAATTCTTTCCTAATATTTCATAGTTTTATGTTTATACAACAATTCTGTGTCTATGGAGACCTCTGTGTATCCGGATAAGTGGGAAGGTTGTGCGCACGTAATCCGAATAACTACACCATTTGCTAAAAGCAGATTGCCGTCCAAAGTAGGCGCCGGATGTACATTGGTCTCCTTCGTTAAATGTGTTGTCATCAATGTTTAATGATTCTGTACGTCTTCGACATAGTCTTTCGACATAGTTACTTTCATACTTTTGCATATTACAGTGTTTAGATTGAGGATCACTGACGAGGGTTAAGTACCCGAAACGTGCATGCCTGGTCCATGCTGCCAATTTATCTGTTCTTAAATGATGCTATTGAATTTGAAGACGTTTAACATTTGTAACACTTGGTGAGTGTCACTGCTGGTGGACCAGGAGTCCCCGAGGGCACATGTAGCCAAGTTCGATCAAATTCGGTTGATCGTTTCTTCAACTCATTCAAAAATGTCTTGAAATTTCTTAAACGTGGGTCCTGTAGCATCATATCCAAACTATCCTGCTACGTCTTTCGGTACGCTTTTTCGACGTAGTAACTTTCATACTTTTTTGGAATATTACATTGTTTAGATTTGAGAATCACTGACGAGGGTTAAGTACCCGAAGCGTGCATGTCTGGTCCATGTTGCCAATTTATTTGTTCTTACATGATGCTATTCAATTTGAAGACGTTTAACATCTGTACGTCTTTAACGATTGTTCTGTATGATGTTCTAGTAAATATTGTTGTGTCTTTTTGCGATTTGGAGTTTGTATTGTGTTATTTGTTATTTTGTCATTCATATGTCACTTTCTTGTGGGTTTGTTTCGCTTGGTGAATGCAGGGTAGTCATGCTGGAGATCATTCCCTTTTCTTCATTAGACAGCCTTAGAGTATTAACACATAGAAGCAAAAATAGGCATATAAATTGCTTACCCGAGTTCCATTTTCGTCGATATAAAGCAAATATTCTTTTGTGTATACAATAACTGTGTGTATTGAGTAACTTCTTTGTAGATGGATAAGTTTGAAGATTGTGCGCCCGTTATCCGGATAATGACAACATTTGCTACCAATAGAAACAGAGGGTCATCCAAAATCAGGACTTTGTGGCATAAGTTTCCCTTCATTATTGTTTTGTCGTTTATCTTTTTGGAAGTCCGCTCGATGTTGATTTTCTCGTATTTTTCTTTCGCTGTACTTTGTTTGGGTGGTATATTTGTCTGATGTCCGTTGTTTATTGGAATATTTACGATGTGTCCCATTGTGGTCTATGACACGTAGTCTAGGTTTAAGATACTTTCACCATAGCAATTTATATTTGATATAATTCTGTTAAGCTAGTATAAAAAATATGAAGAATTCATACCATTAGCGATAATTTTGTTCGGCGATCCGGATACAAAATCTTAGTAAAGGGTCTAGGGTATTTGATTCCTGAAAGGTTTTGGGCTGAACGGGAGAGGTATTGATTTTGACTGCCGATTTGATACATTGTCGGTCTTTTTTTTTTTTTTTTTTTTTTTTTTTTTTTTTGTTTTACGCATTCGGTTGAAAAATATAGTTGAAGTAGAAGACATTGAAGACTTGCATTTTCTTCGATTGAAAAGAATTCTAGAATTTGTTAGCTACTGTGATTCATTGACTGCCATCGGTTTAACGACGTAATGGGGAAAGATGATAAAGAATTGCTTCGAGTGTTTGTTGAATTCCATTTAGCAGTTGGATAGGAGGAGTCAAGATGTGCCAGTGAATCAGACTAATTAGCTGCAATTTTGTTGAAGGGTCGGGTCGTCACTCTCAATTCTATTAGATGCCTTTGAGTATTAGCTTAACCTTAGATTTCCGAAAATTTTACGTAGCAGACGTAGTACGGGGAGGAAGAAATGTAAAATTTAAGTGATAGGAATACGTTCTGTATAGAGTAGATCACATTGATGCTTTGCTAAAGTGTAATTCAATCAGTCAATGACAAATATTGATAATGACCATATCCCTACATAAAGCACAAAATCGATAATTCAGATAATCAGAAACCGAAGGCATACAAAATCATGATAAACAGGAACCAACGCAAAAAAACAAAAACCTCCACCATATGAAAAGAAGCGAACTTCCGATATGGGAGTGAAAGCAGGTGCCCAGGAAGAGTCAGCATCTGCTTTCATGCAACATCCGTCTTTTCAATTCGATAGAATTGTCACATAATTTACCTAGATGAAAAAAGAAATTTACCTCTTTTGTACTATTTCATCAGTACACGTAGTTTATGAAGATTATTATGTTTGCGAAGTATGACTCCAAATTGAAAGCTAAAAAATGCAAAAGATAAAATTTTCTTAGTTTAATTTTAAATTGTATATCATAGATACAAGTAAATATAAAGAAGTGATCAATTGTTGTGAAATAAGGACCTGTTCGTTTCAGATTCTTCTTCTTCTCATCTCCACCGGAGTTCAATTTTGCAGGGTTTTCAGTTATGTTATTTTGGGTCGGGGAGATTCAAGGTTTTGAATATAGTTTCTGGATACGGATTTTAGGTTTTGTTTGACTCTCATACACTAATTCTGTGAACGAAATTGATTCAGACTCATTGTTGTAGCTCTACTTATGTTCGATGTTAACCTATGTTACTAAAATTTTCAAAGTTTCTACTTCGAAAAGAAGATATTCAGAGAAGACGGAAGTTTTCCAACTTGTTGCCTTCTTGAACAAGATTTCAAAACAATTTCAATTTACTTGACACGTGTTTCGAACAGAAAAACCATATCAGCGGTACTTTAACATGGTTTGACAGCAAGTGTTTTGAATATTTTCCCTGACATTGTCGCCATAGCACTTTCTATATAGGCATAACCTCATACAGTGCATGTATTTTAAATATTGTATTCATTTTCGTGCGGGAACATCGACGGCAGGTGCGGCTAGCCAAACAGGGGATGCTAAGTCCTCCCGGACACCTGGTCCCACCTCTAGCTTGCTAGGGGTCCGTCGATGCTCCATTTGGTGCTCTATTGTGAGTGCTGTTGAGATTATCGTCAGGATCTTCTTTAACTCATTTAAGTCGAAGTGATTTTCAGACACGGCCAAATTTATTTTAGTAGCGCCCTCTAGTTTGAATCTTTTAAATTTTGATTTAATCCTGGATCCGCCCATGATCAGCTTTACAAAGAGTGCTCGGCTCCAAATTTCCTTTACGGTCGATTCGGTAGCATAGTTAAATAAAATCTATTAACATGAACAGTGTTTCTATTATTGTTCTATTATTGGTGAAGAATCAAAATAAAATTCAGAGAAGTGTGCTAAGAGCATACAAGATGTATTTGGTTTTTACCCTTCCGAACTTGTCAGATTATCTTAACTCGACATAATTGACATTTTTATTTGCTGATGGGATAGCTGTCCCCCACATATCAATGCATTTCACTGTGCCACTGTATGAATACAATCTTTTTATCTTCTTTGATGAAACAACTATTTATTGACATCAAAGTTTATTGTTATTGATATCCTTTGACAGACGAAAATTAGTTAAGTGATAATTTAACACATTTGATCAGGTTTAGCCTGTGCGAGTCATGACTCAATGAGGTCAAACGAGTATCAGTGGGTATCAGTAATTATAATTGTTGGAGTTGAGCGAATAAAGTTTTACCGAAAAATTAATTTATCTGTACAACTATTACTTTTTATGAATTAGCAAAACTGTATTCTAAAAAGGAGGGGTTTCCAAAAAGACTCGGTTACAGTATCGAAAAGCCCCTTTGTAAAATACACTGAGTAGACAAACACAACAAGAGACGACAACAGGGACAAAGAACACGAAACACTGAGTGGAAAAACACAACAAGAGACGACAACAGGGACAAGGAACACGAAACACTGAGTGGAAAAACACAACAAGAGACGACAACAGGGACAAGGAACATCAACACAGAGTAGACAAACAAAACATGAGAAGACACTAGGGACAAGGAACATCAACACAGAGTAGACAAACACAACAACAAGAGACGACAAATGGAACAAGGAACACCAAACACTGAGTAGACAAACACAACATGAGTCGACAACAGGGGCATGGAAAACCAAACACTGAGTAGACAAACGCAACAAGAGACAACAACATGGACATGGTACATCAAAAACTTAGTAGACAAACACAACAAGAGACGACAGCAGGGACATGGAACACCAACCACTGAGTAGACAAACACAACAAGAGACGACAACAGTGACAGGGAACACCAAACACTGAGTAGACAAACACAACAAGAGACGACAACAGGGACAAGGAACATCAAACAATGAGTAGACAAACACAAGAGACGACAACAGGGACAAGGAACATCAAACACTGAGTAGACAAACACAACGAGAGACGACAACAGGGACAAGGAACGCCAAACACTGAGTAGACAAACACAACAAGAGACGACAACATGGACAAGGAACATCAAACACTGAGCAGACAAACACAACGAGAGACGACAACAGGGACAAGGAACGCCAAACACTGAGTAGACAAACACAACATAAGACGACAACAGGAACAAGGAACACCAAACACTGAGTAGACAAACAAAACAAGGGAAGACAACAGGGACAAGGAACGCCAAACACTGAGTAGACAAACACAACATAAGACGACAACAGGAACAAGGAACACCAAACACTGAGCAGACAAACAAAACAAGGGAAGACAACAGGGACAAGGAACGCCAAACACTGAGTAGACAAACACAACATAAGACGACAACAGGAACAAGGAACACCAAACACTGAGCAGACAAACAAAACAAGGGAAGACAACAGGAACAAGGAACACCAAACACTGAGTAGACAAACACAACAAGAGACGACAACAGGGACAAGGAACACCAAACACTGAGTAGACAAACACAACAAGAGACCACAACAGGAACAAGGAACACCAAACACTGAGTAGACAAACAAAACAAGAGAAGACAATAGGGACAAGGAACATCAAACACTACAGTAGACAAACACAACAAGAGACGACAACAGGGACAAAGAACACCAAACACTGAGTAGACAAACACAACAAAAGAAGACAACATGGACAGGGAACACCAAAAACTGAGTTGACAAACACAACAAGAGACGACAACATGGACAGGGAACACCAAACACGACATCAAAACACTAAATATAATAGACTACACATAAAAGTCACAGCTGTTATTAGATTTTTGTTTCTTTTCTTTCAGTCGAAAAGTCAAATTTCTCAGTCTTCATCGAAATGTCGAACGAAAACTACCACATGCAATGGGTCCAAAAGATACAAAATGGACGAAAAGACGAAGCTGACAGCTAATATTAAGGCGGATGAAGGTGTGGCGTTGTAAAATACTAACAGCTGACAGTAATGTGATTGAGAAAAAAAAGCGTCTCTTGAAAACCGATTCTGATATCATACTAAATACCTCAAATAAGACTGACCCTGAAAAAAATGTGGTTATCTCCATAGATGACTACGCTGTTCAAAACTCCTCCGACAACTAATATGCAAATCAATCAGCAACTCTTACACTGTAGCTGTATCGACAATTACATTGCTTGGCTGCAGAAGTTTTGGATCACATAATGAAGGCAAGAAGCGACATGCAGGAAAGACTTATTCATCGCAATTTGGAAAGATTAGGTATTGTAAAAGAAATAAATGAAACAACATTTTGTAGCGAAAGAGGACATTTTGCAAGAAGACAGACAAAACCGAGGTAACAAGGCACACCGACCGTAACCGTTAGGACGAGTGTTAAATGTAGTCCAGCTTGAAAGCAATGAATGATATGAACTAGATAAAAGGTGAAAAAGGGAAGAAAAAGTGAAAAATTGGATAGTGGTTAGTATAATTATCACGACATTTACATGTTATTACAATATTGTGGCCTGTACGGTGTTACTTTGTATGAATAAATATAACAATTATCCTTTTGTGTTTTATGCTTATCATTGTTAAATTCTAAGTTTCCATGTACTTACAAATAATCGGATCTAGAATTAAACCGATTGAAATTTGTTCCCAAAGTAAACGCAAAGTCGCAAGTCTTTGACGACGATTAAAATATAAAAGAGAGGAAATCATGCTAAATGACGCTTCCACCAGATAGAAACATTCCTGACCAAAAAAAAATTAATATTCTGCACCACTCATGCATTTTTCGTTAAATGGAATAGAATTAGAAGAAGCGGAAAAGATCTTGTCTTCCGACGATCTTCTTTTCTGATTTGATGACAGCTTAATAAATTGGAATTAGGAGTAAGTTGAATTTCTTTACAAAAGAAGTTCAGATCATAAAAGAATTCAATAAATATAGAATTAATATAGAATGAAGGTATTTTAAGGGAGTAATTTGTTAATTTTTTTACAAATGGTGCGTCATCATCTCACCAGTCATACTCAAGGCCGAACTAGTAAAGATTCAACATGTGGGTATATGAATAATGTCAAAAATTGACCTTATAATATGCCCACGAGACAGATACGGAAAGAACAATATTTGAATGGAAAACCCTCTAATCTAAGAAAAACTTACAAATAAAGTAATAGATAAGAAACATTAATGTATTGATTTAAAGTCAACAAAGAAGCACTAGGAAACTTGGCGAACGAATTCAACAGAGACTGACGGTCTGCGTGCAACGATACAGTCCTGCAATAGCAAAACATAAATGTCAAGGTGTAAAGGTCACTGAGTAATGTATAATTATCTTACAATTTATATCGTTAGGTCAATATTGTTGCCAGATTTAGTTCTCCAGATCCTTTACATCCTCAGGAACATACTGAAAACGCAATAAAAAAGGATGTCGATACGAGTAATTCAGCTAAATTGCTTATTTTAGGGGTTAGGAGTACCGTAATGAAGATAATGAAAAAATCAAGAAAATGTACTTTACCTTGAATTCAAAATAATTGTACTCGTATATTGCTTTAATGATCGATTTGGGAACCTTTGCAATTTCAAAGAAGCGTAAGCACAAAACTAAATCAGGAATAATTGTCCCATGATGATTCTTAACCTGTCTATTCTAAGATTGTCTCTGATAATGAGAAAGAAGTCAAGGGAAATAAATGTTAGTCAGATATTTTTTTCATTCGATATACCGGTACGTTACACTAATTTTTGGAGAACATTAGAAAATTTTTTAGAAGTAAGTGTATTTATTAATCAAGGCGATCTATTCTCATTCCAAATTTTTGTATCTGCCTATAAAGCAGCCAACAGCACCATCTTCATTCGAAAACGTTATCACATATCAACTTTATTTTCGGAACTTTCGTCTACAAATACTTATATCAAAAACAATGAAAGTGCCTCTAGCATTATGAACAAACATAAGAGTAAAATCTCTACATTCAGCATCTCTATGTCTAAATAGATCTTGCTACATGGATTATTTGCCAAACAAACGCATGTCTCCTTGCAAATTTCGATATTATATATTTCTTACTCTCTTAGACTAGCAACTGCTTCACTGCAATTCTGTCCAGGAATATTATGTCAACACTGACGACGATAAAAGATGAAGTCCCAAGTTCTGTGAAATTGTTCTAAACAGGAATGATTTTTTTTTTTTGGGGGGGGGGGGGGTCTTTAAAAAATTCAGGGGTTGTGATTTGCAAATTAAAAATCTAGAAATTTCAAAGATAATATGATTTCTTCATAAGATTTCTCCCATATGAACATTTCTCTATTGGCTTGTTTTCTCTGATGTCCATCTTGATATATTATTATTCATTGCGGGTGTGTTCGGCTGTGGTCATTGCAAGTTTGTCTTCCACTAGATGTTTCCTTATCCTAACTTCTTGATCGGAAAGCCATGTAAACAAAAACAGCACTGTTCAAGAACAGGTATGTTGCCTGTCGCATGTTGACCCTAAATATGTGACCTTGACCTATATTCTATGCTGGGTTTTATTAAGCTTTACCATCAGTGCATGTTTAAAAGATGTCTGACGTATATCAAGTAAGTCATAGCCAAATATGTGAAAGGCATATAGGGATCTTTTTGTCCGACTTCCATCTGTCTGTGACTACCAGACAGACGGACGGACAGACAGATGGAAGTCGGACATGAAAATTATAATTAAAACTTCCATGAAGTTTTCGATGAAACCAAAGCATCAGAGGATCCGAAGGGATCAGGGACAAATTTTTCATTCAAATATCTGTGCAAAAGATAACGTTAGACAAAAAGGGTCAAAACAAGATGTTTTAGTTGAACATATACATTCACTGCCTTTTATTCTAATAAAGTCTAATCTTTTTAAATAATACTGGAGTTATTTTATCAATTTAGCATTGCCATATCCTGTTTATCACACTGCTATTCGGATTTTCATTCATAATATCTAACATCATATTATTCATAAAGAAAGGTTTATTTTTGTGTCTCCTGCAACGCACAGCGACACATATTCATGTAAGGTTGACTATTGATGAATCAGAAAAGAAGGCGTTTAAGAGAACTCGACATCTGTTTAATCTGCTGGAAGTAACTGATGCAAACAGTACGTTCCTAATGACATCAAAATAGAACGACAGCATCTAAAGGTATGCGCGTGTCGTCTGCGAAACTTAGCGACCCTTAAGGATCATTTTGGGTTGAGAAGTCCAAAGTCAAAGATAGACAGACGGATTGACAGACGGATGGACATCATTCAAAGTTATTCTGAAGTGTCGTTACGCTTCGCAGACAACACAATAAGTATAAAAACCAGCTGCTTTGTCACATAATCAATTATACGTATGAAAACACACAAAGTTAACGTTTATGGAAAGAGAATGTTCTCAATGAACCGAAGCACAATACAAAAAGTGCAAGTAATTTATTTCCGTAATTTCTATGATCTCATGACATCAGTAGGCAAGCCGTTTGAAGTAACTGATGAAAACAGGATGTATCTTATGACATTATAATAAGTATGATGGGTTTAAATAACCACGAGCTGTCCTGTCACATGTTAAAGGATGAATAATAATAAAACATAGAAAAGATGTTTATCAGACTGCTCCAGATGAATCGAAGCACAATACAAAAAAAGCGAGCAATTTTATTTCCGTACAATCTTTTGATGTTCAGCATGCATGGATAGACATGTCCATTGCTCCTGTGGCATCATATCCCGCCCATCCGGCTTCGTCTTTCGGTACATTTTTTGACATAACAATTTTCACCCTCTTTGGCCATATTACATTGTTTAGATTAAGGATCACTGACGAGGGTTAAATAACCGAAACGTGCATGTCTGGTCAATGCTGCAAATTTATCTGTTCTTAAATGCTGCTATTGAATTTGAAGACGTTTAACGTTGATCGTCTGTCTCTTCAAGGCATTTGTTATTTTCTGTTACACTAATTTCTTGAAATTTCTAAAACGTGGGTCCTGTGGCATCATATCCAACCCATCCTGCTACGTCTTTCGGTACATTTTTGGATATAATAATTTTCACACTCTTTGGCCATATCACATTGTTTAGATTGATGATCACTGACGAGGGTTAAATACCTGAAACGTGCATGTCTGGTCAATGCTGCAAATTTATCTGAATTTGAAGACGTTAACATTTAAACACCACAAACACGACATATAACGTAATATATAGTAGATACCCATGGTCCTAGTAAGGCTCGGACCACCAATTTTTAGGTCACTAGACCGATGCCCTTACCACTAGACCACGGCGCCGACGATAGACATGAATATTTAACAAGGTACAGTTTAAGACTTTATGCCTAATTCCAAACCTGCATCTTTTCAGAAAATAAAAACCTTTAAAGTCGAAATATAGGTCAAGGCTAAATGTAATGTGCAAAAAAAAAAATAATTTGACAACACTATGTGTATGACACATCATTTCCCTGTTTATAACACTTATAATTATGATGTTGATTATTTTGCTACGTTTTTGTCAAAGCACAAGGTCAAAAGCTGCATTGGAAACACACATACACTATTACTATACAAATATGTACTTGCTCGAGGTCATTTTGTCATTATGACGACCCGATGAAATTTGTCATATCAACCGAGGCCTAATGACCGAGGTCAAGCCCTTATCTGATATATTATATATCTGTTATCTGTTATATTATATAGCGACATGTAGCACTCTATATCATTAAAATAATGATTCAAAGCAATAGGAATATTATATTTTTGATAAAGAATTCAACAATCAATTGCGCCTTTTTTTTGTGAAAAGTGCATAAAAATTAGATTAAACAAAATAACACAATAATCTTGATTTTCAAGTACTAAATCGGGATAAGTATTCATTATTTTGCGTCAGTGGTCATTATCGGAAATAATGACTCGCACAACAGCCAATCAGAATCGAAGTTATATTCTGGTTATGTAATAGTGTATAGGACTAATAATTTTTATAAGAAAATTGAAGTGCTCTAACTCGTTACCTTTTTGAATGAAATTTCAAACCAATTTTAGTGCACCGGACACGTGTTTCGGATAGTAAATCCTCATCAGTGGTACTTAATTTAATGCCGTAGTAATCATCAGACACAGCTAAATGTATTTTAGTAGCGCCCTCTGTTTTTGCTCTTTTTTACTCAAATTTGTGTATGTAACTTGCGGAGGTTTTGTCGCACCAAATTTTGTGTAGGGTCGATTAATTCGATTGTGATAACTGGTGAGTACTTCTTCGATGTTTATCATTATAACAAACAAATACACCAGGAAAAGACGAATTTGCAGCAGGAGCCAACTTAGGACGGTCATCGACTATTAACAAATGGGTGAAGTTATCCGGGTTACATGTCGAGTGCACCGCCCGTGCATTTGTCCAGATACACAAAAATCTCCCCAAACGCACAATTGTTTGTATAAACAATTAGGCTTCTCAATATTAGGTGATGCAACAAAAATTCATTTTCAGACGCATGGGCTCTATGTATGAGAATAATTCATAAAGAGAAGCTGACTCCAATTCAGACCATTGACCCCTGAACATTCGAATTACATTATATGGAATCCACATGTACATTCAATTACATTTGTTGAACGCAGGTTTGTTACTAAAGTTAGTAAGGCCTTAGTAATTTAGCATTTGTTTTACGTCTCTTTCTTTTTTCTGAAAGGTACCCTCCCGCCAGCCATGAAAACACACAAACACAAGATTAAATGAGGGAAGGCTGAAAACATAAAAGGAAATATCTTTCTCAAGTGAAGTGGAAAATTCTGACTTTATTTTTAGAAAAAAAAACTACTATTGTCTCCTGATATTAATGATGGTATAGGTATTTTATGGTATTCAAGACAAATTACCGGGTTTTTTGTAGACCTGAAAATGCATGTTTGTGTGGGTTTTATGAGGAAATATAATAAAAGGTACCCGCCCGCGTACGTGAAACAAAATATTCAATTACTATGGCCAATAATTCTTCATAACCTTACAATGTCATTGGCTTTCTAGAGTTTATTGACTAGTACTTGGATCACACTATATACGCTCGGGCATTGGTATGCAATTACTGACAGTTTGTTGTTGTTTGGTCCAGATGAACATTACATTCATCCATGTACCCGGTGTAGTGCACATGTATATATTATAGATTTTGTTTTCAGATAATGTTATAGACGGATGTAGATTTTTTTTTAAAGAGGAGGGTCGGGATTTTTTGAAAAGCAAAAAGATAAAAAGGGAAGGAAATATATCGAGTAACCTTAAGAAAGCAAAATTTTGTATGAAAAGTTTTGTTTTTAGCTCATGTGGACCAGGGACCAGTCGAAATGTCAATCTGTCGTCTGTTGTAAACTTTCCAAATCTTCTACTTCTCCAGAAGCACTGATGGTGGTTGATAGGGTAAACTTGGTAGGGCTGAAATACTTACGATTAACTACAAGTGTTGCTGTTTTTCTCTTACGGAAAGAATCACCTAACACTCCAATTCAATTCTACATACAGATATATCGATGACGTTCTTTCAATTTTAATTTTGCTGATAACCTTTTTTATCTCTGTAACCAAAATTTATCTGTGTAAACTAGAGGTTTATAAACCAATTAAAACAAATTTAAACTTTATTTATTTTACAACCTTTAACAAACAAGTTACACAACTTATATAAATGTCTCACGTTGGCTCAGATGTTGGCGTGAGGGGGTCCAAGTAGCAGGGGGAAACCGGAGTACCCGGAGAAAAACCCCCTGCAGAGGCCTGGGTGGGGGACCACATAACCTCCCTCATAAGACTCTATGCCGAATCTGAGATTCGATCCCGGGACCTTAGAGGTGTGAAGCGAGCGCGCTACCACTGCGCTAACACGGCCATAAGGAACCACGTAGAAACAACTGAAAGCATAAATTCTGCTTCATATTTAGATCTCGTGTTATGTTTTCACGGAAATGGTCATCTGAATACTTAAATATATGACAAACGTTACGACGTAACATTCCTTTGTCCCCTGCCTTTGGTGTATTCATATCGCACTTGATACGCGCAAACTACATCGACTTCGTTCTGAGGACAAGGTTCTACTGAACTAAGGTAACATTTTTGAGCGACTAACTTTACCCCTTTAATTTCTTTTGGACGATATCATGAAAATATTAAACATTATAACATCTTGTTGTATTCAATGTTGGAAGATATTTAAGGTTAGAATCATACAAAACACCGAATTTAACAAATTATAACTTTTTCACATGGCCTAAGTGACGGGTGTTCATAACAAGCGAAGATACTAACTCATACACGAATAAAGTGCTAATTAAGCCAAAATGCTTCACATACGGCGGCAAACACTTTTTTGTGTGTATCCCCTTGTTAATTTCAAGAGGAGCTGTTAAGATTTTGGAATCCATGAAATCATTCGATTATTTCTCGTGCGCTGTTACTCCTCTGATGGAAAAAAAACATAATGTGATGCTAAATTTTATTTCGTAATTTTGCATGTTCGCATGTTGGCGAAACGTTAATAAATCATCAGAACATGGATCATGAAAAGTAAAGAAAATTCCATCGATTGCTTTGACGAAAGAAACTTTTATTACACTTTTGTCAGATGTTAGTTGGTATTGATGATCTAATATAAGACCGACCTCACAATGTCATTGACTTCCTAGAGTTTATTTACTTGGATTACTGACAGTCTGTTGTTAATGTTTGTTCCATGTGAATATGATATAGATCCATGTACCCGGTGTAGTAAAAAGTGAAAAGAGTACATTTACATGCATTATAGATTTTGTTTTCAGATAAACTCATAGATGGACGTAGAATTGTTTTTAAAGAGGAGGCAAAAAGCGAAAACAGAAGCTGGAATGGAAATGGTATATCGAGTAAGAAAGTCAAAATCAGAACCAAGGATACATTTGTGAGCGACTGTAAATTTTTTGACGGATGAAAATATGAAACATTTTAACATCTCGTTGTCCTCCATGTTTGAAGATGTTTTAGGTTAGAACCATCCAAAGCACCGAATTTAACAAATGTACCGGATATGACTTTTTCTTCGCAGAATGTCTAAGTTTGTTGTACTATTTTTGTCGAAATATTTCGAGTAAATACACGTATCCGGATTCTTGATTCATTTTAGTATTAATTAATTCATTTGGCTTTGATTGTGGAAAAAAAACTTGCTTCAGACAGAATATGACGTCATACGCGATATAAAAACACTGCAACACTATAAACGTTGCGAACTAAAGCACGAAAAACGATTACTTATAGCAGTCTTTTAAAAATTGTATGTATATGTGTAGGATCCAATTGAATACGAAAAAGTGTCGTTTTCAACGTCACACAAGCGAAAAATTTGATGCATGGAGGAATTAATGCGCATTAGAATTGTATTTCCATGATTTTCATTCCGCTTTGGATTGGAAAATAGGCACGATACGTTGCTGGATACGAAACGGATACGTCAAAAGTCATATATCCTTTATAACAGATTCACAAACAATTATCATATTTGGCAGGTTTTAGGATAAATGAAATTGCATTATCTTATTGTAGTTTATAGTTAATATGCCTATTGTATTTATTCAAGGTGGTGCCACTTACAATGATTTTTGGTAGTTCTTCTTATTCCCAATTCCCAAAGGGCCAATGAGCGAAACTCCTTTTTTTTTAAATTAAACAGCGGAGAATTAAAATAAACTTGAAGCTTCTTTTTTGGTCGTACTCACTAGAAAGTATTCTTGCATCATATATGTATCATGAATCATGTGACACAGTAAATGTTTTGAATATATTTCCCTGACATTATCGCCATAGCACTTTCTATATAGACATAACATCAGGTCCATGAATTTAGATGTTGTTTTCATTTTCGTGCTTAGACATCGACGGCGGGTGCGGCTAGCCAACAGGGGATGCTTACTCCTCCCGGGCACCTGGTCCCACTTCTAGCTTGCTAGGGGTCCGTTGATGCTTAATTTTGTGCTCTATAGTGAGTGCTATTGAGATTATCGTCAGGATCTTCTTTAACTCATTTGAATATGTTTTAACTTTACAAATAAGGACGACGCGATTTAACAGCGCCACCTACAGTACATTCTGTATTTGCTCTGGACTATGGAGATTGTTCATAAGATTAAGTTGTCCCATTTGTTTCTATAGAGCTGTGTAACTGACCCCGTTTGTTTGTCTTACTTTTCTTTTCTCGTGAGAAGGTTCTGCTTTCATATTTTTTCAAGGATTTGTTTTAAAACCTTCAGATTCTGATTTTTTTTTGGGATCTGATTTCAGGTTTTGTGTTTGACTTTCATGCACTGATTTCGTTCGGTTTGTGAACAGGCAGAGCTATCACATACAAAAGTAGGTCATGAAGGATACCCTCCTTCGAAAAACTTCTTCATAACAGATGCACATGTATGTATCGGCATTCCGAAAGCATCAGAATTATCTGGAGTGGCATTTTATAAAGTGTTATTATCATTTTGTTTCAGTTCCAATGTTAGATTTTTTTCCCATTTTTCAGGTTTTGTCAAAAATTGCACTGACATTATTGTGCTTTGGTCTGTTGTTATTTTACTGGGCAGAATATACGACTACTTCGTTGGTCCTTCCGTTTAACGATTGGATGATGTAATTTCAGTTTGTTTCCTTGATCGTCGATTCGCAGAGGAGTAAATTATTTGAGCTTTATTTGTCTTTTATTATGCTTTCATAAATTTGATATAGTAGAAATAAAAGAAATTGAAATCAGACGTGCTATATTGGCATCATGACGTATGATTTATGATGGAAATATATTTCTGCATGAACGAAATCTTTGAAGGTTCCTCTTGGGTGAAGTAACTATTCTGTTTACTGAATGATCAACAACTATACTTTCTTTTCGGAGCCTTAACTTGGAAGGATACACATGAAGAAGCACATTTTCCGGGAGTAAGTGTGCAGTCAGAGGCAACTAAGAATAATCCCACTTCTGTTGGCGATAGATATTGTTTTGTTCCTGGACAAAAACGGAAGATTCTTGCACGAAATCGGCCAATACGCAAGATCGCAACTACAACTTACCCGTTCTAAGGACCTTGAACGATTTGGTAGAAATTCAGCCCAGTTGGGACCGAAAAAGGTATTCAATGGGTATTGATGGAAATTATGCCAAAAACATTGAAATTAGGTGTATTCACCATTTAATAATTTTCTTTTACAAATGGCATTTCAAAACCTTTTGTACCAAGCTAGTAGAAATTGAAATGAGAAGGATATTGAAAAGGGTCAGGTTTAGGAGTTATCTCCCCTTGATGAAAAATATAGAAAGAAAATCATTGCGGAAAAACTTATTGGTGAACTTTTGATTTTCTTTATCGAAATTTGATTACATATATTCTTTGAGCAATTAATATTTGATGCCCCATCATTCTATTGAACTTTTTAAGAAAAAATCATTTTCCCATAGAGTTCATTGCTAACTGTAAGGGCCCTTAACTCTTTAAGAAATAAATTTTCTCAATATCTAAATTGGTCAAAAAATTTTCATAATTTTATCATTACATTTATGCTGTGATTTTAGGTCTCAGAATTTCATAAATGGGTGGCCCAATTACTTTTTATTACCCATTGAATACCTTAAAAGAAATTAAAACTTGAGAAATGGTCAAAATTTGCTGAATTGATGAAAATAATACAATTTCAAATATGCGACCTATATTTTGTGTAGAATCTGGGTTAAAGCAGCCGATTTTAACACTAAAGCCTATCGAAACTGGAAAAGTTTTTAGAGTATTGTTCCCCATCTCGCTACAGGATTTCCTTTGAATAAAAACTTAAGTTTGACAAGATCTTCCCATATGACAAGTAAGATCCTGTAGCAAGGTGGGGAACAGTGTAAACCAGGCGATCAAAATATCAAAAAGAGGGGATGCAAAAGGCTCGAAATCTCTGAATTATTTTAGATAAATATATCATGTTTTCTTTCGATGGGCTTAGAATAATAATATATTGTAATTGACCCTTCCGATTGCGGGAAAAAATGCAAAATTTCGTGACGTCACAATGCTTTTACCATGTGTTTACCTCGGACAAACAAGCTTCGAACCTCGGTCAAACATCCAAATTGCATTGTGACGTCATGGAATTTCTCAAATTTTTCCCGCGCTCGGAAGGGTCAATTGTACATATACAATGTTAGTTCATAACTTTTATGACGTCATTTAATTGGTTTCAGTGAGTGTGTTCCGCTGTGGCTTTTGCAATGTGGTCCTCCTTGAGACATTGATCAGAAAGTCGTGTTAACAAAAACTGGTTGTTATATGTTAACTCCTCCAGGAACATTTTCGAGGAAAACAAAGACTCAAAGGCACCAAACAGATCAGGGACAATCATGCATAAAATTTTTGTCGTATTTTCAAAGGATAATATTTTCCAGTAGAATGGTCTAAACAAGGCGTTTTGAAGCTACTTTGATTTTACACCACAATTGTACGTTCTTCGAGACCTCTGAGTAATTGGAGCAGTGAGAGAGTTGTGCGCACGTCATCCAGGATAACCACACCAAGTGCTACTTGTGTGGCAAATGGCCGTCCAAAGTCGGCACCGGTTACCCATTGGTCTCGTTGGTTTATGTGTAGTCTTTTGTGTTTGATGTTTATAGGTCGTATGTCAATTTTTCGTCTCTTTGTATTTTCGCATCGGGTGTTTTGCTGTTTTGCTGTTGGTGCTGCAACAAGGTTTTGATGGAGATCCCCTCCCTTCTTTAAAAGATTGAGCATATACTTCTAGCGATTTCTTATTCTCTTTAACCTATCTTTCTTTAATGATGTCCGACGTATTATATGGGGGTTATTTGTCAATTGAGCAATGTCATATCCGGATTTTTTTTCTTATAATATTTAACATCATATAATTCAAAAAGAATTTTGTGTCGCCTGCGACGCAAAGCGACATATATTCATATAGGGTTCAATATGAATGAATCAGAACAGTAGGCGTTTAAGATAACTTGACATCTGATAAATCTGCTGGAAGTGACTGATGAAAACAGGACGTACCTAATGAGATTAGAATAGAATGACAGCATCTCATGGAAAGCACGTGTCGTCTGCGAAACATAGTACAACTATAGGGTCACTTTGGGTTGTGACACCTAAAATGTAAGACAGGTGGACGGATAGACAGATGGACGGACGGACAACATTCAAAGTGATTCCTAGGTGTCGCTATGCTTCACAGGCCAAGCAATCAGTATACTGCAATGTCACATGATAAAGTCTACGTATGAAAGCATACAAAGTAAACGTTTATGGAAGGACTACTGTCAATGAACTGAAGCACCATACAAAAAGTGCAAGTAATTTATTTCCATAATTTCTCTTATCTTATGACAATCAGCAGGCAAGCTGTTGGAAGTGACTGATTAAAACAGGAAATCTTATGACATTATAAGTATAATGATTCTAAATGACCTCTGTCACATGTTCAAGGATAAGTAATGATAAAACATAGAAAAAGTTTTTTGACAGACGTTTCGAGATGAATCGTTTCACAATACAAAAGGCGCAAGCAATTTTATTTCCGTACATAATCAACCCCAATTAAGACCTTCTCTGAACAAAATTGACGTCTGAACGTTCCAAATACATTATATATGGAATCCACATGTACCTTCAATTATATAATAAGTGTCTTATTTTGTGTGTTCATGCAGAAATAAATTACAATGGCTGATGCATTTTTTATATAATGCGCGCTAGCGTATTTTATCAAATAAATGCATCAGCCATTGTAATTTATTTCTGCATAAACACACAAAATAAGACACTTATTCTATATATATGCGCTTTCAAAGCCAAAAAAAAAAAACAAACAAAGCTCCCAATTCCATTTTTAAAGCGAATCCGTCCACCAATGTGGAGGGGAGTTAATTTTAGAAAGGAACAGCGGGAGTGTCCCCATGGCAACGTCACGCTTATTCAGTGTGACTGAAACGTCATAAATAAATGCATTGTGATATATCAAGTATTTCAAATTAGAAATGTAACAATGGAATAATGACCAAACAAGTTATTTATTACTCTCTAGATGTTGACTGTTTGGAACTAATTTTGTTTGCGGAATGTATTCCCATTTCTGTTATCCGTTTGCGTCAGTTGCAGCGCGGTGAAATCATGAAATGTTGAAAGCGTTAGTTTATGGATTTTTCTTATACTGTGCACTGTTTATATGTGGTCTATTTTGAAATTATCACAAACAACGCAGCAGTTACGCTGAATGTGACAAGAAATCTTCATTCGAAATATTCCGTTGAGTGTATAGGATGTGACATCAATCGACAGAGAACTATTGTAGCTGCACCTGCCTCTGTCGCTTGTTGTTGATGTCGTATTCTGTAATCGTCAAGACACAGATGCTGAAAGAGGTAAGGACTAAATGGGGATGATTTTAGTATTGAATTCGTCTTTTTATAAAATGTTATTCCTACTTTCTACATTGCATAGGAAAGGATTTTAAACTTGTTGATATTCAATTCAAATTCCTCCGCTATGTCGGGCGTTATGACGTCACACTGTCATTTATACGGAAATCAATAACAATCGTCCTGAAAGCTTTATCTCATGCAATTACAGTGGCTGTGCATATATTCACATTTATTGTACGCAGGTTTGCTACTGAAGTTGGTTATAATTCTTCATGACAGCTTATGTTCCCCTAACGTGCTATAATAAGGATTGCAGATTATTCAGGAAATATAAAGACGTCTTCCAATCTATTAATGTACGTGGTTGCTGTTTGAATGGTTCTAATGTAAAATATTTTTCGACATAGCGGACAAAGAGATATTATATTGCTTTATATCTTTATTGTACCGTCCATTTTCTCTGTGAGAATGCTCTCTCAAAAACAATTCCTAGTTGGGTACTTTCTCTGAAGGTCGCCTAGCTTTCAGACCGAAGTTGTTGTAGCCTGAGCTTTGAAAAAAAGGAATAAATTGCGGCGTGAATATGAATATGTCACTAATCAGGAATGGAAAACTTATAACTTCCAAGATAAAGTCAGGAATGGGAAAAGTTCAAGACGTCACGTCTGTCAAATATTACAGTATTTATTTGATCATTCGTGCGATGTTTCGAATAAAGTGGCACCTGGTCCCACCTCTAGCTTGCTAGGGGTCTGTCGATGCTCAATTTGGTACTCTATTGTGAGTGCTGTAGAGATTATCGTCAGGATCTTCTTTTACTCATTTGTGTCACACTTATGCACACTTATGTCGTGTGGAGCTCGTAAAAAAGTTCCACGCGAGGGGTTTGACAGTAAGTGTTTTGAATATTTTCCCTGACATGGTCGCCATAGCACGTTCTATATATAGACGAAACCACAGACATTGCATGTATTAATTATATATTGTTTTCATTTCCTTGCATGAACATCGCCGGCGGGTGCGGCTAGCCAACAGGGGATGCTTACTCCTCCCGGGCACATGGTCCCACCTCAAGCTTGCTAGGGGTCCGTCGATGCTCAATTTGGTGCTCAATTGTGAGTGCTGTAGAGATTATCGTCAGGATCTTCTTAAACTCATTTGTGTCACGCTTATGCCTTTTGCCCTGTGGAGCTCGTAAAAAAGTTCCCCTCGAGGGGTTTGACAGTAAGTGTTTTGAATATTTTCCCTGACATGGTCGCCATAGCACTTTCTATATAGACCTAACCACAGACAATGCATGTATTCATTATATATTGTTTTCATTTCCGTGCATGAACATCGACGGCGGGTGCGGCTAACCAACAGGGGATGCTTACTCCTCCCAGGCATATGGTCCCACTTCTAGCTTGGTAGGGGTCCGTCGATGCACAATTTGGTGCTCTATTGTGAGTGCTGTAGAGATTATCGTCAGGATCTTCTTTAATTCATTAAAAGCCATATGCTTTAAAGATGAGAAGGACTGTTTTTTTATGGCGCCCCTTGTAAACTACTGGAGGAGCTGTTAGAATAAGAGCTTGGTTTAGCAGTGAAATCATTCTTTTATTTCTCGTGCGTTGTCACTCCTCTGATGGAAAAAAACATAATGCGGTGCTCAATCGTCCCTCATAATTTTGTATAGCATGTTGGCGAGACGTTAATAAATCATCAATAAATGAAGAAAATTCCATCGATTGCTTTGACGAAAGAAGGTTTTATTACACTTTTGTCAGATATTATTTGGTATTAATGATCTAATATAAGACCTACCTTACAATGGCATTGATTTCCTAAAGTTTATTTACTTGGATCATACTATTATATATTATATTTGTCTGCAATAACTGACAGTCTACAATTGTTTGGTACATATAAATATGATATACTCGTATATCCATGTTCCCGGTGTAGTGAATAGTTTTCAGATAAGCACATAGACGGATGAAGATTTTTTTTAAGAGGAGGGTCGGGGATTTTTTGTAAAGCAAAAAGACAAAAGAAAAGCTGGAAGGGGGATGTGATACCGAGTAAAAATGTCAAGTTATGTATGAACAATTTTTTTTTACCAAATGTCAATAAAGATATCCATACACGTATGTCGTCTGTTGTAAACTTTTAATATTTTCGACTTCTCCAGAACCACTAATGGTAGTTGATAGGGCTAATATTTTAGGGATAAAATACTTATGATTAAGTACAAATGTTGCTGTTTTTCGTTGGATTTGTGAACAGGTAGAGCAATTACAGGCAAAAGTGGGTAACGATGAGTACCAACCTTTGAGAAGACTTCAGCACATGCATGTTTCAGCAATCCGAAAGCGTCAGAATGATCTACCAAAGTCAAATATTTTAGGGTTTTTATGGCGCGTAAAGCGTTGCAAAATTCGAAATCTTGATATAAAACTAAACATATTTTAATGTGTTTAAAAACTTGTGATGTATATTTAAAAACTTGTTATGTATGTTCAAAAACGTGTGATGTGTATTCAAAAACTTGTGATGTATATTTAAAAATCTTGATCTGATGTTTTTGTTCAATAAATCTTGATATGTATTCAAAGAATCTTGATGTTTATGTAATGAAAATTATGATTTGTAGGTAAAAATAAAACACTTGATGTGTATGAAAAAATATCTTGATGCCTATGCAAAACAATTTTGATATGTGTTCAATAAATTTTGATATGTATTTTAAAAAACTTGATGTGTATGCAAAAGATTCTTGCTATATGTTTAACAATTTTGCATACACATCACGATATTTTACATACACATAAAGATTTTTACATAAACAATAAGATTGTTTAAATACACATCAAGATTTTTTTCATACATAACAAGATTTATTATAAAACGTAACAACATTTATTGCATACATGTCAAATTTTCAGTAATAAATATCAAGTTTTTATATATACATCACAAGTCTTTAAAAATACATCACCAGTCTTTAAACATACATCACAAGTCTTTAAACATACATCGCAATTCTTTAAACAAACATCGCAAGTCTTTAAACATACATCACAAAATTTGAAATATATATCAAGATTTTAAATTTGAACGTTTTTTAAGTTTATATACATGTATATATTAACAAAAATACACGAAGATATTTTTGTACAATAAATTATTATTGTTTTCAAGATTATTCCTAGTGCAAAAAGGTTTAACGTCTAGATTTTTTTTCGGTTTGTTTCCTTGATCATCGACTTTACAAGGAGATAAAGTCTTTCATGCATAATATTTTGTGCTTTATTCGTCTTTTATATTGCCTTTATAAATCTGATATAGTAGAAATAGAAGTTATTGAAATCAGAATAATACGGAAGTGTTCCAAATCTTTATCTTCTTGAAGAAAATTTCAAACCTTTTTTAATGCACCAGACACGTAAATCCTCATCAAAGATACATTATCAAGAGTTCTTTATTAGTGTCATGACGTATGATTGATGATGGAAATAAATTCCTTTCTACGTGTATGAAGAAATGCATGAAGCATTCAATTACAAATTTTCGAATGTTACCCTGAGCTATAATATTTTTGTTGACGGAATGATTACCAACCATATACCCGAAACGTGCATGTCTGTTCCATGCTGTTCATTAATCTGTTTTTAAGGCATCCGCTGTACAATTGAGTCATTTTACATAGCGTTTTAATCATCTCCATTGTAAAGTATGGTAAATTTTATGCCTGGTAAGGTACATTAAACTATATATTTTCTGAAAGGTAATGATGCACCGAGTTCAGATATAATACTCCCATTTCTTAAAAATCAAAGAGAAAAAGTCTTGTACAACTTTGTTATTTTGCATAAGTTATATAGAGAAAAAAGACAATTCAAATGCTTCATCAGTTATTCCCCTTTGTTTTTCTGACCCCAAATTATTATTTCTGAGCAGTGGACATTATAACCTTTCAGAATATGTATAGTTTATAGTACCTTACCAGGCAGAGAAAAATGCCCTATTGTACATCGGATACCTTAAATGAGGCTAATGAATTTGAAGACGTTTAACAATATAGTGTTTTTCCGGTCATTGGAGCGATACCTTGGACATTCAAAAAGGAGGAAATTTGGCATGTAAGGATCAGAAAGGGGTATTTGGGATATCCTGACCACAGTCCCTCTGCACTTTTTTCTTTTAACAGAACCCCCACCCCTCCCCAACCCCGCAACCGAGCTTAAACACCACACCGTTTTTTGGAATAAATTTTCTTCATCAAAATCTTTGCCTTACAATGAGACAAAGAAGATCCTGACGAAAATCTCAAGAGCACCAACTTGAGCATCGACGGACCTCTAGCAAGCTAAGTAGGACCAGGTGCCCGGGATGAGTAAGCATCCCCTATTTTGCTAGCCGCACCCGCCGTCGATGTTCACGGAATTTCTTGGAACCCTCTTGTTCCTTGGTGTTGTAATCATCAGTGTTAACTGAGTTTCTGTTTTGTGACAGCGAGATTCCACAAGTAACAATAATGCTTTTATTGAATTTCGGATCAGTCGAATTGCAGTTTTGAATTGTGATGTACACCTAGTTTTTTCATTGCATTAATTCATGGTGGCGTCAGCCACTCGCAATGAATTATTTGGTAATTTTCTCATTCTAGATGCTTATTCGGTGTCACTGTGCAAACCGCCTCCATCCCCTTGTTTTAATACAGGAAGAGAAGTTGGAATGAGCTTTCCAGTTTGGTCCGTCCTTCTTGCCTAGATACTTCAGCTGGTTTATTACCCGAAACGTGCATGTCTGGTCCAAGCTGCAAATTTATCTGTTCTTAAGGTAGAGTATCCCTCAGGTCAGAATTGCTGATAATAATTTGTCTGGATACCCTATTTTTGCTCTTCAGAATCATGTTCAGATTATCAAACTAATTAGGTTTTGGGAAAAGAAACTTTTGTAGCTACATTTTATCACCTCTAAAATGGGATTTTTCTTACTTTTTCCATCGGGTCTAATGTTAAAGTTCATGATAAAGTATAATGTTTTAATTTAATTATCACGGCTCGTTTTTAGCGAAGACGTGTGCAGTTCATTGCGTACTTTCACTGGACTCCGGAGATTCTTCATTAGATAAATTTGTCCTTCGCGTTTGTATGGAGCTGTGTTATTGTTTCCGTCTGTTTGTCCAATTTTTTTTTCTCATGAGAATGTTCTGTTCTATATTTTTCAAGAATTTGTCAGCATTTTGATTGTGAATTTTCTATTCTGAGTTTGACTTTTATTCACTGATTTTTTTTTAATCGACAAGAAGCAAGAACGTCATCGGGAACCTGCATGAATGTCACTTGAGATTGGCGTCAGGATCTTTTTTATCTCATTATAACTAACCAATCACTTTTAAGTCCCTGGATCTTTAAGTAGTAAATACTTATCACCGAGACGGTTCTTAATACTTCGTAACTGAGACCGATTTAGGCCATAGAAATTAGATACATGCATTTTGTTTTACGTCCCGAACTTTTTCTGAAAGATACCCTCCCACCAGGCATAAAAACACACAAGTATATGATCAATATAAAGGAATTTGTAACGAAAGACTGAAAACATACTAGAAAGTATTGCTTCAACTGAGGTATTGTTTTTAGCAAAAATGCTATTTATGATGGTATAGACATTTTATGAAATTCAAAACCATTTACCAATAATTATCTTTTTACTTGAAAAAATGCATTTTTTTGGTTTGTTTTTCTGAAAAATTCTCTTAAAATGTAACCGCCCGCGGACGTTTAACAAAATATTTAATTACTATGACCTTACTATCAAGAAACAAACACGGTGATCCGGAGGACAACCTAACGTGACAAAGCGGTTCATGTTTTCAAGCTTTATAGTTTATATGAATTATTTATCAAATTATATACAAGGACTGATTTTTTTTTATCCCGTAAATATTTGCCAAGAAAAAAGCGATTGTCCGTTTTGGTTTTCTCTTATCTCAGTTCAGCATCAGTTTCCCATTATTACATTACACTGACATGTACGGGATCGCTCTATAAGCTCCCTAATCCAGTATTAAATATCACTCAGAACCAATCCAGGGCGTTTAAGGCAGAGGAATAATGACTTATAATGCTCATCCAATGTGATTTGAATCTCGTTTTCCTTTTTGATATCATAAATCAGACAATGGACGGCTATATATAATGTGACGGGACGACCGCTACGTCACCCTTACCAATTACAGAGGGATAATAGTGGTACGTCACAGTATAACAAACGGTATCGTACGTCCAGAGGGAGCAGAGCGATGTCAACAAGAGACTCGATACATGAATACATTTTCTCTATTGACATTTCTCAACTAAAAAATCCCTGCGGGTGTGTTCGACTGTGGCCAATGCAAAGTTGATCGTTTTTTCTAACGAATTCGAACATTTTTGTTCTCGAAGATTATGAAAAGTGGGTCCTGTAGCATCATATCCCACCTATCCTGCTTCGTCTTTCGATATTTTTTGGACGTAACTTTCTCTGTCTTTGGCCATATTACATTATTTAGATTGAAGATCACTGACAAGGGTTAGGTACCAAATATGTCCATGTCTATGGTTCATGCTGCAAATTTGTTCGCAAGAATGGTCCTTAATCGTGACCAATGACGCACCTTAATTAAATTATGCTGGAGATCTCCATATTTATTTTTCAATATCATAAAGCAGAATATTTGTTGGTCAAGGTAAAATGTTTCATTCTGGTAATGAAATGTGAATTTCATCCAGTGATTCAAGTATAGTGTATTCACATTTAACAAATTTCTTCTTTTTTAAGAAATGGAAAGTAAAAGGGGCTTCCCAGACTTATCTATTCAAAGACACATTCAAGTGACAAGGTGGCAAAAAGGTAGGGAAAAACCGGGTTTTCTTGAAAAACAATTGATAGTTAATTCGTAGATCCAGAATTTTTACGAGGTGAAGAGGGTACAGCAGGCTTGGAAAGAGGTGAACCTACAGTGTATAGATTCGGTTAACTATTCTTTTTTAAAAATGTAACAACCCCCCCCCCCCCTCCCCCCAGGATCCTCTAAACTTGAGTTCTCTTATACAGCTATCTAGATCCGCACATGCAGAATATGATTCCATTCTATAGCTTCTGTCTGGAAATTTTCAATTATTAGATTCATCATATCCACCACACATCACGATCACGAAAAAAAGCAGGGTTTCTAATACTATAGCTGAATGACTCGACATCCGCATTCAAAGATGCTGACAAGTAAAAAATGAAAGGTTTTGATAAACAAGCAATGTTCTTACGTCACTGTGTGATTCCCTTGAGGTATTTATGTATGTTCTTCGTGAAAATTAATCAGCGCAAGTTCTCTATGTAGACAGAAAAATCATTCATTATTATTCTATATATATCTTCATTATAGCCTCCTAGTTATTATGATGGATTTAAACCATCGTAAAAGTCTTTTGAGAATATATATGTGTATCATTAGCCTCAATCATAAATTTGGAATTGCTCAGTGGCGGATTTAAATGTGGTATGCGCGAGCCGCGCCCCTGCAATACTTTAAACAAAAAAGGAAAATACTCCTATCTATCGCTTACAGAAATTTATTCATCTGGTTGGAGATCCCCTCCCTTCTCATTATCGATAACAAATTATGAAAACCTCACCCTGTCCCAACGGAGTATCATACTGGACTGATTTGGACTCTTTTATGAAAACCCAAACCTCTTTATCGATAAAAACAAGAGGTCCAAGAGGACCACAATCGCCCACCTGAAAACTACGTAAACTAAGCATATCAAACAAAAAGAAGTTTGTAAATGGAAAATAACCTGACTTCAGATTGGAACAAAAATTAACAACACTTCTTAAGACATCTCTCTAGATAATCCTTATGCTTTCGGTATGTCGATACATGCTTCCGTTCTGAAGAAGAAGTTTGTCAAATGAGGGTACCTCCCATGACCTATTTTTTGCCTGTGGTGGTGCCATCTATTGACAGATCCGGACAAAAAACAACAATACTTGTAGGGGACCATGAGTACTTCATTCCTACCAAGTTTCATGAAAATCTGTTCAGCGGTTCTGGAGAAGAAGTTGAATATGTATGAAAATCACCCCCCCCCCCTCTTTTCTTCTTGAGTAATCTAAGTAACCCGAGAGAGACAGTTATACAGAAGCTAAAGCAAAATCCTGCTATTAAATTACAGCCCCCTCCCCCTCCTTTCACTACGTTATTGATTGTAGAGTTCTGTCTTTACATTAATATTTTGAACTGCTCTCAATATTTTAATTTCAAAGTTATATATCTAAGTCTTCACAAGATAAATTTGAAAATACTTATTCATCTTTCTTAAATCATTTAATTTCCTTTTGCATACTTATTTAATAATTTAAAATATAAAACATTCAAATGAATCGATAATCCAAGAATTTAAACCTCAAAACATATATCAATATTAAAGAAAGACAACTCTTACATACATGAGTTCTGCTGTTATACATGTACCAACTATAAGAGTTCTCCCCCTCTTATACGAAACTAAAGTTACCAGGGTTAAAATTCCTGATATAGATAAAAGAAGTACCAGAACTTGAACCCATAAGCCTTTGGTCCATGTGCACAGTAAACATAACTATTCATTATTGAAAAAATACTCATAAAAATCTGTTCAGCAGTTCTGGAGAAGAAGTTGAATATGTATGAAAATCAACCCCCCCCCCCTCCTTTCCTTTTCACATAAGAAAAAAATTCATAAAAAATCAAAAAATTAAAATTTTAGTATAAAATACATATCAAAGCATTAGGTAACTTAAATGTGATAAATGTGCAGTAAATGAATGTGTAAAATCATACACATATTGAGTTACTTAAAGAAATAATGCCAAAATGTGCATTTCTGACAAAGTCCGAAAAGACGTCAAAAACGCGTCAAAAATTTGACTTCCGAGTGGAACCAAAAATAACAACGCTTCTTAAGACATCTCTCTAGATCATACTGATGCTTTCGGTTTGTCGATACGTACATCCATTCTGAAGAAGAAGTTTGTCAAAGGAGGGTACCCCCTGTAACCTACTTTTGCCTCTGGTGGCGCCACCTGTTGATGGATCCGGACGAAAAACAACAACACTTGTAGGGGACTATGAGTAATTCATTCCTACCAAGTTTCATGAAAATCTGTTCAGTGGTTCTGGAGAAGAAGTTGAATATGTATGAAAATCAACCCCCCCCCCCTTCCTTTTCACATAAGAAAAAAATTAATAAAAATCAAAAAATTAAAATACATATCAAAGCATTTAGTAACTTAAATATGATAAATATGCAGTAAATGAATGTGTAAAATCATACAGTTATTGAGTTATTTAAAGAAATTGTGCAAAAATGTGCATTTCTGACAAAGTCCGAAAAGACGTCAAAAACGCGTCAAAAATTTGACTTCCGAGTGGAACCAAAAATAACAACACTTCTTAAGACATCTCTCTAGATCATCCTGATGCTTTCGGTTTGTTGATACGTGCTTCCGTTCTGAAGAAGAAGTTTGTCAAAGGAGGGTACCCCCTGTAACCTACTTTTGCCTCTGGTGGCGCCACCTGTTGATGGATCCGGACGAAAAACAACAACACTTGTAGGGGACCATGAGTACTTCATTCCTACCAAGTTTCATGAAAATCTGTTCAGTGGTTCTGGAGAAGAAGTCGAAAATGTTGAAAAGTTTACGAAGGACGACAGACGACAGACGACGAGCTTTGCTCAGGTGAGCTAAAATGTTCCCCTTTAAGATCAAATTCTGGATACTCAGAAGACCAACAGTACCGCTCCTCGTAAATAACAAAAGGTTGACCTGCAGTGCCGCTCCTCGTAAATATCAAAAGGTTGATCTGCAGTACCGCTCCTCGTAAATATGAAAAGGTTGACCAGCAGTGCCGCTCCTCGTAAATATCAAAAGGATGATCAACAGTACCGCTCCTCGTAAATATCAAAAGGTTATGACCTAAATGACGACCAACAGTACAGCTCCTCATAAATTTCAAAAGGATGACCTGCAGTGCCGCTCATCGTAAATATCAAAAGGTTGACCTGCAGTGCCGCTCCTCGTAAATATCAAAAGGTTGACCTGCAGTACCGCTCCTCGTAGATATCAAAAGGTTGACCTGCAGTGCCGCTCCTCGTAAATATCAAAAGGTTATGACCTAAAGGATGACCTATTTATTATTAGATATCAACTCAACATTTCATGATTTATTCAATGAAACAAAAACTGAAGTGTCCCAATTATGACATCAGAGAGCACCTTGCTGGACCAGATTCAGATTTGAATCTCTTAGACTACGTGTCTAATTTCAAAGAGAAATTATATAGTGCTCAAGAAAATCTCAAAACATCACAAATGAAAATGAAAACATGGTATGACAAAGATGCTAGAAACAGTTTTTATACCAGGCGATAAAGTTCTTGTCTTTTTGCCTATCCCTGGTCATCCTTTGCAAGCTAGATATTTCGGTCCTTATGAGATTGAGAGTAAAATTAGTGATGTTAACTATGTGGTTAAAACACCAGGTCGGCGAAAAGAAAAAATAGTGTGTCATGTTAACATGTTGAAAGAGTATTTTGATAGAAGTGACCGAAATTTTGTAAAACCAGTTTCCACTTTGGCCAATGTAAATAAATTAGAAAATTGTGTTGAACCTGAATGTAATGAAGAAACGTCGAAAAAGGCTTCGCTCAAAGTGTCCGTTTGAAGAATTCTGAAATTCTGACAAATCCGGAAGTGAATCTCGGACATTTGACCGTGCATAAAAAAGAGGAAGTGCAACAATTAATGCGGGAATATACGACCATCTTTCCGGACGTTCCCAAAAAGACGAATGCATCTCATCATGACACAATCTTACCGATTGTGTACGGACTTCAGAAAAGTCAATTCAGTCACCAAAACTGACTCTTATCCGATCCCACGAATCGATGACTGTATCGATAAAATTGGCAGTGCAAAATTTGTCAGTAAATTTGACTTGCTCAAAGGCTACTGGCAGGTCCCGCTTACCGAGAGAGCAAGAGAAATATCGGCATTTGCGACTCCAGATGGGCTATACCAATATAAAGTAATGCCCTTTGGTATGAAAAATGCACCAGCCACATTCCAGAGGATGATTCATTCGCTCCTAAATCATCTCGAAGGATGCGAGGCGTACATCGATGACGTCATCATCTACAGCGACACCTGGGATGATCATCTCCGAATCATGCGTACTTTCTTCGACATACTGGCGAAAGCAAACCTCACAGTGAACCTTGCGAAAAGTGAATTTTGTCATGCAACTGTAGAATATTTGGGTCTCAAAGTAGGTCAATGTTTTGTTACTCCTCTTATCGCCAAGGTGGAAGCTATTTCTAAGTTCCCGATTCCTACCAATAAGAAAGAGATAATGAGATTTTTAGGAATGGCAGGATTTTACAGAAAATTTTGTCCAAATTTCTCGTCAGTTGTTGGTCCACTTACCAATCTGTTACAAGAGAGAGTGAATTTTGCATTGACCAATGACTGTGACGAATCTTTTAAGAAAATCAAATGTGTTCTTATGAATAGTCCTGTCCTGTCAGCTCCAAATTTTGATAAGCAGTTTAAGCTTACTGTTGATGCCAGTGACGTAGGAATCGGGGCTGCTTTGTTTCAAGAAAATGATGATGGTGTAGATAGAGTTGTTTGTTATTTTTCAAAGAAATTGACAAAATGTCAAAAGAATTACTCTACTATTGAAAAAGAGTGTCTTGCATTATTGTTAGCTGTACAACATTTTGATGTTTATTTGAATGTTACTTTACATCCCATTCTTGTGTATACTGACCACAACCCTCTCACATTTTTGCACAAAATTTCAAACAAGAATCAAAGACTTACAAGGTGGAGTTTATTGTTGCAAGAGTACAATATCATTATTAAACATAACAAGGGCAAAGACAATGTGATTGCAGATGCACTATCGAGAGTTTCATGAGTGATTTTTGAAGAATTAACCACCTAAGTTTTCATTGACATTCAAACTTTTTTTAAGGGGGGAGGTGTTGTGGGTCATGTGTTATATTAGTTTTACTTTATGTGTAGGTACACATGTACTTAGTCATGTTATTTAATGATTTCATAATAATTCTTTCTAGATTTTACTATGTCATGTTTATTTCATTATATTTCAGTATATTCTTTGTTACATCATTATCATCACATGACTGTGATTTCTAGAATTTACTCTATTGTTAATCATTTGTAATGAGTCATTGTTCTAGAAGCTTCTGGTAAATTCATTGGTATTAAGTATAAATACCTCTGAGGAACTGTGTTGAAGGGGCATTCGTTCAAGTCATAATATTGTCAACAATGAGGGTCCGAGTTGTCCGATATATATCAGTCACAAGATTGCCTATACTAACAGACTAAGGGTCCGAGTCGTCCGATATATGAGTCCGATATTGTCTATATAGAGGGTCCGAGTTGCCTGATATAAGGGTCCGAGATGTCTGGGAACGGGCCGAGTTTTCCGGGGTCCGAGTTGTCGGGGGTCCGAGTTGTTCGCATACCATTCGTACACATTCGTAGACACGATTCATTCATCTATTCTGATATACTGGGATACTTTATTTGTTGAGACTTTAATCCATTTAACAACGTTTGGACACCGATCTTTCGAGAACGTTTGTTATTACCGGAAACCATACATTCGATAGACTTTGTGGACCGTAACGGACACTTTGATCCGGACATTGTATTGTAAGTTGTAATCATTTTAAATATATATATTTTGTACATAATTAAACTTGTTAATTTATATTCAGTCTTTGTCTGATTTTTGCTGGCGTTTTGGGGTATTCTGACCCATAACACTTGTTAAAAAAATTATATACTGACGATTCTTTGTTTGCCAATCAAGAAATCATTGTAGTTTTTACAAACATTCTGATAAAAATAAAAATAAAGGAACGTCATGGTCGAAATATGTGTAATACAATGTTGCAGGGGGTTCCACGCAAATATCTACAGCTTTTGTCACAATGTAAACGTCTTCAAATTGAATAGCATCATTTAAGAACAAATAAATTGGCAACGTGGACCAGACATGCACGTTTCGGGTACTTAACCCTCATCAGTGATCCTTAATCCTAAATCTGAACAATGTAATATGACAAAAAGTATGAAAGTTACTATGTCGAAAAAGGGTACCGAAAGACGTAGCAGAATGGGTGGGATATGATGCTACAGGACCCACTTTTTAGAAATTTCAAGAAATTTTGATAACAGAAATTTAGATTGCGTTGAAGAAACGATCAACCGAAATTGATCGAACTTGGCTACATGTGCCCTCGGGGACTCTTGGTCCAGCAGCAGTGACACTCACCAAGTGGTATAAATGTAAACGTCTTCAAATTGAATAGCATCATTTAAGAACAAATAAATTGGCAACGTGGACCAGACATGCACGTTTCGGGTACTTAACCCTCATCAGTGATCCTTAATCCTAAATCTGAACAATGTAATATGACAAAAAGTATGAAAGTTACTATGTCGAAAAAGGGTACCGAAAGACGTAGCAGAATGGGTGGGATATGATGCTACAGGACCCACTTTTTAGAAATTTCAAGAAATGTTGATAACAGAAATTTAGATTGCGTTGAAGAAACGATCAACCGAAATTGATCGAACTTGGCTACATGTGCCCTCGGGGACTCTTGGTCCACCAGCAGTGACACTCACCAAGTGGTATAAATGTAAACGTCTTCAAATTGAATAGCATCATTTAAGAACAAATAAATAGGCAACGTGGACCAGACATGCACGTTTCGGGTACTTAACCCTCATCAGTGATCCTTAATCCTAAATCTGAACAATGTAATATGACAAAAAGTATGAAAGTTACTATGTCGAAAAAGGGTACCGAAAGACGTAGCAGAATGGGTGGGATATGATGCTACAGGACCCACTTTTTAGAAATTTCAAGAAATTTTGATAACAGAAATTTAGATTGCGTTGAAGAAACGATCAACCGAAATTGATCGAACTTGGCTACATGTGCCCTCGGGGACTCTTGGTCCACCAGCAGTGACACTCACCAAGTGGTATAAATGTAAACGTCTTCAAATTGAATAGCATCATTTAAGAACAAATAAATTGGCAACGTGGACCAGACATGCACATTTCGGGTACTTAACCCTCATCAGTGATCCTTAATCCTAAATCTGAACAATGTAATATGACAAAAAGTATGAAAGTTACTATGTCGAAAAAGGGTACCGAAAGACGTAGCAGAATGGGTGGGATATGATGCTACAGGACCCACTTTTTAGAAATTTCAAGAAATTTTGATAACAGAAATTTAGATTGCGTTGAAGAAACGATCAACCGAAATTGATCGAACTTGGCTACATGTGCCCTCGGGGACTCTTGGTCCACCAGCAGTGACACTCACCAAGTGGTATAAATGTAAACGTCTTCAAATTGAATAGCATCATTTAAGAACAAATAAATTGGCAACGTGGACCAGACATGCACGTTTCGGGTACTTAACCCTCATCAGTGATCCTTAATCCTAAATCTGAACAATGTAATATGACAAAAAGTATGAAAGTTACTATGTCGAAAAAGGGTACCGAAAGACGTAGCAGAATGGGTGGGATATGATGCTACAGGACCCACTTTTTAGAAATTTCAAGAAATGTTGATAACAGAAATTTAGATTGCGTTGAAGAAACGATCAACCGAAATTGATCGAACTTGGCTACATGTGCCCTCGGGGACTCTTGGTCCACCAGCAGTGACACTCACCAAGTGGTATAAATGTAAACGTCTTCAAATTGAATAGCATCATTTAAGAACAAATAAATAGGCAACGTGGACCAGACATGCACGTTTCGGGTACTTAACCCTCATCAGTGATCCTTAATCCTAAATCTGAACAATGTAATATGACAAAAAGTATGAAAGTTACTATGTCGAAAAAGGGTACCGAAAGACGTAGCAGAATGGATGGGATATGATGCTACAGGACCCACTTTTTAGAAATTTCAAGAAATTTTGATAACAGAAATTTAGATTGCGTTTAAGAAACGATCAACCGAAATTGATCGAACTTGGCTACATGTGCCCTCGGGGACTCTTGGTCCACCAGCAGTGACACTCACCAAGTGGTATAAATGTAAACGTCTTCAAATTGAATAGCATCATTTAAGAACAAATAAATTGGCAACGTGGACCAGACATGCACGTCTCGGGTACTTAACCCTCATCAGTGATCCTTAATCCTAAATCTGAACAATGTAATATGACAAAAAGTATGAAAGTTACTATGTCGAAAAAGGGTACCGAAAGACGTAGCAGAATGGGTGGGATATGATGCTACAGGACCCACTTTTTAGAAATTTCAAGAAATTTTGATAACAGAAATTTAGATTGCGTTGAAGAAACGATCAACCGAAATTGATCGAACTTGGCTACATGTGCCCTCGGGGACTCTTGGTCCACCAGCAGTGACACTCACCAAGTGGTATAAATGTAAACGTCTTCAAATTGAATAGCATCATTTAAGAACAAATAAATTGGCAACGTGGACCAGACATGCACGTTTCGGGTACTTAACCCTCATCAGTGATCCTTCATCCTAAATCTGAACAAAGTAATATGACAAAAAGTATGAAAGTTACTATGTCGAAAAAGGGTACCGAAAGACGTAGCAGAATGGGTGGGATATGATGCTACAGGACCCACTTTTTAGAAATTTCAAGAAATTTTGATAACAGAAATTATATGTTTGTAAAAACAACGCCGTTTTACTTACTAACGAGTCCATTAGTGTAAAAGTATCAGTTTAGATAATGACAAAGACCATAAAAAGAGAAAATATAATCAATGCAATTATTTCAGTTCCTGTTTTCTTTCCATTAACTGAGCTTTTTACACCAACTTAAGTCACGTGATGCTACGCAGTGAAAGAGACAACGTTGTATAATTAAAATCCTCTTTCAAGAGAAGAATCACACAAATAGTTAAGGGGTTGGTAGAGTTAAACTTCTGTGTTTTACTTTCATTCACTGATTTTGGTTTAGCGACTGAACAATGAAAAAAAATCTTGTGGATTTGGTGCAGTAACTGTTCCTCCTTGAATAAGAGGAATGGTCAATAGACATCAAACAGCATATTTCATCTTGTACTCGTCCAGAATTCTATTATATATATGCCCTCTGTTAAAAAGGAAAACAATGCAATCTACAATGAATATTGACGAAATGCCCTTTAGATACTCCATCCGAAGATTTGAGAAAATTGTAAAAAGCAAAAATGGGGAAAATGAAAACTTTCCTTTTTTCGACAATTTTATACAAGTTTGGCCTTATTACCCCTTTTGTGCATGCAGACAACTTTCAGAGCGTCACATTTGCTGTCTATGAAATAGTTTCTGGACACTGGATTTGTTGAGACTATTCAATCATGAAAAAGGTTAACGATAATGTCAGTATTACAACAACGGTCTAACAGAACAATTATATGTGACCTAATTTGATCCTTTAATGGCTATTCAACGTTTCTATTTTAAGACATAATGACTGGAAACCATGAGCTAAATCTAATTAAGAAAGGCCGTACTATCCTTTCTGTTCATTTCCGTCGTACAAAAAGTTTGATTACAAAAAGTAATGAAACTAGTTTGTATATATATTCTAAAGTAATCAAACTAGGTTGCATATTCCAAGTATATGTAGTTATTCCTGTCAATGCACCAGTTATTTAAACACCCTTTCACGATAGTGTGCGCTCGGATCCCTTTTGTCTCTTCGTACGGTACTTATTCACTCAAAACAATGAAATGACATCATACCGCAGTAGTGCATGCGACGGTTTAGAGCGGTATGACGTCATTACTTTGTTTTAAGTGGAAAAGGTACCGTACGAAGAGACAAAAGTTATCCGAGGGAACCTGATCGTGAATGGGTCTATTATAATGACCGACAAAGACCAAAATGTGAATACAAATAGAGGGACAAACATAAATCCTAACAAGCAAATTCTGAGCATTTGGCCCCGGTCAGTCGCAAAAATAGCTCAAACTCCAAGTTCACGGTCTCAGTTCAAAATTTCTGCTATCAATGGTTAGGTTTTATCACAAGAAACACAGGGTCCAAAATGCGAATTATAAACGGCCTTATTCCTCACCCACAGCACCGCATGGGGTCGAAACGTATGATGTTTTGATTCCATACGGAGGTTTTTGGTTGTTTTCTCAACATTTAAGTGATACTGCACAAAACTGATGAGTCGTTGCATTAGGGCAATACATAATCAGCAAGCCCATATCGTTTATATATCTGAAAAGTCTATAGTTTTTGCAAACACTTCAAAAGTTCTGCTAGGTCAATAACGTTTCTGTCGTCGACAAACTATTGAAGTGTTTGCGAAAACTACAAAATTTTCATAAACCTCGACGATATGGATTGATTTATTAGGCTTTGTCCTACTGCATCAGTATTGTAAAGTGTAACTTAGAAAATGAAAAAAAATACCAAAGAAACGGTCTAAGAAATCACAATACCATACGTTTTGATCCCAAGCGATGCAGTGGTTGATGAACGCATTTCTAAACATGTCATGCTCCCAGGTTAAGGTCAAAACGTAAAATATATTACTTCTAACAAGGGATACACTCATGAAATATGAATGCTCTATCTCTTACCATTCAAAATTTGTGTCTAAGATTAAAGCTTTTATTCAAAAGTAGGTAACTCTTTGTCAAATGACAAATATGGACAATGACCATATCCCAAAACACAGTTCGAAATCGATAATTAAGAAAATCACAAACCGACGGCATACAAAATAAGGATAAATCAGGAACCAAAGCAAACAAACAAAAACCTCCACCATATGAAAAGAAGTGAACTCCCAATTCAGGTACCCAAGAAGAGTCAGCATCTCCTGCTTGCATTCAACGCCCGTCGCTTCAATTCGGCAGAAATATCACATCCGGTTACTTCCATTTCGGAAGATACAAGTAAAGTCTGTAGTTGGATGGTCAAATGGTCTAAGACATAATATCATCCACCAGTCTGGACAATGGGGCATCATAGTATATGACGAGTTCCCCACATCGACCGTAGAACTGTTAGTCGACCACAAACGTATCCCTGACTGAGAATCTTATCTGAAAGACGCTTAGCTCTAACAACAAAATCTGTATATTTGCTGCTTACTTTGGCATAACATATCAATTGAGATATGAACACGTCATCAGCAGGCGATGAAGGGATGTTGATACTCAAAAAAGGAAAGTTTGTGATGCTGAAAATGAAGTCGTCACGTTTGTCATAGAGTGAGGTTTTCATGTGACCATCAGTAACATAGGACAGCATTATGTCCAAATAGGATGCTGAATTTTTTTGTCTCTGTAGTTTCTTTGACTAAAAGCTCCGACGGATAGATTCTGCTAAGGTAATCCGCGAATTTTGGATTATTGATGGACAGCACATCGTCTATATATCTGTAAGTGAAGTTAAAGCCCCAGGATTAAAACAATTAGTATTGATGGAAATCAATGGTCTCGACAAAAAAGAAATGAGGGAATCTCCAACAATACTCGGTTGCAGCACCCACAGCAAAACTTCAAAACACCCAATGCAAAAAAAAAGAGCAGACATCCACAGACAGAGACGTAAAAGGGACAAGGAAAACCAAAACAAATAGAAACAGGAAACATAAAAGACATCGCATAAACCAGCGAGACCAATGAGCAACCGGTGCCGACTTAGGGCGGCCATCTGCCACGTAAGTAGCAGACGGTGTGATGATCCTGGATTACGTGCGCACAACCCTCCTGCTTTTCCGATTACCCAGAGGTCTCGAAGAACGTACAATTATGGGGTAAAACAACCTCCTCATTGTTAGATGACCACACACAAACAAGACCATAAAACTCAGAGGCCCCAGCAACACAGATAAATATGTAAATGGATATAAAAAGAGGACGTGCGTAATACAGTACTTGCTCTGCTGGCTGTAGCGAGCTCATATATGTTATCACTCGAGGAGTCCGACTGACATTCAGAGAGGACAGGTGGTCGGGGCCCGGTCTTCTCTAAAGAGGTTTGGACATGGCCCGTCATGGAGTCCTGTCGTCACAGTCAGTCAGAGTGCAAGTCTTAAGAATGCGCTCGTACAAGACTGTAGATTGGTCAAGTACCAAGCCTAGTGTCCGTCTGGTGACATTAGGATTATATCCACGGTATAAAAGGCGTTTGATGATTCTAACGCATTTTCGGTGGTTATGCTGTCTACCTTTGATCCTTCTTATTTTGTAAATTATGTCATCATAAAATGCAGGTTGTGAAATACCCAAAGTAATATACTCAGTTGCTTGTATGGGTCCGAATATCAAAAGAAGTTGAACATAATTTCTGTAAAGTTTTAATTAAGTTTTAATTTTTGTGAAAGCAAAAACCTTGACCTAAAAGTTACTTTCTTCGTAATTTGTAAATTTCTACTAGGAAAATCCAAAACATCAGTACATGCTCTAGCATACCGGATGAGCTGTGAAATGTAGATACCGTATGATGGTAATCTAGGAACATCACAAGAAATTCACATGAGAAATATGAAAGTCTTTTCATTGAAAGTTATACTCTAAGGTTAAAAGACAGATAGGCGGATTTTAATATACCTTCACTAGACTAAAGCGAGCTAATAAACATTCTTTAAAAAAAACAGCTCTGCATGTCGTCTAAATTGTCAATATTAAAATATTTGTCCCATTACAAAATTTTAGTACACCATATGCGCATTTCAACAAGCTATGTTTCATCAATGCTGCTCGAGGTAAAAAAATGAAACCCAAATAATATGATATTCTGAAGAGCAAATGTCTAAACTTGACCTAAAATGTCAAAGAACCTATAATGACAGATATGCCCCTTAGTTTTAGAAAAAAAATATCTTTAATTTTGTGACGAAGAATTTACAATGTGTTCCTTGTCCCTTTTGCGCCTCTTGCTGTGCTTATCATCTCTGTACTTTTGCTATCGACTGTTGTTGTTGATCTCCTCATTTCTCTTACAAATATATTTCAAGTCAAATGTCGAAACATACGAAACTAGGCGAACGATATCCTCGGGGACTCAACAATTCACCAAAAGAGATAAAAACTTCAGAGAGCTTTGGACAGTATCCCCCAAGAAGTATCCTCTTCACATGTGGTCAGTGTGCAGGAGCCTGGAGGCATACACGTATTGGTATGTAGTCTTTGCGTGGCTCAGTAGTTTGACAGTAAGTGTTTCTAATATTTTCCCTGACATGGTCGCCATAGCACTTTCTATATAGATATAACCTCAGACAGTGCAATGCATGTATTTCATATATTGTTTTTATTTTCGTGCGTGAACATCGACGGCGGGTGCGGCTAGCCAACAGGGGATGCTTATTCCTCCCGGGCGCCTGGTCCCTACTCTAGCTTGCTAGGGGTCCGTCGATGCTCAATTTGGTGCTCTATTGTGAGTGCTGCTGAGATTATCGTCAGGATCTTCTTTAACTCAGAATATAGTTGAAGCAAACCGGACTTCTAATAAAGATTAGGGCTTCAATAAAATTTAGAGTAAAAAAGGCCCAAGTAGGACCATATCCCTCATTTAAATGTGCGGATATTATAAAATGCAATACAATGTTTTCCAAAGAGAGTTATATTGTATGACGAATCTGATCGAAAAATACATTTTGGAGAAATACCATGAGTACTTGTTTTATATGGTTTCGTGGAATGTTACGTCTTCTATTTCATATCATCACTTAAGTACAGATAAATTTGCAGCATAGACCAGACATGCACGTTTCAGGTACTTTCGTCAGTGATCCTCAATCCAAACTATAAAATACGGCCAAAAATACCAAGCAGTATATGCAAAGACTAGGTCCAAAACTAAACGTGTAAGTCAATCTTTTCCATATGGGTTATCTTGTTTTCGAATAGGGTCGAAAAACACTTTTCTGTTGTCTTTTCTTCATATTTATTCACATGACTTTTAAAAATCCGTATTCCAAGCAGAAACTTTTTATACAAGTATTTTAAACATAATGTTTTGACACTTGCAAATTTTGACAAAAAAAAGAATGGTTTTTTTTTTTTTTTTTTGGTTCTTGTTGATATGTTTTGGTTTTTTTTTTTTTATAAAGAGCTTTATTATCATGATCTTAAGAATTTGTATGTCACAAGCATTAGCAATTTGCATGACGCACTCGAAAATTCCTCACGCTTCTTTTAAAAAAAGCTTGTTACTGATTGCATGACAGCTTTTCGTTACGGTCAGGTACCTTAATGAACGGAAACAGTTTAAAAATCCTGAATCATCTCTTCCGATTTATTGCGGAGATTGGTGCTCCTAACAAGGTCGCAGCTTCAGCACTCGGGCTGTCGCCACAGTCTCTTGTTTCTAGTCAATAGATTCACGTAAATAGACATTGTGATGCTTAATTGCCATTGCAAATCCGATTATTGCTTCGGTTTGCTTCGGTGCATTTACATTTATTTTCAATTTGAAATGTCTGTTCCTTCATTGCAAATACATTTCTTTCATATTCGAAAATTATTGGACTCTTAAATTGCTTTATAAGTGAACTTTATATGTAACATCTTGTCTCCGGGGATTTACTATAAACTGTCTATTTCTTGTTTTTATCTTAGATTGTATTTTATCTATTATATTTATAACTTATCTTTTTATCTTAATCCTTGGCTGGTGCTTGGCTATTTATCGAAATATAGTAACAAACGAATTATGACACTAGTTTTTTTTTACTAAACAAAGTTAACAAATAGTTATTATAATATCGTTTTCCACGCTTTCTAGAAAACGATAGACATTAAAACCCGTCAGTCCATATCCTTTCCGTCCGTCTGTCTGCTAGTCTAAAACACTTTAGGCATAATTACCAAATATGAAAGGTTTCCATGGAGCTGTTGCGACGGGTGTTGCATGCAATCAGGAGACGCTGACTCTCCCCGGGCACCTGGTCTCACTTCGGTATGTTGTTCATTCCGGGGTTCGCAACAGTTTCGATGGAAATTCTCACGATTTTGCCTTGCCTTCTCGACTTTGAGACTGAATAACGTTAGGTACTTCTTTGATGTTTATTTCGAATGGTGAGTGGTATTATGGCTTTCATATTTCAAATGTGTATTAATTGTTACAAGACCTTTGATTTGCTATTATTAACAATTAATTTGGCCTCGTGACCTTGACCATGGAGTTTGACCTGCTTTTGAATAAGACCTTAAGACATAAATTTTGAATGGTCAGTAATATGGCTTTCACAATTCATACATAAAGGTGTTCCATTTCCATTGGTACCAAACTTTTGACCTGTAACCTTGACCTTTGAGTCTGAGCTATTTTTGTGACAAATACCCTACCCACAATTTTCTGAATTTCCTTGTTAATGTTGTGTCTGTTCTTTCTATGTACCGTATAACCAGAAATTTTCGCGAGATACTAATTTACGCTATATTCGCGAGTGATTTGGAATTGCGAAAAATTAACCTAGCGAAAAACTGTGTTTGATAAGGTTCTACATAAATTTGTATATCATTGACATTTTGTTTTTATTTTACATGTATCATTCTTCACATATCCATATTAAAAAGCGAAGTAAATCGGGTGTATTCTTTTGATATAAATAACTGAAACGTGAGATCCCCTCCCTTCTTTCAATAATGGAAGGTACAAAACAGTGAGGTCATATGTACATATTTGTTTGACATTTCAGAATCGCAAAAAAATCGTACTTATCATCCTGTACTTGTCATCTTATAGTGAGGAGTTTGTTTTACACCATAATTGTACGTTCTTCGAGACTTCTGGGTAATTGGAGAAGTGAGAGGGTTGTGCGCACGTAATCCAGGATAATCACACCATTTGCTACTTGCGTGACATATGGCCGTCCAAAGTCGGCACCGGTTGCCCATTGGTCTCGTCGGTTTATGTGTAGTCTTTTGTGTTTGATGTTTACATGTCGTGTGTATCTTTTCCGTCTCGTGCTGTACTCGTCTTTGTTTTTTTTGTGTTTTTGCATCGGGTGTTTTGGTGTTTTACTGTTGATGCTGCAACGGGGTCTTGTTGGAGATCTCCTCCCTTCTTTTACGAAAACAAAGACACCCTATTTAACCCTAAATTCGCGAAATTTGATACTCGCGAAAATTTCTGGTTATACGGTATATTCATATTTTTTTATGTTTGCTTGTGTCTCGTAGTAGAGTCCCTTGATTGCTGATCATTACTATCTGGTGCATTGGCAGGAATAGCAACACGTATTTGGAATATACAACCTAGATTTATTACTTTTTTGTAATAAGATTTTTTTAGGACTCACACTAAAAAAGTATAGTATGGCATTTGATGAATAGTATTAGTACATACATTACAGCGATGATCTCTTATAAAAAGAGTGGTAAATAGAAGCACTATAAATGGAACAGTTTGCAGACCGCAGATTTGTCGAGACTATCCAACCATGGAAAAGTTAACTTTTATGGTCTTAACGAATAAAGATTCAATAAAGTTTCTGTATTAAGATAGATTGAATCGAGGTGACCTAATTTCCATAGAAATTGGTTCTTCTTTGGCTATTTCCCACTTCTATTATAATACTATTTTTTAAAAAACTTCGACAAAAATGTAGTCGAATGTTACATGCATGCACAAAATTTGAGAATGAAATGTTTGGGATGATTAAGCCAACTCCCTTTGAATTTTCCCAAAATTCTTTTTTCAAATCAAATCAAAGCAATTATAAAGGGCAGGTACTAGTACGTTCACTACAGTGTAAGGGTTATGACACTGTTTGATACCTTTTATCTAAGAAATCTTATTTTCATCCTTGAAAATAAAAATAGTTATCAAAACCAGTGAGAAATGTAACCTTCGTTGTACTAAACACCGTATCCTTTTCATAAATTTTTGAATCAAACTTTCCATATAAAGTACATGATATGTAGGTGCTCTTACTTTTTTATTTTCTATTGATCTGGGAAGTAGCATTTTCTTTTCTTCCTTTCTTTTTTTAACCTTTTTTGGGGGGTGGTCTAGCAAGCTGCTTTATAGAAGCAGAGATGCCGCATTTCGTTTTCTTTTACTGGATATCGATCTTATAATGATTTGGTCAACATAACCTTTTTGATATTTACGACGAATGTTTGGTCGTAATAGGCAATACTTCCGGATTTTTGACGGAGGCTCATAATACACATAGATATTCTCAAAAGATATTTTACGATGGTTTTAATCAAGCATAATAACTTGCAGACAATAATGAAAATATTTTTGGAAAAATAATGAATGATTTTTCTGTCTACATATAGAGATCTTGCGTTGATTAGTTTTCATGTGGAGCATAAATAAATACCTCAAGGGAAGCATACAGTCACGTGAGAACATTGCTTGTTTGTCAAAACCTTTCATGTGTTACCTGTTATTTTTGGACTTTCTCGGTAGACTGGGACATTAAAAACTGACAAACAAAAGCAAGATGAAAACGTAAATTGAAACAGATGTTTTATGACCAAACATTCCGTTTGTAAAACAATTTGTATTAGTGCACTCACAATTATATGCTCATTACATACTAATTTGTTATTGTCAAATCCACAAAAATCTTCATCAAACAATAAAATATAGCATGTTCACAACAGAAACATATTGTGCTAGTCATGCGGGACCAACGGGTACAAGAAACTCATCCATCTTATTTCATTATCACACTTGTCAATTTGGTGCTCTATTGTGAGTGCTGTTGAGATTGTCGTCAGGATCTTCTTTATCTCATGTACATATACAAATTACTGTGAACAACACTCAACCAACATATTCGTAATCGTTGTAAGTAAGCATGGTAAAGGAATGAGAGGAAACCAATTTGAATCAAAGAAACGTTATGAAACATATTCAGACTATGTTTCCGTCCGTTTGTCCGCTTTTTCCGTACGGACCGTGTGTCCCACTGTTTTCACTATTTGGGATTTCCCCCCTTTTTATGCTTTTCAAGAACTTATGTGCCCATTGCTTGCGGTTTTTTGGATTCTGAAAAAGGGTTCTTTGTTTGACTTGACTTAGGAACAAAGTTTTAAAATCAAATTTATATCCTTCGAAGATGGTATTACTCAGTAGCTGACCTCTTATGCCCTGCCATTTTATAAAGTGTTGCTCTCCGTCGTCATTCTATAATTCTGTCTATCATCATTTGGTTTCCAGGCATTTTGCCTTAGAGAATGTGGAAGAGAATTTCAGCTAGACCTACCCGCACTGACCACAGTGGAACACACCCGCAGGATGAAACGAATATGAGATAAAACAACATACAACATGGGACAAAGAAGCACGCCACAACACCCAAACAACATGGGACAAAGAGGCACAAAACAACTTCAACAAACAACATTGGACAAAGAGGCATTATAAAACAACTTCAACATACAGCATGGGACTAAGAGGCAGAAAACAACTTTAATAAACAACATGGGACTAAGAGGCACAAAACAACTTTAATAAACAACATGGGACAAAGAGGCACATAACAACACCTAAACAAAACAAACAATTAAAGCAGACATGCTAAAATATGAAACACGAATGATAATACTTTTAAAATGATGAAGACCAATAGCGAGCAAATGGTGTGGTTATCCGGATTACGAGAAAACAACATTCCCGCTTACCCGGATACACGTAGATCTGCCGAGACGTATGCAACCGCTGGTTTATAAACAAAAAGCATCCTCACTGTATGAAGTTGACATGAAAAATAAGAGTTATTAATTCCTTTCTACTCTGTTAATGTCATCTTCATCAAGCTGAAAACGATAGCATCCTTACTACAGGGACGTATTGTTGAGGGGGACGAGAGGGTAAGAGAAACTCATCCATCTCATACATGTATGATTCATGTATGATTATTATCGTAATGATTGCATACGAGAAAATGATAAATGGTTAACAAAATGAAATACATGTACATGTACTCATAAAGTATGATTAATTTCACCAATTGTAAATAAGAGGAAACCGAAACAAAGAATGATAGGAAGTACAAACTATATACGTTCCATGGATTATACCTCGTAAACTCAGTATTTTAAAAAGGTGCACTAGAAATAAAAGTGTCTGATCCGAAGGTCTAAAGGCAGCTTATGCATTCAAATGTTCTCTGTAACACTGATATATTTCTTTTCGATGCACATATGCGCCTCTTGTTGCAGATTAATTTTTATACACGGATGAAAAAGAATTTATCAAAATCCCTCAAACGCAAAGAAAACATGATGATGTGAAATGTTTCAATTGTACTTCTAGGTACCTGGATGATATTCTTACTACAGACAATTCTGTTTTTGAAAAGTATGAAAATGATATCTATCCTCAAGAATTGACCCTAGACAAGGCAAACGTTACAAACACAGAAACATCATTTTTGGACCTTAATGTCAAAATTGTTAATGGAGAGATTCGTACAAGTGTGTATGACAAAAGAGATTATTTTGGATTCAGCATTGTTAATTTTCCCTGGCTTGATGGTAATGTTCCTAGATTACCGTCGTACGGTATCTACATTTCGCAGGTATGCTAGAGCATGTACTGATGTTTTGGATTTTCATAGTGTAGTAGAAATTTTCAAATAACGAAGAAACTTTTAGATCAAGGTTTTCGCTTTCACAAACAAGTAAAGACTTTCTGAAAATTTTACAAAAATTCGGACCCATACAAGCAACAGAGTATATTACTTTGGGTATTTCACAACCTGCATTTTATGGTGACACAATAAACAAAATAAGAAGGATCAAAGGTTGACAGAATTATCATCAAAATTGTGTTAGAATAATCAAACCCTTTTATACCGTGGATATGATCCTTTTGTCTCCAGACGGACACTTGGTTTGGTACTTGACCAATCTACAGCCTTCTACCAGCGCATTGTTAAGAATTGCACTCTGACTGATTGTGACAGGCCCTGTCAAAACCTCTTTAGAGAAGACAGGGCCCCGACCACCTACTCTCTCTTAATCTCAGTCGGACTCCTCGGATGATGACATGCATACAGCCGGCAGAGCATGGACTGCACTTCGTACGCCTTCTGTTTTATATCCATTTACATATTCATCTGTATGTTTCTTGGTCCCCTGCGTTATGCTGTCTGTTTGTATGTTCATCTAACAGTGAGGATGTTGTTTTGCACCACAATTGTCGTTCTTCAAGACCTCTGGGTAATTGGAAAAGTGGGAGGGTTGTGCGCACGTAATTCAGATAACCAAACCGTCTGCTACTAGCATGGCAGAACACCGTCCTAAGTTGGCACCGATTGTCCATTGGTCTCTTTTGTTTACGTGTAGTCATTTGTGTTTGATGTTTCTTCGTGATTTAGCGTTCCTTGTACCTTTTGCGTCTTTTTCTGTGCGTGTCTGCTCTGTGTTTATAACATAGGGTGTTTTGGGGTTTTGCTGTGGGTGCTGCACTCGAGCGTTGTTGGAGATCCCCTCCTTTCTTTTAGATACAGGTCAAGGTTTTTTGTTTTTGGTTTTTTTTTTTTTCTTTTTCACACTTAACTTTGCAACTTCGTCGTTGAAGTCGAACGAGTCCTTTGCATATTTCTTTGGTGTGCATAAATTACCTGCTTGATAGGTAAATGGATCTGTGAGAATAGTAATGTACCTTTATGGTCCTAGTTTGTAATTGTTTAAAGGGCAGCAATCAACCCATACGATTGTTTGGAAAACGCCATTTTTTTTAAGGAGATTCCGTCATCCTTTGATTTCTGGTTATTTGCTTTTTTGCAGGTTTGATGGTTCCAAATTATTATGAATAATTTCAGGAAATTTCGCAACTTTTGATAGCTTCGTTATTTTGATAAGCTAATTATTTTTGTTTCTGCATTTCTATTTAGTTTACATAAAAGATATTTGAAAACAATCTAAAGGGAAGTATTTCCAAACTTTTTATCAAAAAAAAAGAAAGTTACCTTTTATACAGTTGATATAATCCTAACGTCACCAGACGGACACTCGGCTTGGTACTTGACCAATCTACAGTCTTGTTCGAGACCCTTAAGACTTGCACTCTGAATGACTGTGACGACAGGACTCCATGACGGGCCCTGTCAAAACCTTTTTAGAAAAGACAGGGCCTCGACCACCTGTCCTGTCTGACTGTCGGTCGGACTCCTCGGGTAATAACATATATGAGCTCGCAAGCCTGCAGAGCACGGACTGTATTACACACGTCCTCTTTTTATATCCATCTACATATTCATCTGTGTTGCTGGGGCCTCTGCATTTTACGGTCTTGTTTGTGTGTGGTCATCTAACAGTGAGGATGTTGTTTTACACCATCATTGTACGTTCTTCGAGACCTCTGGGTAATCGGAAAAGTGGAAGGGTTGTGCGCACGTAATTCAGGATAACCACACAGTCTGCTACTTACGTGGCAGATGGCCGTCCTAAGTCGGCAAAGGTTGCCCATTGGTTTATTTGTGGTCTTTTATATTTCATGTTTCTATGGTTTGTGTTGGTTTTCCTTGTCCCTTTTGCGTCTCTTTCTGTGGGTGTCTGCTCTGTGTTTTTTTTTTGCATTGGGTGTTTTGAAGTTTTGCTGTGGGTACTGCAACCTAGTATTGTTGGAGATCCCCTCCTTTCTTTTTCGACGATACCTCAAAATAGTTGTTAATATTTGTGTGATACCGGGTGCTGGGACTTATGTTAATAATGTCGAATGGTTCCAACTCTATACCTTCTTGAAGAAAATTCCTAACCCATTTCCATGCACCAGACACGTGTTTCGAATATTCAATTCTCATCAGTGATGCTTAGCGCGGAGCCACCAAAAATCATTTCAGTAGCGCCCTCTTTAATTTTTTTGAATTTAGATTTTGAATGATGGCTGTCAGCGGGACATACGTGTGTCATTGACACATAATGTCTAGTTTTTCCTTATCTACATCTTTAGCTAATTAATCAGTATTTTGACAATTCGTTCTCTCTTGCGTAATTCTTATATGTCGTCGGTTTCATAATTTGTTGCAAAATGGAAATCAATCATACAAAAGATCTTTTTCTGCAAAACAAATAGATATCTTTCATTACTAATATTAGTCATTTTAACAATGTGACAGACTGTTTTAGCTGCGGTGTTTTAATATAAATAAGGCGTTATTCAAATAAAGCTTTAACAGGAGGGTCAACTGACAATATTGTCATGAGTTACTTCGATTTCAATTAAAACGGCAGGGGTTATTTTTTAACACAGAGACGTCATAGTCAAATACGAGACAAACTGGGATGAAATATACTATTGAAATTAAAAAAGAACAAGCAAATAAAAGCTAAATAGGATTAACAAAAAGTCTGATGACGCTCGAAGTAAACCAAATTTCTTAGAAATTCGAAACTATGACGAACATTACTCCCACTCACTGTCAACTCACAAGTCATGTGACATGTAGGCAGCGTACATACAGCAAGCGTTAATTTCTCGGTAAGGTAAAAAGAAAAAAAGAAAAAAACATCGCATGTAGTGACCACAGTAGAATATACACAACAAGACCGGAACCAACAACGGATTTTAAGCATAAAAAAAACAGAAACTCACTACGCGCAAACCCGTACAATTCCTAAAGAAACCGTTCTAATCCGTACTTTATCGTAGCAACGCCGTACTAGCACGTAACGAACAATGCAAATCCGTTCTTTTCCCTTATCGTTTCAATAATTCTCCGTAAAGGAACCTTACCAAACATTGTGGACCGTACAAATACCGTAATGGCGCACGGATGGCAGAAAATTGGACGCCATCCGTAGCATTTGTGTCCCCGTATTGCATCCGGGACCGTCATCCGTTGATGTATGGGCCTAGCATTAAAACAGCCGAAGATAGTATGACATACAAGATCACTCACATCAAGAGGGCATCCTGTCTCCATTCGGGGGTTCGCGATCGCCTTGTTAATGGAGACTTACACAATTATGCCATATTCCCATGGATCCTTGACTCCGGAACTACGATTAGTACTTCTGTGGTATACTTCGGTTTTTTTATTGCTAAAGTTTGACGAGTCATTGACAAATTTGCGTTGTAATGTTAAACGTCTTCAAATTCAATAGCATCATTTAATTAAGAACTGATAAATTTACAGCATAGATCAGACATGCACGATTCGGGTACTTAACCCTCGTCAGTGATCCTCAATCTAAACAATATAATATGGCCAAAGAGTGTGAAAATTATTATGTCCAAAAAAGTACCGAAAACGTAACAGGATGGGTGGAATATGATGCTACAGGACCAAATACAAGCATTTTTGAGTTATATGGTAGGTGAAATGATTTTTAGGTATTGTAATTATTTCCTTGCAATTATAATTCATTCCACGGAATTCTTTACTTTAACTTTGATAGATAAGTCTCATCCTTCCTGATGAATCTAGTAATAAATATCATTCTTTTAACACATGTTTATCTCTTACTGACGTTAGAAATTGCAGAATAGAAATAAATCATACAAATAAATCGATCTTTTGTGCAAAACAAATAGTTAGCTAATTTCACTATCATTAATCACTTTCTATCAACAGGACAGGCTGTTTATCAACGATGTTTTTATATTTAAAAAATTGAGTTAATCAAATCAAGCTTTCAAGAACAGGAGGTAAATTGAAAAGACGATATGAGTTACTTCGATTTTAATTAAATTAGCAGGGGTTTTTTTTTTTCTTTGAAGACACGTCGACTGAAGGCAAAATTTGAGACAAACTGAGAGAACAAAAATAATATCAGAATAAAATTAGGAGAAATAAAAGAAAATGAAAATGGAAATTCTATTGTATTGATGTTTTACAAAAACTTACAGGGTATCGGCGAATCTCCGTTTTACCGCTCGGCTGGCGCCTCGCGGTAAAACTCAATTTCTGACAGGGGATTCGCCGATACCCTGTCAGTTTTTGTAAAACACACGCATGGTAATCCCTAAATACAAAACGAACTTATGTCACTCGAAGTAGACCAAATCTCTCTGAAACTCGAAACATTACCTTTACTCGTCATGAACTCGCGCATCATATACCATACTTCTTGACAATTTGACTAAAAACTACTTTAATAATAATAAACATCAAAGAAGTACCGCTCAGTTTTTCAGTTTCAAAGTCGAGAAGGTCAGGCAAAACCAATAGAATCTCCATTGGAACAGTTGCGAACCTCGAAATGAACAACATTCCGCAGTGAGACCGGAAACTCTCCTTCCCAAGACTCCAAAAATAAAAAAAAAAAATTCTTTCAATTCTGAGGTAATTTGAGGTGGGAATATTACCAGAACGTGTTTGTGTATAGTGGTTTACATGTAAGCCAAAATATGAAAAAAATAATAATAATAAATCGTTGAATCTTTCCCACATTTTCAACTTTTAAAATTGTTCGCAAAAGTTAATGTAGTTATGAAATTTCTATTTATACAGACATACAATCCTTAGGGAAAAAATGATAGGCACTACGCACGTTGTTACATAGCTCCATCATAATCAAATTGTTTGAAATAATTCAAAACATATGTTCTAAACATCTTTTATGACCAAACACTCCGTAGGTAAATTAATTTGTTTCCGTGTACTTACAATTATATCCTCTTTCTTTTCTACTCTGTTATTGTCATATTTATGATATTGTACCCACTGGAACCTTCATCAAACAGAACAAGATAGTTTGTTCACTACAGGAACATATTGTTATGTGGGACCAAAGGGTACACGAAACTCATCTGTCTTGTACATACATGATGATTATCGCAATGTTTGCATATGATAAGATGACGAATGGCTTACAAAATGAAATACTCATATATTATTTTGCTATTTCGGAAACTTGTCATTTCATCTAAAAATATCATCGAAATAAAAGGAGGTTAACATCTTAAGCACCATCCCTCTAATGCTATTTTGGTCATAGATTTCAATCAACAATGCTACTGAATCGATCCTATACAAAATTTGGAGTCGCGCAATCTCTGCAAAGTAAATGCAGGAATTTAAAATATAAAATAAAACCAGAGGGCGCTGCTGGTCGAAATACATTTGGCTGTGTCAGAAAATCACTTCGGCATTTAATAAGCACCACTGATCAGGATTTACTATCCGAAACACGTGAATGGTGCATTAAAATTGGTTTGAAATTTTCTTCATGATGGTAAAGAGTTGGAACACTTGTGTAATATCATAAAATGATCACTTAGGCGTCGGTTAATTTCAAACCTTGTTGCATTTTACATTCCATTCAGATGTCCTCATCTAAATCAGTGAATAAAAGTCAAAGGCCAATCCCAAAATCAGATTCAAAAGAAATAGAAATTCTTGAAAAATATGAAAGAAAACTTTCTCACTAGAAAAGAAAATAGGACAAACAGACGGAGACAATAACACAGCTTCATAGAAACACGAAGGACAACTTAATCGAATGACAATCTCCAGAGCCCAGTGAAAGTACATGTACGGAATACATTGTAGGTGGCGCTTTAAAAGCGGTACGCAACCAATTGTGCCTCATATGAAATTCATGTGAAATAAACATAAACTTTAGATAAAAGTTCACGTGAAAATGTAAAATGAGCACGAACATGAAATTTACATGAACTTTTTTACATGAAATTCATGTGAAGTATCTGACAAACATTTTATGTGAATTCAATTTCGCATGGTGGCCATAAAGAAAAATTCATTTAAAATTCATGTGAAATTCATGTGAAGTAAATTGATGTGAAATTCATGTGAAAATATTTAACATAAATCTTATGTGAAATTTATATGGATTTCACATGAACTTTCGTGTGAAATTTACATAATGCTCACTGACGAGGGTTGAGTACCCGAAACGTGCATGTCTGGTCCATGCTTCAAATTTATCCGTTTATAAATGATGCTATTGAATTTGAAGACGTTAAACATTTTACATAATGCTCAATTCATGTGAGGCACAATTGGCTGCGTATACCGTGCTAAATTGTACAGTTTAACCAGATTCAAATATCACATGGATTATGTTACATATACATGTATGATGCAAGTTATACAATGTAGTATCTATGTAAGTAAGACCAAAAAGGAAGCTTAAAGCTTATTTTAATTAATTGCTCTCGCTGAATTATTTTTTAGAAAAATAAGGGGGAAGTTACGCTCTTTGGCTGAGGTATCAGAATTTAGAATAAGAAAATTACCCAAAAACAATTGTAAGTGGCGCCACCTTAATAAAAATTCAATGAGGAAACCAGATGCCCACTTATAAGTCGAAAAGCAATTCCGTTGATCACAAAGCCTGTCAACTATAATAATTACTAGTGGAATCTGCTATTACAAAAGAGCTGCATAGGCTTTTCTTTTCGAGACACATTAGAGGTTTCGTTTTATTTCATATTTTTTAACTTTGCCATTGCCGTTAGTGTAGGACGAAGTCTTTGATATATATATTTCTTCGGTTAATGTATGCATAGATGTAAAAGGAAATAAGGTAAAAAAAATTCATTAGCATCATTTTAGAACCGATAAATTTACAGCATGGACCAGACACGTAGTGAAAATTAACTTGCCCAAGGTTACAATGGTTTTGCAATGATCAGCGACGGTGATTTTTTTGCCCCGCCAGTTCTTGGAGAGGTATGTTGTGTTGCATTCCGTTGTCATTTCGTCACTCATCATTCAGTGTCTGGGCCTTAATTGATTTTATGCTTCCTAAACATTATGTTACAGTATTATAGAGAGATGCATACCATAGTCGAATATGGGTGCGGTCGGAATATTTTTGGAGAAATTAATGCTTTGAGACTTACAATGTGTTCAATGATGGCTGTCGTCGGGGCATTCGTGTCGCATCGACACATCATGTCTAGTTTTTCCTTATCATCTCTAGCTAAGACCAATTAATCATCATTTTGACAAATCGTTCTCTCTTGCGTAATTCTTACATATCATCGGTTTCATAATTTGTTGCAAAATGGAAATCAATCATTTCTGCAAAACAAATACTTAATATCTTGTTTTACTGATAATTATCACTTTTGAACAATGTGACAAACTATTTTAGCCACGGTGCTTTCAATATAGAAATAGATTATTAGAATATTAAACTAAGGCGTTGTTCGAATAAAAATTGAAATGGAGGATATAATTTGACAAGACGTCATGTGTTACTTCGATTTCAATTAAAATAGCAGGTTTTTAAACACAAAAACGTCATAACTAAACACAAAACAAACTGAATTTAAATAAACTACCAAAAAGGAACAAGCAAATAAAAGCTTAATAAAAATAACAAAAAGTCTGATGACGCTCGAAGTAAACGAAATCTTTTTGTAACTCTAAACTATAAAGAACATTAAATACATTACATAGACCTCCACTCGCCGTCGACTAACAAATCATATGACATATAGGTAGTATACATAAATTGTGCGGTTTTTTTCTAGTAAAGATTTAATTCATTAACCATTAAAAGCTATGTTTGTGAAACACGAATGCCCCCGTCGGCATCTTTGTTAGTAAAACACCATATTCTGTTCAGTACGTGAAAGTCAAGGTCAAGGTCACAAGGTCAAAATGTTGGTAGCAATGGAAATGTCTTATCACAAGGAATACAAATGTTAATATCAAAGCCCCATCACTTACCATTCAAAAGTTATGCCCAGTGTTAAAGTTTTAGAAAAGTAAGTGAAAGGCCAATGTCACAAGGTCCAAAATATTGCTATCAATGGAAATCCAAGGTCATGTCACAAGGAATACACATGTGAAATACCAAAGCCCTATCACGTACCATTCAAAATTATGCCCTATGTTAAGTTTTTGCCATTGACAAACAGACGGACAGGCCAAAAACGATATGCCCCAAGTCTTTGATTCCGGAGGCAGAAAAATGAGGAGAAGATCCCCAGGCAGCCATACCACACTGCAGTCAACACGTCGAACTACAGGACTAAGACATCGCAATAAACATGTATGACTAGCGCTACGTGGAACCACACAAACACACAGAGAGAAGGAGACACAAGTGAACACACCCTAACATTACCGCCAATCGAACAAAGCAATGGCAACACTGAAATATGAAACATACAGCAAAAAGAAGGGAGCGTAACCTATATGTACTCTTGACGGTCGTTTGCTCGATTCATTGCATTATCATTTATCTGGATATACAAATGTATATGCACAACCAATGTAGTTCCCTGAGGTTAAAGTATTGAAAAGAACATGCCATATTTCTACTTGAAACACTCATTACATCACAATGCTTTAACTCTACAGAAACATGCAGTGATGGCTGTTCTAACCTGCAAACTGAACCCTCGGTGACCTAAATTTTAACGTTACGACCGTTTTACCAGGAAAAACGCGATTTCAGAAAACAAGAATGAAACTGAAAATTGTGCTGCATATCTACAATAAATGTCATAATTTGTATTTTGTTACGGGTATGCAACACACAGCAACGACGCAGCAACAGTGCGATAAATACACTTGCCGTATGTTGCATTCTTGTAACAAAACACAAATTAAGACACTAATTCTATATTATGATAGCAATAATTTGGATTAGTGATCGCAAAATTTATATATGTAGTAAAACTGTGCCTCATACATGTGAGTTAGCTGCATGCTGTCATATTTAGTTAGCTGCATTCTGTCATATTTATCATGTACGTTCGTTATATTTTAAAAGTCGCGTATCTTGCATGTTAGATTTAACAAAATAACAATCTTGTTTTTATCGTAAGTACTAAAATCGGGAAAAAAATAAACACCGAGTCATTATCTTCCGTCAGCGGTCATTATCGGAAAATAATGACTCGCGCAACAGTCACTCAGAATCGACGTTACATTCTGACTACATGTATATAATATTTGTGCGTACATGTATATAAGCTCTTGACTGTTCTTATTATTTGATTAATGATTTTTATCGGTTGTCAATTTTTATCATGAGATGATGTCAAGCAGTATATTAGTATTGACGTTATTCCAGATAAACACCGATATTTTCAATTAATGATTTCTTCAGGGGTTCATTGCCTACTGTTTTTGATGTTGATATCAGAGAAACCATTTGTAAGGATTTCACACACTTTTTTTCGGGGCGGGGGGGGATGGGGGCTCTTAGATAGGAAATATGTTGCATTAATGAAGGGATAAGTTTCTTATTTATGAGTATAACGTTCGATGCAAGAAGATTCAGAGAAACAATAAATACATGTAATGTCGTACTTCTTATTTATTACTATTTGAATGATAGAAGCACAATGATATACACTTCTTTAATCAATGTTTTACAGTCAAATTGAAAAAAAAAACGACGTATAAATTATCTAGTATTAATTATACATCATATCATAGTGTTCAATAAATTAAAGATTTGAATAGTTCTCATGAATTACGTTAACTTTCTTTGATGTCACTAAATGAGGAAGAGTCGGCTTCGGTGATGAGATACCGGAAGTGAAGCTGTCTTCTGATGTTAGTTTCCAAGGTGACGAGCATCCTTCCGTTTCATTGGTTCCTTGTCTACTTAGTCTAAGGTTCTTCTTCAGGATGCGCCACTTTTGTGCATTTGTTCCTTTCTTTCCTGGAAATCAATTTTGAAAGCAATGCTATGATTGATCATTTAGTTATAGGTTTAAAAGAAAATGTCGAGATTGGTTTTTATTTTATTTTATTGATTTTTATCTGCTTCTTTTTTAGGGGGAAAGGGTGGCAAAAAAAGACTAAGAAATTTAAGAAAAGACATCCATCATGTTTACTGATGATATTTGCAAAATTGAAGAAGTATAATAGCATGTAGTAATGTAGCTTTGTTTCCTCGTTCTCTATTGTAAGTAGCATATTTCTGTCTGTACAAAGAAGAGATGTAACGGGTATAATCTTTCTGTCTTTGTTTTATAAATAGTAGAAAAAATATGTCTCGCCAACCTGTCCAGTGTTTCAATAGGGACGCAGAGAAATTAAGAATTGAGAACGTACCTTTCCGCGCGGATCGAACTGATGCTATGGTGACATCACTCCTCTCTGATACAAACGTCGGTTGGCTATCTAAAGCCGGAGTCCTGGGAGTTTTTACTTTGGATTCTTTTCTATATGAAGACGACATTTGATCTTGGACAATTCCGTACATTTTCGGTAGATCCCGAGATGGCAAAAATTGATTGTCCTCCTTGACGTATGGCGTAGAAAAACTATCGACGTCCTCGTCACTTCCGGGATGCGCTAGCGTGCTTGAAGTCGTGCTTACTGGTTTGGAACTAGTAGAACTTGGTAATTGTAGGTTACTAACTGTCATACAATCCAGATAATTTTCCCTCATTCGTCCGATCCCAAAGGATGATTCAGAGGAAATATCTGAATGAAAAACACTTCCGGAATCGGAAGCGGATTCGTCGTCTGATGAAGCCGAGAAATTAAAATTTTTCATTCGACTTTTTGCACTAGTGTTTCTGCTGTTATGATTACTGTGCTTCGATGAAGTCAGCAAAGGAAGAAAGTTTGCTTTCTTTGAAACTCGTTCCCTGTCTCTCAAACTTTGAGTAGCCCATTTCTCAACTCTGACAAAATCTTTCGGATATTTCATACCGAGACCGACTTTCGCTTTTCCGTTTCGAATAAGGATGCTAGCGCAAACGTCGAATCCAAGACGTATTGCATGCATGAGCGGGGAAAACCCGTTGTAGTCTGCCACGTCAACGCTCAGTCCGTATCTTTGAAGAGCCAAGACAATGAGCTTTACACAAGCTGCATTTCCCGATGACACAGCGTGGAACAGGGCTGTCTGTCCGTTGATATCGGCAGCGTTAAAATCAATATCAACGTCGGCTTTTTCAATGAGAAGAGCAGTGTCGTCATCCCGCCCGTAAATACACGACCACGCAAGCGCATTTCTACCTACAACGTCAACGGTGCTCACCAACGCTCCGTGTTTCAAAAGCATTCGTAATAACTTCCTTCTACTCCTATCATTTTCTAGGAAAATTGTTCGTATTAGTGTCGTTTGACCGCATTCATCTGTCTCAGTTACTGAAGCTCCGCTATCAAGAAGCAGGCGCACTTGTCGCGGCCTCCCCGCACTAATTGCTTTTAATAGCGCCTGAGAAGATGGCATTTTCCCTCCAAATTAGCTTAACATCCTTAATTTTCCATTCCCTCTAGGTGTTTAGTATGGATCCTTGATTAAGCATGTGCCAAGCACGAACCATTCATCGAAAATAGAGAAAAAATCTGCGATTTTTCTACATAAAGCTCGTCGTAATTATGACGAACTGAAAAGCTGTGATCAACAATGAAGGGGCCATGAAATGTGAAAATTCATTAACTTACAAGGCATGTCTATTTCGCGTCGGCGAGTTTATATCGCTGAAGATGTTTGTCGCAGTGTAATGAAATATCAAAAATTCTTTCTTTCAAAATAAACTGATTCGGTAAAAAAAAATTATGAAACATTTGTTTGGTTCATTGTTTGTCGCGCTAAACAATGAACATTGATCTGTAATCTCAAGGTGTCAACCAAATATTCGTGCGCGTAATGTATTGGATAGAAATTCAAAAAATAAATACATTTTTCTATAATAATATGGTTCGACATGTAATAAATTGAAAAAAAAAACTATTAAAAAAATTTTTAAGTCCTCTGCGCAAGTAACCAAGAAATGAAATATGAATTTAAAGGCAGAGTAGTAGATCTTAATGGATTTTAGATTAAAGAATTACCTATCATTTCTGACACTTTGGTTTAACATGGTTACATGCACATGTATATGCATTTCATCATCTGTAAAATGTTAAAAACTACGTCAAAAATGAGATCAAGGTAGGCATTAATTCAGTTGAATTTAAGCGACCCCCCCCCCTTTTTTTCTCTTTTGAACAAACATGTGCATTTTCAAAAAGGACTTTGGTCATTAACACTTTCTCTGTTCTTATATAAAAGTTAACTCTTGCTATTTGTTATTTCTGGGTTCGGCATTGTGGTTTATCACGCATCTAATGTCAAACCCTGCCTGAAACCCTTTCCCTTTTAGAATTTCTCAAAAATGTTCTTTCTTGTTATAACTAATAACGTTCTCAAAGTCGTAGGCTCCCAACTTTTCTGGTCGGACTGAACTCCACCAAAATTTTATAGATTTGCGTATGAATCAATATTGATCAGTTTCCACGAATAAAGTACTTTTATGATTCTTTTACCTGAAAAGTTGTCTGTAAATCTGGGTTTTTTTTAACCTTACCATTGAAAAATCTCGAGAAAACTGCATTTATGATTTACTTTTGGACAACAAAAATGATTTGTGTGTCATTTACATGTCTAACAGTTTGTTCAACTCTAGTGATAATTTGAAGAAGTTGGTATATCTAATTCTTACAGTCCTTGATTTGTGTATGACCGTTCAGTAACTTGTTTCACCCAATACAATTGCAAATTATCGTCTGCTGACCCCGACATACATGTAACCATTTTAAGATTCGTAATTTCGTTAGTCGCATCAGCAACAATGTCATCTTCTCGAGAGAAGTGTACGTAATATCTTACTAAGATATTACGTACACTTTGTCTCGAGAAGATGCAACAATGTGTGCGGCGAAATTGTCTTCTGGTTATCCCGAATATGTGACCTTGACCTCCAATACGACATTGCTCTCAAAGAAAAAAACTTGACTCTCCAAACGCTGATTCTCATTGTGATTGGTATATCAACGTGGTTTTTTCCTAGCCCACTTCTTTATTTATTTATTTTCTTCTTTTTTTTTAATTTAATTTTATTTTCACTATTTTATGAATAAAACAATAGTGCCAAACTAGACAACACGATGATATATGCAGAAGAACCTGTGCTAAACAGCTTTTTATGATTTGCAATCAGACATTGAAAATTATTTTACATTGCAGCAGATAATGCTGTTCATCGGTAGCGGATGAGAAGTCGAAAAATCTAAATGAATCAGTCAATTGGATCCACCGACGGCCATGCTGTTCGACGGAACGAGTCGAAGAAAACTTGCCTCAGAGGCTGTTGAACTTTACTGCTGCTGGATGACGGATTGACGAACGACGGACGAATCGCTTTGACAATAGCTTACTTGAGCTTCACTCATGTGAACTAAAAAGCACTACGGTGAACTCTGGAATATGACCAAGAAAATCCAGGATAAATACGGGATATTCTACAGAGATAATTTGGCCAGCCTAGGATGACCTAAAACTGTAATCACCAAGCCACAATGTCATGAGAGTTGAAAAGTAGAAAAATCGCAAGGAAGTTCGCATGAATATTATGAAAAGTATCAATCCACCAAGAAATCAATCGGAAAAGGAAGGATAATCATAAAGACCCTATGGCTTAAAAAGCCTCTTATCTTTGATTAGGCCACGAAATGACTTAAAGCACACAAACATATGACATAAGTGATCAGTAAATCGAAGCAAGACCTTCGTTAATGTGCGAAGAGGGAAAAGAGATTTCTCATAGCCAAATCCCAGTGTGGGCGCAAATATGTCTATTTCAATTTCCCGTAAACTTAAGCTTGCTGTAATAAACCAATATCAAATTGTTCGAGCAAATGATCTCAGCTTTGATGGTTCTTGACTTGAGCTTCCCCGATAGCTAATTGTTCTTTATTCTACGTTGATCGTAGATAAATCTGATTAGAGGATAAGATTTTTATCAAAATATCGGTTACCGTTTATTTTTCCCACCCATTCCGATTGTGGTAAATCTGATTCTTTTTTTTATTCAAATAAAAACGTTGAAATGCCCATAACACTCAATTAGATTTGAAGTATAGAAATTTTTGCCAGACTGGTTCAGAATACGAATATGTTAAGAACCTGTTAGTCTTTAAATAGAGAATATGTTTGTAAAGTATAAAACTTCTCGTGCAAGTTTAGAATATAATCATACACCCCAGAAATTGGGGAGATCTCATGAATTTTGCATAGAAATTTAGAGATGATAAAGAAAAAAAATCAGAATACATGTAAATGATTAATCATACAATAATACAGGGCATGGCAATGTTATATTCTTCAATTTTCTCATAGCTCATATTTCAAAGAAAACATTTCATCGTCTTGAACTAGATTTGATCCGATATCAAGGTCATGGCGTAAAAGAGTAATTATTTTTCTCTGACATTTTCGATTAGTTCTCTCTCAAAATGGATACCAGACTTGTCAGAATGACAACATAGCTCGCCGGTGGCAACCATATGTACATTGCAACAACAACAATAAAAAAGGTCTTATCACAAGGAATGCACATGTGAAATATCAAAGCCCTATCACTAACCATTCAAAAAATATGGCCAAGGTTAAAGTTTTTCAAAAGTAGGTCAATCATCTCCAAGGTCAAGGTCACAAGGTCAAAAATTTTGGTATCCATGGAAAGGTCTAGTCACAAGGAATACACATGTGAAATATCAAAGCCCTATCACTTACCATTCCAAAAATATGGCCAAGGTTAAAGTTTTTCAAAAGTAGGTCAATCATCTCCAAGGTCAAGGTCACAAGGTAAAAAATTTTGGTATCCATGGAAACGTCTTGTCACAAGGAATACACATGTGAAATATCAAAGCCCTATCACTTACCATTCCAAAAATATGACCAAGGTTAAAGTTTTTCAAAAGTAGGTCAATCTCCAAGGTCGAGGTCACAAGGTCAAAAATTTTGGTATCCATGGAAAGGTCTTGTCACAAGGAATACACATGTGAAATATCAAAGCCCTATCACTTACCATTCCAAAAATATGGCCAAGGTTAAAGTTTTTCAAAAGTAGGTCAATCTCCAAGGTCAAGGTCACAAGGTCAAAAATTTTGGTATCCATGGAAAGGTCTTGTCACAAGGAATACACATGTGAAATATCAAAGCCCTATCACTTACCATTCCAAAAATATGGCCAAGGTTAAAGTTTTTCAAAAGTAGGTCAATCTCCAAGGTCAAGGTCACAAGGTCAAAAATTTTGGTATCCATGGAAAGGTGTTGTCACAAGGAATACACATGTGAAATATCAAAGCCCTATCACTTACCATTCCAAAAATATGGCCAAGGTTAAAGTTTTTCAAAAGAAGGTCAATCTCCAAGGTCAAGGTCACAAGGTCAAAAATTTTGGTATCCATGGAAAGGTCTTGTCACAAGGAATGCACATGTGAAATATGAAAGCCCAATCTGTATTGGTTTAAAAGTTATAAGCAAGGTTAAAGTTTTTGTGCACGCGCACGCAGACGCAGACGCAGACGCAGACGCAGACGCCGACGCAGACGCAGACGCCGACGCCGGGGGTATGACAATAGCTCTCCGGACATTCGTCCCGGCGAGCTAAAAATCAGCTAATCGTGTGAAAGCCTCTATCATCTATATACATTATTTTTGTACATGTAATTCTCAATGTTACGTGAAGTATGAAAACGTGTATCGATGAGCAGACGACAACCTTAAAAAGGGAGAAACCAACATGAAACAAATTACAGCGGGAACTAACATCCTAAGTGGAACGCATGCTTGAATAATTGGCAATTCTAACTCCGTAAAAGACATTTGAAGAGCAGATTGATGGATTTGAGCGCTGTAAATGCGTTTTGATGTCCGATAAATCGTACCTGACTCGGCTATCGTGATTGCTAAGTTGTTAGACCAGAGTCTTCCATGTACCTTTTGTGTTACGTACTATATTCCAGAAAAAGATTATATTGTTTGTCGTTAAAAGAATTTTCAGTAAAGCTTGCTTAAAAAAGATTCCTGCAAAGAATTGGACCAAGGCCATGTCAAATCATGTTTCAAATTGTTAGTTTTAATATCACAAGAAAATTATCTTGGCTTGGTCTCGGCGTGCAAGGAATTGTTTGATTTTTTTTCTTCTTAAAGTCGTACCTTGGGAACAAAACTGACGGTTTACTGTAACAGCGTTTCCGGTAATAAAGTGGTAAGGACTTTTTTTCTGTTTCCTTACATGTAAGATCAACTTTCCAAGCACAAAATTGAGACATCCATTTTGAAAATTAATGTTTAGCTCATCGGGACAAAAATGTCTGGAGATGACATTGACCTTGGAATGTGCATTTTTCTGGATGATGCTATTTACAAGCAGACACCCATCCTGATGAGCTATGTTGCTTTTCTGACAAGTATTAATTTGTTCTTCCAGTGGTAAGGCCATTTCTTGTTTTTATTCAATTTTGCGTCCTTTTGAAATTGAAAAAGCTAACAGCCAGCCAGGTAGAAGAACAAACAAGAATATAAACAAAGTTACATTTTCACAATATGTGATGTACTAAGTACTATATGAAATCTGACAGAAACTTGTTTCATTTGATTTTATAGGTCAATAAATTAAAAGAATGATATATAATACAATGTATTAAATCTTTTTAAAGTACTTTAACATTTTTACATGAATTTTAAAATATTACGATTTCTCTTTAATTTTTGTAGAAAATATTTAATTTTCAAAAAAATTCATCATTTTAATTTTGTTTTGTTTTGTGACTTTGGGCTCAAAACCTACCAGCACGAGGACTCAAAACAGAAAATAACAACGAAATGGCCTAAGTTTGAAAACAGGGAAGTACTTCACAAATACATGTGGTTAACTAAGAAACTTCTGTAACTTTAAAACACATTTCGAGCTAGAGGAAGACTTGGAACCAAATATGTAATTTTATTATTTAAAGTACAGCGTGACCTTGCACGATTCCGTATTAGTGCCCATAAGCTTTAAGTTGAAACGGGAAGACATACAAGACCGGTAACTCCCCTTAATGATAGATTATGTGATAGGTGCAAGACTCGAGGGATTGAAGACGTAAAACACGCAATTCTAATCTGTTCTGCGTATAAACAACAAAGGAAGACATTTCTTGATAGACTTCTTGAAAAATGTACAAAATTTTATGTATCTAGACGATGAGAGAAAAATGTGTTTTATTTTCAAAAATAGTGACATTAATTTGATAAATAGTTTGGGCAATTTTCTGCATGATATATTATATGCAAGAAGCTCCCCAGGAGGTTCAAATACACATACAGATCACATTGTGAGTAGGAGTGTATGATTCTGTAATCACATGTATCTGCATGATGACTGAGTTGAGTTAATGCAATAAATGAATTTGAATTTGTGCCTGATGCTAAGATATGAATGTATCTGATATAGATGTCTAAAATTTCAAAATAAAACTAGGGGGTGGCAAAATAATTTTTTTTTTTCAACTTTGAATCACTTTAAGTACCACTGACGGGGATTCTGAATCACTTTGAATCAAAAGTAAACACCACCGATGAGGATTCATATTCCGAAACATGCATGTCTGGTGTGTAACATTTAGACAATGTTGTCCAGAAAGCTGCTCTCCGGCTTCAGAGTCAGACACTTTATTTTCTCTCTTTCTCTCATATACCACATCACTGAAGAGAGTTGGAAATGAGCAACACCATGAAACTGTGTATTCCTTATTTTCGAAAAACATAATTACCGTACTTCCCGTTTGGAACAGTATCTCACGTAGAATAATTGTGACGTCATCAAAATCTATGGAAACGATCCTAAAACTCTGGGAAATGACGGTACAAAATTGGCTTTATCATACCTTTTTCATGAAGTCATAATAGTTTTACGTCAGACACCGTACCAGATGAGAGATAACTCTGTTTTCCACAAAGACTCAATATTAACATCAAGTGTTTAAAACAAAAGTAGTAACATTGTAACAAAAGACCATTTAAAGGCCGACGGGGGACTATATAATGGGACAGGTAACTTTTCTGTCATTTCCTCACAGACCGCTTTAGGGTTAACATCTCTTATTCGTATCTGATTGGTTCCCTTTAATCCTTTTACCCCTATCATTGTTTGATTGACAGCCTAAAACAGATGAGACTCGGGTATCTCATTAGCATAATAAAGGATTACCTGTCGGTTTGTCTTTTATGTAACACGCCGCTCGCAGACGGTGTTGTCTTCAAAGACGGTATACCACGCCTATCAAGATTATGTCACTCAGGTATAACGATTAACAACCGGGTGGTTCCAAACGTCGGCCTTTAAATGCAGGCTCACCATTCAAACATATGTAAAGGAAGAACAAATTCATATTGTCTTGAAAGTCTTTCTGTATACAACATATTCATATCTAATGCACAGAATTTATACAAAAGTACACACATTGTAACAATTTCAGACTCGACCGTCTCTAGCAATTTTGCTTTCATTGATTCAAACACTAAATCACAATAGACAGTCACATATAACATTGACTAAACCTATCAAATAAACCAATGATGCAGAGACTCCTTCAAATAATACAGGTTACTTTGTTGAACAGTGTATGTACTTTTCCATTTTGATATTTACTTGCGTAAGTCAAGACATTACAAGTCTGATATTTTCTTTTCATTTCCACATTTTCCTATCCAAATGTGAAAAAAAGTAGCACTATAAATTATTTTGTTCCATATATAAACCAATGACACCGAGGAGACAGCCGTTTAAACTAGGATGTTTGTTCAAGAATATGTGTTAACTGTCACATGTTTGACCCTTTTAAAATATGTGACCTTGAGGGCGATCCTTATTGGACGTTGAGTATACTCAAGCTTGATCTTCCCTGCAACTTTGATTGAACATTTTATAATGCATGTCAAGTAAGTCAAAGCCATGTGTGAAAGTGAGACAAACAGACAGACAAATACTATCATTAACATTAACAGACAATAGCTGGATAAAGTGATCCCTACACCCTTAGGCTAAAAGTGACTTGAAAATTTACCTTCAGTTCTTTCAATCTCAAAATATTTAAAGTATTCTACTGTTTGATATAAATTCTGTATCAAGTTTACAAAATATGATGTAAATTACATACTGAGCAGTCCATGTATATCATATACATTATACATAATGCACATGAGTAAGTACAATCATCATCATGATTTTACACTGGAATTTTCTACATGTATTTCAGTATCCATGTCTATTTGTAAGCACCAAGTCACTGAGTTTAGTTCATACATATACGTCAAAATTCCATCAAGAAATTGAAAATTTCCCTCGAATGTTCAGTTGATGGATATTTTTGCACCATATTGATTTTTCATGATGTACATTTTTGTTTATTTCTCTTCACACACGTTCTAATTCAGATCCGAGTCTTTTGAATTCTCTCTCTAATCTTGCCTTAAGATCTGTTGTGCGCATGGCGTTTAATTCTGTCACGTAGTGTGACACAGAATCTTGACATGTCATCTTGAAACGACTCCTGTAGGAATAGGAAAAGCTAATTTAGTACATTCATATCAATTTTCTTTACAATCAATCCAAGTACTCAACATGCAAATAAACACTATGTCCCATCAGATGCTATCTTTTGGGGTGCAGGTTACAAAACTCAGTAAGTAAAGGTTGTATGATAAAAATAAAACATATGAAAATAAGATTTTATCAAAAAGAAGGTGCATATGAGATGTGAGTGACCTATCAATCACCATTCAAAAGTTATGAATAACGTAAAAAAAGAAATAAATGTCAAAGACAGAAACAGTATTCCTCTGATTTTTAAAGCTAGGACAATTAACCTTTTCATGATAAATGCTGTCATGTTGCTTTGTATAGCACAATAAGTAACTTTCCCACAATGTGATGTCAAGACAATCGGTATTTGATCGCAAAATTTCAAGATTAAGATTTTGCCAGTGAAAGAATGTAAATCATTAAGTTATTGCTCAAAAAGATTATTTCAAAGATTCTTCTATGGAAAGCAATCGATAAGGCAAAAACACTATTAAAATGCTAAGCTCCAAATGAAACAAAGTGCTATATTTACCTTTCATATGGTGGAATCATTGCAAAATTTTTGGTGATAAATGAAAATAATTCACAGATGCATTCCAGTAGGTACAAAGGTTTCTGTCTTGCCTGCCAAAACGGATCCTATAAAATATACAGGAAAACATGATTTTAAAGCTTTAAAAGATATGTTGGTCACATAATGCAATGTGGAAACAAGTAAAAACATAGGGTAATCAAAGATTACATAGCTCGCCGTAGCAGGTTTTTGTAAAAAATCAAAAAACTTCTAAAATACGAAAAGCATTGTCATGAAGAGTCTATGCATCTAACATTAGTCATATTCCTTAGAGAGCTAAAGATAGAGCCAAAGTTTAAGTAATTTTGAATAAAAGAAGTTGGTTAATGGTTAAGGTCAAGATCACTACGTTAATGGTCATAATGTCTCAAATGAAAGGTCTTGGTTTTAGTAAATATATGCATGAAAAATAATTGGAATCTTTGACAGTAAAACAGCTGAAAAACAGTTTCATATTTTAAGGTCAAGGTCACAAGGTCAAAATTTTTGGTATCCATGGAAAGGTCTCGTCACAAGGGATCTACATGTGAAATATAAAAGCCCTATCTCTTACCATTCAAATGTTACAGCTCAGGTTAAAGTTTTTAAAAAGTAGGTCAAAGTTCAAGGTCAAGGTCACTTGGTCAAAGGTCATGGTCTCAAATGAAAGATCTCGTTGCAAGGTATCTACATGTGAAATATGAAAGCCCTACCCCTTACGGTTGAAGAGGTATAGCCCAGGTTAAAGTTTTTGAAAAGTATGTCAAAGTCCAAGGTCAAGGTCACTAGGTCAAAGGTCATGGTATCAAATGAAAGGTCTCGTCACAAGGTATCTACATGTGAAATATGAAAGCCCTACCCCTTACAGTTGAAGAGATATAGCCCAGGTTAATGTTTTTGAAAAGTAGGTCAAAGTCCAAGGTCAAGGTCACTAGGTCAAAGGTCATGGTCTCATAACAAGGTATCTACATGTGAAATATCAAAGCCCTACCCCTTATAGTTCAAGAGATATAGTCCAGGTTAAAGTTTTGTCTACGGACGACGACAACAACGACGACAACAACGACGACAACAACAACGATGATGCCAAAGGTATGGCATTAGCTCTCCGGACTTTTTCGTCATGGCGAGCTAAAAATGTTACTTTTGTAATATGATTTGAAAAGGTGTAGATGCAGTAACCTTTTCAAAGAATCTACAAATGTTTAGCACTAAAGGAAGAATTTTTTTTCCAATTTTGATGTTAAACTATCTCATATGATGAGCAGCATATCAAATGAATGTTTTAAATGATGTCTTCATTTTATAGTTTCCGTCAATGTTTATGAAACAAGTGAAAATTTAGATACATGTATGATCATGAGAGCTATAGAGAGGTAAAATTACAAATCTCATTTCATAAATACTTCAAAATATTGAAAATCATTGGAGATCCTCTATATATTATTTACACGTATATTTTATTATGTGTTAACCAAGATACTTACACATATCTATAAAGTAAATGTTTCTCTCATAAAAATGCCAGGAGCACACTTTTCAGGTACCTCATCTGGTACTGTTTTTCGAAGTATATTATCATAGAAGTTTTCACATGCCTTAATTTTTAGCCTATCAGAATTTGTATTTCAGGTAAAAATATTCTTGAGTCAAAGCTTACTTTTGACTTGTACATTCTGTCGTAGATTTCTTGGAGCTTCATCACTGGTACTCCAACATCCAGCATTAGCTGAAACACCCACTTACAGCCCAGGCCTAACTCACAGCTACGCTGTTCTAAATATTTCACCAGGAATGCTGAACAGAATTAGAGAGTAATTTATTATTACTGTATTTACTTATTAGATTCATCAATATTAATACATTGTAATATGTAATAGATGATCCGTTAGTCCAGAATTCCTTACTCCGGAAAATTTCGTTACTCTAGATGATTTCTCAAGGAACAAATGTGCATAGTGCAGAAATGATCATCTCTTCATTAACGATTTTTTAAACGAATATGATAGATGAATGTACCTGTAGGAAAATATCTTTCTGTTTTGACATATAATTTTCCAATGGGAGCCAGTCTGTTCAGAATATTCTTTTCTCTGTCTTGGCTGGACATGGAAGATGTATTATGTACTTCTGAAAGGAATACATGTACAAAATGTATATTAATCAATTTGATTAAGAGGATGGAGCATCAGATTTTGCCCTACTGTTCTGTTCACTAAATCCAGCGCACCCTGTTTTGGCAATTTATTCTGTCGTCAGAAGAATTTTCTTTTAATAATTGTTTCTGAGAATTGACCTCCTTTAGTCGTAACTGGAAATTAAATTCAACTTACCCTAAAAGCTGCCTTCAAATCGCAATATGAAAAATAAAATGTCTACAGGAAATTTCCCTGTTAACTTCAAGCCGCCATCACATTGTTCTCCATGTCAACAATAGTAAACAGTGATGTCATGGTGTCTGACGTCACACATTTTCAGTGATTTTACTATAGAAAATCCCCATAGACCTTTATTTTTCGTCTATTTGACGTACAGCCAAAACAATGGTATTTTCTGTTACGTTTAAAGGAGTACTGTAAAATTGATATCTTTTTGGAAGATGACAATATCATAGTTTAGAAAAATAGCAATCCAAGGAATGCTTGTGTCGCCTGCGAAGCGGTTTGATTATTATTCTAGAAAGTGGATCAAAATTCTTGAAAAGTAGGTCTAGGTCAAATATCTAGATCAAGGTCAAATTCTATGGTCTGTGTAGATAGGTCTTGTCACAAGGAATACACATGTGAAATACCAAAGCCCTATCACTTACCAATCAAAAGATATATCCATTCTTAATTTTTTTTAAAAGTAGGTCAAATATGTAGGTCAAGGTCAAGAGGTAAAAAAATAATGGTATGTGTAGAATGGCATTTTTACAAGGAAAATACATGTGAAATCTCAAAGCCCTATCACCTACCAATCAAAAGATATAGCCAATATTACTTTTCTTAAAAAGTAGGTCAAATATCTAGATCAAAGTCAAAAGGTCAAATTTAATGGTCTGTGTAGAAAGGTCTTGTCAGAAGGAAAACACATGTGAAAGATCAAAGCCCTATCACTTACCAATCAAAAGATATAGCGAATCTTATCTTTTTTTCAAAAGTAGGTCAAATATCTAGGTCAAGGTCACAAGGTCAAAAATTATGGTATGTGAAGAAAGGTCTTGCCACAAGGATTGCACATGTGAAATATCAAAGTCCTAACACTTACCAATAAAAAGATATATCCATTCTTAATTTTTTTTTGAAAAGTAGGTCAAATGTGTAGGTCAAGGTCACTAGGTCAAAAATTATTGTTTTGTGTAGAAAGGTCTTGTCACAAGGAATACATATGTGAAATATCAAAGCCCTATCACTTACCAATCAAAAGATATAGCGAATCTTATCTTTTTTTCAAAAGTAGGTCAAATATCTAGGTCAAGGTCACAAGGTCAAAAATTATGGTATGTGTAGAAAGGTCTTGCCACAAGGATTACACATGTGAAATGTCAAAGCCCTATCATCTACCAATCAAAAGATATATCCATTCTTAATTTTTTTGAAAAGTAGGTCAAATATGTAGGTCAAGGTCACTAGGTCAAAAATTATGGTATGTGTAGGAAGGTCTTGTCACAAGGAATACACATGTGAAATATCAAAGCCCTATCACTTACCAATCAAAAGTAATGGGCTGTGACACCCAAAGTGTGACAGACAGACAGACGGACAGACGGACGGACAGACGGACAACGGACAAAGTGATCCCTAAGTGTCGCTATGCTTCGCAGGCGACACAAAAAACCAGGAAAACAGGATGCTCGTGATTTAGTGAACAGGACAATAGGAATTTTTTATACATTGTAACTGCCATCACAAAAGTGTCTTTTAATATTTTCATAGCATTTTATCTATTTACATGTACATCCATGAATCATGGTTTTGGCATAAAATTCAGGATACAGCGCATTCCTTGAAAAAATATTCATATAAAGAAAGACATATCTAATGCTGAAAGACAATTCCAATTTGTCATGCAAAGTATATTTGCAATTTAGATACCCCACCTACCCTCCCACATAAGACCCTTCGTCGATTCTGGGATTCAAAAGCGGGACCTTAGAGGTGAGTAGCGAGCACGCTACCACTGCGCTAACCTGGCTTATTTACAATTTAATCTTACATGTACATGTATGTTCCAAAAACATTAAAAAAAAATAATCAAAAACATTACACATTTCCTTACCTTTATCAATGATTTTCTGCCAGAGATTTTCTATAAGTGCTCCATCGTAGAGCCCTGCACAGTGTACAATAGCCAGCTTACATTCTGCCAACTCAAACTTGTCTGCAAATTCCTCATATAACTGAAAGAAAGCAAATTCATATTAACATTTCATTGACGTTTTGTAGAGGTATCAAGCACAATCTATGACGGACATACAGCCAGGCAGATGAATGACAATGGCAAAATCAGTCTCTTCTTGTTCGAGGGCAACATAATATTACTGCTAGGGACCCAAAAGATTGAAATGGTAGTTCGACTATCTCAATATAGATGTTCTCAATTTTATCATTTACCTTTTATTTCTAACTTTTATCGAGCAAGTCTCAGTGGAAAATCTGCTCAATCTATAGAGATCTTAAAGATACCAACTATAGGTACTCACTATATCTTGTACTCGAGGATAAAACCAGAAAGTAGTGTTACATGTAACATGTACTTTAAGCTACATTAATTCTTAGTCTAGTATCATAAGTATATTTGTTCAATATTTTCACGGAGTTAAGATTCATACTTACTGTAGTGAGATCAAGTAGATCCGAGTCCAGTCTACTCACGGCATCTTGTACTCTGAGGTCATTGGTAGGAAGTTTCGACAGCTCTCTTAGAACCTGCATCTGTAACCTAGCTACCTGATGATATAGAAAAACAATTTTGATAGTCAGGCCATACAAAATTAATGTTTAGTTTGACGGGCACTTTTTGAGAAAAAAAAGTGAGGGAGGCAGGTTTTTTTTTTTTTTTTTTTTTTTTTGCAAACATGAAATTTGATGAATGTTATTTATCTTTTAACCAAATTTCTAATTCAAGTGTTTTGAGGCTGAAAATACATTAAAACTTAAATATAGTATGAAGTGGTAATGTTTAGTGCATTGATTAACAAGATAACCCAATGTCTTCCTGTAATATTGTAATTGCATTTCCAAATCTGAAGTTTGCTAGATATTCTGTGATTTGGTCACACTTATTATATGTATCATAATACAGACGATGTCCTATGACAGACCAGTATGAAGATGTAGACTAAATACATGTATATTGTACATCTAATTTATGCTAAAAAGGATCACCAATCTCTAACCGTTGCCCTGTGTAAGGTTAAAACTTCAAATGACATTAACGTTTTGAGAACTACTTCTTTTAGGTCAACTAAGTGAGTGAAAATCGTAATTGTTGTACAGTGCTTAGACTGTAAATTTGACCCTTTGCGTCGGCAAAAGAATAGGGAAAATACAAAGAAACATGTCCAGGGAGTGGGAAGCCCCATTCTGATAGAAAATGACCCATAAAATAGGCAATTCGCTGCGCCTTGGTGTCATTATTCTACGGCGTCCATTTTTGGTTTTTAAATCTATCTAAAAGTTCTGTTCTCGTATTTACGTTGTAACATGGATCTACACCAGGAGCAGTAATACAGAGATATCAGCTTTCTGTACATGGCCAGTCAGAACTCTGAAGCACAAAATTCTTCTGTTCACTGACAATCAAAAGGTTCTTTCATCTTTGCTGTTTTAATACAATATTGATTTTTCTCAGACATTCTTTTTTATCCTCGTTCTGTGCCTGAGATTTAAATCTTCAACGTCCACTTACGTATCCCATCTACGTTAAGGTACTTGTGTATGAGTTCGTCCGTAAAATTATCATGTCATTTTTTAAAAGTGGTCAGTCAATGGGTACAAATTGAAGTAATAAAATGTGTACAGAAATGTCTTCCCTAATATCAACAAAGCTGAAAATGAAGCTGCCCATACGTGGACACGAAAAATTCAGGAAAGGTGGCTGAAAGTTTGGTCTTGGCTGTTCTGTGATCCATGCAAAAAATGTACTGTAAATTATTCATTGGAAATGGTAAAATTGGGAATCTCGCCACAAAAAAATGTGCTAACGTCTGATATATAATGCATGCATATGCGAAGCTTTTTGAAAATTGATCGTTTTTGGAAAGGCCCTTTCATGAGGAAAGATTGCCCATTTTTTTTTAGAATGGTCCGTTGAAGTCCAAGTGAAAGTGGCCATCGTCCCATTGAGCAAGTTTGCCTTCCCGATCACTGCATGTCTTACATTTTAGTTTGAATTTTAACAACTATCACACAAGGGTACCCTGATCGATTCGTCATCCCCTTTCACTGTCGGACTTGAGCAAGTTGTCTGCAAATTTGAATTTCTATCCCGCGGAAATTTTTAAGTTTCTGCGATGTGCTTAGGGTTTGAGTGACCAGTTTATTCGTAACGAAATTAGGATCGCGTAGTATTTCTGCCCCTCCCCTCGATCCTGTAACCGGCGTTCCCGGCTGATCAATCTTACGTAAACTGTGAGTTATGAACAAAAACGTTTTCAAATTTCTAATTAATTAAATACTATAACTAATAAAGAATAATATTATCACAACAGAGTCAAGTATCATTTTACGTTACGTTACCTCGTCCGTGATATGGAATATACGCGTGGTCGCGATTACCGTACAAACAACAATTGAATACGGTAGCTCGGATAAATAATACTATTTTATGCAAACAAGTATTGAGTTACAGCTATACAATTTATATATTTAGTGAAGTAAAGAATATGTAAACAAACAATTTGTATAAGCACGACGATGTTCAATTGACTATTTCAAAATTATGGTAAAACACGCGATAAAATCGGAAATGCGGAGGGTTTTTAGGCAATGCGGCGGTGCCCGTCAAACGAAATTTTAATTTTTCTTGGCCTCAGCTTTGCCAATTTTAATGGCAGCAAATACATGTAAGAGGTCATTACCGGTAAGTAAAACTTATATACATAAATATAAAGAAGTTCAAAGGACGAAATTGATATACGTATGTCTATAAAGATTTTTAATTGTAAAGAAAAGATTCTTTTGTCTAAAATGGTAGTAGTGTTTGTTGAAAAATCAATTGGTCTGGTCGTACATGTATGAGTTCTAAACGACATGTAACTGATATACTCTTCAATGTACACTTTTATACCTCCGATTTTTCCTCCAGTTCATAATGTAAAAGTCTGAGAGAAGATGCAGTGTCTAACACTTCCGACAGACATACATGTACATATAACACATGTTTCTGTGACAAACATGTACTAAGCAAATGATTTCTTGAAATAAAAGATGAATTATTTATACATGTATGTACCTCCATTTTTTCCTCTAGTTCATGTAAGAACTCGCCCTCCATAGCTGACGTCGTCCTGGTGGTGGAACTCTTAGCACACATTATAGCACGTGATAAATACTCTATCCTCTGCTGTAGACGAACATCAGTCCTAAATCGTAAAAAAAAAACATGATTACAAGTACTACACTGCCATCCACAAATAATGTAACTATACAAATAAGGAAATCATTCTAAATTCTTTATTAATTTATCCTAATTTTCCATTCTGAGCTCGAAAGATTCATAATAATTGGTTTCAAATGATTCAAAATCTTGAATTGTGAGAACGATAATGTGAAAAGAAACTTTTTCCAACAGGACACTTTTTTTTCAAAAACTGTCATTTTTATATAAAAAAAGAATAAAAATTCACAAAATGCAAATATTTGGGTCAAGTTTGTTACAAATGATTTCTATAAGGTTCATCTTAAGAGTTACATTGTATATAGCAATGGATTCAAAACTGTTCATTTTCTACCAGCAACATGAACAGAAATTTTGTATACTAATTTATGGATGGCAGTGTATAAGAATTCCCCCTCTATAGCTGATGTGGTCCTGGTCTAAAGACTGCGGGCATAAAAAAATCTTTGCAGCTCTTGAGAAGAAGTGGAAACTTTAGTCAAGAAGAAGTGTAGAATGTGTCAAACCATCAGATCCATTGACAGCAATGATGTTTGATGGATTTGGTTAAAAAAAAAGTTTTTAGCGAGAACATTTTGGAAAGATGTAAGATTCAGTGAAATTGATGCAGTTCAAAATGTGTCAGCCAATCAAATCAATTAGCAGTCATTTGTTTTACGACATGATCTGCCTATAGAAAGTTGCCTCCACTGCTAGCCGAGCTAATATTCAAAGCAATGAGTAACCACTTTTTCACAAAATGAAATGCAAAACTAGAATTGTTAAACACATACCCATGTCTCTCTGCGAGTCTTGACAGAATCTTGGCTGCAGCAGGGAAGTTTCTGGATTTTTCGTAGTATTTCCACAGTAAATCTAGAGCATTGACAGCTTCTGTAGGTGATGCAGCTTTCCTTTTGAGGTACTGCTCCATAAACGGTGACTGAATCTGAGAAAGATACAAGAAATACATGCGATTTATTTAAGAAACCACTTGCCAAAATTTATAATGGATGACAAAAAAGTGTAAAATGTCCGAGGTAAGAACTTGCATTGTTTTTCATTATTGCATCAGTAACCATCACAATGGAAATGCGTCTTTAACAATGGCATTATGATGAAAATCAATGCCAAAATTGGGCATTTTGAGCTCTAATATAAGACAAGAAACAATCCATTTGGAAACAACGTGCAACATTAGATCTTTTAAAAATCCCAAGCAAGAATAAACAATTGAGAGCATTTTTATTATTCGAGAAAGACATACCTCCAGAATTTTCTCTGTCAGGTTATCAGAGAACAGCCAATCATATAACGAGACATGGAAAAGTTCGTCATCTGATTTCAAAGCTAGTCTGAAGACCTCTGATTTCTGAAAACAAAAGTCAACATAGTATATCTATAAAATCTTCAAAATCTGCTTACAGTCCAATATTCTTATAATGTAAAATACAGTGCATTTGTAAATGATATTTCAACACACCAATCAAAGTATATTTAGATATTGCTATCATAATTTTCTTGTAAATTACATCTGAATTTATATTATGAAATTCATGTTCAGATCCAACGATTCAAACAGAGTTTTGTGTTAAGAGTCAAATACGTCTAAATTTCATAATTGTACATAATGTTCAGCATCCATAGATTCTAGTCTACTGGGATCCCGTGTGGGCGGAGGTCCTGGGGACTTGGGGACACTGGGAGCCTGGGGGTGGGAGATACTGGCCTCTGACAGATACTTCAAGGTGTTGGTAATACAACTGTAGCACTCAATCCTACGTAAAGATAAAATAAGAAACATGTACTAATAACAAAATATGAATGAAGCATCAGACAAGAGATACACTTAAATGTACTTAAGGAACACCACACCTGTCGTTTTTTATGCAAGATTCAGAGGATTTCTCGTTAGCCAGTGTCAAACTCAGATCTACGTTTCCCTCATAATAATGTACCCCCTGCTAACTGGTTGCATACCTAGACATGTAGGCTGCTAAGCCTTGTACATCCTCTGCAGGTTCACCACTCCTGTAGTAATGTAATGCCAACTTCTGAGGATCTCTCTTGTTAGCCAGGGTCAAACATAGATCTACGATTCCCTCGTAATAATGTACCCCAGCTAACTGGTTACATACTACTGAAGGCTGGAGGGGCTGTCCAACGTCTTTGAATAACTACATAATAGAAGAAAGAAGAATCTGATCTAACCCATTTTAGCATATCAGAGAGATACATGTATACTTTACATTTGCACAAACATGTATTCTACACATCATCTCCACATGTAGAAAATGCATATCTAATCACTCTTTAACACAAATGGACATACTGTATTGCATAAGTTATTATGAGGTTATTTCAAAATTTTCAAAAGAATGGAATATACATGTACATGTAAGTTCTTTTAAAATGATTCTACGTGTACATTTCCTTTAATAATTTCTCAATGTCTAATAAAACAACAAGAAATAAAGTCAGAAAATTTGTCATATATACATGTATATATAGTGGCATAAACTTACTCTTAGTGCCTCTGACAGCAATCTCTTCTTCTCTGCTCTATTTTCACTTGTTTTAGCAGCTTGGAGCAATTCATTTGCCTGGAAAACAAAATCTTATCGTTATTTAATAAAATCTTTACTTTCAACGTGATATACATGTACATGTATTTGTAATTTCGTATCAGTTTTTTACATTAAATCATTAAAATTTACACATTTTCAACTTCTTACAGCTGTTGAAAGCAAATCGTAAATTACTAAATCTTGAATCAAAAGATGTGTACTTTTTAATGCTAACAAATCTCAAATATTGCAGCTACTTTATGTAGTAATCATTGCATGCTTATTTTTGTACATGCATGATAAAGAATGTGAAATTAAACAGCTTTTTTAATGGATAACACACAAAGCACAAAATCATTTCAAAGAATTACTTTATATATGTTTACATTTGTAAAATATGCAAGTGCAAGACTGCCTAAAAACAAGCATGTCAACTGAACTTTTAGCCAAAAATAGTACATTTTTGTAACCTTGACCATTGCCCTCACTGGCTGTTGCCTTGTATCATGCTATACATTTCTGCAAGTTATCATAGCCATATACAGTGATGATTCGTTAGTCCGGAATTCGTTACTCCGGAAAATTCGTTACTCCGGACGATTTCTCAGGGAACAAACGTGCATAGTGCAAAAATGATCCGATAATCCGGAAATCCGCGTTCCGGATCCGGACGTTAGTTTTCGGGAACGGACATGCGGATCATATGTTATTTTGTCCCGTTAGTCCGGACGATATAAGCAACTACGGACGTGTTTTCATAACAGTTAATTTTTACCTGGAGAAATCTACACGGACGTGTTTTCATAACAATTAATTTTTACCTGGAGAAATCTACACGGACGTGTTTTCACAACAATTAATTTTTACCTGGAGAAATTTACCGGAAAACCGGCGGGTTAATTAGGCGATGGGCTACGCAGTACTTGTAACGGCTTGGGGTACGTGTACTTACGTGGTTATTAAATCTATGAATTAAAAGACTTAATTGATCGCTTGGTCACTTTCTTAATTCTTATCGTGACATTTTTCAGCTTCTAGCGTTCAATCATTATTTTGAACAGATGCACGCCCTAAAATCATTTCAAATTAAAGTTGATATTTTTTTAATTCTAATGTTTGTATCACGATGACGATGGAAGTGAACTGAATGTTACAGTTAGTTAGTATATTGAGGACTTGTTTTTAGTTAAAATAGAATCGAAAACGAACGTCAACCCTTTCTTGACAGACGATGATTTCCGTACTTTTTCAGGAAGAAAAGAGGTAAGTTTCGGTAGGTATTGGTAATTATCGGCACCCGCGGAACCTCGATGCTTAGATAAAATCTTATTCTTATTTTAAAGGATAAAGTAACGCTCTATCCCCCCAATTAAACTGATTGATCTCAGCGTAATAAATCGGAGGCCTCCCTCCTCTTTCGCTTGATCTTTATTCTTGTGCATTTTGTATATTCATTTCTATTAATTTGATTAGAATTATAAAGAAATAAAACTACTTGTATATTTATTTGATGAGAAAAGCGAAGACAAAATAAGAAATAAACATTAAATCAAATTATCTTTGATGAGAAAGCATTTGCTTACAAGACAACTTAACTGTACAAACATACGCACAAAAAAACGGCCGACCCTCCCCCCCCCCTTTACTTCTGAATTTGGCGCTCAAGTTTTGACATTTTTAACATGATTCAGTAATCCGGAAAATTCGTTAATCCGGACGAATTCCTCGGGAACCAAATCGTCCGGACTAACGAATCATCACTGTACATGTATATAAACAAGCTTTCAACCAAATAGATGGACGGACATACAGACAAAGTGATTTCTATATATTGTCCTTGTGTTGCAAGCAAAATACATGTAAAAGAATAGCACAAGGACTTCCATGTTACACTAACCTTTGAACAAGTGGCATCATCTGAGCTATACAGAGTCGGGCAAACTTCTCGGAGATGAGCATTGATGGCATCTATCGTGGCATTGTCATCAAGATATCTATTGATCAGGCAAGTGATAAGGGAGGCACACAACTACAACAAAGGAATGAAGTACATTTTGTACATGTACATATGATATATGTTACTAGTATCTGTAATTACTTTTGTATAAATGCTAGGGTCTATACTCATTGCACACCTTTTAGATGTGAAACACAAATTACTGATAGTGAAATTCAAGCTATTAATCTTCAAACTGATGTCTTAGACAAAATACATGTAAATGAATGGACAACATTAACTTACTTATTTCAATCATATTTTACAGAAAAATTTGTTGACGGATACATAAATGTGAATTCTAATTACCTCTTTGCCGTTGATCACAAGTTGTTTAAATGAGCTGCTCCTTAAATTATTCTGCTGATCCTGAAAATTGAGGTATTCCTTTCATGACTTCTTGTGAAAAATTCTTAATTTCAACTACAAGTACTAGTATATTAAAAATTTGCAAAAAAAATGTATATTTCTTCATTATTATGACTCATACTGTAAAGAATATGCCCAGAGCTGTAAGGACAATACAACGTACGCATGCAATAGTCCATTTTCCAGGTAATAACTATGACAGTTCTAAACTTAGGTTATAACTTTTAGATATCATTAATCACATCATTTGGCAAATTTTTTTATTGTGATATCATGTTTTCTCGCACCTTTTTCAAGTGTTGTCATGATTTCTATGGCGACATCACAATGAAAATATCGACAAATTTTGTGATGTCTTGTATCTGGTCAACAGGATATTTGGAAAATTGTCTATTGAAATGGCAAAATTTGTACAGACGAAAATAAAACACATAACTTCTTCTTTATATCAATTTTTTTTTTTAATTTAAGTGTACTTGCAAATACCATCATTATACATTTATATCTCCATTAAAGTCCATACGATAAGCTGGATGAAATATCACAATTTGATGTTTTAAGTATGCATATGTACTAACCTTAGACAGTTGAGCTACAATGATGTGGAACTGGTGATCCACTAAGATTTTAAGCAGCCCCAGTACCTCTTCCACTCTGTGGATCAGCTCCTGTATATACTGTAGTGATATCTTCTCTAATCTCTGGGCCTCCACTATAATAAATACATAAAATACATGTACCAACAAAAATGGTTTTTTTTACATGTGTATATGTGTGTAACTGATATGTCTTATATTATAATTTTCTTGAAAGTGCATTATTGAATATGATACTCTTTCTTGGAGATCAGGAAAAAGTTTCATGGTAAAATTAGTATAACAATAGCGACATGTACATGTAATTGTAAAGGCATATTAATTTTGCAAACAAATCAGATATCCTTCTATCCCAAACATTTTCTTCAATCTTTTAAAAGAGGACAGTCTTTGCCCATCATTTCTGACAAGTATGAACAACTTGTTATGTAGTAAAATCTGAAGTGATTAATAAAAGTACAAATATAATTTGCTAGTTTGGATAAAATGATACAATTTACATGTAGATGAATTACAAAAGATGTTGACACTTTCTTCACATAGTTCTCTATCATTTTACTAAAGGGAAATGTTACCACTAGAAAAGATATGAATTCTGTAATCAAATAACCGAGTACTGACCTTGTAACTTCTTGCGAGTTTGATCGTCCATGTGTCCCATGATGTGAGGGGTGAAAGGTACAGGAGGCAGCATCCTTGTAATACATATACAGTACATGTACATGTATACAGTATTAATAGAGAACATACATGTACGTGCTTTGTAAGTAAAAGAAGCTTGTAACATTTGAGTTGACATCTTTTGGCCTAGTCTTTCGTCAAAATGCAACTGTTCACATAGAAGCTACTTTGTTGAAAGGGTTTTATAAAAGTGATCAGTTCACACATTTAGAGCTCCAATACATTTTGTGTTCAGATTGATAAGAGATCCATTTCTAACTGTTGTCATTGAATTTACCATACCTATGCTAAAAAGATATTAAATGTATGCAAGTAATTCATGAAAAGAGTGGTTATAGAATATTCATGTTTCTAAAGACAAACTGTGATTAATATGATAATCCCTGATACTTACATTTCCGATGGTCCCGTGTCAAATCGTGAGTTGAACTCTACGAAGTCAGACAAGCCTCGGATGTTCTCTAACACACCTGTCAACTCCTCTGATGAGAATGTGCATGTCAACTGATGATAAATAAAGTTGAGTCAGTCTCAATCAGTTACATGTAAGAACCAAGTGCTAATGTTGAACTCTCAACTCACAGCAATTTTTCAAAGATACATGTATTTCATTCAATATGTCGAAAATTACATAATAAAACTTTCCTTACGAAAGTATATCTTCTGCATAGTATTCTAAAGAAATATCAATTGTCCATGTGTACGTACATCTATACAGTTGATTTTTTCCTGACTACAATAAAATGTTTATCTTCCATAAACTTACATAGTTTAGGATGCCCTGTGGAGATTGACAGGGGTAATCTGTAGTTACACTGTAATCCCAGATACATCTAAAAAAAAAACACAATTGTGACGAAATTTTCATTTGAATTAAAATCTCAAAAGCAAACTGTAGGAATACACTGAAAAACACTTTTACCCATATTTTCAGACACTTGACCTTTTTCTAGTATTAAGAAACTATTTCATCACAACGAGTTTAGATAAAGAAACTATTTCATCACAATGAGCTAGGTGAAGAAACTATTTCATCACAATGAGCTAGGTGAAGAAACTATTTCTTCACAATGAGCTACATGTAGGTGAAGAAACTACTTCATCACAATGAGCTAGGTGAAGAAACTATTTCATCACAATGAGCTAGGTGAAGAAACTATTTCTTCACAATGAGCTACATGTAGGTGAAGAAACTACTTCATCACAATGAGCTAGGTGAAGAAACTATTTCATCACAATGAGCTAGGTGAAGAAACTATTTCATCACAATGAGCTAGGTGAAGAAACTACTTCATCACAATGAGCTACATGTAGGTGAAGAAACTACTTCATCACAATGAGCTAGGTGAAGAAACTACTTCATCACAATGAGCTAGGTGAAGAAACTATTTCATCACAATGAGCTAGGTGAAGAAACTATTTCATCACAATGACCTAGGTGAAGAAACTACTTCATCACAATGAGCTACATGTAGGTGAAGAAACTTACTTCATCACAATGAGCTAGGTGAAGAAACTATTTCACCACAATGAGCTAAATTCATTATTCATCATTATCCATATTTTTTTGACAAATGCAGAAAAGAAGCAAAATGTTGTGCAAAAGAATGTCTTACACATACATGTATTCTTGAAATATTTGTACTATACCATCAGCTTATGTCCACACAAAACTTTCATTCATCCTCATCAAAATTTTGATAAAGTACATGTACCTTAATATTCTAGCGAAGTACAAACAGATTCCATTATGTTTTCCAGAGAAGATGATATCCTGAGTAAAGTTTTGTCCCTGTGGCATGACCTGATGATAGTATTCATGTCCCATCCCAGGAGCTGGGGTGGAGGTCTGATGGGGGTGTAGGGCTGCAATTATAAATCATACACATGTACTTTATTGTCCATAGTAATTATAGTCCTTTATAGTATACATGTCTATATGTACTTTATGAGATGACAATATCCTGAGTAAAGTTTTGTCCCTGCGGTATGACTGGATGGTAGTATTCATGTCCCATCCCTGGGGCCAGGGAAGGTCTGATGGGAGTGAAGAGCTACATGTACATGTACAAAGATGTATCATATACATGTACATGTCCTTCATAAACAGCCTTGTGCCTCACATGAAATGAGTATCATGTTAATTTCACATGAAAGTCAATGTGAAATTCATTTCATGTTTCACATAAATTTCATGTGAACTTTTATGTAAAGTTCAGTGTAAATTTCACATGAATTTCATGTGAGGCACAATTGGCTGTGTATAGTTGGTAACAGCACATGCTCTTTCATTGTACAGGATTTCTTTCCATGAGACCTTTGAAGAGATTGTATCTGTATACTGCATGCACATTATTTTGACACAATCACATTTTGTTAGAAAAAAAGTCCCTAGAAAGGCCAACATGACAAAATAAAATCAGTCTTCACAAAAACAATTTAGAGCCTTCAGCCCAGATACATGTACAAATTCTACTGGACAATTGTATAGTTTGTTAGACAATTTCTATTAGTCGGCAAAATCTCTAGTAGCCTAAGATGTCAGGCTAGCAAGTTTTTATGTTCACTGCAGGATAATCATAACATAGGTAATCACAGATTACAAAGCTCACCTCGTGACAGCAAAATTCAACTCAAACATATTTCTTAGTACATGTATATTGGCTTTTAAAGGCAAAACCACTCAAGCAGAAAAAGTAGGTCAAGGTCATTTTATGAAAGTTTGATCAAAGATACATCCAATATGCAAGTTTGGTACATGTAGCAGTTATACTTTGCTCAATATTGGCTTTATAGAGCAAAATCACTCAAGCGGAAAAAGTAGGTCAAGGTCATTTTATAAAAGATTGATCAAAGATACATCCAATATGCAAGTTTGGTACATGTATCACTTATACTTTGCTCAATATTGGCTTTTAAAGGCAAAATCACTCAAGCGGAAAAAGTAGGTCAAGGTCATTTTATGAAAGTTTGATCAAAGATACATCTAATATGCAAGTTTGGAACATCTAGCACTTATACTTTGCTCAATATTGGCTTTTAAAGGCAAAATCACTCAAGCGGAAAAAGTAGGTCAAGGTCATTTTATGAAAGTTTGATCAAAGATACATCCAATATGCAAGTTTGGTACATGTAGCACTTATACTTTGCTCAACATTGGCTTTTAAAAGCGAAATCACTCAAGTGGAAAAAGTAGGTCAGATGCTGCATCCGATGCATGGGTCCATCTCGGCATCCAAAGATGAGTCACTTGTGCCAGTTTGGTTACTGTAGCATTAGTACTTTGTCAGATACTGAGCTACCCCAAACTTCTTAACCAAGTCACTCAAGCGGAAAATGTAGGTCAGATGCAGTCATTTTCAAAACTATAAACTGAAGTCCGAATAAAAGTTCTAAGTTTATTTAAATCGTAACATCTTATTCATAGCGGTATCAGAGCGCAACTTAAACTAAAAGTTACAAACTAAAAACTAAAACTGGTCGGCAACACGATGCGCCGAGTATATATGTGGATGACTGGAAATTGCTAACACCTGCACGAAATAATAAGTAATTGGTTTTTGATTAAAAAGACATTTTGGAAATTAGATTCTTCCAAATACAGAACAATAATGACTTTTACGGGGAGATTTCCAATTAGCTTTCAATTAACTCGTACGGAAAACAAAGACTAAAGTACATGCAGGTGTGCAAATTACTACAGTGTTTTCAGCATCTTGGGAATCAAATTAAACAGATTACAGAATTTACAAACTAGAATTTGATTGTCTCAATATGAAGTTCAAACTTAAAGTCAAGCAATTAAGTTATAATGATTCCCCTTTTACTATAGAAAACTCAAGTTAGCAATTTCCATATACATGTAACTAATCAATATGAATAATTAATTAGCTTAATTATTGTGGGGGAGAGGCCATATGGTTACAGCTGCATTCGATGCATGGGTCCATCTCGGCATCCAAAGATGAATCACTTGTGCAAGTTTGGTTACTGTAGCATTAGTACTTTGTCAGATACTGAGCTACCCCAAACTTCTTATCCAAATCACTCAAGCGGAAAATGTAGGTCAGATGCTGCATCCGATGCATGGGTTCACCTCAGCATCCAAAGATGAATCACTTGTGCAAGTTTGGTTACTGTAACATCAGTACTTTGTCAGATACTGAGCTACCCCAAACTTCTTAACCAAGTCACTCAAGCGGAAAATGTAGGTCAGATGCTGCATACGATGCATGTTTTCACCTCAGCATCCAAAGATGAGTCACCTGTGCCAGTTTGGTTACTGTAGCATTAGTACTTTGTCAGATACTGAGCTACCCCAAACTTCTTAACCAAGTCACTCAAGCGGAAAATGTAGGTCAGATGCTGCATTCGATGCATGGGTTCACCTCAGCATCCAAAGATGAATCACTTGTGCAAGTTTGGTTACTGTAGCATTAGTACTTTGTCAGATACTGAGCTACCCCAAACTTCTTAACCGGACGCGGACGCGGACACGACGGACGCGGACGACGCGTGGGGTTATAGCATAAGCTCACTCAACTTCGTCGAGGTGAGCTAAAAATTAGCAATCATGCATTGTTTTCTCATATACGTGTAATTTATTACAAAAATGATCTTAGGCATAGACCTCTCATGACAGTGCTAAATTCCCTAAAATATAATTCCTTCAAGAATAAATTACTTTGCAATTTCATCCTATTTACATGTACATATACATTTATCTTTAATTTCTTTAATTAATGGAATATGATTACCCATAGGTCCTAAGTTGCTTATGAGTTGTTTGTCACTTCCCAGACCAAAGCTGTACTGTGCTTCCCCTCCATACATGAAGAATGCCATGGTAGCCCAGTTTGATACCTGTTTGAAATTCAGATGTGTCAAATGTTACATGTACATGTATTTGTCCAACATTATTATGCTACATGGATTTCTTAGAGTTCAATTCATACATAAATACATATGCCTTGCATTTACTATCACTATATCCAAATTTATTACATTTTTGTACACACTTCGTCAGAGGCAGTTACATTGTATCTACATGTGCATATACATATATGTAAATTTTTACCTGTTGATCAGCTTGAAGTCGTGAACAGGCTAAAATAAGACAGGTAGCACAGGCTTGCTCTAACTGAAATGTAAAAGAAATGCATATATACAGCATAATTCTATGTGGTTTACATGTATGTATTAATTATGCAATGAGGCTTGAGATAACTTAGTATTGAAATACTACATAACTTCTCATACTAAGTCCATCGGTATCTGTTCCCATATAATTCAATTAACCATTTTCATATTACAGCTAGACTTTCATTTGTGACGTTTCAAGACCTGACATCACAACTTTTGACATTACTTTTTACTGCGACGTTATAAATCAGTACGAAATGCCAACAAATATTGTGATGTCGGGTCTTGGCGTCCATAAAATGCAGCTTTACTGCGGTAATGTGGAAATCATCTATTGAAATTTTTTTCATTTATCATATACACTACATACTAGTGACAAAGGCTCCATTGTAAAGAGGATTCTTTCCATTGCTTCAGTATGCAAGATACTGTATTAATGGAAATCATTATTATTTACGTGTATCATTTATGTTTATCTATTGTGAAAACTTGCTTTATCAGAATTTTTATAACCTAACGACCTTACTTTATGTAGTCTGAAGAATCCTTTGACCTCCTCGGAGTCTGGCCCTTGATAGTCTATGAGTAACTGTCTTAGCTGATCCACTGGTCGTAACTTACTGAAAATATGGCTCCCCTGTAAAAAAAGATCACATGATTACCTTTCTTCTGTTCAAGATTTCATCAGATACTTTAACCTACATTTTTAAACGAGCAGGAAGAAATGAGAATCCTGAAAGCAAAAAGTCTAAATACTTACATGTACTTGTACATGATTCCCATTTTAAATCTGGTAAATCAACAAAGTTTCTTGAGAACAAAATTTCTTACATCTTTTTTTTTTCAGAAATTTGCATGTTATTGTGATAGAAAATATACAAGTAAGTAGGCATACTTAAGCAAATAATCTGTACTATGTCAGAGTTCATGAAATGTATCGGTTTTATCGGATTTGCCAATAAAAATTGTTTGGTCCAACAAAAACTCAAAAACGCAAAATCTATTATTTGGACCGACAAAATTTCTCAAATGTCCGACATTTTATTGGAAGATTTCAATAACTCTGCTATGTACATTACAAGAATAATTTATCAATTTTTAAAGTCTAAAAGGTATCAAACCTGTGCACTAAGAAGTACAAATTTCCTTGGTAGATCTGTATGCTGAGTTACCACAGTGGGAGGGTCGGGTTTGAAGGCAAAGTTAGCATCCCTGGCACTAAGGGGAGGGAATATAGAATGGCTCTGTACCTCACTCACTGCCCACGTCCTACCCTCTATCCCCATTGTTTTCTATAAAAGATACATTTTGTACATAATTCAATATGGAGTTACACAATTTTTCGAGAGTCTTTATTAACATACTTTTCATGCACTAATCTTATTGTAATTCATACTTTTGTTTGTCACAAGGCCATGAGGGTGCAAATTTACATGTAAGTCTATGCTAATAGGTATATTTGTAATAAATTCTAAATAAACAAATAGTACCTATCCTAGCTTATGTATATTGTATTGTCTGGTTTTTTTTCCCCCTTTTTCACAAGTTTTGGATCAAGGAGAGGTTTACATAAGCATATCTAAACATGAAAATTTACATGGACACAGTGTAGTGAGGAAATGAAATCTTTTAATACAAATTGCCAAATTTAAACGGTAGTGTTGTAAAATCGGAAAATTTTCACTATCGATTATCGGAAACTATCGGAGGAGTACAATCGATAGCACTATCGGAATAATCAGACTTTTTTCTTGTTTGAATTGTTGTATGTTTTGTATCTTTTCAGATGGAGAATACTCGGTGCTTGTAATTTAAGAATCTGATTTTTATCTAAAATCATGGAAATAAATTTAATGTTGAATATTCCTTGTTCTTAATAACAAAATCTAGAGGCTTGTTTTAGGAGGGCCTTCCTTTTACTTTCTAAAGCCAAAACGATCCCACATGGCAGACCTAGTATGCCCAGGATATGCTCCTCCTCGACCGTTAACTCAGCCATCGCGAGTGTGTATAGTTTCGTCTAGAATTATATCGAAGACATTTCGCACTGAGATCTTTTCGCGTCAAATTAATTTCAACAGCAACAATTGATTTTCAAAACCATTATTGATAGTTGGCGACTTTGGAGTTTCAGCGATGATAGAGGTGACATTGGGGAATATCGTTACAACACTATAAAACGGGCATATAAAAATACATCATCTCACAATGTTAACGAGGAACAACTTCAGGGACAACAGAAAGATTTTTAAGAAAATATTGACATCCAGTGATTTCATACTTACATGAGCTTCCATGAGCTGACTTTGGAAGGGGAAAGAATCATTACTGATTGTCCACAGTATATCACTGTCCTCTGTTTGGGAGGACAGTAGTAGCATGCAGCCTGCAATGTCAAAACAAGAGAAAAGGTCACCATGGCAAAATCATAAGAAGGAAGTGTTTACATGTTGTTATACACATAATGTAATTTGGAAATTGCACAGGTAAAGCAGGAGAGGAGGAGCAGCAAGGAAACCTATAGTCTCCTCCTGTTTAACCTGAAATTAAATAACTTCCATGGAATAATTTCTTCATCTACATGTATATTTACCATTTTTGTGGTGAGCCATATGAACATTACCGGGTTTCTGCACACCGCCAGCAGCAGAGAAACCAGGTGGCAATCGGACATGAACCAATGACAGCATGGTGGGCCTCTCTCTGTTATATCCGAAAGGGTTGGTTGTGAAATAAAGACGAGCTCCTGTAAAAAAGAAAAATTCTCATTGTTTGAAATCTTATAAAATGTACATGTAATAGTGATATAGTGTAAATCTTAACTTAATTGTGACAAAAAAGTACCCACTATGCATATGTATGTACATGTATATAAAATAAATAATGTTAATAATTTGGATATTTCGTATCTATTAATTACACTTAGAAATTAAATGAAGAATTTTACTCTTTATATCTTCCTTATAATATAAATAAATATAATCATGAAATAGAGCCGACTTCAATTTGCCTCTGCTACGAAGAACTTCTAAAACAAATGAAACAAACCTGATTGTGTTATGGCCACTAGGTGAACATTGGTGGACTCTGATTTCTGGATTGCACTTATGTGTACTATTGGCTTGAAATATGACCTCTCAATTGTTCTACAAATACATACATGTATGTACATACATTAAAACATTTTATGTTTTGTATGAAAATTTAGGACTTGCATGTACGTACATTGGTAGAGAGTGTCTAAATAACAAAGTATTCAGAGGTGCTTTACAATGACATAAATACTCAAATGTTCATAATTGATATCGATGGCTTTTAGACATTAGCAAGAATCTTTTTAAGAATTCTAATACGTTAGTTTTAATATTCTACCTTGCAATATGGGAAGCATTGTACACGATGGTCTGTAGAGATAGAGATGTTATTCTACTTGTGCTTTTACCATCTTGACCAAGATCAAACACCTATAAAAGAGATAAAACTAATATAAGGAGGACATTTCATTATACATGTACATGTACTTTCACTGAGACTACCTTCACTTGAAATCAATATTTTACGTCTGTCTTTTGTACATTAGTAATAATGACCTTGACCTTTCACATATTGATTTAAACAACAATTTGTATCTTCTCCTCCTAACAAGCATTCAACATTGGTCTGAATAGGAAGAAGGATTCTTCGGTTATCATCTTTTATCAAATTCAAACAACAAAGTCTTCACTTCCTGTGTGTGCTGATTGGTCCGTATTCATATCGACGTCATAGGAACAACTCTTTTTAGGGTTGTCATCATGGCGTAGCGGTATGAGCGGCCTGCTTTGTATGCTAGGCGAAGCCGCCGCATGGAGTTTACTGACTTTATATATAAAATCTGCACCTATATGGCAGTCCGCTGGTCAATAAAGGAAAGGGTCAGCTGCCTCGGATGAGCCCAAGTGCAATCAAGTTCAAACAACAACAAATTCTTCACTTCCAGTGTATGCTGAGTGGGCCGTATTCATATAGATGTCATAGGAACAACTCTTTTTAGGGTTCTAACCGTGGTGAAGTGGTATGGGCAGCCTGCTTTGTATGCTAGGCGAAGCCGCCATACAGAGTTTACCGACTTAATATACATGTATATCATCTTTTAAACCTATATTAAAAGTGTGACTGAAAGATGAGATGGTAAAGAAAACCCTTCATGGTAAAGAAAACCCTTCATGCCTTAGTCATCACAATGTGGAAGCATAAGAAAACAATATCAAGGTTTCTGAAAGTTTGTGTGTAGTGATGTCCTATGTAATGAGGTAAAGAAGATCCTGACAACAATCCCAACAGCACTCACAATAGAGCACCAAATTGAGCATCTACAGACCCCTAGCAAGCTAGAGGTGGGACCAGGTGCCTGGGAGGAGTAAGCATCCCCTGTTGGCTAGCCGCACCCGCCGTCGAAGTTCATGCACGGAAATGAAAACAATATAAAAAGAATACATGCACTGTCTGCGGTTTCTTCTATATAGAAAGTGCTATGGCGACCATGTCAGGGAAAATAACTTATAAGACTAACCTGTAAAGATCCTTTTTCTGAGCGAGCATACAAAATATGTCTGGAGTCGTCCAAACTCAGCTGTACTAACGGATCTAAAACAATGATAGTTCTTTATGTTAACATATAAACATATTCAGTAACATTCTAGGAACATTTATCCAAGTTAATAAGAATGACAAATACATGTACACTGTTATGTTAATCTCCTCAAAGATGAAATTTGTGAATCTTTATACAAATGTACATGTAAATGTATGTCTTTCTCGAGAGGAACCTGTTTTCTTTTATAGAGGACAGTTTGATTTTTTAAATATTTACATGTATGTGCATTTAAGTCTTCATATTCAATTATTTAATGATCTTAGCATTCTTGTGATCAAGAAAACATGGAAGAGAAACATAGGTAATCACAGATTACGAAGCTCACATCGTGGCAGCCAAATTCAATTCAATCATATTTCTTAGTACATGTATATTGGCTTTTAAAGGCAAAATCATTCAAGTGGAAAAAGTCATTTTATGAAAGTTTGATCAAAGATACATCAAATATGCAAGTTTGGTACATGTAGCACTTATACTTTGCTCAATATTGGCCTTTAAAGGCAAAATCATTCAAGCGGAATAAGTAGGTCAAGGTCATTTCATGAAAGTTTGATCAAAGATACATCCAATATGCAAGTTTGGTACATGTAGCACTTATACTTTGCTCAATATTGGCTTTTAAAGGCAAAATCACTCAAGCGGAAATAGTAGGTCAAGGTCATTTCATGAAAGTTTGATCAAAGATACATCCAATATGCAAGTTTGGTACATGTAGCACTTATACTTTGCTCAATATTGGCTTTTAAAGGCAAAATCACTCAAGCGGAATAAGTAGGTCAAGGTCATTTCATGAAAGTTTGATCAAAGATACATCCAATATGCAAGTTTGGTACATGTAGCACTTATACTTTGCTCAATATTGGCCTTTAAAGGCAAAATCATTCAAGCGGAAAAAGTAGATCAAGGTCATTTCATGAAAGTTTGATCAAAGATACATCAAATATGCAAGTTTGGTACATGTAGCACTTATACTTTGCTCAATATTGGCTTTTAAAGGCAAAATCACTCAAGCAGAAAAAGTAGGTCAAGGTCATCTTATGAAAGTTTGATCAAAGATACATCAAATATGCAAGTTTGGTACATGTAGCACTTATACTTTGCTCAATATTGGCTTTTAAAAGCAAAATCACTCAAGTGGAAAAAGCAGGTCAGATGCTGCATCCGATGCATGGGTCCATCTTGGCATCCAAAGATGAATCACTTGTGCAAGTTTGGTTACTGTAGCATTAGTACTTTGTCAGATACTGAGCTACCCCAAACTTCTTAACCAAGTCACTCAAGCGGAAAATGTAGGTCAGATGCTGCATCTGATGCATGGGTTCACCTCAGCATCCAAAGATGAATCACTTGTGAAAGTTTGGTTAATGTAGCATCAGTACTTTGTCAGATACTGAGCTACCCCAAACTTCTTAACCAAGCCACTCTGAGCTACCCAAAACTTCTTAATCAAGTCACTCAAACGGAAAATGTAGGTCAGATGCAGCATCTGATGCATGGGTTCACCTCAGCATCCAAAGATGAATCACTTGTGCAAGTTTGTTGACTGTAGCATCAGTACTTTGCAAAATACTGAGCTACCCCAAACTTCTTAACCGGACGGGGACATGGACGGGGACGCTGACGCGGACGGGGACGCGGAGGGGTATACACACAAGGTAGCATAAGCTCACTCAACTTCATCGAGGTGAGCTAAAAACTAAGACACAATACAATACAGACCATTCAATGCACATACAAGTACATACCATCTTCACTAAAGGAAAAGTTAAGGAAGGAAGGGACTAAGAATGAGAAGGTGCTGGTGGAATGGTTGATTTTTCTGCATTTTCTACTAAACCATCCATCATCGGCCTACAAGGTAAATAAATCACCATTATGATATACATGTAAATCTGTAGGTAAGTTTTACATTTTCGGATTCATTAATGTCGGACTCAAATGTACACCTACAAACAGTATGTAAATGTATAATACCTGATATGCAAGCTCATAGAGACAGCCATCTTTTCCCGCCATGAAAATCCTGCCGTTAGGAGTGCCTATGATACTGATCATGTACGTGTTATCTGTGGGTATCGTGAACAAAGGCTCGGGGAGAAGATGCATCTCACCCTGACTGTAGTCTGAGTGAACTCCTATAAGTACATGTATATGTATATTAAATCTTTATACATGTATATGACAGTGTACTAAGTACATTCAGTATTGTGCATCATAGTATAATTGCAGCTTGATCACCAAATTTTTGATGTAGCAACTCCTGGTGGACTTTTACGTTACGACGTCATAATTAATAGTCTGTCAAATAAAGCTTTGACGTTCCATTTGAATATAATGTCATAATGAATAAGTTGGCCAACAGGCAATGTCAGGCTTTTAACAATCCCTTCATTTTTCTTTTCACTTAATAAAATTTAAAGGCTTTAACTATCAGGCTTCCTAGTTTGAGTCAATTTGTATAATACTGTATGACATTGCTTTGCATATCATCAACAGTAAATGAATAGCTTACCATCATACGGGTGTGTAAAACTGACTCCTAGGAGAACTATATCTACAGGAGTGGCCAGGCATAGAAGGTACTGAATATGTGGCTGGAATATACCTGAATGGAAAATAACATAATGAATTTTACAGAAACCTTAAAATATGTGTGTATGAGAATCGTTTTATTCTCAACTTGAAAAACATCAATTCTTCCCAGAGCTTTTTAGTTGGCATTATAGCTTAACTACATGTAGATCTCAGTTAGTTAAAGTCGATTTTATTAATTTTCACATTTCTTTTTATGTTCATGATGATTGATGTACATTCAGTTTTCTTCACAGTACTCAATATGCAGCTTTGTGATATTGAAAGAGTATGTAAAATTAATTTATATTTTATATCCTTTTCTAACATCAATTCACTGCATGCATGTGATAATTTTGTACATTTTCATCAATTCATACACGTAGCTTTATTCCTTACCAGGTTTTGGCTTGACAAGGGCAGTACTAAGAATCGTCTCACTCAGTCCGTCAAAATACGCTAGATCACCTCTAAAATGTACATGTACAATTTACATTGAAGTAATGAAATTTACACAGTATTTCATAAATCTGTTCAAATACTTAGTTGTATGTAAATTGAACTTTTTCAAAATGACACTTCTTATCGTATGCATCTAACTACATGTTAATGTATTATATGTCATTTGTGTACACCAGTGTGAAATTTATCATGATACTTCTGTGTGGACAGGGAACATTAAAACATCAAAAGAAATATAAACAAGATGAATTGAATATAAACAAGGCGAACTGGATTAAATCTTTTTTTTATTTTAAAAGTTGTCAAAATCTATCTAAGATAAAACTGACCCGTCCTCAAATTTCCAAACAAATATATCGCTGTCTATAGTGAGCCACGCCCTTTCTATTTCTGGAAATAGACCCATCATACAGTTACACTGCATACGTCCAAACTGTTCTAATAGCTCCGGGGGGAGGGGCACTCTCTTGACATTGTTGATTTCTGCTAGCACATCGATGGCAAACCCTGCCTCAGCTAGGCTGGGGTAATCCAAGTCACTTAAACCACTGTCGCTAGGCTGGTCTGAAAATGTTCATAAATTATCATGAAAACATGTACATACAAATGTATTTTACGGGGTGTTTTTTTTTCAAGTTTTAGCATCAATGTTGTTAACAATGCTTTGGAGTTGGAAATTATGGTATTTGAAACTTAAAGGCAAGGACATGCAGATAAAGATCATAAACCCTCTTGATATTTTTTATTTAGGGATATCAAGTTGTTAAATAGGTCATTTCAAGGAAATTTGGACACCCTCAGTGGCAAATTTCAATATCTACTGGCAGGCTCTCATTACAGAATATTTGTCCTTGATGATGACCGTATTATTCATAACTTTGAATCCTGTTTTAAGATGAAGTGAACTTACTATGTACTGGAACTTTAAGTTGGTCGGAGAGCTCCATATAATTCTTGTCCTCCTGAAGTTGTTTATCTACCTGTCTGCCAGCTGCTTCCAGTACATCAAGTTGGGTAAACTGTGCCGGAGGGGGAGGGGGCTGAGGAGGCAGCATGAAGGACGCCATTCTCTGCTTTGTTTTAACTCTATACAATAAAACAATTACATACAAACTACAAATTATATTACATGTAAGGTTAGGATAATGTACATGTATGTACAGTAAATGTATTTGGAGGAAATTGCCTTCTAGGGGTGCAGAGATTCACCAAAGTAGTGATGCTGTTCGATTTTTAGCAAGCATAATACCTACATGTAATGGGAAACCAAGATTGAGAGAATTAGATATTGATACATGTAGTCCTAACTAATGTTTCTGAGTCTGTCACACCTTACCCCGACAAGGTGAACGGATGACGAACAGATAACAAAATTTTCTATCCTTTAATCTCCATTTGCATCCCTTACTTCTGGTGAATATGTTAGTTGTTGCTCATCCGTTGGTGTCTGTTGGTCTCCGTTTTGTTGGGAAGACAGTTTTGAGCATGTTCAAAACATTCCACAAGATAAAACAGACTAAGACGTCTGATTTTTACATGTGTATGTGTACATTATACAGATGCTAACATTCGGTGACGAGAAAGAGGAGCAGGGGTGCGTCTATCATTATTTTCCAAAGGTCCGATTCTAAATACCTATCCCCTTGAATGGTATCAATTTCATTTAAATTTTTGCATGACAAAGTATTTAAAATCTCGTTTATCCAGTTTCCGAAGAGAGCTGTCTATACAGCTGTATAAACACGATTTTGGCTGTTTTATCATGCAAAAATTTAAATGAAATTGATACCATTCAACAGATCTGGCTTAGTCGTAAATTTTGGTATATTATTATAATTTAATTATATGATACTCTGTGCACGCAATCAAACTTTATCAACAAAACATGTTTATATTTATATTCTGTGATGTTGTAAGGCTAAATGTTAATCTTAGCGACATCCACTGAAAAAAAAAAAAAAAAAAAAAAATTGAAAACGCAACATCTAAAATTTATTTTGTCTGTACAATATGACTGCATTAACCCACGACAATATAACACATACAGTGGACTCCACTTATTTGACTATCGCATGATCAGGTCAAATGTTTTATTCTCTGCACCAAACCATTTCCTATCTATTCTATGTTAAAATTTTGCTGTAATCGACTGGACTAAAACCAATAATAACCCATTTATCTGACTCGAAAAATTTCTAAAACTTCAAAATTTTCAAGGTAGATTTCTAAAATTTGCCGTTTCTGACCATACATATGTACAAAGTAAGGTAAACTTGTTTCCCCAGCGCTAATTATCCATAATTGGCTTCTGTGCAACTGAATTGCCGATGGCGGTATGCCATTTTAATAAGCAGCACATGTCAATTAGACAACTTATCAGATCTGGACTAATATAAGTTAAGGAATAAAACGGCTGTCTAACAAGGAAGGACGGAGTCAAAAGAATATTTGCGTATGTCATAGCGATAGAAATAACAAAAAAAAGACGTCATAGCGATGGAAATTACAGAAAAAGACAAATCAAGATATGTGTCATGCATGAGACATTGTTCAGGTCTTAGTGGAAAAAAATCGAAGTTACAAAAGTCGAAACAAAGCGTGAACGGGTCACTACGGGGCTCCAGAACGTACTCTTCTCTACGTATGAGGACTTGAGAATGAAAGAGGTGATTTAATGTGCAGCGTGTCAACTGAATCAGCCTGACATGACCACTTAACCCTCCAGGGTGGGGAAGAGGACTTGCTGTGCCGCAATGAGTTTATATACAGACACGAACTCTCTGATACACATTCCTTTTTTATTCATTCATAAGCAATCAACCGTTACAGTGTGTATGTACAAAAACCACCCATTATTCGGTCTTAATGATTTAAGTTAGCTTTATAGTTGGTTCTCCATGTTTTTACATGAAATCAGGGACTAAAATTAACGGTCGCCCGGTCGCCCGAGGTGACCACTTTTGCTCCCGGGCCCATGAAACCTTCCTACTCGCTCGCCCGTGTGGCGATTAAAAATTCTCGGGGTTTGTATGGATATTTCAAGCCTATTAACAAAGCACCTGTTGTTCGCGCGATGTTTACATCGACGTCAATCGTAATCTTGAAAGAGTTGCATCGTCTAAGTCGCGCGAGTGTTTGAAAGTACGGACCCGATGATGTGCGGAACCTTAGATCCGTTTTGCTTCTGAATATTATACTTCACTTTCGTTTTAAACCCCAACGATGTGGAGATAGTTTGGAAGATGAGTTCGAAGCACAGACGGTTGAAAGTGGGCAAATAGAGATAGAGACAGTAGCAGAGTCAGGAGAGGTTGAGTCCAGTACAGATTCTGAGGAGGAGGAGGAAAGTGAAGTTGTAATGGAGAGAATATTTGAAATTGAAAGGGAAATAGAGAAATTTTGAAGTTTTGAATTAAACATAGTTAAAAAATTGCAAAATTTCATTTTTTTTCACGGGCTACCAAAATTTACTCCGGGCTAATAAATCTGAAAATGTAGGGGCCCGGGTGGCTACCATGTCAAAAACTTTAATTTTAGTCCCTGGAAATTCAGTAAAGAATGAATTATCAACAGAGAAGGTATACAAAGATAGGTACTACTGCAGCAGTACAAAATTGTGTCAGAGGAAATTCTAAATTGCTTTTGAAATTCGTTACTTGTTCTATGACCAATGAGGAAAGCAAATACCTACATTCAAAGTACAAGGATTCAGAGTGTCTTATGTTATTGACAGAAAACACACACCCTCTAGCTAGGACAACCACATTTCAAAATTTTAAAGTTCACGTGAAACCGCCAAAGGGAAAGCGGACGATGAAGTGTGAATGTATTATTCGAAAAGAGTACGGACGAGGGACCGTAACAAAATCATTTTTTTCAAAAGTGTATTTTCAACGGACCAACGGTACAGAAGTACAATTCTCATGAAATTTTCCTAAAAGTACAAATTCTCAATGGTAAAAATAAATTTCCAATGGCAAAACTAAATATTATAAAGTATTCACTTCTCGTACCTATTCACCTTTGATTTCACACTTATATAACTAAGTTATATACGTCCCTGATTTCAGTTTACTTTTCTTTTTGGCAGTGGCTCCGGATACGAACGTTCGTATCTTTAGACCTATGTCTCAGCGTACGAACACAAATCGTAGTGAGCTTCTGCATACATCTTAAATTTTAATTTGGTTCGTTTTTTTTTTTTTGCATCTTGTGTTCAAATTGTATCTTTTTTGTGACATATTCTGAAAAGTTAATTAAGTAAAAAGCACGGAGTTGCATCTACATGTACGTATTTGTTATCGTCTCAAAACTTTCAAAAACTTCAACTTCCGCTGGAGCGACGGAACGTCATTACGTGCACACAACAGCTAACAATCACTATAATGATTGACAGCATAGAAAATAGCCTCTTGTCCCGGTTGCTAAATTACAGATTATGCAGAATAAACTCGTATACCTTGATATGGTTACAAAAATCAACTTTTTATTTTGTTATGGACACATGACCCGAGTCACGTGACAGTTACAGACCAATCAGAAACATGTTCGTATGCCGAGATATAGGTCTAAAGATACGAACGTTCGTATCCGGAGCCACTGCCTTTCTTTTTTCAATTTAATTCAATTCAATTTTATTCAGGCAATGTATATCATACAATAGCACAGGTTATAATGCATAATCATTGTCAACAAAGTCATATTTAATATATCACAGAATTTTGCTTATCACACTTAAATTTGGCTAAAGTATAAAAAATATCACAGTTGATCTAGTACATGTATCTTTAGTAGAATAACTGATTTTAAATTTTAAATTTTAAATCAAAGATATCACAGAAGTAACTATCACATTATAGGTGCATTGCATTGATATTGCCTAGGATAACCCATTAAAGCAATTCATAGTGTGCTTATTTCCAGTGGGGTCCTGGCATATTAATAAATACTCGATCGTACTGAATAAACAAAAACAAACTAGAATTTCATTTTTTTTTTCTCTCTATTCTACGAAAATTCATCCTTTTTCGTTTCATACATTTTCCTAATAAGCAGTTCAAGCTTCGCGAAAAATATCTTCGATTATTTGAATACTTTTTTATGTCGACATGCCGCGTGTTTGCTATGAAATAATTCTTCAATTTTTTCATACTCATTTGAATTCAAGAACACTGAAATTCGGCTGCCCTCGCCCAAGACAACTTTTTTTCATCAACCCAATATATTTCTGTATCCCCCTGAAAAACACTGCATAACAGTAATATTGTCAACTTTGTGGTCGCTGATCATGATCACTGAACGCCTAAAATGATGATCGACGGTTGCAGGATAGAACTCTACTGGCGTCCTTGAGAAAAAAAAACCATTAACATACTTTTTTATTTCATTTTCTTCTCAGTTTCCATAAAATTGAATCTATTATACCAGGACAAGATTTTATCATATACTTCGCTCTATCTGTGATCTTTCAGTTCATATGACTTGCCATTGCAACCTTGAGCATTTATGCAAGCGTAAAAAGGTTATGAAAGGTAATTTTTACAATCTCTGTACGTTGTGACCTTAACCTAGTTGACATGAGCTTGAATCATCGTCATGATAAAATTGTACACAATTGAGTCTTGTCTACTAAGAATTCAGGGGATGTGATTGACAAAATGAAATCTGGCAATTTTCAAGCCAATACGATATCTTCATACGACTTCTCTTATATGTACATCACACTTCCTCATGACAAAATCTAAACTCATTAAATGGTGTTTTGATCGAGAGCGGAAAACTTTCATTTGTACATCTGAATCAAAGGGTTTCTTTTCCTCAACAGACTACAAATCATGGACATGTAGTGACCTGTGTAATGCCTGAACTTCCTCTTGGACAACATTTATGTAAGATTTGGTGAGGATCTATACAAGCAGGTTGTAGGAATTCCTATGGGTACTAACTGTGCGCCTCTTGTTGCAGATATATTTTTTTTACATTTACGAAAAAGAATTTATCCAAAATCTTCAAAAGCAAAGAAAATTTGATGATTTGAAATGTTTAAATAATATTTCTAGGTATCTGGATGATATTCTAACTATTGACAATCCTGCTTTTGAATTATATAAGAATGAAATTTATCCACAAGATGTTTAAAACACTTAGCAAGGCAAAGATTCATACTAGTGTATATGACAAAAGAGATGATTTTGGATTAAGCATAGTAAATTTCCCCTGGCTTGACGTTGATGTTCCAAGGCTACCGTCATACGGCATTTACATATCACAGCTCATCCGGTACGCTAGAGCATGTACGGATATTTTGGATTTTCACTGTAGAAATTTACAAATTACCAAGAAACTTATAGGCCAAGGTTTCCGCTTTAATAAGCTGGTTAAGACTTTCTGGAAATTTTACAAAAATTACCGTCAACTTCTCTTTTTAAAATTGGATCTATACAAGCAACAGAGTACATTACTTTGGATATTACACAACCTGCCTTTTATGGTAATATGATAAACAAAATAAGAAGGATCAAAGGTAGACAGCATAACCATAAAAAATGCGTCAGAATCACCAAACGCCTTTTATACCCTGGATATGATCCAAATGCCACCAGACGGACACTAGGCTTGGTACTTGACCAATCTACAGTCTTGTACCAGCGTATTCTTAAGACTTAAAATCTGACTGGCTGTGACGACGGGGCTCCATGACGGGCCCTGTCCAAACCTCTTTAGAGAAGACAGGGCCCCCACCACCTGTACTCTCTGAATGTCAGTCGGACTCCGGGTGTTAACATACATGCGCTCGCTACAGCTGGCAGAGCACTTACTGTATTACGTACGCCCTCTTTTTATATCCATTTACATATTTATCTGTGTTGCTTGGGCCCCTGCGTTTTGCGGTCTTGTTTGTGTGTGGTCATCTAACAGTGGGGAGGTTATTTTACACGATAATTGTACGTTCTTCGAGACCTCTGGGTACTCGGATGAGAGGGTTGTGCGCACGTAATCCAGGACAACCACACCATTTGCTACTTGTGTGGCAAATGGCCGTCCAAAGTCGGCACCGGTTACCCATTGGTCTCGTTGGTTTATGTGTAGTCTCTTGTGTTTGATGTTTATATGTCGTACGTCTCTCTTTTTCGTCTCTTCGTGTGCTCTTCTTTGTGTTTTCGCATCGGGTGTTTTGATGCTTTGCTATTGGTGCTGCAACAGGGTTTGGTTGGAGATTCCCTCCCTTCTTGTCAATGATTGAATTAAGAATTAATCATGCTGACTTACATTGTACACAATGAAGACTCACAATTACTTCCTCCCACGGTGTTCATTGTGGACTGGGTTTGTATATACATCATGACATGGCCTTGGCAAAACTATATGATTCATTCTTGGAATCTGAACAACAATTATTGTGAAATATCATTCAAATCAATGCAAGGGTATACACAAAATTTGGTGCAGGCAAGATGGGTTGACAGACACTTACTAGTGCTTTTCGTACGTTCAATTTTGTTTGAACTCCAATTTTACACCAAAGGAGCTCGACGCCAACAACCTTCAATGACATCCTCCACTTTCCATCTCTCTCCTGAAAGTGAAAGGTAAAACAGAGACATATTATTATGGGTCGTTGGTGTTGAGTTCCTGTGGTTTATACATCGATCGTAACTTAAGAATCTGGAGGTGAAAGTAAGACAAACTACATGTACGGCCCATAAAACATCTTATGGAGTCACATATTGAACAGTGAACAAAATCCTGAAGAGACCAACTAGAATATGTGAAACCAGAGAATGACTTGGAAACGGTATTCATCTGCAATAAATGATATGGCTATCCGGATTCACATACGTGCATCTCGCATGTCTCGTGTGGTACTGGTATAATCAAATCAACATGAAGCTCTCCTCGTTCCCCGCAGCAAATGATATATAAAAGACCCAACCTTTCTTCGTTTCGCATTTTAAATTAAACATATTTTTTTTATAAAAACTGATGAATAATCCTTGTAAAGAGAATGGCATTCAAAACTATCATAATAAGGATTTTATACCCTTTGTGCCTTTTAAGGACTCTATCAACAACAAATTGAATGAGCCTCGATGTTTCGAAGCGCTACCTCTTGACTGGACTTGAAACAACCTTTTTTACCATTTTTGTTATTAAACAATAACCTTTATATTGGATGCCATCAAAGGGAGAAAGTTTTGAGCAGGCATTAGTTTTAATTGAAATGAATAATTTTTGGAAAAATAAATCCTATGTAAACACGTTAATGTTGATTTACAAGTAATCACTTTGCATACTTGATGTTGCGTGTAATGAAACTCAGTGTTTCGAAAAGAAAATTTGTTATCGTACTACGGTTTCTGTAATCAGAAATTCGAACCTGAGATCGTAAACCCTAGTCCAAAAAACGTCTTTGAATGAATTATTCATCAGATGTTGTTATCAGGAGTTTCTTTAGAAACGTCAAATTGATTCATGTCCGTGAATCTGCTATTTTCCCGCGTAAATTGATGCTTCGATCTCCTGTGTAATTTGTACCAGACGGTGCACTCAATTTCGCATTTGAGCTTTTCCTACAAAATTGGTTCTATATGAGAGAGCTGTCTCGTAGAGATTTCATCAAACCAAAACCAATCCCTGCTTTATTTTTTGCCGGTAAGGGACTCCAAGTTCCCTCTCTGTCTGACTATCAGTCTGTCTGTCCGTTAGTCCTTCTGTCAGTTTCCCGGCCTTTTTTTCTGCAACGGATAGAGATATTGAGATGATACACAACTTGATTTTGGTTACAGTGCAACTAGTTTGTTCATGGTTTATCTATATTTTAAAGGGGTTATGCAGTAAATGCACCTTGGTGACTTGTAAAAATCAGTTTTCCAGACTATTTTTCTGCAACGGATAGAGATACATATAAAGAATAAGTGTCTTAATTTGTGTTTTGTTACGGGTATACAACACACAGCAAGTGCATTTATCGTACATGTAATGCGCGTTAGCGCATTTCATGCGATAAATGCACTTGCTGTGTGTTGTATACCCGTAACAAAACACAAATTATGACATTAATTATATATATATGCACTATAGTTGTCTATTTCATTCTTGTTTTCTGAAATTGCCTTTTCTAGGTAAAAGAGTGACGTCAAAATTCATCTCACCGCGGGTTCAGTTTGCAGGTTAGAACAGCCGTCGCGGCATGTTTCTGTAGATCTTATGCATTGTGACGTCACGAGTGTTAATACACGAATTGTAGCACGTTCCTTTCAATAGTAACATCTCAGGAATTACATTGGTTGTGCATATATATTCAGATGAAATTTGATACACATCGTGGATAGTTACAGAGCAAGTTTGATTTTTGGTCATGGTTTCATACATGTACATGAATTTGAGGAATAACATGTATGCCCCTGATGTCATGCAAAATTCAGTTTCCGGACTTTTTCTGCAATGGATGGATATATTGAGATGAAATTTGATACACAGCTTGGTCTTGGATAGTTACAGAGCAAGTTGTTGACATACTTTTGAAGGAGTTATGCCCCTTTATGACTTACAAAATTCAGTTTCCGGACTTTTATTCTGCAACAGATAGAGATTTTCAGATGAAATTTGATACACATCGTGGTCTTAATTAGTTACAGAGCAAGCTTGCTTATGGTTTACCTATATTTGGAGGAGTTATGCTCCTTAATTACTTGCAAAATTCAGTTTTCTGCACTTGCAAAGGGGTAGGACCAAGAAATGAAATACTTATTTGTAAATTGACAATTTGATACGTTTTCTACTCAAAAATCTATATTATGAAAACAATGCGTTTATCATAGCCCTCTGAAAACCCCAAAATCGGCAGTATTCCGTGAATTTGAGACAAAATCTACATATTTCTATAAAATCAGTAACGGCCGCATGTTATATGAAAAAGATTATGAATATATCATTTTAGCATAAAAATTTTATCTTAGTTAAGCATGCGGCGATATCAAATTCATTCTCATATTAATTAAGTACATTTTTGTAATTTTGGCATATTTTGTCCATTACGTCAAAATGACGTCATACCACTTCAAATGGTGCTTCGTTGTAATCGTTTGGTGATTTTTTTTCTTTTCGTTAAAAGCGGGAATCACTCATGAATTGTAAGAGAGATATAATGTATTTCTTAAGAAATTCAATTCTTAGAAAAATTGTAGGGCCAATTTAAATAGGGGTCTGTGGACCTTCCCCTTTCATGAAGTTTTCAGTGTTCGATCCACACCTTTCTTGCCTATAGCTGTTATTGTAGATATTCATTTGATTTTTGATTTGTGGATACATCATAGTGTGACAAAGTCAACTTCAAGTTTGATTTTGATTGACCTATTTTTAGAAGAGTAATGGCCCCTAGACTCATTAAAACTTTCAGTTTTAAGGACAGGTCCACATAAGGATCAGGCAGTTGAAAAACCTTAACATTTTTGCATAACTTTTTTCTCTTGAAATGAGTTCAGATAAGACTCCATATGAATATTCTGAAGGAATTTTCCTCACACTTGGAAGGTGAAGAAAGTTATAGGGATAGCAAAGGTTGAATTATACAGAGAAAAATTTCCCGCCATTTTTTCTGTCATAATCCTTTAAAAAATAAGGTGAATATCTCGCTTCACCATCGCTACCATGAGAAATGAAAATCATATGTTTGATTTGTACCACATACATGTCTCAAAACAGAAATAAAAAGTTTTGCAAAAAAAGAAATTTGATGTATCACCCCTGTCTGATTCTCATGTGGACCTGTTCAACTTGTTTTTGAGTAGGCATTCATCTTTAGGTGTATACATAAGTACAGGTCAAGTTTAAATTCATGTTTAATTGAAGCGTTCTGAGTTGCAGGACATAGATTTATGCCGGGTAGAGGACTTATATCGCTCGGCGATTCATAAATTTTATTCTGTTTTGCGTCCTTTCGAAATTGAAAAACCTACCAACCAGCCAGGAGAAAATAACAAACATTAATAACAAGGTTATATCTATATCATTTTCGTAACAAATTTCCGTCAAATTAATTTCTTAAGGTTTATTAATGAAATATAGAAATATTACTAACAGCATTTCTACAAGTTCAATATTTTAGATCCACTTGCAATGTGAAAATCTCAAAAACTTACGAAAATTAGAATTTCAATAAGAAGATATTTCATAATTTTGATTTTGTTTGTTTTCATGGTTTAGAGTTTCAAAACCTACCAGCACGAGGGCGCAAAACAGAAAAGAAAATAGCAAAAAAAAAAAAAAAAATCCTAATTATAAGCTCAGAAATTATGAAATCGTTGCAGCAAGAGATTCTTTTCTGAGGGAAAACACTTGAATCGTACAGTACCTTTGCATGACATAAAAACAGGAAAGGCATAACCGATTTCTATGTACACTAGTTGAAAATCACTTTTCATGAAAATTTGCTATATACAAAACATATGCTTGCTCTCTATGCATTCATTTTTTTGTTTTAATTTATAGTATCTTTTTTCAATTCCGCCCACAGAGCATCATGATTTACTAATAATTGTAATAACGCTTTAACGAGATGAAATTATAAGAAAAGATATACATGTATTTATGTAATTTAATCAAAATGACATAAAATATGGCAAATGGGTAATCCATATTAAATAGACAATAAAATGGTGTTCAGACTAAACATAATACAAGTATATGCACTCACATGTAACGAACATGTAAATAACGTTCCTTTGATGTTGCATGTGAAGAAACTGTTATGAAAAGCTAATTATCTTAAATGTCATCGTACTACAGTTTCTGTAATTAGAAATTCAAACCTTCGTACAAAGAGATCGTAAAACCGTACTCCAAAATACAAGAATATCTCAAATTAATTATTCATTGAACATTGTCGTCACATCCTCTTCAAGTTTGTGTAAACTTTGAAACGATTTTTTCCCGCGTAAAACTTGCACAATGATGAAATCCGAAATTCAGTGAAAAGAAGAAAACAAAATAAAATTCAGATCATATTTAACAGTGGTTTTATAATTAATTATTCACCATTTTCAAGACACAGAGTTAATGGCTGGAAGGGGACGAACAATTGGTAACGTAAACCTCCGAGAATTTTTGGAATTCGATGAGGGTGCTTCCGGTTCCGGAGATGATCCGAGAATGTTCTTCGGCGGAAGTTTCATGTCCTCCTTTCCGCTATTAAAGCTGTTCTGTGGGTTTTCGAACGCGAAAGTCTTTTCTCGATCAAGTATTGTTACTTGTTTACAAGAATCTTTCCTGATGGGCATCTCCGAAACTTCTCGTCGTAGTCCGAATATTTTCGAAAATTCACTCAGTGGAGTAGAGTTTCCAGCCGTTAAAGTTCCATCGAAATCTTTTAAGTTCGGTATAGATTTCGCTCGAATTCGACAACTGTTGTCCCTGTTGTGTTTCAAATCGTTCTCTCTGGAAAGGAAAGGTACCGAGTGCTTCCGAAGTAATAATCTCGAATGCCTGCCACTTGTTATAATGTCCTGCCGGCGAGTTCGAATTTCTTGAAGTTTTGAAATGACCTTGCACTTTGACCTATCAAGTTCAACAGTCGCTAATCTGTTACTTTTCTCCAAATGTTGTATATCCTTGTTGCATTGCCAAGTCAAACGCCGATGTACCCTATAATGTCTGGACTGTTTTGGTAGGGTTTTTATCTTCTGATACATTATATCGTCTTCAATGCTCCGTGATGGCAAAACATCATCCATTCTCTTTCCATTCAAAAATATCATTTTAAGGTCGGTTGTAGGTATGGAAAATCTGTAAATTGCAATTTGTATCGGAAAGTTTGTGGATACGCAAGAAAACCCGAGACAATGTCACGAACGAGCAATAAAGTAATCCTACCTTAAAACCCAGACTGATATCCGAGGCAGTTCCTGAATGAATGCTATTTATCGAATGTATCCTTTTATGCAAATCAAGGTTTCCTTATCAGAACCAAGTTATGTAACTTAACTTAACAGCTGATATGGAGAGAGGAAAAAATGAAAAGTTGCATGAATCACTCAATCTGCGATATTATCAACAAAATACGATGATATGCAGTGCTTTCTGTGCGTTGCAGACCAACCTTCTCCATGTTCGTGACAATTTTATCAGCAGTCTGTAAATTAACCTGTCGTACCCCTCTAACCTCGTTAAATTTATCCATCCAAGATAAGTATACACTCTAAATAAAGTCGACGTTCAATTAATCATTAGCGATAATCAAAACTCTCCATTTCTTTGTGTGTCGATCAATGTGGACAAATGATAAAAGGGATATCTGTGATCGACAGCCCTGCTTACGTCACACAGGTGTCAGACTCTGTATGGTGGTCCATTTTTACTATTTTATAAACTACCTGCACATGGCTCCGTGTCCATTACCACACACTTGGTTGCTTGAATTGTTCTGGTATTTGATTTATCGCGTTTACGTAAAATTTGTGTTATATGTGATAAAAGGTCGTTGAGAGTAAGTGTAAAGTTTTGCAATACAACAAAGATTTTGACAAAAATATACATTCTAGGGTGCGTACTAAGTTTGTTTTGAGGCAATTAATACCTTTTCCGCGTTAAAATCCACTGTAATATCAATCACTGTTATTTATGAAACGATACCAATATCACGAAAGACACAAACAAACTACTAGTATATGACGTTCGCTTGTTGAAGCGAGCTTATATCCTTCATTTATCCGACGAAGTCTGGTGGGGCCAATATCTTTGATAGAGAGCGTTGTGCTAGAAAATGTGAAAGCAGCGCAGCGCCATCTGTGATGGAGTACAACTGATAGCATTGATCGACATCATGGAATCCTGCATTTATATGTGCCGTACTAACTGTGTGTCGCTTGAAATCCATCCCTCCCCCAATCCTATGATGATGACCCAATGGATTTAAGGCATATTTATTTTTGACCAACGTCATGAATATAAGGCGGGCCTTTTTTATTTTATGCCCCAAGGATCAAAGATTCGGGGGCATATAGTTGTTTGCCTGTCCGTCTGTTTGTCTGTCTGTCTGTTGTCTGTCTGTCTGTTTGTCCGAAAAACTTTAACATTGGACATAACTTTTGAATGGGAGGTGATAGAGCTTTCATATTTCACATGTGTATTCCTTGTGACAAGACCTTTCCAATGATACCAAAATTTTTGACCTCTTGATCTTGACCTTTGACCTACTTTTCAAAAACTTTAACATGGGACATAACTTTTGAATGGTAAGTGATAGGACTTTGATATTTCACATGTGTAATTCTTGTGACGAGACCTTTCCATTGATACCCAAATTTTTGACCTCGTGACTTTGACCTTGACCTTTGACCTACTTTTCAAAAACTTTAACATTGGGCATAACTTTTGAATGGTAAGTGATTGGTAGGGCTTTCATATTTCTCATGTGTATTCCTTGTGACAAGACATTTCCATCGATACCAAAATTGTTGACCTCTTAGCTTTGACCTTTGACCTACTTTTCAAAAACTTAAACATTGGGTATAGCTTTTGAACAGTAAGAGATAGGGCTTTGATATTTCACATGTGTATTCCTTGTGACAAGACCTTTCCATTGATACCAAAATTTTTGACCTCTTGACCTTGATTTTTGATCTACTTTTCGAAAACTTTAACAAATTGGGCATAACTTTTTACTAGTAAGTGATAGGGCTTTAATTGACATTTCACATGTGTATTCCTTGTCATAAGATTTTTTCCCATTGATACCAAAAGAATTTAACCTAGTGACCTTGACCTCTTACATACTTTACAGAAAATGGGTGTTTATACTAACAAAGATGCCACCAGGGGCTTTCGTGTTTCACAAACACAGGATTTTTTTAAATTCATTATTTTGCTCTTGTTGTTGTTGATGTTGTTTTGGTTTGTTCTTTTCTTTGTTCTTTTTATTCCCCCTAAACCATTGGAGTTGATGATATCGTTAAACATAAACAATATATAATTATATGACAATAAATGCCATAAAACAATAGAAAAATGGTAGAGTTGTTAAAGGAAGAGCAATTTTTCTGTCCGTCTTTCTTTCTTTCTTCTTCTTTTTTTTCAATATTTCTTTTTTTTTTCATGTGTAATCTCAAAGAGTCCCGTGGAGAGAGAATTTATCATAGGTGGCACCACTCAAATTAATGCGGCACCGTATGAATATCAAAGTTGTTGAAATTAATGCAAATAATTAAGGGAGGGGTTGTTTAAAAACATGGATGGGTGCTTTATACCTTGCTTGCAATTAGGTCATGTTAAGAAGGGTCCTGTCCGTTCATTTTTTTTTTTTCAATGGAATAATTTAAAGCCTTCAATAAATGGAAAGAAAAGGGCCCGGAAAACCGCCTAGCCACTGGTAGGTGGTCTCCCCCTTAGCCAACCCTTCCCTTTTTTTTTGGGGGGGGGGGGCTGTTGTTTCTTGTTTTGTTTGAACAGTTCCAATCACACAATTTCTTTCACAGGAGACGATCCGCTCCCTAACGCTTTTGCAGGGTGTCGGGGCGCCCTCTGTGAAAGGGAGTACATATCACGATTATTTTGAGACGATCCCTTTTGCATTGTGGGGAACTCTCCAGTCTGAAAACAAGAAAAGACCCTACTTTCTTTTTAGAAATTTCACCAAAACATGTGAGTGCTACCCACGATCACCCATTCAAATGAGTAAATATCTTTAAATATTTTATAAGTCCAATAGATCTAAAAATGTAGTTCGGTCTGTTTTTTTTTCTCCCCAGTATTGAAGGGATAGTTGGATCTACTCTCAGTGTTCAATAAACAGGTTGGGGAAAACTTCAAATCGAGCTATTATAGCTTGATCAGGCTATAATAGCCAGAACAAGCTATTGCCTAATAACATTTTTCAATACAAAATTTAACTAAAATCAAAATTTTTGAAAAATATTCACTGATTCCATTTGTACTCGATATATATCAAAATTTTTAACAAGACACATATATTCAAATATGAACCGATGATGAGCAAAAAAAATTTTGAAAAAACAAAAAAAATTGAGGTTCCTTATCTCCTTATCTGTTGGTATTTCAATAGGGGTTTCTATTCAAAAGTTGTAGTATTTTATCAGTACTAGTGCGACTTGTAAACAAAATTTGATTATCATCAATTTTTATTTTTTTTCTTAAGAAAAAAATAGTTTTATGATAGCTACATGGAGCTATTATAGCCCGATCTAACTATTATAGCTCGATCTGAAGTTTTCCCCAACCTGATAAATGACCACAGGAACCTGTCGTTCTATTTCTAGTGATTTCAGTAACGTGATCTTTCAAGCTGACACATTGATCTATAGTCCGGATTATCAGGACTCTTAACATATGAATATGTAGAGTCCTGACCGGGTCCCTTGTCTCAAAGTGCAGTCCAAGTCGTGTCAAATTTGCGAAGTAAATAAAAATACTTCAAGCACTATCATGGACAATTCTTTGGTACATATCTATTCCAGAGGCTCTCAGCTCTTACTTTGCATGGATAATCTATTCCAAATAAGATCACATACTTTAATAAACACTATTCTCACTGGCCTCTCCTCTTTTGTGTCAAATTTCCTCCATTTTTTATGTTGAGACAACTTGACCAAATGTCTAAGTCACTCCATCCTTGTTTCCGGTGGAATGTCAGTAACCCTGCTGTTTTGGTGGAAGAAACCGAAGTACTCAGAGTAAAACAACCACTGATCCTAGGGGAATGACCAAAAACACCTGGGCAGTCCGTTTGGACCACACAGTTGCACTGTCACCTGACCGAATGTCAGCCGATGCAACACATATGGTACACTGGTTCCCGATTTCCTCTGACCAGGTACTGTAGTCCGACAAAGCCTTAAGATATGGCTATAAAATGTCGAAATAATGTTCCAAACGAATAGATGGCGATGTCTGGAGGAAATATATACCATTTTATCCAAAGGATGGATTGAAAATTGGCCAGTATCACACAGATTGCACAAAGAAAATCTGACAAACTGTCTACATTGGTTGGGCAACCGGAAACAAGGATGGATTGACTTAGTAATCTGGTCGAGTTGTCCCAACATAAAAAATAGAGGAAATTTGGAGAGGCCAGTGAGAAAAGTGTGTATTAAAGTATGTGGACTTAGTTGGGATAAATTATCCATGTAAAGTAAGAGCTGGTAGCCTCTTGAATAGATATGGACCGCAGAATTTTCCATTAAAGCTCTCAAATTATTTTAATTACTATCGTCTTCAATTTTTTGCGCAGATATACTTTGAGACAAGGGACCCGGTCAGGACTCTACATATTCATATGTTAAGAGTCCTGATAATCCGGACTAATTGATCTATAGATTACCGCACTATACTTACCTTCCGATTTCTACTAGAATTTTTGATGAAAATATATGATTCTTTCTCTAAACTTTAAAGTGATATTTATTCTTTTTATATATATTGTATTTTTTATGAAAATATGAACAGAAGCGGTGAAATTATCGAGATTTTGGACACCAACGCACGAATTTGTACACCTGATCTCGCTGCAAATATCTATGGCACGAGGAACGGCTCATGGTGAATTTGAGGGTCGTTCTGTTTGGCGGCTATTTCAGCTTATTTTTTAATATTCATAACATAAAACTCTTGTATTGTTAGATAGATTGGACTCTCCGATTGATAACCGAGGTTGCGCAAAAGTTGAACTCTAAATATAACGAAAGTTGTGCCATTTTTCATTTTTCAGGGGAATATGTATCACTTTTGATGTCATCCTTTCTATTTTGCGCACTTAAATTCTGTTTGAACATTTCCGATTATTTTGATATATAGAACACCAAATTATATCATGGTTTACCTAGCTGCATTTCGATTTTTCTGCATCGACCCCCTTGATTATTTACTGCGTGATAATGTCTTCCATGACGATTTCACGCAAGTTATCAATAAAGTGTTCGATTTCTTTTATATTTACTTTAAAAGACGAGTGTAAAAAGGAATTAGGGAAATATATATACATTAAACTTTCATTTACGATGATATGAAATGATCAACGTTTTTTTCATAACTATCGTACGTACTCTAATGGATTTCTCGTGTGTGCTCTTTGTGTGTCGTACGTACTCTAATGGATTCTCTCTTGTGTGCTCTTTGTGTGTTTTTTTTTGGGGGGGGGGCTCATTTACGTAAAAGCTCTGTTACTGGTAGACTCGTTAGATCGCATGTTGTTTTTTTCTTCTTCCTTTATATTTTCTTTTCAAATTAAGCTTAATTTCACCGAAAAGAACAAATGTATATCTTCATCGACATTAAGATACATGAAAAATCATTTCTTTTTTGCCATGTTAACCGAAATGAAGTGCTTTAAAAGCAATGATCACACATTTTTTTTTTTGTATTTCTTAAAATATTATTTCGATTATCTTTCAAGTCAAACACGTGAAAATTAAGTTTAAAAATCTTAAGATTTTCAAAATTTGTATATTTAAATCGATGGTGGTCATTTTGTTTTAAAATGGTTACCATGGTGACGCAACTTAATTATCATTGTAACATAAAACCAATAGCTGAAGTCTTTACAAACAAAATGATGTACAGATCATTCAATTAGCTGTAAGATTATTTAAGTTATAGCTATTTCAATACGCTGACTGACCACTTCAAGTTAAATTTGAATTGTGCCACAACATAAGAGGTTTTATATTGAATACTATAGAAAATTGTGTCACAAAAATGACACCAATCATCAAGCTTTCAACTTCATTATCTCTGTACTCGATCAACCGATTTTGATCATTTTTTCAGTAAAATGTTTTTATTGCACAGAGCAATGTATCAATCTTACAATACATGGATCTTAATAATTAATGAATTTTAAGGTAAAATTCCTACTATTTCAGAAAATAAATTATTGTCCTACCTCACGACTCTGTTATTCTAATTAATGAAATGACTATTTTTTATAAGAATAACAGAGTGGTGTGGTAGTGAACAATATTGTATTTTCTCGAATAAAACGACAGGTTCCTGTGAAAAGACCAACAACAATCTTGAATTTTGGAAAGGTTCATGCGACAGTGTGCGCATTTTCTACAGGATCTTATCTATCTTTCCAGGGTTTTTTCTAGCCCCTGATGTCAGGGGCCTGGGCCGATGAAATTGGGAATTTTGCAACATTTCAACCTAAATCCATAGGTGCTTGGGTCATAGAAAATGGAAACCAATCAGACAGCCCGTCTTATAAGCTGCCGGCAGCGTAATCAGCAGCGTAGGAACTTTCTATGACCCAAGCACCTATGCCTAAATCATTTGTAAATTGGGAAATAAATTTCAAACAACAAAAAGATATATTCATGCAAATTATCCCTTATCATATCAATTGTCTATATTTTGAATCCCTCCTAGAGTTAAACTAACACAACATGTTTTTTTCTACATGTACTTTCACTTTCCTTTCAGTTAATGATATGTAAATTGGAAATGAATTTCTCGTTTTTGAGAAAAGATTGTATTTGGGAATTTTTAGGTCTTAAATTGGGAAAAAGTACCACTTTTTGGCATTGGGAATTCGGCCCCCTACAGACCCTAAAAAAATTCCTGCTTTCATTTGTAATTTTGATGTGGTATTCAGAATAATGTATATATAGGTGCGGATAATCAAATACCAAGGGAGGAAGGGAGGGGGCCACATAACAAGGATTAAAAATTAGAATTTAAAGTTGTAGAACCTGTAATCGTCAAAAACTGGATGAAATAACTTGTAGAAATCAAGCTGTATTTTTCTAACATTGCCAAAGTTATTTTAAAACTACCCGTTAATTAAAAAAAAATAGCACCAAAACCCTAAAAAATATAAAGATAATTTATTGTAAATATTTCTGGCTCACAATATTTACAACGAAAATGGAAAACCCCGAAGTTACGCATGTGCATTACCATGATTACAAATTTGAAATAATAATGACATATATTATTCAGCTTAATATAGGGTAATATGGCTACATTTTCACAGATTATGCAGAAGGTAGTTAACAAATAAACTTTCAAATCTTTCCAGATTGATGACAAGAAAGCTTTGTGAGATAAAGCCCACCTTTTATGACATGAGTTTATTTAAGAAATAAAAAATGACAAGCCGGGCTCTATTGTCTCATAATGCCCGAGCGTCCTCAGCCAATCACATTTATTACCGAGCGTGGTGTGGTGATAAATGTGATTGGCTGAGGACGCGAGGGCATTATGAGACAATAGAGCCCGGCTTGTCATTTTTTTTATTTCTATTCTAATGATGACCAAACTTAGACAGACGACAAAACCGATTCTTGGTAAAAACCAGTTCCTGCCGGTTTATCTGCTTTCAGAAAATGAGTTGGCGTGGCTTATCGCTATAGGGCCTATATTGGAGAATAGAGCCCGGCTCGCGTCTGTTGTCTTAATAGGGAAAAAGAATCAAGTCATATTAGAATTATAAATATTGTGTTAGTAAACATTGTCAATTCCCATGAATAAAATATGCTATGTTTATATACCTGGGACAAATGAACGTTTTGTGTGTTTCTTTACCCAATAAAACCAAAATGATAAAATTAGATAATATACTCAGTTTTCTAGATCTACAGGTTCTACAACTTTAATGGCTAAAAATATTCTAAACCTACAAAATGGTATATGTTTAATATTAGGCATAAAAAACATTAAATTACAGATGGAACACAATGTTTGAAGATCATTGGGTTCTATAGATTATATAGGGAAATCAAAAATGTCAAATATTGCATATTTCAGATTCAAAATTTTTATTTGGATAACTTTGTTTGGTGTTCCTAAATATAATTTTCCCTTAAAGTTCATTTAATTAAGAAATAATATTTCTTAATTAAATGAACTTTAAAACAACTAGCTAGCCATGGTTTGTTGTCCAGTAATTCCCTGAGTCACATGAACCAAGGAACTTATCACAGAGCCGCGAAACCGCAATGTGATAATTTGATTGGTTCATGCGACGAAGCGAATTACTGGACAACAAATCACAGATAGCTAGTTGTAATTTCTATTCCAATATTGTTCTGCACAAGCTCTATAGCACGTGCATGGGCAGAGCTTAGCGAACTGTAAGTTTGTTGGAGATTTTACACCAGGCGAGTTCTATATATTAGTACATATAGAGAGAAAATCTCAAGTTAATGTAAGAATTTGGAATAAATTGATACATAAAACATAAAGATCCATCAGAATTTAGGAGGGAAACATGACGTTTGAAATTTGGGCCTACGAGGAGACAGGCTATGTTGAGTAAATTTGCTAGTGTAAACTGCTAGTAGAATTTGAAAATTGCTAGTGAAAAATAGTGGCACCTGCAAAATTTGCTAGTGCAATGTTACAATCTATTCCATATTTTCAGAGGTTTGTTTTGCTTCTCCTACAACACCTCAAATCAAAATCAAAGAATAAAGGCTTGGTACATGTTTCGTTGAATTTGAACTGATTTGCAACTTAAAATTGTAAATTCAGTTCAAAATCTATTACGGGTAAATAATTCAACTTTTGCAAAGGATAAGTTTAGTGGTTCAGCACATATATAGCAGAGTTTCTCAAATGCAAATTCTCAGAAGACATCACATGCAATTTGGATGGACGTTAAAGCTTTTTGTAAAATTCCTTACACTGTATTTTTGCAGGTAGATTTGCAGTTTTGCTAGTAGATTTTAGAAGAAGGTTAATTGACAAATTTCTGAGGATGAGTTATACATGCACATGTATATATACGTTGTACTAATGACGACGAAATGTTTCATTTTCATGATTTAGGCCCTGGAACGTTTGTCCTCTGATGTGAAAGAAAACTAAATTCGAAATTTCGTTGTGTGACATCAATTTTCCTATAGAGGCCCCTTTTCTGATAATTTTCATTGTTCATGCTCTTAGTGCTTCATTAGAGTCGACGTCTTCGACAAAAGTTCAACATACCATGCACTAGTGCATATATATACAAATGAAGGGTGGTAATGCTAGCCCTGTTTACATGAACCTGAACATACAAAAAGTCATATAAACTATTTTGAAATAGTCTTTCGTGTATTATAATATTTCATCACATTTAATTTTACAGAATGTGTTACCGATGGCATCACATGGCAGACATGTGTTTGTACTTGCAAGAAAAAGAAGAGGATTCAGAAAGGGAGATAACCTGTCATTGTACAAGGGCACTTATAAGGTAAAACTATCATAAACACATAGGTAATATCACATAACTTTTTGTTCTGACTGCAAAAAATTATTTGTATATTAGTATGTCTGTCTGTTAGTTTGTCAAATGATTTGTCCATCTTTAATTTTTCAGAGTCAATGACAACTTCTTACATGTACTGAAATGCTTATATATGTAGGGAATTTAAAAAGAAGGATTAGATCTATCTGAAGGTCAAGGTCATGATACATTTGTAGACCTTGTATACCTGAAACAAGATCATATTCCTTGAAAACTGAATATTGAAAGAAGAATTTATCCCTCTAAGTAGAGTCTGTTGTGAATTATGATAGAAATGACAAAATTCAATGAATTTTTACAGTGACAAATATCTGTATGAACAAGGACTGTATGAAGCTGATGGTTCTGAGGAGTCGGACAAGGATAGTAACCAGGGAGGACAGGATCTGGATACAAGAGAGGGTGAGGAGGAGGAGGAGGGGAAAGAGGAGGAGGAGGGAATGGGGGAGGAAAAGGATAATGAAGATGACCCTCCAGATGATGAAGAGGCAAGTTTGATGAAGAGTCTGGGCCTACCTACAGCATTTTACACTGGCACAGAAGACACAAAGGTTGGTTTGTTATTAACAATTTTATACATGAACGTGAACTTTTACCATGTACATAATACAAGTAATGTTTGTAATAGTCCATTTTCAAGGTAATAGTTGTGACCCTTCTAAACCTAGATTTTATACATTTAGACAATGGATATTGCATCATTCGACATCATTCCCCTCATCGCATGAACCAATCAAATTATTGAGGTGATAATTTGATTGGTTCATGCAACAAGGGAAATTACTGGACAACAAATCATAGGTAGTTAGTTTTTAATTCGCTGCTTGGTGATAATTTGATTTGTTCATGTGACTCAGGGAATTACTGGACAACATACCATGGCTAGCTAGTTATGGGAATTTAGCACAGTTTAAATTTTTTTAAAGATTGGAAAGAGCTAGTTTTGAAAATTCAAGTTAGATTGGAGGTAGTTTGTATATTTAAAATTGTTCATTTCAGAAGTCAAAGAAAAGATCTCATGGTAAAAAGAGGAAAACAAAGAAACAAAAAGAACGTAAATATCGGGAGGATGACCCTGTCTGTGAAACAGCTGCAGGAGAGCATGATGGGAAATATCTACCAGATTTAAATTCTTTCGTAGGGCTTGACCTTGAAAATGCATGGCAAGGGTATTGGGATCAGTTTGGGGAGTACTTAGTCTGGGAGGGGTGGATTAAAAAGTATCCTGAGCAAATAGACTATGGCTTGTGTGAGGGGATTCCACATATTACTGAAGTAGAAGTGGTCACAGAGGGAACATCTCAAAATATGCAATTGATGGAAGGGAAAGAAGAATTTGAGGAGACAGATGGTAAGGTGAAAAATCATGAAACTGGTAAAGACTCACAAAGTAATGATGGGGGACAGAAAAAAGTAACGAATGATGAGGCAGAGAAGATAAAAGGCAGTTACAAAGATGAAGTACTTAACAGTGCGAGTAGTAAAAATGACCCTTTACAAACTGAAGAAGTCAGTGAAAGCAAAAGTAAGGCAGAGAGTGATCAAGAAAAGACAGAAAATACCGAATGTGAAAATTCTAATGTGAAAGCATTCAGTGAAATAGATCATAGATTTCATAGTTATCAGAGTACATACAATGCCGCCATAACAACCACAATGAAGGAAAAGATGGAATCTGAACAAGTCAGAGGCAATAGCCAATCAGAAGGAGATGCTGATAATTTGACCAATGAAAATGCAGAGATTATTCACATGATGCATTCATACCTAGGAGGAGGCGGCACAACTGAAGATAATGAGGAGGATAGTAACCAAAATAATGCCAATGAGGTTATGAACAATGAGGATGACAACGATTATGATATAGCCTGGCAAGAGCTATGGAACGACCATTACACAGAGTCATACTGGTATTACTACAAAGATTTTTGTGAAAAATTTGAACAGTTACAATTTGCAAATGCAGTTCCCACCAATGAGAGTGAAGTTTGTCCAGATGCGGAAGATACTGAAACGACCACTGTAAACAGTCAATGTAATGATCTAGATGCAGACTTAGAGAAAGAAAATGATTCTCAAGAGACAGCACAAGGCAATGATACGCAGAAATCCCTCATTTGTGACGACTCTGAAATATCTTCATGTTCACGTCCACTAAACTCTGGCAGCAACTCAGGAAATAGCGAAATTCAGAACTCTTCAGATTCAAATCCTCAGTGTGAACAGATAGAAATGAACAACTCTGACTACACATGTACCAACAAACAACCTGAAGATGGGGGAGGGGGTGGTAAGAGGAAGCAGCACAGACAGACAGACAAAGAATCTGGGAATAGGAATACATGTTACAACAATTCAGGTATAACGATAGAATGTGAAATATGGTTTATTAATTTTAAAGACTGAATTACACCTTAGATATTATAAAAAAAACTATTAGAAAAAAAAACCCCATGTCTTTGTATTTTCCAAACATTTTATCATTTCATACTGTATAAATAGAATCATTCGCTGGTACAAAAAAAATGTACTTTCTTTCGTAGTTTTATAAAAGAAATCCCTTTCACTTCTACTTTTGTCGTAGCAATTGAGTGACCTGACTGGGCGGAGCTAGTACAATCAAGCGACTAAGACAAATCGATTAAATTTTAGGGTAGATAGATTATGATATGCATATAGTAATTAGAGTGAATACTCATTACCTATAATTTTTAGCTCGCTGGGACGAATGTCCGGAGAGCTATTGTCATACCCCCGGCGTCGGCGTCTGCGTTGGCGTTGGCGTGCGCGTGCACAAAAACTTTAACCTTGCTTATAACTTTTAAACCAATACAGATTGGGCTTTCATATTTCACATGTGCATTCCTTGTGACAAGACCTTTCCATGGATACCAAAATTTTTGACCTTGTGACCTTGACCTTGGAGATTGACCTACTTTTGAAAAACTTTAACCTTGGCCATATTTTTTGAATGGTAAGTGATAGGGCTTTGATATTTCACATGTGTATTCCTTGTGACAAGACCTTTCCATGGATACCAAAATTTTTGACCTTGTGACCTTGACCTTGGAGATTGACCTACTTTTGAAAAACTTTAACCTTGGCCATATTTTTTGAATGGTAAGTGATAGGGCTTTGATATTTCACATGTGTATTCCTTGTGACAAGACGTTTCCATGGATACCAACATTTTTGACCTTGTGACCTTGACCTTGGAGATGATTGACCTACTTTTGAAAAACTTTAACCTTGGCCATATTTTTTGATTGGTAAGTGATAGGGCTTTGATATTTCACATGTGCATTCCTTGTGATAAGACCTTTCATGCCGTACCATAAATTTTGACCTAGTGACCTTGACCTTGAAATTTTACCTACTTTTCAAAAACTTTAACTTGGGCCATATTTTTTGAATGGTAAGTGATAGGGCTTTGATATTTCACATGTGCATTCCTTGTGATAAGACCTTTCATGCCGTACCATAAATTTTGACCTAGTGACCTTGACCTTGAAATTTTACCTACTTTTCAAAAACTTTAACTTGGGCCATATTTTTTGAATGGTAAGTGATAGGGCTTTGATATTTCACATGTGCATTCCTTGTGATAAGACCTTTCATGCCGTACCATAAATTTTGACCTAGTGACCTTGACCTTGAAATTTTACCTACTTTTTGTTGTTGTTGCAATTTACATATGGTTGCCACCGGCGAGCTATGTTGTCATTCTGACAAGTCTGGTGTATAGTTGTATCACTATTCACCTAGTCAGAATTAAACTCTTCCAATGACTAGGTGAAAATAAGCTCCGCAAGGTCAGGTCAGAATGCTACGACAATATTACATGTATTTGTGGATCCACTCCTGATTCTGTTGAATTATGTATTTGGTATTTCTATTCACTGGGACAAACTTTAGCGATATGAGGCTCACCATGAAAGTAGCGAAGGTTAATACACAGTGGATGATTCTACTTGTACAGTAGTAGCTACATGTATAATGGCATGGTATTCAAGATATATTTTTTGTGTCCTCTTTGTCAATATGATATATCTGCAGAAATATTTACATGTTCGTTTCCTATTCTTATCTACTTTAGATCCATGTAAAGACACAAATGAGATCAATTTCTGGATAAATAGTATTGCTAATGATTTTATTAAATTTGATGATTTTGAAAAAAAAAAGAAATAAATGCAGGCTTTCACTGAACTACTTCTCAATTGTTTCAGCTTCCATTCCTTCCAGTTCTAACTCCGTCCAAGGAAACAGTGGTGACGGTGATGACCCACCAGAGGAAAGGCCTATTACTCTTGAAAAATCGTAAGCTAACAAACTATCAGATTTTTTAGAGACTTATTTTCGTGTATTTCCTTAGGAATTTTTTTTGCTGAATTTGTTATGCTTTTTTTATGCACAAATATAATTAGCTTAATGCATATATAAGTAGAACTGTGTCTTTTCCAAAGTGTAAGAAAAAAGTAAACTCTTCTTTTCTTTGGTAAAATATATTGAGGAATTTGATTATAGTCACACAGAGGAAGCTGATTTCCCAATGAATGACGAGAAGGAAGAAGAAGAAGAGGAGGAGGTGGAAGGAGTAAAGGAGAACCTTGTACTGATGGGATACTCCATGCCAGAGGAGGAGGAGGATACACATATGTAAGAGGACTGTTGTATTCAAAGAACTGAGGGATCACCAAATTCCCGACAGCACAACTGATCACAGACTTTTGTGACGTCATAATCAGTGATCTATCAAACAATGCTTTGAATTGCCATTTGATTATGACATCATAATGAAAAGTCTGTTACAAGGTGCGATGTCAGATATTTGGCAATCCAGCAATTATGAAATAGCATTATTTATGTTAAAATAATATGAATATGATATATTCGCTATTTTCAAAAACAAGAGTTGCTTCCCCATTGGGATGGTATCGAATGTAGACTAATTATGACATCATAAAATTCTATGGAAACGGTCCATAAACTCTGGGAAGCTACGGTATAAAATCAACGTTACTATACCATTCTCATGATGTCATAATGGTTTTACGTCAGGCACTGACTCATATGGGAAATAACTCTGTTTTCTGCATATACTCATACATTGTACAGAGTTTTCTGCATATACTCATACATTGTACTGATAAAAGGAGGGATATGAAAGCTATATGTCTGATATACTAACAAGTATGTAAGTTAGGCTGTTAAACTTAAAGAAAAGAGATGTTGCCTGTCACGTGTTTTGCTCTTAATTATGTGACCTTGACCTTGAATGTGAAATTGGCCTACAATAGGCATTGAATCTCACCATGCTTGACCAGCACTGCATGTTCAATGGAATTATGATATGCATATTTAAAAGTAAGTTATATACATGTATTTGAAAGTGTAACTGCCAGAGAAACAGACAGACAAACAGACAGATGGTTATTTAACAAAGGTATCTCTATATGTTGTCTTAGGCTATTTATAAACTGGAGGATAAAAGGGTCGAAAGAACTTGGGTTTAACTAAGCTTTAAAAGTATTTTTAAAATATTTTCTCTTTATTGTAGTGAAGAATGCAAAAGGCCTAAGATTAAGGGAGGATACCTAACATATAAGGACAAAAAACTGAAAAAGAAGTCCCGAAATTTGGTCCTTAAAAAGAAACCTTCACACATCAAATTTGACGAGGAAGGAAACATTTTAGAGGCAAAAGAAAGCAAAATTTTGAACAAAGCCAAAGGTTTCATCGCCAAACTGAAAATAGAAAATATTTCTGATGAAATAGGTGAAGGCCGAACAGAAAATATGAAGTTGAACTTTCCGCCAGATTTTGCGGAGAGAAATGACGTGGAAGTGATTGACTCTGATGGATCTGACTCCGACTCGGACAATAAAACTTGTCAGTCAGCTGTGAAGGTAGACGATGTACAAATCAATACTGTCGATACTCAAGAAATAAGTGAACAAAATCAGGAGTCCTCTATAAAATTGTCCGAAAATATTGTGGAGGAAGAAAATGGGAAAAAAGAAGTGGAACAAGTGTCAAACTCTGCTGATATTAGACTTGATGAAGAAGAATTCTCAAAAACATCTTCATATCAAAAGAAAAAGAAAGGGAAGAGGAAGAAGAAAAGGTCAGGAAAGCCTGCAATGCCAATGCCTGGAGAAATAGCTGAAGATTCAGAATTAAGGAAGTACTGGGCTCAGAGATACCGGCTATTTTCTAGATTTGATGAGGGAATAAAATTAGACAGAGGTATGTTTGTGATACAGTAACTTTTACTGGATGTCTCATTCCTTCAAATTAACTCAAAGTACTTAATTGTGTATAGATCATGTAAATACTCAAATTTCAAAATTTCTTTCTCAATTTCAATACTGAAAAGAAAGAAGTCTGTATTTATTGAATTATTTAATAAAAAAGAGAATCAGCTCAGAATCATGAATGTCATTTTAGTATAATGGGTAAAATTTGCTAACATATGAAAAACCTTGATTTCAATGTGTGAATTAGAGTATATCATATTGGGTATTTTGCTCAGATGCCGTACAACAACATGACTGCTTCACAAAGGTAATTTCACTTTGTTGTCTTATTTATAAGTAATCGTACAATTCACACATATCCACATGCACCCTAAAGTGAGTTTGCTGTATGTTTCAGAGGGATGGTTTTCTGTAACACCAGAGAAAATAGCGGAACATATTGCTGACAGATGTCGCTGTGATGTGGTGGTGGATGCTTTCTGTGGAGTTGGTGGAAACGCTATCCAGTTTGCATTTTCATGTGAACGAGGTAAGAAATTCATTGTGTTTTTGATAGGCAAACTTAAAATGTCACCTTATTTTGTGACTTTTGATTCTGACATTACTGTACATTCATATAAAAATGGTTTCATGAATCATGTTTATATTTGCAAATTGCCCAAATTTCCTTCAAAATTGAGTTTTAGAAAATATAATGTGAAAAAAATGTCTCCTTACCTTGAAAGATGAGATTAATAGTATCTGTTACCTGGTGTGATCATTGACAAAGAAATAAGCAAATCACAGACAAATTGCTTTGATTTCCGTGTCATTGATTATTTTTCTCCCTATGTCTGAAAAAAACATCCAAAATAATAATTAAATGCATCTCTGCCATGTTTCAATCCAGACTGAAATGACCAAGTGCGCCAGTCATTTATCAGTCATTTATGATATTATAGTTAACATTCGTACGCATAGCTTTAATATTGTCCAGCCCCATTGGTGATCAATTTGCTATTTTGGAAATTTCATTAGGATAACTCTATGAATATGAGAGAAAAGAAACTCATCTTTATAACAATTATTTTGCTTTCTGTGTCAGTGATCTAGCAAGCCATTTACATGTAGATCCTGGATTGCAAATCTTTAACGCTTAAATTAATTTTGAATTTGAATTTGTCTTTCATTACAGTGATAGCTGTTGACATAGACCCTGTTAAGGTAGAACTTGCCAAACATAATGCTTCTGTTTACGGAGTGGACGATAGAATAGAATTTATCGTTGGAGACTACCTGAAGGTGGCGCCACATCTAAAGGCTGATGTCGTATTTCTGAGTCCACCATGGGGAGGCCCTGATTATCTGGATGCTGAAGTCTTTGACCTGGAAACCATGATCAGTCTTAAGTCATATCCTTGAAAAAAAAATGCTATTTGTAATTTGTATTGATATGAAAATATGATGCAATCAATTTGTTTTTAGTTTAATCATATTTTATTTCAAATAATAGACAAAGGATTGGGCAAAAGTTTTCACAACATTGTATAATGCCCTTAAAGCTTTTACTCACGAAAAAAAAACTTGATCTGGTCTTTCTGTGTGTTACCTGCTTAGAGATCCTGCAATACCACACATATGTAAAAACACATGTTTGTTGTATTCACGTCACTACAAATTATTGATTGATTTTAAATTTGACCCTAGATATGACCTCTTGCAGATGATTGTCAGATCTCTATACAAGTAAGGCATAATGAACGCTGAGTTTTGATAAGATTGGCTTTTAGTGGTTTTTTTTTCCGTTTTTCGAAAAGAGAAAGTTTTAATAACAGTATATAGATTTGAAGTTCTTTATCATTGTTGCATGAATTTATCCTTAACTTGAGTAAATCTAAGATATTTGAAGCAACAAAGCAAATAACAGAGGACATTGCATTCTTTGTTCCTAGAAATGCAAATGTTGAACAGGTAAGCTGGCATCAGCAGTTTTCCATATTAATTCTTATACAAAAAAAAGTTACTGTAGTATATTACCAAGTTCTCTCAGCTTAAAATTTTGTAGAATGATATGGATAATCTTTTCATTTTCAACCGAGAGGTATTATTTTATTGATAAAAATGTAATAGTCTTAATCATAAAGATTCAGTGGCAGATCCAGTGCCCCCTTTGCTGGGGAAGTCGATAGGCAAATTTTACCACTTTGACTGGTAATTGTCAAAAATGAAAAGGGTTTAAAGGAAATTTTGGATCACTGTTGGATTTGGGAGGGGAGCACTTTTCCTCCGTCCCCTCAATCTGCCACTGAAGACTAAATAACTTCAGATTAGTTTCCCATTAACTTTTGTCCTTCTACATAATTTCAGCTGACGTCCCTTGCTGGACCGGGAAAATCAGTGGAAATAGAACAAAATCTTCTAAATAGTAAACTGAAGACAATCACTGCGTATTACGGAGGCCTGGTGATGGATCCTGACTATGCAGGTGGAGGAGAGGAGAAGGTAGAGGGTGGCATAGAGGAGGAGGTGCAGGAGGAGGAGGGACAATTTGAGGACTCTATTTGCAATAAGGCTAGTGAGGATGGACTCCATATTGAGGACTTTTCTAATGAAAGACTGGAGGATTTAGAAACTTTTGGTGTTTGATGATTGTGAACTTAGTTTTCTTGTTCACAACTAGTTACATCATTTTATTTCGTCATACATATTACATATTATATTAATTCTTTTCATCCTTTGTTGAGTCATTAAAGCATAGTAGATTTTTAATGAAATTTGATAGCTCTTTTCAATAGTTTTCAGTTCTAATTCAGCTCTGAAAGGAGCACCTGAAGTCATTTACTTAAGAAAGGCATACACGTATATCAGGTTCTTAAATACAAAAGACCAAAGATTTCCTTCTTGTAAAGTGAATACATAGAGAAACTGGTGCAGGGAAACTTGTTAAACCACTCTCTTTCGTATGTATACATAATGCTTCATAAAACATGTAAAAGAGGAGAAAACATGTTGGTATATCATAAACTTTTTTTCCATCTTGCGCTACCAGATCATAAAGTTGGTAGAGCGCCTTGTGTACTTCCTGAACTTCAACTTGTAAATGGAAGCCCCATCTTGGAAAAGATAATTTTGGTAGAGGACCTTACTTCGGTTTGGTTTGGTTTGCTGAAGCTCTATGAATGGCTAGGAAATAAAGCCTGCTGTGGCAATATTTTTTTTTTCAAATGTAGTTGACTCGTGTAAAGTTTTGTGGAAGTATTGGTTTAAACAGTATATATTTCAGGTACAAACTAGAACTGCCTTTAAAGTGATGAATTATACCCCCTGCAGGACATTTTTCTCTAGATGGATTCATTATGACATAGGAATCTATATGTTAAACATCATAGCCATATCCCTTACAGTTAAAAAGAAGGTCAAAGGTCAAGGTCACTAGGTCAAAAACCATGGTATCAAATGAAAGCTCTGATCATGAGGAATCTAAATGTGAAGTATCAAAGCCCTATCCCTTATAGTTTAAAAGTAGGTCAAGGTCACTAAGTCAAAAGTCATGGTATCAAATGAAAGCTCTGGTCATGAGGAATCTATATGTGAAATATCAAAGCCCTATCCATTTTCGTTAATAAGTAGGTCAAAGGTCAAGATCAAGGTCACTAGGTCAAAAGTCATGATATCAAATGAAAGCTCTCATCATGAAGAATCTATATGTGAAATATCAAAGCCCTATCCCTTATAGTTTAAAAGTAGGTCAAGATCAAGGTCACTAGGTCAAAAGTCATGATCTCAAATGAAAGCTCTCATCTTGAGGTGTATATATGTGAAATATCAAAACCCTATAGTTTAAAAGTAGGTCAAGGTCACTAGGTCACAATCATGGTATTAAATGAAAGTTCTCATCATGAAGAATACATATGTGAAATATCAAAGCCCTACCCCTTATAGTTTAAAAGTAGGCCAAAGGTCAAAAGTAGGTCCAAGGTCATGGTCACTAGGTCAAAATCATGGTATTAAATGAAAGCTTTAGTCATGAGGAATATGTATGTGAAATATCAAAGCCCTACCCCCTTATAGTTTAAAAATGGGTCAAATGTCATGGAGTGATACTTGTTATGATGAATGCGTGTATGAAATATTAAAGCCTTATCACTTATACTTGAAGAAATATTTGCTTTAAGAACTTCTCAACCAAAATATTACTACAAGGCCAAAGTTCAAAGTCAAGGTCACTGGGTCAAATGTCTTGGTATCAAAATGTAGTACTTGTTATGGTGAATGTATGTATGAAATATGAAAGCCCTATCACTTATATGTGAAAAAATATATGCTTTAAGAACTTATTAACCAAAATATAACTATACGGTCAAAGTTCAAGGTCAAGGTCACTAGGTCAAATGTCTTGGTATTAAAATGTAGTACTTATTATGGTGAATGCATGTATGAAATATGAAAGCCCTATAACTTATACTTAGAGTTATCTGCTTTAAGAACTTCTAAACAGTACAGATGGACAGACGGACAGGGTGTTTCCTATATACCCCCCCCCCCCCCCAACTTTGTTTGCGGGGGGTATAATGACAACAATGAGGATAAAGCAAAGTTACAGCTATTGGTGTTAGGGTGATCACCAAACTAAAGCTATGCACTCAGCACAATGTTTACATCAACTGTTGTCATAGCGTGTTGTCCATTATCAAGTGTTCTTTGAGGTGACCTTGACCTGTTTACCTCTGACCTTGAAGGGCAATAAGTATTGTCCTTTCAGAATGGTCAACTTGCATTGGTATATGCAAAGTATTTTTGAAATGATCATTCAAAGTAATCTTCTATGGTCAAAAGGTTTTCCCAATTATTGTCCACTGTGACCTTTACATTGATCCATGACCTTTGTAGTCTCTAAGACTCACATTTGGTGACTCTCATGCAAAATTTGATAAACATCCAAAGTAATATCTGGAATCTCCACATGGAAAGGACAAATTTTTTGGTATTTCTGTATTCCCTCTGCATCAAACTTGTGTAAGGGAATAGAGAAGTTGAGATTTCCTACTTGTAACTTGTACGGGTACATCTAGTGTACATAACTGTTGTTGAGATTTCTTTTTAAATACCACTATGCGTGCTTGTAAAATCTTGGAGCACGTGAGTTGACTTTTGGACAGGTTAAATTCAAAAGGAACATTAAATTCGGTTAAATCTATATTGAAATAAAAACTTGAAATCCTTCTGAATTGAATGTCATACTTCTTATACTATTTGATGTAATAAAGGGGATGAAATATCTTGAAGTAAAGACCTACGTGTATCTTGCACTTTACACATTCACTGGCAATGTGTACCTTGTAAAGGAAATGACGTCAAACGCATCAAATGATGACGTCACAATAGCGGATCAGAATACAAGTACACGTACAAGTTACTCGTAGGAAATCTCAACCTCTTTAATAAAAAGCTTGACAAGATTTAAACTTCATGATTTGATGATACCCTCTACATACAGGTTGCTGGGCTTCACAAGGGTACAAAAATTATATGCCACTTGATTCTAACCCCTTATACCTCAGTCACACCTAGCCGGATAAGGCGAACGGACAAGTAACGGATAGCAGAATTTTCAATCCGTTGGTGTCCATTCGCATCTGTTACTCATCCGTTATTTGTCTGTAACATCTCCGTTTTATCTGTTACTCGTCCGTCGGTGACCGTTCTGTCCGTTGGCAAGTTTTCAGCATGCTCAAAACTTGTCAACGGACAGAACGGACTAAGGCGTCCGTTACTTATACGTTACATGTCCGTTGGTATCCGTTTTGTCCGTTACTCGTCCGTTACATTTCTGGTAGGTGTCCGTTAGGTGTTCGTTTAAATCCGTTTGATGTCCGTTGATGTCCGGTAGACTCGAGTCACGAACGGTCATCTACCGGACGCGAAACGGATAAAACGGAGATGTAACGGACAGCTACCGGAGGCCAACGGACGAGTAACGGATGTCCGTTTTGTCCGGTTCATATGCGTTGCGTATCCGTTTTATCCGTTGCTTTTCTGTTACTCGTACGGTGAAGTCCATTATACGTCCGTTACTTTTCCGGTAGAAGCCGATACTCGTGCGGTAGGTGTCCGTTCGAAACTAGTCGTCAGAGCCTCGGGCAGTGGCAGTGTTGACTTTTTACAAACGGACGACCAACGGACTAAGGATTTTGGCAATTTTTTCATCCGTTATACGTCCGTTCGCGCTATCCGGTAAGGTGTGACGCGACCATTACTCTGCAGAAGAAAAAGAAACCATTCAAATTACTACAAATTTGTCATGTTTTTATTGCACACTTTAAACTTACATCATGTCAACAACTACACTTACAATAGTAAATTAGTAACAAGGTTTGATAACATGACAATATAGTCTACAATATTCTTATCTTATACAATTTATAAGGTCTATTCAATATGCCGTGTGGAGTCTACTAAATATATTAAGAGTTATATCAAATTATATTGACTATAAGAATTCCTTAATTAAAGCAACATCTTTCATTTATTAACAAAATTCAAGAAGCAAAACATGAATATAATGCTGTTTTCATTTTATACATATTCATGTACATGCAAATCTATTTTCTAACTTGAAAAAAGAATGCTTTATATATGTACATGTATGTAAGAGATCATTTAATTAACATATTGCAATATGTATTTGACACTACAGAATAATTATTTCACGAAATATCCAGCTTCAAGATCAGATCCTAGTTAATAGTGCAGAAGTCGTGTCAAAGAAGAATGACAAACGACCCTAACAATTATAATTATGCAAAACTTTGACCTTTGGGTAAAAAAATCAAGAATGGTGAACTTTGACCTTCTGACCTTATAATTCACTTGAATAGTAACTCTTCTGTAAACCTAATCCAGTTTTTGTTTTACAATCTAAGTAATAATACATTTACATTTCCTTGAAGTCACCATGATTTCACCTGAATGATCAGGATTTAAAAATTGAATACATCTGTTGACCTTTTTTTAATGAAAATTCAATTAACACAAATTTACATGCACTGACAAGAAATAGCTCATGATTATAGCAAGAACCATGTCTAATATCGAACTAACCTTCTTCGTGAATAAACATTCTTTGTGAATAAACATCATTTATAACAGAAACTGACACCATGATGATGACTAGTATGGTAGTTTATCGATATATAATGCTTTTATTTAATTAACTGGAAAATGTTAAAAAGTTAATATACTACTTTGATATAAATTCTTGTTTGTTAATGTTTTAATATGAAATCAGTTAAGTTTTAAGTACATCTTCCAAAGGTCAGATTATTTTGACTTAAAATACATCTTGCTAGTTACGATGCATTATAATTTTTTTTCATAAACAATGAATGTGAGAGGGATGAGATTCCACATGTGTTCAAGACCTTATCACTAAATCCCATAGAATTTCCTTTGAGAATTTGAATCAAGGATAAGGTTTAGGAAATATTTACTACACCATTTTGGTTTGACCGGGGTAATTTGGCTTTTTTTCATTTTCATGATTCATGTCAAAATTTTAGTCAAATTCTGAGACTTGTCACAACAGAAATAATATTGTACAATAGAGACTCGGGCAAAGCAGATATAAATGAATTTGATAATGACAGAGTTCACCATTCCTATCATTAGAATATGAATTCACAACCATCTACATGATAGGAATGCCTCATCATATTGTAGAGGATAATCTATTTTTAAACAAAACAGCATACCAGTTTTAAGACAGAATTAGAGTCGCTGGAAGTCTTAAAATAGCTGTGACCATTCTTAAACAATATTTTATCTGTACCCACATCATTCACTGCATCATTTGGCAAAATTTTTCGTTTTGACATCATATTTGATAACACCACCTTGACCTGTTTCCTTAATTCAGTATTTTCGAAAACAAGAGTTGCTTCCCCTTTGAGACAGTAGACTAATTGTGACGTCATAAAATTCTCTGGAAACGGTCCTTAAACTCTGGGAAATGACAGTATCAAATTGACTTCACCATATCATTTTCATTACGTCATAATGGTTTTAGGTCAGATACTGTCTCAAATGGGAAATACAAAGACTCAATAGTGAGGTTATAACGAAAAGTATGGCTGTCCCAATCCACTTTTCTATACGGCCTTGGCCTTTCAAAGTACATGTATCATATAACATAAAATTTTAACAAGTTTTTTTAAGAGAGCATTTAAAAACTTACATATAAGCCTGTTGTTTAGGTGAGTTAGATACATGTATGTGTACATTAAATAAAATAATTTTCACGCCTAACGGAACACTTCTTTGTTTTTATAAGAATCAAGCCTTAAATTTCATTTCATTTTCCCGTAAGATTCATGTACTACACAACTTTGAAACAATCGTACGACTAAACTACAAAATAGCAGAAGTAAAATTCAAAATATAGCAATAGAAGACTACAGATATATTTCTTTTCGAAAAAAATATGCACATACTCCTTATTCTTCTAAACTATCACCTATTTAACTACAAAATTAATGGAACTTTTATTTAAAATGGAAAAAAAAAATTCAATTTCAACATCACTAGTCATTTATCTTGTACATTAAATCTGGGATAGAAATTACTAGAAAACGTTGCAAAAAAGACGGTAATATTATATTACGTGAAAAATAATCTATATACATGTATTCTTAAGCTTATACATGTATTTGCACAGCTGAATGCTAGTTAAAGCATGGACCAATAGTAAATCTGAGAAATTCATTTGCACATCAGTTTTAATTCCTGATTTTACTAGTTACAATGTATTTCTGAAGTTTGTTCAATGCTTAATAAGGAAAACTTAAAGTACCTTCCTGGATTTAGATATCAGGAAATACTGTCACAATAAGTATAAAATTTGAAAAACAAAGACATGCAATTATGTGATGATTAATGGATTCAACATAGACAATTTTATGATTATTTTAACAAATACAAACTAGGGCTGCAACAATTCACCGTGTTTCTAGATTGCAGTCAAACCTGCCCTTGCTGTCACTCGTTTTCTACAGTCACTCCCTGTAAACGGTCACTTTTTACTCCCCCCAACACGATTTGCTATACAAAAGTACCTAAATCAACAGCTACTCTCGTAACGCGGCCAGCAGTCAACAAAATTCTGACCGAAATTGTTTCCTAGACTTTTCAGTGGCCAGTTTTAGCAGAAAAAGTACATTTGTGTGTTTGAATAATGGATATTTACTAGTAGAAATATTAATTTTAATGCATTTATTACACGGATATGCACAATCATAAACAATATCGCTTAATCTATTCAATAAGAGATTGAAAATACACCATACTTGTACCTTAGACAGTATGATCAGTTATGGTTCCCCATATGGTTAACCTGGAATGAAATGCCATCTGTCTTAAGCAGCCATGTTTGGTTTTTCCCAAAGCTGACCGTCTATCAGTGTAGGTTTGACTGTAACTGCGATTCACATTGGCAGTTTGATTCACAGTATGGCACTGCCTCTGAATCGAGCTATTTCAATTCTTACATTTGAAAAGCAACTTTACAACATTTTCAATCAAAGTTTCAACATAATTTTTACATATAAGAAATATAAAGTCAATCAAGATACCTCTTGGTAATTGACACATCATGGTACTGTTCTCTAATAGGAATTCCTCCTTTATAGAAGTAGGAAATATATTTTAAAGAGTGCCAAAAGCCCCATCTGACTTCATCTTTCATGCAGAGATATCAAAGAATTGTGATTTGAATTAATCATACAGAAAACAAATACCAAGTTGTATACGTATCGTATTGTGAGCTTAGTGTATCACGTATCGTTGCAGCCCTAATACAAACATACATATACATGGTACTACAAAATTGCATCTATCTGTGATGTGCCACAGTCAATACACAATCACAATTTGTCGATTCTCTCTTTAGAATCTTTGTCCTTAGTCGATTGATACTTGGTCTTGGAGTCTGGTAACTTCAGTTCAAATCCTGTACCTGTACAAATTGGTATTGAAGAAAAATTTACATAATATTTACTTTTGTTCTTTGTATGCATAAAAGTCTGTATATGCATCCTTTGGTAAATATACATCATTTGGTAAATACACATACTGTTTTGAGGAATTAGATGATTGGTCTATGGTATGATGTATGCACGTACCATCGTTTATTCACAATTTTATATTTCAATAGCAATATTCAGAAACTGACGGCTTCAAACATGAACAATTGTGTACAAAAATGTATTAATCTAGAACATCACATGTTTTATGTAGTATGATTTTAAGGCATACACAGCCAATTGTGCCTCATATGAAATTCATGTGAAATGAGCACATACATGAAATTAGGATGACATTTCTTTACATGAAATTCATGTAAAGTTTCCGACATGAATGTCATGTAAATAACTAATTTGATATCACATGAAGGTCACACAGATAAAATATTCATATGAAATTCATATGAAGTAAATTTTATGTAAAATTTTCACGAATTTCACATGAACTGTCACGTGAAATTTACATGATGCTCATTTCATATGAATTTCACGCGAGGAACAATCGGCTGTACAACATGTAATCATAATTACTATTGGATAACTTACAAGATTTATGCAGATTTTGCTGAGAAGATAAAAGAGGACAAAGAACTATAATGAGGACAAATCCTTTAATTGATGTAACACTTGAATCAAAAAAAAATACGGGCATAAATTCATGTCATGCAACTCTGCCTTGACCTGTACTTATACCAAAAGATGAATGCCCAATAGGCCACTTGCCAAAATTCATAATGGCTGACAAAATGACGATAAAAATGTCCGAGGTAGGCAATTTTTGTGCACTTTTTCATAGTTACGTCTCAGTGGAATTGCGTCTTTTAACAGTGATGTCATAATGTAAAACAACGCCAAAAGATGTTGACTCGGACATAAATATTTTGTGCTTTCTAACATGATCGGTCTACTGCCCACATGAAAATAAGTTCAATATGTGTATTAGAAAAGGTATGGAAAACAGAAAATTTCATGAAATTTGTGAAGGGGCCATAACTTTTGTAACCCAACTTCAACTTAATCTGTATCATACTACAATGTATCCATATACCAAAAATCAGTACTTTTTCATGAAATTTGCTAGGTCCAAGGGCCATAACTCTTGTAAAAATAGGTAAATCGAAATTAAACTCTTACTTAATCTGAATAACACTAAGATGTATTTACATATAAAAAATAATTTCAATATCTAGAACAACAGCCAAGAAAAGTCTGAAAAACTTAGAATTTCATGAAATTCGCTAAATCCAGGGGCCATAACTCCTGTAAAAATTGGTTAATCAAAACCAAACTCTATCTCTATCTGTATAACATTAAGATGTATTCAGTTAAAAAATTTCACTTCAATATCAACAATACCATGGAAGAAGTTTGAAAAACTGATAATTTCAAGAAATTTGTTAACTCCAAGGGCCGTAACTCTTGTAAAAATAGGACAATTGGAACCAAACTAATACTTGATCTGTATCACACTAATATATACTCACAAACCAAAACTGAGTTCAATATATGGAACAACAACGAAAAACATAGGGCCATCAGAGATTACAGCGCTCACCTCAACGGCATCATTGTCCCATGACCAGCATCTGTACCTACATTGCACAAAGTATTTCCAGATGCATCATCCAAATAAGTTTGGTTGATTAAAAAATTCAAAGAAAGCTGGAAATGAAGATTCTAATTTTACTATACCTGGTCAACCAAGCGTTAAATATAGGTCAGATGCAGCCTCCATACCATGCATTGTTGTAAGCATCCTCAGATGCATCATCCATGCAACTGTGGTTGATGAAGAACCAATAGTAATGCGGGAATGGACCTGTCCCATTTTACCTAACCTGTTCACTCAAGCATGAAATGTGGGTCAGATGCAGCCTCCGTATCATGCATTGTAGCAAGCATCCTCAAATGCATCATCCATGCAAGTTTGGTTGGTGTAGGACTTATAGTAAGGCAGGAATGAACCTGTCCCATTTTACCTAACTTGCTCACTAAAGCGTAAAATGTAGGTCAGATGCATCCTCCCTACCATGCATTGCAGAAAGCATCCTCAGAAAAATCAACCATGCAAGTTTGGTTGATGTAAGACTTATAGTAAGGCTGGAATGGACCTGTCCCATTTTACCTAACCTGCTCACTCAAGCGTAAAATGTAGGTTATATGCAGCCTCCATACCATGCATTGTTTTAAGCATCCTCAGATGCATCATCCATGCAAGTTTGGTTGGTGTAGGACTTATAGTAAGGGGGAAATGGACCTGTCCCATTTTCCTTAACCTGCTCACTCAAGCATAAAATGTAGGTCACATGCAGCCTTCGTACCATGCATTGTTGTAAGAATCCTCAGATGCATTATCCATGCAAGTTTGATTGATGTAAGACTTATAGTAAGGCTGGAATGGACCTGTCCCATTTTACCTAACCTGCTCACGCAAGCGTGAAATGTAGGTCAGATGCAGCCTCCGTACCATGCATTGTAGTAAGCATCCTCAGATGCATCATCCATGCAAGTTTGGTTGATGTAAGACTTATAGTAAGGCTGGAATGGACCTGTCCCATTTTACCTAACCTGCTCACTCAAGCGTGAAATGTAGGTCAGATGCAGCCTCCGTACCATGCATTGTAGTAAGCATCCTCAGATGCATCATCCATGCAAGTTTGGTTGATATAGAACTTATAGTAAGGCAGAAATGGACCTGTCCCATTTAACTTAACCTGCTCACTCAAGCATGAAATGTAGGTCATATGCAGCCTCTGTACCATGCATTGTTGTAAGCATCCTCAGATGCATCATCCATGCAAGTTTGGTTGGTGTAGGACTTATAGTAAAGCGGGAATGGACCTGTCTCATTTTACTTAACCTGCTCACTCAAGCATAAAATGTAGGTCAGATGCAGCCTCTGTACCATGCATTGTTGTAAGCATCCTCATATGCATTATCCATGCAAGTTTGGTTGATGTAGGACTTATAGTTTGGCAGGAATGGACCTGTCCTGTTTTGCTTAACCTATAGTGCGGACGCTGACGACGGGGCGATAGCATAAGCCCCCCTCTACTTCGTCGAGGTGAGCTAAAAGTCTGGAAAACTAAAGTGTGAACGGGTGGAAACCGTAAGTCCCCTCAAGTGAGCCAGTAGGGGACTAATAAATCAAAGATATCAGCTTTCTGGTTTATAAACCTACCTTTTTGGTCCAAGTTCTTCAGATCTGACATTTCATGTTTTAGCCGTAACCTCAATATATGTTGCATAAGATCCTTCCTGCAAAGTAACTTAGATATTAGACATACATTGATGAACGTGAGCTTGTACCTATCAAGTCAACAAGTCATCCTTCTTACAACTTAGAATACTTGATTCATTTTCTATAAATATCATTCTTATTCCATCACAAACCAGTGACCTTGACATTTCATGCTTTAAAAAAAAACCACACTCACCATGTAAACATGTAAAAAATATACAGACAAGGACATTTTTGTAAATAGACACAGAATATAGATGAGTATATGTCGGCCGTCCCCTGGTCCTAGTGAGGCTCGAACCAGCCACCTATCGGTCACTGGCATGACCTCCTAACCACTAAACCATGGCGCCAACATTTCGTTCACGTCTTTATTAACACATGTAGTTACATGTACCTGTAGGTATCATATTGCATGGTCATTTATTTTTTTCTTTTCCTTTTTTTGTATGTAAAGTCATAGCTTGTTAGTGACCATGACATTTCAGAAATTGAACATAAGTCCTTATCCTGAATGACATTTCGGTCATACAGGATCAAAGTCCTATTTACATAAACACAGTTACAGTAACCTTGACCTTTCAAAAATGACCTTGAGTGCCCAATGCCAAAAATACAACAACCCAAACATAGTACCATTTTGGTGTCAGGAGTAAGATCAAATACCAAGAAAGGAAGATTTAAAAATTTTTTTTTTTTTTTTTTGCTAGATGGCAGAATTTGAAAAACAAAGACAAGCAAATTCTTATTCTAACAGATAAACACAGAGCTACTCTTACCTATGTTCTGGCTTTGATATTCCAATTTTCTCTAACTTCATTTCATTCATGCGTATCAATGTGCGTCCTAAAAGAATATAATCAAATATGATATGTATACATATATTTATAACCACAAACTTTTGATAGAGCGGGCAAAAGAAAAGAATAAACCCTTCCGATTATGTAAAAATGTTGAGAAAATTCATGTCATCACATCATGCATATATGATGCGCCATCAAGGTTCAAATATTGTTTTGTCATAGATAAAAGTTAGGTAACATAATGAAAATTAGCACTTTGCTCCCCCCCCTAACTGGAATGGTCAATTAGACATAATTAGGTTTTCGCTAAATTAGCATGCATGCTTTGTTTTCAATCATTATTAATTATAAGCTAAAAATGCATCAAAGTTGCAAAGTGCAGATTTGCAAAACTGGAATGGAATGTCATAGGAAACATTTCCAACAAGTTTCATGATATTAGAGCAGTTGCATTTATTTTACTTTTACCACAACTCTACGCCTCAGTGGTCACTGCGGTTAGGGGTTACATAATCTTGTTCTCGAGTATTGACTACTACAGTTAACTTTTAAAGCTGACCTTCCTTACGTTTTACGGGTACATTTCATATCTTAGACATATAACTTACAGGTACATTTTATGTAAATTTCCCCTTTTCAGACGAAGAAACATTAAGCGTTGTAAGTTTTGCTACATAAATAAATGATCTTTCCGTCTGCATGTCCGTCCGTCTGATGATTATACTTTCACATTTAAATGGTCAAAAAGTGACAGGTCAGCTTTAAAAGGTAACTGCAGTTGGATCGCCTCAGGACAGGATTGTGTATTGAACAATGTAAAGCCATGGCTGTGAAATATTCTGTTTTACGTGTGCAGGCTGGTACCTTTTGAGAGAAAATACCAGATAAAAAAGCATTAACTCGCACACAATTCGAGATTGACAAAGGTATCCTGGCTAATTGAAAAAAAGTTCCACTATGGCTTTATTACTCGAATCGAAATACGGCTCAAATGGATCTATTCAAACCCCGCCATAGCTTTAAAAGCTCACATTCCCGTCCCCTGACCTGTGCAGGGGATATGTGCCTTAAATACCATGTCAGAATAATACATCTTATTGACAACAATACACCAAATTGTACGTTTGTTTGTTTTTGCCTAGCTGGAGGGTGCTTTTTTTTTAAATCCGAGGGTGGAAAACGAATATTTAATACCACGCGGCCTAATCCCTAATCACAGTGACCACTGAAGCGTAGAGTTGTGGTAAAAGTAGTGGTAAAGTAAAATAAATGCAACTGCTCTATTAGGTGCAATACATGCTCTAACATGATCTTGAAACCATTTTCAATCATTTGAATCCTATGACATTGACCTTTGGATCCCAAAATTAATATGGGTCATCCTTCATTCAAGGAAAATATTTCTGAAAAGTTTCATGATAATAGGTGCAAAATACATTCTAAGGTAGCTAAGGAAATCTAAGGATTTGTGATGATTTAGTACGATTTGTAGGTGGTAAAAAGTTCATATGCTGAAGTATGAAATATTCTGATAGCTAGTACACACTTTCTACTTTCGGTTTGAGAGACTCTCACATGTGCTGATTTCAATGCTAGAAATAACATGTCTTTTTGTGGTCCTGCTTGTTTCATGAAACATACCGAGAAAACAAACCAATAACCAGAAGTCTCTGATGAGACTGAAGCTCTCCTGGTTGATTTGTACATATACACTCAAGAGAATGAATGCTCGGCTTCACCTCGCCTAATACCACTTTTTTCATCGACCCAATATATTTCTGTATCCCCCCTGTAAAACACTGTATAACGAATTTATCCCGCTGAATCGCTTTTGGTTTTTTGTATGTTACGTCAACATATTCTAAAGCATTTTGGTGACGTCAAGAGCATAAAGCGTCTTAGCAGAAGCAGGATATCAAAATAATATCCTGTTAGTAAAATAATACAACATAATATTTGGTTCTTCTCGACCAATCAGATTGCAAGAAATTTGCCAGAGGCGGGATAAATGTATATCAAGTTTTTTTTTATGAGAACCAACAACCACATGCCAATGCATATCCATCAATTTCTAATTAATTTTTTTCATCAAAATTCAGAGCAAATTTTTTTTTTTTCGAAAAAAAAACGGAGTCTCCCCCCCCCCCCCCCCCCCCCCCCCCCAAGAATATCAAATGGACCGTGCCTTAGATATTAGATTTCTCTAGAATGTGAGAGAATTACTAAAAACGTGTATATATAACATACCATATGTATCAAAACTAAAATAACAGATGTTTTTATTTTTCAAAAAATGTGGGTCAAAGGTCAGTGATGGGGTCAAAGGTTAAAATTTGGCTCCAAAAGATGAGCCTTCTCAAGGTACATAGACATGCAGTATATGACAGCTCTATTATCTTATACCCTTTCATCAGAATTTAGTTGAATGGAATGATATACTGACAGTCGGATGGATAGACAAACAGATGAACAGACAGACCTACCACTATATGCCCTTTGATAAAATTAAGACTAAAGGCATAAATAACCTCTCATTTGAGCTGAAATAGTATTGCATAGGATACTCTATAGAGATATTTCCTTCTTTCTTATACTGACCAGTGAAAATACTTAGATCAAGTAATCAGACAGTTTCAGATTGAAATTAAATATAATAGGACATGTGGCCTACCGAGTGAAAAAAGTATCGGCCATTTTGTTCTAAAACCTAAAAAGGTTTTAGGCTATTTTTTTAGTAAATGTAAAACAATGTAAATAGAATATTGAACAAAGAACATGAACTTTTAGGGTGAATGTGGTATTAATGTAGACAGAAGCTAATTATTAAAATATGATACAAAATATTTTTACATACCGGTATGAAATATTTGATCCTCTATAGAAAACATTTTTACCATATATCCCAGTTCAGAATAAGGGTGTCCCATAAATTTTTTTAAATCTGCATGCGGTTGAAATGATGTTTTTGATTGATCAAATTTTAAAAGGACAAAATGACTCGAGGTCCAATTGACAAAAAGGCCTTAAACATAAGTTCATTACCAGTAATTTATGGCAGGAACAGGTATCGTACCCAGATAGCTCAGTTGGTAAGAGCGTCTGCCCAGATAGCAGAAGGTCTCGGGTTCGATTCACGGTCCGGTCACATCTTTTCCTCTCCTGTTACAGAATTGGCGCCAAACTAAATGACTCAAGGTGAAGTGGAGTTTTGTGTGAGGTTTCCAGTGCATGGAAACCTTAAAAATTGGTGGAGAGGAGTGTGGCAGGAACGGGCATCGTGCCAGATAGCTCAGTTGGTAAGAGCGTCTGTCCTGATAGCAGAAGATCTCGGGTTCGATTCCCGGTCCAGTCACATCTCTCCCTCTCCTGTTACAAATTTAACTTCTATAATTAATACTAAATTTGGAATTTTGCAAAATAAAACTTACACAAGCACCTTTCATTTGGCAATGTGAAGGATGCATTATTGCTATTTTATTTGATAAAATGATCAATCTTTGTGATTCTGGTGTTTCCATGTATCAGAAAGCACAGCTCAAGTCCGTGATCACTTAGGACATTCTACTCTTGCAACAAAAAGTCTCACTACTCTCTCCAAAAATCTTACACCTTAAACAATAAAAAAATAAGTAAGAAATACATGCATTTTGATTGTTTGTTATCTTTCTTGCACTGTATAAACATAATAGAAAAGATTTTCAAGTTGATTGATTGATCAGAGGAAATTCCGAAACTATCCCCTAGTGTTTCTATAGAATTGAAGATAAAATCCTGGGTCAGGTCCCAAATAAAATATGAGAAAAACTAAATTTCAGACTCATCTATGATAATATTGTAAAATGGCAATAAAGGAAGATTTTGGTAGAAGTTTTCCTGGGTTGAAATATTTTTGTATGAGTTGGCTTTTACAAATGAATTTTTTTTAGTATTTTATTTTATTTTTTTTTAATTTGATTAACACATAGTAGATATGTCTATAAGGCATCTCTTGTTATATTATCTTCTATTAAAACATGTGTCACTTGCTTTAATGTAAACATTATGAAAATTTTATCAAACCACACAGTTTTACATCCCATTGGGGGTGGTACTCCAAGCAGTGGAGGAATTTATAAGAAGAAAGAAAGATGTAAGAGTTACCTCCCCCTCTCCTCCCCCCCCCCCCCCCAAAAAAAAAAAACTTACACAAGCACAATATTCCTTTCATTTGGCAATGTGAAGGATGCATTACTGTTATTTTATTTGATAAAATGATCAATCTTTGTGATTCTGGTGTTCCCATTTAACAGTCTGTGATCACTTAGGACATTCTAGTTACCTCCCCCCTCTCCCCCCCCCCCCCAAAAAAACTTACACAAGCACAATATTCCTTTCATTTGGCAATGTGAAGGATGCATTATTGCTATTTTGTTTGACAAAATGACCAATCTTTGTGATTCTGCATGGTGTTCCCATTTAACAGAAAGCACAGCTCAAGTCTGTGATCACTTAGGACATTCTACTCTTGCAACAAAAATTCTCACTTCTCTACCCAAAAATCTTACACCTTAAACATGTTAAACAAATAAAAAATAAGTGAGAAATACATGCATTTTGACTATTTGATATCTTTCTTGCACTGTATAAACACTATAGAAAAGATTTTCATGTTGATTGATTGATCAGAGGAAATTCCGAAACTAATCCCCTAGCGTTTCTGTAGAATTGAAGATAAAATCCTGGGTCAGGTCCCAAATAAAATATGAGAAAAACTAAATTACAGACTCGTCTATGATAATATTGTAAAATGGCAATATCTTTGTTTATTTATAGTTTCTGTCACTTATATACTCTAAATGCATGTAGATAGGGTAAGAGAAAATAGCCATATACCCATTTTCCAGAATCCTAGGGAACAGGGACTCAAGTGAAATACTGTAATGACATCTAAACTGCAAACCGATAATATTTTGGAATAAATCAATTAATTATTATCCATAAATTCTGGGAAATTAGCTATCATGAGATCACATGTAGTTTAATAGAGAGAAAACAACCACACCCATTTTCTAAGACCCTTGGGGTCAGAGACTCAAACAAAATATCAGGTGAACAACGAGATTACAGACCCATCATATTGCATAAAGAATTTAGTCTCCATTATTTATAGTGTCAGCGCTGTAAGCATAAGATTATATGGAAATGGCCACACCCTTTTCTAAGACCCTGGGGGTCATTGGCTCAAACCAAATATCAGGTGCACAACTAGACTACAGACCCATCATATTGCAAAAAGAATTATGTCTCTATCATTTATAGTGATAGAAGAGCTGTCCGGACAAAATTACATAGAATTTAATGACCACGCCCATTTTCTAAGACCCTGGGAGTCAGGGACTGAAACTAAATGTCAGGTGCACAACTAGACCATGGACCAAGTAAAATACAAAAAGAATTAAGTTTCTATCCCTGACGGTTTCAGAGGACTTGTCCGGACAAGAATTGTTTACGGACAGACGGACAGACAGACAGACGGACAGACGGACGGACGCCGGACGAAGGGTGATCGCATAAGCTCGACTGGTCTGAGACCAGTAGAGCTAAAAATCATATAAATTTGGTATGTATGGAAAAAGGAAGATTTTTTCTCGTAATTGTATAGTAGCTGATTTTCATAGAATTTTTTTTTTTGCTTCCTATTTTGGCTGAAAAAGTGACTTTTTGCCTAATTTTGCTCCAATTTCTCCTTTTGGGGACATGTTTTGACTGTATAATCCCTGAGATTGTATATGTGAATACTTATTTGTGATATAACAGTTTGATTTTGTAGAGAATTTTTTTTTATGAAAATTAAGTCTGTAAAACGGTTGCTATGGTAATCAAATTAGAAATTGATGTGTAGCCTTCTTTGATGCTTTCGAAACAGGCCCCAGGGTCTTCACTGCCACCTAATATGATCCAGAAACCATTTTCAGTCATCAAGAATACTATGACCTTAACCTTTGACCTTTTGATCCAAAAATCAATAGGAGTCATCCTTCATTCATGGAAAATATTTCTGGCAAGGGTCATGATAATAGGTGCAAAACACACTCTAATATGATCCAGAAACCATTTTCAATCATCAGAGTGCTATGACCTTGACCTTTGACTTTTTGACCCCAAAATCATAAGGGATCATTCTTGACTCATGGGAAATGTTTACAGCAAGTTTTATGATAATAGGTGTAATACATGCCCTAACATGATCTGGAAACCATTTTCAATCATTTGAGTTCTTTGACCTTGCCCTTTGACCTTTTGACCCTGAAATGGATAGGGGTCATCCTTGACTCATGGGAAACATTTTCTTGCAAGTTTAATGACCTTAGGTGCAATACATGTTCTGGAAACCATTTTCAATTATCCGAGTCCTATCATAATTGCAATACATGCTCTGATATGATCCGGAAACCATTTCCATTACTAATGTATCAGTCCTCTGATCTTCACCTTTGAACCCAATACAAAGGTCTGGTCATGAGGTATATACGAGGGTTGTCCCAGAAAATCGTAGACATCGGCAATAAGAAAGTTGTAAAGGGCTGCATTTATATAAACTTTGCACTGATAAATTTGACATACAAATCGGATTCTGTACATGAAAAATCAATAATTTATCTTCAATAGTAAAGTTTTTATAGAAGAAATAAAGATATAGGGTGACGTCCACCGGCGCATGATATGTAACGTCATGGATCCAGCGACTGCGGTTAAAAATATGCTTAAAGGAAGCAACTCATAAATTCATCTCATATATTTGATAATAGACTTTGGCACTCATTGGGCAGAAACGAAATACATATTTCATCCACTTGACAGGATTTCTGCACAGTAAATTTACTTATTTGTACCTTCTCTATTTCTTTTACTGTTTGATGCCGGTCTTCATCAATGACGTTTCTCGCCAAATTTACTGTCTGAATATCACCCCCTCCTTGTGCCCTTGTTTAGTTTTGTCTTTCAATTCGTCGGAAAATCTCTTGTACATACATTTATACTAATACTCTGCGAACATTTCCATACTTTTCTGATGTTTTCATTTCTTACTTTGTCAAAAAAGGGGTCAATCCACGATCAACACAATATCTTAGTACCATTTACTGCTCCGCTTATAAACTTGACGTCGCCGTTTTTTGAATGATTGATGAGGGATTGCTTTATAAATTGCTTCATAATTAAATTGTTTGTTACGCCATTCACGAAAATAAAGCATGTATGTACCCGCTAAAATCAGTTCTTTCTGTTGATTAGACTTTTAGTACTACTTATACATGCATTGATAAGTATTAAACAGGTTTTATTATCGATTCTTTTTCGGCGCATGAAAAATTCGGACTGCTCCGGTACGGTCCAATCGCTCTTCTAATAATTTAATTAATTTTCAATATTAACGGCAGATTTCAACACCATTAACATTTTATGCTTCCAAGATACTTAAATTTACATCTGGGAAAATCTTGTTTGGATTTAACGCTAAACAAAGGAATTGTGAGCAATGTCTACGTTTTTCTGGGACAACCCTCGTATCTAAGCTCTTTTAATCATAGTTCTATAGACATGGCCCAGGTAAAGTCCAACAGTAGGATGGTGACATTTTCCAATTTCCTATCTAAAACCTACACAACAAGTTATTTTGTCTTCTGACAACTTCAGAGAAGTCTTGTTACTGAATTATTTCCCATTTCTGACAATCTATATTTTCAAATCATAGAACCATTTAGTCATCAAATTCCAATAGAAACATTGTTTCCCTGAATTGTAGTCAAAGTACAGACAAACTAAAATTTCACACATAGTTAAAATTTGTGACTTTCACTTCATACAGAGATGGCACAGATCATTTCCATCATTAAGGAGGAGTGGATGAACACTTGATACTGCTAACCTTTCAGTTTCCTTCTTCCATTTTGTATTACTTGGAACTATACCCATGGGCAGTATTGAAATTCTATGAAAAACTCCATTACTTTTGCATGACTTTCTCATGACTTGAACTCTAATTTGGATGACTTTGTGGACAGACAAGCCACACATTGCTATGACCATTATGTGAACCCATCAATGATATTGTGCAAAACTGAACGATTGTACCTACTCATCTTCAGAAATTCCGCATTTTACTATGTTTTAAATACTGGTAATCAAAGACAAAACTTGCAGAAATCAGCGGCAGATTCAGGGGGGTGCTACCCCCCCCCCCCCTCCCCCTGGCACTGACCCGAAATTTTCCAAAAACAGGTATATTTCGGCCCATTTTCAGTCAAAATCGGCAAAATTCACCCCTTGACCCCCCCCCCCTGGCAAAGGGGGCGCTGGATCCACCACTGGGAATATAAACATGAAACCCGGTGATAGTAAAGTTCCACCACTTTTCAAGGACTTAATGCTAAAAGGACTTTCCATGACTGCACCACATTTTTCCATTTCTTTTCAAGATCCAGGTTTTCAAATACTTTATTCAAAATTCCATGATTTTCCACAACGGCGCCCACTTTTTCATTACTTTTCAAGACCCAGGTAAAATTCCATGACTTTCCATGATCTGCACAACTCAATATTCCTACATGATGTCATACATACCTGTTATTTCTTGCTGGGAGAGAAGTTCACCATATTTATCATGTAGCCCTCCTCCATACTTTCTCAGCCATTTATTTACGTCTGCTGTTGTCCAAAAATGCAAGGGCTTCGTCTTGCTTCTTGGATTTTTTTTAACTATAGGAGCACCATCTTTATGTTTTGCCTACAAATGCATTTCAAATTTTAATGAATTTCTTCTGGAGTTTTTAGGGAGGGGGGGGGAGACTATAATTTATCTAACAATCTGTATTCAGTCTACTTAGCTTTGGCTTTAACCATATATAACTTTCAAAAAAATTCTCTTAATTTTGCTAACAATAGAATGTTCTTGTCACAAGGAATATTCATTTAAAATAATTAAAAAAATTATTCCCAAAAATTGAACTTTTTGTGATTGAAGAATTGAAGAACACACAAACCAATAATGGACAGACAAACTTGATTTCATATCCACGCGCTGTTTATCATTACCTTACCTGATCATCGACTGTTTTAACATCCAGGCGATCTTCTGGTGGCTTATCCACCTTTAATGTCATACCTCCAATTTCCATCCCTCACACCATTGTCGTGTTACCTATGGGGTCATATTTTACTAAAATAAAAAAAAAAAAAAATACACAAAAATAATTTTAAGGATTTTTTTTCATTAAGAAAAAAATAAACATTTATAATAAAATCACAAAAACAATTATGAGATTCAAAATCTCTGAAAGTACATCATACAATTCATATTTCAAAAGTTTTCCTCAATCTTCATACAAGCAATTTTGTTAAATCCAATCAAAATACATAGAAAGGTTAGAATAACTTCACTCCACTTTGTTTGCATTTAAATCAAACTAAGGAAGAAGATTAAAGCCAGAGGTTTGATACTTTTCTCCATGCATGGGCATTGAACTGATATTTACATAAAACCGTAAAGTGCTCACTTGAGGATGAAATTACATTGGCAGCCAAACTTCCTTAAAATTACACGAGATATGTACAATGTAAGTCACACTAGAGTATCGAGAACATACGATGTGAGTGTGAAAGTTTGTTCTGCAGTGTACATTTTCAGTGTTTTAGGACTGGATCCAGGTCCCAGGAATTGGGGAAAAACTACATAATTTGGGAAAAAATTTTCCCGTGTAAAACAGTTTTAGGGACCTTTGTGTAAAATCAATTACCTTTGTTAATGTCTTCATATATCTATTAAATTCTGCTTGATTTAATTTAAAATCTGCCTTTTTACTGACAAAAGTCTATATAATTGCAAGGTTTTACAGGAAAATTTATGATAGTCATAAATTGGGAAAAAACTTGGAAAATTTTGCATTAAGAATGCATCCTTATATTACAGACCCAAATTGGCTAGAAAATAAACACTGGTGCAAATATGCATATTATATCATACTGTTTTTACTATGCATTAAAATTTTGTAATATTTCACTTCCTTGTGCATGTCTAACATCAATAAATTTACCTAATTTTTTTTTCAATCTGAATATATATACATGTATATCAATTTTTTTTAAAGTAGAAGTCACCAGCATTGCATAATTAATATATTTTACCTTGTTTTCATAGAGAGTTATAGTATCTTATGATCCAAATGACATTAGCAATAAACTTTCTGATTTATCATATCAACAAGCTTATCATCAAGATAGTAAACAGGATTTCTTGTTTATCATGTTTTAATATTACGTACCACCCTAATGCATGTCAGTATCTGACCTAGTGAAAAGATTTTGAGCTAGATAAAAGTTTCCCATAGTTCGTGAGGGCAGTGATAAAAAGAAATAAGGAAGTAGCCCATCGTCGCTTGATACGGTGTTATTTCCCCTCAGACATAAATCTCTAGATCAATCTCTTGATCCTTTATCATGAATCATCATTTTTAGCGTTATTTACTTGAAATTACATATTGCATATATTGATTCCTCTGAAGAACATAATCTGAAAGACGTACTGTGAAGAGGGGGCAAAAACTGATGTTTTTTATATGCAATTTAAAGTAGAGATGCCCTAAATGAATTAACTAAACTCTCGCTGATTTGATTTTTCATTACAGCCCATAAAGTATCATGCATTTTCATAATTGAGATTTCTCTGATTTCAGAATAGGATCAAAAGTAATGACACACCCTTAATCCTAAGTCATGATACACCCTTAATCCTAAGTCATGATACACCCTTAATCCTAAGTAATAGTTTTATGAAACATTACTGAAATCCATGCAGGGAATAAGAAGTCATGCCCTGGCCAAGGTTTTACCTATATAGTCTGTTGTGACTTTGACCATTGACCTTGGTTCAATATCATGACACATCCCTGAGTCCTTTAGGGGACAGGTACTACATAGGGTAACAAGAGGCCAAAGGGTCACATTGCTCTTAAATAGTTTGAATGTGACTTATAAAAGTTTAATTCTTATCATAAGCCTTAGGCCAAAAAAAAAATTACCTGATTTTACTATCACCCAACCGACCCTATTTTTTGCCCAACCTGACATGATAGTCAGAAATCAAATCACAAGACAGATATTCCTTCCAAGTGAGCTGTTATCAATTACATAACACTTATTTCCTTCACTTAAGTCAGACAGCAAGGTAGATTTAATCCATTTTGCTTCAGTGACCAACTGTCGGCAGTTTACAAGTGACCAAACAATAGGAATAAACTGATTAGCTGGTCACATTCCAATCGTATAATGGGGAATAAGCTCAAAATGCATCGAAGATGCAAAATGCCGAGTTGCAAAACTGGAATGTAAGTATGAATATGCAGACTAACATGAAATGTGTATGGTTTGTAACAACATTTTGTGGTCCTAAATGAAAATTTCTGGATCAAGAAATGGTCTTCTCTTTATTCTATATCAGCCTGTAATATATTTTCAAGGATACAGATTTTCAATCTCATCATACAGAATACTTTATGTATTTGTATGTACAATATGATTTAACAAAGCATACTCTAAAGATACAGAATAAGGTACAATTCATATCTTAAATCACGGGAAACATTTCTGGCAAGTTTCATGATTATAGGTGCAATACAGGCTCAAATATGGTTGGGAAAACATTTTCAATCATCTGAGTCCTGTGACCTTGATCTTTGACCTTTTGACCCCAAAATTAATGGCAAGTTTCATGATTATAGGTGCAATACAGGCTCAAAAATGGTCTGGAAACCATTTTCAATTACCTAAGTCCTGTGACCTTGATCTTTGACCCTTTGACCCCTAAATCAAAAGTGGTCATTTTCTATTCACTGGAAACATTTCTGGCAAATTACATGATTATAGGTGCAATACAGGCTCAAATTCAGTCGGGAAACCATTTTTAATCATCTTAGTCCTGTGACCTTGACCTTTGACCTTTTAACCCCAAAATTGATAGTGGTCATCCTTGATCCATGGGAAACATTTCTGGCAAGCTTCATGATTATAATTGCAATACAGGCTGAAATATGGTCCGGAAACCACTTTCAATCATCGGAGTCCTGTGACCTTGACCTTTGACCTTTTGACCCCAAAATCAATAAGGGTCATTCTTGATTCATGGGAATCATTATTGGCAAGTTTCATGACTTTAGGTGCAATACAGGCTAAAATAAGGCCAGGAAACCATTTTCAATCATCAGAGTCCTGTGACCTTGACCTTTGACCTTTTGACCCCAAAATCAAAAGTGGTCATTTTCTATTCACAGGAAACATTTCTGGCAAGTTACATTATTATAGGTGCAATACAGGCTGAAATATGGTCCGAAAACCAATTTCAATCAACAGAGTCCTGTGACCTTGACCTTTGACCTTTTGACCCCAAAATCAATAGGCCTCATCCTTGATTCAAGGGAAACATTTCTGGCAAGTTTCATGATTATAGGTGCAATACAGGCTGAAATATGGTCCGGAAACCATTTTCAATCATCTGAGTCCTGTGACCTTGACCTTTGACCTTTTGACCCCAAAATCAATAGGCCTCATCCTTGATTCAAGGGAAACATTTCTGGCAAGTTTCATGATTATAGGTGCAATACAGGCTGAAATATGGTCCGGAAACCATTTTCAATCATCTGAGTCCTGTGACCTTGACCTTTGACCTTTTGACCCCAAAATCAATAGGGCTCATCCTTGACTAATGGTGAGTAAGTGTATGAAGTTTCATTGTTATAGCCTCTTTCGTAGTTGACTTATAGTCCGGAAACCAATTGTTGACCCTCCCGCCCGCCCGCCCGCCCGCCCAACCGCCCGCCCAGACGCCCGCCCGCCCGTCTCACATCAAATTAAGAGCCGAGTTTTGCAACTCGGCTAATAAAAAGTTAACAGCAGTTTTTAAGTTTATTTTTTCTTTACAAGAGGATGCCTTATGATAAAAAAAATTTAAAAAAGAAAAATCCCGACCTACCGACCCTATTTTTTTTTCAGGATGTGACAGTAAACTCAGATTTTTTTGGCCTTATGAAACATAGTGTAACCATGGTTCAAAATCTCACAGTTCAATTCCAGAATTACCAGCTAAAAAGAATTATAACATATTCAACAAGTTAAAAGTCATGTTTGTAAAACATTAATGCCCCCCTACCCCTTCTGTGATTAAAGTCCGTCACAACTTTATACTTGATTTTCATTTGATGTGTCTGTACACAAAATTTCATTTTTTTTTTTTTTTTTTTTAATATGTGAATCCACTCCAGAGGTATTGAATTGAAACTGATGTCGTGGACCGACCGACAGACCGATAGACAGAAAGTCAGACAGCGGCAAAGCAATATGTCCCCTCTTCTTCAAAGGGGGCATAAAAATTTTTGATTGAACCCAAATATGAACTTGACCTAGATTTTTATTTGATGTGTCTGAAAACAAAATTTCATTTCAATATGTAACTCCACTCAAGAGATATTGAACGGAAACCCTGAAATTTTGGTATTTTTCAAAGTGCAAGGGGCATAACTCTGTCAAAATTTTGTTCATCGGACGTAAATATGAACTTGACCTAGTAGATTTTCATTTGATGTGTCTGTATACAAAATTTCATTTCAATATGTAACTCCACTCAAGAGATATTGAACAGAAACCCTGAAGTTTTGGTATTTTTCACATGGCAAGGGTCATAACTCTGTCCAAATTTTTTTGATCGGACCTTAATATGAACTTGACCTAGATTTTCATATGATGTGTCTGCATACAAAATTTCATTTCTATATGTAACTCCACTCAAGAGATATTGAACGGAAACCCTGAAATTTTGGTATTTTTCGAAGTGCAAGGAGCATTACTCTGTCAAAATTTTGTTGATTGGACCCAAATAAGAACTTGACCTAGATTGTCATTTGATGTATCCGTATACAAAATTTCATTTCAATATGTAACTCCACTCAAGAGATATTGAACAGAAACCCTGAAATTTTGGGGTTTTTTTTCGAAGTGCAAGGGGCATAACTCTGACAAAATTTTGTTGATCGGACCCAAATATACACTTGACCTAGATTTTCATTTGATGTGTCTGTATACAAAATTTCATTTCAATATGTTACTCCACTCAAGAGATATTGAACAGAAACCCTGAAAATTTGGTATTTTTCGAAGTGCAGGGGGCATAACTCTGTCAAATTTTTTTCGATCGGACCTTAATACGAACTTGACCTGGATTTTCATTTGATGTGTCTGTATACAAAATTTCATTTCAATATGTAACTCCACTCAAGAGATATTGAACAGAAACCCTGAAAATTTGGTATTTTTCGAAGTGCAGGGGGCATAACTCTGTCAAATTTTTTTCGATCGGACCTTAATACGAACTTGACCTAGATTTTCATTTGATGTGTCTGTATACAAAATTTCATTTCAATATGTTACTCCACTCAAGAGATATTGAACAGAAACCCTGAAATTTTGGTATTTTTCAAAGTGCAGGGGGCATAACTCTGTCAAATTTTTTTTGATCGGACCTTAATACAAACTTGACCTGGATTTTCATTTGATGTGTCTGTATACAAAATTTCATTTCAATATGTAACTCCATTCAAGAGATATTGAACGGAAATCCTGAAATTTTGGTATTTTTTGAAATGCAAGGGGCATAACTCTGTCAAAATTTTGTTCATCGGACCCAAATATACACTTGACCTAGATTTTCATTTGATGTGTCTGTATACAAAATTTCATTTCAATATGTAACTCCACTCAAGAGATATTGAACAGAAACCCTGAAATTTTGGTATTTTTCAAAGTGCAGGGGGCATAACTCTGTCAAATTTTTTTTGATCGGACCTTAATACAACCTTGACCTGGATTTTCATTTGATGTGTCTGTATACAAAATTTCATTTCAATATGTAACTCCATTCAAGAGATATTGAACGGAAACCCTGAAATTTTGGTATTTTTTGAAATGCAAGGGGCATAACTCTGTCAAAATTTTTTTAATTGGACCCAAATATGAACTTGACCTAGATTTTTGTTTTATGTGTCTGTATACAAAATTTCATTTCAATATGTGAATCCATTCCAGAGATATTGAACGGAAACCCTGAAATTTTGGTATTTTTCGAAATGCAAGGGGCATAACTCTGTCAAAATTTTTTTGATCGGACCAAAAAATGAACTTGACCTAGATTTTTGTTTGATGTGTCTGTATACAAAATTTCATTTCAATATGTAACTCCATTCAAGAGATATTGAACGGAAACCCTGAAATTTTGGTATTTTTTGAAATGCAAGGGGCATAACTCTGTCAAAATTTTTTTGATCGGACCCAAATATGAACTTGACCTAGATTTTTGTTTTATGTGTCTGTATACAAAATTTCATTTCAATATGTGAATCCATTCCAGAGATATTGAACGAAACCCTGAAATTTTGGTATTTTTCGAAATGCAAGGGGCATAACTCTGTCAAAATTTTTTTGATCGGACCCAAAAATGAACTTGGCCTAGATTTTTGTTTGATGTGTCTGTATACAAAATTTCATTTCAATATGTAACTCCATTCAAGAGATATTGAACGGAAACCCTGAAATTTTGGTATTTTTCGAAATGCAAGGGGCATAACTCCGTCAAAATTTTTTTGATCGGACCCAAATATGAACTTGACCTAGATTTTTGTTTGATGTGTCTGTATACAAAATTTCATTTCAATATGTAACTCCATTCAAGAGATATTGAACGGAAACCCTGAAATTTTGGTATTTTTCGAAATGCAAGGGGCATAACTCTGTCAAAATTTTTTTGATTGGACCCAAATATGAACTTGACCTAGATTTTTGTTTGATGTGCCTGTATACAAAATTTCATTTCAATATGTGAATCCATTCCAGAGATATTGAACGGAAACTGATGTCGCGGACCGACCGACATACCGACAGACCGACCGACCGACCGACCGACCGACCGACCGACAGACCGACCGCCCGACCACCCGACCGACAGCGGCAAACCTATATGTCCCCTCTTCTTCGAAGGGGGGCATAAAAATTCAAATTCTTTATGAAAAATATGTACACAAAAGCATTCATTTATAAAATTGTACTAGAATACCACTAAAATGTACCAATATTATCTTTGGGGAAAAAATATTGGAAAAATGCTAACTTGAATAAAAATGTTAAAGTGCAATATCATGAAACAGAAATGAATTTAAAATTATTTGGATATCTAAAATGCAATAGAAGCTCAGAAAACCAAAGAAAATGAAAAAAAAAAGAAGAAAAAGAATTTTTTTAGTCCCGCTTGGATTTGAACCAACTACCCTTAGGTCTATTGGGCATGGAAAACATACCTTTAAGATTCATTGAAAATCAAAAAGTTGACATTTTCACAAAACTCTTTCTCAATTACTTTTCTTCCAATAAATATTTTTTAAAAAGTATATGAACAATTACAAGGGGGAGAAGTTGAAAATGTTAAAAATGACCATCCCCCCTTCCTTTTTGTAGTTAGAAAAAATCATATAAAATTAAAAAAAAAAAAGAACTTTTCAGCAAAGTTCTTTCAAATAAGCATTCCTCTAGTTTATTATGGCTAAAATGAACTAAATTAGGGCAGCAAACTTAGCCAAGAGGAAAAAAGATTACTAAAAATCTAAATTTTTGCATTAAAATTATTAAGTCATAAAAATGTCAAAAACGTGTCAAAATTAGTTCTAAGACTTTAACGAAATGAACTTGAATAATACACACTTTCTAATCTATCAGATGGCATTAGTTTTTCAATCCATTAAGAGGTTCTGGAGAAAATCTTTTAAGAGGGGTACCCTCTGGGACCTATTTGATCAGCCCTGGATCCATCCCTGAAGGGAACAGGCCAAAATGAAGAAATTTGGTAGAGGACCTTTCGTACTTCATGCATGCGTACCAGGTTTAATCAAAATCCTCCAAGCAGTTTCAGAGGAGGTGTCGAAAATGTAAAAAGTTAATGGACGGATAACAGACGGATGCTAGACAAACCGGTGTGTCAATAGCTCACTTTGAGACTTGGGCTCAGGTGAGCTATAAAGGTGATTTTTTTTCTCATTAAGAAGAACATCAAGGTAAAAAATCTCAAGGTCAGGTCCACTTGCTACCAAACCCTTGTCAGCAGCTTGAATATGCGGCGTGCAAATGGGACCCCTACACAAAGGAGTTCATCAACAAGAATGAAATGATTCAGCACAGGGCTGCTAGATGGACCCTATGCAACTTCTTCCATACATCAAGCGTCAGGTTGGGTTGGGAAACTACACAGGTTGGGTTGGGAAACTCTTCAACACAGAAGATCATGTGCTTGTCTGTCCCTATTTCATAAAATTGTCAATAGCCATGTTGCTGTTCCACTACCAAACTACATTGTGCATTCTTCTCGCTTTATTTGCAATGCTCACTCATTAAGTTTCCTTCAAATTCAAACTACTAAAGATTATTATAAATACTCCTTCCTCCTGTTAGCCATTGTCCACTGGAATACCATCTTCCAAATGAAGTACAGATTGCAAAGCCTGATGCCTTCAGGGCTACCATTGTGCATCTGTAACCCACCCAAGGCCTTAAACTCTTATTGTAAATATCTGTTAAAACATGTTTTAACTTTTTACAGCAACTTTTGCTCTGACCAGCAGGCTGCACATAATCCTCACAAGAGGGTGTTGCAGGATATAAAGATAAATGTTTTTTGTTTGGTGGTTTATTTCTGATTGTTTACCCTTTAAAAATTGTTATGTCAACTTAAGGGGACCGAGACTAATTACCATATACAAGTGTATTGACAAAATAGATTAAATAATACATACAAAATGTATAAAATTCTCAATATAATTTCTTTGAGGTAATACTATACAGCTATAGGAACAACAAATTGCTATCTAAACTTACTTTAATCAAAGACTATACATGTACTGCTGCTAATTGGCTTCATACTTTTCCCCCTTTGAGCCATAGTATTAGTTATTAGATAATTTGTTTTACATCCACGAGCAGGTACATTTAAGGAGAATTGCTGAGAAAAAACACTCAAAAACATGCATTTTTCAGGTAAAAAAAATCTGAAAATGTTTTTGAATACCATGAAATGTCTACATCATGATTAATATCAGGAGCTTATAGTGTTTTTACCAAAGATAAAGTCATGTAGTTGAAGAAAGATAATTTTTTTTTTTGTGTTTTCGTCCTTTCCAAAGTTCTTGATATTGATCATCTGTTTATGCAGAGGTTAATCTACAATTTGATCTAAATGGGTCCTATGGACCCGATGAAATTTGACCAAAGGGTCCTGAGCCAAAATAATGGGTCCCAGCAGAATTTTATGGGTCCCAAGTACCATGAGTACTATAAACCGTCTTTTTTTGCGGCGTCTTAAGTTCGCGAATACAAGTGAAATGAATGGCTTGCGACGTTTTATGTTCACGAGATCGTTCTGTTCCAGATAAAAAGTCATTTGAAATAAAATGTCTATCTCCCAAACTTCAATCTAATAGTCAAATTTGCCGAATTACCGGTAAGTAATTTATTGTTTATTTAGTTGCTTTAGTTTAAATGTGAGGCTTCGTACATGGGTATATTAAAACGTTATCTGGTGTACGAAGACGGTTCTTACTACACTTCGGTGTGAATTAAAGTTAAATGATTTAAATTGATTGATTCATATTATCCTGCAAAGTTTACCAATACCATGGAAATATTTTCCATAAATATGTTGTAAATATTACATGTTCATCTGAATCCGAATGATAAGACCGACTCGCATCGGACCGCATATAACTTTTATATCGAAAATGTTTGATGAGCAACAATTTCTCATACATGTACTATACTACAGACATGATCAACTTAAAAGAGCGGGCAAACTATAAGCAGGAGACATTAACACGATACACAGCTAATCCAGTTTCTAGACTTTGAAAGTTTTATGTAAACCATGAATTAAAGGGGACGCATTATACGAAATTGAATAATGCGTTCTGTGGGACGCAGCATTCGGGTATCAATGGGTCCTGGGCGATTTTTATGCGTCAGAGACGCAGGACGCAGAGGTAGATTAATCCCTGTTTATGTGTTTTCATGCCTGGCAGGATGGTATCTTTCAGAAAAAAGTTCAGGACATAAAACAAAATATTTAATTAACATGGTCTTACAAACAAAATGGCATTTGCATGTTGTACAAATGTAAAAGCAATTGTTAAAATTCATTGGTGTTTGACATACAAAAATTGCACTATGATGTTAGGATTTCCACGCTAAAAGACAGTTGAACTCAAAACAAAATGTCAATGTTTTACATCAATTTACTGTGTACAACCCCAATTTTCCCTATCAATTACATGTCAAATCCCTCCACTTTTCCAGAGGGTCTGCGACGCAAAGCACTTGGATATGGAATCGGGACTAAAGTAGGAATGTTTCAGTTATACTAAAACCCGTGACGCCCGTGACGGCCGTGACAAAGTTGTCACGGAAAATGTACTATGACGTCACGGGTTATTGTTCTTAGTCCCAGCAACAAAAGAATGCAGAATTCATATGTTTTCAACTGAGCAAATAATAAATTTACTGCATACTGAACAGCCAGTTACTTCAATTCCATTTAGACCAAAAGGCGGGGAAACATGGGTATATCAAGGTGAAGGATCAAAAAGTCAAGATTGGCGAGCAGACGGACACAGATGGGTTAATCAGGGGACGGTAGGGCTGCCTAGGAAAAATCCGCGTTTGAAAAAGAAATATTTTTATATACAAACTGAAAATGGTGCATCAAAGGACTTTGTTAAATTTGTATACCACGAACCGAACTCAAATAATGGGCCATTTTTCATTCATTACATCGGCAATGAAGAGGCATCCAAGCCATTGACACACGGGAACTCAAAAAATGAACGGGCTTTCATACGATCGAAGCCAAGCAGTTTGGATAAATGGCTAACGAAGACTAAAACCGAAGACCCAAACATCGTGTACAAAAAGGAAGTCCAGGATGAAGAAGAACAGCCTCGAAATTTAAAGCAGTTGCAAAATCTTCGACACAAAGGTAACACGGAACTGAGGATCTCCCGTGACGCGTTATACAATCTTCACGCATTGGCTAGAGATACTAGTAACCAGTTCATCCATGTCATCAATACATTTCCTAATTTGGTTGTAATATGCGGGCACAAAATGATGTTTGAAGAACTAGAAAGGGTAATGTACTTAGATAGCAAGACTCAATGTCTAAGTTATGACACCACATTTCAACTCGGGGATTTTTACGTGTCAACTTTGATTTTTCGCCATATTCTTTTCAAAGAAATGCCTTGTATGCCTGTATTATTTATGCTCCATGAACGTAAATTTCAAACACACCACGAATTGCTGTTCACATTTTTGAAGGATAATATAAGATTTCCAAAAAATCTTATTGCGTGTGTCACTGACGGAGAGCAAGGGATAATGAACGCCATGTCATGTGTCCCAACAATAGTAGATGTTAGGTGCTGGAACCACATACTGAATGATGTAGGTAGATGGCTACGAGACAAGGGATGCTCCAATGGCGAAGTTATATCATACAAGGATCACCTCCGATACATATTTGGCAGAGAATCTAGAGAGGATAGTTTATCAGCCTTAAGTCGACTAAGCGAGTCATGGGATCCTCAATTTAAGGTATATTTCGAGGAAAGAGTATTGCCCCAATTAGGAAAAGTTGCTAAGTGGAGTATAGAGAAAATAACAAAGTATGATCCCTACAGCGGTATTACACAAAATCAGAGTGAAAGCATGAACAAAGTCTTGAAGCAATTAAACAAATGGAAAGAAGCACCAGCAGACGTCGTAGTTTTGTCTTTTTGCGTTTACACCAGTTTTATTTAAAAGAAATATCTCGTGGTCGGGCAGGTATCGGAACATATAATCTTAAACCAGAGTACATTTCGGCAAAAATAGATCTTTCAGAAATAATTTCATTTGGTGTTTCTCAGCCAGAAGACATCGTTAATGGCATACGCAGCAATCAGTTTTTGGAAAATAAGAATGTACATACAGTGGAATCTGAGGAGTCCCCCAAAGTTGACATCAACATGTCAAGGGCAGATGAACTAATAAAAAATGACAGGATAAGCTTCTCACCAAAGCTTCGCACATTTACAATTCATGGACAAGATGATAAGCCTCGAGTCGTTACAATATTTCTGGAATCATGTTCATGTGGAAACTCTCATTGCTATCACTTGATTGCGGTAAAAAAATCTTTAGGTATGGAAATTACTTCAAAACCAAAAACAAATCTTACAACATTGAGATCTCTTGACGAAAAGAAAAAAGCAGGACGAAAAAGACTGCGTCACGGAGATTAGGCCATAATTAAAAAATTGTTTGTTTCCCCTCGCCCCGACCGGGTCAGGAAAAACGCTGCCGAGTCAGATTTTTTTATAGCCAAAAAATCCAATATTTTTTTTTTTTTTTTTTTGTAAAGAAATCGAATCGCGGCCATGTCCATTTTCAGTTTCAACGTTACAATATTTTATCCAAATAGAATTGTTAATCAACTCAATAGCTTTCTCATTCCTACATTATTATAAGAAATCTTGCCGTAACCCCCCTCCCCTGTCTTACCATTCCCGTTAGCTTTGAACCGTCAGTCATAAATTACGTATCATTGGTACATTGATAATTGTCTCTCTCTTGTAAATATCATCCCAAAGTTTTTTGAGAACATGATAGACGAGCGCTCGGTCTACGGATGTAAAATTTCAAACAAGCATTCTGCAAGTGCGGCATGTATTGTGGGCTCCCATCCGTACATGTATAGTATACGCATGTGCCCAATCTAGTTCCTAAACTTGTGAAATCTCGTTTCACGGATAGGCGTTTGAATGCTATAAAGACCCATCGCTTATTTCGAAGGGTCCGCTGAGTGGGCCAAAAATAAGGCATATTATCTAAATGCATGAAATCGAGTGAATAAGAACAATACTACCTAATCATAGTACTGTACGTATTCGGTTATGATTAACATACGTTTCTCTAGCGGTTGTCGGCGGTCCGTGCTAACTTCTTGCATCGTGAACGTCATTATCAATAAACTCAATATTACAATGAGTTCTTGATGTTGTTAGTATAGATAGTTTTCACTTTCGCTGTTTACATACAATAAACAGACCGAGAAAGAAAAGTATACAAACTTATTTCATCTTTATCATGCACTGGAAAACGCCGGCCATTTATAGTTCGTGACTCGTGGTTGCGCTTGGTCAATATCTATACAAAAATATTTACAAGTCGTAAAAAAAAGTCGAGATGTTATCGTTCTATAGTGCATCTTATTCTCGCAGATTTGACGTTGCCGTAAAATGGCCCGTTACGCTGCGCTGAAACAACTGATGCACCTGTTGCGGAAATATTTATCTTGGGACAATTTTGTTTATATAGAGTAGGTTTTACAGGACAACGAAGTTTTCTTTTGAACATGTTCAATAAAATAAGTAGACATTTCATACTTAACCATGCAGCGATAGAAATTGAGACATAACGGATACTTTTTACGGAAAGCAGGCGATGATTTTTCTCGAAGTAAGAGGTAAGAAATCGCCGGCTGCTAGCTCTTAGTCTTAATCATATTAATTAGAAACACAGAGTGTGAGTGCGCAGCTTTAAGGAGTCCAGTAATGTGCAATTTGGATTCAAACGACTTTAAATATATTTGATACATGTAGTTCAGGCAGCAACAAAAAAAACCAGACTTGTCAGAATGACAACATAGCTCGCCGGTGGCAACCATATGTAAATTGCAACAACAACAAAAAGTAGGTAAAATTTCAAGGTCAAGGTCACTAGGTCAAAATTTATGGTATGGCATGAAAGGTCTTATCACAAGGAATGCACATGTGAAATATCAAAGCCCTATCACTTACCATTCAAAAAATATGGCCCAAGTTAAAGTTTTTGAAAAGTAGGTAAAATTTCAAGGTCAAGGTCACTAGGTCAAAATTTATGGTACGGCATGAAAGGTCTTATCACAAGGAATGCACATGTAAAATATCAAAGCCCTATCACTTACCAATCAAAAAATATGGCCAAGGTTAAAGTTTTTCAAAAGTAGGTCAATCATCTCCAAGGTCAAGGTCACAAGGTCAAAAATTTTGGTATCCATGGAAAGGTCTTGTCACAAGGAATACACATGTGAAATATCAAAGCCCTATCACTTACCATTCAAAAAATATGGCCAAGGTTAAAGTTTTTCAAAAGTAGGTCAATCTCCAAGGTCAAGGTCACAAGGTCAAAAATTTTGGTATCCATGGAAAGGTCTTGTCACAAGGAATACACATGTGAAATATCAAAGCCCTATCACTTACCATTCAAAAAATATGGCCAAGGTTAAAGTTTTTCAAAAGTAGGTCAATCTCCAAGGTCAAGGTCACAAGGTCAAAAATTTTGGTATCCATGGAAAGGTCTTGTCACAAGGAATGCACATGTGAAATATGAAAGCCCAATCTGTATTGGTTTAAAAGTTATAAGCAAGGTTAAAGTTTTTGTGCACGCGCACGCCAACGCCAACGCCAACGCAGACGCCGACACCGGGGGTATGACAATAGCTCTCCGGACATTCGTCCCGGCGAGCTAAAAAAAAAAAAAAAGTACCCGCCTGGCGGGTCACTTGGAAAAAACAGACCCGGGGGAAGGGGAAACAAACAATTTTTTAATTGTGGCCTTATGATTATGAAGCAACATCAGAAAAAACGTCACGGACATTGGAAAATTCCGTTACTGACACACAACCGTCATGGATTATTCAATCGCCGTCACGGAAAATAACTGAATCCAGTACCTCGATTAGCGGACCAGAGTGGGTCAAAATAGGCAATATTTCTCTTAAGGAAGAAGAAAGACGTATTCTGTATACTCCGACAGAATGGATTAACGATCGAATAATTGATGCCGCCATGAATTTAATCAAAAATCAATTTCCGCATATTTGGGGGTTAGAAAGTTGCCTTAATGCCGCCAATTTGTCATTTTCAAGAGCATTTGGACCTTTAATACAAATTGTAAATAGAACACCAGAACATGGAGGATCACATTGGCTTACAATATCAACAATGAAAACAAATAACAAGTCGGAGATAAAAATTTTCGATTCAAGTTTCACGTCATTAAGCTTTCCAGTTCAGCGTGTCGTATGCAATTTACTTCGAACAGGAACTCCACCTAAAAAATCGGACAAAATTTTGCTTAAGTTCATGGATTGCCAGTTACAAAGTAACGGCAACGACTGCGGTTTGTATGCGATACTTGAAAATTTTCTGTTCGTGCAGGATGCCAGAGGATGGAATTTACGTCGTATGCTCTAAATGCAAAATGTGGTACCACCCTGAATGTGAGGGGATACAAAATACTGATATCCCTCCAGAAAATGTCCCTTACTTTTGTAAACGATGTACAGGGCCAAAATCAAAGAGACAAAAAAAGAAAATATAAATCAATATTTCCCATATATTAAAGTTACATGAACAATGATCATCATAGTTGTATTGATTTTTAAGGTGTACAGTCACGGTAATTAGGTGTCATAGTGGTCGTCACGTCGTCACTGATTATTCAATCCATCACGGATTTTAGTAGTCATTGTACTGGTCGAGCAGATATTTCCGAACTGAAGGTATTTCCGAACGATTCCCTAGTTCGGTTATTTGGAGTTACTTTTTCACAATTTTGGTGATATAGACGTCTAGATATTCAGAAAAATAATCGACATGCAAAAGGAAATTTCAAAATAACTTTATTTAGTATATTTTTAGCGTTTGTTACTCCTGCTGTTTTAACTTTCGTCTGTTTGGGAGCTGGGGAAAGTGACGTCATTGTGTTAAGAACATATCTTGACCTAGTTTCGGAGTCATCTATTTTCCAAAAATCTGTTCTTGTCAACTGATCGATGAAAACCTGCAATGAGAGGGGCCCAGAGCAGGATATTCATGAAAAAGTGTATAAATTTCATGTGTTAGAATACTAAAATCATTGGAAATAAGTAAGAAATAAACGTACCTCATCATGGCCAGAAAGTCGCTTTAGAAATAAATTTTGTAAAAGTTTTATGATATATGTTGACATAGAATTCTTCAATAAGGATAAAAGGATAAAATAACAAAGTTTTGAAACTTTTGATTTATATTTGACCCCAGGAGGGACTAAAATGCAAATCGTTCGGAAATACCTTTAGTAACTTGCGTAAAATGGCCGTTAAAGGGGGGTATTAAAATACCCTCAAATCAGCATTTCTAGGTCGATTTTCAAAATTATTTTTACATAGGCATTTGTATGAAGGGTGAAGCATTATTTGTTCCAAGTTTCATGGTGATTGGACGTATAGAAGCCAAGTTATTGACGAAAAACCGCAATAATCGTTCGGAATTATCTGCTCGACCAGTACAGAAAAATCGTCACGGACATCACGGCGTCACGAGTTTGTCACGGGTTTTAGGCGATCCCGGAATGTTTTTCCCTTTTAAAATCGTCATTTTCCTTCTAAGGTCCCGGTCTCCTACACTTAACAAAGACCATTTGACCCATGTCATGGGGAAATAATAAAGTGTCTGTCAGACTCCTCCAGCGAGTGCATGTCATGCGAGTGGGGTAAAGTGCAGAGTAACCCTAGTTCTCGAGGCCCATTTTATGTTTAGAATACGACACTGCAGTCTTCATTTACTTACTAAATCCGATATGTTGTGATGTATCTTAAAACATTAATAATTAAGGGATTTTTCTCCGTCTTTTCTCAATATTCTGTTTGACAGTTTGATGTCACAAAATGAAAGTAGGAATGACACAAACGTTGCAATATCGATTCCGATTAATTTTTATTTTCAAAATTCCTTCCATATCTCGATAAAAAATCTGTTTAATCTATTTTTATTCAATAATTGTATAAATTTATATAATAATTAACATCGTTTAATAGAAATTTGATTCAGGTTTTCGCGGAATGACTCAATAGCAGGTGCCCTTGCCCTTAGAATCATCAAGTACTTTGGATCACAGGCACCAGGATATCATTATGAGGCGCCGTTTTGCTATTTATTCCCTATTCCCAATTGTTTGATATCACAAATTTATTTTCTGATATCATAAATTTATTTTTTGATATCACAAAATCGATTATTTGTTATAAAAAAATCGAATTGTGATATTAAAAATTCGACAAGATTTTGTGACATCAAAAATTACAATTTTTGATATCACAAAATTGATTTTTTTATTTCAAATTATCGAATTTGTGATATCAAAAATCGATTTTGCGATATCACAGGATAGAATTTGTGAGTATCAAAAAATCGATTTTGTGATATCACAAAATATAACGGAATTTGTTATATCTAAAAATCGATTTTTGATATCACAAATTCTATTTTTTGATATCAAATATGGATATTTTATATATATAAAAAAAATTGTATAAGCCGTTTTACTATTTATTCCCTAGTATTTTTTGATATCAAAAAATAGAATTTGTGATATCAAAAATTCGATTTTTTGATATCACAAATTCGAATTTTTGATATCACAAATTCCGTCATATTTTGTGATATAAAAAATCGATTTCTTGATATCATAAATTCCATTTTTGTGATATCACAAAAATGGAATTTGTGATATCAAGAAATCGATTTTTTATATCACAAAATATGACGGAATTACATATCACAAAATTGAATTTGTTATATTTCAAATGCGAAATTGTGATATCAAAAAATAGGGAATAAATATTAGAACGGCACTTATACCAGGATTCGTGAAAAAATAAAACCCCGTCTTAAGGCCATACCAAATTAATATAATGTTCTTTGGATTTTCTTGTGAAAAAAAGGGTGCGAGCGAGCGAAAATATATATTTTTTTTAATATTGCAGCTTTTATGGTGCGAGCGAGTGAAATACGTAATACATTTCTGATGTTTTCCGTACTCACAAAGGAACCCCCATAGGAATCTGGTGACTAGGAAGCCTAGCAGTACGACAAAGATGTTCGAACATTCCCCCTCCTTGACTTTCATTGCCATGCATATGGGGACAACACATTTGCTCCCAACGAAATTTTTCAAACACAAAAAGTATCATTTTCTTCGAAATTTGCACAATCTGAGACTTCTAGAAGCTTTAAAATTTGCAGAAATCAGAACCGACCCTAAAAAATTCTTGAGCCAGAAATTTATTGGTGCGGGCGAGCATTATATTTTTATAATATTATTTTTTGAATTTTGAAAAATATGGTGCGGGAAATCCAAAGAACATTTAATCTATTTGGTATGGCCTAAGCGTTTAAGACAGGGTTTTAAGGTATTCAATGGGTATTAAATGAGAAGTAATTGGGCCAACCATTTATGGAATCCTCACACCTTAAATCACTGCATCACTGCATCGATATAATGTGAAAATTAATTGAAAAAAGGGTGCATGAAGAGTTATGCGCCCTTAGAGTTTACATTGAACTGTGTGGGAAAACGTATTTTTTCTTAAAATTGTCAACAGGCATCAAACTATGATCGGGCATCAAATATCGATTGGTAAAAAATCTAAAACAAGAGGCCCAAGGGGGCCACATCGCTCACCTGAGTTGCAATCGAAAGAATGATAGTGGTCCTGGACAATTTGGTAGAGGACCTTGAGTACTTGCTTCCAGTAAGGTTTCATTAAATTCTGTGTAGCAGTTTCAGAGGATATGTTGAATATGTGTCATCCAATCAGAGCCCTGGGCTGCCATATTTTTTGACCGGTCGGCATGAAAAAACACAAACTTGGTTGAGGACCTTGAGTACTTGCTTCCTGTAAGGTTTCATGAAATTCCGAGCAGCAGTTGCAAAGGAGTATCAAAAATGTGTCAGCCAATCAGAGCCCTCGGTGGCCATATTTGTTCACCGATCGGCACGAAAAACACAAACTTGGTAGAGGCCTTGAGTACTTGCTTCCTGTAAGGTTTTATGAAATTCTGTTCAGCGGTTGCAAAGGAAGATGTCGAAAATGAGTCAGCCAATCAGAGCCCTCGGCAGCCATATTTGTTCACCGATCAGCATGAAAAAACACAAACTTGGTAGAGGCCTTGAGTACTTGCTTCCTGTAAGGTTTCATTAAGTTCTGTGCAGCGGTTGCAGAGGAGAAGTCAAAAAGTGTATGCCAATCAGAGCCCTCGGCGTCTATATTTCTTGACTGATCGGCACGAAAAACATAGACTTGGTAAAGGACCTTGGGCACTTGCTTCCTGTAATGTTTCATGAAATTCTGTGCAGCGGTTGCAAAGGAGATGTCGAAAATGTGTCAGCCAATCAGAGCCCTCGGCGGTCATATTTGTTGACTGATCGGCACGAAAAACACAAACTTGGTAGAGGACCTTGAGTACTTGCTTCCTGTAAGGTTTTATAAAATTCTGTGCAGCGGTTGCAGAGATGTCGAAAATGTGTCAGCCAATCAGAGCCCTCGCGGTGGCCATATTTGTTGACCGATCGGCACGAAAAACACAAACTTGGTAGAGGACCTGAGTACTTGCTTCCTGTAAGGTTTCATAAAATTCTGTGCAGCGGTTGCAGAGATGCCGAAAATGTGTCAGCCAATCAGAGCCCTCGCGGTGGCCATATTTGTTGACCGATCGGCACGAAAAACACAAACTTGGTAGAGGACCTTGAGTACTTGCTTCCTGTAAGGTTTCATAAAATTCTGTGCAGCGGTTGCAGAGATGTCGAAAATGTGTCAGCCAATCAGAGCCCTCGCGGTGGCCATATTTGTTGACCGATCGGCACGAAAAACACAAACTTGGTAGAGGCCTTGAGTACTTGCTTCCTGTAAGGTTTTATGAAATTCTGTGCAGCGGTTGCAGAGATGTCGAAAATGTGTCAGCCAATCACAGCCCTCGGCGGCAATATTTGTTGACCGATCGGCACGAAAAACACAAACTTGGTAGAGGCCTAGCTAGACCTTGAGTACTTGCTTCCTGTAAGGTTTCGTGAAATTCCATGAAGCGGTTGCAGAGGAGAAGTCGAAAATGTTAAAAAGTTAACGACAGACGACGGATGACAGACGACGGACACCGCGCTATGACAATAGCTCACTTGAGCTAAAAATATGTATTATCAAATTTCGCTGAAAAATCAAAAGTTCACCAATTATTTTTCCTGCTATTAATTTTTTTCGATATATTCTACAAGGGGGAGAAAAAATTACTCCCAAACATGATCCCATTCAAATTTATTTCAATTTATTTCAATATCTACTGGGAAAGTATAAAAGTTTTTGAATTATCATATGACACATAAAATATTAAATGACGAATACACCCAATGTCAATTCTAGGCATAATTTCTTTCATTACCCTTCAATGAATACCTTATTTTTAGGAATCTGGTGCCTGTGTCGTGTATGATCCTGCTGCCACCAGACGGACACTCGGGATGGCACTTGACCAATCAACAGCATTCTTTAGTAAGTAAGTGAGTAAGTAAATTTTATTTTGAGTCGGGGATATAATATACAGTACAACAAATAACATGAGTTCTGTAGCTATCCCAGGCATGCAGTCGACATACACAAGATAAGATTAGATTGGTATACTTCTAGTGGTATTCTTGTAAAATTTTGTAAATGAATGCATTTGTGTATGTATTTTCAAAAAAATTAGAATTTTTGAATTTTTAATAATTCTTATACTCTTTAAAGCTAGAAATTGTGGAATTGAACCATGAAAGTTTGAACCACAGTTAACCAACTTTTCGGTTTATCGTTACAACCCCATTGCGAGCTATGCAATCTTTTATTTACCTATGCTTTCATAAGGCTCATGATAAGAATTTATGGATCCCATTCGCTCTAAGATTTCCGGTGTTTCCAGGTGAGCGATGTGGCCCCTGGCTGGACCTCCTTTAGTGTCAAAAAGCAATTCCATCGCATTGTCATCAACACATTAGGACACCCTCATCCTTTATTTGTATAAGCATAAAAAAAAAGAAGAAAAAGATCGAGGCTGACCCGAATGATATATGCGCTCTGACTGAATTCCTATGACGTCACAATGACAATTATTCTACCTTCGCTACGTGCATGGTGTAGACGAAGGCTGAGCGCTCTACAAAGAGTTCAAGCGGAAAAAAGCAGTCAAATTCAAAGCAATAAAGGTTACAAGGGCATTTTCATGGCTACGGTGAGTATTGTTTCAATACTATTTTACCATACTACAAAATAGTGAACGTATGAGTGTTGTTTCAATACTATTTTACCATACTACAAAATAGTGGACATATTAATATACTTTTGTCCGTCGTCAGAGTTCGTCTACCCTTTTGCTTCTTTACGCAATCTACTGCGTTCGATTCGGTTCCACAATTTGAAATCGAAGTTGCTGCATATTCTGATGTTAATGTCATTCATAGAGGAAGTGTACAAAACGCAAAGTTATTTCGGCCTCGGTCAATATAATATATATGTCGTAGCCGTGCAATATTTTTGCATATTGAACTCATACCCAGTCCATATTTGTATAATATTAACAATGTCACACTTGAAATAGCTAAGATTTTCAACAAAACTACAATGGGAATATTCGGAATGAGTCAAACTCGGACAGATAATAAAAATCAAAGTGATAAACCTTGGTTTAATGCTGAATGTAAACGCAAGCGATACTTATTTCACCAAGCTAGAAAGCAATACAACACCACCAGAAGCATTGCATATAAACGGAATATGAATAAAATCAAAGGACTGAAGGTCCTGAGAGATACTTCTAGATCTACACAAAACTTATTGTCAGCAGATATTAAAATGTTGAATAATTTTATCGTAAGGCAATGATGATTATTTTTTTTACACAGGATGCAAATATGTGAAGCTTATAATATCTCTATAAAAAACACAAACTATGTTTATCTAGCCTCAGTGTTGATATAAGAAAGACAACTTAAATGCACTTTTTAAGTTATCTTTCCAAACATTGTCATAAACAAAGTAGTATATTACTACGCCACCATTGTGCTGTGAAAACAAGAATTATAGTTGATATTGTGTGGTGCATTTATTCTTTATGAAATTGAAACTGTTTTCAAGATGGAGAATATTCTTGTTCTGTCATTTTGTATGTGGTAGACAGCAAATTCCTAAACTAAACACAGCACTATATTTTGAGGTGCAAAGCGGCAGTATCTCAATTTGCATACTTTGAAGCAGTTACCATAACAGTAAGTTTCCAAAACTTTCAAACAAAGGTTGCCGATGAACTAAGAAACAAATCGAAATATGATTTTAAAAAAGGCCTATGGAACCTTCTTAATAACTTGGGAAACGTAAATCAAATGCTTTTGAGGCTGTTAATTGATACCTTAAGCTTCTTTGAGTATTTCAAAAAAAAAAAAAAACTAGACCATACATTTGGATCAGCATGATGGAAATGTAGAAATTAATTGATTTCTCTAAAGTTCCACCGGACAATATACAATGTAGATATGATTCTAAACACTTCCATACCAGAAGATGAAATTTTGAAAGTTGTAAAGAATAGAAAAAATGATCAAGCTGCCGGTTATGATGATATAGTATATGAACACATAAATAACACAATAAACTGAATACTTCCAATCTATCACATGCTATTTAACACAGTTCGCAATACTGGCATACATGTAGTTCCTGAACCATGGTATCAGTTGATCATCCAACAATTTTTTATAAAAGAAAGGCAATGAAACCGACCCAAGTTCTTATAGGCCCATTACCCTGGTATCTTGCCTTGGGAAAACATACTATTCTTGACGAAAGACTGAGAAAACTTTGGATGAAATAAGTCTGATGTCAGGGGCGCAAACAGGATTCAGAAAAGGATATAATTCTCTTTATATACTCTCCCCGGGCGCCTGGTCTCGCTTCGGAATGTTGTTCATTCCAGGGTTCGCAACCGTTTCGATGGGAATTCTCACGATTTTGCTTTGCCTCCTCGACTTTGAGACTGAATAACGGTTGGGTACTTCTTTGATGTTTATAGATAATATATTCGTGTCACACTCACTTATATCCATTTATCAGTCAATGGTGAATGAGCTTTTCTGCACTTTTGTAGATTTCTCAAAAGCATTCGATACTACGATTTCACATGCGTTCTTATGGACAAAAATACAAAAGTCAGAAATAATTGGTAAAATACTAAAAGAAATACTAGTATATAATATGTATAAAGATATCAAGTCATGTTTTAAAAATGGGGACGAAACAGCTACATTTTTCAGATGCAATGTTAGCGTCCACCATGGTGAAAATATTCAACGCTTCTTATTTTCTTTATCTAAATCTAAATTATCTCGAAAGTTATTTTTCTAAAGTATCTAAATGTATCTAAAAGTATCTAAATGATCTCGAAAGTTATTTTTCATCGAAAACGATGTTTCAAATTTAAAAGCTGTATACAATCTTTGCCACAATGCCACAATGGGCTTCAAAGGTACCTGAAGTTTTTTGTGCTTCTATATACGGATGATACTATTGTATTAAATGAATCACATGTATCTCTCAAAAATGTTCAGACACAATTCGATGAATACTGTAAAATATAGAATTCAAAAGTAAGCCCTACAAAAACAAAAGTGGTTATTTTCTATCAAAGGAAGTCCAGACAACAATCACAGTTTCCCTTTTGGGGCATACATTGGAAATTGAGGATACTTATTCATACCTTGTAACCACCTTTTATTTTAATGGAAATTTTGCAAAGAATAGACACCTCCTGGTAGATCAGGTTCAAAAGGCATTGTTCGGGTCATAATACGAAATTAAGGACTTTGCCTATCCCCATCAAGAGCTTCAATTATAATTATTTGACACTCTTGTTCTCCCTATCCTAACATACGGTTGCGAGGTGTGTGTGTGTGTGTGGCGGGGGTGGGGGGGGGGGGTTGTACCTAGTGGAGTCAGAAACAGCCCCCATTGTCCTCATATTCAGACTCGGATTGGACGAGAATTTACAATGTCATGTTATGACGTCACAATTACACTCAGTCTTTCATCGCAACGTAAAGACGAAGTTTAGTGCTCTGAATAGAGTTATAAAAAAGCGAAAACTAAAAAAAGAAAAAAAAAAAACTGTCGCATTCAAAGCAATAAAGTTTACAAGGGCATTTCCATGGCTACGCCTAAGGTGAGTATCTTTTCATAAATTATTTTCCTCACACTACCATAAAATGAACAGAGTTTAAAATTCTTACTTCTACGCGAATTAGTTTTAAAACATCGAACATTTGCGAACATACATCGGATGTTTGATAAGAAATAGTTAAGGATGTATATAATATCGGACCGATTAAAGCCGGACAGGTCCGACGGTCCGATGCGAAGGGAAATAACTTACATCTATGTCCGTCCTCAGTGTTGGTATACGTTCTAATGTTTAACGTCTTCAAATTCATAAGCATCATTTAAAAGCAGATAAATTTACAGCATGGACCAGACATGCACGTTTCGGGTATTTAACCCTTGTCAGTGATCCTCAATCCAAACAAAGAAATATTACAAAAGTATGTGAGACGTGGAAAGATGGCTGGAATATGATGCTACATGTACATGACACAGGTTTCAGAAATTGGAGAAAATTTTGTGAACAGAATTTTTTTGAATGCGTTTGAAACTTTAAGAAACGACCAACCGAAATTGATCGAATTTGGCTACATGTGACCTCGGGGAATCCTGGTCCACCAGCAATGACAGTCACCAAGTGTTAAAATGTTAAACGTCTTCAAATTCACTAGCATCATTTAAAAGCACATAAATTTGCAGCATGGAACAGACATGCACGTTTCGGGTATTAAACCCTTGTCAGTGATCCTCAATCCAAACAAAGAAATATTGCCAAAATAAGTGAAATTTGTTAAACGTCTTCAAATTTAATAGAATCATTTAAGAACATATAAATTTTCAGCGTGGACCAGACATGCACGTTTCGCGTACTGAACCCTTGTCAGTAATCCTCAATCTAAACAATATATGACCAAAGAGCGTGAAAATTATTATGTCCACAAATGTACCGAAAGACGTAGCAGGATAAATTAGTTCTACAGTACCAAGTGCATTTATCGCATTTTTGGATTGAAATTGATCGGTTTACCTTGAATCAGCCACTGCAATTGAGGGAAATAGTAAATAGTCTTCTTAACTAATGCACGTCTTATCAAGAGTCCAATAGCATAATTTAAAACAGATAAGTATGCAGCATGGACCAGACATGCACGTTTTGGATACTTAATCCTCGACAGTGATCCACAGTCTAAACAATGTAATATAGCCAAAGTTATTATGTCCAAAAATGTACCGAAAGACGTAGAAGGATGGGTGGGATATGATGCTACAGGACATTAAGATTTCAAGAAATTTTGATAACAGAAATCATTATCAGAAGAATTTCATTATATAGCGAAAAATCAGTAGAGGTATAATATTTAATAAATTTCCCCAAACTTTTTTTTCAGCCTCAGTATCTCGCAGCTACCGATTTACCCGCAGAGGACACAGCTACCGATTTACCCGCAGAGGACAATGCTCCCATTGAGAGAATACAGGTAATATTGGCATCAGTCATCATCTTAGTGAAACCAACATAGTGCAAGGAAATAATGACTTGTCAGAATACAACATTGCTTCGTTCTTTTACAAACTTGGTAGATACATGTAAATTGCTTGAAAATTACTTATGTTACATACCGGAATTTCAAAAATATAAGTATGTGACCCCTAATCAATATTTACAAGTACTGTATACCATTTTCTCTCAGAGCCAGGAGTCGAGCACTCAAAGATCCTTTGAGTATCCTGAAGTACGTATAAACTAATTTTATCAACAAAATGAAAGCAAAAATACTTATAAACAAGAGCCAGTATACAATATAATGTATTCATAATCTTTTTATACACTTTAAGAGTATAAAAGAGGAGCACGTTTTTGCACTGACTTTTTTTTTTCAAATATATGCCTACATGAATCAATTTTCCTTTATTTTTATAGAATCAAGAAATGAAAATAGAATGTCCTATAGAAGACAATGAGGTACGTATAGATACATAAATATGTTCATAGTAAGACCATAGCCAGATTAATTTTGTTTGATATCTGGGAAAGTACCTTTTTGTTTCGCCTCCTACGCATAGCGACACTTAAGGCACGGTCCATTTGATATTCTGGGGGGGGGGGGGGGGGGGGCTTGGGTTTTTTTTCGAAAAAAATAATTTTGCTCTCAATTTTAATGAAAAAAAATTAATTTGCTTATGGTGTGACAGAAAAAAATAATCTTGCTCTTACAAATAATCTGAATTTGAAGAATTACCATAAAATTTCGCAAAAATTCATGAAAATTTTCCGGCTCGCTTCGCTCGCCGCAGTTTTCAAATTGTATCACAATTTTTAACCAGTTTGACGATAGAATACTCAGGAAATTACCGGGACATGGAACAAAATATTAATTTAACCACATCATTTGCTACCTGCTTGGCAGATGGCCGTCCATAGTCGGCACCGATTGCCCATTGGTCTCGGTGGTTTATATGTGTAGTCTTTAGTGTTTCCTGTTTCTATGTCGTATGTCTCTTTTGCGTCTCTTGCTGTGCTCGTCTAATTTGTGTTTTTGCATCGGGTGTTACGGTGCAACCGAGTCTGGTTTGAAATTTCCTCTTTTTTTTCACTATGACCTAGAGGTATAATGTGGAAATTTGAGGTATTGACAAAACGTGGATTAAACAGGACCTGTTAAATCACACAATTACAATTCAAAACCTCACATTAAAAAACTTTTAAACGTAGAACAAGCAGAACTCTACAGAGACATTTTTATGTAAGATTCGAATTTATATGTTTTAAGTAACAAATTAATAGCAGCGCCACCTACAATAAATTCCGTTTTTGCGCTGGACTCTAGGGATTGTTCATTTGATCATCATCGAATGATCATCCTTAAATGTAAAATCACTTAATGATTTTCATTTTGATTCCTAAACAATTAGAAATTCAAGTTGGAACAAGAGAGAAGAGACACAGAAACAGTGCTACAACGCATGGTAGAGGAACACAGGGAGCAAAAAGATGACGAGGTAACTCCGTTTACAAAAATGAAGTTTTACCAGGTGAACGACGTTTGATTTATTCGCCATTTAAAAAAAGGGATATGTTAAAAGCAACAAAGTTGTTCCCTGACATTGTAATGGGGGAAAAATCGACATTTTTGATTTTTTTAAAAGCATTTTTAAAAAAAGTTCGTTATACATATCTTTATGGTATATAATTATCATTGAAAAATTAAAAAAAAAAAATATGGCGTAAACATAATCCCCGAATTACCCTATATGAAACACATTTCTTGAAATTTCTAAAACATGGGTCCTGTAGCATCATATCCCACCCATCCTGCTACGTCTTTTGGTACCCTTTTTCGACATAGTAACTTTCATACTTGTTTGGCATATTACATTGTTTAGATTTGAGGATCACTGACGAGGGTTAAGTAACCGAAACGTGCATGTCTGGCCCATGCTGTCGATTTTTCTGTTCTTAAATTATGAGCGAAGTTCAAGTGAGTTATTGTCATAGCGCGCCGTCCGTCGTCCGTTGTCGTCGTCCGTCTGGCGTAAACTTTTAACATTTTCGACTTCTCCTCTGAAACCGCTGCATAGAATTTCACGAAACTTCACAGGAAGCAAGTACTCAATGCCCTCTACCAAGTTTGTGTTTTTTGAGCCGATCTGAAATCCAACATGGCCGCCACAGGCTCTGATTGGCTGACAAATTTTCGACTTCTCCTCTGAAACCGCTGCACAGAATTTCATGAAACTACACAGGAAGCAAGTACTCAATGCCCTCTACCAAGTTTGTGTTTTTCGAGTCGATCGGAAATCCAAGATGGTCGTCACAGGCTCTGATTGGCTGACACATTTTCGACTTCTCCTCTGAAACCGTGACACAGAATTTCTGGAAACTTCACAGGAAGCAAATACTCAATGCCCTCTACCAAGTTTGTGTTTTTCGAGCTGATGGGAAATCCAAGATGGCTGCCACAAGCTCTGATTGGCTTACATATTTTCGACCTCTCCTCTGACACCGCTGCACAGAATTTCATGAAACTTCACAGGAAGCAAGCACTCATTGCCCTCTACCAATTTTGTGTTTTTCGAGCCGATCGGAAATCCAAGATGGCTGCCACAGGCCCTGATTGTCTGACGCATTTTCGACTTCTCTTCTGAAACCACTGCAAAGAATTTCACGAAACTTCACAGGAAGCAAGAACGTATTGCCCTCTACCAAGTTTAAGTTTTTTGGAGCCTATCGGAAATCCAAGATGGCAGCTACAGACTCTGATTGGCTGACACATTTTCGACTTCTCCTCTGAAACCGCTTCACAGAATTTCTTGAAACTTCACAGGAAGCAAGTACTCATTGCCCTCTTAGTCTACCAAGTTTGTGTTTTTCGAGCAGTTCGGAAACCCAAGATGTCCTCCATAGGCTCTAAATGGATGACACATTTTTGACTTATCCTCTTAAACTACTGCACAGAATGTCACCAAACTTTACAGGAAGTAAGTACACATTGTCCTTCTCAAAGCTTCACTAAAAGTGATTTTCTTCAGTTCTTATACTGACTTTGATTGAAAACATACATACAGTCTCCTCAGGTGAGCGATGTGGCCCCCTTGGTCCTCTTGTTTTTGTATAGCAGGAAATGATGAAAAGTACAATGAAAATAAAGTTAATCAAAATTATATCAGCTAAAATCTATTATAACTAGATTTATTTCTTTCCTTTATTTAGCTGGAGAATAGATATCCAAGCGAAATTGAGGTATGTTATATATATTATATATGAAAATGGGATGAAATGTGTAAAAAAAAATTGCCCATATTATTATTGTTATTTGCTCAACTAATATTTTACGACATGTTACATTATCATTTAACATATTCTATTATTGTCAGATTCAGGAGATATTATTACGGAGAGAAGTAGAGAGGAAGAAAAAGCGAGCCGAAAGGGTAGAAACTGTTTATATTCTAATTTTTGTCCGTCCCAAAAATGATCAAGAACAGTAAATGAAAACCATAAACTGACAGTGCACTTTCGCCAAAGTTTAAGAATGGGTTGAACAAGTTTGACTCATGACGAACTTCGGAATGACACACTTTACAAAAATACTATTTCCCATTTTTTGTGTTGCATATCCCCCCTTCCCTGAAAAAAAATTACAAAAAAAGAATTTTAAAAATCAATTCTAAAAGCTAAACAAGGCAAAAGTCAGAACAAACGAATGATCATCCCTAAAATCACTGAATGATTTTCATTTTGATTCCTTAACAATTAGAAATTCAAGTTGGAACAAGAGAGAAGAGACACAGAAACAGTGCTACAACGCATGGTAGAGGAACACAGGGAGCAAAAAGATGACGAGGTAACTCTGTTTACAAAATGTAGTTGTACTAGGTAAACGATTTTCGATTTTATAGCCCTTTAAAAAAAGGAATATCTTAAAAGCAACAAAGTGGTTCTCTGACATTGTACTGAGGGAAAAATCATGACAGTATCCGGCCTATCTCTGATGAGTGAAAACAATCTGTTGAGCTCGATTTAGATTTAAATTTTAAAAATAATCAAATCAGGAGATACATTTTCTACCAGACTTGGCAGAGCACGGACTGTATTACGCACGTCCTCTTTTTATATCCATTTACATATTCATCTGTGTTGCTTGGACCCCTGTGTTTTACGGTCTTGTTTGTATATGGTCATCTAACAGTGAGGAGGTTGTTTTACACCAAAATTGTGCGTTCTTCGAGACCTCTTGGAAATCGGAATAGTGGGAGGGTTGTGCGCACGTAATTCAGGATAACCACACCATCTGCTATTAACGTGGCAGATGGCCTTCCTTAGTCGGCACCGGTTGCCCATTGGTCTCGTTGGTTTATGTGTGGTCTTTTACGTTTAATGTTTCTATGGTGTGAGTTGGTGTTCCTTGTCCCTTAAATTGCGTCTCTTTCTGTGGGTGTCAGTTCTGTTTTGCATTTGGTGTTTTGGGGTTTTGCTGTGGGTGCTGCAACCTAGTGTTGTTGGAGATCCCCTCCTTTCTTTCAAATAGAAATTTATACGCACCAGCGTTGTACAATGACTATGTAGGGTGAACACCAAACACAAAATACAAAATCAGGATCAAGAAAATAATTATTATTATTGCATGAGCATATGAAACCACAAAAATACAAAACTTAATAAAAATGATTAAAATTTTCTGTAAAGGAGCAAGAGTGAATTCCTAAGTGAGATGATATTGGGTGCTCTTGGGGAGTAAGCATGTTAAACGTCTTCATATTGAATAGCATCATTTAAGAACAGATAAATTGGCAGCATGGACCAGACATGCACGTTTCGGGTACCAAACCCTCGTCAGTGATCCTCAGTCTAAACAATGTAAAATGGCCAAAAAGTATGAAAAATATTATGTCCATAAAATGTACCAAAAGACGTAGCAGAATGGGTAGGATATGATGCTACAGGACCCACGTTTAAGAAATTTCAAAAAAAAAAATTGTAACAGAAAATTTCAAATGCGCTAAAGAGACAGACGATAAAGAAGTAATTGATACACTTAATATGTATTCAACTTTTAGAAACACTTGCCACTTTAGCCATGCACAAAAGGTGAATGTGTCGAATTCGGCGCTTTTGGGTAATTCTAACCTAAACATTCCTTCAACAATGTGGACAATGAAATATTACATGTATATGTTTTCATTGAAGACAGTTACCGTAACAAACATACTCTTAATTCAGTAGTTTCTTAGTCAGCTTGTCTCAGATTAGAGGTGTGGTATATTTGAATTTGCTCTGAAATAGAATGACAAATATGGATAATGACCATATCCCTGTATACAGCACAAAAACTATCAATTGCTATATGAATACAACGAAGGCAGGGAAGGAATGTTACTCATTACTGAATGTTTTCATTTTCGAGCGTCAACATCGACGGCGGGTGCGGCTAGCCAAACAGGGGATGCTTACTCCTCCCGAGCACCTGGTCCCACCTCTAGCTTGCTAGGGGTCCGTCAATGCTCAATTTGGTGCTCTATTGTGAGTGATGTTGAGATTGTCGTCAGGATCCTTTTTATCTCATTATTACGAAAGGAAGAATCGTAACTTTGTGAAGTTCAAGTAATTGCGTTCGTCATATGAAGGAGATTGATTCGCTTGTTAACTTAAATCTTTTCTGTTAAGTTTTTTCATTGTCGTCTTTTTTAATTGAGAAGAACTGGTTGGTTAGAGGGATTTTCGCACGCAAGGACAGGAGCTGGGTATGCTCAGCGAAGTTTCCTTTTCTGTCGATACGTTCTATACTTAAGTTTATGACGTACAAGTACTTTATTAAGATACCTAAAGTTACAGCGTCTTTATCACTGAAAGCATCTCTTAAGATTTCATTCGTATTTCTTCTCTGGAACAGTTTGCAATCGAAAAGTTACAGAAAGGGGAATGTAAAAATAGTCTTTTAATTGAGATATCTTCATTCCTGAAAGTTATTTTCTGCAAAGTTCTGCATAAATTATTGTCTTGCTAGTAGGAGGAGAGGCTGAACGATTCAAGCTACGAATTTCCTCTCTGCTTCCTTTTCAAAGGTAAAAATACAGGTAGAGGATAGTATTTGGATGTCTTTGGAGGTCAATACTATACAACGATGTTGCCATTTGAAATTATATATCAATGCATTCTCATTTGATTCATGTAGTTATACTTTATATGATTCTCGTTAATCTAGCTAGCCCAGCGAGAAGAGTTGGAACGAGAAAGAAAAAGAATGCGGGCTCGGGCCAATGCGAAGGTAAAATAAGTTATGTTATTTTCTTTATTTTATTTTTTTTTAAGTGAAAAGGGTTCCTGTTAAACTGTGTTGAAGTTTCAAATAATGAATCGAACGTAAGGGTTTAACATATCATTCATATGAAATATGAATAAACGAATAAAGTAACGATTCAAAAACTTAACGAAATAATTTGGTATACGTCTGTAGTGTCTCCGTCATTCCTTTGCTCATAACGCTTGCTCTGTTATAATTCTTTCCTTAACTAAAGTCCTTAAGTAATTGGAAAAGTGGCAGCCCTGCATGGTTGTGCGCACGTAATCCAGATAACCACAATATTTGCTACAAGCGTGGCATATGGCTGTCCTTAGTCGGCACTGATTGCCTATTGTTCTCGGTGGTTTCCGTTTTGTGTTTTGATGTCGTATTTGGTGATTGGTCTCTCTTGTCCCATTTGTGTCTCTTGACGTGTTTTACCTATTGGTCTCGTTGGTTTATGTGTAGTCCTTTGTGTTTGATGTTTCTGTGTTTTGCGTTGACGTTCCTTGACCATTTTGCGTCCCTTCCTGTGCTTGTCTGCTTTGTGTTTTTGCATTGGGTGTTTTAGGGTTTTGCTGTGGGTGCTGCAACCTGGTGTTGTTGGAGATCCCCTCTTCTGTCTACTATGTGTTTCTACTTTGGGTGTTTGTTGGGTGCTTCGACCGAGTCCTGTTGGTGATCCCTACAGTCTAATGACTGAAAAGAAGGGATTCAAAGAGACACTCGAATGTATACAAGTATTTGAAAATCGACAAACAGAAAGATCTTATAAAGATAAGTTTGAATCTCTCCAGAAGAAAATTTTGCGTATGATTAAAGAAAAGAGACTGATATCCAGCATGACCACCCTGCATTCACCCAGCGAAATGAACCCACATGAAAGTGACACTTAAATGACATCATACAAATTCCAAATCACAAAAAGACACAATATTCATTAGAACATCATACAAAACAATCGTAACAGACGTACAGAAACATTAAACATTGATGGCAACACATAAAAGGAAGGGGACTTCACAATGGCCATTCTTATCATTCGAACCAAAAGTGCAATCGGAGAAGTTGGTTGCCAAAACTGAATACCGCCGGCTTCAAAACCTGTAATTAAGATTGAAAAGTTTCATCATTTTTAACACTATGCAACAAGTTTTAAGCCACTTTTTGTCACCATATAAATGTTTTTACATTCAACAAAAGTGTTTATGAATTGTATCATTTTCTTTTATCTAGCAAAGGCAGCACCGGAAGGATTTTGATAGAGAAACCATTAGAATAGCCCGGGGTCGTATGCACCGACGGACAGAGGATGAGCAGGTAAAATATTTTATGGTATTGCTTTGATTTATACTCAGTCGAAAGGTTTGGAACAATTTCATATATGGTCTAAAGCGAGGTTTTTACATAAATTTTTGAAATATATGTTCTATTTAATAAATGTTCTGTCCTTCATTGATCAATATAAAAACATTAAATAAATAACCGAAAGCATAAATATACGGAATGGATGTGGTTACACTTTGCGTGATTCTCATTTATCCAGCTAGAGTTGGAACGAGAAAGAAAAAGAAAGCGAGCTCGGGCTAATGCGAAGGTAAAACGAGTTATATTATTTTCTTTATTATTACTAAGTCGAAAGGGTTTCCTCTTAAACTGTGTTGAATGAGTTAAAGATCCTGACGATAATCTCAACAGCACTCGCAATAGAGCACACAATTGAGCATTGACGGACCCCTAGCAAGAGGTGGGACCAGGTGCCCGGGAGGAGTAAGCATCCCCTGTTTGGCTAGCCGCATCCGCCGTCATTGTTCATGCACGAAAATGAAAACAATAACTAACATACATGCTTTGTCTGAGGTTATATCTATATAGAAAGTGCTATGGCGACCATGTCAGGAAAAAAATTTCAAAACACTTACTGTCAAACCCTGAACATTCAAATATTGAATCGAAAGTAAGAGTCTAAAATAAATAATATTAGAATTAACAGATAAAAGTAACGATTTGAAAAAAAACTTCACAAAATCATTTGGTTAAAGCATTGAAAGTATCTCCACCATTCGTTTCAGATTTGCTTACTGTATTATATTTCATTCTTTAATTTAAGTCCTTAAGTAATTGGAAAAGGGCAGCCCTGCATGGTTGTGCGCTCGTAATCCGGGCTGCGTTCCATTTGCCGAATCGTTCCAGAACGATCTCATTCTAATAATGGAACGAAAATGGTTCCAGAATGACTTAACCATAGCAACCGTGGATAGAGGAAAATCTCGATATTCACCAAATCCAAAAATAAACTTGAAATCGATGTCGAAATAGTCCTATTTTTACTCCTTTTAACAAATGTTGATCATTTCAAGTGACATCCACAACGAAACTTCCAATTTCAATAAAAAATTCCCTGCACTGTAAGGAGATCGTAACATTGTCCGCCATGTTGGAACAGCCTGGAACGTCATTCCTAGACGTGCCAGACGATCCGATACGATCTGCTGGAACGTTGCGTTCCATTACCAGAATCAGCCAGAACAACCGGATCGATTCTGCAAATGGAACGCATCCCGGATAACCTCACTACTTACTACTAGCGTGGCATAAGGCTGTCCTTAGTCAGCACTGATTGCCCATTGTTTCGGTGATTTGCATGTAGTGTTTTTATGTCCTATTTGGTGAATGGTCTTTCTTGTCCCTTTTGTATATCTTGTCGTGTTTTGTCTACTGGGTGTTTGTTGGATTGCTGCGACCGAGCCCTGTTGGAGATCCCTCTTTTGTTATAACTGAAAAGAAGAGAAGAGAGTCACTCCAATATTTACAAGTATTTGAAAATCGACAAATAGAAAGATGTATGTCAGTGTATCGAATAAAGACAAGATGAAAATCTCGTGATAAGGTTTAATATCTCCAGAACAAAGGAGATCTCCAACAACACCAGGTTGCAGCACCCACAGCAAAACCCCAAAACACCCAATGCAAAAACACAAAGCAGACAAGCACAGAAAGATACGCATAAGGGACAAGGAACGTCAATGCACAACACAGAAACATCAAACACAAAGGTTTACACATAAACCAACGAGACCAATGGGCAACCGGTGCCGACTTAGGACGGCCATCTGCCACGGAAATAGCACGGAAATAGCAGAAGGTGTGGTTATCCTGGATTACGTGCGCACAACCCTCCCACTTTTCCGATTACCCAGAGGTCTCGAAGAACGTACAGTTGTTGTGTAAAACAACCTCCTCACTGTCAGATGACCACACACAAACAAGATCGTAAAATGCAGTGGCCCAAGCAACACAGATGAATATGTAAATGGATATCAAAAGAGGGCATACGTAATTCAGTCCGTGCTCTACCGGCCGAGCACGCTCATGTATGTTATCACCCGAGGAGCCCGACTCACATTCAGAGACTTTTCTTGCGAATGATAACTTTACAATGGTCATTCTTATCATTCGGACCAAATATGGCCGCTCCATGTTTTGCTTTAATAATCGGAGAAGTTGCAAAAAGTGATTACCGTCGGCTTCAAGTTACCTGTGGTATACATAAAAAGCAGAAGGATTTTCATTAGAGACATACCTTTTTGGAAAATATTTATGTAATAGATATGATGTATAATACGTCGTATTCACAAAAGCTTTACCGTAAATCTGGGTTTTTATGTTGCCGATTATTTTTTAGCAATTTTGCGGGCATGATGGATTCGCAAAAATATTTTTCTTAAAAATAAAATCCACATGAAGCAAATACGTCAATTCAACATGTACAGATACGTTGGTGCACATGCACATGTAACTTATTATTTATATTTAAGCCACATGGTGTTCGTTTTGAAATTCGGACCTTGGAGGGGATGTTGCGTATGTCTCTTTCAGTTACCAAAAGAATCACTCGTACGAAAAAAAAGAGCGCAACTCAAACTTATCTAAAACAAAAGGGATATCACGTGATTACGTATGTTCGTGTATACATCAAATGATATTCGTATGACAAAACATAAGAAAACATTCTGATTGAGGCTGCCATTACTGAATCATCTAGATCTGCGATCCGTTTATTTTTCGGATTCATCACAACAGTCATTTCAAAAGGTTAACGTGCGTGCAAACCACACTGCGATACGAGCTCTAAGAATGGTATTTTTCCGAATTGAAAAACATTGTTATCAATTCATTTTGAAAGAAAAATGATATCTTTTATGACTATCAATGAAAACATGCAACATTGTTGTACTGCAAATTAAAAACAAAATACCGTATGCTATAATTTCATTTTTACGTCGCGATAGTTCCTTAAAAATTAGAAACAAAGAAAAATCTATAGGCTTTTTACTCAAAACCTCAAAAATAAATCGACGCAAAAATTTACAGATTTGCAGTATTCATTTTATATCAGATGAATATTTGACAAGTAAGAGATGATAATTGCAATAATCTAATGGAGATGGGAATTACAAAGTATGAACAATTAAGCTTTAAAAGTTTCACAATTTTCAACAAGTCTCTGTTATCATAATTTCTGAAAATTTACAAAACGTGGGTCCGGTAGCATCTAGCGTCTTTTCATGCGGTAGAGGTATTTCTTCGTTTGCTTTGGTCTGTTTTATCCTGATTTTGTATGCCCTCGGTTTATCATTTTCTGAATTATCGATTTTGTACTGACAGTAAGTGTTTTGAATATACTTCCCTGACATTGTCGCCATAGCACTTTCTATATAGACATAACGTCAGACAGTGCATGAAGTTTTTATATTTGCATTTCAATGCTTCATAAACAGGGGATGCTTACTCCTCCCGGGCACCTGATCCCACCTCTAGCTTGCTAGGGGTCCGTCGATGTTTAATTTTGCGCTCTATTGTGAGTGCTGTTGAGATTATCGTCAGGATCTTCTTTAACTCATTTGTGTCACACGTATGCCCTTTGCCGTGTGGAGCTCGTAAAAAAGTTCGCCGCGAGGGGTTTGACAGTAAGTGTTTTGAATATACTTCCCTGACATTGTCGCCATAGCACTTTCTATATAGACATAACGTCAGACAGTGCATGAAGTTTTTATATTTGCATTTCAATGCTTCATAAACATCGACGGCGGGTGCGGCTAGCCAACAGGGGATGCTTACTCCTCCCGGGCACCTGATCCCATCTCTAGCTTGCTAGGGGTCCGTCGATGTTTAATTTTGCGCTCTATTGTGAGTGCTGTTGAGATTATCGTCAGGATCTTCTTTAACTCATGTGTATTGGGATATGGTCATTGTCCATATTTGTCATCATATCCCACACGCCCTGCTACTCTTTCGGTTCATTTTGGACATGATACCTTGGTTATATCACATTGCTTATATGACGGATCACTGACGAGGGTTGAGTACCCGAAACGCGCATGTCTGGTCAATGCTGTGAATTTATCTGTTCTTAAATGATGCTATTGAATTTGAAGACGTTTAACATTCAAACAATTTTTGTCACCATATAAATGTTTTTACATTTGACAAAAGTGTTAATGAATTGTATAATTCTCATTTGAATAGCGAAACCAGCGCCTGAAAGATTTTGATAAAGAAACCATTAGAAAAGCCCGGGAGCGTATGCTACGACAGGCAGAGGATGTGCAGGTAAAATATTTATGGTATTGTTTTCATCAATACTGAGTCGAAAGTTCTATAGCAATTTTATATATGGTCTAAAACAAGGTTTTTAATAAATCATCAATATAAAATATATGTTCTATCGAATAAATGTTTTGTCATATCATTGATATGATTCAACATTAAAAATTAACTGTCAACAGCATAATTATACGGAATAAAGTGGAAACTAATCCTAATATACTACATGTATTCTCAATTTGAAGCTCGGGGAAATGAAATTACTTGTTATCAAATCATTTTTATGCCCCAATATCAAAGATCCAGGGGACATCGTTTTTGGCCCGTTCGTCCGTTTGTGTATGTCCGTTGCAAAAACATTGGACATAACTGTAAAATGGTAAGTGATAGGGCTTTAATATTCACATGTGCATTTCCTGTGACAAGACATTTCCATCTTTTTGTCTTCATGACCTTGACTTTAATCTTTCACCTACTGAACAGAAATTCGTGTAAATACTTACATAGATGCAGACCGGGGGGGGGGGGCAATCGTGTCTTACAAACACAGGTTTTATCATGTCTGTCTTTTTAACAGCGCCCAAATACCAGAAGAGCAGATGTAGATCAATCAGCAGAGGTATGTATCTTAAACGTCTTTAACTTCAATAGCATCATTTAAAAACAGATAAATTTGCAGCATGGACCAGACATGAACGTTTCGGGTACTCAACCCTCGTCAGTGATCCGCCATCAATGTGATATGACCAATGACAATGTGATGTGTGGGTGAGATATGATGCTACAGGACCCACGTTTTAGAAATTTCAAGAAATTTTGATAACAGAAATTTTCGAATGTATTGAAGAAACGATCAACCGAAGTTAATCGAGCTTGGCTACATGTGCCCTGTGGGACTCCTGATCCACCAGCAGTGACACTCCCCAAGTGGTACAAATGTTAAACGTCTTCAACTTCAGTAGCATCATTTAAGAACACAGAAATTACAGCATGGACAACTGATCCATGCACGTTTCGGGTACTTAACCCTCGTCAGTGATCCTCATTCTAAACAATGTAATACAGCCAAAGAGTGTGAAAGTCATTTTGTTGATCGAACTTGAATTCATGTGCCCTTGGGGTCTCCTGGTCCACCAGCAGTGACACTCATCACTTGGACACTCACCAAGTGGTACAAATGTTAAACTCTTCAAATTTAATAGCATCATTTAAGCACAGATAAATTTGCAGCATGGACCAGACATGCACGTTTCGGATACTGAACCTCAATCTAAACAATGTATCATGGCCAAAAAATGTGAAATTGATTATGTCCAAAAATGTATACGTAACGAAAACGTAGTAAATCATACCAATGAAGATTTCGGCACCTTTCTATTTTATGCTTCATGTGCCATTGTTGAGGATGAAAATAATGTATATCTAGTTATACTGGATTTTAAGTTTATGACCATGTGTCCATTATTTTAAATATGCTCTCTGATTAGATCTTACTCATAATCTGAAGCCTGTCTCTCCTGTAACATATTGACATACAATGAAATTATGTCAATAGAGGTCATTCGATCAATCCCTATGAACATTTTAATCAATTTACCGATCGAAGGGGGTTTATTTTATGCAAGTTTAAATTTATACTGATTTGCTGATAATCCACTTTCCGCTTGCCCCTTAGTTTCTTTGCATCATTTTAAAAATCTCAAGAGAGCTATTGTCATAGCGCGCCGTCCGCCGTCTGCCCGTCGTCCGGCGTAAACTTTTACATTGTCGATTTCTCTGCAACACCTTTACCGAATTTCACGAATTCTTACTACAAAGTTCGTGCCGATCGGTCAACAAATATGGTCGTCGAGGCCTCTGATTGGCTGACACAATTTCGACTTCTCCTCCGGAACCGCTGCACAAAATTTCATGAAACCTTACATGATCTTTCAGATCAGCTTCTCAGTCAGAGATACGACATCGTCACTGAGGAAATTTTATGGTCGATATGAGGAACTCGTCATACACTATGATGTCCCACTCTCAAGAATGGTGGATGATATTCTGTCATATACCATTTGTACCGCTCAACCAAAGATTATTTTATATCGTCCAAAATTGAAGTAACCGGATGTGACAATTCTCCCGAATTGAAGCGACGTGTGTTGCATGCAAGCAGGAGATGCTGACTCTTCCTGGGCACCTGGTCTCACTCCATTTCGGGAGTTCGCTTCTTTTCATATGGTGAGGTTTTTGTTTGTTTGCTTTGGTTCCTGTTTTATCGTGATTTGATATGCCTTCGGTTTATAATTTTCTGAATCATCGATTTTGTGCTGTATATAGGGATATGATCATTATGCATAATTGTCATGAAGCAAATACTCGAGTGCCTACGACCAAACTTTCCACCATCATTCATTCGTCTGCAACTCAGGTGAGCGATGTGACCCCCTTTGGTATCTTGTTTGTTTGTTGTTTTTTAAATTGTGAAAGACTGATGAAGCAATTGGTAATTTTAAAGTACACAACTTCATTGTATGACTTTACAGGAAGATACCAACAGACCCAGAGGAGCCAGGAGAGGAATGGGATCTCGGTTTATTAAAGCAGTGAAAAAGTTCTTTTGCTGTGGCTGTTGTTGCAAAGCAGAAGATTAGAAGGCAAAAAAAGGAGTCCATATTGTTGAGCAAAAATTCAGATGAAGAAGAAGAAATCAAGATTTATGATATCTAATTTGATAAGTGCTGAAAACAAAGGAAATGGCTTATTTCCTACTCAGTTGCTATATCCGGCATATGCAATTTCCGTCCCAGTTTTTTTTTTTTTTACTACTAGTATTTATTTTGTTTTTGTATTTCAGTACTATTAACAAAAGATAAAAAAAAACTTACTTTATGAAACTTTCATGCAAATAATTCCATGTCCAATAGTACTTTTAAAATACACACTTTTTTATGTAAGAAAAGTAGAAAAGTATAACATTTAAAAAAAAATAATTTGCATTTTTTATTCATGTTTATGTATTGAATTACGGATGATTTGATTTCTTTTCTTAGTCTTCTCAATTTTTTAATAGCCCGTACAAATTATTGACTGCAATATATCTTTACGTTTTTAAGTATATATAAATATCCCCACCAAACCCTGCTCCCCCTGTACTGATTGGGAATTTTTTTTTTTTTTTTTTTTGAACTTTTTGTATCAATTATAGTTGCTCAGCTGATACTGACTTGACAAGTTGTAAAATATTCTTGCTTCTGTAGAGTCATTTTTCCGGATTTTAATGCTTGTTTTAAATATCATTCCTTTTTTACAGATTTGAATTGTATCAGAGGATTAAGATTTTTTAGTTTGGTTTGTATTTCATCATAAACATTTTAAAAGAACTGTTTGAAATCCATGCACAATTTTAACAGCATATTCGGAAATCTTATTCTGCACGGTAATCAAACGGCAGTGAGGTCCAAGAAACGTCTATTTTGATTTTCGGATTTTCTACAAGATTTTCGGTCTGTGGACTTTGGGTTTTCGGACGGGGTGGATATTTTCATTACTAATTCCGATTTTAATTAATCAGGTAATTATTTCTTTTTTTTTTTTTTTCTTTAACGTTGTTTCGATTTTTAGGCTCTACGGTATAAGGAAATGTAGCGCTATCTTTCTCACACACTAGTTTGACATATACATACATCAGTCAAAGTACATGTATAGCAATGAGAGAATCCAAAAGAACTGTCCCCAGCGATGTCATAGAACTTTGCATCTCCGCCCAACCGCGTCTTCGTGTCTCGCGTTATCGCGTTTTGTTTTTGTTTTGGGGGTGGGGGTGGGGGATTATCTTGTTTGTTTATGTTTGCCTGTTTGTGTGGGGGTGGAAAGGGATGGGTTATTTGGGGTTTTTCAATTTTGTATGTTTCTATATTTTAGCATTCTCTTTTTTTTATTTTTTTGAGTTTGAGTTCTTCCTTTCTTTTTTGTTTGCTTTTTTGTTCCTTTTTTATCTTTACCTTCGGATCGCCGCGCTTCCTTCGCGTCGTCGCGTTTTCTTCGCGTCATCGCGTTTTATCGCGTTATTGCGTTGTATGTAATGTTCACCGACACTGACTTGTTCCTTTTGGACATCCATCTTTTCCATAGGTCAAAGTGTTGTTCCAGAGACGTGCTCATAAATTTAAGGGTAAGAGAAAAGGGAAGGGGATAGGATTTAGAGGGATATGGTTAGGGTTAGATGTAGATGTTACGGTTAAGGGTAGATTTAGGTCTTGTGGCTTATGAAATAGGGTTAGGGGTTAGGGGTACGAGATTTAAGTATTAGGGTTAACGGATTAGGGTTAGGCATAAATGTAGGTATAAGAGTTAAAGGATTGGAGTTAGGGTTAGAAATACATCTAAGGTTTAGATATAAGGTTTAAATTTTTTCGGGGTAATGTTTAGATTATTTTCTTTTAAAGATGTACTGAATTTTGTATTGAACTTCCTTTTTTTCTAATTCTTCTTAATTCTTTAGTAGTAATCTACTTTATGTTAATTGGGCATCATTTTTTGAAAAGACGTTTGATTACCGTGTATGAACTCTATCTTCAGGAAATATCATGAACGCATCCTAGAGATATAAAAAAGGAGTTATTTCAAGTATTCTTTTCTTAAAAATTCAAAAAAAATGGTCGTGATTTTTAGAGTTAGTTGAGGAAAAAAATTACATTGAGCATTTGCTTTTTGAATATTTTCATTAAAAGTCAATTTTATAATTAATCTATTCCTATCTTTTCTAGACATCATTATTGTGTAATTACGAATCTATGTTTCATGCTCTATCCTCCTTACAATCAAGTTTATAGACGTAGATTTTGTTTTCATATTTTTCATGAGAATGTTAAACGTCTTTAAATTCAATAGCATCATTTCAAACCTGATAAATTTACAGCATGGACCAGACATGCACGTTTCGGGTACTAAACCCTGGTCAGTGATCCTCAGTCTAAACAATGTAATATGGCCAAAAAGTATGAAAATTATTATGTCCAAAAATGTACCAAAAGACGTAGCAGAATGGGTGGGATATGATGCTACAGGACCCACGTTTTAGAAATTTCAAGAAATTTTGTAACAGAAAATTTCAAATGCGTTGAAGACACAGACGATCAACCGAAGTTGATCGAACTTGGTCCACCTGCAGTGACACTCACCAAGTAGTTCAAATGTTAAACGTCTTTAAATTCAATAGCATCATTTCAAAACTTGGTTTAATTTCATGATTTCAATATAAGAATAAAGCCAAACCGCTTCTTTTTTTATCTTTTGTAATGATCATTTTATATATCTTACAGAGACCCTTTTTTTTTTTACACTTTTTGAATAATCATATACAGAAAATTTAAACACCCTTTTTATTTAAAAAAAATCTAACAATAAACGTATCTGGTAAAATTTGGTGAAAAATCGGATATAATCGTAAGAAAACCGTTATCATACTGATTTAAGCAAGATATTCATTTAATTGTTCATGAATTTTAAACAGTTTAATACGTTATGATTCACTTGGCTAAATATTTCACTGTTTCCTTCCATTCTTTCCATCTGATTTACGATTGAATTTTAACGATTTTTAGCATCAATTGTTTTTTGGTAAACCAAACACATAGAACAATTTCATGCTAGTACGTTTTCACTTCATATAATGATCCTTTCAATTTTTTTACATTTTGTTGAATAAGTATAATTGGATTGTTTCAATAAAAATTCGAATTTTGCTTTCCAAAAGTTTCTTTATATCGCCTCCTTTCTTTGTTTACTTAAACATTAATTTTCCTTACTTTTTAATTTATACACCCCTTTGAATTTTTAGCCCAAAAAAATCTTAACCAGGAAGCTATACTGGATTAATCTTTTGAATGTTTGTGTTTAGGATTTATTCGTAAAAAATCCGTCAGTTTGCTGATAAAAACATGTTATTCATTTATGGTTGTGGATTTTTTTTGGGGGGAGGGAGGGCACACGTTATTTGTTTATGATACTATTAATCACATTCACTTCTCCTTTGCATCCTAATCTTTTACAGTAATTGTATGCACCCTGCATTCTTTTGAATTCATAGACCAAAAGAACAATGTTATATATGTAATTTGTCATCTAACATGATAGTTTTTCCATGTTTTATAGAAACATATTTACTATATCTATTATACACTTTTTTTAATATTTACTCTTTGTTAGATACAAACGTATACAATGTATATATACTTTTTTTCAATTTTTACGAAAATAGGATGAACATTTTCATTTATATTAACTTTGATGTGTTTATTTGAAAACCGTCACCGTGCTGTCTAAAAACGATTTTTTAAGGTTTTCAATGAGTAATGAAAGAAATTATGCTAAAACACTGTCATTGGATGTATTCATCACTTAATATTTTTCTGTGTCATATGACATCCTAAAAACTTTCATAATATCCCAGTAGATACAGAATAAGAAATATTTTGAATGGGACATGTTTAGGAGTTATCTCCCCATGATGAAAATATCGGAAAAAATTAATTGCAGAAAAAAATATTGATGTAAATAAATGTAACTTTTTATATTTCAGCGAAATTTGATAATACATATGTAAAAAAAATTGACCGGTCGATATTTGATGTTCGATCATTCTATTGAAAATTTTAAGAAAAAATAGTTTTTCATCTTATATGAATATAATTCCACAGATATATATGTATTTATATGTAATGTATTTGTTTTGCTTTGTAGTGTAGATATATGTATACAGATATGTATTTATTCTTTTTCCACTATCACAAAAAGATGATGATGTTGTGTTACTGTTGTCGGTTAAGGTTTTCAAGGTAACAATAGAAAGGGTGCCTAAAATATTCAGTTCATGTATATTTCTATCAATTTGCATATCTCTATGTCCTTTGATATCTTAAAAACCAATTGATAATTGATCTTAAATTAAGATATATTTTGAATTGGGTCATTTCATGAACTTGAGAAGTTGAAAAAATATATGTATTTATCTTTTATGTATTATTCTGTTGAACATTTTGATTGAAATAAGTTTTTTTTTTCGCATAGAGGACAATGTAAGCTCTGTGAGTCCATAATTCATAAACCCACCTATTTCTTGAAAAAAAAAGTCTATTGAATTTTACATTTAAGACAATAATTTTAGATTGTCCAACTCGGTTACTTCACATTACCCATTGCGCACCTTAAATATTTGAAAGTTTTATTTGATGATTCATGTATATTCTGAAAAAAAGCCATTACCCAGTCATTCACTTAAGGTAGAGCATCCTGAATTGTTGCTATTTTTTTTAGTTTAAACATAATTATTTTCATTATCAGAAAAGGGATTAGACAAAAGTTGTAACAACATTGCATTTGCCCTTTTCCTAATAAATATATAGTAAATTTTTACCTGGATACTTCGTGTTTTATTTTAGGAATATTGTTCAGAAGGTCGCATACAAATGCGTAACGGCGGCAGTTACATCTGATCGACACCAGAAATTTTTTTTCTTATTTTCCCAAAGGGATTTTCAGCTGATTTACATTCAAAAGGATTATGATAGTTCCACAAGTTATATGTTTAAAACAATTAAGTTTAAAATATATGGGTATGAGGAAAGTATTGCAAATGTTGCTGAAATAGAAAAGTATTAACATTCGAAATCTGAGAGTAACTCTACTGAGATGATTCACGAATTACATATTTTGCATACGTTGTAATTCAATCGTATTTTAATACTCACTCCTCCTTTTCATCCTATTTATGCTCCAATTTATGCCATTTGATAAGCAACTGGAAATCTTTTACGTTATTGAATCTATAGAAAAACTTGTTTATGTTATATAATGTTCCATCTACGTTTGATAAGAATATATTTTACACTTGTTGAATAAATGTATTTACAAATGTATTCCTTTCATTAATTACAAAAAAATGAGTACAAAGAAGTAGTAATTAATGTAATTTAGTAGATACCAAATGCTATTTGTCAACTGCCATTTCCAATTTTAACAGTTGCTATTTGCTATTTACCCATTGCTTCATGCCAAATAATATACGTCTTCAAATTCATAACATTATTTAAGAACAGATAAATTTGCAGCATGGACTAGACATGTACATTTTGGGTACTTAACCCTGGTCAATTATCCTCAATCCAAACAATGAAATATGGCCAGAGACTGTGAAAGCCCTGCATGTCCAAAAACTACTGAAAGACGTAGCAGGATGGGTGGGATATGATACCGCAAGACCCCCTTTTCATCTGCTCATTTTATCCTTTCTGTCAAAGGTCTTATGCAAAATTCATACAAACAACATTTGGAAAAGTAAAAGAATTGATGAAACAAGGACTACACATGTGAAATATTATTTCCCACTCACTTACCATTCAAAAGTTATGGTCTAGATTAAAGTTTTTCAAAAGTAGGTCAATCTCCAAGATCAAGGTCACAAGGTCAAAATTTTTGGTATCCATGGAAAGGTCTTGTCAAAAGGAATTAAGTTCTTCAATGTTAAGGCTTTTGAAAAGTAGGTCAAACTCCACGGTCAAGGTCACTTGGTCACATTTTTTGGAATCCATACATGGAAAGGTCTTGTCACAAATTGCATACACATGTGAAATATGAAAGCCATATTACTTACTATTCAAAAGTTATGGCCAAGGTTAAATTTTTGAAAAGTAGGTCAAACACCAAGGTCAAGGTCAAAAGATCAAACGTTTTTGTGACTAAAGGACAGACGGACGGACGAACCGGTTTTAATGTCTCCGCGCTTTCGCGAAAGCGGGAGACAAAAATAAAAATTGTATGAGAAATCTCTAAACATATTACATTTTAGTAAGTATCACGTTTTTCTTGCGTATAGATCATTGTGTAGAAGAAATACTTGATGAGATTTAGGGCTAAATACGGCCCTTATCTTTTCAGCTCCTTTGTATACTTCAAGAAGAAAGGACGTTCTTTCATATATGTAACGGGTTTTTAATTGAGACATTATGTAAAATGGGAAGAAGGGGGGGGGGGTTATATGCACATGTGCATGTTCAGCTGAGGGCAAATTATATTCCATGATATTTATATATTGTGAACAGAATGTGGAGAGGAAGCAGCCTTTAGATTTTTTGTCGTTACAGAGTTATGGGACTTATATTTTTTAATTACTGAAAATATACTAAAATAGTTAAAATCATTTTAAAATCTATTTTTGGATTAAATGATTTGAAAATTTGTCTGAATCTCAGAAGATGATACAGATTATTGAACTACCTGTAAAACTGCACTCCATTTTAATCCAAACTTCACTGTATTTTTAATCAAAACTTCACTGTATTTTAATCAAAACTTCATCAATCAAAACTTCACTGTATTTCAATCAAAACTTCACTGTATTTTAATCAAAACTTCACTGTATTTTAATCAAAACTTCACTATAATATAATCTACAAATCAATAGATAAAATCTTTTCTTGTATCTGAAGTGCGTGTGACAAACGTTACAATACTTTCTTAAATATTCTGCAAGTGTACATACATTTTTGGGTTTTTTTGTCGGAGCAAGATTTTTTTTTTTTTCGCCCCGGACAAGGGCAATTTTTTTTCTTGCAAAGTTGGAGCAATGAAAATTGTTTTAACAAAGTGATGTGCATATTAAGAATGTTTGGTGTTTTATGAATAGAAATTCTCTATATTTCTATCGAAACTCTAAGTATTACTTTATTCAATTCACTTCTAAACAGAGAGATTAAAGATTTTTACAATATAATTCCCAATAAACAAAATTTAGGTAAGGTACATATATATAAGAGGGTATGAGAGGAAGGTCTTATAGACAAATTTTTCAATGTAGAATTGTAAACTGGTGAATAACTGAAGTTCCTTTAAGCTAATTAGACTCTATGGGAAACATACAACATGTATTAACAGTAATACATAAATATTGATAAGATATTCAATATGGATTCTCTGTAATAACCTAAAACAGCTGACCACGGCATGTTATGGATTTTGATGAAACTTTCTGTAATCATCTTACTTAATGTAAAATCAATGAAAATAAACCATATTGGTATATTTGAACCACGGTTGCCATGGTAACGGGGTCCATTTATTTGACACTCTCATATATATGAGAAGTAAGACATATTGTGGCATTCTGTTGCCATGGAAACCATGGTCAAACTCACATTATGAACACAAAAAAGTTTTCTTTGTAAGTTCAACTCTAACAAGAATAACTTGGGGGGGGGGGGGGGGGGGGGGGAATGATAAGGTAGTAGCTGATATTTAGTCAAAATATGTGAAAATTAGGAAAAAATAAGGTATATTTTTAGGTTTTCTTTTCTTTTCTTTTTTTTTATTTTTTTGACTATTTTGAAGGTTGAAAATCATAATTTGGCACACGTTATGGATATTTGATGTCACATTGACAACATTAATAATGTTCATAGCTGGAAAAAAATCAAGAAATAAAATTCATGGTGAAACTCACCATTTTGTCATGAATACCAATCAAAAACCGTTGATATAGCAACTTGGAATCAATATTTCTATATACCGCATATTTAAAAATGTTGATTTTCCCAATTTTGAGTCTTATGATAATGAAATAGCATACCTGTACACAAATTACATTTATATCATTATCACTTGACCTTCAAATCATTTCAGGATCATTTGTCCAAACCTCAAGGTCATTTCTATTTTTAGACTCAAATTAACACAAAATCAGGAATTCCAATTATTTAGAATTGATTTCTCTAACTTATTTCATTAGATATTGTGATTTTGAATATTTACAGTTGAACAACCTATCAAAAGAGGTAGAATTCATCACAGTTTTGTTAAATTGTATTTCACTTCTATGTATGACTTACTTTCAATAAGAGCATAATATTGAGATTATCTAAATTTTTCTTGTAAAATATGTGATATTTATTTGGGTCCTCAATGGATTTTGATAATTTTGATACTCATCTCAACAAATAATGCATTTATAATACTTTCACCTCTAATTGACTGTTTTACAAAAATTCAATACCGGTTACCGTTAATTATGTCTCCTTTTAGTGAAAAATCACAAAATTTGGCCTGAAAATAGCAAATATTTTCCATTGACCTTGAAAATTGAGCAAATGATCTTGACATTTTCTCTAGGTCATGTTAGCATCAGATTATCTTTAATACATATACGTACCAAGTTTTGCAACAATAGCAGACATACATCTTTAGAAATTAGCTTTTCACTTATGACAGATATTTACACCTTCGTACCAAATGTTGCCATGGTAACCAATTTCAAAGGCATATAAACAGAAAAATCTCAATTCTACATAATGTCCTTCGATTCCCATGAAGTCCTAGGATAACACTATTCAGAAAATAGGCAACAGTAATTCAAATCTTGTTCAACTGCATTATTACTCATGTCAAAAGTAAGTGAAATATAGTTAAAATCAGGCCTAAATAGGCCCAAAATGACACATTTTGAATAAGCAATTTTTCTTGAAATTGAAGCAAATTTACATGCAGAAAGAAGGAGCATTGAATAATCAAATTATATTAACTTAAGAGGGCTCAAATAATCTCTCCAGAAAATTACATCGACATTCAACATTCGTTTCCATGGTAACCTGATGCACAAAATGCCTTGTTTAAATGTGTTTTCATACAGAACCTTGGTTACCATGGCAACGGAACGTCATAGAAAAAAAGAAGGCAATTCCGTTCTGAGGACATCATATACACCTTGTAAACAAAAAATAACCAAAATCTGAGACATGTCGTGGCCAAACATGTCTGATTTTTTAGGTTTTTACAGAGAATCCATATAAAGCTTTTAAGAAGCCCTTTTTCTCATTCACATGCATGACAGCATGTATACTTTTGATATCTTCAAATGAATTTTGCCTTTAGTAAATAATGTAAAATTGATAGAAAACTGAGGTGAGCGAAGCGAGGCAAAAAAATTGATATAAATAAAAACTGCAGCGAGCGAAGCGAGCTGGAAAATTCTCAGGAAATTTAAGCGAAATCTTATGGTAATTCTTCAAACTCATATTATTTCTAAGAGCAAGATTATTTTTTTTCTGTCACACCATAAGCAAATTTATTTTTTTTTCGTCAAAATTCAGAGCAAATTTTTTGTCCTTCTGTTTATAATTACTCATTTGTCCGGTCCTTTCTTATGTTTTGAGCTGTTTGATGTCATCCTCTTGCTTGTCCCTTTTGTGGCACTAGTTGTGCTTTCGTATTTGAGTGTTTTTTGGTATGTTGCTGTGGAAGCTACGACCGTGTTCTCATCAAAGGGACAAGGATGAAACTCCGAGGTGGACAGAAAATAATGAAACACAAAATTCACAATACATCACAAAGACCAAAGTGCAACCTGTGCCAACTTCAGTAGCAGATTGTGTGGTTATCTTAATTACAGATCAATGTACACACAAATACTCTTTTTTCAGGACATGAACGATGGCTGCTGTAACTGGGATCCTTCTAGACGTTTCTGGATCTATGCGGGAAAATGTTTCAGAAGTTGAAGGAGTGGAGGGGGGACCATGGGCAAGATCTATCTTTCAAGTTATTGATGATTTAATCAAACATGATTTGTCCCCTGAAAATAAAGTATTTGCACATGCCTTTGGAGCACATTGCGAAAAATCAATATTCGATATATTGGGAACGGTGAAAAGATTTCAAAACAGAGGCGTTGTTCTTCGCGATGCTGATGTACCAGCAACGTATGAGAATATTGAAGAAGCTTTTAAAGTCCTTGAAACACATGGAGCAAATTCTATCCGAGATTGGGTTCAACCGGATGTTATACAATCAGCCGTGCAAGATTACTTGATCACCCTTGTTCTGAGTGAGCTGAAATCGAATAAATCATTCAGGGATAATTTTATAAAGAATATATTGCCCCCTGCTTGTCGAATTCCAAGTTCCAGTACAATTAATAAAAGTTCTGCTGCACTTGGTGCAGTAACATTAATAGCGGGGACAGTGCTTTCATTTGGGGCTTTAGTTCCTGTTCTAGCAGTAGGGGGAGGATCCGTAGTTGCATACAACGGGGTGGTGAATACAAAAAAGGCCACGAAGGAAGACGTCCTTGAAATTGTTAGAAAAGTGAAGTCTGAATTACTAGAAACTCCAAATCAACAATCCATTATAGCCGTTCATGAAGCGTTGAGGATTGTACACGGTTGTCTCGACAACGAAGAACTTTCAGTGGAAAGGAGTAAAGAATTGCACAAATTAGTCGAACCTTTCATTTATGGACGAACGCCATTGTACCGGTCTTTGAAAAATTCGGAAAAGCTGTTCCAGTCAATTAAAATCAGTACAGGAATGAAGAAAATGTTGTTTGTGTTGTCGGATGGTTTGCCTGGGGATATAGATATATCAAACGAACAAGCAATTTCAAAGGTTAGGAGTGATCTTTCTAAACAAGATATCATCGTTGTCTCCTGCTTTATATCAGATGAAAAAGTAATATGCCCCAAGAAACTATACAGCAACAAAGAGCCTGATTGGCGTGGTGATGCGAATTTTTTGTTCACGTTGAGTTCCGTGGTTCCGACCGAGATATTACCAAGGGTCATACTGTTGAAGCGTGGATGGGACATCGATGTTTCCAACAATGAAACAAAGTTGTTCATGCAGGTGAGCCACCCTGATAATGTAAGAGAGGCTTGTGACTTAGCACGTAACGCAGTGTGCAGTCAAGAAGCCTTATCCGATTTACTCGTTTCGGTATCGCTAGATATTTATATCAATCAAAGTAGAGAGGCATTCAAAGCTCCCTACCAAGAGGGAGCTACTTGCTACGCAAATGCCTCTGCAACTGTTCTTCACTTGTCAATGAAACGGATTTTGGGACGAGACAACGGCTATCCAAAATTTGATGACATTCGGAATGATCTAATATCGCGTTATGAAAATGATAGAGAAAAACAAAGTACTTGGAGTATTCTTCAAGATGTTTGTCCCGAGTACCGCCTTCATTGTGAGGAAGTCAAATTGAAAGGGGCAATGAAAGCTATAACAGAAAAGCGCCCAGTAGTGGCAACATTCCGTTATACGAAATCAGAAATGGACATCTTTAACAGTTTTTTCGGTAACAATCCGACAGGAATTCTATCCAAAAGCGAAATCAATATCAAAAACCGGCAACGTCATGAAAAAATCTTAGGACATGCCGTTGTCTTAACAAGCTTCAATAGTCAATGTCTTCGTTTCATGAATTCCTGGGGTGAAAATTGGGCAGATATGGGATTCTTTAGGGTCAAGTCTTCTGACGTTCTCAACTTTACATTCATAGACGTCTACTGGACAAAAGACGACTTATCAGATCGGGAAAAGGATTACTACACAAAGCATGGTTCAGGGGTTTCTCACACGCTGATGAAAGCGTTGATCGGTCTCCAGAAGCAAACCTACACCTGTCCTTTGTTTTGGTGTTGCAAAACCTCCCTGGTCACCGAATTTACCGGAACATTAAATCGCGCGGTATGTCCTCGGTGCGGAGGCGAGTTTTCGAGCAATGGAGCTGGAAACATACTTGCTTTAAATATGTACCTGACTTCTTTAGCAAGATAAAAGGCCCTGCAGACACAGTCTATTAAGGACGAATCCATTTCTTTATAAGTTGTTTTTTATTTGTGATTTGATCCGTCAAATAGAATATGTGTAGGTTGTGGTTTAACATCAAAACATATTTTTCAATTACTTTTTGATTCTCAGGATATCGAATCAAATCAATTTATAGAGCAAATATAAAATGCGGATCAACAACTTAAAAAATCGTTTGTTAAAATCATGCTTCTTTCGTCGAAAGAAGGTTCTATGTAAAAGTAATGTTTTTATTTTGTTAGCGACCAAAAAAAAACAAAAAAAAACATTGCATTGATTGTGTGCTTTGATGTATGTCATTATGTCTCGTCAATCAACCAAATTGTGGACATCATTCTATACAATTTGCACGTTGTATTAATATGATTGTTCATGTCTTTTAGAATGTTTTTTTTTAATTTTTATATATATATATTTTTAATATTTTGCGATTGCAATTATTTATGTTTAAAGCTATTTTTTACTATTGCCGTATAATTTTGTGTGTGTCGCTTATGCTTTTTTTTTTTAATTCTGTGCATATTATTAGTTATTAGGTTTGTTACTGACCGCCCACAGAGAGTGAGGCAAATCTCTGTGGACGGTCAGTTACCAACCGTATAATTTTTCTATTTAGTCGAGGACCAAAATCTCCGGGTTTTTTTTTTGGGGGGGGGGTTGCCAAAAAAATGCCGTTTCACGACTCCTAGTACATGCGACTTCCTTTATACGGCAATGACGAGATCGCTGACGGTCTATAGAAATGTAGACGGTATGCACGTGACGCGAACCACGCTCATTGATTGGTTCGAACCAGTCCGAGGCAAAATAAAAGAAAATAGAAGTGTTCCAAATGGTACCTTCTTGAACATCATTTCAAACCATCAAGTCATGTATACTACATGTATTACTCTTATTCCTTCATGTTTCAACTTCATCTTTTTTCAACCTTTTCCTCGTGTGCTTTCCGCTGTTGTCACTTCAAGAAATGTAGTCATGTCGGGTATTTCCTCCCTATCCTTACATTTGAGGAAGCTGAGAAAATATTTCTTTTTTTTTTTAATTTTTTTTTGAAATATTTCTTTTTTTTTTTTTAAGAATTTAATTGCAGAAAATTCATAATTCAGATCTTATTCATGGTCACTCTGATGTGTCTGTGTATTTAACAGCTACTTATCTTTGGTATATTTACTTTAATATCCGAAACATTTATCTGATGCATTAAAATTGGTTAAATTTCCTTCAAGAAGGTACAGAGTTGGAACATTTACATATTATTGACATGCGACATTGAAAATGAAATCGACATGACATACGTATTCATTTGGGATATTTCATCTTATGACATTTGTCTTTTAAATTCGAATGACTTCTCTGTTGAAATAAAATGCTATATATGATATACATGAATCTCATTTGCTATTATAATGGATAGCTATTCTCAAAGACATTTTCAATAAGTGTTTTGTTATATCTAATAATGGAAGAACAGAGGGGATCTCCAACAACACTCTGTTGTAGCACCAACAGCAAAACTTCAAAACACCCAATGCAAAAAAACAAAAAACAAAAACAGAGCAGACATCCACAGAAAGAGACACAAAAGAGACAAGGGACACCAACACACACTATAGGAACATAAAAAACACAAAAGACCACACATAAAGAAAACATGGAAGACATGGACTTTTTTCGGGAGAAACATTTTTTGTTTGAACTAATTTGGTATGGCCTAGTTAGCTAAATACATACATTTTAACCGAACAATACAAAAATTGTCTGGTAGAATGTAATTAAAGTTATTGAAAATGAAGATGTTTTAGACATGAAATGTTAGGGGAATCAAACGTTAATTGTGTATTTGATTTCTTGTAAGAAATATGAAAAAAAAAACTGTTCTTCTTCAGGTGTATATAGTTTGAAAAATTATACAGTAAATCAGAAATAGTATCTAAATAAAATTTCTCAAAACAAAATCGCTATTTATAGTCACAAAATGACCTAAACCTTTGACCCCTGACCTTAGAAAGATACATGTATTAGGTTCTTTGTCTTGTTAAAGTCAACCCACATGGTAAATTTGAAGGCTAAGAGCAATTCTACATTGTATGTTCAAGGCCAATTATTCTGAAAACATAAGTCAGTTGATGCAATCTAACGCTGGATGTGTAATTCATTATTATGAAGTTGCATACCAAGTTTCAATTCAAAAGCTGAAAATACTGCAAAAAAAGTCAAGAAAACTGTAAAATTGTTGAATTTTCTTAGTTCAAGGACCATAACTCTGAAAAAATAGGTCAACTGTTCCGAGACTCGAATTTGATATGTAATTGTGTATTTTGAAGGCATATACCAGGTTTCAATTCAATTACTGCAAAGGCTGCGAAAAAAGTTCAGAAAACTAAAATTGTTATGAATTTATATGTTCAAAGGACATAACTCTGCCAAAAATAGGTCAACTGTTCCGAGAGTAGAACTGAATCTGTATTCATTTATTATGAAGACATATATGAAGTTTCAATTCAGTAGCTGCAAAGACTGTGAAAAAAAGAAAAGAAAACTGTTAAATTGCTTAAAATTTCTATATTCGAGGGTCATAACTCTGAAAAAATTATGTCAGTTTTTCGGAAACTCGAACTGGATCTGTAATTATTCATCATGAATTCAAGACATATATCAAGTTTCAATTCCACAGCTACAAAAGCTGCGTAAACAAGTACGGAAAACTGTAAAATTGACGAAAATTTTCATGTTCAAGAGTCATAACTCTGCGTAAAATAGAAACTTGAACTCGATCTTACTCCACTTGATATCAAGTCATTAATACCAAGTTTCAATCCAATATCTTGAAAGGCTTAAGGAAAAAGTCCGGAAAAGATGACTTCGGACGGATACACGCACACACGGACATGCCATAACATAATACATGTACGTCCCGTCTTATCCAGTGCGTATTAAAAGCACACACGCAGTACCACCTGGAATCAAAATAGAAATTAGCATTGACGAAGCAGCAATCACATTAGGACGAAAGATATTAATAATGACAGAAGGAAAGATGATATAATGCATGTTTTAACGAAAGTTTGCACTGACGAAAGAATATCCTAAGTCAATTTGAAATGAAAGCAAGACAAATGAAAATGAAATAATCAAACATTGAATGTAGCAACATAACATGGAGCATGTACGCAAGAAGGGATTGGATTGAGCGAGTCAAATAACATTGTGACCCCTCCATATCCTTACGTTGCAATGTATCCCCCTTCTTGTGATCTTTATGCCCTGTTTACACGACGGGTTTAATGCGCATTAAATCGAATTCAATGCGCATTAGATTTTAGCTGCGTTCACACGAGGAATCTAATGCGCATTAGTTTAATTCGCATTAGATTTAATGCGCATTAGATTTTGCCGTGTGAACGCAAAGCGTATATGATTTACTAGAATTCCACAGTACATTTTCATCATAAATGGGCACTTTTAATCACCCTTGGACCTCGAAACAGAATAAGAGGTAAAAATACTTGATTTCATTCACAATGAACCCTCTAAGTAACTGCACTGCGTCTCTTAACTTACGTAGAGTAACATAATATTATGATGTAATATTGTCTCACAATGACGTCATGCATGCATAAGCCCAACTTACGAAGAGGTAAATTATTTTGAGCAAAACAACATACAGGCATGCATTCGACCATTTTACAATCTAAAGTATACGGCTCTCAGTGCAAATGTACCAAAATCTAATGCGCATTAGAATGTGTCGTGTGAACGCAATGCGAATCTAATTCGCATTAGAATAAAGCGCATCAAATCTAATGCGAATTAGATTGAATGCGCACTCGTGTGAACAGGGCATAATGCATTGTATTCCCCTTCTTGTAATTTTTAAATAATATTTATCAAAAGAAATGATAGAAAACGTAATGTTCTGCGTTGCGAGATTACCCTCCGTATGATAAGGAGGAAATCCCCAACAGAGACAGAGAGGACAAAAAGTCGGAGACGACATCACATTATAGACACATCGTCGGTATGAACATAGTCCAACGCTAATCCGAAATTATTGTAGGTTGCGCCTTGCAAAAATGCGAAGTCTTACAAACGTTAAAATGTCCAAAATATTTGTCGTGGAATCGAAAATATTACAAGGAAACCTCCAAAATATATTCCGATCGCTCTAGGAATTCGAGCACGTTTCACGACACGTAAATCGAAGTGACCACACAATGGAGTGCTCGACCGGATAATACGAGCTCAACATTAACTCAGACAGCGATTTCAATAGTTGCACACTAGTAAAAACTGTATAAGGAAAAAGCCCTCATAATTAAGTAGCCTCACGTGTCACGAAATATACCATCAAAAGCTGAAACCACAATGTCAAAGGTTGTATGATGTGATACTTATGGATTCCCGTCCTGACATATTAAATCGGTGTACAGTTGTTTAGATTATACTTTTTAAGTTTTTATCGTATATCGATTCGGTTAATCGTTACTTCAACGGATTCGAAAATTTCTGTCATAAAAATATCTTGAAACTTCTGAAACGTGGGTCCTGTGGCATCATATCACACCCATCCTCGTCCTGTTGTGTCTTTCGGTACATTTTTGGACAAACTAATTTTCACATTCTTTGGCAACTTCTGATATCAAAATTTCTTGAAATTTCTAAAACGTGGGTCCTGCATCATATCCTACCCATCCTGCTACATCTTTCGGTACATTTTTGGACATAATGAAATCCACACTTTTTGGTCATATCACATTGTTTAGATTGAGGATCACGTTTTTAAAAGTACCCGAAACGTGCATGTCTGGTCAATGCTGCAGATTTCTCTGTCCTTAAATGATGCTATCGCCCATTTGATTCTGAAGGAGGGGGCTGACAATTTTTTTTTTCGGGTCAGATTGATGATCCTGACAAGCAAAAAAAATCATATATTTGACTTCACTTGCACTACAATACAATCTATATAATTACACATATGATATGTACCTGTATCACCTGCATGCATATTCTAAATTGGTTTTGGGAAAAGGGCATGCCCAATAATGTTAAGTCAGGTAAGGTACTATTCCTATAAGACTTAAAGCTAATAACATACTATAGCATTAAAATGTAATTTTGTCCATCGTTCACAATTTTGTTTTAATGAAAATGAATTATTGGAAGGCGAGCGGAGAGAGCGTTAATTTTTTTTATAGCGTAATGTGAGCAAAGCGAACTGAAAACTTTTTCGCTAGTCACTAGTAAAGCAAGTTGAAATTTGCTTCCGTGTAAAGCGAGCAAAAATTTTTTGAATTTAATAAATGTAGGCCAGAATATTTATCATCTGTTACCTTTAGGGTCAGATTATTTATTTTCAACATTTTCTGGGTCAGGATATTTGTATCCAAAAAGTGCCCCCCTCCCCCTTTAGGATCAAATGGTCGTTCCCTTAACATTTAATGTATTCATTCTAAATGTCAACATATATTATTCCAATTCATTCTTTAAGATTTTTTTTGTTTGTTAAGTAATTCAAACTTCAAATGCTTCACTCAGGCCTACTTTTCCCTCTTTCGAATTTTTAGTATTCTTTTCTATTAAAAAGAAGCTTCAGTCAAATCGCTCGAATTTATTGCCAAATTCTTAATATACGCATGACTTCCTTAAATGAACCGGCAACCAGAGGAGCTGCTCGCGCATACAGATCTATGTGTTTTCAGACTTTTAAATCTTTAAAAGAACTTTGCCATTTTTGGATCACTGGTGACTGCGGCAAAGCGGCTATTTAGAGTTACATAGGATCAGTCTTTTATTCTTTACCCGTGTACCATGTAGATATTCTATACCCAAAGCTGTGAACGTGGAGGGTGTTTAAATTCAATAAAGCCCAGAGATTAAATCATTAAAAAGCTATCAAACATGGAAGTTGCGAATTGTGGAACTACTTCTTTACGAGAGGAATATGTCTTGAAACTTTGGGATAATTATATTCTGGATAATGTTGTGGAATCGTCCCCATGCAAAGTAGCCATTATGAATGCAGGACAAAAAGGAAACTTGTTTCTAGCGACGGATTTTGGATTCAGCCGAAGGAATTAGAGCAGCTGATAGAGGGGGTAGAATCATCCAGATCCCGTGTATAGGAACGGACTCACAGTCAGTGGGAGGCATTATAAGGTCTTCTTGGCAGACTGGAAAGCACGGTATATACGCACGGAAGGACAATTATGGATGTACGGTGTGTCGGACATTCGCGCTAATTATCGTCTGCGTGAACGATGGAGAGTCTGACATCGATTCCGCAAATTGTAACGAACACATCATGAGAATCGGCGATTTTATTCGGAGGAGTGGATTATGATGGGATTCGTAGACCAACATTGAGGACAAGTTAGTTTCAATATGCATTTCATTGATATCTATCATGTATGCTTTCAAATGTGAAAAGACGTTTATCTCAAGTTCAAGTCACGATTACATTCTGGCAATGTATTATTTGACGTGGGTGTGCGATTAGAAATGAAAACATAGTTGAATTAGGAGTAGCAAACCACCCAAGATAATGAAAAATAACAACTAATCGATATAGTATGTGTATGTAGACTTTACAGTATAGAGCGTAAAACGTCCAACCACGAAGACACATTTGGAATTTTAAAGTCAATAGTTCAGGATTTAAATGTCGGATATATAATAGTATTGACATAATATATTTCTACACACTGGTCGACGAAGGGTAAAAATCAAATTTTAGAAAAACTACCGATGATTATTATATGCAGTATTATGTGTTTTTATCAATGTAGTTTTATTAATACACTTGTTAATTGATTTACAAAGATATGCGAAATAGAATAAAGAATATATTTTTACATCGAAGTTATTTTATTTATATATTGATCATGTTTGTACATAAAGTGAATTTGAAATGTGAGAACACTTTCAATGAATGAATTCAAATAATTTGTTTGTAATATACCATATGAAAATACCTTTATTAAAGGAGTATGAAAATATGAAAAACTATATTCTTATCATTTTTGCTATATACATGTACATGTATTTCTTTAAGCTGATTTATCCTTGCTTTATCATTCATGCTACTTGCTCTGTAGGTCGGAATAGAATGTCGTGAATCTGAAATTATATAATTATATTGCAGAAATAAATTAGAAATACCTTAAAGATCAAAGTCATAGATACAGAAAGATGGTTTGAGCTTGTTATAGAGTCCCGTCGTCATGGTTTGTCAGTTTGCAGTCCCTTAGACGATTTTAAAGATTTAACACTGAAAACAGAGTATTGCTCACCATATACATGTTTGACGTAAGGCCACACCAATTTAATCTTTAGTTCTTCGTTACCTACCGCTCCTGATTTTTCCGATTTCAAATTTAAATATTTAAATTTAAATCCCGCACCTGAAACGGCAGCGACCGCTCCGTGAAAATTCCGGAACGTAAATATCCGTTTTTATTCGTATTTTAACTGCTGAACTGCCGAAAACGAAAGTACACCGGCGAAATCCCATGGAAGAAATGGTATACATGTAGGTCAGTGCCAACTAAATCATTTTCCATAGGCCGTAATGTTAACAAAATGCCGTGTAGCTTCTATACCAACATTGCTGGCCATGCATGTTATATACCGATTTGTTCGTTGATTCAAGCTTTATACGAAACTAAATAAAAAAATATAGCATGACCGGCTCTTTTTCGCGCTATTTGCGTCACAACGTACCCTGCAGTGAATTTTCAAAATTTCCCGCCCCCGTCCCCTTTAGCGGATCGGGAGCTAGGGAAAAAATCCGGGCATCGACATTTTAATTGCAATTATTTTTTACTTATATATATCATATTCAAACAATAAACCAAAAGAAAACATAATTGATAGCCAATCACAGCTTCTGTCACATTTAAAATAACAGGCCCCCCTCACCCTACAGGTTTTTCTCCAATCAGAGCAGGTCTTTTAGTTGACTCTGACCTATAGACATATATAAACCCCCCTTTGAATAATTCAATTTTAATGCAAATTAAAGGTATCGATATAAATAAAATTGATGCGAAGTTTCAGTTTTCTACTGTGCATGGTGTGGGAGTTATTTGAGATTTATGCGTGTGCGTCAGGTTTGAAAAAAAGGCGCCGAAATTCGCATTTTGATGTATCTTGTTTTTCTCTTTTATTCCGTTCTCAGAAGAAAGAGCCCTATGTTATGTACATGTATCTACTTATTTTACATTGTTTATTGTATGACGAACATAATTCATGCAAATATGATACAATTACAAGGTTTTTATAGCATTTATGAGAAATTTAGTACCCCTACCCCCCTCCGTAGGACGCATTTTCCTACATGTATGTGAACTCGCATTAATTAGAAGAAATTTACAGATAATGCATGTAAATGCAATTAGAATCGTAAATAAAGAAATAAAACGTGGTTTAATGCAGAAATTCAAGAAATAAAAGCATCCGATTCGAATTCTACACGGCTTTATGTGTAGCAATATCATACAAAGTTTTGCCCATAATACCAAGGAGGATACCTTCATGTACCTCCGACGAATGATTTTAAGAAATATTTTAATTTAATGTTCAACTAGATGTTCATACATAAAAGAACAGTTTTAATGCATATTTGGCTATAAAAAGTGGCTATAGTGTGTTAAATTAGAAAAATAATGACAGCGTGCCCATCGCGCTTTTGGCGGGAAATCCCGATTTACCTATATAATCGCTCATATACACAATTTTTCCATAAAAATTGGTTCATTTGTCTCTTTTCTGCTTAAAAATATATAAAGTATACAAATAGAACGAATAACATGAAAAAATAACGCTAACACAGAGCCGATGTTGATATTTTGCATTTATTACAGTATAGCACGTGTTTCCCTCTAGACATATATAAACCCCCCTTTGAATAATTCAATTTTAATGCAAATTAAAGGTATCGATATAAATAAAATTGATGCGAAGTTTCAGTTTTCTACTGTGCATGGTGTGGGAGTTATTTGAGATTTATGCGTGTGCGTCAGGTTTGAAAAAAGGCGCCGAAATTCGCATTTTGATGTATCTTGTTTTTCTCTTTTATTCCGTTCTCAGAAGAAAGAGCCCTATGTTATGTACATGTATCTACTTATTTTACATTGTTTATTGTATGACGAACATAATTCATGCAAATATGATACAATTACAAGGTTTTTATAGCATTTATGAGAAATTTAGTACCCCTACCCCCCTCCGTAGGACGCATTTTCCTACATGTATGTGGACTCGCATTAATTAGAAGAAATTTACAGATAATGCATGTAAATGCAATTACTGAATTAGAATCGTAAATAAAGAAATAAAACGTGGTTTAATGCAGAAATTCAAGAAATAAAAGCATCCGATTCGAATTCTACACGGCTTTATGTGTAGCAATATCATACAAGTTTGCCCATAATACCAAGGAGGATACCTTCATGTACCTCCGACGAATGATTTTTAAGAAATATTTTAATTTTAATGTTCAACTAGATGTTCATACATAAAAGAACAGTTTTAATGCATATTTGGCTATAAAAAGTGGCTATAGTGTGTTAAATTAGAAAAATAATGACAGCGTGCCCATCGCGCTTTTGGCGGGAAATCCCGATTTACCCATATAATCGCTCATATACACAATTTTTCCATAAAAATTGGTTCATTTGTCTCTTTTCTGCTTAAAAATATATAAAAGTATACAAATAGAACGAATAACATGAAAAATAACGCTAACACAGAGCCGATGTTGATATTTTGCATTTATTACAGTATAGCACGTGTTTCCCTCTAGACATATATAAACCCCCCTTTGAATAATTCAATTTTAATGCAAATTAAAGGTATCGATATAAATAAAATTGATGCGAAGTTTCAGTTTTCTACTGTGCATGGTGTGGGAGTTATTTGAGATTTATGCGTGTGCGTCAGGTTTGAAAAAAAGGCGCCGAAATTCGCATTTTGATGTATCTTGTTTTTCTCTTTTATTCCGTTCTCAGAAGAAAGAGCCCTATGTTATGTACATGTATCTACTTATTTTACATTGTTTATTGTATGACGAACATAATTCATGCAAATATGATACAATTACAAGGTTTTTATAGCATTTATGAGAAATTTAGTACCCCTACCCCCCTCCGTAGGACGCATTTTCCTACATGTATGTGGACTCGCATTAATTAGAAGAAATTTACAGATAATGCATGTAAATGCAATTAGAATCGTAAATAAAGAAATAAAACGTGGTTTAATGCAGAAATTCAAGAAATAAAAGCATCCGATTCGAATTCTACACGGCTTTATGTGTAGCAATATCATACAAAGTTTTGCCCATAATACCAAGGAGGATACCTTCATGTACCTCCGACGAATGATTTTTAAGAAATATTTTAATTTTAATGTTCAACTAGATGTTCATACATAAAAGAACAGTTTTAATGCATATTTGGCTATAAAAAGTGGCTATAGTGTGTTAAATTAGAAAAATAATGACAACGTGCCCATCGCGCTTTTGGCGGGAAATCCCGATTTACCTATATAATCGCTCATATACACAATTTTTCCATAAAAATTGGTTCATTTGTCTCTTTTCTGCTTAAAAATATATAAAAGTATACAAATAGAACGAATAACATGAAAAAATAACGCTAACACAGAGCCGATGTTGATTTTTTGCATTTATTACAGTATAGCACGTGTTTCCCTCTAGACATATATAAACCCCCCTTTGAATAATTCAATTTTAATGCAAATTAAAGGTATCGATATAAATAAAATTGATGCGAAGTTTCAGTTTTCTACTGTGCATGGTGTGGGAGTTATTTGAGATTTATGCGTGTGCGTCAGGTTTGAAAAAAAGGCGCCGAAATTCGCATTTTGATGTATCTTGTTTTTCTCTTTTATTCCGTTCTCAGAAGAAAGAGCCCTATGTTATGTACATGTATCTACTTATTTTACATTGTTTATTGTATGACGAACATAATTCATGCAAATATGATACAATTACAAGGTTTTTATAGCATTTATGAGAAATTTAGTACCCCTACCCCCCTCCGTAGGACGCATTTTCCTACATGTATGTGGACTCGCATTAATTAGAAGAAATTTACAGATAATGCATGTAAATGCAATTAGAATCGTAAATAAAGAAATAAAACGTGGTTTAATGCAGAAATTCAAGAAATAAAAGCATCCGATTCGAATTCTACACGGCTTTATGTGTAGCAATATCATACAAAGTTTTGCCCATAATACCAAGGAGGATACCTTCATGTACCTCCGACGAATGATTTTTAAGAAATATTTTAATTTTAATGTTCAACTAGATGTTCATACATAAAAGAACAGTTTTAATGCATATTTGACTATAAAAAGTGGCTATAGTGTGTTAAATTAGAAAAATAATGACAGCGTGCCCATCGCGCTTTTGGCGGGAAATCCCGATTTACCCATATAATCGCTCATATACACAATTTTTCCATAAAATTGGTTCATTTGTCTCTTTTCTGCTTAAAAATATATAAAAGTATACAAATAGAACGAATAACATGAAAAAATAACGCTAACACAGAGCCGATGTTGATATTTTGCATTTATTACAGTATAGCACGTGTTTCCCTCTAGACATATATAAACCCCCCTTTGAATAATTCAATTTTAATGCAAATTAAAGGTATCGATATAAATAAAATTGATGCGAAGTTTCAGTTTTCTACTGTGCATGGTGTGGGAGTTATTTGAGATTTATGCGTGTGCGTCAGGTTTGAAAAAAGGCGCCGAAATTCGCATTTTGATGTATCTTGTTTTTCTCTTTTATTCCGTTCTCAGAAGAAAGAGCCCTATGTTATGTACATGTATCTACTTATTTTACATTGTTTATTGTATGACGAACATAATTCATGCAAATATGATACAATTACAAGGTTTTTATAGCATTTATGAGAAATTTAGTACCCCTACCCCCCTCCGTGGGACGCATTTTCCTACATGTATGTGGACTCGCATTAATTAGAAGAAATTTACAGATAATGCATGTAAATGCAATTAGAATCGTAAATAAAGAAATAAAACGTGGTTTAATGCAGAAATTCAAGAAATAAAAGCATCCGATTCGAATTCTACACGGCTTATGTGTAGCAATATCATACAAAGTTTTGCCCATAATACCAAGGAGGATACCTTCATGTACCTCCGACGAATGATTTTTAAGAAATATTTTAATTTTAATGTTCAACTAGATGTTCATACATAAAAGAACAGTTTTAATGCATATTTGGCTATAAAAAGTGGCTATAGTGTGTTAAATTAGAAAAATAATGACAGCGTGCCCATCGCGCTTTTGGCGGGAAATCCCGATTTACCCATATAATCGCTCATATACACAATTTTTCCATAAAAATTGGTTCATTTGTCTCTTTTCTGCTTAAAAATATATAAAAGTATACAAATAGAACGAATAACATGAAAAAATAACGCTAACACAGAGCCGATGTTGATATTTTGCATTTATTACAGTATAGCACGTGTTTCCCTCTAGACATATATAAACCCCCCTTTGAATAATTCAATTTTAATGCAAATTAAAGGTATCGATATAAATAAAATTGATGCGAAGTTTCAGTTTTCTACTGTGGCATGGTGTGGGAGTTATTTGAGATTTATGCGTGTGCGTCAGGTTTGAAAAAAAGGCGCCGAAATTCGCATTTTGATGTATCTTGTTTTTCTCTTTTATTCCGTTCTCAGAAGAAAGAGCCCTATGTTATGTACATGTATCTACTTATTTTACATTGTTTATTGTATGACGAACATAATTCATGCAAATATGATACAATTACAAGGTTTTTATAGCATTTATGAGAAATTTAGTACCCCTACCCCCCTCCGTAGGACGCATTTTCCTACATGTATGTGGACTCGCATTAATTAGAAGAAATTTACAGATAATGCATGTAAATGCAATTAGAATCGTAAATAAAGAAATAAAACGTGTTTAATGCAGAAATTCAAGAAATAAAAGCAATCCGATTCGAATTCTACACGGCTTTATGTGTAGCAATATCATACAAAGTTTTGCCCATAATACCAAGGAGGATACCTTCATGTACCTCCGACGAATGATTTTAAGAAATATTTTAATTTTAATGTTCACTAGATGTTCATACATAAAAGAACAGTTTTAATGCATATTTGGCTATAAAAAGTGGCTATAGTGTGTTAAATTAGAAAAATAATGACAGCGTGCCCATCGCGCTTTTGGCGGGAAATCCCGATTTACCCATATAATCGCTCATATACACAATTTTTCCATAAAAATTGGTTCATTTGTCTCTTTTCTGCTTAAAAATATATAAAAGTATACAAATAGAACGAATAACATGAAAAAATAACGCTAACACAGAGCCGATGTTGATATTTTGCATTTATTACAGTATAGCACGTGTTTCCCTCTAGACATATATAAACCCCCCTTTGAATAATTCAATTTTAATGCAAATTAAAGGTATCGATATAAATAAAATTGATGCGAAGTTTCAGTTTTCTACTGTGCATGGTGTGGGAGTTATTTGAGATTTATGCGTGTGCGTCAGGTTTGAAAAAAAGGCGCCGAAATTCGCATTTTGATGTATCTTGTTTTTCTCTTTTATTCCGTTCTCAGAAGAAAGAGCCCTATGTTATGTACATGTATCTACTTATTTTACATTGTTTATTGTATGACGAACATAATTCATGCAAATATGATACAATTACAAGGTTTTTATAGCATTTATGAGAAATTTAGTACCCCTACCCCCCTCCGTAGGACGCATTTTCCTACATGTATGTGGACTCGCATTAATTAGAAGAAATTACAGATAATGCATGTAAATGCAATTAGAATCGTAAATAAAGAAATAAAACGTGGTTTAATGCAGAAATTCAAGAAATAAAAGCATCCGATTCGAATTCTACACGGCTTTATGTGTAGCATATCATACAAAGTTTTGCCCATAATACCAAGGAGGATACCTTCATGTACCTCCGACGAATGATTTTTAAGAAATATTTAATTTTAATGTTCAACTAGATGTTCATACATAAAAGAACAGTTTTAATGCATATTTGGCTATAAAAAAGTGGCTATAGTGTGTTAAATTAGAAAAATAATGACAGCGTGCCCATCGCGCTTTTGGCGGGAAATCCCGATTTACCTATATAATCGCTCATATACACAATTTTTCCATAAAAATTGGTTCATTTGTCTCTTTTCTGCTTAAAAATATATAAAAGTATACAAATAGAACGAATAACATGAAAAAATAACGCTAACACAGAGCCGATGTTGATTTTTTGCATTTATTACAGTATAGCACGTGTTTCCCTCTAGACATATATAAACCCCCCTTTGAATAATTCAATTTTAATGCAAATTAAAGGTATCGATATAAATAAAATTGATGCGAAGTTTCAGTTTCTACTGTGCATGGTGTGGGAGTTATTTGAGATTTATGCGTGTGCGTCAGGTTTGAAAAAAAGGCGCCGAAATTCGCATTTTGATGTATCTTGTTTTTCTCTTTTATTCCGTTCTCAGAAGAAAGAGCCCTATGTTATGTACATGTATCTACTTATTTTACATTGTTTATTGTATGACGAACATAATTCATGCAAATATGATACAATTACAAGGTTTTATAGCATTTATGAGAAATTTAGTACCCCTACCCCCCTCCGTAGGACGCATTTTCCTACATGTATGTGGACTCGCATTAATTAGAAGAAATTTACAGATAATGCATGTAAATGCAATTAGAATCGTAAATAAAGAAATAAAACGTGGTTTAATGCAGAAATTCAAGAAATAAAAGCATCCGATTCGAATTCTACACGGCTTTATGTGTAGCAATATCATACAAAGTTTTGCCCATAATACCAAGGAGGATACCTTCATGTACCTCCGACGAAGATTTTTAAAGAAATATTTTAATTTAATGTTCAACTAGATGTTCATACATAAAAGAACAGTTTTAATGCATATTTGACTATAAAAAGTGGCTATAGTGTGTTAAATTAGAAAAATAATGACAGCGTGCCCATCGCGCTTTTGGCGGGAAATCCCGATTTACCCATATAATCGCTCATATACACAATTTTTCCATAAAAATTGGTTCATTTGTCTCTTTTCTGCTTAAAAATATATAAAAGTATACAATAGAACGAATAACATGAAAAAATAACGCTAACACAGAGCCGATGTTGATATTTTGCATTTATTACAGTATAGCACGGTTTCCCTCTAGACATATATAAACCCCCCTTTGAATAATTCAATTTAATGCAAATTAAAGGTATCGATATAAATAAAATTGATGCGAAGTTTCAGTTTTCTACTGTGCATGGTGTGGGAGTTATTTGAGATTATGCGTGTGCGTCAGGTTTGAAAAAAGAGCCCTATGTTATGTACATGTATCTACTTATTTTACATTGTTATTGTATGACGAACATAATTCATGCAAATATGATACAATTACAAGGTTTTTATAGCATTTATGAGAAATTAGTACCCCTACCCCCCTCCGTAGGACGCATTTTCCTACATGTATGTGGACTCGCATTAATTAGAAGAAATTTACAGATAATGCATGTAATGCAATTAGAATCGTAAATAAAGAATAAAACGTGGTTTAATGCAGAAATTCAAGAAATAAAAGCATCCGATTCGAATTCTACACGGCTTTATGTGTAGCAATATCATACAAAGTTTTGCCCATAATACCAAGGAGGATACCTTCATGTACCTCCGACGAATGATTTTTAAGAAATATTTTAATTTTAATGTTCAACTAGATGTTCATACATAAAAGAACAGTTTTAATGCATATTTGGCTATAAAAAGTGGCTATAGTGTGTTAAATTAGAAAAATAATGACAGCGTGCCCATCGCGCTTTTGGCGGGAAATCCCGATTTACCTATATAATCGCTCATATACACAATTTTTCCATAAAAATTGGTTCATTTGTCTCTTTTCTGCTTAAAAATATATAAAAGTATACAAATAGAACGAATAACATGAAAAAATAACGCTAACACAGAGCCGATGTTGATATTTTGCATTTATTACAGTATAGCACGTGTTTCCCTCTAGACATATATAAACCCCCTTTGAATAATTCAATTTAATGCAAATTAAAGGTATCGATATAAATAAAATTGATGCGAAGTTTCAGTTTTCTACTGTGCATGGTGTGGGAGTTATTTGAGATTTATGCGTGTGCGTCAGGTTTGAAAAAAGGCGCCGAAATTCGCATTTTGATGTATCTTGTTTTTCTCTTTTATTCCGTTCTCAGAAGAAAGAGCCCTATGTTATGTACATGTATCTACTTATTTTACATTGTTTATTGTATGACGAACATAATTCATGCAAATATGATACAATTACAAGGTTTTTATAGCATTTATGAGAAATTTAGTACCCCTACCCCCCTCCGTAGGACGCATTTTCCTACATGTATGTGGACTCGCATTAATTAGAAGAAATTTACAGATAATGCATGTAAATGCAATTACTGAATTAGAATCGTAAATAAAGAAATAAAACGTGGTTTAATGCAGAAATTCAAGAAATAAAAGCATCCGATTCGAATTCTACACGGCTTTATGTGTAGCAATATCATACAAAGTTTTGCCCATAATACCAAGGAGGATACCTTCATGTACCTCCGACGAATGATTTTTAAGAAATATTTTAATTTTAATGTTCAACTAGATGTTCATACATAAAAGAACAGTTTTAATGCATATTTGGCTATAAAAAGTGGCTATAGTGTGTTAAATTAGAAAAATAATGACAGCGTGCCCATCGCGCTTTTGGCGGGAAATCCCGATTTACCCATATAATCGCTCATATACACAATTTTTCCATAAAAATTGGTTCATTTGTCTCTTTTCTGCTTAAAAATATATAAAAGTATACAAATAGAACGAATAACATGAAAAAATAACGCTAACACAGAGCCGATGTTGATATTTTGCATTTATTACAGTATAGCACGTGTTTCCCTCTAGACATATATAAACCCCCCTTTGAATAATTCAATTTTAATGCAAATTAAAGGTATCGATATAAATAAAATTGATGCGAAGTTTCAGTTTTCTACTGTGCATGGTGTGGGAGTTATTTGAGATTTATGCGTGTGCGTCAGGTTTGAAAAAAAGGCGCCGAAATTCGCATTTTGATGTATCTTGTTTTTCTCTTTTATTCCGTTCTCAGAAGAAAGAGCCCTATGTTATGTACATGTATCTACTTATTTTACATTGTTTATTGTATGACGAACATAATCATGCAAATATGATACAATTACAAGGTTTTTATAGCATTTATGAGAAATTTAGTACCCCTACCCCCCTCCGTAGGACGCATTTTCCTACATGTATGTGGACTCGCATTAATTAGAAGAAATTTACAGATAATGCATGTAAATGCAATTAGAATCGTAAATAAAGAAATAAAACGTGGTTTAATGCAGAAATTCAAGAAATAAAAGCATCCGATTCGAATTCTACACGGCTTTATGTGTAGCAATATCATACAAAGTTTTGCCCATAATACCAAGGAGGATACCTTCATGTACCTCCGACGAATGATTTTAAGAAATATTTTAATTTTAATGTTCAACTAGATGTTCATACATAAAGAACAGTTTTAATGCATATTTGGCTATAAAAAGTGGCTATAGTGTGTTAAATTAGAAAAATAATGACAGCGTGCCCATCGCGCTTTTGGCGGGAAATCCCGATTTACCCATATAATCGCTCATATACACAATTTTTCCATAAAAATTGGTTCATTTGTCTCTTTTCTGCTTAAAAATATATAAAAGTATACAAATAGAACGAATAACATGAAAAAATAACGCTAACACAGAGCCGATGTTGATATTTTGCATTTATTACAGTATAGCACGTGTTTCCCTCTAGACATATATAAACCCCCCTTTGAATAATTCAATTTTAATGCAAATTAAAGGTATCGATATAAATAAAATTGATGCGAAGTTACAGTTTTCTACTGTGCATGGTGTGGGAGTTATTTGAGATTTATGCGTGTGCGTCAGGTTTGAAAAAAGGCGCCGAAATTCGCATTTTGATGTATCTTGTTTTTCTCTTTTATTCCGTTCTCAGAAGAAAGAGCCCTATGTTATGTACATGTATCTACTTATTTTACATTGTTTATTGTATGACGAACATAATTCATGCAAATATGATACAATTACAAGGTTTTTATAGCATTTATGAGAAATTTAGTACCCCTACCCCCCTCCGTAGGACGCATTTTCCTACATGTATGTGGACTCGCATTAATTAGAAGAAATTTACAGATAATGCATGTAAATGCAATTAGAATCGTAAATAAAGAAATAAAACGTGGTTTAATGCAGAAATTCAAGAAATAAAAGCATCCGATTCGAATTCTACACGGCTTTATGTGTAGCAATATCATACAAAGTTTTGCCCATAATACCAAGGAGGATACCTTCATGTACCTCCGACGAATGATTTTTAAGAAATATTTTAATTTTAATGTTCAACTAGATGTTCATACATAAAAGAACAGTTTTAATGCATATTTGGCTATAAAAAGTGGCTATAGTGTGTTAAATTAGAAAAATAATGACAGCGTGCCCATCGCGCTTTTGGCGGGAAATCCCGATTTACCTATATAATCGCTCATATACACAATTTTTCCATAAAAATTGGTTCATTTGTCTCTTTTCTGCTTAAAAATATATAAAAGTATACAAATAGAACGAATAACATGAAAAAATAACGCTAACACAGAGCCGATGTTGATATTTTGCATTTATTACAGTATAGCACGTGTTTCCCTCTAGACATATATAAACCCCCCTTTGAATAATTCAATTTTAATGCAAATTAAAGGTATCGATATAAATAAAATTGATGCGAAGTTTCAGTTTTCTACTGTGCATGGTGTGGGAGTTATTTGAGATTTATGCGTGTGCGTCAGGTTTGAAAAATAGGCGCCGAAATTCGCATTTTGATGTATCTTGTTTTTCTCTTTTATTCCGTTCTCAGAAGAAAGAGCCCTATGTTATGTACATGTATCTACTTATTTTACATTGTTTATTGTATGACGAACATAATTCATGCAAATATGATACAATTACAAGGTTTTTATAGCATTTATGAGAAATTTAGTACCCTACCCCCCTCCGTAGGACGCATTTTCCTACATGTATGTGGACTCGCATTAATTAGAAGAAATTTACAGATAATGCATGTAAATGCAATTAGAATCGTAAATAAAGAAATAAAACGTGGTTTAATGCAGAAATTCAAGAAATAAAAGCATCCGATTCGAATTCTACACGGCTTTATGTGTAGCAATATCATACAAAGTTTTGCCCATAATACCAAGGAGGATACCTTCATGTACCTCCGACGAATGATTTTTAAGAAATATTTTAATTTTAATGTTCAACTAGATGTTCATACATAAAAGAACAGTTTTAATGCATATTTGGCTATAAAAAGTGGCTATAGTGTGTTAAATTAGAAAAATAATGACAGCGTGCCCATCGCGCTTTTGGCGGGAAATCCCGATTTACCTATATAATCGCTCATATACACAATTTTTCCATAAAAATTGGTTCATTTGTCTCTTTTCTGCTTAAAAATATATAAAAGTATACAAATAGAACGAATAACATGAAAAAATAACGCTAACACAGAGCCGATGTTGATTTTTTGCATTTATTACAGTATAGCACGTGTTTCCCTCTAGACATATATAAACCCCCCTTTGAATAATTCAATTTTAATGCAATTAAAGGTATCGATATAAATAAAATTGATGCGAAGTTTCAGTTTTCTACTGTGCATGGTGTGGGAGTTATTTGAGATTTATGCGTGTGCGTCAGGTTTGAAAAAAAGGCGCCGAAATTCGCATTTTGATGTATCTTGTTTTTCTCTTTTATTCCGTTCTCAGAAGAAAGAGCCCTATGTTATGTACATGTATCTACTTATTTTACATTGTTTATTGTATGACGAACATAATTCATGCAAATATGATACAATTACAAGGTTTTTATAGCATTTATGAGAAATTTAGTACCCCTACCCCCCTCCGTAGGACGCATTTTCCTACATGTATGTGGACTCGCATTAATTAGAAGAAATTTACAGATAATGCATGTAAATGCAATTAGAATCGTAAATAAAGAAATAAAACGTGGTTTAATGCAGAAATTCAAGAAATAAAAGCATCCGATTCGAATTCTACACGGCTTTATGTGTAGCAATATCATACAAAGTTTTGCCCATAATACCAAGGAGGATACCTTCATGTACCTCCGACGAATGATTTTTAAGAAATATTTTAATTTTAATGTTCAACTAGATGTTCATACATAAAAGAACAGTTTTAATGCATATTTGACTATAAAAAGTGGCTATAGTGTGTTAAATTAGAAAAATAATGACAGCGTGCCCATCGCGCTTTTGGCGGGAAATCCCGATTTACCCATATAATCGCTCATATACACAATTTTTCCATAAAAATTGGTTCATTTGTCTCTTTTCTGCTTAAAAATATATAAAAGTATACAAATAGAACGAATAACATGAAAAAATAACGCTAACACAGAGCCGATGTTGATATTTTGCATTTATTACAGTATAGCACGTGTTTCCCTCTAGACATATATAAACCCCCCTTTGAATAATTCAATTTTAATGCAAATTAAAGGTATCGATATAAATAAAATTGATGCGAAGTTTCAGTTTTCTACTGTGCATGGTGTGGGAGTTATTTGAGATTTATGCGTGTGCGTCAGGTTTGAAAAAAGAGCCCTATGTTATGTACATGTATCTACTTATTTTACATTGTTTATTGTATGACGAACATAATTCATGCAAATATGATACAATTACAAGGTTTTTATAGCATTTATGAGAAATTTAGTACCCCTACCCCCCTCCGTAGGACGCATTTTCCTACATGTATGTGGACTCGCATTAATTAGAAGAAATTTACAGATAATGCATGTAAATGCAATTAGAATCGTAAATAAAGAAATAAAACGTGGTTTAATGCAGAAATTCAAGAAATAAAAGCATCCGATTCGAATTCTACACGGCTTTATGTGTAGCAATATCATACAAAGTTTTGCCCATAATACCAAGGAGGATACCTTCATGTACCTCCGACGAATGATTTTTAAGAAATATTTTAATTTTAATGTTCAACTAGATGTTCATACATAAAAGAACAGTTTTAATGCATATTTGGCTATAAAAAGTGGCTATAGTGTGTTAAATTAGAAAAATAATGACAGCGTGCCCATCGCGCTTTTGGCGGGAAATCCCGATTTACCCATATAATCGCTCATATACACAATTTTTCCATAAAAATTGGTTCATTTGTCTCTTTTCTGCTTAAAAATATATAAAAGTATACAAATAGAACGAATAACATGAAAAAATAACGCTAACACAGAGCCGATGTTGATATTTGCATTTATTACAGTATAGCACGTGTTTCCCTCTAGACATATATAAACCCCCCTTTGAATAATTCAATTTTAATGCAAATTAAAGGTATCGATATAAAGAAAATTGATGCGAAGTTTCAGTTTTCTACTGTGCATGGTGTGGGAGTTATTTGAGATTTATGCGTGTGCGTCAGGTTTGAAAAAAGGCGCCGAAATTCGCATTTTGATGTATCTTGTTTTTCTCTTTTATTCCGTTCTCAGAAGAAAGAGCCCTATGTTATGTACATGTATCTACTTATTTTACATTGTTTATTGTATGACGAACATAATTCATGCAAATATGATACAATTACAAGGTTTTTATAGCATTTATGAGAAATTTAGTACCCCTACCCCCCCTCCGTAGGACGCATTTTCCTACATGTATGTGGACTCGCATTAATTAGAAGAAATTTACAGATAATGCATGTAAATGCAATTAGAATCGTAAATAAAGAAATAAAACGTGGTTTAATGCAGAAATTCAAGAAATAAAAGCATCCGATTCGAATTCTACACGGCTTTATGTGTAGCAATATCATACAAAGTTTTGCCCATAATACCAAGGAGGATACCTTCATGTACCTCCGACGAATGATTTTTAAGAAATATTTTAATTTTAATGTTCAACTAGATGTCCATACATAACAGAACAGTTTTAATGCATATTTGGCTATAAAAAGTGGCTATAGTGTGTTAAATTAGAAAAATAATGACAGCGTGCCCATCGCGCTTTTGGCGGGAAATCCCGATTTACCTATATAATCGCTCATATACACAATTTTTCCATAAAAATTGGTTCATTTGTCTCTTTTCTGCTTAAAAATATATAAAAGTATACAAATAGAACGAATAACATGAAAAATAACGCTAACACAGAGCCGATGTTGATTTTTGCATTTATTACAGTATAGCACGTGTTTCCCTCTAGACATATATAAACCCCCCTTTGAATAATTCAATTTTAATGCAAATTAAAGGTATCGATATAAATAAAATTGATGCGAAGTTTCAGTTTTCTACTGTGCATGGTGTGGGAGTTATTTGAGATTTATGCGTGTGCGTCAGGTTTGAAAAAAGGCGCCGAAATTCGCATTTTGATGTATCTTGTTTTTCTCTTTTATTCCGTTCTCAGAAGAAAGAGCCCTATGTTATGTACATGTATCTACTTATTTTACATTGTTTATTGTATGACGAACATAATTCATGCAAATATGATACAATTACAAGGTTTTTTATAGCATTTATGAGAAATTTAGTACCCCTACCCCCCTCCGTAGGACGCATTTTCCTACATGTATGTGGACTCGCATTAATTAGAAGAAATTTACAGATAATGCATGTAAATGCAATTAGAATCGTAAATAAAGAAATAAAACGTGGTTTAATGCAGAAATTCAAGAAATAAAAGCATCCGATTCGAATTCTACACGGCTTTATGTGTAGCAATATCATACAAAGTTTTGCCCATAATACCAAGGAGGATACCTTCATGTACCTCCGACGAATGATTTTTAAGAAATATTTTAATTTTAATGTTCAACTAGATGTTCATACATAAAGAACAGTTTTAATGCATATTTGGCTATAAAAAGTGGCTATAGTGTGTTAAATTAGAAAAATAATGACAGCGTGCCCATCGCGCTTTTGGCGGGAAATCCCGATTTACCCATATAATCGCTCATATACACAATTTTTCCATAAAAATTGGTTCATTTGTCTCTTTTCTGCTTAAAAATATATAAAAGTATACAAATAGAACGAATAACATGAAAAAATAACGCTAACACAGAGCCGATGTTGATATTTTGCATTTATTACAGTATAGCACGTGTTTCCCTCTAGACATATATAAACCCCCCTTTGAATAATTCAATTTTAATGCAAATTAAAGGTATCGATATAAATAAAATTGATGCGAAGTTTCAGTTTTCTACTGTGCATGGTGTGGGAGTTATTTGAGATTTATGCGTGTGCGTCAGGTTTGAAAAAGAGCCCTATGTTATGTACATGTATCTACTTATTTTACATTGTTTATTGTATGACGAACATAATTCATGCAAATATGATACAATTACAAGGTTTTTATAGCATTTATGAGAAATTTAGTACCCCTACCCCCCTCCGTAGGACGCATTTTCCTACATGTATGTGGACTCGCATTAATTAGAAGAAATTTACAGATAATGCATGTAAATGCAATTAGAATCGTAAATAAAGAAATAAAACGTGGTTTAATGCAGAAATTCAAGAAATAAAAGCATCCGATTCGAATTCTACACGGCTTTATGTGTAGCAATATCATACAAAGTTTTGCCCATAATACCAAGGAGGATACCTTCATGTACCTCCGACGAATGATTTTTAAGAAATATTTTAATTTTAATGTTCAACTAGATGTTCATACATAAAAGAACAGTTTTAATGCATATTTGGCTATAAAAAGTGGCTATAGTGTGTTAAATTAGAAAAATAATGACAGCGTGCCCATCGCGCTTTTGGCGGGAAATCCCGATTTACCTATATAATCGCTCATATACACAATTTTTCCATAAAAATTGGTTCATTTGTCTCTTTTCTGCTTAAAAATAAATAAAAGTATACAAATAAAACGAATAACATGAAAAAAATAACGCTAACACAGAGCCGATGTTGATATTTTGCATTTATTACAGTATAGCACGTGTTTCCCTCTAGACATATATAAACCCCCCTTTGAATAATTCAATTTTAATGCAAATTAAAGGTATCGATATAAAGAAAATTGATGCGAAGTTTCAGTTTCTACTGTGCATGGTGTGGGAGTTATTTGAGATTTATGCGTGTGCGTCAGGTTTGAAAAAAGGCGCCGAAATTCGCATTTTGATGTATCTTGTTTTTCTCTTTTATTCCGTTCTCAGAAGAAAGAGCCCTATGTTATGTACATGTATCTACTTATTTTACATTGTTTATTGTATGACGAACATAATTCATGCAAATATGATACAATTACAAGGTTTTTATAGCATTTATGAGAAATTTAGTACCCCTACCCCCCCTCCGTAGGACGCATTTTCCTACATGTATGTGGACTCGCATTAATTAGAAGAAATTTACAGATAATGCATGTAAATGCAATTAGAATCGTAAATAAAGAAATAAAACGTGGTTTAATGCAGAAATTCAAGAAATAAAAGCATCCGATTCGAATTCTACACGGCTTTATGTGTAGCAATATCATACAAAGTTTTGCCCATAATACCAAGGAGGATACCTTCATGTACCTCCGACGAATGATTTTTAAGAAATATTTTAATTTTAATGTTCAACTAGATGTTCATACATAAAAGAACAGTTTTAATGCATATTTGGCTATAAAAAGTGGCTATAGTGTGTTAAATTAGAAAAATAATGACAGCGTGCCCATCGCGCTTTTGGCGGGAAATCCCGATTTACCCATATAATCGCTCATATACACAATTTTCCATAAAAATTGGTTCATTTGTCTCTTTTCTGCTTAAAAATATATAAAAGTATACAAATAGAACGAATAACATGAAAAAATAACGCTAACACAGAGCCGATGTTGATATTTTGCATTTATTACAGTATAGCACGTGTTTCCCTCTAGGTCAGTGCCAACTAAATCATTTTCCATAGGCCGTAATGTTAACAAAATGCCGTGTAGCTTCTATACCAACATTGCTGGCCATGCATGTTATATACCGATTTGTTCGTTGATTCAAGCTTTATACGAAACTAATTAAAAAAAATATAGCATGACCGGCTCTTTTTCGCGCTATTTGCGTCACAACGTACCGTGCAGTGAATTTTCAAAATTTCCCGCCCCCGTCCCCTTTAGCGGATCGGGAGCTAGGGAAAAAATCCGGGCATCGACATTTTAATTGCAATTATTTTTTACTTATATATATCATATTCAAACAATAAACCAAAAGAAAACATAATTGATAGCCAATCACATCTTCTGTCACATTTAAAATAACAGGCCCCCTCACCCTACAGGTTTTTCTCCAATCAGAGCAGGTATTTTAGTTGACTCTGACCGGTACAATATTATTCCCTAGATGGCTTTTATGCCTTCAATGTGATTGTCTAGGGAAAAATTCTGTTCAAATAGAGCCTTTAGACATGTGATAAAAGAAGGTTTGTAAAGTATAACACAAATTTTGACATGATCTAGACAATTCATTGTCAAATCACAGGAACCTGTCGTTTTATGAATAGAAAATAACAAATTATTGTGCACCCCCTCATGCCTCTGTGTTAATATTACAATTTTCTCCAGGAATGAAACAAAATCTTAAAATTCTAGACATCGATTTTCCAAACATAACTTTGCCAATATATCGTCTACATGGGATACGACAGATGAATTGCGACTTCCAACACTTAAAATGATATATCATGTTATTAAAACAACAAATATTACCTACAATAACACAGGCAGATAGATGCTACAGCTCCTTTTACATGGACAATGTTCCCTCTTGATTACACTGTTTTCTCCACCGCCATCAGACATCAACTTCCTGTGGGCAGAGTGAATTGAACATCTCCCGCCTCTTATTAGGAGCACTGTTCGAAAACGTAGCTGTATGTTGGAATTTTTTACCTGTGTAATGGACCCATCCGAAGCAGTAAGGAATCTTTAACTTGCTTATACACCGGTCTGAGACACAGGACCATTTTAGAGACCCTTCCAAAGTATTAGGCTATGGTTTCTAGGCTGTATACAGGGTGTCAGCCTGTCTGGCCAAGCAACCCTAGCCTAGTCCTTCCATAGGGACTTTAAATGGGGTTGCCGTGCCGCGAATCGGCGTAGGCAAGTGAAAGATTCCTCACTACTTCAGATGGGTCCATTGCAATGGTCAAAATCCCAACATACAGCTTATGTTTCGAACGGTGCTCCTTATAAGAGGCGGGAGATGTTCAATTCACTCTGCTCACAGGAAGTTGATGTCTGATGGCGGTGGAGAAAACAGTGTAATCAAGAGGGAATGTTATCCATGTAAAAGGAGCTGTAGCATCTATCTGCCTGTGTTATTTTAAGTAATGTTTGTTGTTTTAATAACATGATATATAATTTTAAGTGTTGGAAGTCGCAATTCATCTGTCGTATCCCATGTAGACGATATGTTGGCAAAGTTATGTTTGGAAAATCGATGTCTAGAATTTTTCGATTTTGTTTCATTCCTGGAGAAAATTGTAATATTAACACAGAGGCATGAGGGAGTGAACAATAATTCATTTTCTCTATTAAAACGACAGGTTCCTGTGGTCAAATGGCCAGTAACTTGACCCAGGTGAATGTTTTACCTGTGAACAGTTTATGAGACATTGCAAGGAATATCTGTATTGAATGATTAACTCTGAAAAAATTGATTCACGGTCAAACATAGAAATAACACACAAAATATGTTATAGGATACGATAATGCAAATATCTGATTTGGATTTCTTGATTTGGACACCCTTTGATTTGTTTAGATGTCTGACCAAATTTCTGCCTTGCTTTGTGAGGTCTAGGTCTCTATCTAGATATATCAATGTTATGTTATCTTCCATGATACAAAACTGTGTGATTTTGAAAGACCTAGTTGCTGAAATATGTCATTTTCCAACAAAACCCTTCAAACGTAACTTTCGTTCATTTAGTGTACAACCTGTATCTGTACTGTTACGTCGCAGTATCCCGTACGGGCTTTAATGCTCACTGATTGACACTTACATTTTTTTCTTAACCGAAGGAAATTTAAGTTAATTACATATTTCCATTCCAGTGATATTTTGCCCAATTTTCCACTGAATATGAGTGGTTTCCCCTTTCAGAATTTGGCTTCATTTTCCCAAAATATTAGTTTTAGATTCCCGATTAATTTTAAAATCCTAAAGTTTTTATTAGTCCCCTACCGGCAACGCCGAAGGGGACTCTTAGTTTCCTCTCGGTCTGTCTGTCCGTCTGTCTGTCTGTCCGTCCGTCTGTCCCATTTTCAGTTTTCCGGACTTTTTTTCGCTGTTGTTGCATATATTGAACTCAATTTTGGTATGTGGATATATCTCAATGTGATACAGATCAAGTTTGAGTTTGCTTTCGATTGACCTAATTTTACAAGAGTTAAGGCCCTTGGACTTGGCAAATTTTATGAAAGTTTCAGTTTTCCGGACTTTTTTCCGCTGTTGTTGCATATATTGAATTCATTTTTGGTATGTGGATATATCTTAATGTGATACAGATCAAGTTTGAGTTTGCTTTCGATAGACCTAATTTTACAAGAGATATGGCCCTTGGACTTGGCAAATTTTATGAAAGTTTCAGTTTTCCGGACTTTTTTCCACTGTTGTTGCATATATTGAATTCATTTTTGGTATGTGGATATATCTTAATGTGATACAGATCAAGTGTGAGTTTGCTTTCGATAGACCTAATTTTACAAGAGTTATGGCCCTTGGACTTCGCAAATTTTATGAAAATTTCAGTTCTCCAGACTTTTTTCTGCTGTTCTTGGATAAATTGAACTCATTTTTGGTATGTGAATATATCTCAATGGGATAAAGATCAAGTTTGAGTTTGCTTTAGATTCACCTATTTTTACAACAGTTATGGCCCTTGGACTTAGCAAATTTTATGAAAATTTCAGTTTCCGGACTTTTCTTTGGTTCTATTGCAAATAATGCACTGATTTTTGGTAAATGAATACATCTCAGTGTGATACAGACCAAGTTTGAGTTTGGTTTCCATTGGCCTATTTTTACAAGAGTTATGGCCCTTGGACTTAGCAAATTTCATGAAATTTTTAGTTTCCCGAACTTTTTCATGCCTGTTATTGCAGAAAATGAGCTGATTTTTTGTATGTGAATACATTATAGTGTGATGCAGATTTGAGTTTGATTTAGATTGACTAATTTTCACAAGAGATATGGCCCTTGGACTTAGCAAATTTCGTGAATTCAGTTTCCCAGACTTTTCTTGGCTGTTGTTGCAGAAGATGAACTGATGAACAGAGATGCAAGTCATAAATTTATGCCGCCGGTAGGGGATTTATATCGCAAAGCGATCATTGCATTTTTGTTTTGAAGTATAAATTATTTGCAATACCAATCTTCTTCTGAAATTGAATTTAATGATAGTTTCACTGCTTTACCTCTACTATGCCCAAATAATTTATTGAATGATTTTCAACAAGTTTTTGAGTGTTTTTATAACATAAGAAGTAGTTCCCTCTTTATCCCAAAATGTCTCATATTTTCCCAAACAAAAGGGTAGGGAAATGGCAAAAAAAAAGAATCACTGCATTCAAATCTATACATGTAGATATGACCTCACACTGACTGAGAAAATCTGTACTTCCCCAGAGTCTTGTTTTGATTTAGTTATATGTGATTATGTCTCTTATTTGTAATATGTTTCATTTTACTGCCATTAGGTTTCTTTTCATAGCTAACAAACACACAGAAATCTTATTTTGCATAATAAATTATCTGTAAAATGATATTTTGGTTCTGAAAAAATTGATATGTGAAACTGGAAACTGGAAATTAATCTGATTTTATCATCAAATGGTAAAAAAAGGTGAAAAAAACTTGTTCGCTTGCTCGCTCGCCCCATGTTTTGGTCATTTGGAAATTTAAATATTTAAATTTACATCATCGCTCGCTCGCCCCTGAAAATTATTTTCAGATTACGAAGAACTAAAAATTAATTTGGTGTGGCCTAAATGAAGATCATCTGAAGTTTTACAGAAATCATTTAATACGAATTTCAAGAAATGAGTGGTTATCTATATACTAATGAAAGCAGTAAATCACTACTCCTACCTGAACATGTGGAGGTGCTCCTAATGCATAGACCAAGGCGTCAGCTACGTCATCACCTTCAAGGCACTGAAATGTATCGAATAGGGACGTTATTGCGTGTAGGTGTGTTACCAATGTACAAGATGATTAAATGTTAATTGTCTTCAAATTCAACAGCAGAGAAATTTGCAGCATGGACCAGACATGCACGTTTCGGGTACATAACCCTCGTTAGTGATCCTCAATCTAAACATTGTGATATGGCCAAAAAGTGTGAATTTTATTATGTCCAAAAATGTACCGAAAGACGTAGCAGGATGGGTGGGATATGATGCAGGACCCACGTTTAAGAAATTTCGGGAAATTTTGATATCAGAAGTTTTCGAATGCGTTGAAGAAACGATCAACCGAAGTGGATCGAACTTGGCTACATGTGCCCTCGGGGCTCCTTATCCACCAGCAGTGACACTCACCAAGTGATACAAATCTTAAACGTCTTCAAATTCAGTGGCATCTTTTCAGAACAGATAGATTTGCAGCATGGAACAGACATGCAGTATAATCTTTATATAGGCTCAATTAGAGAAGATAAAAGGTGAAAATAACTAAGACATTCTACATACCTTGATCGAAGAACAAATCTTTTGCGCCACTTCCTCATCCTGGTACATACTGAAATGGAACTCCGATCGGACAAGGCCTGGACTCAAAGCCTTGAAATAAAGCAAAACACATATTCACAGTGTGGGTATTGTCAATTTAATTAAGTTTCGAAAAATATTTTCAAACTGTATCAGTAGCGTTTTATTAACGAAGAAGCATTGAATGTTTACAAAGAAAGAATATTCAAATGCATATACGCAGGAGCAAGGGGAAAGCGTTGTCGGTTGCGTTTCGAAATGAAAAAAAAAACCTTCAAGATTATGTCGTGTGAAAAAAAGCCTTTTTTTAATTGTGTCGAAAATAGTAAGTAGCAGGTGTATAATTGTTCGTAGCATTTCTCCCCGCCTATTCCATACATAAATATTTCTATAGGAATTGCGTCTTTTTGATATAATCATTTCTGGTTTCAAAAATGTGCTTTATTTCCTATTTTGTTGTAGGAATGTTAATAAATATGATTATTACATACTGTGGTAAATCTGTTTTGGCTGTTTGTTGGTTTATTTGATGTGAACTACTGTTATGTTTCTCTTTGCCCCTTGTTGTTTGGTGTAACTGTTTTGTCTGATCGATCTGATATTAGTTCCCCGCGAGGGGTTCGACATTAAGTGTTTTGAATATTGTTCCCTGGCATGGTCGCTATAGCACTTTCTATATAGACTTACCTCAGACAGTGCATGTATTTCAGATATTGTTTTCGTTTTCTTGCATGAACATCGACGGCGGGTGCGGCTAGCCAACAGGGGATGCTTACTTGGTCCCACCTCTAGCTTGCTAGGGGTCCGTCAATGCTCAATTTTGGTGCTCTGTTGTGAGTGCTGTTGAGATTATCGTCAGGATCTTCTTTAACTCATTTGTTCTTGTAGCAATCAATCCTGCGGGAGTTGTCCGCTGTGGTCAGTGCAGATTTGTTTTGTTGGAAATTTTTTCCCATGTAAATCATAACCTTTGAATGAAGTTGTATCGAGAATCCTGTGTACTTACAGTTACCCTGATGTGAGATTTCAACTCCCGTAATTCATTGCGGATTCCGTCCGTCAGTGCTTTTATTGCTTGTTTTGTGGAAGTGTAGAAATGTCCAGGACCACTTGGAACCATTCTGTGTCCTGACAAACTGGGAAACGTAAAACCAAAATAAAGGTTTGATACATATAAAACATCTTCATTTCATCAGCAGGAGTATAAAATAAAACCAAAAAAAAAACATTTATGATGAGGAAACGATGAAAGAGAAGGGTATAAGCAAGTGCTGATTATGATACAATCACCGTGGGGTATCACGTGATACACAAATGATATGTTCCACGGGAATTCCCTTTGATTGAACTGAGTTAATACTGTCTAAATCTACTTTATATAAATTTATTTTAGGCCTATCATATGGTCATTATTATCGATTATATGATGGTAATATATTCTGGTCAAGAATAGACGTGTATTCGGAGAACACTTAAACAGAATTTTTTCAATGCTCGCCACATGTTATGATATGGTGCACGGACTGATACAAAATTTTCTGTTTAAGTGTTCTCCAAATATACGTCTATTCTTGGCCAGAATAAATTACCATCATATGATTTATAAAAATGGCCATATGATAGGCCTAAAATAAATTCATATAAAGTAGATTTAGACAGTATTAACTTGGTTCAATCAATGGGGATTCCCGTGAAACATATCATTTGTGTATCACATGATACCCCACGGTGACAATGTTAAAGTTAAAATGATAACCTGCCAACAAGAAAGACATGCCCATCGTCAACATTGCGTTCTCTCATCTGTTTCACTGCCTCTCTTGTGCAGATACAGTAACCAAGAATGTTAACCTGCCAATGTTAAGAAAATTATGCAACGCACATTTTATTCCAACATCAGTCAGACAAAAATTAAACTCTTGTGACATCATATCTATATAAGCCCCTTGGGTACTATAAAAGGAGACAGAAACGTGTCTGTCACGTTCTTCTGGCATCCATTTATAGGGTTAACATCTCTAATAGTAATCTGATTGGGTCCCCTTAGGCTTTATCTAAAATGAATCTGATTAAAACGCGACGCAACAAAATCGGCAGCAGAAGGGTATCTCCTTTGGCGGGTGTTGCATGCAAGCAGGAGATGCTCACTCTTCATGGGCACCTGATCTCACTCCCTCGCAGGGAGTTCATTTCTCTTCATATGGTAGATTCTATATTTCTGTTCCTTTGCCTTAGTTCTGGTTTTATCCTGGTTTTGTATGCCCTTGGTTAGATGATTTTTCGATTAACTATTTTGTACCTCTTGATAGGGATATGGTTTTTTTCCAAAGTTGTCCTTCATATCTCATGCAGAGCGATCCCGGAAAGAACACTCCTTCAACTGATCATTAGTTTTTAAGTATTTTGAATATTTTCTTCTTTTGCAGTTTGCTTTGCTAAACGTTTGTCAATCAGAAAACATCTAGATAAAAGACTACCCAAATCACCTACCTCAAGCATGTGCCTCCAATCCTCCGTCCTACCAGAGAGAAGAGGTGAATAATGCGACAAGCCTGCATTGTTAATCATTACGTCAACGCCACCAAATTCCTCCTTGGCTTTATCAAACATACTCAAAACCTCTTCTTCACATGCTACATCACATTTTACAGGTACCAGTCTTCCCTTTTCAGATTCAAGTTCGTTGGCTATTTCCTGGAATAAAACGAATGGGATGGTTATGGAATACACTTCTTTCGAATTTCAAAGTAGAAAATAAACTCGGTTGTGCACACGTCATCCAGGATATCCACACCTTCTGCTATTTCCGTGGCAGATGGCCGTCCTAAGTCGGCAGCGGTTGTTCAATGCTATCGTTGGTTTATGTGTAGCCCTTTGTGTTGTACGTTGACGTTCCATGTCCCTTTTGTGTCTCTGTCTGTGCTTGTCTGCTCTGTGTTTTTGCATGGGGTGTTTTGGGGTTTTGCTGTGGATGCTGCAACCTGGTGTTGTTGGAGATCCCCTCCTTTGTTTCGTAAAGTTCTATATATGTGTGTATATTTGTTGTTTTCAATGTTTCCGTTTGATCCATTCGGTGCGACCTATATTAGCTCACCTCGACGAAGTTGAGTGAGCTTATGCTATAACCCCACGCGTCCGCGTCCTCGTCCGCGTCCTCGTCCGCGTCCGCGTCCGTGTCCGCGTCCGTGTCCGCGTCCGCGTCCGGTTAAGAAGTTTGGGGTAGCTCAGTATCTGACAAAGTACTAATGCTACAGTAACCAAACTGGCACAAGTGATTCATCTTTGGATGCTGAGGTGAACCCATGCATCGGATGCAGCATCTGACCTACATTTTCCGCTTGAGTGACTTGGTTAAGAAGTTTGGGGTAGCTCAGTATCTGACAAAGTACTAATGCTACAGTAACCAAACTGGCACAAGTGATTCATCTTTGGATGCTGAGGTGAACCCATGCATCGGATGCAGCATCTGACCTACATTTTCCGCTTGAGTGACTTGGTTAAGAAGTTTGGGGTAGCTCAGTATCTGACAAATTACTAATGCTACAGTAACCAAACTGGCACAAGTGATTCATCTTTGGATGCTGAGGTGAACCCATGCATCGGATGCAGCATCTGACCTACATTTTCCGCTTGAGTGACTTGGTTAAGAAGTTTGGGGTAGCTCAGTATCTGACAAAGTACTAATGCTACAGTAACCAAACTGGCACAAGTGATTCATCTTTGGATGCTGAGGTGAACCCATGCATCGTATGCAGCATCTGACCTACATTTTCTGCTTGAGTGACTTGGTTAAGAAGTTTGGGGTAGCTCAGTATCTGACAAAGTACTGATGCTACAGTAACCAAACTTGCACAAGTAATTCATCTTTGGATGCTGAGGTGAACCCATGCATGGGATGCAGCATCTGACCTACATTTTCCGCTTGAGTGACTTGGTTAAGAAGTTTGGAGTAGCTCAGTATCTGACAAATTACTAATGCTACAGTAACCAAACTGGCACAAGTGATTCATCTTTGGATGCTGAGGTGAACCCATGCATCGGATGCAGCATCTGACCTACATTTTCCGCTTGAGTGACTTGGTTAAGAAGTTTGGAGTAGCTCAGTATCTGACAAAGTACTGATGCTACAGTAACCAAACTTGCACAAGTGATTCATCTTTGGATGCTGAGGTGAACCCATGCATCGGATGCAGCATCTGACCTACATTTTCCGATTGAGTGACTTGGTTAAGAAGTTTGGGGTAGCTCAGTATCTGACAAAGTACTGATGCTACAGTAACCAAACTTGCATAAGTGATTCATCTTTGGATGCTGAGGTGAACCCATGCACCGGATGCAGCATCTGACCTACATTTTACGCTTGAGTGATTTGGATAAGAAGTTTGGGGTAGCTCAGTATCTGACAAAGTACTAATGCTACAGTAACCAAACTTGCACAAGTGATTCGTCTTTGGATGCCGAGATGGACCCATGCATCGGATGCAGCATCTGACCTACTTTTTCCACTTGAGTGATTTCGCTTTTAAAAGCCAATATTGAGCAAAGTATAAGTGCTACATGTACCAAACTTGCATATTGGATGTATCTTTGATCAAACTTTCATAAAATGACCTTGACCTACTTTTTCCGCTTGAGTGATTTTGCCTTTAAAAGCCAATATTGAGCAAAGGATAAGTGCTAGATGTTCCAAACTTGCATATTAGATGTATCTTTGATCAAACTTTCATAAAATGACCTCAACCTACTTTTTCCGCTTGAGTGATTTTGCCTTTAAAAGCCAATATTGAGCAAAGTATAAGTGATACATGTACCAAACTTGCATATTGGATGTATCTTTGATCAATCTTTCATAAAATGATCTTGACCTACTTTTTCCGCTTGAGTGATTTTGCTCTATAAAGCCAATATTGAGCAAAGTATAACTGCTACATGTACCAAACTTGCATATTGGATGTATCTTTGATCAAACTTTCATAAAATGACCTTGACCTACTTTTTCTGCTTGAGTGGTTTTGCCTTTAAAAGCCAATATACATGTACTAAGAAATATGTTTGAATTGAATTTTGCTGTCACGAGGTGAGCTTTGTAATCTGTGATTACCTATGTTTTTAACTTTAGATGTTGCTTTGCTGCTAATTTCCGATTTCCTTTTTGTTTATGGCTGCATAGACCTTAATTTCAGTTGAGATAATACTATATCAGATTTGTTGAGCCTCTTATGCAAATTTCACAATCTGCTTTTTATGATGACTTAACATAAACAAAATAAGGAGATCAAATGTTAAGCGTCTTCAAGTTCAGAACGGATAAATTTACAGCATGGACCAGACATGCACGTTTCGGGTACTTAATTCTCGTCAGTGATCCTCAATCTAAACAATATAATACTGCCGAAGAGTGTGAAAGTTATAATGTCCAAAAATGTATCGAAGGTAGACTTTTGACAGACCATTGAAAATGCGTCAAAATCATCAATCATCAATCGCCATCTATGCAGTGGATATGATCGATGTGTCACCATAAGGACACTGTATGGCGCTTAAACAATCTCAACCTTATTCCAGCGCATTCTTAAGAGTTGTACACTGACTGATTGTCATTATCGACAGAACTATATAATGGACACAGTCCAAACCTTGTTCAGAGAAGACAGGGAACTGGCAATCTGTTTTCTCTGAAAGCTGGTCCGATTCCTCGAGTAACTACATGCATTAGGTCTATCCAGAGCACTTGCTGTTTTTCGTACGGTCTTATGTTTTATATCATTTTAAATATTCATCTGTTTATTACTTGCATGGGTCCCTATATTTTGTTGTCTTGTTTTATTTCATAATCTTGCAGTGAGGAGGCTATTATAAATACAACACGTGTACGTACTTCGAGGTCGCTGGGTATATAACCGGACTGACATGGCAGACGACCATCCTCACCGCTCACCTATTGGTCTCATTAGTTTAGGTGTAGTCTTTTATATAAAGTGTTTCCATGTCTACTATGGTGTTTGGGCTTCCTTGTCCCTTTGGTATCTCTTATTGTGTTTGTCTATCCAGTTTGGGTTTGGGATGGGGAGGGGAGGAAGGGGAAGAGGGCATATTTGGGTGTTTCTGTGTTTTGCTAAGCCCTGTTAGAGATCCACTCTTTCTTTTATATTTTAGTATCATACGTACCACTGAAGGATGAGGACTCGTGAGTATAGTTCTTGAAGTTGACATAATGTTATGGTTTACGAGTGTTACATGCCTTCAAATTCATTAGCATCATTTAAGAGCAGATAAATTTACAGCATGGACAAGACATGCACGTTTCGGGTATTCAATCCTCGTCAGTGATCCTCAATCCAAACAATGAAATATAGCCAAACTCTTTGAAAAAAGAACATTAAAGAAGTACTGATCAATTATTCAGTCTCAAAGTCGAGAAGGCAAGGCAAAATCATTAGATTTTCCATAGGAACAGTTGCGATTTTCGGAATGAATAAAATTCCGAAGTGATCGAGACCATGCAGATGCCCGGAGAGAGTCAGCGTCTCCTGATTGCATGCAAAACCCGTCTCAACAGCTCTATGGAAACTTGTCAAATTCGGTAATTGTTTCGATGTACATATTGGTGTACACATAAATCTTGTTTGTTGATGATGACAGCCATTCAATCACAATCCAGAATGTCACTGATCATTCTGGAATGGGGGACCGGATATGCTTTTATTATATCCCCGTAGCGACCGAAAAACTTTCTCAAAGATGATTTCGGTCGTTATGCAATATAACTCTGAACGAGTAGTCCAAAATATACCGAAAGACGCAGCAAAATGGCTGGGATGTGATGTTAAATGTCTTTAAATTCAAAAGCATCATTTTAGAATCGATAAATTTGCAGTAGAGCTGTCACGGTTAACCGAAAATTTGGTTAACCGCGGTTCAAGCTTGTTCGGTTCGATTCGGATCGTACTTTACGGATTTCGGTTCGTTTTGTTTTTGTTTTTATTTTGTTTTTTTTTTTTATTTATTTATTTATTTTTTTTTTTTTTTTTTTTTTTTTTTGGTTGTCTCTGGTAATCAGTAGTTTATAAATTTTGTATACATAAATAATACACAGACTGCGATTGGGTACTTTGTCGTATTTTACCCATTGAAATGGGTTGTTTCACTTCTTGATTGTAAACGTGTACCTGTTTGACAGGTGGAGTCTGAGAAGTTTTCTAGGTGTTCTAGTTTGGTTATTTTGTTGAATGTTGATAAAATCTCGAAGAAAAATGCTTTCAAAGCAGTAAAACGAAAAAGAATTATTTGTTGATTTGCTATTCTTACCATCATTTCCCTCTTTTATTGAATCAAACTAATCAAAACTCAAACCGAACCGAAAACACCAAGAACGGCGGTTCATTTTCCTGAACCGAACCGAACCGACTAAAGGTCGAACCGTAACAGCCCTAATTTGCAGCATGGACCAGATACTACATGATCCAGTTCTCAGAAAATTGAGAAATTTTGTAAACAGAAATTATCGAATGCGTTTGGAGAAACGACCGACCGAAATTGATCGAACTTGGCTACATGTGCCCTCGGAGACTCCTGGTCCTAATTTTGAATTTATCATATACTTTTAAATCAATTGTGTGGCGTATGACTTTGTAACGCTTTATACACCTTGAGCTTATTTTGAAAATAGGGCACATTCAACATGAACTGATTATGTAATAATCAATAGGTTTTGTATTCTGGATCCATGTATACAGTAAGAGAATGTTTGTACATGAATATAGTGCCTTATGGACGATATTTAAGGTATCTCTGAAATATTTCTTCAAAGCAAATGGAGAAACTAACATATCACTAAAGATTTGCTCATCAAAGTTTATAAAAAAGTCACTTGAAATATAGGACTTCCAAAATATCGGAAATTGTTAACTTTATATTACTTGTCTCACAACCTTACCTCTATTTTTTCTACATTTGGTGCGCAGCCAATGACGATCATACCATGTTGAACTAATTTCCTAGAAATGGCAGCCCCTATACCAGCGGATGCCCCGGTGACGAGCGCCACCCGTCCTACCCACTTCTCCATCCTAAGGCGTCCCTAGATTGATTTGCAAACGTACCAAAATAAAATGTCAGTATGTCGACAACTTGACCTAAATTGATAGTCGTTTACGTTTCGAATATTCGGCATGATTTGACTTCTGTCTTTTTATATTGATATGTTTATTTCATATATCTTGGTCACCATCCCTTGATATAAATAGAAATAAATTTGATTGTATATAATAGAATCCGATAAATTTTGGATTGAATTGTTATAAATCTCAAAATCCCAGAACTGTATCCTTGCAACGCAATGAGGTGTAGTTGTTGGTCAAATAATCGAGACAACCGTTACCACCTCGTGGGATCGAAACGTATGGTCTTGTGATTCCTTAGACAGTTTTTTGGGAATTTTTTTCATTTTCTTAATTAAACTTAACAAAACTAATGAGCCGTTACCGTAGGACAATGTCTAATAAATGAATTCATATCGTCTAGGTATATGAAAAATAGTTTGTCGACGACAGAAACGTTCTTGACATTTGGTTTTGTAATACCGTATAACCAGAAATTTTCGCGAGATACTAATTTTCGCTATATTCGGGAGTGATTTGGAATCGCAAAAAAAATATTCTCGCGAAAAATTGTGCTTGGTATGGTATAACATAAATTGGCAAATCAGCCACATTTTGTTCTTATTGTACATGTGGCAATCTCCATTTTTCCAGATTAAACGTGACGAGATGTGAATTAATTGAATTCTTATGATAGAAATACCTAAAACTTCGATAACTAAAGATACAAAACACACGAATCATATGTATAAATTTGTTTTTAATCAAGGAATCGTGAACAATTGTACTCGCAAAAATAAAGACACCCTATTTTACCATAAAATCGCGAAATTTGATACTAGGGAAAATTCCTGGTTATACGGTAGCTTGGTCAGTGACTTCAGTTATTTCAGACTATATACAGATGACTCCTTCTTCTTTCCAAAACTTCTGTCTCTTCGAGATTTTAAAATCCATCAAGTAAAACATCCCTTAATGAAAAAGGCTTTCGGCAATTTTTATTTATCTAAAAAAAAATTCAAACTATAAACACTGTTTTAAATGATACTTTTGAAATATTATTTTTATTTCATTTTACTTTAGATCTATCTTAAGTATGCTTTTTGGTTCATGTTCAAACATTAGACATGTAGATTCTTTCATGTTACCGATAGTGTTGAAAGTGAACATATGCTTCTATGTTTTTGTTGTCTTCCTAGGTTAAATTAAGATTTTTGAATACATTTTTTCCGTTTGATATGCCCATAAACTGTCTCCGATTACGAACGAGACTCGAAAGACACGATGTCTTCCGTGTTAATCTCTAGACATAAGGTGAACTTGACGTGTTACAATAACTATAGAGATTCCCTTTCTATCACCGAACATACTCTACAATCCGAACACAAGAATACTAATATATAAACGATTGCAACCAATAGGACAACTCATAATAGATGATAATGTTAACCAGAAGCAAACTTTGGGTAGCAATCTTCAATGCAAAAAGTAAATGGTTAGTTACCTGGATTACTTGCGTGCAACCCACTAATTCAAAGGTCTCTTAAGAAGTACAATTATCTGTAGACAATAAGCCTCTCACCGTGAAGTTCCTTAAATCTTAAAAATAAGACAAATGATATGGCCCTCATTAAGAATAAACTTTTCCCTGATGAGATATGGACAGATCTTGTCATGAAGTCATGCCGTCAAGTTTGGTAAGTAGGCAGTACAAGGAAAATGTTGGTTCGTTGTTGATAGATCCATGCATAATGTACTTTGGGCGATCTCAGGATCTATCCTCGTTATAGAAGGCGATTCATTATTTTTTGCCGTTCATTCTGATGGAAGTGTTTCAACTCCTTAGGTCATTTCTTGTTTTTATTCTGTTTTGCGTCCTTTTGAAATTGAAAAACCTACCAGCCAGCCAGGGAGAAAAACAAATTTAGCATATAAAACAAAGTTGCAATGTCATATGTGAAGTACTATAATGAGTTAAAGAAGATCCTGACGATAATCCCAACAGCACTAACAACAGAGCACCAAATTGAGCATCGACGGACCCCCAGCAAGCTAGAGGTGGAAACAGGTGCCCGGGAGGAGAAAGCATCCCCTGTTGGCTAGCGGCACCTGCCGTACTATAAGTACCATGTGAAATCTGACAGAAATTTGTTTCATTTGAATATTAACAGATTTTAGGCAACAAAAGAATGAATGACTTGAATCATTGAAGTATTTTTACATCTTCACATGTCATATAAAGAATTAAACAATTTCTCTATAATTTTTGTACAAAGTACATTAAATTTGCAAAGATTTTATCAGTTTAATTTTGTTTTGTTTTATGACAATGGGCTCAAAACGTACCAGCACGAGGACGCAAAACAGAAAATAACAAAGAAATGGCCTTACCTTCGAGAAGAACTTTAATGCACCAGACACGTGTTTCGGATTGTAAATCCTCATCCTTGGTACTTAATGTTAAAGTGATTTTCAGAGACAGCCATATCTATTTTAATAGCGCCATCTAATTTGATTTGTTGAATTTCGTGTATCTACTAAGCAAATAGTATGCGGCTCCAAATTTCCTGTAGGGTCGATTCTAGCAGTTAATAAATTCTATGACCAAAATAGCATTGGACGGATGTGCAAGGATGTTAACCTCCTTTAATTTTGTTGATGCTTAGCCTAAAAAACTTGAAGTTATCAATAGAGCATTCAGCATGATCCTGGACCAATCTATAATTTTGTACCTGCATCTTCTCCTGCACTGTAAATTGACAAAACGTATAACAACGGGACTCCATGGCCTGCGCTGTCCGAATCTCATTCGAGAGCTCTTGTGTCCTGATCCTTTGTCCTCTCTGAAAGTTGGTGATTTACCATGAGTTCGCTTCAGCCAGCTGGCAGAACAGGGCCTATTTTCGAATGCTGGCTACTTTTTACATGTTAACATTGTTTTTGTGTTACCTGTGACCCTACATATATTACTGTCATGCTTTAGGTTTCACATTACAATGAGACGGCTTTTTGTTTATACGCCAGCTGTACATCTCCGAAGGCCTTTGTGGGCGGGTTGTTCGCATGAAATCTGGATAACCTCATCAACTTCGGTTGATCGTCTGTTCAACGCATCCGAAAATTTCTGTTATCAAAATTTCTTGAAATTTTTGTAACGTGGGTCCTGTAGAATCATACCCCTACCATCTTGCGAAGTGTTTGGTACCTTTTTTTTTGGACATTATAACTTTCACAATTTTGGCCATATAACATTGTTTAGATTCAGGATCACTGACGAGGGTTAAGTACCTGAAACGTGCATGTATGGTTCATGCTACAAATGTATCTGTTCTTAAATGATGCCATTGAATTTGAAGACGTTTAACATTAATATATAGCGGAAGGTCGTCCAAAGTCGGTACTGGGTACACATTGCTCCTTGTGCTCGTAATTTGTGTGTCTGCTTTCAAGTGCTTTGATTGTGTGTTGGATCGTCATTGTGTAATGTTTTCCCTGTTGTTTACTGAAGTTGTTGCTGTCTTATGTTCATTGTTTGATAAAATCCTTAGGGTGTGTTCCGCTGTAGTCAGTACAGGGTAAGTCTTGCTGGAAATGTCTTTGATATCTTATACTCATTAATTTTGATTTCAGATATAAATCTTGAGTGCAACGTAAAGTTCATATATCTTAACTGAATGTATAAATTCGATTATCCAGAATCATGGACAAACTTGAGCATCTTTTTCTCATAGAACGTATCGTTGGACATAGATATATCAATATCCTGTATCAAATATCTGGATTTGTCATTTTATCCCTAACTTGTCCTTTTATGTACTCCCATTCTTCCATTCAGCACATATGTAATTCTGGATATCTTGTAGGAAGGCTGGTTAACAAACACATTTAACATCGGGTATAACTTTTGTATGGAAAGTAACATAGCTTTCATATTAATCATATGTAATTTTCATGAAAGTATCTATGGAATATAGCTTATACAGTCAATGACACGTTCTCAACTGTGCGAGACACTGAAAATCTTCTTTATAGACACTAGTAAATGGAGATTCGGTGACATGATCTATTTGTTGGAATTCTTATGGGTACAAACTTTGTGCACCTTCCAGCAGGTACATGTATGGAATGTTGTCATCGCCTTGCCAACCAATCACATAGATATTTGATATACGTATTTATATAACATTATATGAATATCGGATGGAATCGTTATAAAATTACTAAATGTAAAGGAAAGAAGGAATCGAGAACTATATCAGTTTCACATTCAAATAGATGTGTTTTATTGTTATATCACATCATACTACGTACATTTTCAACATTTTGGTAAAAATTTATTCAGGCCAATACCTGATTTACACAAAAAGCAAAATGTATACGACGGCATTAATACAAACGGCATAGTCGGATGTTCACAAGTGTCTATCTCGAAATAACATGTATTATCAAGGTTTGTAGTGGAGTGCCTTATGTAAGAAAATAAGCTGCCGTGGGAATTTTATGATTAAAGCAAACCACTATGATAAAGATATTAACTATGGGCTAGTATTACAGAAAAAGTTTGATAGACCTCTGAGATATGTGGCAGTTGCGATATTTTGGGGGTAAAACACCCTTTTCTATGCAAAAATCATGAAAAACTGGAAATAATTTATAACTTTTGCATGAAAAATGTTAACAAAAATTAAAAGATGTAAATATACTTAAATTCTGTTGCTTTTCGAATAAAATAAGTTTCAAATTCAAATTTTGATATCAAATGTGGTTTTTCGGGCAAAAAAACCCTTTTCTAGGCTAAAATCGTGAAAAATTGGAAATAATTTATAAATTTAACGTATTAACTGAATTCAAAAATTAAAAGATGTTTACATATTTAATTTCTGATGTTCTTTTGAATGAAATGAGTTTTCAAAATCAGATTCTTATATTAAATGGGCTTTTTGGGGAGAAAATTCCCTTTTCTATGCCAAAATCATGAGAAATTAGGAATGAATTATAACTTTTACATGAAAAATGATGACAAAAATTAAAAGATGTTAATGTACAAAATTCCTTATGTTCTTTCCATTGAAACGAGTTTCCAAATCGAATTCCTATGTCAAATGTGTTTTTTTGGGGCAAAAACCCATTTTCTATGCAAAAATCATGGAAAACTGGAAATAATTTATAAGTTTTGCATTAAAAATGATAACAGAAATTAAAAGATGTAAATGTACTTAGTTTCTGATGTTCTTTCATATTAAATAAATTTCAAATTTGAATTCCTACAACAAATGTGGTTTTTGGGCGAAAAAGCCCTTTTCTAGGCTAAAATCATGAAAAATTGGAAATAATATATAACTTTAGCATATATACTGATTTCGAAAATATAAAGAAAGATGTTTATATATTCAATTTCTAATGTTCTTTCACATGGAATGAGTTTTCAATTCAAATTCTTATGTTGAATGTGTTTTTGGGAGAAAATGCCCTTTTCTAGGCGAAAATAATGAAAAACTGGAAATGCTTCATAACTTTTGCATAAAGAATAGTAACAAAGTTTAAAGATGGTAATGTACTTTATTTCTTATGTTCTTTCAAATGAAATGAGTTTCAAATTTGAATTCCTAAATCAAATGTATTTTAAGGGGGCAAAAATCCATTTTCTATGTTAAAATAATGATAAAACTGGAAATAATATATAACGCTTGCATAAAAAATGATAACAGAAATTAAAAGATGTAAGAATTCTGAATTTTTTATGTTCTGTCGGATGAAATGAGTTTCATTTCATATGACTATATCAAATATGGGGGGGGGGGGGGGGTGGCAAAAAGCCTTTAATAGAAAAAACATATGAAAATTGGAAATAATTTACAACTTTAGCAAGTGATCTGATTTAAAAATTAAAAGATGATTTTTTTTTTACTTAATTGCTGATATTCTTTCGAATGAAATGAGTTTTCTGGGCAAAAAAAAAAAACATGGAAAATTGGAGATAATATATGACATTCAATTAAAATCTGATTTTTAAAAAAAATTGAAAAAATGTTAAACTTTACACAAAATGTACATACATGACTTCATTGTTCTTGACAAATAAATTTTGAATCCTATTTTCTATGCTTAATAAAAAACATAATTTGTTTACAATAAAATCTCATGTAGCTTATTATTGGACATTGTTTTTACTCTAAAACACATGTGTATTGATCAGGGCTCTTGATCAGCCTAATTTGGGCCCGATATTTGGCCAAATTCTCAATGCAATATAGTATCTATTTTGAGACTAAATGTTATACATTTTTATTTTTATATACCCATGAGACATTACTTGATGAAATGTTCTTATGATACACTGAAATTTTACAATAGAACAATCATATAATTTAGTATTTCAATTTCATAGTCCATATTAATGGACCAATTTTCCCAAGTGAAAACCTCTTGGAAAATAATAATAAAATCCCCAGGAGGTAAAAGCTCTATATTTCAAGTGAAAAGACATTCAAATTGATTTATAATTTTCCCGATCTTTGATTAAATGCTGTTGTTTTTCCCAATTTCAAAGGCCTCTTATACAAGAATTCAAATTTGAAACTTATTTCATCCAAAAGAAGATAAGAAATTAAGTACATTTACATCTTTTAATTTCTGTTATCATTTTTTTATGCAAAAGGTATAAATTATTTCCAGTTTTTCATGATTTTTGCATAGAAAATGGATTTTGTCCCCCCCCCCAACATATATGACATAGGAATTCAAATTGGAAACTCATTTCAATGGAAAGAACATAAGGAATTTAGTATATTCACATCTTTAAATTTTTGTTACTATTTTTTATGCAAAAGTTATCAATTATTTCCAGTTTTTCATAATTTTGGCCTAGAAAAGGGCATTTTCTCCCAAAAAACACATTTGATATAAGAATTTGAATTAAAAACTCATTTCATTCAAAAGAACATCAGAAATTGAAAATATAAACATCTTTTAATTTTTGAAATCAGTAAAAATGCTTAAATTATGTATTATTTCCAATTTTTCACGATTTTACCATAGAAAAGGTCTTTTAGCCCCAAAATACACATTTGATATAGGAATTCGAATTTGAAACTCATTTAATTCGAAAGAACATAAGAAATTAAGTATATTTACATCTTTTAAGTTCTATTATCATTTTTAATGCAAAACTAATAGATTATTTCCAGTTTTTCATGATTTTTGCATAGAAAATGGATTTGCCAAAAAAGACATTTGATGTAGAAATTCGAGTTTTAGACTCATTCCAATTGTAAGAACATACAAATGTAAAACTGATGTATACTAAGATCTTTTAATTTTTGTTATCTTTTGTTATGCAAAAGTTATGAATTAATTCCAGTTTTTCATGATTTTGGTCTAGAAAAGGGCATTTTCTCCCCCCCCCCCCAAAAAAAACACATTTGATATAGGAATTCGAATTTAAAACTCATTTAATTCGAAAGAACATCAGAAATTAAGTACATTTACATCTTTTTATTTCTATCATCATTTTTAATGCAAAACTAATAGATTATTTCCAGTTTTTCATGATTTTTGCATAGAAAATGGATTTGAAAAAAGACATTTGATGTAGAAATTCGAGTTTTAGACTCATTCCAATTGTAAGAACATACAAATGTAAAAACTGATGTATACTAAGATCTTTTAATTTTTGTTATCTTTTGTTATGCAAAAGTTATGAATTATTTCCAGTTTTTCATGATTTTGGCCTAGAAAAGGGCATTTTCTCCCAAAAAACACATTTAATATAAGAATTTGAATTGAAAACTCATTTCATTGGAAAGAACATCAGAAATTGAGTATGTAAACATCTTTTAATTTTTGAAATCAGCTATTATGTTTAAGTTATGAATTATTTCTAATTTTTCATGATTTTAGCCCAGAAAAGGGATTTTTCGCCCAAAAATACAAATATGATATAGGATTTCGAATTTGAAACTCATTTAATTCGAAAGAGCATCAGAAATTAAGTAAATTTACATCTTTTTATTTCTGTCATCATTTTTAATGCAAAACTTATAAATTATTTCCAGTTTTTCATGGTTTTTGCATAGAAAAGGGGTTTTTGCCCCCAAAATATCGCAACTGCCACATATCTCAGAGGTCTATCAAACTTTTTCTGTAATACTAGCCCATAGTTAATAACTTTAGCATAGTGGTTTGCTTTAATCATAAAATTCCCACTGCATTACATAAGGCACTCCACTATTGTATGTTAATTCATGATATTTGTTCTGTGGGTCGGAATAAGATGTCGTGAATCTGGAATATAAAAAGAAGTGACAATTATAATATGAATATTCATAAGTCGTAGAAAATGCTACCATAAATATTTAAGATGCCAAGACACAAGTTGACTCAATTTGGGTTGGGGGGTATATGCCTATTGCTTGTGATTTTTGGCATTGTGTTTTACTTTCACTCACTAATCATTGGCTTCCAAACACTGTTATAGAAGTTTAAATAGTGACTAAATTTATGAAGGCTTAAAGTGGGAAATTCTTAGTCCTACCTGAACATGTGGAGGTGCTCCTAATGCATAGACTAAGGCATCGGCTACGTCATCCGCCTCAAGACACTACCAAAATAGTAAGCGAAAAAAAATATAAAATATGGATAAAATTCATTTTATAATTGTAAACAAATTTTCATTATCTAAACATAAATATCCCTCCCTTCAATATTTTCAAAATCCCTGGTATTGTTCTTTTAATGCATACTTTTATATGAGAAATCTGAAAAGCCCCTGTCATTGATCCATCTTCGATTTGAATTCCGTGACATACAGGCGACCTGTGGGTTTTGCATTTAATGAAAGTTCTCACTTCTGTAGAGTTTAATTTTTTTGTAATCCCTAATGCTAAAACCCAAGAAAAATGCAAGTTTCTATCTCAGCTTACACGGAAAAATAATAAATATATTCTATTTTGAATAACAGTATTTTTAAAATTTCAGTATCGATTTAGTACCTTAAACATGGAGCAAATCTTGTTACCCATTTCCTCGCTTTGATACATTCTTTTCTGAAACTCTGTGTGAACAAGTCCTGGACACAATGCCTACAAATTAAGTCAAACATCAGTTTCATTTGTACCTTATATTCACTGTAACTCTTTTGTCCAACTTCAACACTCTTGTACATTCGTATTTCAAATTCTGTCTGCACCATTCCCGGGCTCACAGCCTATCAAAAGTGTAATTAATTTCAAAACATATTTGTAAGTCCTTGTACATGATAAACAGATGGCGGCTGCAAGTTACTTCTAAGGTACAGTATATATGTCTGTAAGTTTGTCTGTCTTTCTCCTCGCCAACAAGTCTCTCATTCTGATAATATTTAGTTATACAATGTACATGTATTCCAATGTCGTAATCAAACTGGGTAAATCTCGTGTCTCGCATAGCTCATTGGTCTCTATGAGTTGGTTTCATTCATATCTTATATTTCTATGTCTATTATGCAGGTCGGCTGCATCACGTTTCCAATCAAGGAACGTAACTCTGTATGTGAGATTGCTTGTGTGCGTGTATGTTCCGCTGAAATCAATGAAATGTTGTCATGTTGGAAATCGTCTGTTTGTCGTGTGGTGTTCTTGTACAATGTAGCAATCTAGTGGCAAGGTGTTTTTGAAAATCTCCTTTCTCATTTTCGGCATTATCATGTTTTGTTTAGCTATTGTCTTTCAGTTTTCATTTCTGTTTAATTTCCATGTGTACTTTAGTGTGAATAAGGAAAGTCATTCACGATGCCGCTTCAGACTACTAAGGACAATCCCCAAGCGCCTGAAGCGGGATGCCTTTCTGTCCGGCTCATCTTGAAACACTATAGATAGGCAGATATGGGGGACAGAGGTGTACCTCTCTCCACCCTCCCACCCTCTTACCTTCCCCTCCCCTCCTTTTCGTCCTTCCCTTACCTCCCCCTCCTCCCGCCTCCCTCCCCCTCCCTTTCACCCTGTCCACCCCTCAGATATAGGAAAAAAGTCATACTTACTGTTACTCTAATATGAGACTTTATCTCTCGTAGTTCATTACGGAGTCCGTCCGTCAGTCCCTTGACGGCGTGTTTTGTGGCTGAGTAGAAGTGACCCGGACTGTTTGGGATCACTCGGTGTCCTGACATGCTGTAAAAGAGAAACCGAGTGTTCATGTATTGCGCCCATTTTCCATTTAAAAGTATGCTTTGCGATCGTAACAGTTGCTTCGAGCCTTATAATTATTCTAAAGGTTTAATAGGTAGTCATCTGACGTCAGTAAGGACAATTTATAGTTTCAATCTGATATGACCAAAAACACATTGCTATTTCGTATGGCAGATTGAGTAAAAAACTACTGAAAGTAACATGCATGATGTATGCATTTCGCATGAAACGCTCGTGACGTAACAATGCATAAGATCTAAAGATACATGCCGCGATGGCTGTTCTAACACGTAAACTGAACCCGCGACCTGAATGTTAATATCACCTTTTCACCTAGAAAAAAACGCGATTTCAGGAAACAAGAATAAAACAGACAACTGTATGTGGTGCATATAGAATAAATGTCGTCATTTGTGTTTTGTTACGGATATGCAATACACAGCAAGCGCATTTATCGCATGAAATGCGATAAAGCGCATTACATGTACGATAAATGCATAGGTTTATACCACGCTGTAGAAATGAAAGGTAGTAAGTAACACATACGACCTCTTTTACTTTTTGCTATTAACAGATAGGTCACACAATTTCCATCTTCCTGTGAAATTTCATAATGATATTACATCTGTAACCATGGTAACGGATTGAATAAGCTACTTATGAAAGGTCGTATGTGTCAGATACGACCCATAATTTGCCTAAAATATACCTCTGAAAGGTCGTAAGTGTTAGTTACGAGAACTTACGACCTTTCATATCCCAACGTCTTGTAAAGGAAATAATAGACAAGAAACTCCAGTTTGATGAGTATGAAAAGGCGTATCATGTGATATAATTAGTAAGTTTTTGTATCCATATTAAATTTTCTGTGGAAAAACATGTTGCCTTTTGTTTATATATCCAAATGCAAAGCGTCGATATATAGACATTCACTGACCTGGTCCTTTATTATATTTAATCCTAGTTTATGTAACATCTGTAATATCAGTTGTCTGGAGAAGAACGTGCCTATGAATTATGTATGTAAAGGCACCAGCATTTTAATAATAATTATACATGTACTAGTATAGAAAAATGTGTCCTTGCATGGTTTCAGGGGATCAAATGTTTAATTATCAGCAAATTGTATGAAAAAATATGGATAATGCATGCATTTTTACAAGAATACTGATACATGTACATTTGTATATTGAACCATAATCATAGACTTGCTTAAGTCCATATATCAATTATGAACAGACTTGCGATAAAAAAAGAACTAAAAGCAGTGAGCAATTGGATGCAGAGATATATAATCAATATTAACAGACTTAATTGCTAGATAAGGGATTTCACTGGATAAAGAGTTATTCAAATGTATTTATTTTTAAAATGTATTTGATATAAGGACTTGAGCAAGTCTACCATAATCATTACGCTAGCTAGATCCGCACTTGTTGAAATCTTACCTGCTAACTAGGAAAATATGGCCATCGTCAACATTTCTCTCCCTCATCTGTTTTACTGCCTCTCTTGAACATATACTGAGGGCCAGAACATTCACCTGTAATATAGTAGAAGTCTTTTATTTTAAGTACATGTCAAGGTCAACACCCACTCCCCTAGGAACTAGCCCAAACGCTGGTTTTACCCCTTTTGTACGAATAAGTTTCGCAAAGTAGGTTAACAACCCTCCCCCAAAATTCGGTAGGCTGGACCCCCTCCTCTTCCTCGTTAACGTTTTTTTGTTTGTTTGTTGTTTTTTTTTTTTCTTCTTCTTCTTTTTTTTTTAATGTTTTTCTTTTTTTTTTTTTTTTTTTTTTTGGTCTTTGTTTTGTTTTGTTGATTGGTTTTGTTCGGGAAGGGGAGGGAACTGATATCCATGACTTAATAATACAGTCGTATATCCCGTTCCTCTCGTCCAATGTTGAAATTTCTTTTAAGAAATAATTGTTGGGACTGAATTTTTATTATTATCATTATTTTTTTTTTTTTTTTTTTTTTTTTTTTTTTTTGTTACATCGTTTCAAAGACGTACGATAGCATGAGAAACTAAAATGTAAATTACATAACAAATGTTCAAACTATAATTTTTCTTCCAGAGTGAACATATGAACGCTCAAGCACGCAAATTTTCGACCACTTATTATGGCATTCATCACGACAATGTTTTACAATTAATAAACGACTGTTATCAGTATCAAAATTGATGTATACGTATACGCAGCTTTGTGAACTAGGTATGTCCGACTTATGGTATGGACAAAGTAACTTAATTTTTAAGGTACATTTTCCACTAATTAAACAAGGTATTATTGATAATTACATTCATGCTTTTCAGCGTAGTCTGTCTGTTTCAAAAAAATGTTTCCTATACCGTCACCTAGTAGACACTTTTTCACTTCAATATTATTTATGTAAACGTATACCCAACCTTTATAAAAAGCAGCTAGCAAAAATTAGATTGTCATCACACCAGCTATCAATAGAATCTGGTAGACACCAAAATATGTCTAGAAATGAAAGGGTTTGTCCCATGTGTAATTCTGAATTAGAGGATGAGTTCCATTTTATTCTTGTATGTCATGCTTATTCTGATCTTCGAAAGAAATATATTAAAAGATATTACTGGAATAGACCATCTGTTTTCAGTATTTAAACTTGTTCAACTGCTGAGTGCTCAGAATATCAAAGTTTTGTGTAAGGAGCTGTTAAGATAAGGCGCAGAATCTGCCCTGAATAGTCGAAATTTCAAAGTGCAAAATTTGAGAATCTTTTTCGATAGAATTTTCAAATAACTTGGTCCGCATATGAATCTGCTGTCAGATGGGATAATTTATGCAAAATAAGACCGATATTTGGGTCAAAATAAGCGTTTTTAGCTCACCTCGACGAAGTTGAGTGAGCTTATGCTATAACCCCACGCGTCCGCGTCCGTGTCCGCGTCCGCGTCCGCGTCCGTGTCCGCGTCCGTGTCCGCGTCCGTGTCCGCGTCCGCGTCCGGTTAAGAAGTTTGGGGTAGCTCAGTATCTGACAAAGTACTAATGCTACAGTAACCAAACTTGCACAAGTGATTCATCTTTGGATGCTGAGGTGAACCCATGCATCGGATGCAGCATCTGACCTACATTTTCCGCTTGAATGACTTGGTTAAGAAGTTTGGGGTAGCTCAGTATCTGACAAAGTACTAATGCTACAGTAACCAAACTGGCACAAGTGATTCATCTTTGGATGCTGAGGTAAACCCATGCATCGTATGCAGCATCTGACCTACATTTTACGCTTGAGTGACTTGGTTAAGAAGTTTGGGGTAGCTCAGTATCTGACAAAGTACTAATGCTACAGTAACCAAACTGGCACAAGTGATTCATCTTTGGATGCTGAGGTGAACCCATGCATCAGATGCAGCATCTGACCTACATTTTCCGCTTGAGTGACTTGGTTAAGAAGTTTGGGGGTAGCTCAGTATCTGACAAAGTTCTGATGCTACAGTAACCAAACTTGCACAAGTGATTCATCTTTGGATGCTGAGGTGAACCCATGCATCGTATGCAGCATCTGACCTACATTTTCCGCTTGAGTGATTTGGATAAGAAGTTTGGGGTAGCTCAGTATCTGACAAAGTACTGATGCTACAGTAACCAAACTTGCACAAGTGATTCATCTTTGGATGCCGAGATGGACCCATGCATCGGATGCAGCATCTGACCTACTTTTTCTACTTGAGTGATTTCGCTTTTAAAAGCCAAAATTGAGCAGAGTATAAGTGCTACATGTACCAAACTTGCATATTGGATGTATCTTTGATCAAACTTTCGTAAAATGACCTTGACCTACTTTTTCCACTTGAGTGATTTTGCCTTTAAAAGCCAATATTGAGCAAAGTATAAGTGCTAGATGTTCCAAACTTGCATATTAGATGTATCTTTGATCAAACTTTCATAAAATGACCTCGACCTACTTTTTCCGCTTGAGTGATTTTGCCTTTAAAAGCCAATATTGAGCAAAGTATAAGTGCTAGATGTTCCAAACTTGCATATTAGATGTATCTTTGATCAAACTTTCATAAAATGACCTCGACCTACTTTTTCCGCTTGAGTGATTTTGCCTTTAAAAGCCAATATTGAGCAAAGTATAAGTGATACATATACCAAACTTGCATATTGGATGTATCTTTGATCAATCTTTCATAAAATTTCCTTGACCTACTTTTTCCGCTTGAGTGATTTTGCTCTATAAAGCCAATATTGAGCAAAGTATAACTGCTACATGTACCAAACTTGCATATTGGATGTATCTTTGATCAAACTTTCATAAAATGACCTTGACCTACTTTTTCCGCTTGAGTGATTTTGCCTTTAAAAGCCAATATTGAGCAAAGTGTAAGTGCTAGATGTTCCAAACTTGCATATTAGATGTATCTTTGATCAAACTTTCATAAAATGACCTTGACCTACTTTTTCTGCTTGAGTGGTTTTGCCTTTAAAAGCCAATATACATGTACTAAGAAATATGTTTGAATTGAATTTTGCTGTCACGAGGTGAGCTTCGTAATCTGTGATTACCTATGTTTTACACAGAAATCAAAGGGAAACGGAAAAGTTTTATACAACATCGTTCCCCCCCCCCCCCCCCTCGCTTTAAGATCCACTTTCACCAAAGGTGTATATCAATAAAACACATTTTCTGGCCAAGTGGGGTTCTGAAGCGAGGGGGGGGGGGGGGGGAACAATGTCCCACAAGCGAAAAACGAAAAAGGGGGGATGGATGACTATTTATAAATTTGCCTCTAGAGCGATAAAGTAGGTTATATTGCAATCTTTTTCGTTTTATATCGCGGAACAATCTATTCAGAGTGTGTTCCGATCAAAATATGTAACCGTTTGGAGGGAAATAAACGAGAAAGTTGTCTATTTCTACACCGTATGGTATGTATTTCGCGCCAGAAAGACACATAAGTGGCGGAGAAGAACGAAATAAAACCGTTTTTCAGTTTCCGGATTGCAGAGTTTGCCGATTATATTGATATAATAACCTCAAAGTTAATTTTGCTTATCCAATTTTGACATGAAAAAGTAACAGAAGCATAATAAACGTAAAAATGTGTAAAATTATGCATTTTTTGTGCATTTTCGATCGATATTCAACGTTTTCCGTCATCTGTACCCCTACCTCTTCAACCCGTAATTATAACATCTCTCACCAAATTTATTTAAATAAAATATCTACCATGAGTCTTATAATACTTTATATTTTTATCCTGACAAACTTTTGTCTAAATTGCAGCGCTCGAGAAATAATCGAGTGATTTCAGGGCTAAAATCGGCCCTTATCTTAACAGCTCCTTCAGGGAAATTTCAGTTATAAAATCTGCATTTGACTTGAGAGCAAACCTCATATCACAATGATAAATATATTTGTAATATCACAATTGTATAACATGTGCCAGACGAACTCTGAAACTTTGTTTATTCGCCACACCTATATCTATATTTGCATTATATTGTTTATAAAATGCCAATATATCAATGTAACATATTGTTGCAAGAAATAAAGAATTGAATTGAATACATCAAAATTGATATGTACGTTTTACCCAGTATATGGGCATTCACCAAAATATTGATTTAGCCGGATAATGAACATAAACATTGTCGGGGTTTTATTTATTTACTTATTCATTTTATTTTATCTTATTTTATTTATTTATTTTCTGAAGCGATCGACAATTTGTGTACTTGGGTGTTGGTATGCTTTCATTTGCATTGACTATTCGACAAAACTCAAACTCAAAAACTAGTTGATCAATAGACTAAATAATCCAGTCTTTCTCAGTGCTGCCGCAGCGGAGAGACTGGATTATTTAGTCTAGTTGATCACCTACCTCCAACATATTTCTCCAATCCTGTGTACTGCCAGTCAGAAGAGGTGCGTTGTGGGATAGTCCGGCGTTGTTAACCATTACATCCACACCACCTAACTCCTTCTTCACCCTTCCAAACACGTCTAATATGTCTTCTTCGCGAGTAAGATCACATCGCATAGGAATTAATTTTCCTTTTTCAGATTTGAGATCATTGGCTATTTCCTGAAAAAATAAAATCTAGTTACCATGGTTACAGATCTTGTTTGCAAGCACGACTTACTGAATCTGTAGGAAGACAGATAGATATATAATTGGCAGAGATGCGCAAGAGTGGGCCATGTTGAAAGGGGAATGTCATGACTATGATTTTGAGAACAAATGTTTGACATAATCGGGAAAAATTAAGGGAAGCCATAACCCTCTAATCCCTTCTACCCCAACCCCCTGCCCAAATCAGTGCGAATGGCTTGTGTGGAATGAACGACAACTGTGGGAAGATAACTTTTACAAGAGCTAAAGCTAAATACAAGTGCTAGTTTTGCACCAAAATTTAGAACATTCATGTAATTGTTTGAGCTAGCCTGCATCATTCAATTAACTTTTCTATGAACAGATATATTTTTAGCATGACCCTGGTTGGAAACAAGGACGATATTCATAATCGAATCTAATATCAGTTACAAGTTACCCTCCCAATCAAACCTACCTGTATTTGTTCTACGTTACGTGCACACCCCACTACTGTCATGCCATTTTGCACTAATTTTCTGGAAATAGCTGCTCCTATCCCAACGGATGCTCCCGTAACGAGCGCCACCCGCCCTACCCACCTTTCCATAGTGAATTCGTGGATAAGAATGTCAATACGTAAACAGCGTGACCTAGATTGATAGTGGTCGAAGCTATAACTATGGTCGATGATATATGGATTTAGTCAATTTTGATCAAAAAAATCGAAAATGTTTCCTTTTCGAAAGAGCATGATTTTTATTTGAGCATGAGCGGATATGTGGGTGGGTGGGGGAATGGAGACATTCTGTCCAAAGGTAATATAACTAAAGGAGCGATAACTCTGTAAGAGAATGGGGATGTGTGTGTGCTTAAAATATCCTTTCCAATCTGACGTTTTTTAAAATACTTGAAGTTGCCGAAAATCCTGATGTTCACTTTTTGTTTTTGTTTTTCTAAACCATAGGCTGACCATCCCCCCCCCCCTCAACCCCTTGACGGGCTTTGAAAACCCCTTGAAAAAAAATCTGCTTCCGCCTATGGTTTTTATTTTAGTTCTTGAGAGTACTCAGTAATGAGGGCAAAACAGTATACAAAGAAAAAAAGAAAGGAACGTCCATATATATATTTACTTCATTTTTTTTTTTTTTTTTTTTTTTTTTTTTTTTTTTGGTTTGCACTTACGGGCTTCCTATCCGTGCTCGAATGTCTCAGTCAGCAGACCTGATTTTTATGTACCACGGCATAGATGAAGAAAAAAAGAACAGGGATACAGGGCTTTTTCTCTCTTTTGGGGGTAACATGGTCTGTAGTGCACAGATAGGGAAATCTGTCGTGTTTGGTAACTTTAAGTGAGCCTAAGAGAGATTTGGAACTGCTAGGAAAAAGGATGATATGCATACTTGTTACAAATTGAATTATTTGTATTTAAAACTTCATAGTTATTAAATTTATACAGTTTTCATTTTCAAGCAAATTTTTGATAAAAAAACACACCAAAAAAAGTGTTGAAGTAGCGATACTATAGACCCTGTAGCGTATATGGCAACTCCAACATGAAATTTTTCGGTTCTTTTTTGAGTCGTACCCTGCACTTCTGCAGGGCATGAAAAATAAGTCTTAAGACTCATTAATTGTTCCTCTCCACGGAAATCTTTAGTAAAAGGCGAAAGATTTATGCGTGGTTTGAAGAGAAACCAGAATAAGTTGTTATGTTCGAAGTGGTCGACTCATTATGTGACAACTTTCATTAAAGTTGGGTGATTTCAGGTTTCAGCTTCTCTCTCCAAAAAAAGTCAGTATTTCGTCGATTTTTTCTATCATTGACATTAAATCGCTTAGGATTACTTAATATTGCCATTCTCATTATTAGACTATTAAACTACATTTTTTGCTGAACATTTCTTTTTCTCAGTTATGAAATGTCGACATGAGTACGTTTTACCAAAAGAAAGACAACCGCGTTCATACATTCAATAATGAGGTACTTTTCTCGGAAAATTGCTTTTATTGTTTGTAGCACTTTAGAAAATATCGAATTAATTTATTCAACGCTTGGATTTATGAAATGCGAATGGAATAAGAACTGTCAGGAACAGAGATTTGGAGATGGGGCGGAGCGGGGTCATGATACTTTTACCAAACGAATCCTGCATTGTTATTTTTTTAATCATGATTTCTCATTGAATTCAAATAAATCTTATGGAAATCATTGGGTTAAAAAGGATACAAAATCTATTTCCGGGGGGGGGGGGGGGGGTTAGCCGTTGAGGGGAGTAGTCTATAATTAATAAAACCCTGGAAAACTCCTTAAAGATGTGCACCTGTTAACCACATTCTTTTCTGTGCAAGTGTTACAGAGTTGTCATTCTTTTCTCCGCAAAATACCACCTCTCCTTCGCAGCTATTACTAGCGGTAACACGGGTGCGAATCAATATCATAACTTTTTGGTGTTACCCTGGCAGTGGAAAAAATTTAAATGGGTCAGTGCAATCAGATATCAAAGAATAGACAAAACTTTCTTTTTTTTAAATTTAGACCAAAAAAAAAAAAAAAATAGAATGAAGGGTAAATATAACACTGAATACAACTATCTTAGATGATAAGACATGTTAAAAATCATTACATATAAGATCTAGTGAAAAGTGTCTCCAAAATTGAATTTTCGAAATTGAAGAAATTTGTTTAAGTCAGCCTCCTGTGTAAAATTTGGAGATAGAAAATCGTATTTTTAAAATTTAGTGACTCTGATCTTTATCTAACGTCAGATATAGTCAACCGTGAATACAGGTTTTAGAGCTTTTGATCGACGAACGATGATAATGGCAATGTTCACCAATTTGCCTATGAAAAACTTATTTCTCAATCTCATAAACATTTCAAAAAATCATAAATCGTTCTAGATTAACAAAAACTTTTTTTTTTCTCAATTATTTGACCGTCGAACGATGATATCCGCAATGTTCACCAATTTGTATGTGAAAAATAAAACTTATTTTTCATAAACATCATAACTCGTTCTAGATTAACAAAAAAGTTGGGGTTTTTTTTAAATTACTTTTTACTTTCATGTAAAATATTTGAGTTGAACTAGAGGATATCAAAGGAATATATATAAAGTATTCCTTTGAAAATACATTATTTTCTTATCAGAAAAGTCCTGCAGTATCTTTTTATTATTAATTCATTTTAAAACGAAATGTCACACTCCGAACAGTTACGTCCGTCTCGACTCCAATATGAATGTGAAAGTATTTGGCTTCACGTTGCTAAGAGCGACGAAACACAAATTGTAAATATGAATGCGACTCAAAAATATAGTGCTCATTAAATCTGTAAATAAAAGATTCATTTTACATTCGAAATATTAATTATTATATAATTCAATAAAATTGATTAATAATGATTTTATAAAAATCCCAAATTTTGCAATTTGGTGAAAAAAGACAAATTTAGTGAAAACCGGAAGTCACCGCGGATTAATCTTGCAATATGTTGACTGAAATGTGAGAGGAGGGAAATAGCGAGTGATGAGAGATGCAGTGCTTGTTCTGATGATTGCTTAATTTTTGACAACTTGTCACATTTTATGGAATAAAGAAATTTTTCATAACCATGCCTACTCAAGTGAAATTGGGCCAGATGGTCGATCTGGCCCTCGGGACACCCGAAGTGGGGGCTGTAAATTTCAATGTTCTTCACACTTTGCTACATGCAATGTTGAAAAAATTGAATATGAATGATGCACAGGCCGAAATAAGTGAGTTTGATCGAGATTTTTTGTCTTCATCTAAACAACGACAAGTTTCAGGACTAAGCGATCTGGACAGCGGCAGGGGAGACGACTCTGAAGATGCTATGAGTGAAAAATCAACCTCAGCAGGTCCTGGGAGCAGGAAGACTCCCTATCATCATCTAGAATTAAAAGTAGCAAAGATCACGGAACAGTTGGAAAATTTTAGTGAATTGCCCTCGTATAAAGATCTTTTCGAAAGGTTGAAATATGATAAAGCAGCAAATACCCCTGTTGCTGACATGTGGAAATACATAAATATTCAAAAAGATGTCGAAAAGAATTCTGCAGGAGTTGACGAGGTAATTAATTTCTTTCTTTGATGCAAGGTCTGTAAAAAGATGAACAAATACTAGAATGACACTGTTCATGAACTTCATCTGTGATCTTCTTCCGTAAAAGTGAAGAGCCACTAAATTCCTGTTAATGAGGTTCAACAGAGTGCTGAATATCCCTTTTGGGATTCTGGAACAGGACTGTTTTATATCTTTTACTTGTTAATTCTTTTTATGCATCATACATGTATCTTTTTAGTTCTATTTATATAACCTAGCTGCAAGACACTTTTTTTTTCCATTTCAACAACCAATTAAAAAAGAAACGGAGACTTGCATGTCAGGAGTACATGACTTGCACCGATGGTTAACCATGATGAGACTAAATAACCCATGTACTTATAGGTCAAGGTCACATAATTTTCACATACATGTACTTGTTGTACTGGTACATGTTCATGGCTTGCTTTAATTATTTGCATCATACAACTTTTTAATTTGCAATTATGTTATAATATGTAATATATGCTATGCTGAATTATAATTTGCTTTTATGATGAGATACAGTACTCAAGGAGGTCAAGGTCATGGCCACAGTGAAGATTACAATTTTATTTCAATGCAAGCTTCATTGGTGTCACAAGTGTTCACTTGAACACAAATCTGTTTTATGCTGCACATGCATGAATAGTACTGGTTGAATATTTCAAGTTTGCAGTGCGATTATCTTGATTTGTGCATAATGTATTAGCTACTGCATGCAATGTACAACATGTACAAAGTGACAGTCTGATGTTTTTAAATTTTTGAAAACCAGAGTTACTTCCCATTTGGGACGGTATCTGATGTAGACCGAAGGTGACATGTCATCAAATTCTATTGAGACTGTCCTTAAACTCTGGGAAATGACGGTATAAAATCGAATTTACCGTATCATTTTCATGATGTCATAATGATTTTATGTCAGATACCATCTCAAATGAGAAACAGCTTTGTAATGTATTCCACAAAGAATGCACAGTGCACCTATACTGGTACATCTAATTGTTATAATTCATATGATTAAAATACACTTTAATTTAGTTCAATAAGTGCAGTTCAATTCTTTAATTTGAAATGTTTTTATAAATCATGTACATGTGTTGTAAAATGTACTTCTTCTTTCAGTTGATGAAATTGGTTCAGAAGTTAATGCAAGACATTCAGAGGCTTGAAGATGAAAATAAGAAAATGATGGACAAAATCAATGGAGTAAGATTATTTTTAAATCCTAAACATGTTACATATGCCAAAAGTATGACAAGTATCATAGTGGGTACAAAATTATTCAACACATTCTGAAAGATTCAAAATAAATATCCTTTCAGGCATGTGAAAATAAACCATGTTTTATACAATTATCATTCGCTTTTACTTTAGTAACATACATGCATATGATAGGTGTATTTACAAAGCATTATTCTTTATTTTACAGTTGAACATAAACGATATGATGAAAAAGTTGAAAGAACTAGAAGACAAAATGGTAAGTTTGTACAGGTATCTGTACTTTTAAAGGTGACATATGCATAACCTTGACCTTATTGCATGTGCCTTAATTAGGTCAAGGTCACTTTTGAATGCATGAAGTGGGTTTTTGTAGTGGAGAGACTTCTTCATTTGTATCCAGGATTTTAAATCATACAACCATGATCCAAAGGAGACACATGCATCACCTTGACCCTATTGATTTGCCCAAGGTCAAGGCTACTGTCTAAATGCATGAAGTGGATTTCGTTGATTATGAGAAATACTATGGCAAGCTGAAAGTAGTATAATTCTGGAAGTGCTCCCTTTACTTTGCTGATGGGAAAGTATTGGAATGCCTCAATTTGGTTTAATTTGCTAAGAGTAAAAATGGCTCTCATGAGAGCAATAGTGGCCCCTTTTGGGCCTCTTATTTCATTAACATCATCTACAGGTTTTAAGCCAATACTTCATATTTCACATGTATATTTCTTGTCACACCTTGCTGTTTTGGCACATGTACATTTAGCATTTAGACCCTAAACTTTCTTGGACTAAGCCTGTAGAAAAAAGATAGCTTCAGATTTTTCCCCTCATTTTCTAAAACAGGTACATTAATTTATCAGGGTTTTCAAGAAGATTTATTTGAGGCGGCAAGAGAAATTTGAGGTGGATCTTTGGAGCAATTTAAACAATTAATGGACTTAAGAACCAGTGGTTTTTGTTATCTTAGTCTGCAATATTAAAATTGTTTTTGAATCACTGATCTATAAAATTTTAAATCTCCCAGAAACAAAATTACAATGAACCATTTTGAATTTTTGATGCTTCCTTTGGTCCATTGACATAAATTGGTCGTCATTAGTTTTGCCTCTAACATTATATGGTGTCAATAGGTGCATAGCCTTTTATTCATTGTCTCATGATACATGAATGACTTAGCATCCGAAATCCCAGGTCATGCACATATTATTGATATAACATGTTTACATAGTGTGGTAAAGCACTAATAATTAGGTAATTGTGGGGCAGAATGTAGGAGCTTTAAGTTTATAAACACACCTTAATATTAGTCTTGTGCACAAAATATCCCTTGTTCTCTATTTTTTTTATCCGTAGGATTTTTTGTAGAAATGTGAGAAAAATTAAGTATTTTGTACCTAATTTTGCTAGTACTTATGAATTAATCATCAAGCCTCTTGAAAGCTTTGAATTTTGATGATTTATGGATGATTTCCCCCCTAGTGAGAAATTGAGGTTTCCAACTTTTCCACTCTGCAAGCAATTTAATCACATGTAGATATCTTGCACCTCTACAGAATTTTGTATTATATCCAAATCATATACATGATATAGTAAATAACATTTTGTACTAAAGCTAACTTTGTAGACTTAACGCAGAATCTTGAATTAATATTTACAAAAGCTAGGTCACATCACTAAGATGAGTGAATAATCATGTCAGTATGTACTGCAGTAGGTACTGTGTATGCATAGCACAGCTTTATATGATTTGATCCATCTTCTCAAGACAAGTGTACGTAATACCTTACTTGTCTCGAGAAGATGGATTTGATCCAGCTAGGTGGTTGCGTATTTTTGGTGTGTAAACAAGCTGTTATTGTTTTGGATCCTGAGTGGGAACAATGATATATTATCCAAATGTTGGGCTACCTTATAAAGCTATAATTTTGTCAACAAATTTTGTGATCAACAATTGACTCCAGGTCAAGTTGCAAAACTTGTCCTTGACCTTCGTCCATTTGAATTACTGCTAATACATGTACTATACTAGTCATGTACAGGTATTACTAACTAGATTTTGTGGAAAGTCAGTTAGAACACATTGAACGATGTGCTGATGTGTATAATTGTAGTCAAAAGTTTTGTACATATATGACCTTGACCTTTGTTTTCATCTTCAATATCTGCAATAAGTGAATTGAAATACAAATTACAATTATTGATTGTATATTCCATATTGTGCAGAAGTAGAATGCAATAGAAATTACATTCCCCTCAAAATGCATCTACTATTATATTAAGACTTTTGTTTTTGACCTTGACCTTCATTTCAATTTTGATGGTTTTTCCCCTATAAACTTCATACAACACATTTGTAGAATATTGCTAAATCCTCTTGGACATATTGGATGTATCTGAATATCAACCTTTTCTCTAATGACCTTGACCTTCATTTTTTCTGTTGCCTGCCACAGTAAGGAAACTCTGTCTGTCTTTCCATACATTTGTCTGTCCAGTAGTTTGTCATTTCTACTTTCTCATATCATGAATGACTGAATCTTGCTGATGCTTGATACCAGTATACATTATACTACCAACAAACTTGCATGGCTGATCAAATATGATGAAAATGAACACCCAATGACATTGAGGGTCATTTTCAAGGTCAAGGTCACATATTTACTTCGGTCACACATGTAATAGACTACCTATAATAATTACAAATTTTCTCTGTTTACAAGTTCATATAATCATGATAATTTGCAAACTATTTCAGACTGAGATGAACGAGAAGTTTAACCAGCTTCCCACAATGCCTTCAGAGGAAGAATGGAGTCAATTTGTGACGTGGCCGGGATTAGAGGATGCTCTAAACGGAGTGAAAAAGGACTGGGCCGATCTTCAACAACCGGAGAGAGTCGTCATAGAAATGTCTAGTCAGACGGAACCGGTAAGCACATATAGTATATATGTTCAATAGTTGTAACTTTTTTTATGTGGATATATCTTATGCTTATTTTGATAGAAAGCTAGGAGCTATATAAGTTACTTTTCTTACAGCCTCAGCCTTTATTTATTATATTAATATCATACATATATTATATATATACCGTAAATGAAGGAAACATAGATTTTATACGAGTTTTTAGACATGATAGAGCTCATGTTCATTTTTATTCATTTCTCCCCAAAATGATAACAGAGGTACAAAGAATGGGGAAAAAAGAATCTTTAAGAAAACAAGACCTAATTTTGTGATACTGCAAATTTTAGTTTATGAAATGCATTGAGCTCCTCATATATAAGTATCAGTTTCTCTTCCTGGTCCTCTTGAAGAGTTGATAAAGAATAAGACTGAATAATTCTTTGTTAGTTTGTATCATTCAACAAACCAACTAAAATCAATCATACAGATTAGGAAATATTAAATCTAAATGGATTTGTTTTTCACTCGAGTCGTAAATGGCCTCTGTGCCTCTGTTTTGAATTTGAGTTGATGTGGTCACTGGTCATTAAGGGCAATCAAGGGTCAAGATTTACCTGTTTTAGCCTCAGTTTATACAAATTTTAAGGCTTATCTAGAGCTTTATGTACATAGGCCAAAAGGTATAACTTTCTGGAAATTAAAAAGAAAAATACAGTGGAAATTAAGGGATGAGGATTAAAAAAGAGTTAGTCCGTAATTGACTTATCTGTACTAATGAATTCAATTGATTTGATTCTGTATTCTTGAATCTGGTGGCAAATATGTAGATGTAGATCCGTCAATTTACAGACAAATAGATAATCTATCTAAGGTGCCTAGCATTCATTTGCCTCTGGACCTCTTCATTTCAATACATCATTAAAAATAACATGAAAGATTAAACAGAATCCCTAATGTTTATTTTCCTCTTTACTGGTGTAAGGTGATAAACCCATTGGTCTTAATATAAACATTGAAATGCATTGAGTCTGGATAATGAACAAGCGAACTTATTCCTCCCTTGCATTGATTTGATTTTATTAGTGTATTGGATTTGATTTCATTTTGGCTCTTTTTCCGTCTGAAAATTTACATAAATAGCTTTGATAGGAAAGAAATCACCCTGCGAATTTATGAAGAACAGAGCTCTGTTCTCTAATTAGATTGTACACATATTTTTACCTTCAAACATCAAAACAGTATGTGGATTGGATATTCTTTTATTCATTCCGTATACTAATTGGGAATTATTTATATCTCATTAAAGTTCAGATGAGGAATCGTAGGTTCTAAGTTAAGTCCAGCATTCCTGATTGAATTACCAAATTAGCTTGTACCTGTCTGTGCATATAGATTGATTTTAAGGGCAAAGAGTGGGAGACTTTACAAGTGTCGTGATATGATAAATCGGCCCCTATTTACTCTGGTGTCCAAATCAAGTTAAATGTCGATAGCTTGTGCTATAGGAGTGATTATATATTTACTTGAGCGGATAAGATAAGGCCCCAAAATTGTCCATCTACGACTGAAGTGTATAAAAGCTAGTGGTGTCACTGACACCACCACGCCTGTCTCTATATCTTTTCATAAGTTTATAACTTTAAGATGCTTATCAAAATGTACACCTTAGCCCCATAACCAATATGGGCAGAATGATGTCAGACCAATTCGTGTTGGGGGAATCCAGTTACTCCTCATGTACATCCCTGTAAGGAGTTACTTTAAATCTAAACATTTGAGATCCATGCCTTTCACTTTGAAAGTTTGTTGAATCATTGTTGACAATAATTACTCATATACATTGTATACCTTGGATGGATTTAGACTGAAAATTTTGAAGTGCTCATTTATATCCTTAATGGATTTTGAAAAACAGAGAATTAATTCTTAAACCTACATGTACTTTGCCATGAAAATTCACCCATATCATATGGAAATTTTCAACTGATTTTATCCCTCTATACAATTTCTTGTCACATATTTATCACTTAACCAAAAGATTAGAATTATATTTGATTTTACCACTCCCCATGTTTCACCAAGTTTCCCTATAAAATTTGCATGTAACTCCGAGTATCCAAAGTTTCAACATCACAATATTGAATATATGATCTATGATCCAAAATTATAAGGCCCCTGGAAGGCAAGCCTCGGGTTTTACATAATTTTGAGACCCCTCGGGTGGAACCGATGTATCTTTCATAGAAGACCATGAAAGAGTCTTATAGTCATATTGAAAATTTTCCTATTTGTAATTTGTAATTTCCTATTTGTAATTTGTAATCAACAGCACCACCATCAGGTTTGTATGGTTTTTGCATGTGAATGAGATTTTATTGAGAAATGTAGTACCAGTACTGTAGTATTCAATGGTGCATGGAATAAAAAAAAAAAATGACAATTCAAGTGTTTATATTTACTCACAATTTGATGTCAATACTTTACTCATACATGTTTTTTTTTTTTTTTTTTTTTTTTTTGGTCTAGACTTGATGACATTTCATATATTTTTTCCTAACTGAATGACATTTTCTTGTCGTGCATAAATTGATCAAATATGTATGATTTTGTGCCAGACAAACATAAATCAAACTTCCAATAAGATTTGGTTGATTGGTATTTTATTTGTAGGGCTCATGGTTAAACTGATATAAAAATCTCATTACTTGTATTCTTATATATGTTACTTAGTTTGGGATGTAAGATGATTTTGAAAATTTGTTTTTGATGGCACTAGCAAGCTAATATATGTAATGATACCAATTAATTTGAGATACTTCTAATGAAACCTCATATCATAAATGATCTTTATTACTTATACCATTTCAAAGTTCATAGTTTGATGTGTATATTTATTATTTTAAATTGCAAGGTATTGAATTTTTTCATTCCTGTTTCTGGCTCATTCTTACTTTAAAGAAGATGCCCTTGAGCATTTGTCAGAACACTTTGTCCAGTATTTATACTTTCAATCTCTTAACAAATTCCAAATAGAAATTTATGGAACTTGGTATGGAAGAAGAAACAAGGTTTATTTAGATGATGGAATTGTTGTCTTTGTTTCCGGTTTTGTCAAAATTTGACACCACATGTGTAAGCTGACCATACTAAAACTTGAAAGAAAGTATTAAATTGTTCATTTTCGTCTGAAAACGGACACTGTCGTTGTGACCAAATTTATTTCTTCTAAATTAGATGTAATATGAAAGAAAGATTTTAATTTTCTATTATGAGCAAGCTGAAATATAGGAAAAAATGAAACAAGTCTACTCGTTACTTCGTCCTCTTTTTCTGATATGGTCCACCTGGGCCTCTTGTTATAATATTGATTCTAAATTCCTGAGTGCACATGCATCTAATGCTTGAACAGAAACGATGTTAACTTTACTGGAGGTCGTTACGGTTTTGCCATTGGTATGTCATATTCCTTTAAACAAATATTCCCATAGGAACTTGCTTATGAATCATTAATTTCGCTAATGATATGCCCATTTTACTGTGGTGACACGATGTTAATATCTGTATTCCAGCCTCGTTACATGGTTTGTATAATGTTGATTGATGCTGGTTGATTGCGAATGTTTTTAGTATTAGCAGTCAACGTTCGTCGTTATGTCTGTCCGTCCAAAGCTTTAGCTCACGTCTTGCTAGCAGTGTAGCGTGCAATAATCGCTTGTCCCAAGAAAAAGAACAATATTCGTTCACTGTCTGAATTCTATCCGCATCCCTTGTGATGTATCTACTGTCTGAAAACATTTCACCCACACGAAAGTACCATGTTATGTGCGTCTGTGCATGCATGTAATCGCTAAAAATTCCCTGATTTTGTCCGTCCTTTATGAATACGATATATGTTTTTCAAAATCTTCAATAGGTTTATCTTATGTTTAATGATTGCTTAGAAAGGACACCCCCCCCCCCCAAGTGCGCACGTCCTGATCGCGTTTGTAAAATATTCTTCTGTATATATTATTCTTTATTTATGAAGTGTCCTCTATACATGGAATTCGCATACAAAAGCATGCTAATACAACTATAAAATGCCACTTTCTGAAATTTCAAAAGCCATCTATAAAATATCACTTTCTAAACTTTCAAAAGCAGTCGTTTGAAGTTGTTCAAGATTTGATTGAGAAATTCCTTGACGTTCTCTCGTATTATGATCCAGTGACCTTGACATCAATCAAACCTTTTCTACTATTCTAGTTCAATATTTCCTTAGAAATCAACTTTTTATCTGACCCCCAAAAAATACGAAGAATATAGCCAACACGGTCCAGACCGTTAGCTGGCTTGACAGCAATATTGACCGTAGGTATTTAGTATCTCTTCAACCATAAATAATCCGAACTTAAAGTTTAAAGTCGATTATACGACCCGTCACAAATATTAAATACAATTTCTGAGTGAACATATATTTAATCAATCCAGAATGTGTAAATAGCTTTTTGCGATTTACAGTAGCGTTCAAAAGGCTCCGTTGTATAACAGTCTAACTGGATTTCTTTTTCAAAGATTTTTCTCTCCAGGGTTTGCTGTGCTGGCCTGATGTTTTTGTGTGAAATACTTATTGTTGAATCCCCAATCAATAGATCGAATCTCTGATACATGTTAATCTAACAATTTTGTTTGTCCAAATGAATGTGTCTAAGCGTTTGATAATAATAATGAACGTCTCTTACAGTATTCTATTTCTTTTGCATGTTTCCACCAATTTTCCGATCACATATTATTGAGCAAATTCCATGAATGTATCGAAATCACTTTCACTCTATAGATGCATCTTGAAATTATTTTCCAACGATCTCACTGCATGATGATTTGTCAAAGAAATAAAATTGCACATGTAACTATTGTGAATTATATTTTCATTATATGCAGAATATTCTTCTAACGAATCTACAAATTAACATTTCAGCTGAATTTTTGTACTTTAACTACTAACAACCTTTTCATGCTCACTATTTTCTGTTTTATTTTTTTATGTCCCCAGTTTTATTTTTGTGACTTTGTCATATAGTCCTCTATGGAAAGTCTTTGATTATATTAATCATTTCGTCCGTATCTTGTCAACCATGCTTGACCGTTCTCACTGTAGATATTGATTTTGAAATATTTTGACATTTTCTCTTCTTTCCACAGCCTTCCAGACCAGTATCATCTCGCGCCAGTACCCGTATGAGCAGTCCTGGACCGTCAGCAGAACTGCTAGATATCTTAGAAAGACTCGGCAAGTTATCTGAAGGTCACCTAGCCCTCACCAAACGTGTTGATGCCATCGAGGTAGATTTTTTAGTTTCTGTGTTTTTCTTGAAAAGGGGGGGGGTGAATTTTAAGTTCTCTATGGTAATCTGAGAGGTTAAGTTGATATGGAAAAGCCAATGAAAATTGGTCAAAAGGAAAATGGTACTTTGAATTTTGCAGAACCTATTTTCTTCAATATCAATATTCAAGATAGATGCATAAGGGTAGGATCCTTTGCCGCTCAAGTTCAGAGAACATTATTTAGTGCATATATTAGAATATACTCCTTTTCAAATTCTTTGAAAGTTTGCTAGTACATGTATTTGAAAAATTAAGAAAAGATGAATGATGGTTTACTTTTCAGGAGGAACTCAAAAACAAATTGGACAAGAACGCTCTCGAAAACCTCAGTAAGTTTTCATAGTTTTGTTTAAAATTTTGCTTTTCACATGTCAATTCTTATTTCTGAGAAGAGTGAGCCAGATTCCTTATCATAAGCTAACAAGTTTGATGTGATCTTCAATTTCAGACTTGTCCTCTGACCTCCTGGAACAATTAGGTCAACTACGAGCTGACCTTGATGCACTAGCAGAAGCCAGAGAAAAGGTAGGGTCAAATGTCGTCTGCATCATACATAAACTTTCTAAAAGTAGAGGATACTAAATATCTATAAATGTGTGTGCCACATATAGTACATATATTCAGCTTTATATTAACTTGTGTGATTAACGTAGAAAATGTTTTGCGTGTTGCTAGATACTAGAAGACTTGTAAACTGTTAAATAAGTTTGAATGAAGATTAACTCTGCTTGATACCTACATGTACTAATAGACTTTGTAACTTCATGTAATGCATGCCTAATATTCAAATTCATACTTTCAAACTTTTAATGCTCTAAAATCTATATTACCTGAACTTATTGGAAATCCTCAGTAATGAATCATGATTTTGTTGCATCTTTCATTGATCATCATTTAGACATGGTACATAATCGGCCGCTATCACCTATTGCCATTATCTGCTGCTTAGCTTTTCCTCTTCCTCTAACTTCACCATTTCATTCCTTCCTTGCACGTTCATTAACAAGACTGATGGCAAAGCATCAGTGGTGGATCTCCTTAAAGCAAAGACCAGTTCCCAACTACTGGACGAATTCCACAAGCATGAGCTTCAGTCTATAGCCATGGACTCGCTGGTCCACAAAGTCTCTGCACTGGAAGACAAGTTCAGACTGTTCCAAGATATGGTGATGGACGATAGTGCCTATCAGAGCCAAGGTCTCTGACCTTACAGCTTGGCTGGAGGCCCAGAAGAACAGACCAGACCCACTGGCGGGAATTTATTCAGACAGCGATAGTCCTATGGAGTCTGAGAGTAGGGCCACGCCTAAAGTTGAGAAGGAGTCGGATGAAGCAAATAAGGACAATACTGAGAAAGCTGGAGAGACTTCAGATGAAAGTCCAGTTGTGAAGCCGGATAAGGAGAAAGAGACAGACAAAAAAGATGCTAAAGAGTCGTCTGCTGATGGTACATGTAAGACAGATACCAAGAAGGAAGAGAAGGTGTCCACTGAATCAAAGGACGAGAAGGCCAAGGAAGAAGGTTCAGACAGACCCGTGTCTCCTCGTACTGGAGCCATCAAGAGAGAGAGCTACAAACTTGATGAAGCCATTGTGAAGATCTTTGAGAGCGAATACAAACCGGACCTTGAAGAAGTATCAGAAATTCAAGACGAACTCGGAAATGATCTGTCACAGGCAAACGATAGGATAAAGACGCTTGCGCTCATCCTAAATAATCAGCTGCATACCATCAGAGACAAGATTTTTGCGCTTGACAACGATTTGAAGAGAATGGCAAAGGGAGTCGAATTCGCGTTGCTGAGAGCTAAAGTAGCCGGTATGAGCGACTTGGTAAGTGGGTGAGGTGGCCTCTTTCTGTAGTTACAGCTATGGGTATGAGCGACTTGGTAAGCGGGTAGGGCGGTCCTCTATCTGGTTATAGGTATATCTCGGGGAATCTGTACTCTCCGTAGATAGGTATCTATACTTACTAATTATGAATCATTTTGTATAGAGTTTCATATGTTTTTGATGATCGATTTTTGTTTAAAGGACCTCTCTTCAAACTCAAAAAATGTAGAAGAAGTGCGTTCAAATTATGTGGACCAGAATACAAAGGAGAATGTTGACAACAATCTAACATCCACCCAAAATGAGAATACAAACGACTTGAGTAATAATTCTGGCGATGTAAGACGTCACTGTATTAATTTTCCCAACCCTCTTTTATTATTGTACACCCAAAACAGCATGATATTGAACATTTTCTGTTACACCTCAAGAATCGCCCTTTCTTACCATAGGTTTAATTCGGCATGCTGAAACCTGGCATAAACCGACGACTTCTAATCAAGTGGAATATTGAACCACGACAGAGCTGTCATTGTGCTGCCAATATGATATTTTTTGTTGAGTCGGTGTTGAGTAATAACAACACTGAATAGACTCAGTATTTGTATTTTTCGGACAAATAAGTCTTATTACGGAAAAATGTAGTGGAACTGAATTTTAATTCCGAAAAAGCAGTAAAATTGCAACCAAAAAGCTTTTTAATTCTATCAAACTTATTGTGATCGTACCGTTTAACAGTATGTTTCTGTCGCGCTTCATTAGAAGTCTAAGGCTGTCATGGGACATGTACTTTTAGATTTTGTCTGGGGTCTTTCATCGCACATTATCAATTTTATACCTGATTTGTTGTTGGTTTCCATTGCGATCTTAATTTCAGAAAATTACACAGCTTCTCATGTACTTTTCTCATTTTCTACACACCCAGGTGATTTCGAGATTCTTTAATATGGCATTTTTCGTTCTCTAACTTCTAAATTATTTACACAAAGTCCTTTATTTAATTACTGATTCAATTACCGTCTCTTTCTTTTTTACATTTTTCGGAACTTTAAAGGTTTAATTAACGGGTATATAGAGTATTGATTCATTGATTATAAAATGTCCATTAAAAGAGGGACAAAAATTCGTAGTGCAAACCAGTAAAAATCAAACAACTAGAACGAAACTTTGATATAAAAACGAGGGCGTGGGGGCCATATTTGTATAAATCATGTTGCTAATATATCAGGGTATTTGCATATACTGGTGTTGACGTCGTTGATGAGTTTGTTTATATACAAGAGAAATTGTTTCTTTTTACTGTCGCTTAGAGATGCGGTCACATGCTTTGTTTATAGATGTAGATTTCATTAGATACGCACCATAGATATGCACAATGCTACATTTCACATGGATATTTAATATAAAGTGAAGTAATATTATAAATCGAAACATGTCTACCTGTCGAATGATTTCTCTATTGACCTGTTCAGAAATTTACATTCTTAATTTCAAACGTTATTAAAAAAACATCTCAGCCATTTATCAAACTTGTAAAACCTGAATATCGAATTTAAAGATCTCGATAACATAGTATAATATTGAAGCTAGCATAAAAAAGTGTTCTTGAGTAAGACGTTGTTACATGTATATGATAAAAGGTTTTATATTTATGAATTTAAAGATTGAAATTTATGGAATTTTAGATGAATGGATGAACGAATTAGTGACAAAATGAAAAAAAAAAAAGAAATTTATGAAGAAATGAATATTAAATGAAAGTCATGAGATAAAGTCCCGATGAGATGAAAGTTGACGTATTGGTTTTTTTACTTATTGAAAATTTATGTTTATATAGATCTACATGTACCAGCAATTTCTATATCAGAATTATTGAAATACTAGTAGATGGAAATGTACAAGACCAAAATAAAAAAAAAAAAAAAAAAGAGGGGGGGGGGGTTACGAAATTTCAAACGCACACTGATTTATCTATTTATCTGATCACGTAGGACAGCGATGCCCTCAGTCGTGCTCAGCAGGCCATCTTGCAGCTACAGGCGGAAGTGGAGAAATTACATGGCACCACCAAGGACATCATAGAGGAGAATGAAAGACGATCTGACCAAATCGATGTAAGTACATGTACTCATACTGCAGTCTGATACTGACATACTCACTTGAATATTCTGTTTGATATACAGAATTTTACGTTAAACTTGTTTTCGATGACGTCATACCCTCGACGACGTCATTTGAAACATAATTTTTTTTACAAACTACCCTCAGACCACAAGTTTCCCCGGACGTATGCGGTATCAAGCAGGGATTCACCCAAAGTAGCTCTAAATTATATGAGTTTGTTTTTCCGTGTTAATCCTTTACTGAAAAGAAGTGGGTATCGGCAAATGATGGTAACAGCAAAAAAAAAAAAAAAAAAAAAGGATCAGATTTCATATATTGGCATTTGAACAATCTGCCGCTACTTTAACCTTAATAGTTTGGATTTAGAAAGGAAGTCACGAAAAAAGTTTGATCTTCAAATATAAAAGCGTAGAGATATATGATACATCTCCTTCGTTTCCAGACGCGTCTTAATTTAATCAGCTAGACTTGGGATAATGGAGATGTAAATGGATGAATATGAGTATCTGACATGAAAACAGCTTAATTATGTACGAGTCTATACATAGCATGTAAACATGAAGGCTTCGGACATGTAATTAGTTTATGAAAGATAATACTATGCAGAGATTCCTATTTTGGAGGGAAAACTCAGGATTATGTGGGTGGCAATATAGCTTAAGGTCAACCTCAGGGCAACATTTCATACTGATTTCTTGAATTATGATCGGTCCATCGATCTGTTCTATATTCGTCTTCCTGGTAATTATGCCTGCTTTTACGATTTTGGCGTAATTTTCACGATATTCGACCTTTAATTACGCCCTGCGCTTTTGCTATTTCATTTTTCGCTAAACTTACTTTTGAGCAAATTGACGTTTTCGAAGTTTTGAGCGCTTCATTGAGCCTTTCATAACGTATATGCGAGCGCCGAGCTCATAAATTCTTAAAATTTAAAACAATTGTCGAAGCGGACAAAAGACACGATATTTTTTCCTCAAAATTGCATTAGTGGCTCATAGTACGCTTTAGTTCCCAAAATTACGCTTCCGTGACTAAATATTACACTTATGATGAGAAACAGGTAGGTAGACAAGATAGGTCTGCTTTCTTATAAATGAATGTAACTTGATTGATACACTTTGTACTTCCATCAAGCATGGTGAGACAGTATTGTCCTTTTCTAACTTTCAATTCTGAATCATTAAAAAGTAGTCATGTGCTCACTTTTAATGATTCAAAATTGAAAGTTAGAAAAGGACAGTATCAAGGTAACATTCAAGTTCAAGGTCACCTTTTTTAGGGTTCCAACCTATGATTTTTAGAAAGATTATAGTACGTCAATAAGCATTTTGACAAATTCCATGGGGTCCTGGACTCCCAGCCCCTCTAGATCTGCTCTTTCTAAAATTCGAGCATCACATCTTTCTCTCTGACGTGAGAAACGTAGTACAATTTTGGCCTACTATTGTAGGTAACCGTAAATCATGTTTCACGGATGATTTTACATTATCGTATAAACAGCTTATATGATTGACAGTTTGTCTTATCGCCATTAATCCATTTATGTGGAACAATGTCGGTCAGTCAAATACACTATTTAATAAACGGATTGAATAACGGACGACCGGAGCTTTGTCTGGTCAGAAACGTACAAATATCGTGTGGGAGGGAGTCTGAGCTTCAATTTGCCATCGTGGGTAAAAGAAAAAAAAAATAAATAAATAAACCTTCACTGATACTATAATGCTCATTTTATGACCTAATGTCGTACTCGTATAGAAAATAAACCTTTATGTACACAAAATATATCATTTCCAATGCCTCTTTGAAAATTGGCAGGGTATGACGAATAAATTCATATCTGATATTTGGTGACGTGATGAATGTAAAACATGTATCGATGAATAAATGTCTTTATTAGGGCTCTTAATAGCGTATAGGTTAGCCTGATCGGGCTGTGTATTTCATGCAGTTGCACCTGTGCATAATAAAAATTGCATTTTAAAACTCCTTAATCCGTTGAGAATATTTAAAGAGGCGCAATAGACTTGATATGACTATAAAATCCACTTTGTAAGAAGTATGAAGGTTCTCTTCTCAGAGGGTTTAAATAAACTGACAAACTTTGAAACAAAATTAGTCATGAAAGTGCATACTAAGATACAAAATTTGTACAAGGAAAAAGAGGAAAAATAAGAAAAAAATATGTTTGTGAAACACGGTCCTCTTGTCTTTTTTCAACATAAAAAATGCTATCAGATTTAAGTAAGTCGAAATTCGAGGTTAGGTCACATGATCAAGGTCTAAAATTTTGGTATCAATGGAAAGGTCGTAGAAAGAAAATTAAAATATGAATATGAAAGCCTTTATCAAAAGTAGGTCAAACCCTAAGGTCATTGTAAAAAAAAATCGTACAAAATCGTAAAAAATGTCAGTCTTGTCACAAGAAATTTGCAAGTGATTGTGAAAGCCTTATCATTTCAAAGTTAAGGCAAAGGTTTTTGCTGACAAATAGACAGACAGACTTGCTGACAAACGTACAGGCCAAAAATACCATAGATGCCCCGAATCTCTGATTATTAGGGCATAAAAATTATGGTGAGCTCCTGTATATTGCTACGGGCCCCGCGATGGAGTCTTATCGGATATCGTTCATTCTCTTTCTAAAAATCTGTTGTAAAACGGAGAGATAAGTGGGGATGATTTAAAAATATATATATATTTAATGTATTTTTCGTGTATTTAAGGTGCCATTGAAAATTGCACCTCGCTGTCACCAGACACTCAAATTACAATTCAAAATTACATGTCATATTTACTATAGTAATGAGCGACCATGAATATAGTTCCGGACGATGTACATAGACATTGACCCAAATTTGACCCACGGATAACTTCGACTAGCGATTAGCCTATCGATATTGCATTTTCGGAGCACAATAGTTCTATATGGTAATGTTGTACCAGTTGAAAGGCCTTGCTTTAAACTTTACTATATAGGATTATATATTGACGACAGACCCTCATTTCCCTGGTCATATCTTTGCCAAGTCATAGTTGCGTAAAAGGGCGATACGCAGGGATATATTTACACCAAATTTGGCACATACCTCAACCTTATTGATTTCTGAATATGGCCAGTTATAAATCGTTGATTATACGGCTAACCGCTAACAAATACTTTACCATGTAGATATTAAAAGGAAAATTATTTTCGTATTTTGGATCACAAATGGGAGCTTTATATTGGCGTCCAACTGCAGTATCAAAATATCAGTAAAAGTGTACAGTCGTTTGAATAGAAAGAATTTGATAAACCAAATATGTAAACGATTTCGGAAGGTCTGGAAGGTCAAATTTTTCCGCTTTTATAAAAGACCAGTCTTTATGAAAAAAAAGTTTGGTTCATGGATAGGTATGCGATGTTTTAGTGTTAAAAGGTCATAACGATATGTTTCATAAAGACTATATTTTGACCTTGAACAATTTTCTTTTCCTTCTTTTTTCAATATTTTGTATTTATAGATTCATAGAAGAACGAATAATTCGAATGAAAATAAGAAGTTTGCTTTCTATCTGTGAATAACGTTACTACCAATAGACAATTACCCTTCAGTAACAGTAAAGCCAAACAGAAACATATTGCAATTTTAAAGACGTTTCCAATGATATAGAAATATTTTTGCCTTTCTAGACTTGTACATAGCTAATACAAAATGATATTTTCTCTTTCTATTGGAATAAGCAATACATGTCTATTTCTCGATAAAACATACTTATGTGATATTTATGACATTTCTATTGCCCCATATTGAATATTCAACGCCACGTCTGTAATGCATTCATTATTTATTGGGGAGAGGGCAAAATTACCAAGAAAGAAATACAAGGTATATTACACACAAAAAATGATAATAATGGAACAAATACCTAGTTACATGCATTTGTTACATTGTGTTTATGTTGAATTCTTATGAAGAAAAAAATCCATAAGTGCATTGTCAACAGTAAAAGGCAGAAATGATTGATTTAGGGTTTTCATAGCTGGCATTGAGATGTTGCTAAGCTTTCGGCGTTGGTGGTTTAATAATTTGAAAGACTTTAATTTAGAGGGCTGCATAACCACGTAAGAGCATGAGGCTTTGGGACATGGGGAGATAGTGGATTTGTCACCCAAGGCTTTCTAATCATTAAGTCCTGGCACTGAGTTTTAACAATGCAAACTTTTTGATTAATGACATGCCTTGATAATGAAAATGAAGTTCGATCATAGCTGATCAATCTTTTGATTGAATGCGTCATCGGAAATGGAAAGGAGGGTGGAGTAATTTCAGATTAACTTTAGGTAGCTTTCTCGAAAGCATGTATGTTTTATTTGACCTTGACCTATTTATTGATATTTTTTACATTGACCAATTCTTATTCTTTTAAAAATACAAATGTATGTCAATAATACTACGAGAATATCCCAAATTTAACAATTTCTAAAATTACAATTTGAATACCCCCCCCCCTTTTTTTTAAAACAGAATTAATTCTTAGTGCTTACTATATTGTATATGTATGAGAATGATGCATTAATACCCTTGACCTGTCTTTAATACGAATGTGATATAATGAATTCTTCTAACCCTATATAGATATGATGGAGAATTTCAAAAGAATTTGAAGAAGTCATATAGAAATTACTTTTTTTTGCAGAGCCTATTCAAGTACTGTGACAAACTACAGGAAGTTAAGGCAGACAAAGAGTATGTACAGATGGAGGTAGATGTGGTGAGTATAGTCTGATGTCTGTCTGTTCGTATGTCTTTGTGTCTATTTGTTCATCATTATTGCGAAATGCAATACACAATAAGGTATTTCTACAATATGCAGTTGCTTTTGAATCATACTTTTGACATTCTGTTAACGTGGAAAATTTCGTGTGGGGGCAATTTTCATGTTTTTTGCGAATAGAGGGATTTCATGAATATTTCCCCTCGCGAAAATATCCCCATTGCATTTTTACAGTGGGAAATACATTTTTATAGCGAATATTTGCCCAATGCGACAAGTCTTGATGTTATAATCGCGAAATTTTCTTCTCGCAAAAATAACCACGTTTACAGTGATAGTTGAAATCAATGATAGATGAACCAAAGAAATTATTCCTTTAAGCCCCTGTCACACCTACACGTTCTCTCGAGACGTTCTTACTACGTCCTTGAAGTCCTTGAAATTTTTCATGAACGTAGTGAGAACGTGGCATTTTTCACCCGGAAGGGCTCTCCGAAACAATAAGTGACGACTCCAATACGTGCGCAACACGACCTTTAGCGTCCGTAACACGTTAGTAGCGCGTCCTTCCCGTCTTTAATACGTTTAGTCAAGTTCGCACTACGATCGGTCCCAAGTTCACACTACGACGAAGGCGTCTGTGTTGCGATAGTACGGCGTGCTTACTACGTTCTCGAAGTCCTCACTACGTTCATGCTACGATCATGACACGTTCAAAGGATAAATTGTTTGTAAGAGGTCTATTTTGATTTTTTCGACCTCAAAAACCAAGAACGTAGTAAGGACGGCAGAGACGTGACGATCTCCATATGATCATATGTAAAAGTTTCAGCCGTCCGTATTACGACCCTACTACGTTCGCGACGCGTTTCTAATACGTCCATGAAGTTCTCAATACGTTCGCAAGTAGTCCTTAACACGTTCTGTTATCACCGCGTCCTCACTGCGACTGTTTTGAACAGTTCAAAACGGTCGTGGTGGCTCGGCGTACGGGCACGTTCGTCGGCGTCCTTACTACGACCTCAATACGTATCAGCGAGTTCTCACTACGTTCCCCGCGTCCTTACTACGTTCACGCCACGTTTCGTACAATTTTGGCGGTCGTAGTGCGAACGCCATGCCAGAACGTGAAGGTGTGACAGGGGCTTTAAGAGAAAAGTGAAGAATTGTGATATTTTGTCTGAAGTCAGGAACAGGATCCCATGAAGCATTATTCATATTTGAAATAAAGTTATAACCTTTGGCTCATGATCTTCTTTCCTCGTCAATTTCAGAAAGCAGACAAGCGTTCTTTGGATAACAAAGTGAACCACACCTTGTTTGACAGTACAACCAACGAAATCAACAAGATGATCAAAGAGATCCTCGATAAACTGGCTGGAAATGTAAGCCATACTGAAGTCATGCAAAATATTACCTGATCATTATTATCATCTCAGTCTACATGCATTTTTGCTTCTTTATGTGATTATTCAGAGAATTCAGAAGATTTGATTTTAGAGAGGGGGTGGGGGAGATCTTCTAAGAGAATTTTGTGATGTCTTGATTTTCCAAGTCTAATAAGTCTGTACAAGATAACATCCAAACATCCAGGAGATGGGAGAGCATCATTATTTTGTCTCTTTGATATATAGAGTTACATCCTATTTGGGACAGTATCAGATGTATACCAATTCTATGGAAACCAGTATAAAATTCAGAGAAAACATGTTTCAATACGAGGTTTTTATAGGAATTTCATTTTGTCATAATGCATTAATTTACATCAGATACCGTTCCAAAAGGGAAGAAATTCAGTATATTGAAAAAACGGAATAGAATTGGATTTCATTTCATGTCATGGGAGAGGGAATGCCCCTATTTTGAATTTGCCCCTGAAATTCAATTTACGCAATAGGGAAACCATAAAGTAGTATGTGTATGCAGGCTTTCTACTGTTCCTACTTTTTCCTACTATTTCCTACTTTTCCTACTTTTTTATTTTGATCCTATTTTTTCCTACTTTTTCTTCAAAACCTCCTACTACTCCTACTTTTTCATCTCAAAAGTAAAAAATTACTTGCTTCACTTTTCATGTTCATCTGATTCAAAGTTACTGTATTAAAAAATTTCGGGCTCGCTTCGCTCGCCCATTCTGTATATTTTACATGAAAAATCAATCTCTCCTTATTTCTCTCTGTGATTTCCTCAAAGATGAACTTTCAGTCTACAATCATTGCTTACTGTGATTTGTGTCGTACTTACTGAAAATTGTTGCTAAAAGTGATGGAAAATTTTCTACTTTTCCCCTTCTTATTTATAATTAATTCCTACTTTTTCCTATCTTTCTCCTACTTTTTTTTCATTGACTACTCCTACTTTTTTCCTACTTTTTCATCAAGGTAGAGTAGAAAGCCTGTGTATGCTCAAGAAAAGCTTTTCACATTGTTATATTCTGGTCTTGACTATTTCTACAGGAGGAGTCATGGAAGAATACCATTAAGAAGTTTGCAGAAGACATTGATGGTAAATTGGACAGGCTAGAGTTAGATCCCCTTAAAGAATGGCTGGAGAGCCGACTCAAAGCTCTGAACGACAAGCTACGAAAACAGCAAGCACAAGTAGAATGGACAGAGGATGATGCTGCTGGAATCAGAAAGTAAGGATATTTTTATGATTTTATGGACAAGTTTCAAATTTCCGATTGAAGTAGAGATGGGACTTGAAATTTATTTATAAAAACGTATCGCAATGTTGAGTGGTTGTGCATTGACAAGTGGTGATGGATTCAAATTTTTTGCAAGACGCTGTAATACGAACGACACCGAATGAGCAAATCGCCTTTTTTATTGCGCTTTTTCTGCTCGTATGTAAAGTGGGTACCTAGCGCACAGGACAGACTACTTGACTGATTTATGCTATAGTGTTGTGTTTTGTAACTCTGCTTGTATGTTTCATAAGGGATTTGAGAAAGCGTCGAACAAGTTACGTCAGAGAGTGCATGTAGAAGTTTTATGAGGAGGCTTCTGCAAAATACAGCTATAAACTTCTGCCACTTCTTTCATCTTTTCTTGTTCAATTCTCTGTAGAAATTCCAGACCATTGGTAAATTTAGTAGAGCTAGTCATAGAATGGTTCACAAGAGATATAGTTTTGAAAAATTACATGAAAAAAACAAAATAAATCAGAAAAAAATCTGACAGTATAGTTTCAAGTATGCTTTGAAAATTCTTGCTATTGAGATTTTGTCCTTGAAGTATGAGTTCAATCAACTCTGTCATAACAAAATTTTGTTCTTATGTAACAAAATGAAGTAAATGGCTTTATTTACGCGTAATTACATCATGCAATAGACCCTTGATGATGGGAAACAAGCTGTGCGCGAAAATACCGTAATTAAGAATATCCAGACCATGGTAATGATAAAGTCAGTGGTGTCCCTTGTTTCTATAGAACTACAGTCAGTCATGCACACAAAACATCGGTATTGATTTTCAATCAGGGGAGTGCACTCGTTAATCATCCCTTTGTATCGAGTCATCGTTTTATGTTTTGTCAAGTCAGTGTGCCCTGTTCTCGGAATAGATTATACTAACGTAAGAGAGGAAAAGATCACTGTCATTTCCCCGAGAGACAAATTACATGGGGAAACTTGCGACGGTATTTTCACATCATTAACAAAGATTTTTTGCGGCATATAATGTTCGCCATTGATTCATGATGTCTGGTCTCGGATATAATGAATTTGTCGTGAGGTATTAAGGCTTACATGTCAGACTGGAGGTGAAATCAATCATAATCAACCATCAAATTATAGGTACATCAATCTCATATTGACTTAATCCACTATTAGTATATAGAGGATGACAAATGGATTTGTTGTGCGTCAATACTCAGACTTGGCTTTTCTCTGAATCTGAAACTCGTCATTCATCTGTTTCTCCAAACTGTTACATTTGATATTTAGTTGTAGGAAAATTTGAAATGATGAATTCAGAAATATTTATTAATATTTACATTACTAGTATATTCCCCTTGTTGAACACCCATTAGGCAACTTGAATTATATTCCAATAACTTGGGTTGCTATTGTGACGTCACGTTCAAGTTTTGCACGTAGGGAGAATTTACCGATGTTCAAATTCATTCGACGCTATAACAGGCAAAATGTGCTAAATGCATACAAATAAAAATGACCAATATTTAGAATAAATGTAAATATAAGTAATGACTGTCTTACTTTTGGTGTTCATGGGTGTATAATTCTGGTTGGACACATGCAAATTTTGCGAGAATCGCTTCGCAATTCACGAAATTTGCATGTGATCAACCCGAATTACCACAAGTAAGACAGTCATTTCTTAAATGAGTCTGAATTGTATGTTTTGTCATGAATAAAAATCAGTCCCTTCTTAAGAGTCAGATGGTTATTTTACTAATAGACAGAAAAAAAAGCTGTTTTCTGAAAAGAAATAAAGATTTCTCAGATTTTCACTTTGAGATATAATAAATTTATCGTTTCATTCAAAAGCCAAGAAGTAACTGTTTTGTTACCTTATGAGCTTAATGCTAGTCATTAAAATACTATACTTTATGTGTATATTTCTGAAACAATTTTATTAGGAAATTCTATGCAATGATTATTTTCATTATACTGAAACATGACACACATTTTGATAAGAAAGATGACTGATAATTAAAAGGTTTTCTAATAAGAATATCATCTGTTTATGTTATAACAGACAGCTGATCCAGAGATTCCATTGTATTAGTTGTGATAGACCTGTGGATTTGGTCCCTACAGGGTGAGTAACTCAAATACATGTGTATAAAAATGTTTTGCATTAATGTTTGAATATCAAACTGGTATTTCATTTGTGAATTCTAGGGCTGTCATGATTCACCGTGGTTCTTGACGACTGTTTGATACACGATACGAGAAGAGGCCATATCGTTGATTACAGTTCGTTTTCGGCATTTAGTTTTATCTTTAAAAAATCAACATGGCGACACTCGATGCCGAGTCGTCAAAGAAAACTTCTGAGTTTTGTACTTTTTTTCTAGTCAATACAATAATTCTCAAAGCCTTCAAGTTATGAATGATCTTAATTTGTTGTTGTTAAACTTGTTTTGATAAGATATCTAACGAATTACAGGAATGCCTTCATATCTACATTAAAAATGATGTATCATGATATGAATCGTATCCTGAGTAAATATCACAATATATATCGTATCGTGAGCTTTGCGTATCGTGACAGCCCTAATGAATTCATGCATATTGTAGAAACATGTATTTATCCATGATATTTTCTATATTGTTGTATTATTTTTGAGTGGATGTAAAACTCAAAATCAATTTTGAATTCGGAATTAAATCAGCTACATGTATGTTGGCTTTATTTGAAATCTACCAAATTCTTTTACATAGCATGTAGTAATAGAAATCTCAAGTGATTTTTCCGTTTCATGACATGGTATGCTAGTTATTGTGCGATTCTTTTTATACATTATGTATTCCTATAATTTTAGGATATTCATTATTAACATGTAGCTCAATTTTACAGTCATTTTCACGAGGAACCTTCATGGATACGTAAAAAATCATCTCACTTTCTGCAAACAGATTATCAATACATGTAAATTGCTTGTGTTAGGAGATTTTTTTCTATATATTTAATGTAGAGGCTTTCGGAAATGTTATTCAATTTGGATGGTGACATACATATAGACGTTTGGTGAAGGATATTGGGGTTTAGGAAAATAATATTATTGATGTCATAAAGTCCTACAAAAGCATCATTCTTTAAGATGTATATCCGTAAAGTGACTGTTATTTTCAAAACAAATTGATGACATCATTATTAGACAGTTCATCAAGATAATGTCAGGAATGGGAAGTAACTTAATCTTTGAAAGGAAAAGATTGAATTGTACCGGTATCATTTACGTTCAGTCTGTGTTGATTTATTTTATTCAATGGTGGTATTGTAGTAGTAGTTAGTAGCTGAATAATCAATCAAATGTTTGTTTTTTTTATTTCAGACCAGTACCTGCTCTACCCACCCATAGTGGCCTTCCTCCTACACGGTCACCTCGGCCTTACACTACTTTCGAACTCGATCAAATTCGTCAACATGCGAAGAGGTAAGTCATAACTCTTATGCTGAAAAAATCTAATTATTCCCGTAGTTTAGCCAGATTTTTTCTGTGTAACTGTAATTGCTTTGACAAAGCTATGTACTTCTTGTATATAATTTGGAAAACCAGAATCTGTCTCCAGACCTGCCCTTGTGGTACATTAAATGCTTTTAAAATAATTTCCTTAACCGACGGAGAGGAATTTCTTTATATCCACTTCAATTTCTTCTTTATACTTTAAAGATATAGAAACCTGTAGATATAATTTTTTCGATAGAATTTCTGTATATTTCTCTTTGGTTCAAAGATTTTTCATGAATTTTAGTACATAAAATAGAGAGAAGCACAAAAACCTTCCTTAACAACTTTCCTCTTAATTTGCAAAGCAAATTTGATCATTTTGAATTTTGCCAAAGTTTGGTTTTATTTCTGCTTTGATTTTGCAAAACTTGGTTTAATGCTTTTAACATAGCCTAGAAATTTTGTCGGCTAACTTTTTTCTGTATCTTCATGTACTTGTTTGAAAACAGAATGTATGTTGGGATTGACAAGCCTGGTGTTCGGTAAACAAAACATTTTCGTCAGATTAATACTAATAACCTACAAACCATCGCTAATTCCTCACGATAGTGTGTAGATGTAGTTCAAGACTGCTTCGCTTCTCCAAATATTCCTCTATCCTAATCACGACCCCCTTTTCCCAGACCCGCCTACTCTCCTGATTTACCTGTATTTTGTACCTCTGAATTACAACCTATGATTATCTTTTGATTTTGTGAAGCAAAATCTCTTGATTGGAACCAAAGTCTCTTGATTTTCTAGGCCATCTTATTCTTACACACATCTTTTGGAAGAATTATTTTTGATAAAATTTTAAATTAATTTTTCCGTTATAGCAGCACAGTTTTTAACTTAAAGCTAATTCATAAACAAGGAAATCACTTTTTCTTACATACGCTTTAATTCTTGCATAGAAAAGCAAATTCTACAAATACACTTAAATTTCCTGTTGGGTAGGCAGGTCAGTTTTCCCTCCCCCTCTCCCTTTTGACTTTGATTTTGTATTATGAATCACAGATCTATGTACCTTTATTGTTTCAGTAGTCGTCAACTTTGATTTGATGAGAGAGCACCGTGTATAAATGTGTGGTTTGGTGTGACAGTAAAGTGAAATCATATAGTCAAATAATGATTCTGTCTATAGTACTTTGTGATCAGACCACTTGACCCAGGTTTAAACTCAGTAATGTTTACTCTGTCTACAATAGGATAGAAAGCTTCCCATTTCATCTATAGATTGCTCAATTTTTAAAGTAAACGCAAATAAAGTGACATTTTCTGTCAGTAATTTTAATTGTGTTTTATGAAAACATCAAATGTTAATGATAGAAAAGGAATTAACCACCATCAATGATGTGGATTGACTTCAAAGGTTTCTCAAAGCTTTAATCATGGAGTAATTCACACATTTGTAATTCAAAGGCATTTTTTTGGTCACAATCCTGAGAAAAAATCTTTGTCATATCACTGTGTTATTAACGCACAATTAAGTTTAAGCGTGCATCTCCTTCGGTACAAAATATTTTTCTGATTGGCATCCAATTGTATGATAATTGTTGCTGCATCAGTTTCCTGTTTAAAAAATTTGTGAATTTACTTTTTCTGAATATTTGTCTGTGTGTATGCACCATTCTTTGTCAGATGACTTTGCTACTATAGGGTGTCTTACTTGAAAAGAGGTCAAACACTCAAAGGTCAAGGCTGAAAAGTTTACCAAAAAGTCTAAAAAAGACATTTTTTAAAGAAAACTTTCGAATTTGAATTAACAAATTGGTCTTTTCATTCTATTCTTGACTCTTTCTCTCTTTCTATCTTCTCTGTGCAAAGTGGACCAAGAAATAATGTGAATTTCGAGCGTGCGATTGCCGAACGACAACTGGCAAGGATGCGTAAGTCCGATCTGAAGGCCTTCTTAGTTCACTTCGGTCGTGACCTAGAGGCCTTTAGACAACAGAGGGAAGAAGCCGCTATGTAAGTCAAAATGCCGAATTTCACAAACCACGTTGATTTGGTTTTAACACGTTACCACAAGTTCTAATTTTCGTACTTTATGATTCAAATTATTTGTTATTGTCCCGAAGTTCATACAAAAAAGATGATTTATTTCTTAGATTATTTTTCTTATTCTTTTGCATGGAACTTTACTACAGTTGCATAGGTTGCATGAATGCATGATTTAGTTAGGTTTTATGAGTATGTATCTAGTTTCAGTTGTTTATCGTTATTTGCAAGCCATCTTCTCTTGATCTTTTTAATATTCAATTTCTATGGTTCAGGCAAGTGATCAATACTTATATTTTCTCAACAATGAATGTTCAGTTACCTAAATATGTATTTTTTCAACAAAATAGAAATTTAGTTTAAAAAAAGGGGAAAAAAGTAAGAAATGATGTAGTTTATCAAAAGATTGTTGATTTTGGAAATATTTCAGTGCAGATACTTACTGATAAAGAATAAACCAGTACCAGGAAAGAAAGTTTTGACACATAACTTCCTTTCTGTTTCAGCTTTGCAAGTGCCGAGGTGTCTGATTACTATGCCACCCCTCGGCCATGTGGAGGAAGCCACACAATGACATATCCTCACAAGAGGATAACTCGCCTTTCACATCTCAGGTAAGTAAACGTGTGAAGGAAGAGAATAACACGCCTTTCACATCTCAGGTAAGTAAACTAGCTTATGGAGGAAGTCACACAATGACGTATCCCCATAAGAGGATAACACGCCTTTCACATCTCAGGTATGTAAACTAGCTTGTGGAGGAAGCCACACAATGGCATATCCTCACAAGAGGATCTCGGATAGGAAGTCATACAATGGCCTATCCTCACAAGAGGGTAACTCGCCTTTCACATCTCAGGTTAGTGAACTTGTGGAAGAAACTACACAATGACCTATCCTCACAAGAGGATAACATGCCTTTCACATCCCAGGGAAGTGAACTTGTGGAGGAAGCCACACAATGACCTATCCTCACAAGAGGTTAACTTGTTTTTACATCTCAGCTAAGTGAACTTGTGGAGGAAGCCACACAATGATCTATCCTCACTAGAGGATAGCACGCCTTTTCACATCTCAGGTAAGTGAACTTGTGGAGGAATCCACACAATGACCTATCCTCACAAGGGGATAACACACCTTCCACATCTCAGGTTAGTGAACGTATGGAGGAAGCCTCAGAAAGACATATCCTCACAAGAAGATAACACGCCTTTCATATCTCAGGTGAGTGAACATGTGGATGAAGTCACACAATGACCTATCCTCACAAGAGGTTAACACACCTATCACATCTCAGGTAAGTGAACTTATGGAGGAAGCCTCAGAAAGACATATCTTCACAAGAAGATAACACACCTTTCACATCTCAGGTAAGTGAACTTGTGGAGGAAGCCACACAATGTCATATCCTCACACAGATAGATGCTCATATCAAAAATGTATGTATACGTGTACAATGTCTTATTTTCACAAAATGATATAAATGTATCCCATGCAAGCCTGTTTATACAGAAAATCATAAACATGCATAAAAAGGGAAATATGATACAATATTTGTCTATGTAACAGACTCTTTGTACAGAGACAATGTGAATCACATCATTGTCATATGAGGTACTTTTCCGCTAAGAAGAAACCGTTAAGTGGAAAATTCATTCTCATAAACAATGAATGAGATTCAGTTTCAATTTGATAAACATTAACTCTTGTTCTGTTCTTCTGCAAATATCTGCACATTCATGTACACTCATCATTTTCGTTTGAATTTCAGTCACTTATTCAGAGAGGAAGATGGCAACATTTATCCATTATACAAGTAAGTCTTAAATCTAACATGCAATTTGTCACTGCAGTTTTAGGGGGAAAATGTCTCTTTAAGCCATGGAAAGTCAAAAATGTATCTTTGAAAAGATACAGTTTCTTCATTGAGAACAACAATCTTTCTTTTCCTTTTTTAGCTCGCCGGGACGAATGTCCGGAGAGCTATTGTCATACCCCCGGTGTCGGCGTCTGCGTCTGCGTTGGCGTTGGCGTTGGCGTCTGCGTGCGCGTGCACAAAAACTTTAACCTTGCTTATAACTTTTAAACCAATACAGATTGGGCTTTCATATTTCACATGTGCATTCCTTGTGACAAGACCTTTCCATGGATACCAAAATTTTTGACCTTGTGACCTTGACCTTGGAGATTGACCTACTTTTGAAAAACTTTAACCTTGGCCATATTTTTTGAATGGTAAGTGATAGGGCTTTGATATTTCACATGTGTATTCCTTGTGACAAGACCTTTCCATGGATACCAAAATTTTTGACCTTGTGACCTTGACCTTGGAGATTGACCTACTTTTGAAAAACTTTAACCTTGGCCATATTTTTTGAATGGTAAGTGATAGGGCTTTGATATTTCACATGTGTATTCCTTGTGACAAGACGTTTCCATGGATACCAAATTTTTGACCTTGTGACCTTGACCTTGGAGATTGACCTTGTCTTGTACAAGGAATGTACACGTGAAATATCAAAGCCCTATCACTAACCATTCAAAAGTAATGCCCAATGTTAAAGTTTTTGCCCCGGACAAACAGACGGACAGGCCAAAAACTATATGCCCCGGATTCAAAAACTGGGGTTATAAAAGTGATTTGATGTATGGCAATGATCACATTATAAAATTGTGTTTCGCCAATGAAGAAAATGAATTTGAATTTTGTTCTTGATGAATAAGTACATACATGTATTATTATATTGAATTATTGTAGATGTTTTGTTTTATATTTTAATTCATTCAATTATAAATACATGTATTAGCATAGAAGAGCTTTTATGAAAGTTTTTTTTTATTTATATATTTTTTTTTTCATTAAAGAAATATTCTGGGTGAATAAGTACATATTATTATAAGCAATTCATTGGTAATGGTATTTTTTACAGAGAGGAAGTTGATGTACAAGGAGCGGATGGTCATATTTACAAAGGAAGGATGGGAGCTAAGCTTGAAGCTCGACTCCCTGTTGTCACTCAAGCAATGGTAAGATTGTTGTAGATTTCTCAAGCCATAGCATAAAAAAGAACATAGCTTTGAAATTTTAATCTTAAGCTCTGCTTACAAACAGGAAATACTGATTTTTCCTATGTGTACTTCTGTATCCTTTAGTTGAAGAAAAAATTACCATTACTTTAATGAAGGCATGGTTTAGTAGACCCAGCTGACAGGGGCTTTTTCATCAACTTATTTTAGTATTCACAATAATGTTACTATTCAGGCAATAGACCATTTTCCGATCTTGTTAGAAAGCACAGAATGTCCGAGTCAACGTCTTTTGGCGTTGTTTTTCATCACTGTTAACAGACGCAATTCCATAGTGACGAAACAATGAAAAAGTGCACTTAAATTGCCTACCTCGGACATTTTTCATCATTTTGTCAGTCATTATGAATTTCGGCAAGTGGCATATTGAGATTTGATTTTCAATGATTAAATTTTTTTTTTTTCTTTTTTGTCTAGAGAATGGGGAAACTCTGATGTTAAAATATACAAATTTGTTTACTCCATATTCTACATGTATATCTTCAGGAGCGTTCAAGATCACCAGTTACAACCTCCATTAGGAAAACAACCGTGTCACCACCTCCTGGTCACCGAGTTGTACATCACCCGCACGCACGACCATCCTCAGCTCGTGCTCCTCCACCAAGAGCTTCCGGCCGAACTGAGTCACCTCGCCCTCAGTCGGCCCATCCCCAAGGGTCAAGGGAGGGAACTCCTAGACCAGACGAGTCCTCGCACATGATTACCTGCCCCGCCCGAATCCCCAGTCTCACCAGAGAAATCTCTGACAGACCAAGCTAGGATTGAAGTTCCCATACCCGGGGAAAGCTAGACAAGAAATAATAATACGCCCTCATGTTTAGCAGGTCATGAATAATATGAGTATCAGTATATTATTTTAAGGCTTTACTTGCAATAAATTGCAATATAGTTTTGGTACTCTCTGTACCTGTACAGTTATTATTACTTTAGGGCAAAGGCCATCTATTCTTGACATTGTCGTTCCTTTCAAGGTTGAAATGTGCCTTTAATGATAGAATTATGCATATCTTGTACGAAAAAGATTACCGTTCAAATTTTCTGAAGAAATGGACTTTCCAGCACTTAGATGTTCATTGCAATAATTTTTCTGTCCTGAACTTCTTTACAATTTTTCCGTCCTAACCTTTGTACAAAAACATATATTTAACCAAATATAACAATTTTGTACACGAGTCTTCAAGATTCATTCAATTAAGATTTCAAGTTGTGCATTTATTAAACTTAAAAAAAAACCCAGGAAATTTTGTATTCATATTTCATTTGCTTGATGTAATCTAGTGTAAAGTTTTATAGAATTATTTGACCTCATTTATATATACATGTATTGTATGCATTTATCAAAGCACCCTTTTCGTGTCTAGTTATGCCACACCAACGTGCAATGTGTAAATATTAATCTATACCCATTGTTATCTATCCATGGTTATTATGCTTTTTTATATGAGGATAAACTGTTATCAAGTTATAGGGTATTTTATGGATTCTTTGTAACGTGGTAATTTTATATTTCGACGACTTTGAAATGATAAAGTCTTGTAAAGAACAAATGTGATAGTTTTTCAGTGTAATCCTTCTACAGATATTTCCGAGAAATCGATTTTAACGGACAGTATTTTATATTTTGAAAGTGCTTGTAAAGTAAACCAATATATATTTCGTGAATTTATCCACCATATATAGTACCATTTTTCTGTTATTGTTGTAGTATTTGAGCCAATATGAAGAGCTGTGATAAAAAAATATTTAGATTGTTGACCATTTTTAAACTCTCTGTATTGTTTTACTGTGTAGAAACCTGTATATTATTATTTTCTTGTTAAAGCTATATGAAATATCATTGGTTGATTTTCAATTTTTAAAAAATTTGAATTGTTTGGTTGAATTTTCTTATCTTACACTAGTTGTTATCATGGGTTGATATGCAGCTCAATCATTTAGGTGCTGTTGTAATTTTCATGCAATAGTCGTACATAGAAGTGACACTTCTAGTTTTTCATGCTTGCTCAATCTATATCACATTGTAACACCCCTCCTTCGTTCTTCAATTTTGTTTCTATTAAGGATTTTATTTTTGAAAACAAGTGGACAATTTATTAAAAGCTAATCAAAATTTGCAGAAATGAATCTTAAATGATTAAGTTGGCCTTTTACACAATTAAGTTGGCCTTTCATTTCACAGAAGTCAGTTTTTACACAATTTGCAAGTTCATAGAAATTACATGAATTTTATACATTCCAATTTGTTTTGCTATGAAAAAAAAAACTTGTTGCAATATCAAATGAAAATTTTGTAAACCATTTTCGGAAAATTATTCCCATATTTGAATCATTGTTTTACCGACCGTTTATATTGTGATAGTTATACAAGAACTGAGAATCCGTCCATTATCTACCTAGACATTGCACATTCAGTATTCCAAATATTTATACTGGCATCAGCCTTTGCTGAACCTATTTTCTGCTAATAAAAATTACATCTCTATATATGAATTGTCTGTCGTTCATCAAAATGAACACTTACATACAATGTCAACATATTGCAGGATAGAAATTGATGGAGTTTGGATTGTTGGAATACTCCATTGATTTGAGGTCGAAGTTCTAGGTCAAATTTTGTATGTAGTGTTGTAGAAAGAATTCATGACTTCAAGTATTATGCAGGTTTTCACTTTTACAGTGTGTCCGATTTTGGTATAACATTTTAGTGTTTTCAAATGTCAAAATGGGATCATTTTTGAAAGAATTTGTGTTTCATATTGTTCCTGTAGAAAAACATATGATATTGTTCCATCTGTAAATCACTGTTCATCTGTCCTCAATCCTTGTAAGCAGAATACAGACCTACCACACCATTAGCCACGAGGTTTTCAAGAAAGGTCAACATGGAAAGGGGAAGAACCCTGATGATTGTCAAGGTAAAAGAAATGGGTCAAATATCGTAATTCAGTCTTTTTGAAATAGAGAGTTACTTCCCCATTTGTGCAGGTATCTGACATCAATGCTTTGTGATGTCATCAAATTCTATGGAAACCAGCATGAAATTAAGAGAAACAGGGTTACATATATGACGTTTTCAAAAGAATTTAAATGACGTCACAATGCTTTTACGTCAGATACCTGCACAAATCCAACATAGGACTAATCAAATCGAAAAAACAGAATGGGCACTCTAGTATTCAACATCATTGTAGATGTTTTAAATCGTCCCCTTGAAGAGATTGATCAACCAGTGTAGGGATTATCTTGAAACGAATTAGGGAGAAAATATATTGTACATGTACATCCCACCAGCATGAGTGCTTTTTGACGTTTTGTTCAGATTCCTTAACATTCATGTGTGTGTGTGTGTTCCGCTGTGATCACTGCAATGTTGTCATGTTGGCGATCTTCACCTTATAATTTATCAATATTGGCAATGTCACACTTCTTCATAAAGAAAAAGTGTCTCAACTTTGCTGACACTGAGAGAAGACTTTTGGACAAAAATTGCCAAATACAGTACACTAGATATGCATGTTTTGGAAATCAATTCTAACTGGGGACGCTTTCAATAAGCCACAATAACCAAACTGAACTGAGCCAAACATGATGAATTCAGATGATTTCAAATAATTACAAAATAAAGGCAACTCAAGCGTAGCATCCCCTCACAATTGCATCTTTTGTTTAATCATTAAAGTCAAATATATAGTGACCTTGACCTTTGACATTTACCTTGAACATCAATAGGGTTCATCCTCTCCTCATGAAGAACATTGTGGAAAAAAATAGTGATCCCCTTCAATGATTGCTTTGTCTTCTATCATTTTCACAAGGATTTTAAGCCCAAGTCCACAATGACCTTGACCTTGAAAATCATTAGGGTTCATCTTCGCCCCATGGGAAACATTTGGGGAAGGTTTGATGTTTCTTTGATGATTGCTTTGTCTTCTATGCTGTTCACAAGAATTTTAAACCCAGGTCAAATGTGACCATGACTTTTGACCCTTGACCTTGAAAATCAATATGGTTCATCCTTTCCAAATGGGGAACATTTGTGGAAGGTTTGATGTTTCTATGATGTTTGCTTTGTCCTTTATGCTGTTCACAAGGTTTTTAAGCCGAAGTTCACAGTGACCTTGACCTTTGACCTAGAAAATCAATAGGGTTCATCCTCTCCAAATGGGGATCATTTTGTGGAAGGTTTGATGTGTCTATGATGATTGCTTTGGGTTCTATGCTGTTCACAAGAATTTTAAGTCTAAGTCCACAATGACCTTGAAAATCAATGGGGTTCATCCTCTCCCTATGGGGATCATTTGTGGAAGGTTTGATGTTTCTATGATGATTACTTTGTCTTTTATATGCTGTTCACAAGAATCTGGACAAACACACAAACATGGACGCACAGCAGCGATGCTATATACGTACATGTTTATCATAATATCAATGGCCGTCGGAAGAATGCAAATTATGGTCATATATGAAAGCAAATTTATCAAAGTAATCTTTATGCATGTGTCACCTTTTTCGTCAGATGACATTAGCACTTTGACCTGGATGGTGGAGAGGATATGTACATGTAACTGATTGTTAAACCATTTCTGATGAGAAATAGTACCACTGTTGTGACAAATTTAACATCCATTCCTAATGACTTGGAAAATATTCCTTCCACCTTTGTTGTTTTTAATAACAATAGGTTATTTGTGAATTTCAGTTGATTTTTCTTTATTTTTATCACATATTTATCACAGTGATAGTTATCACAGCCATAATAATCAACAGTTTTAACAAAGTTAACATCTTCTTTTAAAATGAGCAAAAACAAATCTTCCTTATCAGCTTAGTGCATTTGTAATGAAGAAGAATGAGAATGAAAAATGAGCGAATATTACAAAATTATCATTCATGCAACATGACTGACATTTTCCCTTCATTCAGTTTAAAGTGAAGGTTATATAGTGAAGTTTTTATAACATACATGTACTTAATTTTAAAATGGAAATTATACTCAATATTTATAAATAAATGACAGAAAATATTTCAAAAATATCCATTTCTGAATAAAAAATTATGTCATTCAAATTTGGAGTATCCAATTCTACATGAATAAGTTTTAACTTTTCCATTCACCCTTTGGGACTGATCGTAATTAATTCCAAAGACACGAATGACAGACATCAAACATGGCTCTCTATTCATGCTACCGTATTGCTCTTTTTCACTAAATTCTGTCTACTATTAGCACGTCTGTGTGTGCCAGCAGTCCTGACTTTTTCCGTCACTTTTTCACGATCCTTGCTGGTTTGATCGTTTGGTAGCGGAGAATCTGAGCTAACGTAAGAGAAGTCCATACTGAGTAATTTTTCCTGCGTCATATTATCTGATGTATATCCTTTGTTAATCATTCTCTGGCTGAGAGGCATCTTTGATGGGAGTTTGATCTCTTCTACATCCTAGAAAATATACAACAAATCCAAGTTTATCTCTTCACTTCATTAAAAGAAGCTTAGTATCTAATGCAGAGGGGTCAAGGTGAAATTTATCTATATCTAGCAAGTATTTACTTCCTATATCTTTTTCTGCAAGTACCGTAGTAGTAATAAACGGGTCAACATGTAATCCCTTTACGTTACCTGTTGGTACTAGTATTTGATTGCTCGTCTAAGTCAAGGTCAACATAAGGGTCAAGGTCATACATTTTAAAAGGTCAAACATTACTCTGCTTTCACATGTCATTCAGTAATCAAACGTGCAGGAAATATCAGTTACACTGAGGTGAATACCAAAAAGAATTATCAGGGATAACTTCAAAGTCAAACATATAAAGTAAAACATTATTCACTCTGTCACTAGGCGTCATATTTGATCTTGAGTACTTAGAAGGATGATAATAAATAGCCCAGGACATTATTTTCACAAAATGCAAAACATGAAAAATCCACAAACCTTTGTCTTCAGAGCTTGGTAAGGTGAACATATTTTACCAAATCTTTGTGTATCTTTAAAGTTGACGTCTTGACTTAGTCTATGACGTCTCTCTATCCTCGATTCTTTGATGGTTCTCAGCTGTTCTGCTACCTTTGAGCCTAAAAATGTCTGAAAAAGGAAGCCAAAATTTCATAGAAACTCCAAATTTTAGATTTGGCACCAAAATTATATCAGAAACTCTTGACTAGAGATTTTGCCATTACATGTATTCACTTTGATCGTTATTCACTACTCAGTATGCAATTTTAATTTATTTATAAACATCATACAATGTATCACTCATTAGACTCTTAAAGACTATCTTATAGCGTCTCCATTTTTTGAACATTTACTAAAAATTGACAAAGTTAATCAGGTGAAAAGCACAAATGGAAATGCATGATGAAGAATGAGATTAAGAATTTATGCAGTCTTTCGAAAAGAGCTTCAGATAAATGGTCCCTCAAATGGTTTTCAAATTAACACAAATTACATTTTTTTCAGACAGTGACTTATTACACAGACATATCAATTAAGAAGTCACTTCATCTAATTTCAACCATTATCTCAACATAAAGTATAAATACCTACAAGTGTATTAAATTTTTTAGATACATGTCAAAATCGGTAAGTTTGAAAGAAAAACATTAGTTGTCACATTTTTCAGTAACCACTGCAAATCATGATAAAAGACAATAATTTTAATCATTTTCTGACAATCAATTTACCTTCAAAATTTCCTGAAAATAAAGTAGGTCCTAAATTTGATCAAGAGGTAAAATCTTAGTTAAGAAATTTCTCCAATTCTTTTAATTGTAAGCAATTAGCCTTAGGGGGTTCAAGTTCTATAAAACCCTCACTAACAAGAATTCTTACTGGCTCCTTTTATCATGGAAATCTTACTTTCATATCAAATTTTCAATATATGTGACGGACAACCAATTGGGGAGGGGGGGGGAACAGCGCTAGCACCCATTATGACTATGGGATAAACAGACGAGCCAACGAGATTTGGATCAGCAGGAAAATGACAATAGTAGCATATAGAATGACAGTATGAAAAGAATGAATGATGACGATATCTACTGCTACAGGACGCACCTTGGACCTTTCCAGTGAGCCAAGGGCAAATGTCTGTGACCTACATTTAAGAAGTAGGTCAGGATCTATACCCTCTAACCCATCACCATGGTTACCATCACCTGTCTCCCCAATCTGTTGTAAATAATACTGACCCAGTCACCGAAAAACATTTGCATCAACCAATAAATATACATCAACCAATAAATATATATCAACCAATAAATAAACAAATATACAACTATATATTTTTTTCCTTTGAAAAATAAGATAATTTTGGGATGATTGTAAAATTTTCTATATGCATTCAAACATTATAAGTCCCCATCATTAAATGGCTAAATTGTTAGGTCTTAATAAATCATGGCATCTTTTATTTCTTTCTTTCTATGTTGGGTATAAAGATTTATTTTTCTTCTCATATCTTCTTATCCTTTGAGAAAATGAAAATTTTGATATTTTAGCTCAAACACATTTTTTTTTAAATCATATTGTTACTCAGAGCAATGATCCATAATTAGCAAAGTTGATAGACTCTCTGCATGAACTATCAGCAATTTCAATGATGTAAAAATGTATTTAAAAAAACATATCTGTACATCATAAGCACTAAATTTCTATTTCCATGTTGATCTTTAAGCTCCCATTTTAATGCATAATCATTTCAAGTTAAAACAAAAGCTATTACCTTGAAGTCCTCTTCTTTTGATATGAATGATTTTTCAGATTTCTCTAAGCGAGAACTTTCTCTGACTGTAATCTCTTCTTTTGTCCCATCCTTACTGATCCTGCTTTCTGTCCCATGCTTTGATGACCCAGTTTTGTCTTTATCTAATTTTCCGTTTGCCATCACACCATTTGATTGGTCACTGTCTTTTGTTGCCATGGTAACATCATCTTTATCAGCTCCAGGCGTTTTGAAACCAGATGCAGAATCTGCCCTACTATCTTTTCTTTCATTCTTACTGTCATCTGAAAAGAAATAAATGATGGAGCATTAAAGAAAACATTGAAGTATGACCTTGACAATGACCTAATAACATTGTGGTATCAATTGTTTCTTATATCTTGACCATGACCATTCAAGAAAACGTTGCATATACATTTTTTGTAACAAGTTTGACCTTGACCATGAACTTATAACATTATTGTGGCATCAATGGTTTCTTAATCTTGGCAATGACCATTCAAGAAAACATTGTATGTAACAAGTATGACCTTGACCTTATAACATTATTTTGGCATCAATGGTTTCTTAATCTTGGCCATGATCATTCAAGAAAACATTGTATGTAACAAGTTTGACCTTGACCTTATAACATTATTTTGGCATCAATGGTTTCTTAATCTTGGCTTTGACCATTCAAGAAAACATTGCATGTAATAAGTTTGACCTTGACCTTGACCTTATAACATTATTGTGGCACCAATGGTTTCTTATATGATGGTGACATGACCATTCAAGAAAACATTGTATGTAACAAGTTTGACCTTGACCATGACCTTATAACATTATTGTGGCATCAATGGTTTCTTATACATGTATCTTTATCATGACCTTGAGTATGCAGTAAGAATACAGACTGGTGAATTAGACCTGAAACACTAAAAAATACAGCATGCAGTATGACTGATATAAAGTAACATTTTCTATACCTATGGATATAACAGATTTAGTTGACCAGGGAGTCCTTGGATGCATCCATGTTGACTTCTGCTTCAGATTCCAAGACTTTTTCTGAAATTAAAATTACATTATGTTTTGATCATGTAAGTGCAGTCAAAAGTAAGTACTTTTACTATTAAAAGCTCTAGTGTGCTTAAAATATCAGTTTCACTTCATGAGTATATTAATGCACATAAAGTTTAAACAGAAATTGTGCATGTATCAGATGACAGCCATACCTGACCAAAAGTTCCCACGTATTCACCCTCCACTGACCACAGCCTGGCTGTAAAATCTGTGGACGCACTCACGATATAATTCCCAGTCTCATGTTCTATGTACTCCAGACTGACGATGCTGGAATCGTGAGCTTTCCACGTTCTTATTAGAGGTGGCTTTGTCTTGATGCGCTTTAATGAATTGAATATCACAACATATAATACTGTAATAATGCAGAAAAATCTTTTAAAAGTTTTTTATATATCATGTTTCTGGTACTTCGTAAATTTTATGATATTATCATGTCATTTGCCAAAGTATAAACTAAAAATATCTACCATGGGGAAATTGCATGTGATGGAGTTAATACTTTATATGATCTTGAAAATTATCAAAATTATTCATTTATCAAAGCAAAAACACATTCATGTATGAATTTTTCAGTTAAATGCAAAATAAAAGAAAAAATTAGACTGGTACCTTGAAAGTACATGAAGCAAAAAATGAATATAAGACTATTTTTATGTCCAATATCAACCTATAGGTAGAAACTTTTAAAGTATTAGATTTTAAATAAACTTTTATGCTTTATTCAATTCGTTCAATATTGGTTTTAATTGAAATTTAAACACATGCATTGTAAGTAATGTGATAATACCACAAATGACTTACCCTTTCTTCAGCACACATACAGTAATTTGATATATCCCACACCTGGATCTGCCCCTGTGTATCCCCTGTATAAAGTTCCTGGTTCTCAGAATCTGAACATAAACCCAGTACTGACTCATCCTTGGTATCTGGTACATAAAAGTAACCTATGGAAAAGAAATGTTCTAATAAAGAAAGAAATTTCTTGTACATCTAAATACAATGTAATCTATAAAGCAATATTGTACCCTATATGTATTCAAAGAAATATTCTTAATTCAAGTAACAGGTTCAATATGTGATACCATAAATAAAAAAAAAAATCAAAGAGTTGTCTCTCTTTGTCTACAAAAGTCATTTATAAGACCAATTTTCCTTTGCATTTTAGATTTAGCACTAAAGCTCCAAGATTTGAAAAACATTTAATTTGATTAGATTTTGAATATCCATTATATGAAAATGATTTCAGAGCAGCACTTGCACATTTTGTTCATTGCAGAGATCCTGCCATTTAATTCTCTAAGATTTTCTTTTCGATTTTTCTTACCAACTTCTTTCTTAGCACCAAACAGACACCACCATTTAAGGTATCCTGCTTCACTGGAGATTAACATTGCACCGTCAGAAATACGAGATGAAAGACGTTTAGGTAAAAATAATAATTTCTCTACTGGAGCAGGCTGACTGTAAAGGATAAGAAACAAATGTTATAAATAACGATCTTTTACAACTAAGATTAAATTAACTCAAAATCATTTGTTAAAAGTGACTTTGTAGATTATTGTTCATTTTATGCTATCTATAGATTTGATTGCACAATAATTTATGAAAGATTTATATGTAAGAAAAACTTTAAAAAAAAATCCCTTTATGTGATTATCTTAATTTCTCTTTTGCTTTTCTTCTGATAAAGAAATAGAAAGTGGGATTGGCCGGTAATTTTTCTATCAAATTAAACCTATTTTTCATTTGAGTGAAGTTGCATAGCATGTTCTTTTAAAAGCATTAAATAGATATTATGAATAATTCTTCATCAATTCTTTTGTATGACAGATTAAATGAAGAACTGCAAAATAAAACTACATGTATTGTAATCTTTACATATCTAGATTGTACTCACCCTTTTGGAATTTTATGAGATTTTCGATGACGAGAGTTTGGTCTAGATAACCTAGAGGGAGTGACTGGCTTACTACCTCCGTTAACTTTGTGTATGGATTCCGTACTCTGAACGCTAATAAAACTTGTTTGGGCTTGAATCTCCTCAATCTTCTTAGAACTGGAATGAGTTTATCAAAAATGATGTTAAAGCGCATAATTTTTTTTTTCCTTTAGACAGAAACAGAAGTTCAGACTGGAGTATAATTTATACTAAAGATCACAATATATCATTAACCTTTTATCGTATATATAAAAAGGGGAAGTGTGAGGAGTATAAGGAAAATTGTTTGTTTTTTTTTATCACTCCTCTCTGTCCATCTCCTCTTTTTTTCCACCTTCTACCCCTCTCTCTCAAGCTAAAAGAGTCATCAAATTTTTATCTATATCCCCTAAAGCTCTCTTTTTATGAGTTTAAGGAGGTATTGAACGCCAAATTCAATTTTTCTAAAAATTTCTGAAATTATATAATTCATGTCTGTCCTTGACTATGCAAACTTACATTTGATTCTATCAACAGGAAAATTTTCTACGAGACTTTGAAATATGCATTAATCGACGTTTTCGTGAATTTCTTGATGACGTCAAAATATTGAAAGTGCCATTCTTGTTCTCGTAAAGCTATTGGAAATTAATTTTGATTTCACTTCCAAAATATCCATAAATATATTGCACTTACATATGGAAAAGATAAAATGAATTGTATTTTAAACACAGGCTGGATACTTGAATAAAAGATGACACCGTCGCTAAAAAAAATTGCAATTTCGAGCCAATTTACTGTAGTTGCTAGTTAATTATTAGGAATCCTGTGGATGAATCTTTGTCAAAAACTACCAAAATTATCAAGAATGTCCAGGGATGACTTCATGATTAAATGGGAAAAATTGAATTTAGGATTAAAATATGACATGGCTTTATATTTTCCATTTTTTTCTTCCAAAATTGTCCATTTTCAATGAAGTGACTTCCGCTTTCCTGTAACGTAAATTTGTCAACAAAAACACTGTGGTGAAGATTTAATTTTCTATTTCATACATATTAAGTTTCAATGCAATACGTTTAGTAATAATGTTTTTATTGCATTTTGAATGCGAAGTTTTGTGACGCCATTTTTCCCCGATAACGTCGAAATGACGTCGTGGTTTGCTCATGGATAAAACTCCCAAAGTCCTAAATTTCGAAAATCGCCACAATTTCTTCAAATGACGCCGTTAATTTTTCAAATTTCATCAGGATACTCAAATGTGTGTATCAATCAGAGTATCAAATGTTTTAAGGGAGTTAAGACTGTACTTTTTCTAGGAAGCGAGAAAACAAATAATGCCGCCGCCATCTTGGTGTTCAAACCCTTCTTAATTTTACAAACAGATGTGGCAAAAATTCCATTCTCAATTTAAGAAATGGAAAAAATGGAAAAACAAACTTTTAACCCCCCCCCCCCCCCCCAATTATAAAGTAATAAATTATTATACCCTAGAAGTGCTCAAATAGATGATTCTTTCATAACAAAACTTACATATCAGCCTGTTGTCCTTTGCGTAGTCTAATAAAGATTTTCTCCGTCTCTATATCCCAGACCACTATCTCCCCATCAAACCCAGCTGTGGCAAGATAGTTCGGCATGGCAAAGTCCATGGCCAAGATGTCATCCTGATGGATTTGTCCGCCTTTCCAATCCAGTTGAGCTGGTATGTACATGTTCTACAAGAGATGACATCGTAAGCTATCATATTAAGCATAAAAAGCAACTCTTAAAATTTTCAGCATTAAAATCCCTGTATACCTAAACTCTAGTTCTGATATAGATGAATTGATCGTTTAAAGTTATGTGACAAAATTGAAGGTTGGTCTCTTCATCTCTCTGAGAAGACAATCAGAATCGCAACCCCAAATCACACAATGTCTTGTACCAGGAAGTATTAATTAGAGTTATCCTTCTTTGTCTGCAGAGCAATTTCAAAGTTGTACAGCTTTCTTCTGAGTCTTGGTCTTTACATTTTCAGTTTAAGTAACAATGCAAACACCATATTGTAAACTTCTCTCATGTAATTTATTTCAGTTGAGAACATTTTGCTCAAATGATACATAAGACCTTTATTCAATTAAAATTTATAAATTATTTTGTTATCTAATTTTTTTTAAACATGCAGTTCTATAATGCACATTTTTCGGCATATCATTCTCAAATGTGGACGTAATTACCAACATTATTAAGAACTCTTTGCAAAATTACCAAATACTTTGCCGGGGGGTCAAGAGACAAATTTTGCCAATTATGACTGTAAATGGGTCTAAATATAGCTGGGGGGCACCCCCTCCACACCCCCTGAATCCGCCACTGAAATATGTACAGAATATTGAAAAGATATTTGACAGAGAAACTTGACAATCATTAAACTTACATCAGGATCAGAGTCATCGTATCTGATGAGTTTTCTGCCCCATCCAACCGCCAGAATCATTTTACGATCAAAGTATGGCAATATTCCTGTAATTTCTGCTTCCGATACCGGCTCTAACTTATGTAGATTATGTCCATTTTGGAAATTCCATACCTGTAATTACATGTACAATTACAAAAACACTTTTAATTTAGGTTCCTCTGCAATTTTTCAGATACTTTATTCATGTCATACTTGATCATAATTCAAATAAAATATCAGCAATTATTTATCTAACTGTTTTTATTTTGCCTATAATTTAAATTCTATATTTGTTTCGGCTGTCGAATTTCAGATTTTATTCTATGAATTTTCAGTGCTTTTCTAATGTTTCTATAATTTGTGGCCAAATCCTATTCAATTATGACTTGTTTGTGTACACTTTATTATTTTTTTTTTCTTTTTCAAATTCTTAACCCTTGAATAATTCGTCAAAAATAACAAAATCAAGGTTATAACCTTAATTGTCCCATTCCGTGCACCAGTAAATAATCTCCTATACGTCTGATCGAATGCCATACACGTGATTTCCTCGTCTCCGTGAGTGTTAGAGAAGACGATAGATTTATTACCACTCTCCAGCTCCCATACTGCTACGTTAGACGAATCACATCCTGTTACAATCTGCAAAAATAAGTTTGTGTTCACTAAAGGTCTAGTGAGTGTTTAGTTGATAAAATAGCACTCAAAGTGTTTCACTTTTCTTCTTGAAGAGAATCTAGTAAATATTTTTCTAATTTGCTCTGGAGACAAAGAGGGGTAATTCTAGAAAGAAACAGATTGGAGACAAAGAAAGATAACTCTAGTTATTTAACTTTGAAAATATTCTAGAATTGGTCTAAAACATTATTTTGCATTATAGAATTTTCAGAAAAAGATCTAAAATAAGAAATATCATACAAACACAGCATTTAAAAGATAAAACATTGAAAAAAAGAAATTTCTTGAGATTTTTTTAAAAAAGGATCTTTATATTCATATCTGTAATTTTTTTTTTTTTTTTTTATCATTTTTTCAATCTCTTCATGATTTAAAAATTTTTAGGTCGTCAAAATTTGTTTTTCTTTTTATGACTATATATACTTGATTTTAAATGTTAATTTTCAACCATCAATTAGTCTACCCTCATACTAGTAAGAATCTTCCTCTTAGCTTTTTCAATTCCACCTTCATCAGTAATTTACGAAATTTTCCAGAATTTCAAAAGTATCAACATCTTCTTTTGGACTTACTTGATTAAATAATTTGTTGTAGATGGCACTACAAAGTTGAGTATCGTGCGTTACGGCCTCCAGCATCTTTGGTTGTGACGTGTGACCAAGTTTGAGCATGCCAACATGATCGTTACAAGTGACTAGAAGAGTATCGTGGGGAGAGGGTTGGAGATGCATTGGAAACTGACCATGCTCCGGCATTCTGCCATGAATACTGCTTGGAAACTTTAATACAATTGTTTGTAGACAGGTGTGCTCCTTAATGTCCCATACTTTGACGACCTGTTCAAGAAAAAAAAATATAAGAACATATAATGTGCAAGATCATAGGCACTTAAACATTAAATTTTGCGAAAAAAAATTGTTGTTTTTTTCTTTTTCATCATTGCCTCATACAGACCCTAGCTAGCTTTCACATAATCTGCAAAACTGAATCTGAAGCTCCTTTCCAGGGTACAAACATGCACCAGCAATGTAAATGGGTATTTTTTTTATCAAAAATTGAGTGCATGTACTTACAGCATCTTTAGAGTAGCTGAACACCTGTATGAGCCCCTCATGTATAATGACCCCTATAACCCCCGTGGCGTGCCCCTCCAGTATCGCCATGGCTTTATTAGTGACGTAAGGGTTCCAGATCCTGACTAGGTGGTCTAAGCTCCCTGTCACCAAAATGTTTAAATTCTTGTTGTAGTCAAACGACTCTATACCCTGAAATATACGTTAAACTTTATTGAGCTTTTACTTTTTTTCAATGGAATCACACTCTTTTTTTTATAAATCAGTGTCAAAAAAAATCAATGTTTGAGCAGAAAAGAGCCAAGAATACATGTATCAATAAAATTTAATAAATGAACAATATCCTACATTCACATTTTGGTATGTTTTGCCCTTTAAAAAGTACTTGATATCTTAGGCTATTGTATAACTCACATTTCAAAAACACTAGCGAAATTTGATGTAAAAAGATTTGTACAAATAACAATAAATGAAAAGATCTATTGCACAAAAGTTTCAAGACATTTTACTTTCTTAGAATAGAATTACAAAATTTGAAAATGTACATTCGGGCTTCTGAACATAATTGTTTACTTCTTCTATTCGAAATAGGCAATTTCGGTCAGTTTGATTTTTTTCCTCAAATAATAAGTATAAACTTTATTTTTCTTGGGCAGAATTCCCAAGAAAATCAAATAAAGCTGGTTATATTCCTTATGAAAGCTCAAATTAGAAATTTTAGTGTTCAAATTTCCCATACCTTTTCTATATCAAATATATATGACTTCTTGAAGTCCTTTTTATCACAAGGGGAGATGACTAATGATTGTTTGGGGCTGCTAGTTGATGATATAATGTACTCATTCTCGGGTAGATACATGACTTGCTTTACTATGTCTGGTAACGAAGAAAACGACATTTCTCCGTGTAGGATTTTCTCATGGGTGACATAACTCTCATGATTCCCCTTCTCTATGTCCTACAAAGGGATATATATTCATCACTTATTACAGTTAGGGATACCCATTATTCACTTAAAATACATTTTTATTAAACAACTTATACAGTGGCAGATCCAGCGCCCCCTTTGCTGGGGGGGTCAAAGGGCAAATTTTGCAGATTTTTACTGAAAATGGGCCAAAATGTAGTGTTTTTGGAAAATTTTGGGTGAGTACAAGGGGAGGGGGGGACGGACACCCCCTCCGCACCCCCCTGAATCTGCCACTGTTATAACATACACAATTTCAGTGAATTTTTTTCCTATAAAGAACAAACCATGTTAATAACAAACTAATTTCATTGGTCCTTTAGGTTCATCAGAGCACTATTTCATTGTACATTTATTGTAAATTTTCATGACAATTGTGCATCATGTATCACTACAGAAAATTTTGATTAATATTCTTATAAAATAACTTGTAGTAAAAACTACGCAAGAAATTCAAATTCACCTCGGATTCAGAGTCTGAGCGATTATCTTTATTTGATCATTTCATTTCTGATGCAAATTTGATAGATGGAAAGGATTTCAAAAAGAGGATTTGAAGGATACCTTAATTATATATAAATATAACTTTATAAATCTCTTTCAAATTAACATACTGTCCAAAATATTTTTTGAACTCCTTCTTCATTTTTGAATGGGGTTTCAAACAGTTGAGACACTGGTTTCTTGAAGTGTAATGTATGGATGTATCCTGTATCTACACCAAAGAACAGCTTAGAGGGTCTGCTGGGATTCTGAAATTATACAACATGACATGTTTGCAGACAAAGAAAGATAACTCTAAGTAAAGTTGAAAAGTTGGTTTGGTCACAAAAATTCTGCTGTAAGTAAAACTGAGATGTTGTAACTTTTCTTCCTTTGTTTCGATTTTGCTTATTTCTTCATTCGTCATTTTATGAAAATCAAATAGCTTTAAAAGAAATTCTCATTTTATTCTTCTTCATCCCTCAAAAGTAAAAAGTATTTGCAGACAAAGAAAGATAACTCTAATGGAAACGGGAAAATTTCTATACATCTTAGATTTATTTTTTATTCAAAACGATTTGAGAAAAATTCTTGGTATACTATTAGATAGATAAATTTATCTGAAAAAGAGATAGTAGAAATCTAGTAGAATTCAGGATATAAGATTTCAGACCTAGCACAAATTCAACATTAGAAATGCAGCATCTTTGTCTGGATACTGCTAGTAGAGAGTTGTGTGAATCTATCTACATAAATGTTAGATTTTTTTTAATACATACCTTGACATCATACCAATAGTCAAAACAGTATGGGACGTCAGACATAGCTGGAAAAATTATTAATTCAGTAAAAAAAAAATAATTCTAAATTAATAAAAAAAAAATCCAATAAAAAAATTAATTTCAAAAAAATATTCTGATCAAGAAAATATGAGGCTATTTCTTCATGTTATCTTCTTTCATGCTGAAAGCATTTGGAAATATAATGAAAATATTTGATTTTTTTTTTTAAAACTTTTTAACTTTAATTTCGAAATTTGCATGCACCAGTTTATGATGACACATAAAGTATTACGTACCAAAAAGCTGAAACTCTTCAAAGTAATTGGCTGTTGAGCAATCGTAGAATCGGATATCACGACTAGTTGATCCTATAACGAGTTTGTTACAGTTAGGTAGAAAGATGGCGTCCGTCACCCACATCTTAAACCGTCTCTTCTGGCCGGTTTGATCCGAATCCTCAGTCAGAAACAACGTAATACTTCTCTATGTAGTTCAAACTAGGTAACCATACATTGATTACACCTTCCTGGAAATGCAGAGAAAAAATTGTAGAAAATATAAATTTATTGATTGGTACATTTAACACTGAAATTTATATTTTTAACTTGCTACCCCCCCCCCCCCCCTTTTTTTTTTATTTTTGAAATACATCCTTTTGTGAAATGAATCAGTTTCAAAGAGACAGACAGACGTCCTATGAGAAAACCTCTTTTCATCTTGCAAGTGCAGTCACTTCGTGTGTGAAAAAAAATTAAGAGTTTAAAACATCAAAATATTTCAAAACCCAATTTGTCTATTTAAAAATAAACCAATTATGTTTTCCTTAATTTTCACGCATTGAGTGTCTGCACACCATCCTCATCATCGAAATATTGAATTTCCCTATCACATCAATGATATCATGAATATTTAAGTATCTATTTTATCTTGGTAATAATTATGTCAAATCTCACTATTCAAAGTCTTTTTAAATTTTTTAAGAAAATGGTTTTCATACCTTACTAACTGTGACATAGCGTAGTGGATTTGCGGTGGCAACTATTTTCGTTGTTTGTTCTTGCTGAGAATAAATCACCATTATTCATTTGATAAAAGATTACAGATTGAAATTTTCAGTTAAAAGTCGATTACCGGTATGAAATAGAATTATTTCATTTCCAAATGAACCATGAATAATTTTCCATTCGATATACTGTTATTTCTTTGTATCTATTCTATACAAAATGTCTAGAAAATTTTCTCTTTGAAATGCAATACAAAATAGATCTACTAACCTTTGTATGGTCAATATGTCTTATTTTTGGTTCAGACAAGAAGGGGATTTCCCTTTTGGTCCTCATGTAGTCATTTTCTCTGTACAGTAATAACATATAGGTACAAAATTCATTCCAATCCACATATCCATCCAGAGAAGTGTCCAACTGCAGAGAAAAGGGCAATAGAAAACAATTATATAATTCATAGACTCAATCTAAATTCAAATTCAAGTGCTTATTGGCTTAAAGTAACATTATGAGAAAAAAAAAAAGATTTTCTTTTCCTTTCGCATTTTGGTCTTATATATAGGGGGAAAATAAGACTTTTTGTTTTCAATTTCCGAACTGTTTTGTCAAAAATCACATTTTAGAATAACTCCGACCCATTTACCCTTATTTCAAGTTCTTTTTTCTTCTTATAACTATCCGTCTAATAGATCCAACTCAAACGGTTTTTTTTTCAAGGGATTCTCGTTGCATCTGCATAAATTGTACACATTGATTTTTTCTCATTATTTACATAAAATTACCTTATTGAACAACTTTTCTAAATATTCATCATATTCCTCTGTCTTGAGAACTTTTGCCACCGTTGATTTGAACTCCTCCATGTTCATGGCCCCGGGGGTGCGTTTCTCTGTCTTGGCAGGGAAGTAGGCTGACCCCGCCTGTTTGACGATGTCCGGGGGCTTATGGTTCAGGAACTCGTCCATCAGCTGTTTTAGATGGTCAAGCTTGATCTGCTCCTCGAGACGAAGGGTTTTATCTTTGTCACCAAAGCTAAAACAAGAAAGAAGAAAAAAATGTTATATATACTTATAAGATATTCTTATAATCCTATGAACTACGTGTTTGTGCAACTTTGATGACCCAAAGAACCAAGGCAAAGGTAATGATTGAGTTACCAGTAGAAAATTGATGTCACATGTAACACACATGTGAATAACGAAAGCTCCAATCCAAACACATGCCCAAAATTAATTTTCCAAAGAAGGTCAAACGGCAAGGTCAAGAGTTAAAAGAAATTGGTACCAACTAGTAGAAAATTCTTGCAACAAGCCATACACGAGTGAAACTAAAGGATATACCGAATGCTAAAGTTTTTCAAGCTCTAAGCTAGGTCAAGGACAAGATATCAAATTATTTATATCAATAGAAATGTCTTGTCACAAAGAACACAACACTCAATCACTACCATTCTATGCCCCATTTCAAAGTTTTTGCAACATACAAAAAGACCAAAACTAAAGACCCCAAATCTTGAATTCGGAATATAAATTCATATTACGTAATACGTACATCAATATCAGTTAAGTAAATGAAATTGGTAAATATCTTTTTTTCAAGACAGCTATATATATACTACTAGTATTTTGACTGGTTTGGACAGATTGGTGTAGTGAGGGATCATAGAGAGACGGAGAGAGGGAGGGAGGGAGGGAGAGAGGGACGGAGGGACGGATATTCCATACTTCTATTGAGTTGAACAAAATACCTTGTTATGTCTCATTTTGGTATTGTTTCCAGTCTCTGGGGAGTGTGAATGTATTTGAATAACCTTTGCACCCTCCCATCACGGTTAGGATTTCTAAATCCCGTCTCCGTGATTTTATGTATATTCCCATGAACAGATCTAAAATGGGTCGATATGGTCAGGACTCCCAAAGGACTCCCTCAACCCAAACCTATGCAATTTGGCCTAAAGGCTTCGGGTATGGGTTTTTTTTCCATATTTGCTATAAATATATGCTGGATCCTTCTAGGTCAGTCTCAACCAATATATAAAACAGCCTTTCAAACAATACTTCAAACATTTTTTTATCGGTCAAGCCCCCTTCCTCACCCCCCCCCCCCCCCCTTCTCCCTATTGAATCCTTTATATTGCTACATTTTTTCCACTACGGTTCGACTCTTTCTACTCGTCGCTTGTTTTACTTCTAAAACCTCAGACCTCACAATTTCAGCTATTTGATAAGTCTTAATTAGAATCATTTCCCTTTAAAACATCCAAACACTTTTTCTTGTACCAATATTGACATACCGCATGCTCGTTTTAAGACAGATAACAAATTAGTATGATCAACTATTTCCATATCGTATTAATCTTCCAATTACCGCGTTTATATTTTTTCTCCATGAACAGTAGCTTCCAGATTAAAGATTCGAATGACTGTGTACATTTTTAAGTAGAGTATGTCAACTATAGAATTTAATAATCAAACAGAATTTATTGTATATTTGCCATTTGCATTGAACGTAAGAGTTCTTTCTTTACTGGCATTGAAACTTTGTCCTGAAGACATCGACTTTTGTTTTGTTTTTTTTTTTGTTTAATTGGGGGTCTTTTGTTTTTGTTTTGTTTATGTTTTTTTTTTTTTTTTTTTTTTTTGCTTTTTATAGCATACATTTACTTTACAGTTTGTTTAGCATATAAATGACACGTTACTGTGTCCGCTTTGATTGTTTGTTGTTTGTTGGACTGTTCTGTGTGGGTATTGTTGTGTCTCGTTGTCCCCTATTGCTTTTTTTATGTTGTTTTGTGTAGTGCTCTTTATTTTGTCTAATGCTCGTTGTTTTGTCTAATGTCCGATGTTTTGTCTAATGTTCGATGTTTTGTCTATTGCTCGTTATTTTGTCTAATGCTCGTTGTTTTGTCTATTGTTCATTGTTTTGTCTAGTGCTCGTTGTTTTGTCTATTGTTCGTTATTTTGTCTCATGTTCGTTGTTTTGTCTAATGTTCGCTGTTTTGTCTACTGTTCGTTATTTTGTCTAGTGCTCGTTGTTTTGTCTAATGTCCGTTTTTTGTCTAATGTTCGATGTTTTGTCTACTGTTCGTTATTTTGTCTAGTGCTCGTTGTTTTGTCTAATGTCCGTTGTTTTGTCTAATGTTCGATGTTTTGTCTACTGTTCGTTATTTTGTCTAATGTTCGTTGTTTTGTCTAATGTTCGATGTTTTATCTACTGCTCGTTGTTTTGTCTAATGCTCGTTGTTTTGTCTAATGCTCGTTACTTTTTCTTATATTCGTTGTTTTGTCTAATGTTCATTGTTTTGTCTAGTGCTCGTGGTTTTGTCAAATGTTCATTTTTTTGTCTAATGTTCGTTGTTTTGTCTAATGTTCGTTGTTTTGTCAAATGTTCATTTTTTTGTCTAATGTTCGTTGTTTTGTCTAGTGCTCGTTGTTTTGTCTGTCCGTTGTTTTGTCTAGTGCTCGTTGTTTTGTCTAATGTTCGTTGTTTTGTGTAATGTTCGTTGTTTATTCTAGTGCTCGTTGTTTTGTCTAATGTTCGTTGTTATGTCTAGTGCTCGTGGTTTTATCAAATGTTCGTTGTTTTGTCTAGTGTTCGTTGTTTTGTCTAATGTTCGTTGTTTTGTCTAGTGCTCGTTATTTTGTCTAATGTCCGTTGTTTTGTCTAATGTTCGTTGTTTTGTCTAATGTCCGTTGTTTTGTCTAATGTCCGTTGTTTTGTCTGATGTTCGTTGTTTTGTCTTATGTTCGTTGTTTTGTCTAATGTCCGTTGTTTTGTCTAATGTTCGTTATTTTGTCTAATGTTCGTTGTTTTGTCTAATGTTCGTTGTTTTGTCTAATGTTCGTTGTTTATTCTAGTGCTCGTTGTTTTGTCTAATGTTCGTTGTTTTGTCTAGTGCTCGTTATTTTGTCTAATGTCCGTTGTTTTGTCTAATGTCCGTTGTTTTGTCTAATGTCCGTTGTTTTGTCTAATGTTCGTCGTTTTGTCTAAAGTCCGTTGTTTTGTCTAATGTTCGATGTTTTGTCTAAAGTCCGTTGTTTTGTCTAATGTTCGTTGTTTTGTCTTATGTTCGTTGTTTTGTCTAATGTTCGTTGTTTTGTCTAGTGCTCGTTTTTTTGTCTAATGTCCGTTGTTTTGTCGAATGTTCGTTGTTTTGTCTAATGCTCGTTGTTTTGTCTAATGTTCGTTGTTTTGTCTAGTGCTCGTTTTTTTGTCTAATGTTCATTGTTTTGTCTAATGTTCGTTGTTTTGTCTAATGTTCGTTGTTTTGTCTAATGTTCGTTGTTTTGTCAAATGTTCATTTTTTTGTCTAATGTTCGTTGTTTTGTCTAATGTTCGTTGTTTTGTCTAATGTTCGTTGTTTTGTCAAATGTTCATTTTTTTGTCTAATGTTCGTTGTTTTGTCTAGTGCTCGTTGTTTTGTGTGTCCGTTGTTTTGTCTAGTGCTCGTTGTTTTGTCTAATGTTCGTTGTTTTGTGTAATGTTCGTTGTTTATTCTAGTGCTCGTTGTTTTGTCTAATGTTCGTTGTTATGTCTAGTGCTCGTGGTTTTATCTAATGTTCGTTGTTTTGTCTAGTGTTCGTTGTTTTGTCTAATGTTCGTTGTTTTGTCTAGTGCTCGTTATTTTGTCTAATGTCCGTTGTTTTGTCTAATGTTCGTTGTTTTGTCTAATGTCCGTTGTTTTGTCTAATGTCCGTTGTTTTGTCTGATGTTCGTTGTTTTGTCTTATGTTCGTTGTTTTGTCTAATGTCCGTTGTTTTGTCTAATGTTCGTTATTTTGTCTAATGTTCGTTGTTTTGTCTAATGTTCGTTGTTTTGTCTAATGTTCGTTGTTTATTCTAGTGCTCGTTGTTTTGTCTAATGTTCGTTGTTTTGTCTAGTGCTCGTTATTTTGTCTAATGTCCGTTGTTTTGTCTAATGTCCGTTGTTTTGTCTAATGTCCGTTGTTTTGTCTAATGTTCGTCGTTTTGTCTAAAGTCCGTTGTTTTGTCTAATGTTCGATGTTTTGTCTAAAGTCCGTTGTTTTGTCTAATGTTCGTTGTTTTGTCTTATGTTCGTTGTTTTGTCTAATGTTCGTTGTTTTGTCTATTGTTCGTTATTTTGTCTCATGTTCGTTGTTTTGTCTAATGTTCGCTGTTTTGTCTACTGTTCGTTATTTTGTCTAGTGCTCGTTGTTTTGTCTAATGTCCGTTTTTTGTCTAATGTTCGATGTTTTGTCTACTGTTCGTTATTTTGTCTAGTGCTCGTTGTTTTGTCTAATGTCCGTTGTTTTGTCTAATGTTCGATGTTTTGTCTACTGTTCGTTATTTTGTCTAATGTTCGTTGTTTTGTCTAATGTTCGATGTTTTATCTACTGCTCGTTGTTTTGTCTAATGCTCGTTGTTTTGTCTAATGCTCGTTACTTTTTCTTATATTCGTTGTTTTGTCTAATGTTCATTGTTTTGTCTAGTGCTCGTGGTTTTGTCAAATGTTCATTTTTTTGTCTAATGTTCGTTGTTTTGTCTAATGTTCGTTGTTTTGTCAAATGTTCATTTTTTTGTCTAATGTTCGTTGTTTTGTCTAGTGCTCGTTGTTTTGTCTGTCCGTTGTTTTGTCTAGTGCTCGTTGTTTTGTCTAATGTTCGTTGTTATGTCTAGTGCTCGTGGTTTTATCAAATGTTCGTTGTTTTGTCTAGTGTTCGTTGTTTTGTCTAATGTTCGTTGTTTTGTCTAGTGCTCGTTATTTTGTCTAATGTCCGTTGTTTTGTCTAATGTTCGTTGTTTTGTCTAATGTCCGTTGTTTTGTCTAATGTCCGTTGTTTTGTCTGATGTTCGTTGTTTTGTCTTATGTTCGTTGTTTTGTCTAATGTCCGTTGTTTTGTCTAATGTTCGTTATTTTGTCTAATGTTCGTTGTTTTGTCTAATGTTCGTTGTTTTGTCTAATGTTCGTTGTTTATTCTAGTGCTCGTTGTTTTGTCTAATGTTCGTTGTTTTGTCTAGTGCTCGTTATTTTGTCTAATGTCCGTTGTTTTGTCTAATGTCCGTTGTTTTGTCTAATGTCCGTTGTTTTGTCTAATGTTCGTCGTTTTGTCTAAAGTCCGTTGTTTGTCTAATGTTCGATGTTTTGTCTAAAGTCCGTTGTTTTGTCTAATGTTCGTTGTTTTGTCTTATGTTCGTTGTTTTGTCTAATGTTCGTTGTTTTGTCTAGTGCTCGTTTTTTTGTCTAATGTCCGTTGTTTTGTCGAATGTCCGTTGTTTTGTCTAATGCTCGTTGTTTTGTCTAATGTTCGTTGTTTTGTCTAGTGCTCGTTATTTTGTCTAATGTTCGTTGTTTTGTCTAATGTTCGTTGTTTTGTCTAATGTTCGTTGTTTTGTCTAATGTTCGTTGTTTTGTCAAATGTTCATTTTTTTGTCTAATGTTCGTTGTTTTGTCTAATGTTCGTTGTTTTGTCTAATGTTCGTTGTTTTGTCAAATGTTCATTTTTTGTCTAATGTTCGTTGTTTTGTCTAGTGCTCGTTGTTTTGTGTGTCCGTTGTTTTGTCTAGTGCTCGTTGTTTTGTCTAATGTTCGTTGTTTTGTGTAATGTTCGTTGTTTATTCTAGTGCTCGTTGTTTTGTCTAATGTTCGTTGTTATGTCTAGTGCTCGTGGTTTTATCAAATGTTCGTTGTTTTGTCTAGTGTTCGTTGTTTTGTCTAATGTTCGTTGTTTTGTCTAGTGCTCGTTATTTTGTCTAATGTCCGTTGTTTTGTCTAATGTTCGTTGTTTTGTCTAATGTCCGTTGTTTTGTCTAATGTCCGTTGTTTTGTCTGATGTTCGTTGTTTTGTCTAATGTCCGTTGTTTTGTCTAATGTTCGTTATTTTGTCTAATGTTCGTTGTTTTGTCTAATGTTCGTTGTTTTGTCTAATGTTCGTTGTTTATTCTAGTGCTCGTTGTTTTGTCTAATGTTCGTTGTTTTGTCTAGTGCTCGTTATTTTGTCTAATGTCCGTTGTTTTGTCTAATGTCCGTTGTTTTGTCTAATGACCGTTGTTTTGTCTAATGTTCGTCGTTTTGTCTAAAGTCCGTTGTTTTGTCTAATGTTCGATGTTTTGTCTAAAGTCCGTTGTTTTGTCTAATGTTCGTTGTTTTGTCTTATGTTCGTTGTTTTGTCTAATGTTCGTTGTTTTGTCTAGTGCTCGTTTTTTTGTCTAATGTCCGTTGTTTTGTCGAATGTCCGTTGTTTTGTCTAATGCTCGTTGTTTTGTCTAATGTTCGTTGTTTTGTCTAGTGCTCGTTATTTTGTCTAATGTCCGTTGTTTTGTCTAATGTCCGTTGTTTTGTCTAATGTTCGATGTTTTGTCTAAAGTCCGTTGCTTTGTCTAATGATCGTTGTTTTGTCTTATGTTCGATGTCTTGTCTAATGTTCGTTGTTTTGTCTAATGCGCGTTGTTTTGTCTAATGTTCGTTGTTTTGTCTTATGTTCGTTGTTTTGTCTAATGTTCGTTGTTTTGTCTGTCCGTTGTTTTGTCTGATGTTCGATGTTTTGTCTAATGTTCGTTGTTTTGTCTAGTGCTCGCGGTTTTGTCAAATGTTCGTTGTTTATTCTAGTGCTCTTTGTTTTGTCTAATGTTCGTTGTTTTGTCTAATGATCGTTGTTTTGTCTTATGTTCGTTGTTTTGTCTAATGTTCGTTGTTTTGTCTAATGCTCGTTGTTTTGTCTAATGTTCGTTGTTTTGTCTTATGTTCGTTGTTTTGTCTAATGTTCGTTGTTTTGTCTGTCCGTTGTTTTGTCTAATGTTCGATGTTTTGTCTAATGTTCGTTGTTTTGTCTAGTGTTCGTTGTTTTGTCCAATGTTCGTTTTGTCTAATGTTCGTTGTTTTTTCTAATGTCTGTTGTTTTGTCTAATGTCCGTTGTTTTTTCTAATGTCCGTTGTTTAGTCTAATGTCCGTTGTTTTGTCTAATGTTCGTTGTTTTGTCTGTCCGTTGTTTTGTCTAATGTTCGATGTTTTGTCTAGTGTTCGTTGTTTTGTCTAGTGTTCGTTGTTTTGTCTAATGTTCGATGTTTTGTTTAATGTTCAATTTCTTGTCTAGTGCTCGTTGTTTTGTCTAATGTTCAATGTCTTGTCTAGTGCTCGTTGTTTTGTCTAATGTTCGTTGTTTTATCTAGTGCTCATTCTTTTGTCGAATGTCCGTTGTTTTGTCTACTGTTCGTTGATTTGTCTAGTGCTCGTTGTTTTGTCTAAAGCTCATTGTTTTGCCTTTGTCTACTCTTAATTTCAAGGTCATTATCAAGATCTAGAATTTTTCCAGGGGTGGTCCAGTCCATTGGAGGTAGGGGTGGTTACCAGCCTTTGATTCCGAAGAAAAACAAGAAAATTCAGGAGTTTAGTCAAATTCTATCCCTCCTTTAGATCCGCACCTGTTATCTTGTCTCGTTGAAGAAAATGTAGAAGGTAGTATAATAACTATTTCCCATTGCATTCTACCTTGCAAGCAATGAGAATCGTGTTTATTGAAAATAAATGAAAATAGGCCTTATACTGAACTCTATAGTGCAATGGCGCGGGGAACAAGAGGTGTCTCTTGTAATAAGCCGTATGAATAATTCACGAGAGCAAACGATTCACAGGAAAAGCAAGATACTAAAACGACTCTGTTGAACTTTTTTATCTCGTGTCGTCATCCATTTTTAATACCCAATCTATTTACTCTAACAACGCTCTCACAACAACCGACGACGGCAATCGCTAATCAGAATTCCTAATTCTACATCATTGTCGCACAAAAGCGCTGTTTGAATAAATTCCATTTTGTAAACAAAAATTCGCTCTGCACTGGTGACATGCATGGTATTGGAGTACGTTATAGTAAGTCGCCTATGGGCGGTACCCTTCTTTCTATTCACAATTCAACTTGTACCACTTGATATACCCTCAAAATGACAGAATCTCTTTTTATCCACTTTTCAATACCGATCATGTTTAAATTTCAAAAGCTAACAGATAGTGGGAAAAGTTGTATCATTCAAAATTGCCTACTTGAGTGTTCTTTAACACCTTTGAAATTGCTCTTGATTGTCTCTAGTCTGTTTTTTTTTGGGGGGGGGGGGTTCATTTCTTATTATATATTATTCAAATGAATAATGTAATGGTGTATGAAAAAGAAAGTAGGGATGAAGGAACTTATGATCATCACGCAAAATTCCGCCCGTTTTCAACCATACTTTCAACTTAAAAGATCGTTAAATAGTGTCGTAAGTAACAAATGGATGGATCGATCCTAGCATCTGGAAAAATTTGGAACACACCCCCCCCCCCCTCCCCATCCCAGACGAGAAATTGTTACAGCCTGATGGGGGGTTCCAATATATGATTTTGAAAAAAAAGGTAAGTTTAAAACGGGGGAAATACAAAAAAAATGTACGCATTTTGGCAAATTCTAGAGGTTCTGAACCACCACCCTCCCAACTTCACACCCATCCTAACCCCACGCCACAGATCCTTCCTTGATGATGATTGAATTCTCTGTAATACCTTATTAAATCAGTCATACATTTATTGTGTACCCGCCATGAAATGTAAAATTCATGTTCATAAAATTCCCTATGGGCTGGAAAACAAAAGATCATATATTGTCACTTTATTTTTTCAATTTACAGGCACAATGGTTCAACTGTTGACCTCAGTAAATGGAATTATTGCTTTCAATTTAAACACGGTAGATACACACAAGAGAAAGTTCTGAAGCGGCTCAGTGAACGCGATCGAAGGATTTGGGACCATTTTCTAAACAAAACTTTTAATAGCATTTCTTCTTTTCTAAACAAATTGTCTACTTGGTTTTGCCTTTCTGGATAAAATAATTATCTACAAACAGCATGGGCGGATCTAGAAAAATTTTACAAAGGGTCAAGTTTATCAAAAAGGGGAGAGGAGGGGGTTAATGTCGCAAAAATCAACATTTTGGGCAAATTCAAGGGTGAGTCCCGGAACCCAACCCCCCCACCCCCTCCCATTCTAGATCCGCGCTAGAACATAATACTGAAACATGCACATACGGATTTTTTTTACCTTACGACTATTAACATGTATTTTCCAAGGAAAAGATCTTTTCATTTGTTTAAAAAAGTTTTCTTAATCAATTTATTTAGAAAATTGTAAATAATTACCCTGTAAGGATAAGACTCAATACTTCATCCATAGCTTCTTTTAAAATTCCTTCGTTAATTTCTCAAATTTCCTATATTCTCTTTAACAGCATATCGGAATATACTCCAGATGGTAAAAAATTTAAAAGTCTTTATACGCCTTAGTAAAATTCTACCCGATGTTTTTGGACCAGCCGTAATAAAATTCTGCCCGATGTTTTGGGACCAAAGTTAACACAAATACACCTTTTGTCGATGCTTATCTTTGATTTTATAAGATATTTAAATTCAGATGTTTAAAAGACATGATTAACAATGTCTATTATCATAATTACGTTACTGATCTAATTAAATCATTGTGTCAAGGCGATATTTATCAGTTGTTAAATGTAAATTCAAGCTCTTTCATTCGTTGAAGCAGACTATTTTTCTGAAATATATTACACTTTTAGTAAGAATAAATTTGACTTCTTTCAAACTCACATGTTGCTATCAAACGACACGGTCTTCATCCCCACGTTCACTTGCATTCCTTGGTTCCGTTGTTTTGCCATTTTTCATCAAATTCGGTGCGCAAAAAAAAAATCTCAATTTCTTAATTTCCTTTCGAAATACAAGCTTTCGATTTCTCTAATCTCTCAAAGTCTCCTTTCATCTTTATATCTATTATGATAGATCGAATTATTTAATCCATTCACTGCTTAATAATTCACACTTATTAAGTCATTAAAAAAATTCGAATCCTTAAAAATTGAGTCATATCACACAACGCGATATGGGTCCCATTTTCAAAGTCATTGTCTTGTATTTAAAAAAAAAATCACCATATTTCGGCTAATACCAAAATTATTGGTTTAATATTTGAAAATGCTTGATAAATAAACGTCAGAAAGTGGCAATTTAAATGATTAGTGAACGACAGAGCATGGAAAAGTATGTCGCTATTCAAATAAGAATATCAATTTACGCTCTGCTCACCCGGGGTGTTTTCATTTCAACTGTTCTATAAGAATGAATATGCCTCCCTTTCATTCACATTCACTCGTTTTTGTTAAATAGTTATGGGGACTGGGGAATGGAACTAAGATAACTTTCTTTTATACAAACCTTCCCTTCAAATACAGATAAGGCTTTTTTTATCCAGAATTAATTATCAGTTCTATACTGAAAAGAAAGAGAGAGAAGGGGTAGGGGGGTTTGCGCATGGAGGAAGGAGACAGCAATGTTAAAAGGGTAGAGGTGAATAATTTTGAAACCCTGATGGTTCTGTACTTCGTCGATTTTAAGAAGAAAGGGGGTTGTAGAAACTGTGTGGATCTTATTTTCATTGCTAATCTGCTACATGAAAGATGATGTCAATTTACGTCCGTTCGTCCGTCCGTCTGTTTGTCTGTCAACATTTTGGTTTAACATTAACTTTGCACTTACATTCTTCCCATTATAGACCTCGATGACTGCTACTGGGCTAGTATGGTTATTTATGACCTTGACCTTGTTCTTCTTCGTTCATAGTACTAGTAGATAAGCCATTTAGCACAAACTACATACTTTCCTTGTCATAAAGATACAATTTGTACATCTTGACGAGTGCTACCGTTACCTGTGACCTTGCATGATCATGAACTTTGACCTACTTTAAAAAATCTATGTAGTGCTATATTAAGAACCTTGAAGGATTATATATACCTTTATACTCCATATTCAGTTTCTTCATGATCAGAGCTTCTAATTTTTTAAAATGACTTTTGACCTTGTGACCTTGTTCTTTGATCCACTTTTCAAAAATATACAAGTTGGGCTATAATATCTAATATATCTAATTCAGCGGAATAAACAGGGCTATGATGCATCGTCAATCAGATTCTGTGATGAGGGTTTTTATCTGATAACAGGACCTTGAACCTTAATGACCTTGGAATTTGACCTACTTTTCAAGAAACATAATTTATATCTATGGAACAGTCAAGAGTATAATTTGGATATTCTCTTTGAAAAGAGCTCTCATTTTGGTACAATGGGCATTTGACCTTGCGACCTTGACCTATATTTCGACTTAAATGTATATTTACTGCTTTACAATCCGGCCATATCATCTATTATACATGTAGTGGTTTCTTGTTTTATATCATATTTTTCTTTACAAAAATCATAGACTTTAACCCCTCAACTCGACAAGTGCATTGAGTCACGCCCATTCTGAGGGGAAAATTCCTTGATCCACCAATATGTAGACACACCTCTTCAAAATAGATGTACGCGTGTTTACAAAATGATTGATGAAAAATGAAATTGAAATTTCATCTTTGTACCTTCAACAATGAACAAGGATTATTAGTCCGTGAGCCAGTGGGGTTGGTCGGTACCATCTCGGGTGAATAAATCTGATGTTGATATTATGATAGATATACCCAAGAGGTTTCAGAAAATGCATGATAGCATTTGATCAAAGGTAGCTAAAGGGGTAAACAAGAGTTATTGCCCTTGCGTACTTGCCAAATAGTGATTTTTTTCTGGAAAAAAATATAACTTAAATATGGATGGTGATTTTAAAAATTCAAAAGTGTAAATATGTAGTATTTTTTGTTCTCTTTCAGATGAAATAAGTTGCATGCTCCAATTCCTATTTTTATTGTGTCTTTTGGGGTAAAAAAGTCGAATTTTTGCAAAATTTCACAGAAATTCGAGGAATTTTAATTTATTCCTGCTTCTCATTTCCTCAGTATTTCATATAATCGTCCAATGATGATTTAAAAACATATCAAAAGTCTCCTCTTTCAAATGACATATATCTTATATTCTTATTTTCTTCGCAAAACCATCAAAATTGATGTTTTATACAGAAAACTGATTTTCAATTAGAAATCTTAGACTACTGTATATCAATTTAAAGAACCCTTATTAATTATGAAAGCAATGATTGAAAGCTATTTTCTAGTGTAACTTTTCACACTCTTTCAAATTATGTTTGTTTTACTAACATTTCGTTCAAAATCAAAGTGTTTTTGTGGAAAAAAAACATATTTTTTTCATTTAAAAATCGCTGATTATCGGAGAATATTTATTGAATCGATAAAAATTCTTAAAATGATAGCAGGAATGTATTTTCAACTGTAATTATTTAGGTTCATTCATGAATGACATGTTTGAATATTAAAGGTATATTTTCTACTTAATTTTAGGGAAAAATGTCTGTTTTTTGTCTAAAAATAACAGATTTTTGGGAAAATTCTATTAATTCATTATCTTTGCCAAAACTATGGATTTTAAGCGTTTATCATTTAGAAAGTAATCATCTTGTCAGATGATTGTGAACTTGAATGTAATTATTCATTAAAACCCATATTTTTGGATAAAGTATGTATGTTTTATGCAAAAACCACCTATTTTGAGAAAATAAGATCTAGCTCTTTTAATCTGCCTAAAGATATATATTTAAGCTTTGATATTATGCTGTATCTGATTATAAATTGATAGGAATGTCATTTTATAACTGAAAGTTAATTTATATCTTATTTTGGGGCAAAAACCCCTTATTAATGTGCAAAAATCACTTATTTCTGTGTGCATTTTTTTAAATTTATATTTTTTGACTTATCAAAGCAGGGGAGGTTTCATATAATTTGATGGCATAAAGATGATAACGTTTAATGAGTTAGAGGAGATTTCTTTGATTATTTTGCTATTTGGGGGGGAAAAATCTAAATTTTTATTTAAAAATCGCTGATATCTTGAAAATCTTTATTACTATGAAATGTGTCATTATTATTTATATTCAAAAGTGATCCTGTGTATATCATAGTTTGTCCTTGTAAGTCATATGCATTTCAAGTATCCTCTGTTAATTTAATTGGTATTTTGGGGCAAAAAATATGTTTAATATAATTATATAGGTTAAATCAAGAAAATTACGTGTCATATTTCAAACTATGACTATTATCTTCTGTATTTCCAATATAACTTTTTAGTTTGTGTTGTCCATGCTGCAAATTTATCTAGTCTTAAATGATGCTATTGAATTTGAAGACGTTTAATATTACTCATCATTTTATTCTTATCTTATAAAGTGTTACTATTAGTATGTTTGGGGTAAAAAAATAAAAAAAAGATGGAAAAACAAGCACTTAATGAACAAAATGTGATAAACACATTTGGAGGTTATACATATATTGCTAGAGTTTTGAGAATAAACGTACGCTTGTTTTTCTTTGTGACCTGTGATGACCTTATATAAATGTGCCAAAAGGCACGAAGGAGATAGGTAACATGTTTCTTTGTGACCTAATATTTAATAATATGTATTTTACCCAAAATATAACAATATAACACAAAATTGAAGAGAAATGATAAGTTTAGAGAGAATAAACAGTTAAATAGGAGCTACAGCAGATAATAGTCATCGTTTGAAATATGAGACTTTCTATAGTAATTTTCTTGATTAAGGATATATATTTAAATAAAAAAATATTTTTTTGCCCCAAAGTACCAATTAAATTATTAACAGAGGATACTTGAAATGCATATGACTTACAAGGACAAACTTTGATATACACAGGAACACTTCTGAATATAAATAATAATGACACTTTTCATAGTAATAAAGATTTTCCAGAAATCAGCGATTTGTTTTAAATAAAAATTGAGATTCCCCCCCACAAAAAAAGCAAGATAATCAAAGAAATCTCCTCTAACTCATTAAACTTGATCACTTTTATGCCATCAAATTATATGAAACCTCTCCTGCTTTGATAAGATAAAAAATATAAATTTCATAAAATGTACACAGAAATAAGTGATTTTTGCACATTAATTAGGTTTCTTGCCCCAAAATAAGTTATAAATTAACTTTCATTTATAAAATGACATTCCTATCCATTTATAATAAGAAACAGTATAATATCAAAGCTAAAATATATCAATTAAGGCAGATTAAAAGAGCTAGTACTTATTTTCTCAAAATAAGTGGTTTTTGCATAAAAATACATATTTTATCCAAAAATGTGGGTTTAAATGAATAATTACATTTAAGTTCACAATCACCTGACAAGATGTTTACTTTTTAAATGATAATTGCTTTAAATCTATAATTCTAGATAAGATAATGAATTAATAGAATTGTCCCAGAAATCTGTTATTTTTAGACAAAAAACCGGTATTTTGCCTCAAAATTAAGGAGAAAATATAACTTTTATGTTTCAAATATGTAGTTCATGAATGAACCTAAATAATTACAGTTGACAATACATTCCTGCTATCATTTCAAGAAATTCTTTAGATTCAATAAACATTCTCCAGAAATCAGCGATTTTTGGATGAAAAATACGTTTTTTCGCCAAAACACTTTAATTTTGAATGAAATATCAGTAAAACATATATAATCTGAAAAGTTAAATTAGAAAATAGCTTTCAATCATTGCTTGCATAATTAAATAAGGCTCTTTAAATTGATATGCAGAAATCGAAGATGTCTAATTGAAAATACAGTTTTCTGTGTAAAAACTCAATTTCGAAGATTTCGCAAAAAATAAGAATATGAAATATATGGCATTTGAAAGAGGAGACTTAAAATATGTTTTTTAAATCATCATTAGACGATTATATGCAATATTGAGGAACTGAGTAACAGGAATAACTTAAAATGTTCTCGAATTTCTTTGAAATTTTGCAAAAATTCGACTTTTTTACCCCAAAACACACAGTAAAAATAGGAATGGGAAAATGAAACTTATTTCATCTGAAAGAACACCAACAATACTACATATTCACACTTTTCAATTTTTCAAATCATTATTTATATAAAAATTATAAATTTTTTCCTATTTTCATTGATTTTCGACTAAAAAACTAGGTTTTTCCCAAAAAAACTGTCTTAGCTACCTATTATTTGTTGCTATCATACATTTTCAAATACTAGAGATATCCATCTATCAGAATATATGGGTCTCGTTTATTCACCTCGGATGGTACCAATGACCCCAAATTTGGGGGTCTGGCTCACGGACTATATGTAAAGTTAAGCAAACTATACAAAACATAAATCGTTTATGTTTGTAGGTGTATCAACTAATTTTAAGCACTAAGGAATACCATATTTTGATGCAAGAACCTAGTAATTCCCTTGTATTAAGGAATTTTCAAAATTAGTTTACTTTATAAATTTTGTCTGGACATATATCATGTCTACACGTAACCCCAAAATATATCTTATTGAGAACAGTTTCGAAAACCTATAGTCTAAACACATGTATACGATTTGAAGCTATCGATAAGTGAATATTTGCACATACAGACGGACATCCGTACGCATGGAGTCAAGAATACAAATGTACCTTAATCGTTAATTTTCGATAATCTGTCGAAATGCACAAGCCCCACCCCCTCTGATATCCCAACCAACTGAACTCAGATTCCTTTAACCCACTCCCAACAATTAGATACATTTCTTTTTTTTTCAAACTTGGGATAAGAAAGTGGAGGGAAGGGAGTCACTCTAACAGAAAGTGGAGGATGGGAGCCACTAACAGAAAGTGGAGGGAAGGGAGCCACTGTAACAGAAAGTGGAGGGAAGGGAGCCACTGTAACAGAAAGTGGAGGGAAGGGAGACACTCTAACAGAAAGTGGAGGGAAGGTAGACACTCTTACAGAAAGCGGAGGGAAGGGAGCCACTCTAACAGAAAGTGGAGGGAAGGTAGACACTCTTACAGAAAGTGAAGGGAAGGGAGACACTCTAACAGAAAGTGGAGGGAAGGTAGACACTCTAACAGAAAGTGAAGGGAAGGGAGACACTCTTACAGAAAGTGGAGGGAAGGGAGACACTCTTACAGAAAGCGGAGGGAAGGGAGACACTCTTACAGAAAGCGGAGGGAAGGGAGACACTCTTACAGAAAGTGGAGGGAAGGGAGACACTCTAACTAAAAGTGGAAGGAAGGTAGACACTCTAACAGAAAGTGGAGGGAAGGGAGACACTCTAACTAAAAGTGGAAGGAAGGTAGACACTCTTACAGAAAGTGGAGGGAAGGGAGACACTCTTACAGAAAGTGGAGGGAAGGGAGCCACTCTAACTAAAAGTGGAAGGAAGGGAGCCACTCTAACAAAGAGTGGAGGGAAGGGAGCCACTCTTACAGAAAGTGGAGGGAAGGGAGCCACTCTAACAAAAAGTGGAGGGAAGGGAGACACTCTTACAGAAAGTGGAGGGAAGGGAGCCACTCTAACTAAAAGTGGAGGGAAGGGAGCCACTCTAACTAAAAGTGGAGGGAAGGGAGACACTCTAACAAAAAGTGGAGGGAAGGGAGCCACTCTAACTAAAAGTGGAGGGAAGGGAGCCACTCTAACTAAAAGTGGAGGGAAGGGAGCCACTCTAACTAAAAGTGGAGGGAAGGGAGACACTCTAACAAAAAGTGGAGGGAAGGGAGCCACTCTAACTAAAAGTGGAGGGAAGGGAGACACTCTAACTAAAAGTGGAGGGAAGGGAGACACTCTAACAAAAAGTGGAGGGAAGGGAGCCACTGTAACAAAAAGTGGAGGGAAGGGAGTCACTCTAACAAAAAGTGGAGGGAAGGGAGTCACTCTAACAAAAAGTGGAGGGAAGGGAGCCACTGTAACAAAAAGTGGAGGGAAGGGAGCCACTCTAACTAAAAGTGGAGGGAAGGGAGACACTCTAACAAAAAGTGGAGGGAAGGGAGCCACTGTAACAAAAAGTGGAGGGAAGGGAGTCACTCTAACAAAAAGTGGAGGGAAGGGAGTCACTCTAACAAAAAGTGGAGGGAAGGGAGACACTCTAACTAAAAGTGGAGGGAAGGGAGACACTCTAACAAAAAGTGGAGGGAAGGGAGCCACTGTAACAAAAAGTGGAGGGAAGGGAGACACTCTAACAAAAAGTGGAGGGAAGGGAGCCACTCTAACTAAAAGTGGAGGGAAGGGAGACACTCTAACTAAAAGTGGAGGGAAGGGAGACACTCTAACAAAAAGTGGAGGGAAGGGAGCCACTGTAACAAAAAGTGGAGGGAAGGGAGTCACTCTAACAAAAAGTGGAGGGAAGGGAGTCACTCTAACAAAAAGTGGAGGGAAGGGAGCCACTGTAACAAAAAGTGCATTTAATCCAATACATGTACTATATGTATTCTTTATTTCTGATCAGTGAAGAATTAATCTGTTCAAATCTGATAAAATCAATTTACAATGAATGCAATGAAAGACCCCTCCCCTATTCGATGCATCACTGTAAAAAAGACAATACTATTATAAATGCATATGGATTACAATTGTAAGTAAAACTTAATGTAATCGATATCTTAATAGATAATATATCAGATATAGAATACATAATAAATCATCTTTATCTATTAGAAAGAATCCTATCAAAAGGATTTGCGTCATTTGATAAATAGCAGTCTATGTCTTTTTTTTTTTGTCACTTTCTCTGAGCCATTTCAAAATACTCAGGCTCCTTTTTCAGACAAATAAATCATATCTTATATCAATGTACTCTCCAATCATTTTATCCAGATTTATCGTCCCTGTCTGTTTAAATAAATCTTGTTTAAAAAGGTTTCGAAATAGATATGATTGAATAAACTAACAAAAATATCCTTTTTGAAACAATGGACTTCATCGGTTTATGATAAAATGTATATTATGAGAAAAACAAAATTTGTTATTAGGTTAGTTACTGACCGTCTACAGAGATTTGTCGGGTTGATCAAGCCCATAGAAGGCGAGGCGAGATCAATCCGACAAATCTCTGTGGACGGTCAGTAACAAACCTAATACATTGTAACTGTTTTATTTTGTCGATGACCAGTATCTCCGCTTTTTTTCTTGCAGAAAATTGGCGTTTCATGACTCCTTTTACCTGCGAATTCATTTATACGGCAATGGCGGAATTGCCGACGGTCTATAGAAATTTAGACGGCGTGCACGTGACGCGATTTACGCTCTCTGATTGGTTCGAACTAGTCCATGGCAAAATAAAAATACATAAATGTCCTTATATCACTACGATAAATTAATATTTGTCAAAGCTGCCAGATTTTCGTAAGCATGCAATCCCGATAACCACACCATTTGCAGTTTCTTTGTTTTCAATTGTTGTTCTCTCGGGTGTTTGATTTGAGTCTTGCTTTAATATCTGTTATAGAATTGTTTCGGTTATATTTCGACCCATACTTTTTCAATCGAGGTTGTGGGTGGGTGGGGGAGAGGGACAGAAGCTTCCAACCAGAAGAGAAGATACAATTTATATGCAAAAATAACGCGAAAATAAGAATTTTGACCAATTCCATGGGTCCTGGCCTGGTCAACCAAAAACCCGTCCCCTTCCCTCAACTCGAATCCGCACAAATAGTCGTTATTCGCTGCATATACAACGTATTAGAAATAGATATAAGGATAAAACAATATGGCAGAAAATGGACGGATTAAGGAAGTGATCACTGTATGATATTGTTTGCTTAATTTTATTATATGCTCAAACATAAATTATTCAAATAAACAAGGTAAAAGACCGCAAGCTCACATCGCTATTCATAACAACATAACAATATATGATATCAATAAATATGCGTGGATCCATAAGAGATGGGTACCGAAAACTCCCCCTTTTGAAAAATACATATGCATACCCGTTTAATATCTAACACAATTTGTTCATCTAAACTAAAATCACATTTATTATAATTTTCACTTTTTTTTTCTTCAACAAAATTCAACAAAATGCCTGGAAATTTATCACATCTTGTCCCTGTGTAACATCGAACCCCCCCCCCCCCCCTTTTTTTTTTACGACCAGATTTTCTGGGTATCCTCCTATATCATGTTATATTTGAAAGTTTAAGCCTAGCCATTTTTTTGCAAATTTTGATATGTCATCATGTCCCTATGCAGGAATACTAAAGCCTTATTTCAAATAATTCAATGAACTTAGTCATTGGTGCATAGTTTTGATTGTTACAAAACAAAAGTTTTTTATCACAGTCGATCCACTTTCAACAGAGCTATGTCTCTTTGCAGCAAGCGAAAACCTTTCACTGGCGACAACCATTCAATTGCTAATTAAATGCAACCATTTTTTAATTGACTTTGTACATTTATATAGCATATATGTATACATGTACCTCATATTAATGAAAATCATCTGCACGTCCCTATTTCAAAACTTCGTAACGGTGGGTTAAAACATGAATAATTCTTTAATTAAAGAAAGATTAGAAAATAATTGCAAAATTGATTTCGGAAAAGTTTCAATATATAACGTCAAGTTCTCTTCAAATAAAACCTTATTAAAACAAGATTATCTATCGATACCCTGAGAACTGAAATCGATTCATTTTACTCTACTCATATATCAAATATAAACAAATTAAGAAAATCAAATATTTCTCACCTTTCTTCTTCCAAAATAAATGACCTATCCGTTTCCATTATGCCTTGTGGAAGTTTTATCTATTGAGCAGAATTTATGCACTAGATGCTTACAACGGACCGATCGATGATGTAACCCTCGGCGCTAATTGTTAATTCCATAAAGAATGTGGTAACAGGATTTAATTCTATTCACTATCTACTCATCATAAAATGTTAATCAATACGTTTACTTCCATCCTCGGAAATGGAGATTGCGTATAAATAGTCTGAGAACAAACAAATCGGTAAACTCAATACACTATATCAACTTTAAATACACAAAATATCGATAACATTTTTCAACAATTTCACTCGACCTTTGTGGGACTTTTAATTCCAGCAATTTCTTTTGGAAATGTTCAATTTATACAAATATTACACCGTAATCAACGGATTCGAATATTCGAAAGACGAAAATAATCAAATTAAAAGGGGAAATCTATTTTCTAGTTGTTTCGGTTGTGAATTTGAAAACTTACAGACAACAAAACTGTCCCGAGTCTGGTTTTTAGGGCACGTTTTGAAATTAAATTTCCATCTTTACATTCGTGCTGAAATTATCAGTAATTTGGCCAACATTAAATATTAGCATAAACACTCTGAATTATATATTGACATAAATATTTAAATAACTATTTCCTAAGCTGGCATTAGGTGACGACGGTTCAATAAAACTTTGTAATGGCAAAGAATTTGTTTTCTCCACAGATGAGAATGGAGTTACCTCCCCTTTACCAATCAAAACTGTGCGCGGACCTATAGGAGGTATTTACACCCCCCCCCCCCCCCCCCGAAATAGTCAAAATCTCTAAATATATTTCTTGTAATGCGTATCTCAAATGAAGACAATTTTCAATGCTATTTTTCCATTTCATTATGTTTTATTAAACCGAATTGTATAAGCTCACAGACTGAAAACACATCCATCCCCCTTTTTTGGTGGAAAAATGTTATTCATAGGCGCTTGACTTTTGCCATCCCTCAACCTTCTTTGTTGGGATGGGGGATTGAAAATTATCTAGATCCGGGTTTGATAATCAAAAATCTAAAAGAAAAAATTGGAACAACTCCACATCATATCCCAACCCATCCCTTTCAACTTGATTACACTATTTTCCGGATTCACTCACAGATGAAAACTGTCATATCCAGGCACAAAATCACAAAATTTTGATTTTCAGGCTTCGAGAATGGGACACTTTTTGTTGATAGTATTGACACAAGACATAGTGAAAAGCGACAAAAATCCAATATGTTTTTCGCGTATGTAATGCACCATGCTCAATAAGGTTTAAATTTGTTACATGAGAACAGAATTGATTAGAAAATTTGAAAGAAGGGTTTTATACGTGTAGGGTTGAGTTGTCAAAATTAATCTTTATTTCACTCATTCATTTCACATTATGTCAAAAGCCCAGATTTGGATCGACTCGAGGGTTCTCGCAGATTGATCTTTTAACATAGATTTATTATGTAAAAGCAATATCTAAAGTAAAAATAACATTTTACAGGAGAGGGTAATGCAAAAATAATTCGACAAAACCATGTTTTTAAAAATGTCAGTCTCGTACAAATAGCCTTCTCGCCCCCTCTCCTCCCCCTCCTTTCAGTTATAATATACTTTTTTTAACAACGCATTATGGTCTATTACATTTTCTTCATTTTCATCGCTGAAAGACATTATTTCTAATTACATGTATCTTTAAAAGTTTTGTGATACCTGACAGTACAGAACCAAAATAAAATTATTTCAATCTTTCTTTCATTATTTCTCGTATAAAGAAAAAATGACAGTCATGTATTGCAAGAAATAGGCGACAAAAGAGAAACAACTCGTGTATTATCTGATTACTTTTTTGTCATCTTCGTAGCGAGAACATACAGATTGATAAATGCAAACTAATTTTTGATAAATGCAAGGTTTGAAACTGTCACAGAGAAGAAGTCGAATATTTTTTAAAGACCAGCTTAGAATCTAAAGATCTCGAGTTCTCGTGTTTATCTACGGAAATGATGGCTTCAGTGGCGGATCCATCGCCCCCTTTGCCGGGAGTTCAAGGGGCGAATTTTGCCGATTTCACTGAAAATGGGTCAAAATATACCTGCTTTGGAAAATTTGGAGTTAGTGCCCCGGGGGGACGCCCCCTCCGCACCCCTTGAATCCGCCACCAGGCTTATCAAGCTTTCGGTTGATAAATGTAGATCATGTTAAAAAATACTTATTTCCTGCAAGGTTTTGTTGGAATCTATGAATTGGTTTTGAAGAAACTGATAATAAAATAAATATGTTAGTCAATCTAAGACTTGGATGATCGTCTTGTTCGATAGATTAGGATATATTTTGCAATTCTTGACAACTCGCAAATGTAGCAGTTGCATTGAGAAGTGAAATATCCATTCAAAACCGCAAATCTGACACCATCGTTGTACTTTAACCTTGTCCTCTTTAACCTTTGACATTGAAAATCAATTGCGAGGCTTCATCCTCTCCCCTCGACACATATTTGTCGAAGGTTTGGTAATTCAACATTATTTATGTTTCTACATTCTTTAGTTTATATTCAACCGTTTTATCGAGATTTTCAACTTAATATCATTCCCTGTTAGCTTGACCTTTGACCTTTGAAAATGAATAGGATTCATCTTTTTTAATGACTAATACGTCTGGAAGTTTGGATGACTATAAGCAGTTTGTCTTATATTGAACTCACTATACTTTCGTTTTGACGTATGACCTTGAAATAAGTAAGATTCTCCGAACAGCATTTGTTGAAGGTTTTGTGGTTCTGCATCAGTTTATCTTGAACCGTTTTTACAAGATTTCCCTATAGAATAAACAGTGACATTGACCTTTGACCTCCGATCTTGAGAATTCCTCAACTCCCCAAGGTCAAAGAGACACGGAGATAAAGAAGTGTACAGATGAATATAAAAGGATAAGATTTTTTAACCTCGACAAATGGGTCATTTTAAGATTTAAGCTCATGTTACCATTAGACTCCAAAACTTGGTGGTGTTCAAGTTTCGTATTCTTGCCTGTTCCCATGTTTTGTCTGCTCATTCCAATTAGTTTTGGAGTCAGCGACTTTGTAGTAAATGGAACACCCAGTAGTTGAAAGTTTTGATCTAAACCATCCCGATGTTCTTTTTATTCTTTTACGCAATAACCTTGACCCCAACTAGATCAATCATTTACAGACGTCTTTCCATTATTTAAACTTGAATCAAAATCTTATCTCTCCTTACCTGCCATAAAAATTAAACAAAACTTGAGTCTCGTTTTCTTCGCGCAGAAGTGCCCCCCCCCCCCCCCCCAATCAGTGGTAAATATACAAAAAAGTCAAGTACTCACGTTCCTTCATCGTCAGAATCACCATCTCGAAATGATCTCCTTCGGCGCTCAAATTCTTTCTTAATTTTTCTGTATATTGCAAACGACCTTGACCTCACTGAGTTATTCTCAAGGTCATCTTCAGAAGAATAGTCCTCAGATTCAACGCCATCTATCGAAGATTCGTCGCTTGACCTGGCGAATTCGGGGGCAGATTTCAGCCCCCTGCCCACAACTTCCTCCTCCTGATGATCAAATGTTGGGAGGAATGGAAAAGAGGATCTCCTCTCACCCTCCGCCGTCGGCTGAGACGCTAATCCTCTATATATCGGCAGAGAAGTTTCAAGTTTTACTGCATTTGTGTCGTTAGCCATTTTGATCGTTTGGTGTCCACACTAGAAATAACGAGCGCAACACTGGAGGTATTCACAAGCCTACAAACCAGTAATAAGCTTTTCACAGCTTGTCAACGGATCGGTCAATCGCGAACAGCAAAATGTCCCGTTGTTGTCATCCATAAACTAGCAGTAATAAACTCCAAAATCAATCGTTTTCACTATCACGCAGACTTAAAGTACAGAGATTCCATCGCACTTAAAGACTAATAAATTGGTTTAATTACTTTTTTCTCTCTAGATTGTCCCATAGATCGTATCGGGTATTCCTGTTAATTACTCACTTGCGACGATCTTGGTGAACTCTGCACAATGCGCGCGAAAAGAGCTACTGTTGCACAGAAGCCGTTTTTATTTCAGCGACTCGAGATCAAAATGAAAATTTTTGACCGATCGAGTGCTATTAATGTGCTCAAAAATTTATTAACTCTTATGTGATATAAAATTCTATATCAGGTGCATGCCACAAATGTAAACAACTATATTACGTCAGCCAATGATCCCGGCTACTGAGCTATACGTCCATCAAATGAATTTTTGCACATTCTATAAAAAGCACACAAAGTCATTCTCAACTCCTGAGGCTCTCCATATTGTCAAAATTTGACGTCTTACAATTCAATTTTGCGAGGACTTCAAAGAATGCAAGTCACCGCCAAAATTAACTTTTAGAACAAATATTGACTTAAAAATCAAACTGTCGAAATTCGACACAAAATTTATCCAATAAAGTCTTCAAGCTCGTTATCAGAAAAACAAAACCTCCTAAATTCATCGGCTAAATCCTGTCTTGGTCGATATATGTGTACTATTATCAGTGGTCAGTGTTAAAAAGTCTGGACTGGTCACCGATAAAATGTCCGAAATAAAATGCTAGTGCCTTTACTCCTGACGTCACTTGTGAAACGATTTGCTGCACACTGTTGCATTAAACAGTTGAAATAAACTTTCCTGTTTAAAAGATTGTACCACAAAAAATTGTTTTGCAAAAAATGTCAAAGATCAATGTCTGCAGTTAAAGAAGAAACTTTTAATTTGACTGCCTTTGAATTCCTAGATTGTTATCACACTTTTTATGAAAGTCGCCAGCAAAGTTACGTGACCAAGAAAATCTATAACACCTCAAAGATTTGTTTGTAATTCCTCGTTTTATAAGAAATTATTCGCTCACACAAAACGTTTTCGCGAGTGTCAATGCGGAAGAAATTCGACATTTTTCGTGAAAAACATTTTCTTAAGCGCAAAAGTTTTTAAAGTTTAGTGTCAGAGATAGAAATATTACGATACTGAACGATTTATGTTTATTTATCTATCCAAGTCCATCATAAACTGGGAGTCAATTAAAACACAACGATACACCGGAGTTTTAATAGACTAGGAAATTATACATTAACTCATTCAACATTATGTATACATTATTCTTATGTCAAAATCAATTTTGATATTAAGCTTTCCGTTTCATTCTCTAAAATTCTATCATTCAGAGATCAATATTATGTAGTTTTGTACTTTGTATAAATCTTTTAGAACTCACTCTTAATAGAGATATGAAAATTTGTCGCTACATTCATTAAACATTATTTGCTCAGTAAATATTAGACAGGGACCCCAATTGACGGAAACTTAATGGGTGTAAGCCAATTTGTTAACAAGTACCCCTGTATTTACAAGTTTTGTCACAGTCAACAATCTCGATCGCTGTCTATATAGTGAGGACTTTGATGTCACGGACGCCAGTTCTGAAATTTAAATTAAAAATGTTAAATTTTAAAATTACCTACAGTTTGTATTAACATACGAGATTGAGTTTTCTTAAAGCTGTGACAATAGACCATTTTCATGGCTCTTTCTTGTAATGAACAACTTGGCAATTTGTAAACGTCTAATTACCTCTTAATGACCTAGGCCACCAGTTGAAATTAAACTCCATGACCACACCTCAGCTTTCAACATTTTCATTTCGAAACTATTTTTAGTATAAACTAAAAACGTAGTTGAAAGCGCTTTCATGTAGATGTTGATATCAACGAAGTTGAAAGGGACTTCTTGTATAAATGCTGGTAACGAAGTTGAAAGCACCTTCTGGTAGATGATGGTACGAAGTTGAAAGCACCTTCTGGTAGATGTTGGTACGAAGTTGAAAGCACCTTCTGGCAGATGATGGTACGAAGTTGAAAGCACCTTCTGGTAGATGTTGGTAACGAAGGTGAAAACACCTTCTGGTAGGTGTTGGTAACGAAGTTGAAACCACCCTCAAGTATATGTTTTGGTAACAAAGTTGAAAGCGCCTTCTGGTTGATGTTGGCAACGAAGTTGAAAGCACCCTCTGGTTGATGTTGGTAAAGAAGTTGAAAGCACCTCCGGGTAGATGTCGGTAACAAAGTTGAAAGCACCTAAAAGTAGATGCTTGTTTTGAAGAAAAAAACAAATTCTGGTTGATGTTGGAACCGAAGTTGAAGGCACCTTCTGATCGAATGTGTTAAAGAAGTTGAAAGCACCTTCTAATTGATGTTGATACTGAGAGCGACTACTGGTAAAATGATGTTGGTTACGACATCGAAAGCTCCCTCTGGTAGATATTGGCAACAAAGTTGAAAGCGCCCTCTGGCAAGATGTTGGTAACGAAATTGAAAGCGCCTTCTGGTTGATGCTTGTCACGAAATCATCGAGAGCACCTTCTGGTAGATGTTGGTATCTAAGTTGAAAGGGCCTTCTGGTAGATGTTGGAATCGAAGTTGAAAGCGTCTTCTGGTAAATGTTGGTAACGAACTTAAAAGCGCCTTCTGGTTGATGTTGGTAACGAAGTTGAAAGCACCTCCTTGGAAATGATGGCAACAGAGATTAAAGCGCCTTCATGTAGATGTTGGTAACGAAGTTGAAAGCGCCCTCTGGTTGATGTTGAGCCCCTTCTGGTAGATGTTGGTATCTAAGTTGAAAGCACTTTCCGGTAGATGTTGCAACCGAAGTTGAAAGGGCCTTCTGCTTGATGTTAGTGACGAAGTTGAGAGCGTCTTCTGGTAGATGTTGGGCGCCTTCTAGTTGATGTTGGTAACGAAGCTGAACGCACCTTCTTGGAAATGATGGTAACTAAGATTAAAGCGCCTTTTTGAAAACATTGGTAACGAAGTTAAGAAGTTGAAAGCGCCTTCTAGTTGATGTTGGTCATGAAGTTGAAAGCGCCTACTGGTAGAGGTTGTTTACGAAGTTGAATGATGATTTTACTATTGATTTTATTAGAAGTTGATTACTAAGTTGAAAGTGCCATCAATGTTGGTAGAGATTGATAACGAAGTTAAATGAACGTTTTGGTATAGAAAAGATAATCCAGCTCATTTGTATAATTACGTCATTTCCCATGGTTCTGTCCGTGTGTGTGTTTTTTTTTTTTTAACTTTTGTTTTTTAATTAGATTTTTTATTTATCTCTAAGTATGCTTGTTTCTTTGTTTTTAACGGAGGGGGTCTTAATATTCTTTGATAGAAATCATTCTGAAAATATCCACTTTTAAACAGTACTGTGATTTTAGAACAACGTTCAACATTCAACATTCAACACTTGAATGTTGGACCTTGCTCTAGAAAAAGATTCAACATAAAAAAAAATAGCGATGTCTAAGTTATATTTCTCAGTTATTTATACTAAATAATCCAATAAATGTAAACGAGAAAATGGAATTTATTACTAAAAGTATAAAATCAGGGTCCATTCTCCGCCTTTTCGTACGAATCTGAGATGTACAGAGTGAAATTGTAGAAATATACGAAAATTGCTTATATTAATAGGGGAGTTCAATGGTCAAATGAATCTCTAGAAAACATCCAAGTACCATGAATTGAGGAATGAAATTTACCGGATATCTAGATAATTAAATAATTATCTTACTAATTGATGGTTAAAATATGGTTATGGTTAAATTCTTCGTTTACGGGATATAGGTTTCATATCACGCCCAATATTCACATTAAATACTCTACACCTCTACATCTTCAGTTCTCTAGAAAATATCGAATTCCCCTGAATAGAGAGCTGAAATTATCCGGATAGTTCAATCCTGTGTTGGTGAATTTCAATAGAAAAATTCTCCTCTCAACAGATATTCCTTAGCTTACGTCGTTAAAAGTACATGCAAACTATCGACTTTATGACCTTAGATAAAACAGTTTGTCATTGATGTATCTACATAAGGATTATTGCTAATTCTATATTACACGTACGAGGTCATTTGATCAATTTCATGCTGAGCCGTTCAATAATATCCTAATAGATCGCTTGTATATCAGGACTTTAAAATAGTAGAATTAGACAGAAAAGAACAAACAGTCACTGAAGCTGCTGAAAAATGTCTCTAATACAGAAGGCGCTTTATTTTAAAATTCTTTTAAAAAATCATTTGAGTCTTATATGGTAAGAAAGATAACTCTAAATCGCAAATCCAGCACATTTTTTTTAAATGTTACCAACTCCCAAAAACAGGCAGTATGACATCTATCAGCGTCTGCCTTTATTCAAAGGGGATCCATTTGTCCAACCGTTCTTTGTCATTTTAAAGTTACAAAGATAAACCTGTTTCAGAGTAACTGGCGGGGGGGGGCACAAAGATTGGAGGAAAATATTGTAGAACAAAGTCTATATATGAAGTCCAAACTCGTGTAAGGTGGATTAAAATGCAATCTTGTGCAAGCTAGTGTATTTCCAAACTTTTGAAAAACAAAAATCAACATATAACCTTCGATGAAGTTAACAACATCTCAACCCCCTCCCCATCCCCATCCCAAACACACACACACCCTCACACACACCTCAAACTTACAAACCTGGCCAAACCTGACAATTTCAACATTCCTCTTCTACTTACTTTTCAATATTCTCTGGGTTGCTGAAACTTTTACGTCTCTTCTGCTCTGTAGCATTTCGTATCTGAAAATAAAAAATAATCTTAGAAGCTGCATGATTTCAATATATAAAACACACTAAACAAGTACACAAACAAATATTATAATGCGCTCAACATTTAAAATATTTTCAACATATCTTTACATCGTCTTCAAATGGCAAGAATTTAAGATTTAGAATTTTGACCCTTTTGGCGTTCCATACTACATATATACAGCAATGTCTGTGAATGCGTGAGAGCATGGATGTCTTCAGAGCGTCATTACTTTCCAAAAAGTTCTTTAAAACAAGTATCAGGATTATTTTCATCGCAGATAGAAATAAAAATCTCTGATTCTTGGGCATCAACACAGACGGACGAACGGAGCTACGAAAAGACAACTATGACAAGTTCCAATTGCCACTTTTCAATTTATTTATATCGATTCTGAAGAAAACGTATTCTGGAGAGTATCCATCGCTGGTCAAGAATTTCACATTTCGGAAACTAGGAAAAGATTTAGGATTATACATATAGACACTTTTCATGTTGCCTGCGATGCCAGGGCGACATACAGAGATCCCTTTGTCTGTATGTCCGTCGGTCTGTCTCTCTGGTAGTCGCACTTTTACATAAACGGGTAAAACTTACTTGCTATACATTATACTTCCATCAAGCATTCAGGGATTCCCAGCACGATACTGCTCAATATTCAATGAATGTCAAAATCACCTCATGATCAGGATAAAACATGTACTTAATAGCAGGCTATATGCCCTCCAATGGTTTTTTACCACACTTTTCATTTAGTTACACCTCTGAATAGACCCTACACAAAATTTGGAGCCGCTCATATTTGACGTAAAAGCAATCAGGAACTTTGAAAAAAAAAATACAGAATTTCGCCACAAAATTACTTCCAAATTGGCTTCCCTAATTTATTTTGGCTGGAAGTACCACTGATCAAGATTTATTATCCAAAACATGTACGTCTGGTGCATCGAATTAGGCTTCTTTTGTTAACATTCTCCATATATTGATAATTTTCTAGCCTTAAAGATACTCTAAAAGAATTTTGTTTGATTCAAAAGGAATTGTTTTACTTTTCTGTATAGCAAGTTGGGTGTTTGTGTGTGTGTGTGTGTGTGTTTTTTTTTTTTTTTTTTTTTTTTTTTTTTTTTTTTTTTGTTTTGTTTTGTTTTGTTTTGTTTTGTTTTGTTTTTTTTGTTTTTTTTTTTTTTTGTTTTTGTTTTTTTTTTTTTTTTTTTTTTTTTTTTTTTTTTTTGTTTTTTTTTTTTTTTTGGTTTTTTTTTTCTGAAAAATTCTCCAAATAGGACCAACCAGGGGACGTAAAACAAAATATTTAATTACAATGGCCTTATGTTACTTTTTACTTGAATTTTTTATAGCTGATTTAAAGACAATGTTGCGGACGAATTGAGGCCACTTGACCTCGTGGCATAGATGGGGAAAGAAGGTTATTTTAAGGTTGCCTCATAAATGATTCGATATTTTATACCAATTTCGATAAAGGTAACTGACAAATGATCAAGATGGCATTTAGACCTGAGCGCCTTAGAGTTTTACAAGATCTCATAAATCCATAGGACTCCTTTTATAGCGGTAACATTTTCATTTCTCTAGATAAGGGAAAAGTATAAATAATCGATTCGGTACAGTGAAGAAAAACCAATTTCTGAAAGTTTTAAGCTTAATATCTTAATGATAGCAATTTGCATTCTACTTTTAAATATTTATAATCTGTAAGTGCATTCAAATAGTCCTTTAGTGACATGTATTGCTTTCGACGAGGTCTAAATTGACTGCGAGCAAAACATACTTGAAGTAAAAGTTTGACACGGAAGGTATAAATTAAAAATTCATGAAATAATGGCATTTTCTAGATCTATGTTTTTCATGAAAATGCACATTAGTGATAATTTGAAATGATAGAAATACAAAATAGGAGAAAATTCAAGAAATATGAATCGTTGCAGGGGAATCTATTAAAAACATTTTAAAAGGGAGGGAACAAACGAAATTCTATTGAAAAGCCACATTGGATCATCAGATGTTTAATCTGAATAATACCACCAGTTGCAAGGTTAAGTAATCGGCAGTCACAGTCGAATACCGGTTACTTACTGCAGTCCAGGACAAACAGACAGACAATGAACAAACAATTCTTTGATCCCATAGAATAGGTATCCGGTATGATTAATTTTCAAGGAATGTTCGTCTGTCCGCCTGCTTTACAAACATTTTTTTTCTGGAATCGATATCAATGATACTGCCCTTTTTTAACTTTCAGTTTGAAAAATGAAAGTGAGTAGTACTCATTTTTATTGAAAGTTAGAAAAAATACAATATTAAGTTTAGAACTGAAGTGGTATCAACAGAAATACCTTGCCACAAAGAGCAAAACGTGAAATTTGAAAGCTCTTTCACAAGTTTACCAATCAAAAGTCATGCCCAATCTTAGTGTTTTCCAAAAGAAGTCAAACTCCAAGGTCAAAGATCATGAGGTCAAAATGTTTTATATCAACAGAGAGGTCTTGTCACATGTGAGATATGTGATATACGAAAGCTCTATCACTTACCATTCAAAATCAATGACCAAGTTAAAAGTTTTGCAATAGTAGGTCAAACTCCAAGGTCAAGATCACAAATTCAAACATTTTGGTATAATTGTCATATCAAATACAAATGTGAAACATGAAAGCCCTATCACTTATCAATCAAACGTCATGCCCAATATTGAAGTCTATAAAGACTGGCGTATAGACCAAAATCTTTTTTGATTCTGGGAGCATAAAATTTCAAAATTTCTTCTTCAAAATCTATTTATCCATTTTTCTGCAGTTCGAAGAACAAAACACTAGTGAGTACATGTACATGCCTCTCTAACGTTACCAAGATTCAATAGCACTCGATTCGAGTTGTCTGCTTTTTGTGTTTAATGTCTGTCCCTCCCACATAGAAAGGGAATAAATTTGCTTTTGATGAAAGCTTATCAAACGAAATTTATTACTTTTGAGGAGATCAATTGTTTTATGAAAACAGGATACTCCCATCATGGATATATTTTACATGCATTATTTAGTTAGAGTTCAAGTTTGATTTTACGAAGGCAATAGGCCTTGTTATTTGGACTATGACCCTAGGCTTACCCTGGGGTTATATATACCGTATTTAACCAGAATTTTTCGCGAGTATCAAACGCGATTTCATGTTAAAATAAGGTGTCTTTATTTTTTCGCGCGTACAATTTTTCGCGATTCCGAAATTACAAACAAATATGTACATACGACCTCACTGTTTTATATCTTCCATTTTGAAGTTTCAGTTATTTCTATCATAAAATACACTCAATTTACTTCGCTTAAGCGGCTTTATGTTTAATCGGAATATGTAAAGAATGGCACATGTACAATGAAAAAAAGAATGTCACTAATATATATAGGATCTCAAATGAATTTTCATTTCATACGATGTATTATGAAACGAGTTGTAAGTTTTATATCCCCGAGCCTTGGCGAGGGGATATAAAACGTACAACGAGTTTCATAATACATCGTATGAAATGAAAATTCATTTGAGATTCTTTTTATCACATGATATTGCCAAAAAATGTGTATTTCTAACGAGAAATCAACGTTTCCGAGAACTACAGAGGCGAATCACGCCGTGATCTAGAAGTCGTCTGCTACGCCATGAGAAGTAGTTTCCCCATCGTATAGATATTCTGTGCGTAAGAGAAAAGTATTTCAATTTTGAATAGTATTTTAATGCAAGAATTAATTCAACAACAACAATTTTAATCATTGATATTGACTCTGGGTCTGAATTTAACACTTGACCGATGAAACTGCATAACGGGTGTATCATGTGATAAATTGGTTTATCACATGATACACCCGTTATGCAGTTTCATAAAGCCATTTCATAAATATATGATATGATAACACGTTACATATCGCTCTGCTTGAATGCGATTGGTCAAGTTTGGAACCAAATCACATGAACCTTGACAAATGTGACCTTTCAAATATCGGTCAAGTGTTAAATTCAGACCCAGAGTCAATATCAATGATTAAAATTGTTGTTGTTGAATTAATTCTTGCATTAAAATACTATTCAAAATTGAAATACTTTTCTCTTACGCACAGAATATCTATACGATGGGGAAACTACTTCTCATGGCGTAGCAGACGACTTCTAGATCACGGCGTGATTCGCCTCTGTAGTTCTCGGAAACGTTGATTTCATGTTAGAAATACACATTTTTAGGCAATATCATGTGATAAAAAGAATCTCAAATGAATTTTCATTTCATACGAAGTATTATGAAACTCGTTGTGCGTTTTATATCCCCTCGCCAAGGCTCGGGGATATAAACGCATAACTCGTTTCATAATACATCGTATGAAATGAAAATTCATTTGAGATCCTATATTTATGTTATACCTTATCAAACACAATTTTTCGCGTGAATAATTTTTCGCGATTCCAAGTCACTCGCGAATATAGCGAAAATAAGTATATCGCGAAAATTTCTGGTTATACGGTATTATTAGACTACTAGTTATATCAACACTTATATTACTACATGTAGTACAAAAAGACAGACCTTATCAAAGGAGATTCAGAATTCTGATGAAAAAAGTTCTATATTTCTCGTCAAAAAGTTATAAATTTTTTTTTAAATATTTGGTTACTTTTTCAACTGTGCTCAAAAGTCAAGGTCGATAAATTTGAGGCACCTCGAACTAGTGCCAGTCAATGGTATCGCAGCATAAGTCACGTGATGTTTTACTTTGACGCTGAAGTAAGTCACTTTAAAATATTTTGGTCAGCATGACAGTATGAGAACCATGTTAGATTTTCAAAAAAAAAATCAAAAGTCATATTGTTCATTCTCATATCATGTACCCGAAACGTTTTGCTTGTGGTAAGATTTATATATACGAACAGACGGATGGGAGAAAATATCAAATAATCTAAGAGGGGGGGTGGACAGCGTGAAAGGGAGGGGGAGGAAGGGGTGGAAGGAGGAGGTAAGGGAAGGGTGAAAAGGAGGGGAGGGAGGAGGGACGGGAGGGGACAGGTATGGGAGTGGGAGGGGAGAGAGTCCGCCCCCCCCCCCCCCCCCCCCCCCCAATCTAAGGTCAGACCATCACTTTCACATTGTGCCACCATATTTCCCCAAAAAGTTATGCACGCTCTTAGAATTACGAAAAGACACACTTGTATAAGTAGGAAAAATAACAACCATCCTTATTAATTCACATGAACTGAATTATCTCAATAGGGATCATTTTTTTATTTATTATAAAAATCTGTCATTATGACTATTTCTATCCAGAAAGACAGTAGCAGTCAATCTGAAAAAAAAAAATTCGATAATATTATCAATCCTGGAGATTTTTTATACATATCAAATTAAAAGGTCGGCGATATGTATGTATAAGTAAGTCACAAATCAACAAATATTGATAAAAGGATAGGTGGAAATGAAGGAAAATGATATGACTGTGTCAACAGTCAAACTCAAAAACGATACCAAATTATTTCAAAATCGACATTTTCTCCCAGAGTTAAGGTAATAGCTAATATTGGTCGGAGTACATTGTAATACAATGGTACATTTGTCCATGGTAAGTGTCCCATCGTATTCCATTACACAGAATGTCAACATGAATTTCCAAAGTTTATTTACGGATTTATGTCAATAAGAATATGAATTTTGATCAACAAATCCTTGTAATTTTTCCATTTAGACCACTTCATATTTTGATTTAAGTCCTATATCATTCAGAGGAATGATTTCGAATGGCTATGTACAAGAGGCCCAAATGGATGAAACAGCTCATCTATGTATCTCATTAATTCCTGCATGTAACTCTGTGCAATGATTGGAGAAATTATACATGTGTCAACGATGGCCAATCATAACCCATTATGGAAATTTCACAGGAGTTCGACGCAAACAACCCTCAATGACATTCGCTCCTTCTCATCTCTCTCAACTCAAAGTTCATAAGGAAAGTAGAGGCGGATGTCATTTGGGTGTTTTGTGGGTCGTCGGCGTCGAGATCTGTGAGAAATTTTGGTTTATGGGTCAAGCCGACAAACGTAATATTGATGAAACTTGGCAGAGGACCCCATATTCTTACGGTTAGGTTTGCTTCAGTTTCTTGCAGTGATTGTGATACAGAATTTGAAAATATCGAACAATTTCAGTCCTTGCCACTAGGCATGTTAGATGGATCGGTGGTAAAACACGTACGTTGCTTAGGGAATAACTAGTTTATGACGTTATGTTTGCGGACGGTAAATGCTGATTTCACGGTTGTTTTTTCTGGCGACGCGTAAGCGGAGCCAGAAAAACGGATGTTTGCACCGTAAAATCAGCATTTACCGTCCACAAACATAGCATCAGTATCTAGTTATTCCCATTCTAATGCAATCTCTATTTTTTGTGAATATAAGGCGAAATGTGACGTTAGCAACGTCAAAGCCTAATGTGTTCTCGTTTTACTATCGTAACTAAGGAGCAAACAACCAATGAAAATCGACGTTATAGCGACGTTGCATTAGAATGAGATCTTTAGTACTCTTTGGGAATATAATGCAGGGAGTTACGGTTGTCAACAGTAACAACTTTTACGTCTTTATCAATGAATTATGACCATGTTTGACCCTAAGGTGATTCAATTTTTCGTGCTCATATTTTAATTAATTTAGGGAGAAATTAAGGTGATTTATGACTTTTTTTAAGTCTTTAAATTTCTTTCTCGCATGTTTCAGAAATCCGATCATAATGTAAAATATAATTTATTGCCGTGATGGATTATCGTTTAAAACACTCTTTAAAATTCATATGTATATATTACATAATTTTAATGATCAATTTATCTTGACTTTACTTATTTCCTGTCTTAATACCTCATTGTTCAAACTAAGGACTGAATTTTTAAGTGGTTTAAGGAAACCAAAACAGCATCAACCACTTTTCCTTTTTATTCTACCCGATTTTTAAAAGTCGATAAGATTATAGGAACATTGATATAATCAGGACATGTCCGTGTGCACTTCAATTGCACCAGCATTTTTTAAAGCAGAAAACAACCGTTTTATTGTTTATGATAATACCAGAATTAATCCCTACTCTTGCATATCATTGATTGTTTAAGTGCAAACCCTCCCTTCCGCCAATATAAATTCAAATGTTGGCTGCTTGTTCTGTGTCAGTTAATGTAATTTTTTAAAAAGCATAATAGACACTGTAGTCTTAACTTTATACACCGTTAATCACGTTAACTAATGAAATTCAAGTGGAATTGTAAGAGGGCTGGCGAAAAAATTCTTAAAAGCATTTATCATTTTGCGCGATATGGTGATTAAAGATTTTCACTAACGTAGTGAACTACAAGTCTCTTTAGAATAGCATGTTGCTTTTGTGCTCGTTCAGTGCCAAATACTTCGGCGAAGTTATCTTTAATAATGCCAAATATAAAATTCGAGGGACAGTCAAAAAGTAACGGGGTATAAATTGCAGTGATGGATTTTCTATTAAACACACTTACGTCCTATGAGCTCTATGAATTTAGCTCACTAATTTTTTTTTCACAATGTAACCCGAACTACGGTAGTCGAATGTCTTGAAGTCAAGTTACATTTCAAGTAACGCCAAAGTACAGAAACCCCAATTATAAAGTAATAGTACCTAAACATAAGAGGAGTTGAAATAGTTTAAGAAAAGGCAAGAGAAACTGATGTCAAACATCTTATTGATAAAAAGTGTACACCAAATATGCCACTTATGTTAGGGAAAGCGTTGTTAACGCTGAACATAAAATACTGTACATCAAGGTTGCCACAAAAAGAAGAGAAAATGTTGTCGCAATTTAAACGACAATAGATCAAGATTGCCACAAAAACAAGAATCAAGGTTGCCACAAAAGCAAGAAACATTGTTGTCACAAACAAAACGATTATAGACCAAGGTTACCAAAAAAAAAGCAGGAAACATCTTTGTCACAACCTAAACGATTATAGACTAAAGTTGGCAAAAAGCAGGAAACATCTTTGTCACAACCTATAGTAGAAAAGAACGGGGTTGCCACAAAAGAAAGGAAGAAACATCGTTGTCACAACCTAAACGATTATAGACCAAAGTTGGCAAAAAGCAGGAAACATCGTTGTCACAACATTAACAATTATAGACCAAGGTTGTAAAAAAGCAAAAAACATCGATGTCACGCTCTTAACGATCATAGACCAAGGTTGCCAAAAAGCGATTATAGACCAAGGTTGCCAAAAACAAAGAGAGGCCGTTGGTGATAAATACACCAAAGCTGGCAAATGCTGTTTGTTGCAACAATCTTAACGATTATAGACCAACGTTGCCAAAAAAAACAAGAAACGCCGTTGTCACAATCTTAACGATTATAGACCAACGTTGCCAAAAAACCGAGAAACATCGTTGTCACAATCTTAACGATTATAGACCAACGTTGCCAAAAAGCAAGAAACATCACAATCTTAACGATTATAGACCAACGTTGCCAAAAACCAAGAAACATCGTTGTCACAATTTTAACTGTAATAGACCAAAGTTGCAAAAAAAAAGCACGAGAGGACGTTGGTAATAATAATACCAAAGCTGTCAAATACAAGAGAAATTATCAAACTGTACAGGTTGATGAAAACAAGAAGTAAAACTAATCGTAGTTGCCGTTTTAAAGTATCCTATTAGGATAATCTATAATTGAAGAATGTATATGACAAAAGTCAATTAAGACAAAAAATTAAGAAAGCACGAAAATTCGAGTACCTAAAACGCAAATGAGTTGCAAGTGAAGCGTGTACCACATAAATTCCCCAATGTGAAAAGAGTATTTTCAATACAATCAATTCAATACAATCATGAATTCGTCCCCCTTAAAGTTTTTAAGACCTAGATGTAATTACAGTATCAAGCTCTCCGGTGCAAATAGCAACTCTTTTGATATTATGAAAATATATCTACCCTTTTCTTTACACGTAGTATAGTGTCAGCTCCGATGTGAGTCTGTGAGCGGCCCTGTTGCCATAGCAACTGCTGGTCAGTTTCCTCTGGGTCACTATCACTGTCCAGTAAAGTCGGTCCGGCCCCGACGGTCAAAGGTCGTACAGAATTAGACATTTCGCAAATATCCTATTCTCACTCTAACTAGCACATCCTTTGAGTCACATGCACGATATATTGGGATCTTATCAAAATGCACAATCATTTGAAACTTTATTTAAAATTTAATTTAATTTTCCGCCTGTTACATTTCTACATTTCACGACCGAGTCAATAAAATTGGGATATTTATTGACGGTATTCGTAAAATCCCTCTCTTCCTATGTACCTTTATAAACATTCAACAGGTAAATTTTCAATCATTTGAATTTTTTTCTTTTCGAACCGATTTTTCGAAGTGAAAACACACAGTTTATATTTATTCACGACGTGTCAGTAAAAGTCGTTGTTAAAGCTACCTGAGAAAGTCGTATGTCAATGAACAAATGATTAGATTATGTTTGGAGACAATTCATTTTACCTTTTTATTTGCTTCTGCAACCGGGGTTTATCTCAAAACATTTATTGCCAACTTATCGGGGGTAAGTTCTTGAATATATTTGTTAACAAATAGGGTTTGGGGTGATAAACTCAGCCAAAGTAATAAAGGAAGTTCACAAACATCTATATGTTTTCTTAATACCAAAGCAATTTGATAAGTATGGTTAACATATGTTGAGTCCGGGGAAATGATTTATTCAAAAATCGATTAGACACGATAAATTCTAAGGATTCTTTTTTTTTTTCATGCCGTGATAGTTCGTCCTCGCGAGTCCGGTCCGATCCGCCCCATTCGTCTTTAACGAAACGGACTAAGTTTGATGGTGAAAATTGAAATGGAGACGTAAGAACTGTTATATTTTTCAAGAACAATTACGTCAACTCTCTACTGTCCTGTTCACTAAATCCAGAGCACAATGTTTTCTCGGTTTTCTCTCAAATATTCCAAAAAGATATCAGTTTTATAGTACTCCTTCAGACGTACATGTAACAGAAAATACCATTGTCTTGGCTGTACGTCATATAGGACGGGAAATAGAAAGATTTTGTATAGTTTTAGTAATGTTTGACCCTCACAATGTGTGAAGTGCATGACCTTGCAGGTCACCTTGACCCTCATTGGGCCTTTGGTCTCAGTATGCTTGACCATTTCCCCAACTTTGATTAAAGTATATCAAGTATATCAAGTCAGTAAGTACGCGAAAAATGCTAATTCAAGGCAGACGGATAGACAAACAGACGAACGAAATGGTCCTACATATACCAGTTTTTAATGTTGCAGACGACATACAATATTCAGCTCCTACAAAGCATACTTTAAATATAGAGCAAATCTGATTCATAAAATGTTTCAGAATTCAGCTAAATTCCTCATGAAAATCTGCATTCAGATCAGAAATGTTTTTATTGACCACCACGCATCACTAAATTAATGCTCATGAAACTTAAAGATTTGGAACAGTCTGCGGTCTTTACGAAATAAAATGACCAACGGAAAACAAATTTTAAAGAAATATTGCATTTGAAGGTTTGCAATAAAAGAATATTAATATTGCATTTCTCGAGAAATTCTCACAGAATTTCGATGAAACTTGAAATGGATAGTTAAAACAACGTAGCAATCGTTTGGCTTTGTGCTTAAAATTAGATTGTTTTGTTGACAACATTTTGGTATATTCCCTAACCTCTGGCGACCTTGGAAAGTTCACCACACGAAATGATGAACTGTAGATTTATAACATTGCATATCAAACTCCAATCTCCTAGGAAAAAGAATGTAACCTCACATCTTGAAATGAGCTATCCGTTCCTTGATAAGGTACTGATGTATAAAATGAAGTGAGGTGATTCTGAACATGAAATATACATGAAAGATGTGTGGACCCAAAAATATCTCCTTTTTCAGCAATTACGTCTAATTACATGTAATTTTAAAAAATAGATTATTAAAAAAATATTTTGGTATACTATACAATTGACCAATTCTTAAAATGTGAAATGACTCTTTCATCTCTTTTTTTTTTTTTTTTTATTATCTATTTACTTTATTACAGACAATCCGAAAGTCACCAGACAAATCTGGCGAAATTTGCTTCGGTCTGGTAATTTTCTTTCAATATTTTCTTCAAAGGCATGTTTAAAAACAAGGTAAATGCCTTTTTTTTTCCTTCTTTATATACATTTGTTGTTTCTTGAAGCTATTTTAATTGACTAAGTTAACTAAATCAAAGACGCTGACTCCCTTATGAACAATCTGCTTTCAGTCTAGTCCAAACTGTCCGTAAAAATAACCACAGATTAGAAGATTTCACCACAGCTATAAATTTTCCCTTACAAGAGGTATTATGCATTGTACATGTCTATGAAAAATGAAACAACATGCCCATTGTATAAAATCAAACAAAAGAATTAAGCCTATGCATGAGATTTGAATAAAAAGATAGTCCCTCCCGATTAAGTTTTCATGGCGTTGCCTAGAAGAGTCGGTATTCCTACATTTGCTGTACATTTTGTACCTGTGTTAAACTTGCAATTGATTTAACTTTCTTTTTTAACTAATAAAAGAGCATATATTAAACAAGTTAAAAGTCATGTTTGTAAAACATTAATGCCCCCCTACCCCTTCTGTGATTAAAGTCTGTCACAACTTTATACTTGCATTGATACAACCTATGGGGGTATAAAGTAACAGTTTCATTTCAATACATAACTCCACTCAAGAGATATTGAACAGAACCCTTTTCAAAGTGCAAGGGGCATAACTCTGTCCAAATTTTTTTGATCGGACCTAAATATGAACTTGACCTAGATTGTCATTTGATGTATCCGTATACAAAATTTCATTTCAATATGTAACTCCACTCAAGAGATATTGAACAGAAACCCTGAAATTTTGGTTTTTTTTCGAAGTGCAAGGGGCAATAACTCTGTCAAATTTTTTTCGATCGGACCTTAATACCAACTTGACCTGGATTTTCATTTGATGTGTCTGTATACAAAATTTCATATCAATATGTAACTCCATTCAAGAGATATTGAACGGAAACCCTGAAATTTTGGTATTTTTCGAAATGCAAGGGGCATAACTCTGTCAAATTTTTTTTTAATCGGACCCAAATAAGAACTTGACCTAGATTTTTGTTTGATGTGTCTGTATACAAAATTTCATTTCAATATGTGAATCCGCTCAAGAGATATTGAACGGAAACCCTGAAATTTTGGTATTTTTCGAAGTGCAAGGGGCATAACTCTGTCAAAATTTTTTCGATCGGACCTTAATACGAACTTGACCTGGATTTTCATTTGATGTGTCTGTATACAAAATTTCATTTCAATATGTAACTCCACTCAAGAGATATTGAACGGAAACCCTGAAATTTTGGTATTTTTCGAAATGCAAGGGGCATAACTCTGTCAAAATTTTTTTGATCAGACCCAAATATGAACTTGACCTAGATTTTCATTTGATGTGTCTGTATACAAAATTTCATTTCAATATGTGAATCCACTCAAGAGATATTGAACGGAAACCCTGAAATTTTGGTATTTTTCGAAGTGCAAGGGGCATAACTCTGTCAAAATTTTTTCGATCGGACCTTAATACAAACTTGACCTGGATCTTCATTTGATGTGTCTGTATACAAAATTTCATTTCAATATGTGAATCCACTCAAGAGATAAACGGAAACCCTGAAATTTTGGTATTTTTCGAAGTGCAAGGGGCATAACTCTGTCAAATTTTTTTCGATCGGACCTGTATACGAACCTGACCAGGATTTTCATTTGATGTGTCTGTATACAAAATTTCATTTCAATACGTAACTCCATTCAAGAGATATTGAACGGAAACCCTGAAATTTTGGTATTTTTCGAAATGCAAGGTGCATAACTCTGTCAATTTTTTTTTTATCGGACCCAAATCTGAACTTGACCTAGATTTATGTTTGATGTGTCTGTATACAAAATTTCATTTCTATATGTGAATCCGCTCAAGAGATATTGAACGGAAACCCTGAAATTTTGGTATTTTTCGAAGTGCAAGGGGCATAACTCTGTCAAAATTTTTTCGATCGGACCTTAATACAATCTTGACCTGGATTTTCATTTGATGTGTCTGTATACAAAATTTCATTTCAATATGTAACTCCACTCAAGAGATATTGAACGGAAACCCTGAAATTTTGGTATTTTTCGAAATGCAAGGGGCATAACTCTGTCAAAATTTTTTTGATCGGACCCAAATATGAACTTGACCTAGATTTTCATTTGATGTGTCTGTATACAAAATTTCATTTCAATATGTGATTCCACTCAAGAGATATTGAACGGAAGCCCTGAAATTTTGGTATTTTTCGAAATGCAAGGGGCATAACTCTGTCAAAATTTTGTTGATCGGACCCAAATGTGAACTTGACCTAGATTTTCATTTGATGTGTCTGTATACAAAATTTCATTGCAATATGTAACTCCATTCAAGAGATATTGAACGGAATCCCTGAAATTTTGGTATTTTTCGAAATGCAAGGGGCATAACTCTGTCAAAATTTTTTTGATCGGACCCAAATATGAACTTGACCTAGATTTTTGTTTGATGTGTCTGTATACAAAATTTCATTTCAATATGTGAATCCATTCCAGAGATATTGAACGGAAACTGATGTCGCGGACCGACCGACAGACCGACCGACAGCGGCAAACCTATATGTCCCCTCTTCTTCGAAGGGGGGCATAAAAATGCTGACATTGGGGGGGGGGGTTGATAGACACAGCCAAATATGATTGTATTTATCATTTATTCAAAAACAACGAAATCAGAGAATGCCAAACAATCTAGAATCCAAAGGGAGAAAAGTCCACGAAAACTCTTTTTTTATTATGAAACCTAATATTATAAAATCTAATAAAGAATAAGTGCTGCAAGCATAAAAACATTTTAATAGAAAGAGAGAGAGAGAAAGAGAGAGAGAGAGAGAGAGAGAAAGAGAGAAAGAGAGAGAGAGATTCCTGCTCTCGTCAAAATATATTTCAAATCCTCACAAGTGGAAGGAATCGGAGAGCAGTCTAGCTGTGCTAGACAACTATAATTGAAATGAAATTTCTGCGGTATTTCAAATCGCGAGGTATGTCTCTCTAAATACTAGTAATGAGATTTTTTTTTAAATCATCTTCAAAACGAATTCTAAAATTACAAGTAACTTCGTATAACCTGATAGTCTAATTGTTTCCACTCAACAGTTCACAGTCCTATCCCATCTACTCTTACCGCCTGGGATTTTTACCAGGGGAAGAACTAGCATCAGATTGGTCAAACATTACCGCTTGGGGTTTCCAGAGAGAGTATCAAGGTTGGGATTTTACTAGAGGAAGTATCAATTTGACCTAAAACTTACCGTTTTGGTCTTCCAACCTTTTCACCGCGACTAAAAAGGATGAATATAGGTATTGCTAACAAGCAGGAGATACTTACACTCCCCGGGCACATGATCTCATCTCCATTTGGGATTCACTTTTGTTCTATCATATCAAGCTGTTTTAGAGGTTTCGTGTGGTTTTGTGTTTTTTTTTGTGATTTAGTGATTTTGTATACACATTGATTATGATCTTTTAATGCTGAATTTTGTGTTTGACTTTTGTTCTTTGACATAGGTTTGAGATTTTACCAGAGGAAGAATCAGTTTAATCTAACACTTACAACTTAAAATTTTACTAAAGGAAGTAACAGTTTGGTCGAACACTTACCGCTACGCTTACAGCTTGGGATGTTACCATAGGAAGTATCAGTTTAGCCTAACACTTACAATTTAAGATTTTACTAAAGGAAGTAACAGTTTGGTAAAACACTTACCGGTTGGAATTTTACCAGAGGAAGTATACGCTTACAGCTTGGGATGTTACCATAGGAAGTATCAGTTTAGCCTAACACTTACAAACTGGGATGTAACAGTGTAGCCTAACACTTACAACCTGGGATTTTACCAAAGGAAGTAACAGTGTAGCCTAACACTTACAACCTGGGATTTTACCAAAGGAAGTATCAGTTTGGTCAAACACTTACAACTTGGGATTTTACCAATGGAAGTATCAGTTTGGTCAAACACTTACGCTTGGGATTTTACCAGAGGAATACCAAATTGGTCTAACACTTACAACTTGTAAATTTACCAGAGGAAGTATCAGTTTGGTCTAACACTTACCGCTTGAGATTTTACCAGAGGTAGGATCAGTTTGGCTACTAGCTTCCATCCTCGTGCTTTGCCATCTTTATTCTCATCATGTCCACTGGCACTAGAAGAAAAGGCGAGAAACTGTGAATGTTTCAGGAAGTTTGGAACACAACTAATAGTATATGGGGCCAAGATTAAGTTTCCCGTAAATCGAGCATATTACTAATAGACCCAATTTTTCATACGGTAAACTAAATCCTAAATAACCTGTGGGCCAAATGCATGTACTTATTAGTTGTTTTTTTTCCAAAAACGATTGCATTGCAAGGAGTCCCCGAAGGGCAATAGGCTGTGGGTTTCCGACGATGGCAAAACGAAGGGTTTTTTTTAAAGTAGCATGGGCGGTGAAGAGACTGAGGGTTTTCGACTATTCTCACAAATCGTACCCAAATCCTTCTGTTAGTGAAGCAACAAACTGAGCACCATCTACATGCACTGCAACATCTATGAATAAAGTACAATATTACTTACAAAACATGATTCTCTCTCATTGGGGGTGGGGGGTCTTTAACAGAGATATAATACTAACATTTATGGTGAGGACCTAAAATTTGTGTATTCAATATGGTGTATAAAATCATATAAGATCATATGAAATATTATACCAGGGATTCATTGAATTCTGCAAAGTTCTGGCTTGAAGCTCAGGACCATTTATTGGTATAGCTTCATGAAATATCTTCTTTTGCATATTTTCGTTCTCATGAACTTAAGGTCGTTCGGTACAGGCGTTATATCGACGTTACGTTTTCCGTAAAACGAGTACATTTTGATATGATTTATACATATTCTAAAAGCTAACTTTAAATACATTATGTTGTGCTAATTAAACCCATTTATGAAGTTGGTTTTCCTTATAGGATAACTGTCTTTTGGAATGTGATTATACTGTGATAACCTACAATGGATCCAGGAATTATGTTCCATAATGCGCGTTAGCGCATTATGAGAAACATAATTCCTGGATCCATTGTAGGTTATCACAGTATAATCACATTCCAAAAGACAGTTATTTTATATATTTACATTCCAGTTTTTCTCGCTTTAATGACGTTAAAATACGTTTTCAACTACGTTGCTAAGGCTCTGTTACTACGTACCGTCAAGGTTTAAATCAAGCCAACTTACTATGACGTCATAGTTCAAATCACGCCACTGCGGTTATACTCCTATAATCACAGTGTAAATTCTATACAAATGAATGGGCATATGTAAATATTTAGTAATAACGTCACAAAGTAGGTATAGAACGCTATCTACATGGCATATATTTCCGCCGTTCGTATGCGCTAAACTGCATAATAACAACGTCATATTAGACAAAATATACAACGAATGTTGACAAAATGCCCTAAAATGGATTTCTGAGTGCTTAATCTTTTTAATAGTGAGTTTAAAATAACATTTTCTTGTAAGGTGTAAAATAAACGTTGCAATTCATATTTTAACGGCTTTTTTCGACTTTTGATTTTTTATTTACATATACTTTAAACAAACATTCTAATGCACTCCGTTTGTAACGCGCATTCTGATTGGCTGAGCGATTAAAAAACTGCAAGGGGATTCATGTTTCACTGCAGTTTCTGCTATGACGTCGTGCGTTGCTATGACGACGTCGTTAAAAGCAGACGTTTTCTAGCTTCTTACTGACCAAAGCATTAGAATAGGGTTACCATACTGATGTTTTACAAAAACTGACAGGGTATCGGCGAATCCCCTGTCAGAAATATCCGTTTTACCACTCGGCTGACGCCTCGCGGTAAAACTCAATTTCTGACAGGGGATTCACCGATACCCTGTCAGTTTTTGTAAAACACACGCATGGTAACCCCTAATTCAAAATCTAGTCGACAAATCTCCATATGAAAATTAAAATCCTATGTACTAGATTTACTCTTCATGTTGGTATAATAAAATCATCCAAAAGATCTCCTAGTTTTTCCGCTATTCACACTCATATTTGCGTCGATGATTCTATAAACGTTAACGAAAATGGGACTTTCATCTTGCCGTTGTAGTAAATAAGATACACTATGCACTTGTACATTTGGCAAGCTAATTTTCTTTAAATCATGTCATTCAAAGAAAATAATACATTGATAAGGAAAATATATAAATTCTGTGCATAAATCCACAAAATATTGTCAATTACATGGATAATCTGCATGTTTTTGCATATTATTCTCTTTCATTTTGTCACATTAAGGCTAGAAAAAAAATTCCTTTTTTATCCTTTATCGTTATTATTAAAAAACGAGTCGAGAAAGATTCATAATATTCCAGTACATTTTTCTTGAAATCGTTTTGAAAATACTGATATCAAAAAAATAATCAAAACATGGACCCAATTTTTTGTTACAGGCGATAGAAATTTTGTTTTTGACACGTTTTTCGGTCAATTTTGGTGAACGTCATGCGGCGACGTCATACATACTGTAACGATGCCTGGACAGTCATCACGCCGTCATCGTGGATTTCTTGCTTTATTCAAATTACATTCCTCATGCAATTTTCATTCTAATGATTTCTTAATTTTTGAAGCGATGTGCTTTATAAGTGCGCTGGAATATGACCCATTAAAACGTGAACATGAAAATTTTTCAAAGTAGGGAAGTTTTCACAAAATCTGAATAAAATGTGATGATGTATTGAAGTCGTCAGAGGGGCTGGCGATTGGGGGGGGGGGCACTCCCACCCAAGCAACCGTCAGTGAAGTGCAGGGGTGGTGCGCTTGCCTCTAATCTCTGAGGCCACGATTCTTAAAGGATGTAATGCGGGCGGTAATGGGAGTAGCCAATCCGGTCTCAAAATGTTTTTATCCGGGTACCTCGGTTTCCTTCTACTCTAAGGGACTTCCCAAGACCGAAAAAAAAAACGAAGCCACTGAACCAAGGTCCTACTTTATTATAAATGGTTGTGTAACTTTTGTTATAATGTAACAAATAATTGAAATTCATTTTTAATAATTCTTTTTTTCTGCGCTGTAGTTAATCTTTTCACTGGTGTAATAGCGAGCGGAGCTCGCTGCAAAGGCCCAAAGGGCCTTTGCGAGCGAAGCTCGCCCTTATGGTAACGCGTATACACATTTCTTATTGAGAAAATATGCTGAATCAAAGAATGAGAATGTACTACTATGATTTCAAAAACTTTCGTCCCCTCGCACACAGAGTTGCTGCGGAGATGCTGAATATTGCCATTAAATTTTTTTTTCGACTCCAAGTAGACGTATATGTTATACTCAATTTTTGTTATAAGTTAAATTTATTGAAAATATATTTCGTAAATCAGGAAACGATAAAGCATCAACAAGGCGGCGTAACCACGGGAAATCCGACATTTCCGGTTTTAAACGAGACGTTTCGCTCTGATTGCTTTTCTCGTCTCGGGTGGTTTCGTACTGTCAGAAGTCGGAATATATTTGTTTTTTCTTTTGTTCTTAAGTAATTTATTTTCAGCAAGCCTAAACAATATTCTTACAAAATAAAAATGAATTATAAAGAACCATATTTATAAAGAACAATATTTTAAGTCCCCCCTTTAAAATGTTCATCTGCTGGTCTAGATCAATTTTACAAATGCTTCCGTGTTTCCACTCGCCTTATACAGAAAGTTTTGCAAGATAAGATAAGCCATCATAGTCAACATAAAAAAAGAAAGATCTTTTTTTATTTTATATAATCATATCTATTTTCTCTCCGCTCGCACAAAAAGGCTTTGCCTTGATTCATATTAAATCGGTTTGGAGTATTAAAATATTCTTCCAAATATTATTTCCAAATCACATTTTGTTTTGTTTTGATGTTGTTTGGGTTTTTGTTAGTTAGTTTGTTTGTTTGATTTTTTTTTTCTTGCAAAAACAACTTTCTTATTTTGATGTGAATTTTTTAGGAAGTAAAGTGACATGTTTCATAGAGATATGTTATACATGTATATACAATGTAAGTTTACAATTGTACAAACATTTCACTTTTCTGTCAAAGCGTCGATTCTGATTTTTTACGTTACGGAAAAGTAAACTATCTCAAACTAGTACGTTATCTGTATTGAATTTCACATGTAAACAAAAGAAGATCGAGGGGTTTATAATATGCAAGAACAGCGAAGGCATTTCCTAGACTAATAGGCAGCAAGATAATCAGAAAAATTGGGACTGACGAGGAGACAACGTGCATCCAGAATTTCAGATTTTTAGCTCTATTGATAAAAGATGTCCGAAAATTCGAGTATATTTCTTTTCTTTTCTTTTCAGTCCTCTCATACAAACAAATAAATATTTTTCCTGTTTTCATAGCATTCAGTGTACACTCTCTTTTTTTGCAAGCTGTATACATGTACTAAACATTACTATTGTTTGCTTTTATCAAAGGGACTCACGTCAGAATCTAAGTCCATTTGTTGGATCTCTCTACTAGTAATGTGTTATTTTGAGATTGCGTAAACTCGCTCCGCTTTTACACAGAGATGCCGCCGTATGTCCTAGCAGCTTTTTTTTTTGTAATTTTTGTATTCTTTTAATCTGCAAGAAATAGCCTATCGTATGTCATTATCTTGTAATTCAACCTTTTTTTATATCTATTTTTCGTAATGATTCTTGAAGCAAACGAGATTGACGTTGTCAAAATACATTCGTTTTCATAGTGAACGTAAAGCTGACATTGCGAAATGTTATAGCTATTTTTTTTAACTCACTCGATTTCAGAAACAGATAAAGCTACTGTTGATATAGAAACATTTTTAGAGCTTGCTCTCTAACTCATTCGCTCATATATTTTCCTCCGACTAACTTTTCTCGATAACATTCACCGTTAAATTGAGATGTATCATAAATTTTCGATATGATTTGCGCTTTTCTTGACACGAAACTACAGATAAAGTGTTGTTACTTGAAAATAATATCATTATAATCATAGAGAAATTTACACTTTCAATACAAAAGCAAAGTACTAGTGCTTATTGAACTTTTTGTGGGATGCCCAATGAAATGCATGTTAGTAACGCCGCTTAGTAGACAATTTACGCATCGCGCAAAAAAAATTCCGTTTTACAAATCTGACTGCTTTTTAAAATTATTATGCATATCATCAAATGTAATTTTTGGCATAAACATTCAGAAAAGATCATTCTGGTTCCACAGATACCAATTTCGTTTCAATCTGTTCATAAATAAGCGAATTATGCGACGTTGAGTTTTGGAAACCTCTGTGGGATATATATGCTGGCTAGAGTTACGTTCCTTAGGTATAACGAACTTCTTTAAAGACACCATACAAAATAAACGTCAGAAAGACATATTTAGAAAGTAGCCGCATAGAAATGTTCAAATTTGATTATGACCTCGGTTTAGTCAGTGAGATTTTATCAGTTTATTGGCCCTATATGACGCTCAGCTTCAGAGTTACTTGCTCCTGATTATGGAGCTATCTTTGACGTCATAATGATGCTCATTTGATTCTTGACGATGTTGTCAGTTTGACGCCAAAATCTGGCTATACTAGAAGCGATACCGTAACGCATATATAACAAGAGATGGGATGCAAATACAGCAAGGTGGTACCGAGAGGCAATCAAAAGGAGCGAGCGACGAGCGCAAAGAGGCCAATGGGGGAGTCGAGCAAACTTCTTGGTGCAGTTGGAGCTAAACCAATTGATCTCTCCGCAGAAGAAATATTAGATGATTTATATGCCAAGGGATTAATAAATAATCCAAAGAAGAGTGGCGGAGGCGTTGCTTTTGACATAGGACAGACAGACCTCCCTCCTAGACCTCCGAGAATATTGGAACCAATTAAGAACCCTGTTGCAGAAGACATGATGTACACAGCAGAAGAGAAGGCATTGGTTTCCGAGATTTTGAGAAAGGATGACGCAAAGGAGATGGGATGGAAGAGAGATCTGAAGCAAGATAAAGCAAAGAGCAGGAGGATGTTGAAGGAGACAGAGACGAAAGCCAAAGTAGAGAATAAGAGGAAGAGATATGACGACAGAATAGATGAGATGGGTAATTCTAATATGACTTGAGATTTTCTCCCTATATGCGCTATGGTGTAAAATCTCCAACAAACTTCCAGAATGCTCAAACTTCCAGTCCGTTAAGTAAAGCTCCGCCCATTAAAAATCTTTTCATTTGAATGAAATCCGTCCAAATATTGATTGTATTATTTTTTGTTTCTCCTCATTTGAAATTTCTTATTTTGAAATGTTCTTTTATATTTCCAGATAAGAAATTCATGGAGAAGATGTAAGAAGATGCCAGGACCACGCGCGACCATGTCAACAGTGCCGATGTCAATTACGTTTACAAGACACTGCATTCCATGAACGGTGCGATAAAATGAAGATGCGGCTTAATATAACTTTTGTTTTTTTCTTTGTTGTTGTTGTTTTTTTTTTAATCAAATATTGCTTTTTATCAAATATTTGCACCCCTTTTGATATGGCTCCTAATACTCGTTAACGTCAGTGAATACTTTTATGAAATTATAGAAATATATAATATTCAGATTTTTTTGTACATTACGATTTATGATACAGGTTTAAATATTGTTTTATAAATAAATATTTTGATTTGCAGCACGTATTCTTAATTTACGTTTGCTAGATGTTCGTTCAACGAAATAACTACGTCGTCGATTGCACAATTTTCAATCTCTTCAATGAATTTGACCGAACTTGAAAGTTAAGAGCTGAGACGGATCCCCATTTGAAGGGAGGACTTTGTTGTCTTAAAAGGCAGTCAGTGGCGTAGCTAGGACGCCATTCAAAAAACAAGAAGTCATGTGACAACTTACAGGTCCCCGTAAGTGGTAATTCCAGAGTATTTTGAAAACTTCATGGAAAAAGCATTGTGCTCAATGCATTCAGACACGTTGGGGGAGAATGAGGATGTATTCTAAAAATAGAATACAGACATAAATGGTAGCTACGTCGCTGGCAGTTGCTATCTGGGTAGTTACTGTTCCTCCTGCTTCATGTCTGTGATTCGATGGCCTGAAACATGTATGCCTGGTGCATAGTATTTGGAAACTTTCGTCCAGAAACTTCTCCCTGGAAGCAGATACTACCGGTATGGTAGAGCACTTCGTTTTGTTTGTTTGTTTTTTGGGGGTGGGGGTTATATACGGAAACTCAGTCTACTAGTATCTCATTCAAAATTTTACGGAGGAATTCTCCATCGCATCGAGAAATTTTAATGAAAAGGGTCAAAATCGACATTCTGATGATCTGGTGTCTTATGGGATATACAACCGTATTTGAGAACAGTTCCTTCTTCAGCAAGGTAAAAACAATTTTTTCCCATTTCACGACCAAAATATCTAAGGCTTGACTGGAAACGTGTTGACTGCAGTAGACTCATGGCCCTCGCAAATACAAAATGTCATCCAAAAACCCAGATCCACACAAAACGCGTAAAACGACATTTCTATTGAATGTTCTTTCTAAATTGGATTTCAAACGTTATGTAGGAATCTGATGCATGTGATCCCAACAAGTTTCATGCATATTATATGAAATAGCACGAGTATTCCAAACCTGTGCCGCTTATTAATTACGTCCTTGTGTGCAAGTAGACTATTCTTGACAAAGTGGTCTAACATTTTCTGTGTGAGAAACGCAAACTCAACAATGATATTTTTAAATACAAAGCATTGCGGGGTCCATATAATTGCAATAAGTGCACATTTGACACCCCCCCCCCTTACCTATTTCTAGACATGCAAACAAATAAGGAGCGGCAAAAGTTTGGTTATCTTCCAGAATTGCAGAACGTACTTATATACATATATATGGACACGTTATAGTGATTGTGTCATGTGGTTATTAGAGTGTGGGGCGAGGTAAGACAAGTGCCCTGTAAACGTACCTGCTATGTGCCGAGCCTGAATTCCATTGACCAGACACTGAATGCCGAGAATACGAGCCTGAGGTAGTTGTGGATCTGCTGAATTTTGGTCTTCTAGCCCTGACCTGATGGGGTCCCTGTAAAGTGCGAAACGAAACAAAAACGAAACGAAACGAAACGAAACAAATCGAAACGAAACGAAACAAATCGAAACGAAACGAAACAAATCGAAACGAAACGAAACAGATCGAAACGAAACGAAACAAAACGAAACGAAACAGATCGAAACGAAACGAAACAGATCGAAACGAAACGAAACAAAACATAAAACTTAAAGAAAATGAGAAAAAGAGGGAAAATCGCCGAAAACGAATATTTCAAGACAAGATCAGCATGTAATATATTGCCTTAATCCAAGAGTTCTACATTTGTAACTAGTGTCGAGAGGGTTTCTTGAAAGAGTCAAAGTTGACAATTAAAAAAAGTAAATGTCAAATGCCATTCATTTATTTAAGAGGAATAAAAGGGAGGGGATAGAAAACCACGCTATGACACCGTAATTAGATCATAAAACGGGGTAGGGGCACATTTCAGGAAAAAAATCTTATCCTTTTTCAAACGAAATGTGCCCCCCAGTTCTTAATTGTTCTCATTTTTCTGATAAAATTTTCAAATACACATAACGGAACAGTTCCGTTTCTCCTCCCTGCTAAATAATATTTTTCCGTCTGTGACGAGGTTATTCATCCCATTCACTCTCCTTTAAAATGCAATTGTGCTATATACCGTATATATTATGTTTTAATCGTCAACTTTGATTCTTTAAAAAAACCCTCCAGCCACAAGAACTAACGGTTGAAGGCAAAAATGAGGGGATGGACGGGGACAAAGGGAGCGGAGAGAAAGGGGCGGGAGGAGGGAAGAAGGGGGCGAGAGGAGGGACAGATGATTGGGAGGGTAACAGTGACCAAAAAAAATTAGGAAATTGCTTTTAATATAAATAATCTTGCTCTTATGCGTACTTGTACATAATCTCACTTTTATAAATTACCACGAAATTCATCTATATATACCTTAAAAAATGTTCCCGATCGCTTCGCTCGCCGCAATTTTCAATTCATTTTTCAAATACTTCAGGCTCGCTTCGCTCACCTTAGTTTTTCATCTAAACAGGTCTATTTCTTTTTTCAAGGTTTAAGAAAGGAAATAACCCAAATAACTTAACTATTGCACCAATTTACACTTTAAAGTTTAAACATTTGTCTTGACAGCCCAAGACCCCCTCCCCCCACGGTGAGGGGGGGGGACGGCAGGAGAAGAGTGGTACCCCCTGACCCTTCAATAAGATCTTATCTTGAAATACTCGTTTTCGGCGATTTTTCCTCTTTTTTTCATTTTCTTTAAGTTTTATGTTTTGTTTCGTTTCGTTTCGATCTGTTTCGTTTCGTTTCGATCTGTTTCGTTTCGTTTTGTTTCGTTTCGTTTCGATCTGTTTCGTTTCGTTTCGATTTGTTTCGTTTCGTTTCGATTTGTTTCGTTTCGTTTCGATTTGTTTCGTTTCGTTTCGTTTCGTTTTTGTTTCGTTTCGCACTTTACAGGTACCCGACCTGATGACTGCTGAAACGTGGACTCCGCTGACTACGGACCCAGGGTTCTGGCATATGGGAGTGGTTGTTACCTCCCGGGGAAAGCAAATTGTCGTCAGCTCCGCATTCGACATGATGGTTCTGGCTATGAAAAGATGCAAGATGATATTAGTTACTTTTTCTAAATTTCATATTGTTTTACGTGCTACATTTTTACCATGATATTCATTAAAGGCAGCAATTGGCTACATTTTTTCTCATAAATGCAATTTCAGTTCAATTTCCCGAATTTTCATGTTAAGTTAAAAAGTTTTAGGACTTTTCGAAAATATCATGTATTAATTCCAAACTTTCCTGCAACCTTATTAAAACGACATTTCATTCTGAGCAGGAACAAATATCCGAGATATCTTACGAATACCAAGCTTTTGAAAATTATGTGGACGGATAGAGGTTTTGTACCAAATAACCGCCAAATGCTCGGTTTCAGACCAGGCAGAAAACATCGTTGGAAAGCCACATTCCATTCCATTGTGATTATACTTGACAGAGATGCAACGAGAGAGTTACTGGTATATTAGTATTCTGCTGTCACCTAGTTGACTTTCAGACTGAAAATTAACGCGAGTCAGCTGAAACGATAGGGACACGGAAAATGTACGGTGTTCAAAGGTGGACATGGCCTCGGAGCCTCGGAGATGACGATCCAAGTTGGATTTTTGGATTTTGTGTCCAATCCTATTGCTTTTTCGCGATAAAATATGTTTAATCTAAAAGGTGGACATCACTTATTCGACATACAATATATGAACAGGCGAAAAAGAGAAGAAATGATACGAAGAAAGAAATGATGCTATGAAGTAAGCAAAGAAATGATGCAAAGAAGCGAAGAAAAATGCCCCCTAGTGAACACCGTTGTTCCTTGCAGCTGTAACTATACGGAGAAGATGCTGTACATGGTATTCTGATGATGGCCAGAAAAGGACTTTATCACAAATATTTCATTGGTTTCTCCGCACATTAGTAAATTTCTAATATTTTTTTCGTCATATTTATGAAATAAATCTACATATAAATAGTCTCAATGAGAAAACAATACCTACTCTTTGTTCCTTTTGTCCATTTTTTAAGAGATATAAGCTATCACACATGCAATGTCCTACGAGTTGGAATAGTAGTGTTAGGATTGAAAAGTCAAGTCACGACGCAACCCTTGTACACTGATGAAAAAAAATTATATATCCGGCGTCCTGTTTAATTTTCCCTTGAAACAATCTTTTCACATGAATTCCCGAGTTTCTGACCGAGTTTCAAAAGCATTGTTTTTATTTATTTTACACATAGAAAAATATATCCATAAATTCATAAAATCCAAAAGCAAGGCGCCATGCGGACTTTTTACTAAACAAAATCAACGAAAGGTTCACATCTGATTAGTATAGCAGAAAAAGGACCCCCATCCTTCACTGACTTATATCCTTTTGACTTCTTTTGAAAAAAGAACTTCGCAACTCGATAGGCCCGATATAGATCAACTTTTTAAAATTTCTATCAATTATAGTCCAAATGGATGAAATTAAGCGCAGAATAGGTAAATAAGGTGGATAAAAGTAGAAATCTTTAAAAGCTAAATTACATTTTCTTTTTAAAACATGTTAAAGGGCAAAGTAAAAAGTATTTAGTGAGCCATGATGCTTTTTCTTCTCCCTTCGCAATGGTTATATCAAATTAAACAAGTTCTATTTGCGTACAAACTTAGGAATTATTCGAATGGATGTTTGATTGTAATTCCTTTGTTGACAGTCAACATTGGCTGATGTAGCGAGATTTATATTTATTTTAGGCCTTTTGTAACAGTGATTGCCAATTTTCGAAAGAAAGTTTTGACGCCATCTTATGATCTTATGAATACGTGAAATTAGACTTCTGAATTGATGGTTTTTTAGTTGATATTACATGTATTTTATGATCTTTATATTTAAATAAATGTCCGTGGAAATCTGTCCTTATCTCGAGTATATCAAGTACAAAATGTATATCAATCTGTCCATAAAGTTCGAAGGGGGAAGCGTAGATAATCTGTGAGTTTGGAAAAAGTTGAATGGATATAACCACTATATAAGGGGGGAGGGGGTGCACAATGAGCACTCTGAAGCTTCATTTCCATTTCAGAAAACACTACATTTCCTTTCCTCTATTTTCAAACTGTAAATGTGTGAAAAGAGCTCAACCCGACGCATCGTCCGAGACCCACGGCCCCTTCTCGTCTGAATGGATTTCAATATTGGTGTTTAGAACCGAAAAATGTGTCATGACCTTGAAACAAGATCATAGGTCAAATGTCAAGGTCAATAGACTACATGATTAAACCTTACCTATGCCATAATTTCTTTTCCTCAGCACAGTTTTCATAGAGTTTCAGAGCTTCGTTGCGTGTGACTCAAGAGTGTGTCATGACCATGAACAAAGGTCATAGGTCAAAAAAGAAACTTGGCCTTATCTTCTTCTCCTCATGGATTTCCGTATAATATTTCACAGAACTTTGGTTAGAGTCCAAGGATCTGATCATGAAACGACATTGAACCAAGATCATAGGTCAAAGGTCAGTGTCACTATATGGTTAAAACCTGATCTTAGTCATTACTTCTTTTCCTCAGCATGGATCAATGTCAAATGTCAAGGTCATAGTGTACTTGACAAAATACAATCTCTCACTGGGTGGTCATAATGTTAACTTGTTCAAGAGACAAGCTCTTCCCCTCAGTATGGATTTCAATACTGTTCAACACAGAATTCTTGCATGGGACCCATGGATGTGCCATGACTTAAACCATGGCCATAGATCAAATGTCAAGGGTGTGTCATGACCTTGAACCAATGTCATAGGTCAAGGTTACAGAGCACTTGATGGGGAAAACCTTGTCCAGCCATAATTTTTGACTGCCTACATGCATTTATATAAATATATTTCACAGAATTACTGAACAGAATTCAAAGAATTATCGTGACCTCAAACTGAGACCAAAGTTTATAAGGTCTCAATGCACATGGATTACTAAATCTTACCAATTTAAGCCACAGAGAAGAGGAACATACAGGTCTATCAAATTTGAACTTTCAAGGTTGTTGAAAGGTCAAGGTTTAAATAGGCAACTTTTTATTTTAAAGTATGTAAACATTATTTTATGATATGATATTTTCCATAATTTTTTTTCAGGAGTACACATCTATTTCAATGGAAACTGGGTCCACTCCAGTGGGGAGAGTTTTAGATATCCGGATATTGAGAACCGAATCGATTTTTACAAGTACAAACAGCTTTGACGAAAACGTGAAAGTTGAAGAAAAAATATATCAAAGTTTGTGCATGGAGTACATGTATCTACGATGAACAATCGAAGTAGCTATTTTATTTACTGAAGCATGAATGATTTTTGATATGAAATATGAAAAGAAACTGGGATAGACATGAATATCAGAATGAAAAACGCCGAAGAACAGATCAATTTTCTACTTTCACTTTGCATCCCAGAAACAAATACAAAGGAAAGTTCCCTATGTTTCGGAAACCATGTGAAGTAGGGAACTTTTCACTTGATATTGATAGAATTTTCAATGATGGAAAAGACATGATGAAGTATTATCATAAACCAGACAAACCTGGAAATGTTTGTTTTGATTTGAAACTCGGATACAAGTCCATGGTCAGAAAAGATGAGAGCAAAGACGAGTTAATAAATGACATCCTCAGATGGATCATGCGTAACAGGAAATGTTTCCAAACTGCAGAGGATCAAGCAACAATTACAGATTCAAAACCCTCAAGGTACATTTGGGAGGGGGAGGTTTCATGATGAACGGAACCCTACCCTATCTCTCTTTAGCCTAAAGTTTAATTAGGTTCTAGTGGCATGTGCCTGTTTACTGTTGTTTACCGATAACGCTCCACCACGTTTGCAAAATAACACAAGTCAATAACAGATAAGTAAAGGACCACATGCAAGAGATTACCCTCTCCTGACTATCCCATTTGGAAATTTGGTAATTTTCCAACATGTACAAAAAAATGTCAAGGTCAATGAAATGAAAATTTTTGAATCACCATTTCTAATTTTCTTTTCACAAATATACTCTGTCACAAGTGACAACTTGATTATAAATAACATTTGGAAACTGACATTTGCTTGTACTTTAGGAACCTTCATACAGATTTTGTCTGCTGGCGAGGGTTGCTAACCAAACTGCTCTGCACCCCATACGAGAGTCGTGATGGTTGGATGATAGCTGTAACATTACACAAGGGAACATATTACATGAATGAGTACGAGACTGAAAAGAAGAAATCGGACAAGGCAGCTACGACAGAACGACAAGATCAGATGGCTTACTGGGGATGGAAATTTGAACAGTATGTATCAACTTGTGAGTAGATCTACCAGTACTTTTACAAATATGAATATTGACAGTTGCATCTTCATAAATATACATGTAAATCTCTTCAAAGTTCTGATTTTACCATTATCTACACCTCATACAACTTATACTTGGGATACCCATTGAATGACGTAAATTCTTTATAAAGTTCCTCAAGGTAAAGCCACAGGTTGCAGACATAAAATGATCCTTTCCCCTTTTTTTGTGTGTTTAAAAGAGGGGGAAAGGTTATCATTTTGTGTCTGTAACCTGTGGGTAAAGCTAGCAAAATAAATTTTATTTATGAAGTTTCCAAAGTGAGCCTTACGAATAGTAATAACTATTCACAGGTATGGGAAATGAATTTTATCCATAGGAAATCAATTTTTATGATGACTGAATGTCTATAGTACTTAAATAATTTACTTTCACACATTCATATTGTTCAATTTCATGTTTTCCCTCAATCTTATTAAAATCAGATCTACTTGTTCCTCATTATTCTGAGTTATTGTCACTGTGACGATAATTAATTAAGTTGTATTTTCTCTATGAATGATTTTTCTTCTCATTTTTAGCAGAACCAAATGGAATACCAGATACAGACAGTCCTGTAAACAACTGTGAAGCATACTGTACAGTTATAAGGTCTCGTCTTGAAAAGCATTCCATAGGTAAATCTTTTAGGTTTGTCAAAAAGAGATGACATGCCATCAACACTTATTGTCAAAAGACAGCAAGTGTGAATGACAGTAATTGATGAATTCCTCCCGTAGGTGCCATCTTGATTTCTTAATTCCATCTCACTTTTGGTATTTTCAAAAGAGTTTCATGCTGTGGTACATGTAAATTTGAAATTAGCACCAAGCTTAGGATAAGCAGTACATTAGACGTTTGGGACACATTCATGCATATTTAAGCATACTTTTAATGACAGTCTTAGTCAAGGCATCTAAGTTCATGGCCACTATCAAAGTTCAAAAGCATTAAACTCTGAGTATGCTCAATTCACTAATAGATAGGATTTAGAACAAGCCAAATTATTTTCTTTGACAGAAGCTATTCACAGACTACAACAGTTCACAAATGCTGTCTTTTTACAACATGTAAAAATAAGATCATACCGCATTATTCAGTATTATACAAGTATGACAATGATGATTCTATAGGAATTTTAAGACACCACATATTGACAAATTTTTGTTTAAAATGACATCAACAAAGGGAAATAACTCTCCTTTGTTGAAGACAGTACGTACATGTATATGTACCATTTAAAACTTATATACATCATTACATGTACATGTGTATGCTGTCATGCTATGAAACAGATACTTTTACAGGAAGATAAAAAAACAAAAAAGACATAATAAAAAGATATTAACTTTATTCTATTTATAGCATCATGCAAGTTTAAAGGGTAATGATTGATGAAAAAGAAGAAAGGACTATATATGGTTTATATAATATAGTGGCCCTCTTTCAGGACAAAATTTTAAAGTTTCATGAAGTTATGAATTTGAACCAACATTTATTCTACAATATTTGCTTCTTATGAAATCAATTTTGGCTTCAAAAGTGGTATAATTTGCCTGATTTCTTGAAAAACGTCATTTTGGGGCTCATTTTCGCCAAACTTCCTAATAGTTAGTATTGGGCTTCTGAACAACTTTTATGTTTTGATATGTTGTTACATTTGCATGTCCTTAAGTGTGTGTAAAAGGAAAAAGTTGTTCACGATCCTGCTCGATGTTATCTCAATGAAAATAATGAAGAATTATGCTATTTTGTGAGAAATTGACAAAATCACCAGTTTTCATGATATTTATGCAAGTTTAAGGAAGCAAGGAGTAGTTTTTACATCTCATTTGCTCAAAATATAGATACTCAACTCTCTAAAAATGACAACAAAATTTAATTTTGGAGAAGTTGATTTTAGGGCGCCACTTTACAATATAAACCATATATACTCCCTTTATACATGTATCATAATAGTTGACAAAAGTAATTCAGTTGTGTACTTTATTTACAGTTTACTCTGGAGAAGTAGACGCTGTTGATCTCGACTGTTCCTCAGAAAATAAATATGTAGAGTTTAAAACTTCCAGGGAGATAGACACCCCTAGACAAAATCAGAATTTTAAAAGGTACAAATTGAACTTTAGAAGTGAATCTAAAGAAAATGTAACAAAATATTTACATATGATTATTCATTTGTATATTGAGTGTTTGCGGAATACAGAGTTATTTCCCATTCAAGATGGTATCTGACGTAAATCCATTATGACATCATGAAAATGACATGGTAACATCAAATTTTTACCGATATTTCCCAGAGTTTAAGGACTGTTTCCATAGAATTTGATGATGTCATAATTTATCTACATCAGATACCGTCCCAAACAGGAAATAACTCTGGTTTTCGAACATAGGGAATAATTCCCACTGTGATTATAGGAGTCATATTCGCTACTTTCGAAAACCAGAGTTACTTCCCATTTGAGACAGTATCTGTCGTCATCAAATTCTATGGAAACAATCCTAAAAGTCTGGGAAATGACGGTATAAAATCAACGTTACCATACCATTTTCATGACATCTTTATGGTTTTACGTCGGATACCATCTGTAAGGTTAAAAAACTCTGTATTCCGCAAAGACTCATTAGTAACAGAACCTTAGCAGATTGAAATTAACAAATTGATGGTGATAAATTTGTTTAAGATTTAAGCTTATCAAATGGTGGGCCCAGAGTTATTTGGTAGGGATTCCACTTATAGTATGTGGATTTAGGGACGATGATGGAATTGTACACAGACTGCAGAATTTTGAAACTGCTAAAATTCCTGACATAGTTAAGGTAAGTACATGCTTAAATTACAGTCTCTAACTTCTGTAGTTAAAAATTCCATATCCAACTTCAGAGTATGCAAGTAAGTTTTCATGTTCAAGTACTAAAATAACATTACGTTTGGATTATTATACAGAAAAAAAAGGTGTTTCATGGCTTCTTAGGAAACAATCAAACTTCTATTAAAAGAGTGGAGAGAAGACCTTGGTTCTGCACAATGTAAAATCAAATTTGACCAGAATCTGTTTGAATGAATTCATATGACTGATACATACATAAGGATAAGACACTCAATTTTATCATGCAGCTGATCAAAACTAAATGTACATTATGTTGCTGTTAGTCTAAGAGTAATATGTTCCATCCCTTTAATGGTACTGAATTGATACAATGTATAGAACTAGGTCTAGATGCGAAACAAATACCCCACTAGCAGCCTTCATTGAGCATATTTAATATCAAGTCCAAGAATAATAACTCTTGTATACAAATTTCATTTGGATCCATCAAACCACCATAGAGAAAATGCCCAGAAGTTGACATTTTCAATATTTTTTTTTCCAAGTTCAAGGTTAGGGTTAGCATCAACTCCCCCAAATAGTAGTCATTCCATCTTGACCTGTATTTATCCATGATACATCTGTATATACATGTACTAGTGTTGTAAAATCAGTAAAATTTTACTATTGATTATCGGAAACTATCGGAGGTGTACAATCAATATCACAATCGGAATAATCAGACTTTTTTCTTGTTTAAAATTGTTGTATGTTCTGTAACTTTTCAGAAAGAGAATACTCAGTGCTTGTGATTTAAGAATCTGATTTTATTTAAAATCATGGAAATAAATTAAATGTTGAGCATTTCTTGTTCTCAATAGCAAAATCTCAACGCTTGCTTTAGAAGGAGGGCCTTCCTTTTACTTTCTAAAGCCAAAATGGTCCCACATGGCAGACCTAGTACGCCCGAGATATGCTCCCCCTCGACCGTTAACTCCGCCATCGCGAGCGCATCTAGTTTAGTTCAGAATTATATCGAAGACATTTCGCACTGAGATCATTTCGCGTCAATTCAACTCCAACAGCGACAATCAATTTTCAATACCATTATTGATAGTCGGCGACTTTCAAGTTTGAGCATTGATAGCGGTGAGATCGGCGACGATTGTTACAACACTAGTATAGACATGTACCAAATATCATTTGGATCCATCAAACCCTCGAAGAGAAATGCCCAGAAACCAAACGAAAATTGATGAAATGACGGAATAATTACAGAGCACAAGACAATATGTCACTCCACGAAAAGCCAGCTAGGGCTAAAAATAACTGTGTACATCGTCATTTCTCGGCACATCACACGTCAATTCTTGGCCAGGATTTGTATAGAATTAGACTGTTTTAATAATGATAGTAATAGACCAACTATTTCAGGATCTGAGGGACCCGTGGGAACCAAATGTTTGTTTCAACTTCCTCAATCAATTCTTGGAATTTGTGAAAAGAACAGTCACTACAGATAATCACAAGTAAGTTACATTTGTACTTGCTAGAGTAAATAAGAGTTGGGAAAAAGGGAAACTGTGACTGCCAGTAACAGTTGGTACATGTATCACCATGGAATACTTTGATTTACATTGTACATTGCAGAGATGTCGAAAAGTGTCAGTCTGAAGGAAATGTCATTCGGACTGACAAAAGTTTGCAGTACTTTTCAGTGTCTGGACTGACAAAATTACTGAAATGTCTGACAGGAGTAAAACAGATTTCGACATCTCTGAGAATGTTTTCTTGTGACATCAGTATCAGCCTTTTAGCAAATGAAAGGAACAATAGGGTTCTATACTATGTCACCCAATCCGAGTGACAATGACCATTGATATCCATGACAAGGCTTGCCGACTCATTAATTTTATAGTCATGGGCAAGATGATTTCTTTGTCCTTCAAGAAATGTGGTGAAAGACAATTTTTCTCACATTTTCCTGCAATCATACTTCAATTACACAAGGGCTGAGATGTTAATGGGATTTTGTCATGTCAGGGTGACATATCAACCTTAAGACAGATTCAAGAGAATTTTGTTTCTCTTTTCTCTGAATTATATGTCTGTTTTTGAATTTCCCTTATCTAGGGTGGTGTACCTGTTTGATTGGGAGCCTCCAGGGGACATTGGTTGTAGGAGGTTGGAGGAGGGGTCAAGTTATTGCTTCCTACCTGACTGGTACGTAAATGACTGACCTCCAAAGAACGGTCATCAACTGGTACAAGAAGAATGCGAGTGAGCAGCAGGCCTTGTGAAGGGACTGACTCTAGAATAGAACTTAGTGCATGTGATGTATTTTATGTGCCGTTTAAATTTCCCAGGAGATGACGAGTTATACATGTATGTTGGTATTATGGTGGGTTGAAAATGACATGTTTGGGTAAAGAAATTTAAGACATATAAAGAAGTAAAAGGAGAATATCTGCATTTTCTTACAAGTGATGAAAATTGTCTAAATGTTAATCAATCCATAATACATCTGATGCTGTAGTTAATTGAATGTTTTCTTTAGATATTTTAGATATGTCTACATGTACAACTGTGTTCATGATTTCTATATTTGAATGGTAACATGTATATCAAAATAAAGAATGTCTATATACATGTATGTAAGCTTTTTAAATTGCCTTTTTACCTTGACATTTAGGTCTGACCTTGACCTTGAAAATTGGAATTTTGTGATAAAGTTAGTTGTGAAAGAATTATAAGGGATGCAATCTATAAATTTTGTTCAGAGATAAAGCAGAGTTAGAGGGTCTGAAAGTAGGCATTGTCCTTGAGGTTTGATCTTGAACTTGAAAAGTGTAATTTTGTATTTAGGTTAGTTGTGAAAGAATTATAAGGGGTACAATCTTCAAACTTGGTGTAGAGATAAAGCAGAGAGAGAGAGCATTAAAATGCATGAATTGTCTTTGACTTGACCTTGCACCGCTATTATGGAAACCATGAGCTAGACTTTATTGTGCTATATTACGGTAGATAGCACATTAGAATTTTACATGGAGGTAGAACATGATAACTGGACTTTCTTTCAGGTATTGCTCTTGATCTTGAAAGTCTTATTATAAAATGGATATACATCAATACTCTATGAAGTATTTCCTTTAAACTTACCATAGACGGAGGAAATAATTATTTGAAATGATTTCTGGCACTGAAGCTGACCTTGAGGATTGACCTTGTCCTTGAAGATATGATTTGAATAAGACTAAATTTTGTCAATACTATCTACATTGAAACTTTGAATGGAGATATTAATATTGCATTCTGTTGTTTTCAATTGACATAGTGCTTCAAAATACAATCTGCTGCCAGCAACCTGGCTGTTAATACCATCTTTAGCTCAGTCATGTCATATACATGTACTCTGCCAAAGGCTCAAAGTGAACTATAATCATATAATAACTCAGAGTGAGCTATTCTTGTATACACTGCCATAGGCTTAGGGTGAGCTATAGTCATATATACTACCAAAGGCTCAAATTGGGCTTTTGTCATATTCACTACCAAAGACTCAAATAGGGCTATTATATACACTGCTAAAGGTTTAGAGTGATTTATTGTCATAGACTCTGCAAAAGGCTCAGAATGAGCTATTGTCATATACCCTGATGTTTGTAAACATTGCCTTTTTGAATTCTTCGCAATCTTTTACTAAATCTAACTTCATGAAGCAAGTACACCAAGTCTTTTACAAACTGTTTTGTCAATGATCCCTAGAGATTTTTTTTATGTTAGCCTCTTATCATAGAATAGTTTCAGATTCAAAAGAGATGAAAATGTGTTCGTCTTTTTATACAGATTTTCGTGGTATTTCAAAGCATGCTGTATTTTGTTTCTTCGGGGATTCTGCACAATTATGTACCGGTGGATATCTTTTCCTTCTATCACTTATATTTTCTTTCACTAAACAATTTTAAGTCATCTCAATTTTGTGGTTCATGATGGCTCAGGCTATGTTAATTGCAGCAAACAGTGATTATTTGGATATAGAAACTACTAGACACTTTGCGTGATTTTCAAAAATGGTAGTGGTAGATGGAAAATGTCTTCAGTTAAATCAACACGAATCCCTGTGAAATTATTTCTAAATTTGCACATGACGACATATTTTAAAATAGACGGATGACTATTATATAATCAATCGGTAGATCATAGAAACCTGTAAGAAGGAAGGATATACATATATAATAATAAAGGACACTTCAAATCTGAGGAGACCAAAAATTCTCCCGACAAGTGCCTATTGACGATATTTCCAAATTTCGTATTCAAGAAACACGTACGGACAAACATTCTGACAAGTTTAAATATGCGAAGCCCTCGGTTTTTCGAAAACTCGGGTTTCAAAACGCGGAAGTCCTTTAAAAATACTTATTATTTACTTGTACGTATTTGTACATTTTATTAGAATAATAAAATCTATATAACGGTACATTCGTGCCCACGGAAGGAAAAATTATTGCACATAAGTTTATTATATCTATAAAAGATGTAATGAACATATGAGCAAAATACTAAAGTGGGTAAAAAATTCTATGACACTTTTCATGTTTGCATATTTGGAAAAGGAATGAAATTGAAAATGCATTTCCTTCACTCATGTAAAAATTATAGCTTTCAGGACGACAATTAAGTCAATATAAAACAATGTTCTGACGACTTTGTCTTTTAGATAATAATATCTTGATTTTTCTGATAGTGGTCAGTCCAGACAGTGGATCAATTACTCATTTCTTGCAATCTTAACTTGTAAAGTTAATTACCCTTTAACACCCCCCCCCCCCACCCTATCTAAAAAAAATACATAAACCAAGGTAAATAAAAATATTGGTCCGTGAAGATAATATCATTATATGTGTATGTCGACGATGGATATTTTGTAAATTACTAGTATTATATCAAACACATTGAACCTATGAATATTATTCTTTGGACAACTGAGAATTGAATTTCTTCTGCAATCAATTTTCTGACTCAATATTATTGTAATGGCTGATTTTAATTAATAATTTATATGGTGTTAATAAAAATCTGATTATTTTACATCTATGTACATGGTGTGAATGCCCTTAATATTGACATCGTAGAATCCTTGGGGAACAAGGAACAGTCTTCGCTGAAAAACTTTATCCAAATTCAATTTCATTTCTTATTATGAAGGACAGTACAATGTACTTGGGTTTTTTTCCTTCTCGTGGTTAGAAATAAGCAAGAGGCACATGGGTTACATCGCTCATCCGAAGACACTGGACACCCGACATTGATCATGAATGATTTAAGGTGTACAAATATATCAGAACTAGTGGTGTAACGATATATTGTTTGTACTCGTATCGCGATACAGTAGCTTGACGATACATATCACGATATAAATCTTCCATTCAAACGATACACAACGATACTGTATTTTTTTACAAAATCAAGCACAGTGTAACAAAAAGAGACAAATTTTTCTGTATCATTTACTTATAATACACATTGTATAAAGCCAATAGTATATCCCCATCACCATGTAACCTGTGAGAACCCTCTTTATGCTGTCAAGACTAAATTGATGCAAGTATGTTAAGTTTTTCTTTGGATTCAAGGAATATGTGAGTGTTGGATTGAATAGAAAAGTATATCGTGATACAGACTTCATATCGTGAGCCTTGCATCGTGATATGTATTGTATCGTGATCTAGTGCATCGTTTCTATGCTTACACGTGTGCAGCAGTTCCAATTGAGAACTTCGAGAGTACATGATAACATCTGCAAATAAGATTTTTTTTTGTTATGGTTGTCAACAGGTCGCTTCTAAAAACACAAACTTGTTATAGGACTCCGAGTACTTGCTCCCTTTACGGGTTCATGATGGGAGCTGAGATGAAGCCGAAAATATGTCAACTAATGCTCTTTGGCGGATAGGATCGAAAAACACAAACTTGTTAGGGATCTTCGGTACTTGCTTCTGTAAAGTTTCGACGAATTCTGTGTAGCAGCTAAGTAAGGGGATACTAGTATCGAAAATGTGAGTTTACGAACGGACGCTGGACGAAGCAATACGCCTTCATGTGAGCTGAACATGTTCATGTATGCATGGTTCACGTGCAAAATATCAGTCATTATCAAATCCATGACCTGTCAATAATTTCAACTCATGTTCAATGACCTCGCGTAGGGAGGTTCGGGGTCTTTCCTCGAGAAAAAGTTTGAATCTTTGTTGTTGAATACTACAGTTTCTTCGTTGGCTTTCATGAAATAATGTTGAAATGTATATTGACTGCAGTCGTTGTTTGTACAGAATTTTAACAAAGGAGAAATTGGTTAAACTACCGAAGCTAAGCAGTCAGTTTGTAATATTTTGTTCCATCAAGATACGGACGAATATTCTGATTTGCCACCAAAATATTTTCGAATTAGAATCTGCAACGAAAGGAAAAGGCAAATCTTTATTCAAGATCCCATATCGACCACAGGGATTCATCTCGTTTTCCTCGTTGTGTGATAGTCATACAACGAAGAAAACGAGATGAATCCGTGATATCGACTGAAACAACTTCCAAATTAAATGCTATTAGTTTATAGCCGACCCGACACAATATCGGCTTTTAGCAGTACCCAAACGGTCTACCCAACTAAAAAAGTTTAATAAATAGGAGCAAAAGGACTTATCTTAATGAAGAACCATACATCTTTAGTTTCAATTTCCATAGGTGAAAGTGTTAATTAATAATTTGATAGCATTTACCCTAAAGGTGACAGTGACCCACTGACCCAAACTTCATTCCCTCCCAATGATATATGCAAACTTGGATTGAATAGGGGAAATAGTCCTTGAACTATCATATGGAAATCAGTATTCCTTAACATTTATTTTCCAACAGAAAACTTGACCTTTGAGATATTGAACCCCAAAACAGTAGGCCTTTCCCCTACTAATAAGTAAGTTATCTGAAGACCAATATTTTAAGTGTCCTTGACCTTTGACCTTTTTGATCCCAAAATTAGTAGGCTTCTTTCCCTTCTGATAAGTAAGCATATATCCAAATTTGATGTAGATAGGTGAAATCATATGGAAAATGAAAGTGCGACGGAATGACGGACAAAGCAAACTGAGCAATTACAAACATTTATCGGGGTTATAAAAATAATACAATTATACATATATTTGCTAGTTTATTCAAAATAGAATAAATGCGATTTGTATAATTCATTATGATTACATTCATTGAAATTGATGCTTTTCCAACGAACACAATTTCTCTTTCAAACATTTTTACACCTCATCTATATGTAAATGAAAATCATTTTTTTGCAAACGTTCACAGCAAATGCAATCATGAGTTAATGATAATAGCTACTTTAAGAAAACTGAATACACATTAAAATGATTAATAGAAAATAGTCCTGCAATATCTCAATCAAAACTCCTTTAAATACATGTATTTTTTTTTACACAAATCGATTGAAAATCTTTCAAGAAGAAAACCTATTTCAAATATACATTACTGATGTAATCTGTATCGACAAAATAATAAAATATTCAAAACAAATTATAATATATTGTCTCTCATCTTAAGAGATTATTGGATACATGAAAGTCAATTTGCACGCGATGTCTGTCCAAGATGGTATTGAAATCATATACTAAAGAAAATTGAAAATAACCATTGTCAGATCAAATCATGATAATTTTCTCTCATCTTCAAAGATGATTGGAAACATGAAAACCAATTTGCAAAGATAAATCATATAATCATTGAATACCTGTCCAAGAATTACATGTAGTTTGATTTCTTTAAAACAGATATGAAAATAACCATTGTCAGATGAGAACAAATTGGGCATCTCATAAATTTTTAATGCGACAAATATATTTCTGTCATCCCCCCTTTCTTGTAAAAAACTACATGTATTTCAATAAAACACTAATATCAATCAAACACATATACACTACATTTGTTCAAAATTCTCTAACCAATACTGGAGCATTTTGTAACTTTCAACCAATTTGTATTTCGACGAGGGGGGAGGGATGTGTGCAGAGGTTTAAATAGGAATCCCCCAAGTGGAGGATCAAGTTATTTTGTCGAGCAAGATGACATGCATTTGGATATTTTTCCCCAACCAAGCAAACAAAATTTGTTCACCTCTAAAGAAGTGGAAAATGGGAGATAAGGGGGACGTTGAACCGTCCAGACCTCTGCATCCGCGCTTGTCGAACACTCTCATACAAATTGTACAAAATTTATGACAAATCTCCTCATCAAACTTTTAAAGTAGATTCATACATACAATAATACCGTCGACCAATATTTCAAGATGCCAGATTTAGCTACAAGTAGATATAATATGGATGATAAGGATGCCACTAAAGTATACCCATCCCAAGCAGACGATACACGATGTCACGTGAACTATGGTACAGTCACCCATTCTCAGCAGACGACACATGCACCAGACGGTACCTTGACTAGACGGCACGATGTCACGTGAACGAGAGTACTTGAACCAGATTACATAATTATCTTCCTGAACTTGATGAGTGTAAATTAAGAATTAATAATAAATTTATGATGGAATGTGATTATACAGGAAATAATTCATATTCACAAGGACATGGACCCCTCTTTAAATACATGTATGATTATAAAATGTCAAATTTGAAGAGGGATTTATTTCTCTGTATTGATATATTTTTACACAAATCTGGCTTGCATCAGTATTTGAACACATATTTTCGGTGTAAAATCCTCACTAATATGCAATGATGGAAAAGTAATCATAGAATATGAAAATATCAAATAGGCGTCTTCTTTGAACTCTGGCTACTTAACAGAAATAAACTTTTAAAATCATGGACAGTGTCACTATTTTGAAATCGAAATAAATGTATCCAAAAAGCTAATATATAAACGAATGGAAACAGTTCGAGAAAAATTCCGGTCCAGACCAATGGTTGAAGCGAAATCCGGGGAAAATCGGTAGAACTTTCTAAGGAATCGGAAAAGTGATTAATGCTTGCAATAATGCTGCAAATAAATGTCTTCATCAAGAGCATATTGGAAAGGGTTTCGATGACGAAAGGTCAAGCAAATTCAGTCATCCTTTTGAAAACACAGTAATTGAAAATCCCGCGGACACCAATAATTCTCAAGCATGATGCAATAGAACTTATCATCTAAGCCGACATTTACTTCCAAACTTAATTGGTTTACCTAAAAAATCCCCAACGTTTCCATTAGGAAACGATGAAAAGTCCACAAAACAGAGCCAATAATATCAACATGGAGATAGCCAAAGCAATTTATTTCAAGATCCGTTAGCTTTACAAGACATTGATCCCTGAAATACAAGTGAGTGGAATGGAAGATAACCTCGGTCTTCCCGGGGATTCATCTTTGAAATAGTTTTGTATCTTGACAAGAGGCAATGAGCATATCTTGGGGAATGTCCTTACAAAGTACGTAGTATTTCATCTACAGGGGACTGAAAGTGCCCCCTTATCCATTTATAATAAATTTATTACGCACGATGGATAAGAAATGCATTTGGCGTCTGTGATTTCAGTCACCATTGAAACAAGACAGCGAAGAAGACAAAATACTTTTCGCACTTAAAAACACCTTTGAAAAAATTCGAATCACCCGTGTCATCCGATTTTCGAAAAGGATTGCCAACTTGAACTCTATCTGGGTCAAATCACTCAAAATTACTTTGCTTTTAAAAACGTTTTTGTATTCAAATCTGGGTCAAATCCTCAAAATTACTTTTGCTTTTTTTTAAAACGTTTTTATGTTAGAAAGTACATGAATCATGTACTACTGATTACGATCAACGTTGCAATTTCAACTTCTTTAAAATTCATGAAAATTGCTTTCTCCCCCACGCAAAACCGCAAAACTAGATTCTGAATGCACGATCTTCCAACCGAGGACAATATACACTGCTCAAAAAAATTAAAGGAGCGATTTTCCCATTGTAATATAATGGTGCATAGAATGTAATATCTTTTGGGATAAGCAAGGCCACATCATCAAATTTTAACATGTATGTATGGTTAATCTGTTAAATACAGACATTTGTGATAAAGAAATTACTATTGACTATGTCTTAATTCATTTATGTTCATTATACAGAATAAGTAGCTGCAAACCTGTGAGATATGAAATAGAAACCTTGCTCCCTTAATTTTTTTAGCAGTGTATTTGAATTACATTTAGATAAACGATAAAGTGCTCACACCCTATACCCCTTTCCTCTTCAAGGAATAACTCTATTACTCATTTTCTCTGAGAACTAGGTAAGTTCACGGAGATCGTGGCCAAAAGTTATCTAGCCATAAATCAGACCAGCTTTATAAATGACAGACAGGCTGACAGACAGGCTGACAGACTGACACACCTTTTCCTGATCAAAGGAAGGGATGCTTAGAAAAGAAAGACGCAATCTTCTCATCCAAAAGACACAACTCTTTTCTATTGCTCATACGATACATTATTCTTGGTAAAGAGTAATTCCGCTTGCTTTATGAATTAGATAAACTGAAATTGATAAATTATCATAGGAGTAAGCTTAATTCTGAAGTATGTCATCAAATCTTAAATTTTGCATAGACCCAGGGAAAACATAAATTGCATGAAAGAAACATATCAATAAATTTTAAATGTACGTTTAATTGTCATTTATCAAGATTGGCAATGAATATCATCTACCATTCAGCTTTTTGGTATGTAACCTTTCACCTTTTTGGCCACGTCTGTAGCTTTCTTGGCTTTGTCTTGTAGTTTTTCTTTCATTGTGAGGGTGTGGGGCGTTGTTCCGTAGAGCGATTCTAGAACATGGTTGAAACCATTGAATGCCTTTTTGGCATTCCCTTTGAACCGATTGTGGACGAATGAACAGATGACTTTACCGTACCATCCCGACCGCGGCGATTCCACCCAAGCCTGTTTCTCGCAGACGACAGAATCTGAATTGTTAGGATTTACTTTATATACACATTTCTCATCGACGTAAACGAACTTCGTCAGTCCGATATTTCGGGTGTACGTCGTGATGATCTTCTTGACCGGATCTACGATTGATTCTTCAACCACGAAAGTGAAACTAGCGCTACCGACCACCCGCTGTACCGGACCCGTCTTCACGTTCGTCTTTTTCAACAAGCGCTTGGTGAATAATTTCTTGTCGTCGACGTGACGTGATATGACGTCTTCGCTTAGCACGTGCTTGCTGAAAGGATTTGGGTACCGTTGCCAAAAAGCGTTGGCCACTTGATCCCACTTGAAATTAATAGTGCCGATATCTTGAAAATATTTCATAGTTTGTCAATAATAAAGTGTAAACCGAACTAACTATAAAATATTTTGAAACTGTAGTTAATGGATTACTTTACAAAATCTGATCGACGGCTTTCATTTCTTCCCTAGACAATGGATTTAGACTGAATCCTTTTGCACTGTCTTTGTTTTCAAGGTCACGTAATCTGTTTACTTTCGGTTTCAGGTCTGTTCTAATCTTTGATATTTCTTCGTCCAGTTGATTGAAATCTGAAACGAGAAACCAAATGTTGTTTATATTATCATTGAAAAAAATCTTTATACTATAACGACCTAACTGTCAAGTTTGTCATTGGAGTAATATGAGTTCGCCTAATATCGATATGGAAATTACCATTACTCATTTTATTTGTAATATAAGCTAATCTCTCATTATAGGGGATACAGTATCAATGATCAATTCATGAGCAGATCCAACTACTATATTCGAAATGTGAAGGAGGTGTCCTAAGTCCATTTGAGAAGTCCAGCTTGATTTTCAGTATATGTAAAAGCACTGATAGCATTTTTCAACTAGATCTTTCCCCCAACGGGACGAAAAAAAACCCCGCAGTAATAGTCTTATATACTTTGAAAAGATATCTTGGATCAAGTGTCTATTGTGACCTTGACCTTTGATCTTGGTTCAAGGTCATGACACATCCTTATGTCATACGGAACAAATCTGTGAAACATTATATTATTAAAATCCATACAAAGGGGATGAAATTATGGCACGGACAAGGTTTTGCCCATAGTGTCCCTTGTGACCTTGACATTTGTTGAAGGACATGACACACCCTTAGGTCATAAGGAACATTTGTGTTAAATATTTATGAAGTTCATGCACAGGTGAAGGAGCAATGCTTAATAATGGTGTCTATTGTGATCTTGACCTTTGACCTATTACCTTGGTTCAAGGTCATACATGTAACACACCCTTAGGTCCTAGGGAGCGTTTGTGTGAAATATTGAAATCCATGTACAGGAGAGAAGCTGTGCCTCGGACAAGGTGTTACATATGGGGTCCATTGTGACCTTGACCTATGAACTTGATTCAAGGTCATGACAAACAATAAGGTCCTAGGGAACATTTGTGTGAAACAATATTGAAACCCATGCATAGGGGTGGGGTTGGCGGGGAGGAGTTGTGTCCTGGACGAAGTTTCACCAATGATGTCTATTGTTACCTTGATCTTTGACCTATGACCTTGATTCAAGGTCATGACATACCCTTAGGTCCTAGGGGACTTCGGTGTAAAATATTGAAATCCACGTACAAGCGGAGGAGTTATGCCGCGGACAAGGTGTGACGGACGGATGGACAGACAAGACAGGGAGGGTGATTCCTATATCCCCCCAATTTTGTCTGCGGGGATATAATAATAATTTCGAAATGGAGGGGGTTGTATTAGCATGTGTGAAATCTGGAAACCTCATCCCTTCAACTTGCCAAAAAAATGTAATTTTCCCCATTGTATGTATAATTTCTCAAAAACCTAGGCTGCTCCATCCCCTTGCTGGACAGACCCCCCCCCCCCCCCCCCCAATCTAGATCCGCGCATGACTTGACTCCCTACCCACTACAATACCTTGGTTTCGCTATCCACATGACACTACTACACACAGGGAAACCCCATGGCAGTCTGACGACCTTAAACCCTCATCAATGACTGTGTAACACTCAACAACCAGTATGAAAGATGAGGTTATCACCAAGAACTATATCATCAATCTGAATAGGGGGTTACGTTATCATACCATTTTATCTTTCTCAGTAATGTCATTTATCGGTAAATACTTCAACAAGACTTGTATGGACCATATGATAAAGGTGTACACGAGGCCGAGTCCTAAGTCCCTTAAATCTGACCCCAAGGCTTTTAAGGAAGTACACGCTCTGACAACAAAATCCATGATATCGTACAGGGTTGTCAGCACTCTTGGTGAACAAAATTCCCTGATTTTCCCTTGAACACTGCCATAGCAATAAAATTTAAATCTTAACAATATTTTTTCAGCTCTGAAATATTTTTCCTGACTTTTAAGGATTTTCATTTTCCATTGACCAAATTCTAAAATTGGAAAATAAAAGGCAATTTTCTTGACTTTTCAAGTCTGCTGGCAACCCTGTGACGTTGCATCAAAGCTAAGAAAACTGCTTTGCAAACTCAGTCTGCATATTCATTGATGACCTTGACATATGACCATGGGATGGCTAAATTTGGACTGACTCAAATCCCACTGATCATGGTATATGCAATTTTTGAACATTTTTTACGTAATCTCTTTTCTTGGAAGAACAAGGAAATGGTAAAATAAATCTCTACATGACAGAGTGCACGTATATATCCAATTTGTACAAAAGCAGAAATTGTGGTTATTTTCTCGAATTACTATCATATACATGTACATCAGTGCTAGCCACTCTCGTAGAATAAATCAAAGGTCATGACATTTTTTCATATAAAAGCTGCACGTATTTGAAAGAATTCTATTTGTTTTCATCATATTTGTTTACTACAATATCGTCTCCTCGTGCCTGTTAAGACGGAAGCCGCTAATTTACTCAGTGAAAACGACAATCCTAAATCAAATAAAACGTCCTCATAACAAAATATAGTCCACTGAAGTTCATAAAGTAAATATAAGATTATCTAAAACTTAACATATGTGAAATCTACGTATGATCATGCATCCACCATTTTATAAATAATTATGGTCACCGATAAAGCGATGCACTGTGCTACTTAATTATGTCTAACATTTTTTTAAAATGATTTATCATTTTGTCTTCCTTTTGATTTTTTTCTCCTTCGTCCATTCATAATATTTTTTGTCAAATAAAAATTTAGAATTTCTTCAAATATCCCCCAATACAGTACATGCACTGAGCACGGTATCAACTTTATACTGAGTTAGCTGATTTTCTTGAAAATGTTTATGAATTCCACGATTGGGGATGGTGTGTTATCAAATTCACCAGTGTGTAAATTTTCTTTTTTAATTTATTCTGCACTATTAAGACAATTTTCATACGTGAACAAGTTTTGTGGTAAATTGCTGAACGAGATTCGCGGAATTTAACCTATTTTACTCAAACGTGTCGATAAGCTTTGATCAGATTGGGGAAAATTTGGTTAAAGAAATGTTCCTTTCACATGAAATTACATAATATTAAAATTCTCCTATTAAACGCGTCTTTTAAAATGTCAACTCATTTCAGGTTAAAATTTTACAACAGGTTTATTTGCACATCAGGTGAACCAAGGCTAGCATACGTTATCTATCTACGTGCGCGCGTTTGCACTGAATGGAGAAGAGATTTGTTCATAGCAAAGTAGGGAGAAATATCGGATCGTTCCACTCTCTACCAATCACGTTACCGATTTCCTTCTTTATAATATATCCAGCAGTAATACTGCAAGATTCCAGCATGGAAACGTGGACAAAATCGGTGAAAACTTGATTTCTTTACAAAACTAATATAGGAGCACATTAAGCTGAAAAAATAATCGTTTGAACAGCGTGTGTGATTTACTGGTCTGTGTAATAATGACGAAAATTTCACGGAGTTTAGGAAGGACATTATAACAAAAGGACAAGGATGATCGGAAATGATTCAATGACTTTGCAAGTAAATAATCTACTCTTTGTGATACATCTTAATAAGTACTTTGTAATATGAATTTTACTTTCACTGAAAAGAGCACCACTAACTTCGTAATTAAATTACGTCAATAAAATAAATGATCGTCTTTACCAGCGGTAGTATTGAGGGAAAATAACGGAAAAACAGTTTTTGCCTCTATGGACAGAACAGTGTTATTTTTTCAAATGGCATCATATTCTTTTAACGTCTCGACGTCTACCGATACCTCGCAAAGTCAGCATACGTATCTAACATTGCAAGAGCGCAATGACAGTATCGCATCGCAACGCTTACCGACGATAATATTTCTAGGAATTCTTGTCGCACTTGGAATCATCGGAAATGTCACCGTTCTTCTGGTGTACGGACTGAGATACCGACCGACGACGTTTCGACTGTACATTCTTTCGCTCGCAGTAATTGACCTATTATCGTGCTGCATTGCGATACCGTTGGAAATGGCCGACAATCTGTTCCCACTGATGTTCTACAGCGAAGCACTGTGTAAAATAGGAAGATTTTTCGGGAATGTGTTCAAAATTGGATCTGCGTTCGTACTTATCGTAATGGCCGCCGGGCGATACTGGAAGATTTGTCGCCCTTTCTCAACGCCGTCAACCCTTAAAAGTGCAAGAAGATGCGTTGCTTTTGCGATAGGAATGGCCGTGCTGTTTTCGTGGCCGAATGCTATCATACAAGGACTTAAGGTACGGAGCTATCCCGGAAACGTCACCGGATATGACTGTTCTATAGATGACGACATAGTGAAAACGGAATTTCCGTTCATATACTCTACAATTCTGTTCGTAGTATACATGGTAACATTTATTCTGCTGTGTGTTCTATACACTAAAGTGGTGTTAGAATTAAGGAGACATGTGAAGAAGACTAGTTCATTCAAACTCAACGATAAAGTGAAGAAAAGTAACCCCAGAATAACCAAATTAATGATTGCAATAACATTGGCCTTTATTCTATGTTATTTACCGAATTGCGTCCTAGATGCAGGGACCACATTCAAGAGAGACTATCTGTTTCCGCCTAGTCCTTTGGTCCTGGGACTACTGCCCCTTCTTAGTCGGACATTTTTTATAAATAATATCATCAATCCAGTCATTTATTTCATAGGTGAAGCAAAATTTCGAAGAATTTTGAAGAAATACTTGCGTTCGGTATATTACTTGTGTGTGTAGAATAGATAAGTCAGAAAGACAAAACTCTAGTTTTAAGGAAGCATTTCAACTCACAGATCGCAGACATACCGTGACCAACACAGATAGTGATTACTGAGGTTGTAGACTGGGCACAAATCGAACACGAAGAGATTATGAAAAGCTAAAGGAGTACTTTTTTCCTTAAGATTGTTTCATAGGTAGAAAAGCAAGACAACTCTAATTTTAAAGACTGATTTCAGCTAACTGACCGCAGACACATCAGTGACGAAATGCGGACAGTGATTACTGAGGTCACAGACGGGCACAATCGAACACGAAGAGATTATGAAAACACTTGATTAGAACTTTTGTATACTTGTATTGTCTCAGAGGTAATCAAGAGTAATTGGTTGGTATGTTGTAAGTGATCTCGGATTACAGCTTTATCGTTAATGAGATATAATGTTGATTACCGTGACAATCCAAAATGCTTGGGCGGATCTAGACATATATCAAAAGAGATGTTAACGGTTTTTTAAAGGGGGGGGGGGTGCGAAGCATTTATAGGTATTCCAAATCAAATTCTGGGGTGCGGTGGAGAGAGAGAGAGAGAAAAAAGAGAGAGAGAGAGAGAGAGAGAGAGAGAGAGAGGTTCAGACCGTCCTGTCCCTATTTCGGCCCACGCATGAAATGAAATGAAAGATATGCAAGTTGCGATCTCACTTTTTGTTGTGCTTTATAACCGATATTAACGTATTTGTGTGAAATGTACTTAGAAGAAATATACATAATTCCCCTATTTCTGAAGTTGTCTAAAAATATGCAAGATTTTTTCTGAGATTTACAGTTCTGGCTCTAGTACATGTAAATGAAGTGTAGTACGGAAAATTTGAAGTAGAAAATCGATATTGATATTGTCCTAATTCGTACATTAAAATGAAATTATGTATCAAAGACACAAATAAAAGGTGATAATAGTAATTGTATGGTCACAATTAGCTCACTTCATACATAATTGACGAATTTGTTGAATATTTGACCTTTGAATTCAATTACTCAGTCCATGTCAATAGTATATTCAGTCAGCAGTCCGTTGTTAATTCTAAGTATCTAGCTTTTGACCTAGATGATAACCTTTACAAAGGAAACATTGTTTGAGATTGTCATGATGCATTGTATTTTAAGAGTGATGCATTTAAAAATTATCGCTTCAAATGTTTTATAATGTCTGTTTTCAATATTTTACGTTTAATAAAGACAAAAAGAATGAATGCATATTTGATCTTCAGTTTCAATTCATACAACAAAGATAAACTGAGCCTACTGAAAGATGGAAAGTCAACAAATTAAAAAAAAATTAAAATAATTATTGCAACAACAGTTCTCTCTCTCTCTATTTTCTATACTAGTATTCATTATGCAAAGCGTCAGTACGATGAAATACACATCTCACTTTATCAAGAACCTTTTGGACAAAATTTTGATGTTTGTCGACAATTTTATGAAAGCCAAACTTCCATGATATATTATCTTTGAGTCTTAACAATACGAGGTCGAAATCGAAACATCACTTCCTAAAAACCCCAATGTGTGTAACAGAATGCCGTGATCCAACCTCGGAGTAACGTAACGACGTCGAGTGTTGTGACTATACAAAGTTCAGTTACAACCTTAGATTACTTTATCACGGGGGCCAGACTCTAACAACCCCCAATGATGGTCAATTCTAATTTCTTTAATTATTTTAAGAAAGTACCGTACAGAAGAGGGGTAATCATGATGGGTCGTTTGCGTCGAGCTCCTGTGGATTTTGCCTCCTCAAAAGTCGAACTGAAACTGATTGACAATGAAAAGATGCCGTCAGAAGAAATACACATGGAATTTCATAGCTTTGACAGTTGCTGGAGTGTTGATCGACAAACAGCGGACGGTTTGAAAGACGGGTTCCCAAAATTAATCAGCCCACAAGAAAAAGATTCCTTTCAAAGGAAAAATAGTCTAATGTGTCCAAAGTCCACGGGCATTAGACCAGGGAATTCAATTACGAATTCTTAGAAGTCTAAATCTGTACTATTAGTATTTGAGTCTTTGTGAAAAGTTTGCACCAATGAGCACTTTATCTACACAGAAAGTATCGAGAAATGGGAAATTCTTTATTAAATTTGGAATTATGAGTCTTGTCATACTGACATCGTTCAATGTCGTGCCATATCTCGCTGCTTCAGGCGTCAGACAAAGCCGATCAATTCAGTTCAATAGTGAATCATTAATTCCACTTTTACAAAAGATGCAAACTTCAACTACAAAAACTTGATACTATTAAGTGTCAATCCACTAGTAGTATTACGCACTACGGATAGGAAAGGATTTCCTTTGTTTCTTACTACAGCTTTTATAATATGCATCAAATAACCCTTTCATAAACTCATAAGTACAGTTTTAGTAGTAGCCTTCTATCTTAAACTTCTTAACCGACTTCCCTTTTTAAGCGAACAAAGGTCAAGTGACGGACTGAAAACCTAACCTCAATCTGAAACCAAATTTTCCCTCAATTCTAAATATTGCCATCATGCATCTGAGGTATACCTCTAAATTAACATTGTATCAAACCTCCTTAGTTTGAAGTTGACCTCGAAGTCATTGAGGAAAATTCGAATAGTCATGATTTAGAGGGATTAGCTGAGTAGATTCTAAAGAAAATTTTGACGTTAAGGAAAATCTCAAAGTTAGAGTCTGACCAGTCGAGTGATGACGTGCAAAATTAAATAATCACGATTTTCCATGAATGAGACAAGTTGGAGGGATGTGAATTGCGTTTCTTTCATTTAAAGTATTCATAGAAAGCACAGGGTGGGGTATCATCGCTTGGTCACAAATCCTTTCCTCAATACAAACCCTTTCTTATATATGTCTATATATAAAACCCCAGGGGAGGACACTCTCTTTGTACTCGATCGTGGCTTCCTCTTTTTTCCTTTCTACAGGCTAAACCCAGGGTCCATTTGATACGATTTTTGGTTTTGTTATCTCAAGATGAATGTATCAAACATATCCAACTTGAAAATTCATCCTAAAAGATGCACCGTTCGAATACAGATCAATAGAAGTGGAAGCCACTGATCGAGTACAAAAAAGTTATATAGCTACTGCATTATATAGGAAACGTCCTCCCTTGGGGTTTTATATATAAGACATATAGAAGAAAGGGTTTAATGTATTGAGGAAAGGGTTTGTGACCAAGTGATGATACCTCGACCCTGTGATAAAAAGGTAACCACGTGAAGAGTAGTATCCAATCGCATTGCCTTTGGCATATTTGATACTATGTATGTAACCTTGACCTTGAAGATCATCTTCACCCACTTTGGGTTAGGCCATCCCTGGAAGTTAGTGATTAACAAGTACCTGACCTAGATATTTTAGAATTTCTGGCACCTGAGCTGGGTACAAAGCTGCAAGATACAAATAACATAATTTCCCACATGTGACCTTGCGAAAATGACCTTGTCCTTTAACCTATACGACTGCAACAAAAGTGTGAGTGTCAATGACCTTTCGGATTAGAAGCCTTTCAAAGGACTCCTGAATAAAACAGGCATTTCAGATAAATAATGACAATATAACGTACGTCACTATCCCTAATGGGAAAACATTGGTGTCTTTTGGTTTATTGTGAGACGTTCAGACACAGACAGACAGACAGACGGACAGATATGGCTTGCATGGCTCTTCTTGGACGTTCCAAACCATCGAAAATATTGAAAATTTTATCCTGCAGTTCAGAAAATTAAAATTCATCTACTGTAGCTGACTTTATGTCCCTATGTAGTAGATCGCATGTTCAACATTTTTTCAGGTCCCTAAAGGGTAAAACTAAATGGAATTAACCGTGATAATGGTATTACATGTATGTGCATAATTACGCATACCCCCTGGTAATATTTCGTGTAGACAAAATCGACCAAGCAATCATAACTATATACAGATCGAGCGCGACGCAAAGCAAATATTTCATTAATGCCTAAATTACACCACCAATAAATTGCCAAAAAGAATGATTATTTTATTGTAGGAAGGCTAAAATCGCTTCTGGCTTACATCGTTTACGAATAGAAAGTAGTCCCGAAGCAACATCGGGAACTCGACGTTGAAAAATAAAGTAAATAGTTTACATGAAATCTTTATCGAACGCCAATTAATGTCGTATTAGAGGTGCATCTAGTAATTGAATAATCTTTGATCTATCTATTTCGACATGTCTTAAGGTAGATTTTATACATATCAACATCACAAAATCTGTGCATGGTTCTCATTTTAAGAGAAAATCTAATTGCCTAACGACATCTGTATATAAACAATTGATGGGATGACGTCTGGGATTTATCCTAAATAAAAAAAATCTTTTTGTATCTGAAAAAAAAAGATCCAAAGAGCAAATGTAGAAAGGCTGAGTTAGACTAAGGGTGGTCTCAGTGCCATACTATATATGTAGAATCCTTCGCTGTGTATAAACCTTCGCTACTTTCGCGGTCAGCTTCGCACTGCGAAAGTTTGTTTCAATGAATTCGAATATCAAATTCATAACTCAATGCTAGCAGCGGCGGGTCCGCGAATCCTTGTCCATGTGAAATGGTTTCCTTATGTTAAAGCGCGAAAAAATGATTTTACTTCTACAATAACCCCTTCAAAAACCATGAAAAAAGTAAAGGAACATAAGCCTAGAAAAGAAGTCTCTGGTGAGTATTTTCTAAACATACATGTACTTTCGCTCCCAAACCATAATATGAATCAGGGCATAGCCTTTGTGTGCGAGCGGAGAGAAAATAGATATGATTATATCGGTATATAAAAAAAAATCTCTCTTTTTTATTTTGACTATGATGGTTAATCTTATCTTACAAAACTTTCTGTTTGATGACTGCCAAAAAAGGTAGTACATGTATAAGGCGAGTGGAAACACGGAAGCATTTGTAAAATTGATCTAGACCAGCAGATGAACATTTTAAGGGGGGGGGGGGAGGGCTTAAAATATGGTTCTTTGAAAATATGGTTCTTTATAATTCATTTTTATTTTGTAAGAATAATGTTTAGGCTAGCTGAAAATAAATTACTTAAGAACAAAAGAAAAAACAAACATATTCCGACTTCTGACAGTACGAAACCACCCGAGACGACAAAAGCAATCGGAGCGAAACGTCTCGTTTAAAACCGGAAATGTCGGATTTCCCGTGGTTACGCCGCCTTGTTGATGCTTTATCATTACCTGATTTACGAAAAATATTTTCAATAAATTTAACTTATAAACAAAAATTGAGTATAACATATACGTCTACTTGGAGTCGAAAAAAAAATTTAAATGACAATATCCAGCATCTCCGCAGCAACTCTGTCTGCCAGGGGACGAAAATTTTTGAAAGCATAGTAGTACATTCTCATTCTTTGATTCAGCGTATTTTCTCAATAAGATATGTGTATACGCGTTACCATAAGGGCGAGCTTCGCTCGCAAAGGCCCTTCGGGCCTTTGCAGCGAGCTCCGCTCGCTATTAATATGGATTCTATGTAAAAACCTAAAAAAAAAAATCAGACATGTTTGGCCACGACATACCTCAGATTTTGGATATTTTTTTGTGTATAAGGTAAATATGATGTCCTCAGAACGAATTGACCTTCCATTTTTTTCACCGATGTTCCGTTGCCATGGTAACCAAGGTTTTGTATAAAAACACCTTTAAACAAGGCATTTTTATGCATCCTGCTACCAAACAAATGTTGAATGTATATGTAATTTTCCGAAAAGATTATTTAAATCCTCTTAAGTTGATACAATTTGATTTTTCAATCCTCCTTCTCTCTGTGTGTCATGTAAATTTGCTTCAATTTCAAGAAAAATTGCTTATTCAAAATGAGCCATTTTCGGCCAATTTAGGCCTTATTTTACCTATATTTTACTTACTTTTGACAAGAGTAACAATGCAATCGCACAAGATTTGAAATACAGTTGACTATTTCCTGAAGAGTATTATCCTAGGACTTTGTGGGAATCGAAGGAAATTTATCTAGAAGTGAGATTTTTCTGTTTACATGCCTTTGAAATAGGTTACCATGGCAACATTTGGTACGAAGGTGTAAATACCTGTCGTAAGTAAAAAGCTAATTTCTAAAGATGTATGCCTGCTATCGTTACAAAACTTGGTATGTAGATATATTAAAGACCATTTGATGCTATCATGACCTTGAGAAAATGTCAAGGTCATTTGCTAAATTTTCAAGGTCATTGAAAAATTTTTGCTATTTTCAGGCCAAATTTTGTGGTTTTTCACTAAAAAGAGACATGATTAACAGTAAACAGTATGGAACCTTGGCAAAACAATCAATTATCGGTGAAAGTATGATAAATGTATTATTTGTTGGGATGAGTATCAAAATTATCAAAGTCCACTGAAGACCCCAAAAGATGTCACATATTTTAGGAGAAAATTTTAGAAAATCTCAATTTTATGCTCTTTTGAAAGTATGTCATATATAAAAGTGAAATACAATTTAACAAAATTGTGACGAATTCTACTTCTTATGATCAGTTGTTCAACTGTAAATATTTAAAATCAAAATATCTAATGAAATAAGTTAAACAAATCAATTTAAATTAATTGGAAATCCTGATTTTTGTCTTAATTTTAGTCTAAAGTTAGAAATGACCTTGAGATTTGGACAGATGACCTTGAAATGATTTGAAGGTCAATTGATAATGATAAATATAATTTGTATACAGGTATGCTATTTCATAATCATAGGACTATAACATGAGGAAAAACAATGTTTTTAAATATGCGGTATATGGTAATATGGATTCAAAGTTGCTATAGCAACGGATTTTGATTGGCATTCATGACAAAATGGTGAGTTTCACCATAAATTTTATTTCTTGATTTTTTCCAGCTATAGACATTTATTTTGGCAAGGTGATGTTAAATACCCATAACATTCACCAAATAATGGTTTTCAACCTTCAAAATAATCAAAAACAGGCTAAAAATGACCCTAAAATTAGACCTTATTTTTGCTAAATTTTCACATAATTTGACTGAATATCAACAACTACCTGATAACCCCCTCCCCCGAAGAAGTTACTCTAGTTAGAGTTGAACTTACAAAGAAAAGTTTTTGTGTTCCTAAAGTAAATTTTGACCATGGTTTCCATGGCAACAGAATGCCACAATATGTCTTATCTCTCATATTTATGGGGGTGTCAAAAAGATTGACCCCGTTACCATGGCAACCGTTGTTCAAATATAACAATATGGTTTGTTTTCATTGTTTTTACATTAAGTAAGATAACTACAGAGAGTTTCATCAAAATCCATGACATACCGTGGCCAGCTGTTTTAGGTTTTTACAGAGAATCCATATTAAATACCATTAATATTGGATATTCTATGGATATTCTAAATGATGAAAATCATGGCATAATACAGAACAAGATGTGTTAGTGAAAAGCGATGCAGCCAAGAGTGTCACCAGAATATCAAATCAAAATTCAAGGTCACAAGGTCGAAATATTACGGTATCACTCGTGGAAGGAATACGTAGATATGAAAGCCAAATCCAAGTTTCTGGCTATAATGTTATTTTCTAATTAGATCAAACTCTAAGGTAAAGGTTACAACGTCATTTTCTTAGAACAAACAGAAAAAATCTTGCCATGACTGAAAACATGTGAAATGTGAAAGGCAATCATTACTTATCATTCAAACACTAGTAGCCAATGTTAACGCCAATGTTAAAGTCATGTCATCCCTGCCAAAGCTTCATGCTCGTCATAAAGTTCTTCACAACTCAGAAAGTCAAATAAATCGTCTTTTATTCTTAAACTTTTGTGTTGTCTGGAAACCAGAAGCTCTCAAATGGAACCATCTCACCCTTTTTAAAAAGCATACAACGGTACAAAACTAAAGGGAAGAAATGAAATATTCAAACACACCAAGTCTAAGAGTCGAGTCTGCGTTGTGACTTCCTTGTTCGAATTTTACCTTAGCTACCAATTTCCAAATAGACACTTAGGTACAATGTGTACAATGTCTGTGACACAAAGGTTATCAGAGACCCATTTTCTAACCATGAATACAAATTTGTGAAAGGAAAGCTCGAGGTGTAGAGTTCTGATTATAAACACAAACACACGAATATCTTTCCCCAAGTAAACATTTATACAAATGATTCATGAACAGGTTCTCTTGGATTTAAGAAGGGTTTCAAAGTTTGGCTACCACGAATATTTCAGACGGCTGACTGGCTCTGTTTTTTTTTTTTTTTTTTTTTTTTGGTTTTTTTTTCTAAATTTAAATTTTGTTTGCTTTGTTTTTCATATTCCTCCTGAAGGCTGAAACTGAAAGTAGGTCAACTGATGTGATGAAAGGGGAAAATGAGAAGGGAAATGATGGGGGGGGGGGACATGATAGGCAAAGTAATTCGCACATTGTTCACAGATTCTGTTGTACAAGAGAATATGTGCACCTATATAATAAATATACTATGATACAATAGTAGCACATTCTGTTATAGGGTATGGGGGACTAAGACAAAGGCATTTCTTACTATCGTAATAATGATCTGTGATGCTTATTGTTATGTTGCCACTCATAATAAATAATAGGCACATCTTGATGGCCACACTCCATACATTGTAACACAATGTGCGCAGCAGCTGCAGTTTGCCAAGATCATAGTATCATTGCATGTACGGAATTTGTGATTTACATAGATCACAAATCATATCATTAAGTCTCAAAGAAACTGGTAAATTAAGAAATTCACTGACTTAAAAGTACAGGAACATATATTACTTTCTATATGCCCTTGAAAATACAAGCCGGACTCAAAAGGTCACAAAATTTCACATTCCCTCTCAAAGCAACAAAATGAAAATACATGTATACTAGTCTGTAATCGTATGAACCTTTAAAAATCATTTCAAGGAATGCATGTGTCGCCTGCGAAACATAGCGACACTTAGGAATCACTTTTATATGGGTTGTGACATCCAAGTGTGACAGACAGACAGACAGACAACGGACAAAGTGATCCCTTAGTGTCGTTATGCTTCGCTGGCGACACAAAAATTGATCTCCTACAATTACCTTCTGGGACATCAACCTTTGATCACTGACCTTGACATCTTTTAATCTCTTACTTAGCTTAAATTTTATTTCATATTATGAAAAAAGATTGGACAAAAGTTTTATCAATATTAGATAATGCCTTCTCCTCTTACTTATACGGTATCCTTGAGATTAGTCTACTTATAATGTATATTGTGTATATCGAGACAAAAACTTAAAACTCTGTTATTTTCTCATCAAGGACAACTCGCATGAAAAACTGATGAACAAAGTAATCTGAAATATTTTATTTATTGCCAAATGAGACTTTTCACCTTTAATCATTGACTTTGAAAACATATTGGTCTGGTCCTTTGGTATTTTTCTGTATATATGAAGATTGAATATATCATTTAAGTATTATAAACATGTCTTCTAGAGTGTCCACCATTTTTTTTTTCAAACTATTAAAATTGTTTTGACCTTGACATTTTCAGTAGGAACAACTCTCATGGTGATGCATGCAAATGATGCATGCATGTTATCAGTGACTTCTATAGTGTCCACAAAAATGGAATAAAAGCAAGGATTCACTCCCCACATACACATACACTGGAGTAATAATCAAGAGGCCCCAGGGGGTCACATTGCTCACCTGAGTTGCGGATGAAGGGCCATATTTGTTGACAGATCAGCTTGAAAAACACAAACTTGGTAGAGGACTTTGCGTACTTAATTTTTTAAAGTTACATGAAATTCTGTTCAGCGGTTCAAGAGCAGATGTCGAAAATGCTAAAAAAATTACCCCCGACAGACAGACAGATGCCCGACGGCATGCTATGACAATAGCTCACTTTAGCTTTGCTCAGTTGAGTTAATGGTCTAAAATGCTGAGCAAAGAGATACAGACAAAACATGTCCCTATCCTTTCCAATCAATAGTCTGACTCAAGTCTGCTCATTATTTGTAGGAATCATGGGTATATCCTTTGTAAAACTGTCGACTCAAAAGTCATTGGGACAGCTAATTCAAAATTGGTCACGAAATGTTCTGAAAGAGGAGAGCAGAATTGTGTGTTGTATTCATTGTAAAATATTGATGCAGAGATCCATGGGAATGAAGAAAGTAAAATATTCCAGGAAAGAGATAAATTCTCCATACAATCTACGGTAACACCACAAATGATATGAAGAAGGACAGGGAATACGAAAATTCCCCAAGTGGGATGATCAGATATGCCTATTCAGTTGTGCCCTTATTTGAATTACATAAAATCTAGCTTCAAACAACAATTTTAAAAAACCAGAAGTCTCTGACGAGACTGTAGCTCTCCTGGTTGTTTTGTTTTTTTATTTGTTTTTATTTACTCATTGACAAGTGAATAAGATACATACACATAAAACAATTTCCATTTTTTAAGACCATAGGTAGCAATCATTCTAACAAATTAAAAGTAGCACAACGAAACACTGCAACTAGAATATCACTCATATATGTATTTCATAATATCCAAGATAAAGTATTCAAAAAAAGAATGTCACACCCATTTCCAAAGATCCCAGGGGAGCAGGGACTGCTAGCTCAAATGAACTATCAATGACATAACAAAACTGACAGATCCATCTTATTGCATTAAGAATTACAACAACTCTCATTCATTAATAGCTTTGAAAGGTTGAAAGCACAATTATATAGGAAAAATGACCACAATCATATTCTAAGACCCTGGGGATCAAGGACTCAAACAAAATATCAGGTGCAAAACTAGACCACAGACCCATCATATTGCAAAAAGAATTAAGTCTCCATCATTTATAGTGTCAGAGAAGTTGCGAGCTCAAGATTACATAGAGTTATATAGGAAAATGACCACACCCATTTTCTAACACCCTGGGGGTCAGGGGCTCAAACAAAATATCAGGTGCACAACGACACTATGAACCCATAATATTGCAAAAAGAATGAAGTATCTATAATTTATAGTGTCAGAGGAATTGGAACACTAGATTTACATAGAGTTATATAGGAGAAAATGACCACACCCATTTTCTAAGACCCTGGGGGTCACGGGCTCAAACAAAATATCAGGTGCACATCTAGACTACAGACCCATCATATTGCAAAAAAATGAAGTCTCTATCATTAATAGTGTTAGAGGAGTTGCAAGCAAAAGATTACATAGAGTTATACAGGAGAAAATGACCACACCCATTTTCCAAGACCCTGGGGGTCAGGGGCTCAAACAAAATGTCAGGTGCACAACTAGATCACAGACCCATCAAATTGCAAAAAGAATAAAGTCTCTATCATTTATAGTGTTAGAGGAGTTGCGAGCACAAGATTACATAGAGTTATATAGGAACAAATGACCACACCCATTTTGTAAGACCCTGGGGGTCAGGGGCTCAAACAAAATATCAGGTGCACAACTAGACCACAGACCCATCATATTGCAAAAAGAATGAAGTCTCCATCATTTATAGTGTCAGAGGAGTTGCGAGCACAAGATACATAGAATTTTATGACCACACCCATATTCTAAGACCCTGGGGGTCAGGGGCTGAGACCAAATGTCAGGTGCACAACAACACCACAGACCAATCATATTGCAAAAAGAATGAAGGCTCCATCATTTATAGTGTCAGAGGAGTTGCGAGCACAAGAATACATAGAGTTATATAGGAGAAAATGACCACACCCATTTTCTAAGACCCTGGGGGACAGGGGCTCAAACAAAATATCAGGTGCACATCTAGACCACAGACCCATTCTATTGCAAAAAGAATTAAGTTTCCATCATTTATAGTGTCGGAGTAGTTGGGAGCACAAGATTACATAGAGTTATATAGGAAAAAATGACCACACCCATTTTCTAAGACCCTGGGGGTCAGGGGCTCAAACAAAATATCAGGTGCACAACTAGACCACAGACCCATCATATTGCAAAAGGAATGAAGTCTCCATCATTTATAGTGTCAGAGGAGTTGCGAGCACAAGATTACATAGAATTTTATGACCACACCCATTTTCTAAGACCCTGGGGGTCAGGGGCTGAAACCAAATGTCAGGTGCACAACTAGACCACATACCAAGTAGGATGCAAAAAGAATTAACTTTCTATCACCAATGGTTTCAGAGGAGTTGCGAGCACAAGAATTGTTTACGGACGGACGGACGGACAGACGGACAGACGGACGGACGCCGGACGACGGGGTATCGCATAAGCTCGACTGGTCTGAGACCAGTAGAGCTAAAAAATTGTATCAACTCTTGTCTTTTTTCTTGTTGTAATTCTAAGGGACAAATTGAGGATCTCTTTTTTTGAAAATTAGATTTCAGATGAATTTCAAAAACCTAAGAGTGTGACCTTGAACTAGAAAGTAATCTTGACCTATATTGGGTACAGACTCGGAGTCTCATCATACTTTATGCATACTAATACATTTCGCTATAGCCAAATATGTGAAAAAGTGCCTACAACATGTACAAGACAGACACACCAGACAAAGTGACCCGTTTACACTGCCATCCATAAATTAGTATATACCATTACTGTTCATGTTGCTGTTAGAAAATGAACAGTAATGAATCCATTGCTGTATAATTCTGAAGATGAACCTTACAGAAATCATTTGTAACATTCGTACTTGACCCAAATGTTTATATTTTCTGAATTTTTATTGATTTTTATATAAAAATGACACTGTTAGAAAGAAAATTGTGCAGATGAAAAAAGTTTCTGTAGGCATTTCCGTTATCAAAATCAATAATTTTGAATTACAAAATGTATGTTAAGCCAATTATTATGAATGAGTTGTAATCCAAGGAGGGAGATAACTCTAGCAAATGGAGGAAATATATGGCTATGTGGGAACACAGCCATATATTTCCTCCATTTGCTATAATTATCTCCCTCCTTGGATTACAATTTAATTCGTTCTAAATTCTATATAACTTTATCATAATATTTTCCATTCTGAACTTGAGAGATTCATAATTTGGAGGTATGACATCATCATGGGATCGCACTATTGCTAAATGAGATTTCAAAAACACAAGTTGAGGGGTTAGTACACTTCTGTTCTTGCATCTCTGAAATAAGTCCATAGTATTTCTCATAGAGTGCAGAGCCTTGGCACACTGGATTTTTAATATTTTAAATCCGAGGTTTATGGAACAAAATACGCTAATCCTGAATCAGAACATGCCATCTGGCTATATACAGTTTATATCACGAAACAGCAGATTATCAATGTCCTGCTTTATTTTTTTGTACATTCATCTTGACCGAGACCAAAACATGTTTTATAGTATGGCATCCACAGCACTCACTCTTTTGGTTTATCTACACTGCCAATTGTGCCTCATATGAAATTCATGTGAAATTTACATGAACTTTACGTGAAAGTTCACATGAAATTTATGTGAAACGAGCACGAACATGAAATTCACATGAACTTTTTTTTACATGAAATTCATGTGAAGTTTCTGACACAAATTTTTATATGAATTCAATATCGCATGAGGATCATGAAGAAAAATTCATATGAAATTCATGTGAAGTAAATTTATATGAAAATTTTTTGTCATAAATCTTATGTGAAATTTATATGAATTTCACATGAACTTTCATATGAACTTTACATGATGCTCATTTCATATGAATTTCATGTGAGGCATATTTGACTGTGTACATATCCTTGTGGAGACAACTACTCAACTAGGACTGTCATACTAGCCAGAAAGAATCACAATGGCAAGAGAGGAAACCACTCTGATCATCAAGGTCAAGGGTTAAAGTCAAGGTCATTTGGTTTACCTTATGGGCAGGCCACAGACGAAACTGTTATCCAAACAGGATCTTTAAACTTATCACATACATGTAGGATCAATGTTTTAGGAGGAAGAACCTTGTTGATAACTATCAAGTTCAAGGTCACAGTATAAAATAGTCTACGACTGGCATACTTTATACTATTTGAAATATTGATGGTCAGATGAAGCATTATTCTTTTATCTCTAGTTTCTACAATTAGCTACAGATGACAATTCCATCCCTGTTTCATTTAAAGTATGTACTTGGACTTTCTCTTGAACATAATTTGAAAATTGTCGTATGCTGCATATGATAAGTGGATTCTACTCTAAGTGTCAGAACTAAAGCACAGAATGTAGTATCTTGCACATGGTTTTAATATTGTGACTCGAAACCTTGTCCTTGACTTTAACTTTATGTAAAAACAATAGAGGGTTCACAAACAGTTTTTTTCAAGATGGAAGTCGCATAAAAAGATTATTAGTCACTTGAAATAATAAAATTCTTGCTCCAGGATTTCATTGTAGCAATTATAAATGATCTGTATCACATTCTAACATGACTTGAGATTTTCTCCCTATATGTACTACACGTACAGAACTCGCCCGGTGTAAAATCTTCAACAAACATCCAGTTAGCTAAGCTCCGCCCATTCATGTGCTATAGAACTCGTGCAGAACAATATTAGAATTGAAATAACAACTAGCTAGCTGTGATTTGTTGTCCAGTAATTCCCCGAATCGCATGAACCAATCAAATAATCACCGAGCTAAATATACCGTATCTAACCTCTCCTTATTTTCTTACAGATGATCTTGCAATACCGAATTAAAATGTAAACACCATGCTTTAGTCATTACCAATGTAATAATGTCTCTTACCTTTATCTAGTAGCTTCTTTGCCTTTTCCTTTGGGAACTTCAAGAACATATTACCAATACAGACCCATGTCTTCTGGGATACTTTGTCTTTTTGTAAAGCTCTACAAAAGACAAAAGTTAAAATTTTCTATGTGAATGCAAGTACAGAAACTTCAACAAATCTCAAGTTAATGTATATTTGAGATTAATCAATTCTAAATTCACAAATTTTCCAAGGGTACCGACAAAAAAGCATTTGGATCAACAAGTTCAACCTTACTACCTGATAGCTTCTCGTGTTTTCTGTCGTTTTCTATCCAAGTCTATGATCTGCTGTTTGTCAGCAAGGATTTCTTCTGCTGATTCTTCTAGTTCGGTCAGAAACTTCAAGAAAAATTCTGTTTCCTTCTCAGCATCAGAATCTGCCATTCCATGGATGCAATAACCTCTGCAAAAGAATATATCAATAATTACACTTGTTTGCCAAATAATTCAAGAAACCTGAGAACTTAATTTTGATAATTTTGTAAAACATGATTGAAACTTTCCTAAACTACACAGTATATTGACAAAAATAAATTATGTTGCCTGTCATATGTTTGACCCTTAATGTGACCTTGACCGTGCAGATGACCTTGACCCTCACCGGGTGTTGAGTCTCATAATTCTTGACCATCCCTGCAAGTTTGATGGAAGTATAAAACCAAGACAAGGAAAAACAAATGGCCGGACTGGGTACAAAACCAGAGATATTCCGTATCTTGGCGGACGCTCTTTCCATCTGAGCTATCCGAGTTATCTTAATAGCTGACGTTGGCAATTACCGGGTCATTAATATGCATACCTGAGTGACATAGGCTTGGTAGGCGTGGTATACTTGTCGAGCAGATATTTCCGAACTGAAGGTATTTCCGAACGATTCCCTAATTCGGTTACTAAATGGAGTTACTTTTTCACAATTTTGGTGATACAGACATTTAGATATTCAGAAAAATAACCGACATGCAAAAGGATATCTCAAAATAACTTAATTTAGTATATTTTTAACGTTTGTTCCTCCTGATGTTTGTAACTTTCATCTGTTTGGGAGCTGGGGAAAGTGACGTCATTGTGTTAAGACCATATCTTGACCTTGTTTCGGAGTCATCTATTTTCCAAAAATCTACTCTTGTCAACTGATCGATGAAAACCTGCATTGAGAGGGGCCCAGAGCAGGATATTCACAAAAACGTGTATAAATTTCATGTGTTAAAATACCAAAATCATTGGAAATAAGTAAGAAATAAACGTACCTCATAATGGTTCAGAAAGTCGCTTTAGAAATAAATTTTGTAAAAGTTTTATGATATATGTTGACATAGAATTCTTCAATATGGATAAAGGGATAAAATAACAAAGTTTTGAAACATTTGATTTATATTTGACCCCAGGAGGTACTAAATTGCAAATCGTTCGGAAATACCTTTAGTAACTTGCGTAAAATGGCCGTTAAAAGGGGGTGTTAAAATACCCTCAAATCAGCATTGATAGGTCAATTTTCAAAATTATTTCGACATAGTCATTTGTATGAAGGGTGAAGCATAATTTGTTCCGAGTTTCATGGTGATTGGACGTATAGAAGCCGAGTTATTGACGAAAAACAGCAAAAATCGTTCGGAATCATCTGCTCAACCAGTACCGTCTTTGAAGATAACACCGTCTGCGGGAGCTCCCTTAGCTCACTCGGTAGCGCACTGGACTACTGAGCGACGGCAGGGGTACAAGTCCCGGCATCGTGTGGAAGGTCATCTCAAGATTGAGAAAAGGAGCGATGAGGCCGGGATCTACTGGTGTCGGAACAGTTTCCGGATGATTTTGAAGGTTTTTCGGGGATAACTCCTCCGCCCATCAATAGAAAGCATTCAAATTTCTCTCAAATAATGCTATGCCCTTCCCACAGATACTCATGTTGAAAGAAAATATTAAATATCTCAAGAAATATGGTTTCTAGACCGATTTTATGACCCTATATTTTGGTCATATTTCGCAAATCACTGGAATAGTTTCCGGACACCTGATTTTAAATCTGTCAATCTCAATCAATTTCAGCCAAAACTGGATGATTTTTGGATATTATTTTCTTCAATCTTTTCTTCAAATGACTGTGTAAAAAATAATTTTGAAAATAGAACCGAAATTTCTCAAATCGCGTAGATTAAAATAGTATTGTTCTCGGCTACTTCCCCTGTTGCGCGATATTTAACGGGTCAAAAAGAGGTAAAAAGGTGGTGTGATAAAGCATCTTAGATGCAAAATTTTGTTTACATGATTCGTGATTTTAATTCTGCATTTAAAAATCTACAAAATTGTCAGAAAATTTTGAAAATAATTTCCTTCAAAGTACTTTAAATGGGCGACTGTCCGGAAACTGTTCTGACACCAGTACACGATGGAGTCTCGGCTGGGCACCTGCAACTACATATGTACTTCACTGAGGAAATTCGAGCTGATGCAACAATCAAGTTACTTCATCAACCGACTTGACAGCTGCATTTGCATTTACTATGAACGCTTAAATTTATTTAGAAACATTATTATTGGTTTTAAATGGTTCGAATACTTAGATACCAGATATTTTCTAGAAAGAAAATAACCTTTGGTTCAACGTGCAGACTTGCTGAATAGACCATTTTCGAGTTACAACTAATGACCGTTATAAACCTTCAGTTTAGTCACTGCTATGACGCACCTGCTTAGTTACGTCAAGTAGGGTTACTTCCGGTCTACCTTAGCAACGTCACATATTGTGACATCAACGGTGTAAAATCGATCTAATCTACTCAAAATTGAAAAACTACTTTTCTTTGAATATGGAAATTATTACAATCGCTGCTTTTGTTTGTATTGACCATTAATTTGTTTACGCAATCAATGACAATGTAAATTATAAGTCATTGGATTTTTATCATTTCACTTTTTTTTCAGTAATATCATATAGAGGTAATTATTCTGATAAATATTGAAAAAGTGAAAAACAGGAAATTCTTCGAACAGAAAATTTAAAAGTCTTACATAAAAAAAATTAGAAAATGGTAACCCAACTGAAAACATGACAATAATTGTGATTTAACACCCCCCCCCCCTTTTTAACGCCATTGCCTTTTTGTGCAAATATATCCCTAAGAAATTGTCAGTAAATAAAAGGTTCTAAAATTTAAATGACACTAAGTATTTCTGAAGTAATATAAGCCGCTTTCTCTTCTGAATGCATCAATTCAGTATGAAAATCGGTATTAACAGGGGGTTTTTTTTGGGGGGGGGGGAGGGGGGAGGTTAAAACTATTTTGATAAATGGCAGCGTGTGCGATTGGTAACTTGAGAAAATAAGAAAGATACGAAAGATATGTCCCTGTACACCTGACGAAGGCATTAAAGAAAAAAAAGATGTTCAAAATTGAAAAAAAAATCTGAAAAACGGTACCTTGGAATAATAATAAAAAAAAAAAACAAATTGTATATAGATAAAAAATAATGCGTGGATCTAAAACATATTTCCAAGGATGGGGTTCATCCTGGCTCTGAAGTTGAGAAATTGGGAGCGTAGAAATAAAATAATGATATCTTGGGGGGGGGGGGGGGGGAGGGGAGTTCATGCAGGGCCTCAACACCCGCGCAGTTGTAAACTTCACGCAAAATGAAATGTAAATCCTATGAGACTCAAAGTTCAAGTAAGCGTTTTATTTGCCGTATTCACAGATAGACCTTCTTGTATCTATTTAAGTCATGATCCTTGAACATACATTTCAACTTACCTCTGGCCTGCAAACTTAAAAATGAAAATTGTTCTCGTGAATCTCTAGGGGACGGAGTTCACCCCAGTCACGCCCATGGCCTGATCAATATTTCTAAACGAGGAATGGAAAGCCGATAGAAGGAAAAGGGGGGGGGGGGGATCAGCCAGGTAAGGAAAATATATCAGTCCTGAGGTCCGAGAAGATAATTATTTCAGACATTTTTTTTTTCATTCTTCATTCTTTTAGATTCTGCATGATATTTTTCCGATTACAGAGTCAAAGATACAATGTCACTGTGTATATCAATACTATCATGATATTTGATCGTCAGCAGGGTACACCTTCGGGGAAGGGGGTACCTTCCCCCTCCCATCCCCTTACCTCCCCCCTCGCCTCTCCCCCTCCTTTTCACCCTTCCCTTACCTCCCCCTCCCGCCCCCTTTCTCCCTCCTCCCTCCCCCTTCCTCTCACCCTGTCCACCCCCTCACCTTCATGAAGCTTCAAGTTCATAAGCTTTACCCGGCATCACGTCGTTGGCCGGTTGCTGAGGTACTGGATAGATGTACAGGTCAAAATCAAACATTTAAACACCTGTCGTGTCAAATGCCTATCCCCATCTTACTGCACAAACAGTAAATTCTTTCACATACACCTGGAACGTGTCCAGAGTCTCTTGTTATGTCTCCTCGTACCCCCCCCCCCTTTCCTGCCCATTCAACTTCTACATAGAGCATCCCCTTTGACTGATACCTTTTGCTTGAATTTTTCCAACCCCAAATCGTGTAAACGGTGCACATTTATGACGCTACAATGCTATTTGGTGGCGTAAATAGTTTATTTCTAAATCGTGATCACGTTATTTTTAGACTCAAATGTAAACCGGAAGTAGGGCATCTTGACAAAACGTCGAAGCGGAGTATAATATCCGAACGTGATCGGTAACTCGAAAATGGTCTATTTCGCAGAACGATCTCGGATTTTTTTTTCATTTTATTTCTGAATTTCTGATGAAATGAAAGATAAGTATTTCAAATCATAAACTAAGAATACAGTTGCAATGTTTTGCTCACAATTCAACTGGAGATATCAGTTTCACAAAAGGAAACAACCTCCAGTGGCGGATCCAGCGCCCCCTTTGCCGGGGGGTCAAGGGGCTAATTTTGCCGATTTTTACTGAAAATGAGCAAAAATATACCTGTTTTTGGAAAATTTGGGGTCAGTGCCGGGGGGGGGGCGGGCGCCCCCTCCGCACCCCCCTGAATCCGCCACTGACCTCAGTTTTTCAAAGGTCATAGGTCAAGGTCATGAATGGAATCTCTCACATGAACAAAGAAAAAACTTTTCTGGCCTATAGAAAACTAAAGTGAGGAACAAATTCCATCTTTCATGGTCAATGTTATGAAAATATTTTATCACAAATGCATGACCTTGACCTAGGTCTAGTCCAAGTGAATGGATCAGTGAACTAGGGTACTTAGTAATACTGAATACAGAGTTATTTCCTATTGGAGACGGTATCTGATGTAAAACCATTATGATGTCATGGAAATTGTATGGTAACGTCGATGATGTACCGTCATTTCCCAGAGTTTTAGGACTGTTTCCATAGAATTTGATGACAGCACAGATATACCATCCCAAAGCAACTCTGGTTTTTCTTTCATTCTTTTTCTTTTGTTCTTCAGCATCCATCAGCCAAGCTTACACAAATATTTGACTTGCATCATGCTAATTTAAAAGTTTCTATAATTACTGTTTTTAGTGCGATTTCAAATTATGATATGCTAGTCTGCTAGCTCTAACTTAATTGACTAAATTTTGAATTCGAGGTATCAACATTGCCTATAATTGTTGCCTAAAGTTTAAATTTTCCATAAAATCCCCCCCCCCCCCCCCCCAAGAAGTGCAAATTAATATATGTATGGCTGAAAAACTTTCTGTTGATATATAAATGTATAAGCATTTTTGTTCAATTAAGGTATTCAACCCCTAATGCATTTTCAATGATAAATACAAGAGAAAAGACTTTTCATTCTCTTCAAAAAGAATGTTATACAGTCTTTTCTAGCTAATGTTAGAGATTACACTTCTCATACAATGATTTACTCTGTCGTCCTGAAGATTCCTGATCATGAAATCATCGGTATTTGTCGGGAGATTATGAAAATGTGCATAAATTTTAACCGGAAGTACCCTATTAGGGTACGGGATCCTTAACTTTCATCAAATGAAGCGGTGAAAATAACAAAGCAAAGACCATATACATATACCAAACTTTCTTCTTTGATGCTTCTGTGGTCATACTGTCACAAAATGACCTTAATCAACCTTTGAGCCAATTTTATATTTCTCAATAAATATATCAATCTAAAATGGGTACAGGGCCAGGTAACTGGTTGCATAGACAAAATATTTGTAAAGATGTGCCTCACTATGACAGTTTGCCTCTAAATGTGGCAAAAATCAATAAAAGGAACAGTGACCTTGACCTTTGACCCTAAAATTAACGCTGCCTTTCCCTCCTGTTCTGGATTCATATACAACTATCAAAATTTGGTTTGAATAAGTCAAAAGGTTGCTGTATTATAATCTCACAACCATGTTTGGAGTATATATCTCCTAACAATGATCTTGACCTTTGATCTTTAAACTAAAAGATTTATTCCCCTCCTGAAAATTAAGCACATTTCAAAATTCGGTTTGCGTAGGAGAAACAGCCCTCAAGTTATCATCTGGAAATCATAATTTCCAGTGTATTTTTCCTTAAAAGGACTTTTACCATTGAATTATTGACCACCAAATAAATAGGGTTCTCCCCCTCTTGATAAGTAAGCATAATATCTAAATTTCATTTGCATAAATGAAAGTGATCTTGAGTTATCATCTGTTTATACATGTATCATTATTCTTAGAGTATTTTCCCTAGCATTGACCTTGACCTTTGGACTGTTGACCATAAAATCTATAGGCTTCTTCCCCTCTTGACAAGTAAGAATATATCCAAGTTTGATTTAGATTGGTGAAATGGCTCTTATCATCTGAAAACCACTATTTTAAGTGAACTTTTCATGACATTGACCTTGACCTTTTGACTCCAAAACCAATAGGCTTCTTCCCCTCTTTATGATGAAGCACATATCCAAATTTTATCTACATAGGTGAAACGGTACTTGAGTTGTCATCTGCATGGAAACCATCATTTAGTGTATTTTTCCTAGCAGTGACCTTGACCTATACTCTTTAAACATAGACATGGACACAAATAGATCTCAGGATATTCATCATGGCAAGCCAAAATAAACCATAAACTGCTAAAAACGATATGGCCAGATTACAAAGCATCAGTTCAAGTTGATGTGTACTTTATCTACCTCAGGAATCTAACAGTAAAATATCAAAGCCCTACCCCTTAAAGTTCAAGAGATATAGGTACCTGTATTTGTTTTTGGAATTTAGGTCAAAGTTCATGGTAACACTCTCAAATGAAAGGTCTTGTCACAAGGAATTCACATATTATATAAAAGCCCTATCTCTTTTGGTTCAGAAGATTCACTGAAGGTTCAAGTTATTGAAAAGTAATCAATCTTCAAGGTCAAGGTCACTAGTTCAGAGGTCTAGGTCAAAATTTATTGTTGTATTGATTCATCTCACCATATCAAATTACAAATGGACACTCCAAACAGTTTCCTCCCAACAGACTTAATGCATTAGCTAAACAAAAATATCAGCATTACCACGTGGTATCAAAACGTATGATGTTGTGATTCCATTAATACAGAGATTTTGAATGTTTACTTCCTAATTTAAGTGATACTGAACAAAATTGATGTGATGTTGCAGTCGGGCAATGCCTAATAAATTGCCTAATAAGTAAGTCCAAATCGTTTATACATCTGAAAAGTCTACAGTTTTTGCAAACAATTCAAGATTTCGTCAATAGGAACGATTTTCTGTTGTCGACAAACTATTTCAGTGTTTGCAAAAACTATTAACTTTTCATATACCTGGACGATATGGATAGATTCCTTAGGCATTGCCCAAATGCAAGGGCTCATCGGTTTTGTAAAGTTTAATTTAGAAAATGAAAAAATACCATAAAACTGTGTAAGGAATGACCACACCATACGTTTCGATCCCACAGTGAACATAGATAGACAGAATTACAGAATGACTTTGCCATTTCATACATTAGATTTGCAATCCAGCCAAATATGAAGAAAATCAAGTATATTCAAGATGTCATTTGTTTTATTTCTTAAAAAATAAATACGATCCATACTGTTCACTTATCCATCTATCAATTTCTAGTTATCACAGGAGAGCTTAGAATAAAATCTTCACAAAAACTCACAATTTGATTTTAACATACAGATACATATACTGTAACAAATATATTTGATCAACTACAACAACTAAATGTTAGAAAAACTTGTAAAGGCATGAAACCAGACATCAACATAATATGTACTACACGCTTACATGTATTTGTGAAAGAAATGAAATTGTGACGATGAGATCATACCGGTAATTCTTGCAGCTTGAAAAATGGAATGGCTAATGCATACTAGTTGACTTTTCAAAAGAATCTGGTGCCAGTTTTACAAAAGTACTTACGAAAAATTTAAGGAATTTTCGTAACTCTTAATCACCTAGTACGTCTTATATACTAAAAATCGCGATGTATAATTGTTTCTGAATTTATATTTAGTATGTAGAAATGCTATCAGAAAGGACAACAAAATATTTCAAGATTTTATTTGATGATGAAGGTTAAATTCCTAGAATTTTTCGTAAGTACATTTCGTAGGCACCAGAACTACAGTTTATGGAGACACCATTAATAATAATGTTTTTAAACTTGTGTAAGTCTTTTTTTTTTTTTTGCTTATAGAATAACATACATTTAGGCTTAGTCCAAAGTCTTAAAATGACTTTATTTGACATACTTTGAGGACGAAATAATCTGTAAGGCAGTCCAGAAATTTTGAGTAGTAGTCCATGTTGCCAATTTATCTGTTCTTAAATGATGCTATTCAATTTGAAGACGTTTACATTGATATTCAATCAGTCAATTATCTACAAGATTCGACGAACCAGACCATACACTGAAAACAGGATATTGAATATATCATAAATCAAAGTAAGGCCATGGTAAATTATCAAATACTTTGTTTTACTTCCCAAACATTTTCTGAAAGGAACTGTCCACCAGGCATGAAAACACACAAATACATGATCAGTATGAAGGAGTTTGGAGAGGAAGACTGAAAACATAACAAGAAAAAAAAATATTTTTCTTAAAGAGAGGTGGATAATTCTGACCTTATTTTTAGGAAAAATCACTATTATCTCCATGGTATTAATGATAATATAGGCATTTTATGGCATTCAAGATCATTTACTGATATTTTTTCACCTGAAAATACATGTTTGTGAACTGGTTTTTTTTTCTGAGCAATTCTCCTCATAGGTATCCATCGGTGGACGTAAAACAAAATTTTTCATTACTATAGCCTAAGCACAGAATTGTGTTCAATTTGTTTTCAAACATGCAAAAAAAAAAGAGGTAACAGTGAATATAATGTAAACCAAATTGTTAAATAATTTTGATTATAAACACCATTCAACTGAATAAAGCATATGGACAATAAGGTACATGTATGCATGTGTCTCCAGCGCAAGAGTAAGAATAAACCAAATTAGTAATAAGGCACATATTTCTAGTGCTAGTGGTAAGAATTATTCAAGATCTAGAACTGAATATGAATTGGTTCAAATAAAAATTGATGTAAATCAAACAGGAATGTAAATTAGAATAAAAACAATATTGCCAAAAACTTTTTGTTCATTGAGGTACTATGTCAATAGACAATAAGAAAATTGCAATATGTAAACAATTACATCATACGATAGTAATACATAAACAATCACAAGATTACCACTATGAAGTACTATAAACGTGGTTATTTTTCGCTTAGGGAAAATTTCGCTAAAATAACATAATGACGTTACGCGTGGGGGAAATGTTCGCAATAAAATGTCTTTCCCATTGTAGGAATGCAGCCGAGATATTTTCGTGGAGGGGAAATTTTCGCAAAGTCCTTCGATTCGCGAAAAACACAAAAGTTACCCCCACGTGAAAATTTTCATGTTTACAGTTATGAAAATGCAAGTTATATAAGAAACAAAAATCTCTTTCGTTTGTTTGCATAATTACGTTCCACATCAAACAGAATAAATAAACAGAACAGTATAATCAAGATCTGAATTTATATTAAATTAATAAAATAGTTGTAATTGAATTCATAAAGTGAAGGAATACATAATGCCTCAACTTTACTGACCAATTCAAATCAGACGTCAAGTTTCTAAACATTTGAGCTCATGGGACATCCTGTCTTTGTATGCAACTTTTCATTACAAGTCTAACAGCAGGAATAAAAAATATCTGCTAAAGATGTCAGCTAAGAAAATCAGAAATCATAATTATCATAATTTATATATCACATGATGCCCTCTATGTGTAATTACACAAAACTATTTAATGATTTTTTTTTCGTCATAACATGGGATACAAACACATGTAATACTTCAGAGCATTGTCTTTGGATAAAAAGCTCAAGATAGGTTATGAAATCAAATTTCAGATGGTGATGTTGACACAGAACTTGCACAAAAGGAAGATGAATTAAAACAATTTTGACATTATATCTATCTATTACAGTACATTTCATGGGATTAAAAGAATCTCACAATTATGTTTGTATTTTTATCGTAATAATGGTAATACAATCTTCACTTGCTGAGAACACCATACAGAAAAGATCTCGACAGATTTGTAGATAAAAATTGCCCATTTGACAAAGCTTTCTCCAGGTTAAAATATATAGTTATAGAACAAATATTAACAAATTTTAATAAATTTTCTTGCCTAAATCTTTTGGCATGAAAGATCCTTCATTAATGGCAAGTTAGTCATGTGACTCTCATGAAATCCTTTAACTACATATAATGTGTACTAGTCATACCCTTTCTAGATCGCATTTATTCATTCATCAGATGTCTATATACATGCACATGTATAATCATATCATAATTCATGAAACCAAACCAGTGGGTCTCCCCATACATAAATTTCCTGATATTGCAACTGAATGATTGTTCTCCAATTTCAAGTAGGGTGCTTACTATTGTGCTCCGTACTGATCCCTCTTTAATACTGATTTAAAGTCATAGTCTAAGTGAATGCACTAAAAATGGGAAACCATAGGTGATTTAATTAGGCAACAGAATCTAAATTTTCTTCACAAATTTTAGTGCATTTACTTTTAAAAAGAAAAGTTCATCCATCTAATCAAGTATGCTACAACACTAAATGAAATTCAGAATAATTACAAAAAAAATTTTGATTCGTTTTACATGTAAGTGTCCAATCAAAATGTGCGTTCTTTCAATAAAACAGTTTTGGTATATCATTGTATCGTTGTTCAAAATATTCTACATGGTCGTCTTAAAATACTGAACACATGATTACATTTACTGGGAATACAGCAGTATGACACAAAATTGCAAGACGACTAGCAAGGAGGAGGCTTTCTAGCGATTTATTAGTTCCGCAATTTTCCTTATTTTCTCCTTGTTAGCTACAATGTAAACTTGTGCGTCCCACATAAGTTTGGTCAACACCTTGTCGTCATTTGTGTCCAGAGGAATGTCGTAGGATATCTTTGGGTTTAAACGGAAGAACGGCACTCCTAAAGAACAACACCACGCCCTGGATCTGTCTACTGGACGTCCCTCTGAGAGGCAAGCCTGAAATATCAAAGTTCCCTATCAACAATTGATTTTAAAAGTTTTCATTTTGCAACTGATTGTTGCATAAGTATTACACATGTAGCAGAAAGTATAACCATTAGTCAAATACTGTTTCAAATTATTTCTCTAAAAGTAATGATAAATCTTAAATGAATGTGTACAAACTTATTTTGATACTGAGGTACTTGGTCAGGTAGAGCTTTGTTCATGAACAGAGAATTCTGGACAAAGAATGTGGGTGCCTATTCTTATATGACAGTGAGCCAACTTCAAGTTATGGCATTTAATAGACTATTTTCATATTTCTTCAAAGAGTAGGAAAAAGTCCAATACCGTGTCATTTGGTGACATTCTTTGTCTATGACTTAGGGGTTACCATGCGTATGTTTTACAAAAACTGACAGGGTATTGGCGAATCCCCTGTCAGAAATATCCGTTTTACCGCTCGGTATAAAACTCAATTTCTGACAGGGGATTTGCCGATACCCTGTCAGTTTTTTTAAAACATCAGTATGGTAACCCTATTCTAATGCTTTGGTCAAGAATGCGCTAGAAACGTCTGCTTTTAACGACGTCGCCATGGGGCGTATGACGTCATAGCAAAAACTGCAGCGAAACGTGAATCCCATTGCAGTTTTTTCATCACTCAACCAATCAAAATGCGCGTTGCAAACAGAGTGCATTAGAATACACAATTAAAGATTTTACTTCAATATGTAGACACAAGACTACACTAAAGTATGTATCTGTAACTGAATACAAAGGGTAATGAGTCAAGTGCGCTAATTCTTGATTACACCAATACATGTACATGTATATTAATTTGCCTAATATTGGCCAATTTCTGCTAAACATTGGTTGTGCTAAAATAAGTACACATACAGTAAATTTCATGGCTTTTTCAAATGTTTTCTTATTCTTCCATAACATACAAAAGTTTTTTCACGCTTTCTAAATAAGACTTGACTTTAAAGGATTGATAGTCTACCTGGTCAACAAGAATCTTAATCAGGTTATTAGCTCCTTGTGCCACTCTAGTGACGTCTAAGAGTCCCTCTGGCATGTATACGTCAAAAGCACCACTGTAAACTTTAGGCTGTTTTCCCGTCCCTAGGGAAAGCACCAAGCCAAGGTCCTGAACCTCCTCTTTTCTGTTCTGAAAATGGGCCAATTCAGTCTTTGATATGATTACGAAATTTCAATAATTCATGTAAGTGTATTGAATTTGACTTGGAGAAACCAATTTACAATCATGAAAATATGAGCTCAAATTTTCCCAAGCCAACATCATTTGGCAATGTTTTTCATTATAATTTCACTTAGATCTACCAACACAAGTAAGATCCAATAAATGCGTACAATATGAAAAATTTCTTTTGTTCCAAAACTATCGTGTCTATTTTGGCAATTGACTTCCTTGGTAAGTACAAATGTACATGTTACATCAAATTAAAATGCCACATATGTTGATGTGGGGAATTTCCAAAAAATGGTGAAACTAAAATTTCGTACAATTATTTTTTTTAAAGAAAATTCAGTTTTTGTGAAATAATTACCACTGAAATTGATATGATATATCTGAAGAGCAAGTACATGTAATTCTACATGTATTTCTGATCATTAATTCTAAATTCAAGACTGTGACAGAGTACAGAGGTTATGTATACCTTAAGCTTAAGTCCCAAGTTGTACTCCTGTATTTCTGTCAGTACGTCTAATGTAGGGTTGTTAGATATAAGGCCGCCGTCCAAAAATGCGTCGGAGGCCTTAAAATAGGTTGGTGCTGCTCCACTGGAACGTACCGCCTTCCAAATAAGTTGTTCTGAAGAATCAAACAGATTCTGTTATCCTATCTGAACCATAAATCAATTATAAACATTCTTTTACCCTGATACTGAAAAAGAATACCTGTACATAGTTTTTTAAACAGAGAGCTTACATTTAAAAAGAACTAAAGAAACTGTACAAAACTGTCCAAAGTCGGATAAATGGGTAAAATGTATATTCGTCATACAACATTTAACAACTTAAATATACAAGTACAATTATATCACGCTCATAAGAATGCTCTTTCAAAATCAAATTCAAGGTACATGTACATGTATATAAGTTCATCTCCTAACTTATGAATTTTCTCTTGGGGAAAGCAGCAGAAAAGGGTGAAAACAAATAAGGAAATCCCTGGTATAAAGTCATTTTGTCTGACAAATTTAAAAAAACGTAAGTGTGCCCTCATCATGCATGGATAGATGATAAAACCAAATAAACTTACCACAATGTTGTCCAGTCAAAAAAAAATACATATTTGACATACCCGGTAATTATCCTGTCTTTTCGATCTAACAGGCCTATGTTCGATTTGTGCAGGTACAGTATCTGATGTAAAAGCATTGTGAAGTGATCAAACGTCATAATTTGTAACCCTTTTCCCCTGAATTTCATGCCGGTATCCATAGAATTTGATGACGTCACAATGTGTTGACGTCAGATACCTGCACAAATGGGAAGTAACTCTGTATTTTGAAAAGACCGTATTGATTATTGGTAAAATAAATTCTAACATTAGTATTGCATATTGGTAAAATAATTTCTAACAATACCAATTGGTAAAATGAAGGAGCTGTTCAGATAAGGGCCGGATTTAGCCCTGAAAGCACTCGATTATTTCTTGTGCGTTGTCCTTCCACTTTAGATAATCAAAGCACTAAAGGTACTGAGTGCGAATAGCCAGAATAATATCACTTACAATGTATGACAAAATATTGTGTTTTCAAAGTTATATTTGTTCCTGAACACCTTCGTAGGCCAATTTATGGACGTATAAAGACAGAACTAAAATGCAAATGCATAATGTTGTCGTAATGAATTGAAAGATGATGTCTGACAGTGAACATGAAAATTAAATAACATCGCATTAAATCTACCCCTCCCCCTCTAAAAAGTACAAATGAGTTACAATCCAATATGACTATCGTTTGATGATTCCATATACAAGGAAAGAAGAGGAATCTTATTTTCTAATTTGATCCCCACTCTCTCTTTAACCTTTCATGTTCAATGCTAGGTGTGTGCTAAGAATTTGAAGGAAAATTCACTTCTTTTTTAGTATATAAAAACATGATACATCCTAAACGGGAATGTTTTGATCTTTTATTTTTCATAATTGTTTAAAATATCATATTTCATGATGGAAGTTCCTAATTTTTCCGTCGTATACAGATTTTATTTTGTGAAAAGGGGCAAAATAAGCCTACTTGAAGTTAGTTTTACGTTTCAATGATTCAACTTAATATCTTCATCGATAGCACCGTTTCATTTATATATTGTCCACTAAAACAGATAATCACCTGGTAATGGAAAGGGGTTTCCAACACACTGTGTTCATCTCAGTACATACAGATGCAATTTTTATTAGGTCATGCATGTACATAACACAACAGCTCGATTCATATAGATATAATTCATTGATTCAGACAATGATCAGACTTTATACCGATCATGACGCTGACGCAGTCCCAAGGTACATGTAAACAGAGTAACATCGTTTATACATATTCAGTAGACGGGGCTCCCATGAGTGAAGAAATCAGGCAATCGCTATGTGCTATTCGCACAAAAATTAGTCAGGATGAAAATATAAAGTATTATAAGATTCCTAGAAGGTATTTTATGTAAATATATTTGGTGAAAGATGTTATAATTACGAGTTGAAGAGGTAGGGGTACTGACGACGGAAAACGTCGAATATCGAACGAAAATGCACAAAAAATGCATTATTTTACACATTTTTTATGTTTATTATACTTCTGTTACCTTTTCAAGTCTATATTGGATAAGAGAAATTAACTTTGAGGTTATTATATCATTATAATCGGCAAACTCTGCAATCCGGAAACTGAAAAACGGTTTTATTTCGTTCTTCTCGGCCATTTATGTAGGTTTCTGGCGCGAAATACACACGGTGTAGAAATAGACAACTTTCTCGTTTATTTCCTTTTAAACGGTTAAATATTTGATCAGAACACACTCTGAATATATTGTTCTATGATATAAAATGAAAAAATTCAATGATAACCTATTTTATCGCTCTAGAGACACATTTAAAAATAGTCATCCATCCCCCCTTTTTTCGTTTTTCGCCTGTGGGACATTGATCCCCCCCTCGCTTCAGAACCCCACTTGGTCAATAAAAGTGTTTTATTAATATACACCTTTGGTGAAAGTGGCATTGTAAAGCGAGGGGGGGGGGGGGGAACGATGTAGTATAAAACTTTTCCGTTTTCCATTGATTTCTGTGTAAAAAACTTTTATTTTGACTCAAATATCGGTCTTATTTTGAATAAATTATCCCATCTGATAGCAGATTCATATGTGGACCAAGTTACTTGACATTTCTACCGAAAAAAATTCTTAAATTTTGCATTTTGAAATTTCGACTTTTCAGGGCAGATTTTATGCCTTATCTTAACAGCTCCTTCCAATATTATGAAATAGTTTCTGCCACATAATCTTATAAAATAGTGATTTAATTCAGAAATAACAACTAGCTAGCCATGGTTTGTTGTCCAGTCATTCCCCGAGTCCAATGAACCAATCAAATTATCACCGAGCCACGAAACGGCAATATGATAATTTGATTGGTTCATGTGACAAGTCGAATTACTGGACAACAAATTACAGTTAACTAGTTGCTATTTCTATTCTAATGTTGTTCTGCATGAGCTCTATAGCATGTGCATGGGCGGAGCTTAGCGAACTGTAAGTTTGTTGAAGATTTTACACCAGGCGAGTTCTATAGTACATATAGGGAGAAAATCTCAAGCCATGTAAGAATAATTAATTTGCTGTAATAAGCCAAGACCTAAAATGTTTAACCATGCATGGCCTTATATAAAATCATCAATAGGCTTTTCCCTTCTCGTTATACAGTGACATAAAGTGACACAAAGCTTGCAAATTTTAACTTAAATGTGTAATACACATATAATTCAGATCTGTGAAATTAACTTACTTGAAGGAGCCGGAGGATCTTTAAAAATGTAAATGACATAAATTATGACCATAAATGACATAAATTATGACCACATGTTTGCAGATGAATAAAAGCTATGCATGCATCCTTCAGTTTCATAGACTAAGGCCATTTCTTTGTTATGTTCTGTTTTGCATCCTCGTGCTGGTAGGTTTTTATCTTTTGAGCCCAAAGTCATAAAACAGAACAAAATTAAAATACTAAGATCCTTTGTAAATTAAATGTTTTCTACAAAAATTAAAGAAGAATTGTACAATTTTTGAAAAATTCATTTAAAAGTACTGCAATGATTCATTATCTATCATTCTTTTGTTGACTACAACATGTCAAGGAAAAAAAAAATGAGTTTCTGTCAGATTTCACAGTCACATAATATAAAATTGCAACTTTGTTTTATATGCTTGTTTGTTTTTCTCCCTGGCTGGCTGGTATGTTTCTCAATTTCAAAAGGACGCAAAACAAAGTAAAAACAAGAAATGGCCTAATTATAAGTCTAGTGAATAATACGTGTAATCATATTCTGATTTTTCAAAGGCGCTCAATCACACTTTCACAGATAAAAAGGAGGGAAGAGAGAAATCTCAACAGGATTTCTGTCACTAATTTTACTTTTATGCCACGCATCATAATTATTGTAAAACAACTACTGCACATGTACTTATTTTAGGGCAACAATACTATAGTGAATATAAGGAATAAGGGGACAATTTCACATTACATTATAACCACTTACTTTGTTCATTAGACATATTGTTTATGGTGTTCTTCTATCGGCACATTCTTCAAAGAACTAGCTCCACAAAAGTACGAATTTAGCTAAAATAAGGATACATAAAGTAATATGACTAGATAGTAGAATGATAATAATTTACCATGTGGAGGTAATGGTTTAAAGCATTGCTCTTCCGGATCTTTGTCTTTTTTATCTTTCTTTTTCTTATCAGTGCTGTCATTCCTCTTCATTGGAGTCTTAGGCTCGTGTACTACGGTCGGCTCGTAGGAACGGAATGCATGCATCTCCGCTGGGAAACGATCAGCCATCAGGCCAAACAGCATCACTCTGTTGAAAATATAGTTATTATACATGTACATGTAAAATATCTTAAGTTAAAATATTAAATGCTTTGTAATATAATTTGAAATAGTATAATCTTCTTTGATATGTTTGTGAAATATACTATGCCCTATCAAAAGCTATCTTTCATGTAAACATTTCAATTGCAGACATGATTTCACTGCAACAATGAACAACAACAAAAAATCTGAAGGGGATAGAAAATGACAATCAGAATTCTAGAGGCCAAACGTAGAATTTTTGGTAATCCAGGAAAAAAATAATGTCTGTAATTGTCATGCACAACATTTGTAACATTTAGAACTACCCAAAATGCACGTTAGTTCTTGTAACAAAGATTAGTACAAAACATGTCATATGATTTGCAGAAGTACTACATTTTTTGTATCACTTATGATTCAAAACCAATGAGTAAGTTTTAAGTTTAGGACAGACAAAACAATTTGCCCAATCTTTGATGCAGTGGTATTGAAATTCCAATTTCTTTTCAGGAAATGTAATAGAGACTTCACATACATGTTTATATAAAGATCAGAAACAATAAGCTTACTTCGGTTCCTTTATATCTGTCATGACCATTTTTTCACCGATCTCCTGTCTTAGTAATTCTTCAAACCTCTCGGAGGAGTAGGGTCTCTTTCCTTGGAAGACTTCATCCTTCAGTCTCATGTACATACCCATCATGTATGTCAACTTTTTACCTGTAAATTTGAAATTTTGATTACATTCATGTACAATCTGTGTTATTTTGGAAACACATCGTGGTGTAAAAGAAGAGAAAAGGTAAATGATGGATTTTCTAAGATATTAATGGACATTTTCAAGAATCTTTAAAATAACAGCTAAAAAGTAACTGAGTGATTAGTACATGGAGTAATAGGTGAAAGTTTGCATGGAGTCTTGCCAAAAGACCACTTGCTGCAATTTATCAAATATGACAAAATATCAAAATTTAATGTTATCAGATATGACAGAGCTCACTTTGATGGCAACATTGTCACATGACCAGCATCTGTACCTACATTGCACACAGTATTTCCAGATGACCATAAGGGAGCAACCATTTTATTTTTAGGGGGGGGGGGGGGGGGGGGGCAGGAAGACTTTTGCCGGAAATTTTTTTTCGGCCATTTTAAGAGCCGGAAAATTTTTTTCGCCGGCCCTTCGGGCCGGATAATTTTTTTTTAATAATTTTCCAATGTTGAAAATTACTCTAAAGTTTAAATAATTCAGTGTGATTTTTCAGCCATATTAAACATCAAACACACAATGAGTTCATCTCTTGCCAGCTGATCACTTCATTTTAATTTCTTGAATGGCATATGGTGCTTATAATCTGTTTACTAAAATGATACTCAACAGAGACAGGCTATATGGTGCTAATGACATTTGAATTTTATTTATTCACTCCAAATTGCGTAAAGTTTGTTCTATATTTTTATACTTTGTTTATGATACAAAAAAAGTGTTTATTTGGCAGTGGAAAGGTTGTTAGAGAGGGGGAGGGGCAATTTCATGATCCGGAAAAAAATTTTCGCCGGCCCTTTGGGCCGGAAAATTTTTTTCCCTAAAATTTCGATCCGGAAATTTTTTTTTGCAAAGTCTTCCTGCCCCCCCCCCCCATAAAAATCAAATGGTTGCTCCCTAAGTTTGGTTGATAAAGAATTGAAGACTGAAATTAAAGATTCTTATTTTACCTTACCTGGTAAATCAGGCGTGAAATATAGGTCAGACGCACCACCTGTACAGTGCATTGCAGTAAGCAATTGATCTAGGACTTAAGCCCCGGAAATGGACCCGTCCAATTTTACTTAACCTGGTCACTCCAGCGTGAAATGTGGGTCAGATCGACTCAGATGCAGCATCTGTACAATGCATTGCATAAAGCATCCTAAGATGCAACATCAACAAAATTTTGGTTGATGCAGGCTTTCTACTTTACCTTGATGAAAAAGTAGGAAAAAAGAAGGAGTAGTCAATGAAAAAAAGTAGGAAAAATAGGAAAAAGTAGGAATTAATAGGGGAAAAGAAGGAAATTTCCATCAAATTTAGCGACAATTTTCAGTAAGTATGACACACATATCACAGCATGCAATGATTGTAGACTGGTAATGTTTCATCTTTGAGGAAATCACAGAGAGAGATAAGGACAGATTGATTTTTCATGTAAAATATACAGAATGGGCGAGCGAAGCGAGCCTGAAAATTTTTTAAAATATTGAATCAGATGTCGATGATAAGTGAAACAAGTAATTTTTTACTTTTGAGATGACAAAGTAGGAATAGTAGGAGGTTTTGAAGAAAAAGTAGGATCAAAATAAAAAAGTAGGAAAAGTAGGAAATAGTAGGAAAAAGTAGGAACAGTAGAATGCCTGTTGATGTCGGATTTATAGTAAGACAGGAATGGAACTGTCTCATTTTACTTAACCTGGTCACTCAAGCATGAAATATGAGTCAGATGCAGCATATGTACCATGCATTGCAGTAAGCATCCTCAGATGCATCACCAACACATTTTTGAATGACCTAGAACTTATAGTAAGGTGGGAATGGACCTATCCCATTTTTTAACCTTGTCGCTCAAGCATGAGATATGGGTCAGATGCAGCATTCATGCCATGCATTGCATTAAGCATCCTCAGATGCATCATCCATACAAGTTTGGTTAATGTAGGACTTATGGTAAGGTGGGAATGGACCTGTCCCATTTTACCTAACCTGCTAACTCAAGCATGAAATGTGGGTCAGATGCAGCATCCGTACCATGCACTGTAGTAAGCATCCTCAGATGCATCATCCATGCAAGTTTGGTTGATGTAGGACTTATAGTAAGGTGGAAATGGGCCTGTCCCATTTTGCTTACGCTGACGCCGGGGCAACAGCATAAGCTCCGCTCTACTTCATAGAGGTGAGCTAAAAATGTCAAGAGGTAGGTACTTTTTGTGGTCTCTTTCATTGTTACATCACAGTGGAATTATCTCTCTAATGATAACATCATCATGAAAAACAATGCCAGAAAAAGTCGACAAGAACATTTTGAGCTTCAATAACAAATTGAACATAATGTCTATTTGTGTGACCAAAATTTACCCTTCCGAACACAGGAAAAACTTGAGAAATTCCATGACGTCACAATGCAATTTCGATGTTTGACCAAGATTCAAAGCTTGTTTGTCAAAGGTAAAAGCATTGTGACGTCACAAAATTTTGCATTTTTTTTCCCGCAATCGGAAGAGTCAATTGTATTTTGATTCCACTTTGATCAGGTATTGTGAAAAGATAAATCACACAGAGAAATCACATAAAAATCAAAGTGGGCATAGCTATGTTCAAAACTTAAATTCTAACCTAATGCTAGTCCTACAGCCAGTATTCCCCCTGTACTGGTACCACCTATCCAATCAAAGCACTCCCCTACTGGCCGTCCAAGGGCTTTCTCTAATGCCATCAGTACCTGAATCGTCACCAGTCCTCTAATACCCCCACCATCCAGTGTGAGCACCTGTTGGTTTACATGTAAATCGACTTTGAAAGACATGTCTTTTTTTTTAATCTTGAATAGATGTTAAGATTGAATCATTTTTTAAAGTAACCTTCCCATTGTACGTACCCTTAATCCTTTGACGGGCGACACTTTATCTGAGTCATCTTCAAAACTATATGAATTCATAATATTGTCTGCTATGGCTGAAATACAAATTATTCAAAATTTATGAAAATATTCATGTAAGAACAGAAAATGGACAAATGCTGTAAAAAGATTTTTCTTTCACTTCTCATTCTTCTTTTTCCTTTTCAGATTTTGTCAGATTTTTTTTTCGTTAATAAACACCACAGACATTTAGATACAACACAGACAAGGGACGTTTTTCATACATAACATGTACAAGTAAGAATATATGTGTCGGCCATCCTTGGTACTAGTACGGTTCGAACCAGCAACCTTTCGGTCACTGTCCCGACACCTTAACCACTAGACCACAGTGCCGACAAACATTTCATTAGAATTTATTATCCTCTTTTAAGTATTTTTAATCTGCTGTTTACAGGGCAGATTTCCTTACCAACTACATCTGTATTAAGTAATTTTTCCGTCTCAGGATCTGGTTCACCGTTATCGTTTCCTTCCGCTGAGCAACCAACGTAACAACCTTTAACGTCCGTCCCACACCGTTCACAACCTCCCACATGTAACATGTATAGTAAGTTCTGTCTGAAAAAAGTTTACGTTATACAATTCATAGCATGATCATAAGTGTGTCATCTATTTCTTTTTTGTCTGTTTATAATCCTCTAATGAACAGAGCTAATGAAGAATATAATAATAAAAGACTGTTCAAGAAAAGGGTTGTCGCACGATTGACTGTAAATCTAATCTTGACCTTGAAAGTGACCTTGACACCCCTTTGGCGTTGAGTACCATCATACCAAACAATCTCTGCAAGTGTAATGGTAGTATAATGTACATGTATATCAAATAAGTTAAAGCCATAAAAGTGTGACTACCAGACAGATGGACAGACAGACTGACACCAGA